>OY987328.1:97451985-99851985 GCA_963920685.1 Polydrusus tereticollis
CGTATGAAATCCATGGTGTTTTCGATATCCGCACTAACCTGGCGTGAGTACGATATATAGCCCGCTTCAGCAGGGTCTTCAAACTTTCCAGCCTTAGAGCCATACTGATTACTCTAGTAAGTTCCAAGGGCCAACACCGATTTGTAGACTAGTCGCCGAGTACGCGCCCCGAGCAAGCATACGCTTGCCAAATTCGCTAGTTCAATTATTATTGTGTTGTACTATATTGTTACGACCGCGACACTTGCGACATCTGGTAGTTACACGCGGAAATAGGTAGTGTACCCTTTATCCATCGCTAACAGATAGTGCTTAAATCGCGTCGAACCTCGTTGGTTCGAGAAAGTTCTGGTGTATTTTCCTCACTTTTAAATGGCAGTAATTGGAGTATAAAAAGGCTAGCGGCGTGACCGCGAATCAGTCCACCTAGGGAACGCAAAGGAAGCGAACCTGTGTGTTGTGAAATAAAAGAGTGCGTAACCCCTTAAAATGTGTTTGTGTGTGTTTAAAAGACACAGTACATCGCAGCAGTCGTCTTTTACGAAACTTAGTATTGAACAAGAGGCGGCGACTCGTGCCAGATTTCGTGTGGCTCTTGAAATCTTAGAACGTACAAAAAACATTCACCGATGGAGAAATGATCAAAGAATGCGTAATTGCAGTAACCGAAGAAATGTGCCCCGAAAAGGTAATTTATTTAAATCTGTCAGCTTGTCAGCAAACACGGCTCGAAGGGTAGAAGCCATCGCAGAAAATATATCAACTCAACTGTCTGACAAAAATGGACACCTAGAGTGGTTTTCTCTGACCTTGAATGAGTTAACGGATGTGTCAGATACTGCTCAGGTGTTGATTTCTATTTGAGGAGTAGATGAAAGCTATGAAGTGTATCAAGATCAAGAACTTCTCGATATTTATTTATTTATTTATTTATTTATTTATTTAATTATTTATTTATTTATTTATTTATTTATTTATTTATTTATTTATTTATTTATTTATTTATTTATTTATTTGTTTATTTATTTATTTATTTATTTATTTATTTATTTATTTATTTATTTATTTATTTATTTATTTTATTTATTTATTATTTATTAACAATGATGATTACAATCAAATATTAGATTATTAAATCCAAATTAAATCAAATTTTCAATTTCACTTTACAAGATGTAGACAAATTAAATTTAAATTTATTATATTATAATGTAGTGCATGCACTATGGACTTAAGTCTGTGTGTGCATGCTCCTACTATAACAACCAACCAACCAACAAATCACAAATCCAATATAATTATTATTACAAAATCCAAATTACAAAATTATTACAGAGTCCCTATAAGTACTAACCATTTATCTGATTACAAAGTAAATTTAATTCCAGATTAACTTATTCTAACTTATAAAAACTTAACAATGGTCTTAATTATTTGGGTGTTACTTGTTATCCATTTATTTAAGTCTTTTTTAATGTACTGAAATTTTTTTCTTTTAAACTGCTCTGGCAATATGTTCAAGATTTTCGGAGCCACATAGGAAAATGATCTTTGAGTGGCATCAAACCGTGTATTAGGTATCAATAAATTACGATTAGCAATTGCTCTTGTCATTATGTCATGTCTTACGTAATTATGATAAATATTTCTAGTGAGAGCAAATCTTAGAGCATTCTTTATATATAATTGAGTAATCGTAAATACACCACACTGATGAAATAAAAGTTCAGAGGAAAAACGTCTTGGTTTGAAGAAAATTATCTTTAATATATATTTCTGCGCAATACCAACATTATCCAACACATTTTTATGAGCCGAACCCCAACAAATTAGCCCGTAGTGAAGACAGGATTCTGCCAATGATTTATATAGAGTAATTAAAACCTCTTTACTTAAAATATTACGTAACTCATAGAACTTATAAACAAGCTTTCTTAATTTATTTTTCACATATTCTGCATGAGCATTCCATTTCAAAAACTGATCAAAACAAACACCCAAATATTTTATACTTTCCACTGATTCAATTATACCAGCACATGCACAATTCTGAGAAAGGTCACAAATATCAGAATGAACTCTAATTACATTGTTGTTCGGTAGACCAGTTTTATTCATTGAAAAGCACATATAATTAGTTTTGTTTACATTTAGCGTTAAAAAGTTATAATCCATCCAAATCTTTACATAGTAAGCCGCCCTCTCAGCCTTCTCAAAGACATCCTGCCATGATGATCCCTTAAGTAGCAGAACTGTATCATCAGCGAAACATACAGTTTTAACATTTGGTATTGCATTTGCTAAGCTATTAATATATATAGAAAATAAAATCGGACCAAGCACTGTACCCTGCGGAACACCACACTCTACCCCACCAAAGGAACTACACACTGAACCAACTCTTACTTTCTGAGTTCTATTATTTAGATAAGACTGAATCAGTTGAAGAACCTTCCCCCTTATCCCAATCATTTCCAATTTGTGTAATAGAATATGATAATCCACAGTATCGAAGGCCTTTGAGAGGTCAAGAAAAATGGCAAGTGGCTTATAATTAGTATTAAAACAATTTACAATATAATCAGACACTTCATGTAAAGCAGATTCAGTACCCATTCCTTCCCTGAATCCATATTGTGACTCAGACAATAATTTATTTGTGTTTAAAAAGTTGCACAGCCTTTTCTTTAAGCATTTTTCAATGATTTTACAAATGGGGTTAGTAAGAGCAATTGGCCGATAGTTATTAATATTGGTTTTATCTCCTCCTTTGTGCAATGGTAATATTATAGCATTCTTGAAGATCTCGGGAAAAACACCCTCATCAAAGATCTGATTCACAATATGTACCAGTGGTTTGACTAAACATTTATAGTTAGATTTTACAATGGAATTGGATATGCAAAAATTCTCGGTTGAGGAAGAGTTTTTCAATAAATTTATAGAATCCACAATTTCTCCATCAGTAATAGGGTACAGATACATTGAACAAGGAGACTGGGTCTCCTTCAGTAAGAAAGGAGGTACATTTGTTGGTTTGTTTATTTTACTAGCTAATTTAGCACCAATAGAACTAAAGAAACCACACAACTCGTCAGCAATAGCTAGCTGATCGGTCATTTCCTGGTTATCAATGTTCTTCAGAGCAACAATGCCAGAATCAGTAATATTATCATTTGTCACTTGCTTAATTATATTCCAGGTCTTTCTAGGATCATTATTTACAGCATTTAGTTTTTGTTTAAAATATGTTGATTTAGTTTGTTTTATTATTTTACTCAATTGGTCACGATAATTTTTATAATTTACCATCGCAATATTGTCATCTCGGTTGATAACACAAAGTTTGTGTAAACGATCTCTATTCCTGATTGAGGCAAGTATAGCAGGGGTAATCCATGGTTTAAGAAGTACTTTCTTATTAGATACGTATTTGAGAGTAGTTGCAGCATCAATATGATTCTGCAAAACTTCCATAAAATTATTTGACGCAATGTTAGGATCCGGATTAGATAAGACTGTTTGCCAGCTTTCCACTTTAAGGCACCTACTTAAATGATTTAGGTTACATTTTTTTATGATTCGATTTACTTTACTATTTTGACTGCCATCTATTTTGTGACCTAAATCAACATTAAACAATAAAGGTTTATGATCTGAAACAGAGCTATTCAATATTACAAGACTATTACTAAAACGTTTGTTGCATTTCATAAAAATGTGATCAATACAAGTACTACCAAGACTAGTTACTCTTGTGGGCTTGTTCACCTTAGAAAGATAACCAAAGCTATTAAAACAATTTAAGTACTCATTAACAATAGCAGACCGAGAATCAAGTAAATTAATGTTGGTATCACCAACAAACAATTCAATTTCAGAAGTAGTGAAATAATTCTGACTAAACAAATCAGATAGCAATAAGACGTAATCATTAGGGTTGAGTGATGGAGATCTGTAGTGCGATACAATACCCACAGTAACACCATTTTTTACAAGAGTAATACGCAGAAATTTGTTATTGTTAATTTGAATAATGTTGTCTCCTCTAATCAATGAAGACTTGCAGTAAATAACAGAGCCATCACATTTATTTTTTTTACTTTCATTATAAAAAATATCATATCCTTTAAGACTAAAGGAAGATTTACTAGCAATAATATTAGTTTCTGACAGTACAATTACATCGAAATCTTCGCATAATGATTCCATAAATAAAGCAAGATCATCAAAATTTTTATTTAAGCTTCTAATATTGACATGTAAAATATTTAACTTATTGACAGCTGTCTTAAAACAAGCAACATTATCCAAATTATCACATTCAATAACCTTGCCATAGTCATCATTATGATCATCGAGCAAGGAATTAAGATCCATTAAGCAGCAAAAAGAAAGCCTTATTCAAATATCTATTATAGTAACACTGATAATATTCACGGCACGACTACTGGTGAAGATATTTTTAAGAGAGTTGAAAATACCATTAATAAAAAGAACCTTTGATAGAAAAACTTGAAATATAAAACTAAACTAATGGAGGCAAAAACATGTGTGGTAAAAATAAAGGAGTGGTCGCTCTTGTGTCAATGATAGTGGTTCAAAACCGTTAGTCTTACATTGTATCATTCATCAACAGTCTCTGTGCGAGAAATGTTTGGATTGGATATGTCTGAAGTTCTAAAACCAGTGACATCAATTGTTAATTTCATCAGATCCACTAGGCTAAATCACCGAGAATTCCGCGAGTTTACTAAAGAAATTGGAGAAAATGATTTACCATATCATACTGCCGTACGCTGGCTTAGTTGTGGAAAAGTCCTTTAGCGCTTCTTTGAACTTCAAGTAGTGAATTTTTTTGAATGAAAAGCATCGCATTTCATCCGAATAACAAAATAGCGAATGGCTGTGAAAGTTAGCATTCTACGTCAATTTGACAAAACATATGAAGGAACTGAATTTGAGGTTGCAAGGAGAAAACCAGCTTCTTCCTAATTTATACACTAATATCAAATAGTTCCGGCAGAAAATAATACTATTTCAATCACAATTGCGTAAAAAATGTTTCACTTATTTTAAAAAATGTGAAATATTCAGCCACACTACTGAGAATGAGTTTCCCGTCGATTTTGCAATCAAAGCTTTGAGTGATTTGAATATAAATATTGATACTCGTTTCTCAGACTTTCATGTCATTGCGAATGAAATTAGACTTTTCAAAATCCTTTTGATACCGACATTAAAACCCTAGCCCCAGAATTTCAAATGAATGAAATGGAAATAATTGATCTACAGTGCAGGAACAAATATCAAAACTCATCTTTGTTGAAATTTTATAAGAGTCTTCCACCGGCACAATTTGATAATTTGCATAAATTTGCTCGTGGGCTGGTCTCTGTTTTTGGTACTACTTACTTGTGTGAGAAAACATTCTCCAAAACGAAGTACGTAAAGAATGCTTACAGATCTAAGTTAACCGGTGAGCATATTTTAATAATTGGTACAAGTAAATTTGGTCCACAACTACAAACTATTGTCAGTGGAAAATCATAATTACATAAATCTCATTAGTATTTTATATGTTTATAATGTTAGTTGGATTAATTTCAATTATTTGTTAGTATTATGCTTATGTTAAATTTTCATTAAACTTTACCTAGCAAGTAAAGAAAACCGAATTATTATCATTCTGTGTTTTTTTTATTCAACTCATCACAACAACAATAAGCCATTATCTGTCGCGGGCCGTAGTTTGGAGACCCCTGCTCTTCAGTAATCGGAGAAAAGACAGAAATGTATTTTTGGACAATTATTTTTGTATTTTGTAGCCTCGGTGCAGTACGCCATAGACTTATTTAAAAAAAAATCAATCGAAATACTTTAATCGCCTTGTATCTTCAAAACAAACCGGCTTTCCAAAAATCAATAAAGATTAAAATGTTCTAAAAATTACCCAAGGAATCACCCCTTGAATTTTTGCCGTATGTTTATACTAACACCCTGTATATCGCTAAAACATTGCGTGCACGTAACGCGTGTAAAGACTAATTAAATAAAAAAATAAGAGTTGGTAAGAAGCGCTAAAGTAATGTACGATTATACATAAAAAGGGTATAACCGCTTTCTTTTATTTAGAAGTGCATAAGAGCAGTGCAACAATAAAAAGGCCGAAACACTCCCTTTAATCACAACACACTTAGAGAGGCTTCGATTAACATGTATTCTAAAATTAGGTAGTTGTTGCACAACCGGCTTTCTTATCGTGACGATATAATTGTTCTTTAGTAAAGTAGCTGGGAAATAAATACGAGTTAGACCTATCAACTCAAGGGATATACTTGATGAACCTTTATGGGTTCTTGTACCAGTGACGGCTCGTGCCTTACACATTTGGGTAGGCGCCGCAGTCGAAAATTTGTTAGGACCAAAAATTTTGACCAATTTGGTAAATAATAAAGTGCACGATATTTTTCTTTTTACATTTTACATTAATTAATAACACGTTAATTTCGTTCTCCAAATAAACGCAAGGCTCATCTCTCTCTCCGATGTTGCATAACATTTATACTCATGATATTTCGTGAGATAGATTTACGCGGCTCTATCTTTTCGCTGACGATACAGCAATTACTTCGACTTCTAAATAACCGCGCATTGTCGTCAGCCGGATGCAGCGTTACGTAGGCGAGCCGGAAAAATGGCTTTCGGCTTGGAAGATTCGCCTGAATCCTGCCAAGACGAAAGTCATCTATTTTTTCAAAAAGCACCGTGCGCAGGCCTGAAACAAGACTTATATTTGGCCAAAGGCTTAACTGGAGGCTTAATTTAATTAATAGAGTAAAGCTTGCATTGCGTTAATTATGCTCTATCTATCCCCTGCTTCACAGACGGAGTAGATTTTCAAATATGGCTAAGGTCAACCTTTACAACGAATGGGTCAGGCCGGTCCTCACTTATGGTGCATCTTCGTGTTGCAATATAAGCAGAACGGAGCTTAATAAGTTCCAGGTAATTTAAAACAGGGCGTTAAAAACTATCGCGGACGTACCAAGATATACACCCAACAGAGTACTTCACCGTAACTTTCGAATGCAGACGATAAACGAGTTTTTCTTGAAAATTATTGAAGACTATTACCGACGCACAGAGGTATCGACAAACCGACTAATTACAGACTCACAAACGAGATCTAGACAAGACACGACATACAAACTACCAAAAGACTGGCTCCCTGTTGGTCCAAATCCAAATCCATAGTAGAGAGGCACTATATGATATTAAAAAGAAAAAGGCGCCAAAATTTTGCAGACAAAAACTTAAAAAAAAGCGCACGAACCAAAATTAATTAAGGCAAGAGCCGATATCAAAATTTATATAAACGACAATACCTAAACAGTACACAATGAATAACAGATGTCAAAGGATAAAATCCTGACGTAAAAATACATTTAAGAACCCTAGTACACGCAAATTTAAGTATCGCAGAAAAGAGCCTCTTCCCTATACCATTTCCAATAGCCATCCGGATCCATCAGAATGTTATTATGTTAGAACGCCAGATCGAAAATTGACTTATAAAAATTAAAACATCGTACACGACATCAACAAAAATATTAACAATGCGTGTATTTAAATCAATGCACATTTCCTATAAATTAAGTTAATGCGCCTATCTGCCAAGAAAATAACCCTTGTTTAAAATAACTGCAACATATCCACTTATGACTATAGTACAATTTAGTAATAAATAATCGCGAAAAATTATGTCATTGTTTATGATCCCATTTTAAAATATTAAAGGGTGGCGTAGGGCGACCTTTATTTATTACATCTCTCCGGTCATCATCTTTAAGTCAATAAAATGGCCTTTCATGTAAAGAACAAAATATATCAAGAACAGGATTATCCATCTTATAAAATAGAAATGGTATAACAAAACAATATAAAATGTCCTTCGTACTTATCTGTTAATAATCGAAAAAATCCTGAACTCGACAATTACCAAAACACAAATGTCTAAATAAATACTGCATTCACGACCATCACGTTCCTCTAGTTCTATTTAACTATTTATACCATTGGGCCACTATTGTATAAGAGAAAATAAATGTATAAAGTACTATTTCTACCAAATTGTAATATATGACCTTTTTACTTCAATTCGACTAAATCCTTGAAATCGATTGGTTCTGATACAAAATATTTAATAAAAAGAAATTGGTATACATAAAACTAACAAAACAATAAAACTATGCAGGCAAGGGCCTAGCGACACTTAAAGCACCGATCACCGAAGTTAAGCGGTGTCGAGCGCGGTTAGTACTTTGATGGGTGACCGCTTGGGAAACACCGCGTGCTCTTGTCTTAGGGAAGAGTGTAAAATGAATCGACATCAACACCATCCTATTCACGCCGGACAGGCCGGATGAGATCGGATATCTCGTAGGATGAAGGTGCCGTTTCACACTCCCCAGTCGGTAGACCGCACGATTAAAAACCGTACGGTCGATGACCGGTTCAAGATGGCCTCTGATACGCCGACGACCGTAAAAAATAGTAAATAAAAAAAAATAATAAAAAAGATTTTATAGACAAGTGGTAACGCCTGAAATAAGGCTAAAAGAGTCGGCCGGTAAAGATTTCTAGTGGTCAACCGACGTTCTTCGACGGGTCATGGAAGGCGCCGAATCTATCGCCTACTGCGGGAACATTACTCGCGTCTCCATCGTCGTTTAATTCGTTTCCCAGTTGTCGTGACGTCAACCAGTGCCACTGCGCCCGTAATGCGTTTCACGGTGCTTAATATTAAATATCCTTTTTGAGACCACGCCCAAATTTTGTCATCAGTTACCCTATTTTCTAATTTTTCGACCCCCCCCCCCCCCAACTAATAAAATAACATCTGTTCGACCTTCTAAAATGAATAAAATACAAAATACAGGCAATGTCTTATTTTTAGTAAGTATTGAAAATATTATGTTTAGCTAATTAGTTATTGTATTAAATACTGAATTCCGACTCCTCCGGGAGGGTTTCGCAAATCTGGTGATCACCCTCTCAATATCAATTGGAATATTTCTATGGAATGGATATGCATAAGAGCAAGACCGAGAAGGCAACTCTCGTGCATGGTTGATCCTTAATTCGTTTTAAAGCGCAGCAATGCAGAGAATGATCTCTCAGCAGGTGCATTGGTCACCGGAAGCCGTTGCAAGGACCAGTAGAAATTCATTTATAATAGGTAATGCATCCTTATCGCACCTAGCCTGTCAAGACGTCTACAGCAGTTGTTGGCAAATATTCTCCCTGCTTCTTTTCCCGCATCCATTTCTCTTGCCACAACGAAATATCATTTCTCGGCAGAAAAGGAGGCTTGATTGACATCAAGTAGCAGTCCGAACCGGTCCAGCAGATAAATTTGTCTTCTTCTTCACCAACAGAGGTCATAAGAATATTTTCTGGAATTAAAACTGGTAGCTGAAAGACGTCCAACGTTTCAACTGAAAATCTTTCTCGCAGATCTGTGAGTACAAAGTCTAGTAAGGGTGCATAGATTGATACTCTGTAGTATTCGTCGGTTGAGTTCATGTCATAGTTGGCACGATAAATCTGACGTTCCCTACAGAGAGGGATTCAAGGAATTACAAGCTCGAGACCCAGCTGATCTTCTGCACGCTGCCAAAATTTCTTAAAACTAGCGTCCAAACTTTCCCGACAAATGGCAAGAATGGAAATTGTGTTATTCACTAGAATAGTACCGCCATTAAGATCGAGTGCCGTCTTCTGAAATACTTTACTCAGAGACTGCGTGAGGGACAGTACGTCACTCAGACACAGTATTGAGACGATGAAGTGAGCGTTACATAAAGATCTGGACAATGAAGCAGCCTTGCCAGCTGTGCTCGGAGTTTCCACAATTTTGACCAGGTCTACAGAAAATTAGAGCAACCACTCATGCCGCTCTACCCATCGAGTCTTACAAAGAGATATAAGCGCACATCCCAAATTGCCCATGAGGATCGTTCTACCATTCAGAAAATTCTAATTTTTTTAATGCTCAATACATTTTTATTCATTGCCTCCCCCCCCCCCGCGCCTGCGCTAAATTGATCGCCTACCTTTGTTGAACATATGAAATCCCCTGTAAATTTTTAGGTGGCTAAATATTGGCTCCCCTGTACTTTTTAGAGAAAAATTGTATTATAACTGTTTGAAAAGGCCAATATAATAAACCCATGTACCAAGTGTGAATAAATTTTAATAAGCCAATCCTAACTTATTCAATTAAATGCGATGGCAAAATTACGAAATTTTCATAGTATAGGTAATACAGCAAACACCAGCAAATTATTAGTTGGCATTGACAAAACGAAAAGTAGCATCAGTGACAACATTATCATTGAATGCGCTTTAATTATAGCTAAATATGAGCTATTCCATTAAGGGAAGAGTAACTATGATTAAGTGGTATTATACAGGAAACAGTTTAACAGCAGTGTCTGAAATGTTTTCAGTTCAATTCCCTGATAAGCATATCCCTTTCATTTCATTAATTAAACTTATCATTAGTAAATTTAAGTCCAAAGGCACTGTAATAAATAGCTGTAAATGTTCAACTCAGAATGTCAATAAAGCTGAAGAAATGGATAATAGAGATCTTGATATTTTACTGCACGTGAAGGAAAATAACATGTTTAGCACGAGGATTCTTGGACAAGTCGTAGGAAAACATCAAACCAGTGTTGCACACTTTAAAAAAACATAAATATTTTTTTTACAATAATGAAAAAATCAAGAGCTACGGTAAGATGATGAAGAACGGAGAATGGTAATATGTTTTGAGGTAATGGAAAGAGCAAATAATAATACAGATTTTTTGAGAAATATTTGTTTTACCGATGAATGTACACTCACCCTCAACAACGAACCAAATGTTCAAAATTGCCGGTATTGGAGCCAAGAAAATGAACATCGTCTTGTTTATACTCGGACGCAATATCCACAAAAAATAAATGTTTGGGCGGTAATTGTAGGACATTACATTATTTGACCATTTTTTATGGAAGGCAACCTTACAGCAGTAACCTATTTGGACTAACTACAAAATCGAATTGAACCCGCACTAGAACGCGAAAATCAGGAGATCTGGTATCAAATGGATGGTTGTCCTGCCCATAGTTCTCTCATGGTTAGGGAATACTTGCAAAATATTTTTAACGGAAATATTATTGGCCGACGGCATCTAATCCTTTGGCCAGCCAGGTCTCCTGACCTTTAGCCAAACGACTTCTTTCTATGGGGTCACTTAAAAAAATTTATTTATGAAGATGTAAAATTTGAAAATCTAGACAAGCTAAAAACTGTATTTCGTGAGAATGTGACAGAATTTCTTAATATCAACTCAGTATTGTTAGAAATGAATTTTATGATCGGCTAGGATATTGTTTAGCTGTTAATGGAAGGTTGTTTGAGCATTTAATTAATTAATGTTTTTGTGAAAATCTGTAGTCTTATGTATGTTACGTTAAATTAAAGACTTAGTAAGAAAAACATAATGGTGTCTTTTATTTTGGATGTGTGATTGACGGATTGGTGAAACGAAAATGTGTTTTTAATGTGAAATAATCTTTATTCGTTATGTCCAGCTTCACGTCAATTTTTGACAATAGCGTCATAGAGATTATTTGCTGGTGTTATTGTAATACAATTTTTTTCTTGCTGGGTTACTCTTACTGGGAAATATTATAGGTGGAATGTCTGGAGATAAGTTAAGGGTAGGCGGCGCCTACCTTTCCTACCCCGACGGACCACCACTGTCTCGTACTCAGGAAACATGAAATACCAACACATTGCAGAAATGTCTTTCATGTAACGTGATAGAAAAACAGATTCTGAAAAAACTTGTTGCATAAAATAAATTTTGTTCAATATTTGTATTTCACGAATTTTTGTTTTTGAGTCCTCAGTTTGTGTATCACACTAAGTTGTCTGAAAATGATGCAGTTGTTTTAACAAAAGATACAAAATATTTTTTTTTAAAAACCGAACTACTCGTCTAAACATACGAATTTGAAACTGACGAAACCAGATCAATAAATTTTTAAGTTACAAAACGTTATTTAGAAGAGAAAAACGAAAAACAAACTAGGGTAAATTTTAAAAAATAAATATACTTTGGTACAGGTATAGTATATACATTTTCTCAGTTTGTCCGCAAGGTTTTGGTCAATCCAAAAACTGTTAAGTGAGCCGTTACACCAATCAAACGGTGCAAGTCATCAACGAACGATAAGCCGCATAAAAAAGCGGCGAGTTGCGCAACTCCATACAATTTACAAGTGATGAATCGAAATGCCAGGCCTAATTATCCACATATAAGGTGTTAGTTTTAATACCTGCACCGTCAAATATAGATGCCAACTTCGGCTTGTCAAAATAATCATTAAGGACGATGCCTTTTCGAGCCACTAAATGTGTCTATTCTGATTACTATGATGGATGAAGCCACATTGCAAGGCATATATTACTACTGACAGTAAATAGGGCTTTTTGACTTTGATGAAAATAAATACAACTTAAATTTAAAGCGTAATATTTTTTAATGTCGCTTTACAGTTGTTGTTTTGATATGACTACGCCAATAAAGTTGATATAGTAAAGTTTACATTATACTGTTGATCTTTTGACTGCCATAAAACCTTAATTATCCCTTTACCCATAAATTGCCCAGAACTTATACATCATTTCGATCAGAACCGGATTACAAATTACCTGCATCCCCAATTCCTATACGATTTTAAGAAGGTATAAATGTCTAATAATATATATCTAAATAGCAAATTGATTTTTATTAATTTTAGTTGGTTTACCGGCGCCGGCGCGTACTATTATTTGTTGTATTAGTGATAGAGTGTGGTGTTCATAGGCTTGTGCTGAGAGTGGGGCATATTGTAGTGTCACTTTCAGAAGAAAGCATTTATCTCCTGATGCTAAAGCTAAAGAAATAATTAAAAATGTGTACCAATATTTGCTCAAAAGAGATTTTAATTCAAGTTACGCTTTAGCCGAGACGTCTGCTTTAACAACTACTTTTTTTGTCTTCGGTAAAGCATATACTACTGAAACCTATCATTTCCAGAAAGAAGCAAAGTGACTGTGGCATTGGCGAGAACGATTTGGTTTTACTAAGAAGAAAAATTTATCAAATGTATGAAGAACAATCTATACCTACCCTGCTTTCCCTAAAAAAACGGCTTACCAACGACGAAACAAATATTTCTTATAGCATTGCAACCCTAAGATGAATTTTGCTTAAAATGAGTTTCAAATATTACACAAGACAAACCTTAATGGAATCTCAATCTTTACGGGAATGGCGTCATAAATATTTTTTTTTTTTAAATGTCTTTATTCAAACAATTTTTTTTTAATACAATAAATTCAACAACTGTCAATAAATCCTCAAATCAGTGTTTTTAAACACTGGCCGCGAGAATAACAAAATCTAAATTAATTAAGTTGTTGCAAAGCTATAAGTCAATACACAGAGTTGAATGCTTTTAATTTCCTAACGAATGTGCTATAATTATTTACATGTCTTACAGAGGTAGGTAAATTGTTAAAGGCTTTAATAGCATCAATGATTGGATTACTTAAACCTATATTAGTCCTAGTGTTAATCTGATAAATATTATTTTGGGATCTCGTTTGGTAATTGTGCACGTTGTGGTTAAATATAATATCAATGTTACATTTTTATTGACCATGAAAAATTTTATAAACCATTTTACATTGTTCCGTTTCTAAAATTTCTTGTAACCTATTTAAATTTAGTTCTGAATAAATTATGTTAGTGCTAGTGCGCCAATCATAGTTAAATAATATTTTAAGAATTTTGTTTTGCAGTATTGTGCTTTATTAAAATTAGTCTCCCCACACATACCCCAAATCGGAAGAAGATATCTAAAATGTGTTAAGAAGAATGCATTGTAAATATTAAACTTGCTTTTTTTGGATAAATAATTTCTGCTCTTATATAATGCCGATAGCATTGAAACAATTTTCTCCGAGATTTTGTTCATGTGTGGTGACCAGTTTAAATTCTCATCTACAATTAATCCCAAATATTTCATAGATGATACTTTATCCAAAATTATACCGTTAATGTCAATCCGCAGTTCATTTATTATTTTATTTTTCTGCTTAAAGACAATATATTTGGTTTTGTCAGTATTTATTTTTAATTTATTCGAAAAGAGCCATTTGAGATAAGTATTAAGGTCATTATTAATTTGATTATTAAGGGCAACTTCCTCTGTTCCATTGTATAGTAGAACAGTGTCATCTGCAAAAGTGAATTATCGTGCTTCCAGATCGGCGCACTTAAGATTTAGCACATAGAGGGAGTACAACAGTGGGCCCAGAACTGACCCCTGTGGCACACCGTAAGTGTTGGAATTGGAAAGCCATTCACTACTTGTATCTTTCAGTTTGACATACTGTTTTCTATCGAGTAAATATGTTTTTATTAAATTATACATAACACCCCTAAATCCCATTCTAAATAATTTATCGCTAGCATTCGTTTTTTTATTATTTTTTCTACAATCTTTGAGAACAAACTCACCACTGAAATTGGTCTGTAATTATTCATTCTTTTTTTATCACAATTTATTAAACATTATAGAGCAGAAAATCAACCAATTGCCTACCTTGACGAAACATAGTTCGATACATATAAAACTGCCAGAAATCAATGGAATGATTTTTTAAAGAAATGTCAAACCAAGGCCTCTTCAAAAAAAGGCAAAATAATAACAATAGTACACGCAGGTTCAGCTCTCAGCTAAAAACATAGCAGATTATTTTCTAGATTACCACCAAGACACTGACGCACAACATTTTGAAGATTGATTTGAACAGCGAATTCTTAAAAATATACCCAAAACTATGTATTTCAGTATTTAATTATTTTTTAATATACTTATTGTGTCTCAAAATATTATATTATAATAATTGATCTCTATTTTCATTTGGTTTAAAGTGCCTCTTTAATTCAAAATAAAAATAAATCAATATGTAGATATCGCTATATATTTTTTTCTTCCATACATCTTGTAGATCTTTCTTCAATTTAATTATGTCACAAGGGGATTTTCAAAGTGTGACACAATGAGACAAGGGTAAAGTTGTCATTTTTCTTCAGCAAATAAGACGTAAACACGCGATTCTAAATAGAAAAATCTTAAATTCCTACACATCTACTCACTGCTCCTTTTTTTAAATGTCCTTCCATTTTTAAGCTAATATCCTATACATAGTGTTTCAAAAAACTTGTTACATCGCTCGTGTGATAAATCTTTACCCAAAAATAAGTTCCTATCAACATAGACGCAGCGCCTTAAATTTTGAAATACAGAGTGATGAAAATTAAAAAAACGTTGAGACCGTTTTAGATATCATTAATATAACATAATTTTAACTTGATATCTTTAATGAAAAAAAATGATACGCCACTGCTTTTCTTCGAAATTAATATTATTTTCAAAATTACCCTTTATCACTTAGCAAAAACGGCCCTTATACTTCATGTAACCAACGATTCTCGATTAAAAAAATGACATTTAGTTGCATATCGCTATCGCCATGTGAGCGTTTGATAAAATTGCATTTTTCTCCTAAACAAAGCCGAAATGAAGAAATTATCAAAAGTTACTTTGCATTAGACATTAAACTGCCTATATAAACGTGTTATCAAAAGAGAAAGCGGCAGTGGCGTACATATTTTTTGCTCCACTCAAAAATTGTAACACCCTGTATCTCAAGAATAAAGCGGTTGCGGGACTTGCGGGTCCATGTTTATATGAACTTCTCTTGAAATTTAGTTAAAATACCACCCTTCAGTTTAAACACATACTTAATTAACACCGTCTAGATATCATATTCATGTTAACTGTTGTCGTCGTCGTCACAGTTGTCACAACAATGGGGTTATTTAATCAAACCTCAAATTACACTCTTTGCCTAATTTTTATTAAGCATTTATAAGGTATGGCCGAGCAATCGAAAAATTATCAAAAGATACTTTGCATTAGACATTGAACTGTCTACTTAACCGTGCTATCAAAAAGAAAATAGGCAGTGGCGTACATATATTTTATTCCGCGTAAAATTTGGAACACCTTGTATAGAGTTTTCAGCGAGTAAACCTGCAATATGGCGGCGGACAATTCATGACAGCACACTCCAATCGCCTATAGCTGAAGACAAAAAGTTACTAGGATTTCACACCAGAAATTATTCAAATCCAATTCAAAACATAAACAAAACCAACTTTTAATAGATAGATTATATATATACAGTATGTCCACGGATAGACATCCCCATAGGACTAATGGACCAAAAATTTCGTTTTTCGACAAAAAGTCATTCTTGATAAAAAGTTCTGCATCTCGAAGAAATGTAGCCTACGAGGAGATTTTTTGATTTTTTTATACAGGGTACCCAAAAAATAAAAAAACATGAAATACCATCAAGAATAAATTAACTTTACTTATCGTTTTAAAGTAAAATCGCAAATAAAAAAAGGTTTTAAATCATATTCAATTCTGAGTTGGGGATTTTCTCTACTCCAGCATCATATTAATACGTGTATTATTTTTACTGAACAATCTCTAGTTTTACCTTTTTTACCTATCCCACCTAATGCAGGTATCCTATAAAAATCTGATAAAACGTCATGATATTATTGTAATGTTATGAAGTTGTCAAAAATTTCATTTTAAAATATTAAAAGAAATATGCTGTCCGTTGAACAAAAAATATTTTTGGTCCAGTGTTATGGTACCGGTGTAAACTCTTACAATTATGTACAAGAAAGGTTTTTAGAAAATTTTCCTGGAGTTTATGTTCCAACGTATGCAATTAGACAATTAATCAAGAAATTCAAACACACGGGGTCGGTGGAAAACTTAAAAAGGAAGAAGAAACTGTTTGATGAGGATGATGCAGCTACCGTTGTGGTCTTACAATCTGTTGAGGAGAACCCACTTGTCTCACTAAGGAAACGAGCTCAACATTTGCTTATTGTCCACAAAAGTCAAATTCAAATAATTTTAAAACAAAATAAGTTTCACCCATTCAAACCGCATTTTAATCATGCTTTAGAAGATGGAGACCATGCGAAACGACTGGATTTTTGTTTATGGGTAGGGGACAAAATTTTAAATGAAAATAACCAATTTCACAAACTTATTTTATTCACTGATGAATCGACTTTTTCAACAAATGGTACAGTGGCTTCCCAGCACGTACGATACTGGAGCACAGAAAATCCCCAATTTAGAATTCCTGCCCATCGCCAATATTTTAAAAAAGTTAATGTATGGTGTGGAATTTCGTATTTTGAAATAATAGGTCCGTTTTTTTTTGAGAACACGTGCAATAGAAATTCATACATGGAAATGCTACAAACCTTTTTTTCGGATAAGTTAGATGAGCTGCCATTGCAGTACAGGGGACAAATGTACTTTCAGCAAGATGGGTGCCCAGCGCATTGTGCACGCGAAGTTACAGAGTGGCTTAACATGAAATTTGGAAATCGATGGATTGGCCGGTACGGTCCAGTTATGTGGCCTGCAAGGAGTCCTGACCTCACGATTTCAGACGCGTACCTTTGGGGCCGTTTAAAGCAATTAACTTTTCAGCAACCCATTGAATGTAATGTTGATATTTTGAAACAGAGGATTTTACAGTCAGTACAAATGATTTCCCTCGAGGAGGTAAGAAGAAGTTATGATCACATTAGAAGGCAATTTGAACAATGCGTCGAAAACGGGGGAGGCGTATTTGAATAAATAATAGTTTTTGCTTTGCAATGCAGTTCTTTTTGTTGTGCAATGTTTTTGTTTAATACGTTTATTATGTAAGCACTGAATATGATTTAAAACCTTTTTTTATTTGCGATTTTACTTTAAAACGATAAGTAAAGTTAATTTATTCTTGATGGTATTTCATGTTTTTTTATTTTTTGGGTACCCTTTATAAAAAAATCAAAAAATCTCCTCGTAGGCTACATTTCTTCGAGATGCAGAACTTTTTATCAAGAATGACTTTTTGTCGAAAAACGGAATTTTTGGTCCATTATTCCTATGGGGATGTCTATCCGTGGACATACTGTATATATATCTGTCATCTTTCTTGGGGTTAAGTTAAACACATGCTAGAGAGAGACACACATTGATTATACACGAAAACGAAACCATCATAGGATTACAGGGCAGGCTAGGCTTCGCTTGACATTGTTTTGAATGTTTTGATTTGTCACCTTCAATTCGCTTTTATACATTTTTGTGCCTAGAAACTTTATTTAATTTTAAAAACAGTTCTGTTCAGAGCTATTTTTACTTACTTTGTGTTGCTGGTAAGTATTTTTGGACATTTGTGATTATTTATTCATTCTGGTTTTTGTTTTTTGGGTTTTCGGTCATTAATAAAAAATCCTGTTTTCGGTTTGTTACGTTTCGGTTTATTCAACCATTATCAGACTATAAAAAATTACAAAATATTTACGATACATAGTAATACAGAAAGAGACCAATATTTAAAGTTATACATATTATACGAAATATCACAAAAGTCAAGTATCTTTTTACAAGGAAAACATGTTTAGAAAAACGTCCAAGTGAAAAATTAATTATAAAAAACATACGTTTTCTGAGTGTCTATCCAAAATGCACGTATATAAAACAAAAACCAGAATTTAGAGCTATACGGTCAAGAAAAATATTTGTATTCTAATTATTTATTTATTTTAAGTATGCTAATTTTATTATGGAAAATAACATATTTTATTACATTTTTGAAGTCCGGCGCTGTCCCTAAACGGCTGTCCGTCATTGAATTGCTGTCACTATTATTCCTACTAAAAAGCTAGAATATGAGTTTTGTCACATGACATGTCGCCCATCTTGCAGGTTTCTACACCTTAAAAATACCGCCGTTGTGAACCTAGAAACTTTTTGTCCTTGAAATTCAGTTAGGAATATCATCGTTGAGTTTGGTCACACACTTAATGAACACACTGTATAGATATCATATCCATGTTAACTGTCGTCGTCGTCACGGTTGTTACAACCATTGATATGCCAAGAAATCACTATGAAATAGGGCTTTATTAAACTAATCAGATGTTTCTAATGACATGCATTAGAAATATTCCTAGCCCATGTAGCTAAATGTTTGTCATTAGATTTGAGAAGGATACCCACTCTAGACGCCCAGATTCCCGTAATTTTAGCAAGTCGGGATTTATCAGTCCGTTACGTTATCCATGCTCGCGCTTATATGGGGCTATGCAATACAACAAAGCAACAAACGTTAACAGGAATTTGAAATTCAATGGCAAAGTATCTTTAGTATTCTTGAGCTCCTTTTATCTCGAAAGATCTCCTAGAGAAACATTACATCTCGCCGGTGTTTAGCTTTTAAATGGCAAGGAAACAAGAACTAGTTAGGCAATAGCGATTTGTCATTTTCATTTCAATGCGTTTCTATGCCTTATTCATTGAATATGTTTTGATGCAGGTCAATAAATAATAATTGAAGTTTTAACAAGTATCCGTTTACAGTTAAATTAAACTTGTAAATCTAACCTTCAAAGGAGAAGCAGTTGAAGTTTCTAGAGCAATAATAGTGGCTTGATAGTCTTACAGCTGCTGGTTCAAAAAATATATAAACAATAAAGAGATCGCATTTCATTGGGTACTTATAGGCAGGTTAGTTCATAAGTTTATTATTAAACTATCGAGATAATCGATATTTTTTCTACCGTATTATCGTCCGTAAGAATCTATTTTAAGTGTTGTATACTTACAGAATTAATGGCTGCGCTGAAGCCAGCTTGGCAAGAGCCCTGCCTGTGGTATCCCCAATTACCTAAAAACGAGTTAAAAAATTAATCATTAACAGATGTTTAACATTGATGTTTTGTAAGATGAGTATTAGTTTGATTAAACAAGATTTAGAGGAGAAAGACACAACTGTACAGGGTGATTCACGGAGACATGACGTAGTAGAGGGTTTTGATCACTGAACTCCCACTAGTAGAAAAATAAAGCTCATTGCCGACCGATCTAAAAATGTCCTCGGCATGCGTGATTTTTTGGAACTGCGGCTCATGCGCAGTACGTCGGATTTTTTGATATTTAACGTTTATATTGTCCAGAGCCGGTTGTCACTTAATTCTTTATTTACACAGTATTTGGCGTGTTTATTGTGAGATTTCTTAGCGTTATTTTGAGTGATTTTTAGTTACTTATTGTACTTTGTGGAACTGTCGTTAAAAAACTTATTACTAGATTAGACTTTTATAAATAGTTTAGGTTTACTTAGATCCTTGCTTCTCTTGCATTTTCTTGGCATTTGTAGAACAAGATAACAATCTGCAATCTCTCATCTAATGAATATTTCATTTCGGCAATATTATAGTAAATTTGTCAAATTTTTGACTTTGAAGGATTCAAAGGTGATTATACCTTTATTACCTAGGGTATGTTTCAAACAGGTTAAAGTTAAATTATACTGGATAAAACATTAAAATTTAATAAAAATAGCTGTCACAATATTAAATATTTTAATCAGAACGGACAAAAAAAAATCACTCGTTCCAAAAATCGTATAAAAAAAGGTATGTTCCATTTAAAAAACACCTTATCCATAGCGTAACTCTTTTGTTTCTGGTTGAAATAAATTTTTTGGTTTCATTTTTGAATTCTGCAGGAAAAAGTACATCGATTGGCTATTTTGGACTTTTCTTTAAATACAAGGAAGCTCAAAAATGAGCCCCTGTTCAGTCCTCGTTGGAAGACCCTGTACCTATGTACCCATATAAAGACATGATTGCAGATTGACCGCAGCATGACATGATGCATGGTTAAGAGCTCTAGGAAGATCTTTTGCAATATTTCCTAAATCCTTGCATATTTGTAATAGCAGTTCCGAGCAGATATTATGACATAATCATTAGTTTCGTGTTGTAACGTTTAGTAGCATATATTTTTACACATACATTTTGTTAACAACTTCATTTCTTTCCCTGTAATTTCGGGCACGAAAAAAGCTCTAACATTAATTATTGATAGAAACACTATACCAATAGATGTTTGTTACCGATATATTTATGCTAACTTGTGTGTACATTCAATTAGGTTTAGTTGAAATAACGTTTTTTTTTTTATTAATTTTTTCCATACTTATTAATATATTTGTACTTTGTAATACTACAGTCATGGTTGCCTATTTACTTTCCAGTGCCAATGTATGGATACCATCCTTATTCACGGCGCACATTGGCTATTGAATGTCTAGTAGGTAGTGAAATATTTTATAAATGCTTTTTTCTTCTTGCCACCCTAACAAAATAATTCACAGTATATCTAATTATGCATTAATATTATGTGCTCCGTCAATACGGCTGCTATTTTACTGTTGCCTCCATATTTCAACGTAAAAACCTTTACTTGTGTTTAAAGATTACATAATACATCCAAAAACTACTTTTATTACCTATCTTTTGTTTTTTTTTTTAGTGTGCTGAACATTTTTTCTACTAAATCCTTAAGTGTAGTTTTATATTATAAATAAATATATTAATAGTATTATTGTTTGTTTCACTGTTTTATAGTTTTAATAATGCACTGCATTAAGGCTTTCTACAATTATACATTAATAACATTTATTTTCTCTCCTACAAAGCGCCAAGGCAAGACAAATGCACATGTTTATCAAGTCTACTGTAAACATTTAAAACCTCAGTTCTGACTTACTTTTAATTAAAAAAAAAGTAATTTTCTTGCAACTTTCGTCGTATGTTGTATAAAAAATGATAGAAGGAGACCAGGCGACAAAGGGCACCTGTTATGGTGTTAAGAGCAACCAATATTACTTACGGAACTATGCCAGAAACTAAATTGCAATTTGAAATTTCAATTTCTGTATTTACGCCCCAAAATACGCAAGTCCTGAAATTTTCATAATTTTCTATTCGAGAAAATTGATGCCTTACATCTTCTTATATTTCATATTATACCAAGATTTACTATAGTTGCTTTTTTTTTGTAAATCAAGACCTATTCCAACACATTAAGTTAAATAATTTTAAAGCCGGACCTGACATACACGCGAACTGCGCAGGCCTAACAGTTCCGGAAAACGTCGCATGTTGGGGACTTTTATGTAACACGGTATACAGGATAGCTCTATTGTCTTTTTTTCAAATTTGTTGTTCCTAGCTTTGAGTAATTTACTAAAAAACAATAGAGCCATTCTGTTAAAAAATAAAGGACACACAGAAATAGTATTTTATGCAACAAAAGCATAACGAATGCCGCAACTCTCAGGAGTGAAAAAAGACGTTTTAAGCACGAGTTTCATACGATATTTTTCCTACGATCGTAAACGAATGACAGGATAGGGTGGTTCAAGTTAATTAATAGGCCTATTTTAAATATCAGAAACTATTTATAGCAAGAGCCGCGGTGTCCAAAAATACGTACTGTAAATTTGTAATAATTACAGATTTGTTATAGAAACCCGATCTTGTTCAATTTTTCATAGGTAACTTGGTTTAATCTCGTTGCGCGCCCACATCGCATTAGGTGAGAGTAAAAAAATGAATCGTTATGGACCTTTTTTTTTATGTACGTTTTTTAACATGTTAAAAAAAAAGATGTGCTGTTTTTAATAAAATTATAACGAGCGTAGAAAATACCTAGTATATTAAAGTACAAGTTTTATAAAGCTCATTTTAGCGCACGCGTCCATGCGTTAGGACATAACATAACATAACGGACAAGCTTTATAAAACGTGTGCTTTATACTATTTTTTCTATTTTGCCATCTCTTTCAATAAATTAATCCATATTTAAAAAGAAAATAAAACATAAAAATTTTCAAAATTTTTGGCCTAAATTTTATGTTGGTAATACAATCAAATTATTTATCATAGTAGCCTTGAAATCAACAAAATAATTTTATTTCCGTGTCAGCCATTTTGTCACGAAGTTGTCTAATTTTTCTAACATACCTACATAATTTTAAAATATGGAGCAAGATAAGTATAGTTTAACTCCCCCAAAGTTAAGGGAATTTGCGGTAAATTTTATAGTTCTATGTTTTATAATATAGTAAATTTGTAACATTATTTGATATTTTTCTAACTCATCTCCATTTCATAGAATTAATGCAACCAAACATACACGACAGCAAAATAAAACATTTGTGAACATCATTTCCAACCTTAGAAAAATAAAGAAAACTGTTTCATAAAAAGTTTATTACGATACTGAAAACGACATCAAAACAGCTTTTTTATGAAACCAAATTAGAAAAAAGTATATACCGGGTGTTGCATCGTCGAGCGGGACATAGGAAATCCCATGTAATTTTAAATGGGGTCAATTATTGGCTTCCCTAATTATTTTAGAGAAAAATTCTATTTAGGTTTATTAAAGAGCACTAAAACCCACATTCAAAAGAATAACTTTAGATATTTTTGATGAGCCCGTTTACGGGTTATCGCCGATTTCTTTTGAACTATTTCTCCTTTTTATGGCCCCGTATTTGCGGGCACCAGTCAAGGTAAAAGATGACTGTCAAATAAAGTTGTCATTTTGAAATGTGTGCTTTATTGTTATAAAAACTCGTACATCGAAAATATTAAAAGTGTATTTATGAGTACAAATTAATCTGAATAAAACTAAAATAAAGTATCCAATTACAAGGTTAATTATGACATTTTACATGTTTCAATATTTTACTAATTAATAGGTAATTAATAATTCTTGCATCTCTTCTTTGTTCCTGCCTTTCTTCACATCTGCAGTTATTTATTACAGTGCCTTTTGTCTCAAATTTCTTGATAGTCCTTTCGACTGTAGATTTTGCAGGTATCGGTCTATTCGGATACAGAGCAGCAAACATGTCTGACACATTTTGATAACTATTTCCTTGATAATACCATTTAATCATCAATATTTTTTCTTCAGAAGTGTAATTCATGGCTAATATTTTCGATGTACGAGTTTTTATAACAATAAAGCACATATTTCAAAATGACAACTTTATTTGACAGTCATCTTTTACCTTGACTGGTGCCCGCAAATACGGGGCCATAAAAAGGAGAAATAGTTAAAAAGAAATCGGCGATAACCCGTAAACGGGCTCATCAAAAATATCTAAAGTTATTCTTTTGAATGTGGGTTTTAGTGCTCTTTAATAAACCTAAATAGAATTTTTCTCTAAAATAATTAGGGAAGCCAATAATTGACCCCATTTAAAATTACATGGGATTTCCTATGTCCCGCTCGACGATGCAACACACCCGGTATAATAAGTGCATTGAAAATGAAGGACACGTGGAGCAACAGATAAGGGAGAAAAAAAAATTCTTTTTTTTTTTTAGTTCTTTGATAGTTTTTAATTTGATTTAGGTAAATTATTTTGAAATAAATTTGTTGTTTCTCGGTTTGAGTAATTAACTAAAATGCTGTTGTAAGTTTATAAATGCCAAAATCTTCCATCTATCTAATAAATGCATTAAAAGTATAAAACTATAAAAACTCTGACAATGAATTAGTTATTGGAAAGAAGAATAATAATCTAATTTTAATGATATTTATATTAATTTAGGCCAAACTAACGAAAAGAAAGGGCATGTGTGCCATATACTCGTATTCAGAAAAATAATGTCCTTTTAAATATTTAATAATACTTATACAGGGTCGTTGGTATGTATGGAAATGGTCGATCCGATCATTTCTTAAAGCACAACAGCTAGCAAAAAATATTTTAGATAAAAGTTTTAGGATTTTTTATAGTCTATCAGAATTTTAAAATATTAAGTATACAGGAAGAGCCAGAAAACCGTAGAGAAATAAAGTTTCTTTTTTTTTAATAGAACACCCTATATCTTAGAATATTTTTGGATTTTACATAAAATTACAATAATTTTTTATTATGTGCATTATAAGTCTAAACCTAATAGTTTCCGAAATATCGACTTTTGAAAAATGACTTTTTTGAATTTTGACAGCTTCTAGCTTTCTAACGGTACGTCTTAGAGTAAAACGGCTTACATGTCCCAATCTTACTTTTTAACTGTCTTTCTAAAATTGTCAACTTCCGGTTAAACTTACTCATAATACACTCAATGAAAAATAATTTTAATTTTATGTAAAATCCAAAAATATTATCAAATATAGGGTGTTCTATTAAAAAAAAAGGAACTGTATTTCTCTACGGTTTTCTGGCTCTTCCTGTATACTTTTCTTGTTTTAATTCTAATAGACTTTACAAAACCATACAACTTTTGTCTTGAATATTTTTTGTTAGCTGCTTTACTTTAAGAAATAATCGACCGTTTCCATATATACCAACGACCCTGTATAGGGAGTTCCATTTAAAAATAGTGATGTCAATAATTTTGGACATTTGACATTTAATTAAATTTTAAACAATGTATTTTTTGAGCCAACCTTTTAGCCCAAAAAATAAGAATTTTACAGTCATGTAAAAGTGGGGCAAATTAAATTAAAAGTCCTGGACAAGTAAATATTTTTTACGCATATAATAAACTTTGCCGCTACAATTACAGTGAAGTTAAGAGGCGACTTTGTCATACAAGCCGTAATTAGCTAAATGCAATTAAAATAGCACAGCGATTCCGATACTGCGATTCTGATCGCGGAGAAAATAAATGTGGCAACACACAGAAACCGAATTCACAGCTTCAAAGATTTGAAAATAAGCGTGCCGGCAGGGGTTTCACACTGCTTCATTGATTTGTGTTTCTTATTATTATTTATTCATACATTTTGTGAGTTTTTTTTTTCAGTTCTCGTAGTATATGGGTTGTTCACATTTATGTGTAAATATAAGTTTTTAAACTTTATTTAGTCTTGTTTACTGCTTTCAATTGAGTAAACTATGGATATTAACGAACCTTCAACTAGTGGTCCGCCTACAAGAAAAAATATTTAACATTAAAAGAACAAATAACAGTTAAAAACGTATATCATGGAATTCGGAACAAAATTCTGAAATAACCACATTGGATGCTGCAGAAATATGTGGCACTTTAACGAAAATTTCCTCGCGCACTGTGTTTAGGGTTTTGAAAGGCCTTCATCAAGAGAATGACGAAAAAGAAAATAGTCGAGGAGCCCAGACAAGAGGACGTAAAAAAATTCTGTATGATGCCACAAATACGCCATTCGTCGTAAAATCTATGGATTTTTTTTTCCTAAATGAAATATCCACAGTAATAAAATATTATTAAGAGTTTTCAAACGAACTTTAAAAAAACCCAATTTTAGGCATATTAAACGATATCGAAAAAACCTACTAATTAAAAAAAACTATTGTATGGCGGCGAAAATATTCGAAAAAAATATGGAAGTTTCGCGAAAAAAGGAAAATTGTATTACACCGACGAAATAGGGCTAAATGAAGGACACACAGTGAAGAAGGTATGGCAAGATTTAAATATTAAAAGTCCAAGGCAAGCATTTATGTATGAACTAAAAAACCCTACTGGTCTTATAGGATCAGGTTTTAAGGGTTAATGAAATAAATCTAATTTATAAAAATTTATATGACGCTGCTCCGAAGAAATGTCTTCATTTATTATTTTTTGAAATGCACACGCCACTGGAATTCATTTCCTGACGTCGCACAACCCGGAGCTCTCTATATGCTACTGAGTCACTGACAGAAATTTTGGACTTTGAGTATAGTCATACGGCTTGTAGTCAGTGTGCCATGCAGTGTCATATTAAGTCATGTTCTGTTATTATACGAATTGGCCTCCGAGATCACCTGCTTTTAATACATTAGATCTTTACCTGTGGGGTGTATTTAGAAACAATTTACGTTAACAAGCGCATTCCAGGTGTGGAAGTAGACGGTCAGTATTTATATTTTATTATTTATTTATAATAGAACTTTATTGAACATAGTTCAAAAATATTTTAATATTACGATTTTGGCAGTTTTAATTATTATTGTTTCTTAGCGCGTTTAAAGTCGAGCAAAATGCGCTTGTTGACTGCACTCCTTGCGGCAGATACAATTTCGTTTAGATCTAGATCTTAAAATGCTCGGTTAATTTGATGTAGCAACTTTTCAACTGGTGATTTGTAAACTCTTTCTTTTAAAATACCCCAGAGGTAAAAATCGGATGCATTAAGATCAGGTGATCTCAGAGGCCAACTGCATGGCACACTGACTAAAAACTGTATGGGAATAACTTTTTCAAATAAATATTTATAAGTCGGAAATTTGACTTGTTTGGTATGGTGAACATAAATGAAGAATGAATTTCAGCAGCTTCTCAAATCAGTAAAAATATACTTTCGAGGAAAAAATAAACTTTTAGGCATTTTCTCAAGTACCTAACCAAAGTAATTGTATTTATGGAGCACCATGTATATTATATAGGTTTTGCCATAGCGTAGAAACCCTTCGGGTATTGCCTAACTCTGAACCAAATTTCGATCCCTTAGTATTATAGGTTGGGTTTAGACTAAAAATTTAGTTTTTAAATGAAACAATGCAGTCTTCCTCCGCAGTTTAAGGATTACAAAAGTAAATAAAAAGCTCCCTACATGTTTCGAATGCATAAGCACTCATCATCGGGGACACTAACATCGAGTTTAACGGAAATGTAATGTCAGTTGTCTCAAATCAATGAGTACAACTCATAGGATAAGAAATGTAAAGTTGAAGACTTGATGTTTGAACTGGTCGTATTAACATATTAATTGTATTGAAATTCAGATATAAATGAAGTTTTGATTATCAATGTGAAATTTAGATTAGTGAAGAAAGAAACATTGTGGATAAAGATAATAAATTTAGCTAAAACATTTGAGTTTGTAGAACTTAAATTTAATATAAAGATTACCAATATTACTTTAGTTGTTATTTTTTTTTTTTAATGTGTGTAATAGTGTTGTTAGCTAACGTGGTGATATGGGGCTATGCCCCATATTTTAGAAAAAGGGTAAAGTTGTCTCATGTTATAAGATTTATGAAAATTTCTAAAAACGTTTTTTCCGTGTACGACACTATTAGCCTGAGCAGGTAATCCCTATTAACTTCAGTATAAATCGTACTGTATCTCAAAAATAAAGCGCTTGCGAACTTATAATGATAACTACAGAGTGGCAAAAAAGTCGCTCATAATGCCTGTAACTTTTGAATTACCTCGTATATGAAAAAGTAATCTGTATGGAAGTTGTTCAGTAATTTTTATTTATTTAAAATTGTAACAAACTTTATAATAACAAAATAAATAGCCTAGAAAATTGAGCAACTTAACATCGGAATAATAAACAAGTGAAACCTTTTGAGTGGATCAGGTATTCAAAATGACCACCATTTTCTGCTAAGCAGAGCGCCAGTCGATCCCTGAACCCGTCTATAACGTTTAAAAGGAAGTCCTCTGGAATGGTCCGAATTTCAGCACTAATTCTGACATTTAAAGATTCTAAGTCATTTGGACGGTTAACGTAGACTTTGTTCTTTAAGTGTTCCCACAAAAAGAAGTCGAGCGGGGTTAAGTCCGGGGATCGCGCTGGCCAGTCAATAGCACCTCTTCTGCCTATCCAACGTCCTGGAAATTGTATTGTCTAACATTTGCCGCATAATGCGCAGGTGCTCCATCTTGCTGGAATCACACCTGTTCGTTTATGCCATTATTTACACCCGGTAAAACCATTCTGCAAGAAGGAATTATGTGATTCCTAGGAGGGCCAGATATTTTTCGCCATCTACAATATATCTACAAACTATGCCCGCCCAAACATTAACTTTTTCGGGTCTCTTAGTATGATCTTTCTGGAACCCGATAATTATTGTGTCTATTAACAATACCATTTAAATGGAAAGTAACTTCTTCCGAGAAAATAATATTTGTTGCGAAGTTATTATCGTTATTGCATCTTTCCATCATCAGCTCACAAAACTCAGCTCTTCTATCAAAATCGTCCTCGTTTAACTTGTGCACCAACCTTATCTTGTAGGGATGCAACTTCTCCTGCTTAAACAAATTTTTCACTGACTGATGAGACACACTAAAATTCATTGCCATTGGCCTGGATGATTGTGGTGGATTTCATGTATTGAGAGCATGATATCCAAAGCTTTGTCTCCCCCCGGTTGCTGTTTTAGATCGACCTGATCTAGCGGCTTCCCTAACACTGCCTATTTCTCGAAATTTCTTTACCACTCGAAACACCGTTGACTGATTTATTGAAGGTCTATTTGGATATAATTGAAAAGTTGATAAACCTGATCTTGCGATCTCTTCATATTTCCGTAACCGCTCATTATTAAAATTTCAACTCGTTGTTTCTCATTCAGATGAACCATAGTGTAAACAAATTAGAAATCAGACGACAGGAAATTGAACAGGAACTCAAAATTGACACCTTTTAGGTCGCTGTCATGAAAACACCCTGACTCAACTGGTGGGTATTAGGTAGGAATAATTATAGTTAGGAAGTTTTTCATTTTTGACCTGTCATTATCTCGGAAACGCTTGCAGATAGGTGAAAATTTGAAATACAAAAAATTCAGAGTTTTCCCAGTAGAATCCAAATATGCAATCATATGCAGGGTGTATTGTCTTTTAATAAAGAGCCTTTTTAACGTTTTTGTGAAAGTTGTATAGGTCTGTAAAACCACAGGCCAACAAAATAATCTTGCTAACGTGCCAAACATGCGAGAAACCATTCATATTTATTATAAGAATCGATTTGAGAATGTCGTATAAACATTTTAGCCGACTTAACTTCTGTCTCTAAATTTATTTCTGGTGTAGACCTACCTGCGGAAATAACACTCCTTTTCTCTTCAAAGGTAATAAGCACTGATAATTAGGGATCGACCGATATGATTTTTTGTGACCGACACCGATATCGGCCGATACCGATATATGCATAGCCGATATCGGCCGATACCTATATATCGGCTATATTTGATAACATGCAGTTATGAGACATCAATAGTACTAAATCTAAAGACATTCACTATTCTATCGGAGAATTATTAGCTATAGGTATACAACCCTTCAGTATTCGGAATGATGTCGGCTTTAAACAGCGTTTAAAAAAATTGGATCCTTGTTACAATATGCTTCTGATAAATATTTTAGAGGAAATATGCTTCCTGATATTTTCCAAAAATGTTCTTCAGCAATTAGTGAAAAATTATCATCATCACTTTCCTTAGAAGAAAACATTAAAGTTTCTGTAACTACAGATTTATGGACGTGCAAACACAATAACAATTCATTTATGTGTTCTACTGCTCATTGGATGGATTTTAAAACGACTGAAAGATGTTCATTTGTACTGGCCTGAAACATTTTCCAGGAACACATACAGCTTTAAATATTGCCCAAATGTTAAATGATTTACTGAAGAGATGGAAGTTAGTTCATAATCAGGTTCTTTTGGTTTTGGCTGACAATTCCGCCAACATAAAAAAGGGCATCGACGAAGTTAAACTAAAACACCAAACTTGTTTTATACATCTTTACAATTAGCCATACAAGACTCGAAAGAAAGTCAACGATCAATCATGAATTTATTGGCAAAAGCAAGGCGTATAGTAACTTATTTTAGTCACTCCTCTTTGGCTTGTGATAGACTGAAGAATATTCAAAAGACTCTTAATATGGCGAGAAAATCTTTGGTTCAGGATGTACCTACATGATGGAACTCAAGTTTTTATATGTTGGAACGTTTGGTAGAAAAAAAACCCTTTAAATATATTTATAATGGATGATTCAGCTTTAAAAGATAAGGAACTAGCATATCACCAGTGGGAACTAGCAAAAAACTTATGAAACTTATTAGAACCCTTTGAAGAGATTACCAACATTTTTAGTAAGAACAGCGCATCTATATCGAAAATAATATCATTACTTAAGACACTTTTGATTTATCTCGGCAAAGCTGAAGGAGCTGATTTTTCTGGAGTGCAGACTACTAAAATTGAGCTCAAAAATTCTTTATTTATTTATTTTACTTTATAAATTTATGTTTTAATTTCTTTAAAAAATATATCGGCCGATACCGATATACTCTTGGCCGATATGGGCCGATACCGATATCGGGCAAGAAGGCCGATATGGCCGATATACCGATACCGATATCGGTATCGGTCGATCCCTACTGATAATCCTTTTTGCAATATTTGTTGATCCATAACAAAATAATAAAGAAAAACTTAAAAACAGAGTAGATATGAATTGGAAAACTTTTACTTATTCCTTTAGTATTTCTTGTTCAATATATTTAGGGGTTGGATTAATCAAATAGGTAGTAATTTTCTACTGGGTGACTAGTTTTTCCTTTATGTTAAATTTTCCATCCCCCCCCCCCCCTACCCGGTCAATGTCAAAAAAATATATTGTTTTATAAATTAGAAAAAAGGTTAACGAGAAGAGCTGTCTCTTTCTTAATAAAAATTCAATTACTTAATACAGACATAAAACTGAAAATTCTAAATATGTAGGTATGGTAATTTGATCCTCTTAAGTTCTAATCTTCTGTAAACCAACGCATAATTGATATTTTAAGGCTTTCATTATGTAAACTGAGTGCAGTGCAATTAGCCAGTCGAAAGTGGCTTTTTACTTAAAAATAATCTCTTAAATGCACCCTCTTAACTGGTACACAATTTATATTTCATCGCCCTGATATGTGTCTGTTTAATGTTTGTCACAAATGGACTGGAAGCCGGTTCAGTCAGTGAATAAGGAGTTACAGAAGTCTCCCATTCTAAGCCTAAAATAGCATATAAAGGATAAACAGGGAGACGACCAGAGAACTCTGTATTTACGTTGGTGGAAATTTATTTTTTATGTAAGGGGAAAACTCGGAAACAGGAGAAGTCGTTAATTAGGTGTAGATCTGTTTTCGTAGTGGAAATGATGATTAAATCTAAAAAGGGGTAAAAGTAAAAAATAAATAAAAAGTTATACAGTGAGTTCTAGAAGTAATGTCTATATTCATTTAAATTTCAGCGGTGTGCTTTTTGGAAAAACGCTCAGAACCGTCGCTTTTTATTTCTTAATGTGGCATTTTTGATAGTAAATACATGTATACAGGGTATCCCAAAAATAAGTGACGACCATCAACTTCATTTTTTCAAATGAAAACATCTATTTTTTATTTAATTTTTAAATTTTGCATCGAATTCTAAGTATGTTTTATGTACCATGTCCTATACCTAAACTCAAGAGTTATCGAAAAAATTGAACATATCAATAAGTAAGACCGTATTTCTGAGGATTTATTTGTAAATCGAGCAAAACATTCCATTGTGTTTATTTTGTTTTCTTTTGAATTTTGGTATTTCTGAATGTTGACTTGTCACCGAACTGTATGACAATTTTACTTTAAATAAGTAATTGTCAAGCGTCGTTACAGGTTTTCACAATGGTGAAGTTAACGGGAGGAGAAAAAATTGAAATTCTATGCATGGTTGAGTTTGGTGATAGAACACATACTCAAACAGAAATAGCTTAACTACCTATTCAATGAAATCCATCCTGATCGTCCTCCCATGTGTCAAAAGGTGGTGATTAGAATAGAGGCTAAATTTAGAGAATTCGGTCATGTTAGAGATTTTCCTAAATCTGGGCGCCCTGCTCAAGATGAAAATGAACAACATGACGTTTTGCTTTCCTTGGAAGAAAATCTATGTACTCCTCTGTCGCATATTGGGGCCAATACATGTGGAAATCTGTTGTTCACCAAATAGTTCAAAAGCACAAATATCACCATATAAAGTTGTTCCAGTGCATGAGTTATTTGAACATAATATTGATAGGCGAAACGAGTTTTGTAAACATACTCAAAATATATGTAATCTAAATAATAATTTAGTAAAAAATATTATTTTTTCCGATAAAGCTACGTTCTGTTTGAATAGTAATGTGAACAGACAAAATTGTCGTTATTGGGAAACAGAAAATTCGCATTAGATGATGGAAGTTCACAGTACGCGGAAGAGTAATTGGTCCATTTGTTTTAACAGTTTTTAACTGGATAAGTATATTTAAAATTTATCCAACTTGAATTCAGTCCAGCGTTAGTGGCTTTATTTTCGAATTCATTAACTCCCCTGACGAAGAACTGATGTTCCAGCAAGATGGTGCTTCTCCGCACTATGCTGCCACTGTGCGTACATTTTTGGATGAAACCTTTCCCAATCGGTGGATAGGAAGGAGAGGACCTATCAAATGGCCTGCTAGGTCGTAAAACATAACTCCGCAGGACTTCTTTTTGTGGGTTTACCTCAAATCGAAAGTATTTGTTGACAGGCCAAACAATCTGCAGGAGTTAAAAGGAAGGATCCGAAGAGAAGTGCATGCCATAACTCCGTAACTGGTTGAAAACGTACAAAGAGAGTTTAGGTATAGGACATGGTTCATGAAATATTTGGTATGATGTCACCTTAAACTTTGCTTACTGTTGGCATAACAAGAGACAAACTTTGCAACTAGTCACTAACCTGACCTTAAGTGGATTTATGCAGGCAAATTCAGAAAAACTACATTAAATTAACGATTAACATAAATATAATGTTCGAAATGCTACGGCGGCATTTATGCACATAACCTTACAAATAAAGAAGTTTAATTAAGCTCTTAATTGTCCTGCATAAATCCATTATTAGATGCTGTTGTGATCAAAGCTAGTCCTTAGGAACAGTCCATAAAGCTTGGTAGTTTTAAGGCCCAAACTATCAATGTTTTGTTAGTGATAACAATGAAAGTTGGAGACCCTTAATGCATACGCTTAAAGTTAATTTGACATATTATATGCTCCTATAAGAACCGCACGTGTGACTAGAAAAAGGTCTCATTGAGTCTTCGTGATAAAGCAGTTCAAACTACCAGGAAAAATTATTTTAAAAGTAATATACGTCTGAACAATCAAAGAAATAACTGGAAGCTTCTCAAAGATCTTGGTATTTGCTATAGAGAACCCAAATTCCTTCCAACGCACTTTGCTAATGTAGACGACATACATCGTTTTTTGTCAACGCTGCGAAACCTGCCACCCTCGATTCACTTTAAATTATTACTCACAAAATAAAAAAACAAGATAACGGCACGTTTCAGTTCAAATTCGCAACGACTGGGGAAGTCATAGCAGCTTTTTCCTCCATCAAGCCACATGCAGCTGGCACTGATGGGATTGGACTCTCCATGCTAGGCTAGTGCTGTCTCCACATCTTACCCTTTATAGTGCACATTGTTAACTCTAGCATAGAGACCTCTACATTCCCTGAAGTCCCTACTTCCGATACCAAAAGTCCCTGCTCTTGATGTGCTAAAAGACCTTAGGCCCGTAAGTATACTGCCTACTCTGTCGAAGGTATTGGAAAGAGCGTTGAAAGGTCAAATTCGAGAATATTGTCAGCTGCATTATTTCATACCATCTATTCAGTCGGGATTTCGTAAAGCCCACAGTTGCAAAATAGCACTTTTACATATTACGGATGATATCCTGGGGGTAGCCAACCGTGGCAAACTTACAGCGTTAATTTTACTTGACTACTCCAAGGATTTCAACAGATTGAATCAGATACTTCTGGCAATCCTAAAATTCCTTGATTTCAAACCTAGGGCGTGCCAACTCATTAATTTTTATCCTATGGGCATTGCCTGCGGCGGTCCACAGGGATCCATCATTGGTCCTCTATTTTTTACGTTATACACCTCTCAACTAACTAAACACCTGAGATACGCTTCTGTGTACCTTTATGCGGACGACACTTAACTGTATATGCCATTTCGCCCAGAAAATATTCTAGAGGCAAATGATAGATTGACAAGTGACCTCGAAGTACTGTTGAGGTCCTCTGCAAATCACTGCCTTGAATTAAATCCAAAAAAGTGTCAACCCATTATTGTTGGACGTGCCCAGTGTTGGGACGAGTATCAGAACCTGCTTCTCATATCCCTAAATAACGAGGTATTGAACTGCTCAGCTAGCGCTAGAAACCTTGAACTTTTGCTTGACGATAACCGTAGGTGCTCGCAACATATAAATATCTGTATCAAGAAAGCTTCTGTCAATTTAAAACTCATTTTCAGTCAGAGACACCTATTAAGCACGAACCTTAAGAAATTGTTATGCCATGGTTTGGTCTTATCACAATTCACCTTCAGTGATACGCTATACGGTCCCTGTCTTTTAGAATGGGATGCCAGACGCATCCAACTTATTCAGAATAGCTGTGTACGGATGTTGGGTGGTATAAGAAGATATGAGAGAGGAGTGAGTATTACTATGAGGGAAATTGGTTGGTTCAATAGGAGGGAAAGAAGATTGCTTCGCAATCTAGTCTTATTCAATAAAATAATCTGAAAAAGGTGTCCCGCTTATCTATACAAAAAAATCAAATTAAGATACGATGTACATGCCTTGGATCTAAGACATTACTTACATAGTTTCTTCTCCATTACACTAAACAACAACCTTATTCGAAAGGTCTTTCTCTGATCACTTAACTCTACTTTATAATAAAATCCCGTTAAATTTAAAATGTGCTCCACCCTAAATATTTAAATTTGCAATACGCCTAACCCCTCTGTTCTGCCAGATTTGAAAGTAACTCTCAGTCTACACCTCGATAAATACCACCCTGTAGTTATGGATATGGATAGTTTATATTTAGTGTATAGTCTAGAAATTATTAGAATTACTGTAAGGAACTACCGACATATTATCAAACAATTATCATCATTATAGCAAAAAACAGTTTAACTCAGATAAAGGATAAAAATAATAAAATTACAACAAATCAAAAAGAAATAGCAGACATATGCAATGAATTTTTCATTATTACCGGAAAAAATATGTTCAACAAAATTACAAATCAAAATCAACAACACCTACCACAAAACAACAATTATTATACATCAATGTTTCTATATCCGACAAACGACACTGAAATTAACAAACACATAAACAGTTTAAAGAACAAATTTTAATGTTTATCGGGTTCAGATGGCATATTAACCAGTGTACTTAAGCTTCTGCTTAGAGAATTAACTAGTCCTATAGTGCATATAATGAATCTAATTTTTAAGACAGATAATGTTCCTAAAGCATTTAAAATATCAATTGTCACACCAATCTTTACGTCTGGCAGTAAAGAAGACATAACTAACTATAGACCCATAAGCGATATCTCCAATGTCGCACAACTTCTTGAAAAATGCTTGAAAGATAAACTTGTCCAATTTTTGAACAGCAATAATTTGTTATTTAAAGTCAGTTTGGGTTTGTTGAGGGCCGTAGCACTGCTGATGCTATGTTTGAGTTGACACGCGAAGTGGCCCAAAATTTAGATCAGGGGAGAAAATGTATTGCCTTGTTTTTGGACCTGGCAAAGGCATTTGACACGGTATCCCATTCAATACTGCTTGATATCCTTCAATGTAGTGGCATTAGGGGCATCGCGTGGAGAGTTTTGGAGAGCTACTTGAGCGAACGTGCACGTTAGGATTGGGGATGTGTTTAGTTCCCCCGGGACATACATACATGGGGTACGACAAGGTACTGTGATGGGACCAATCTTGTTTAACTTATACATAGATAAAATACGCAGTCTTGGCGTCGGTGAAAGGGCTGCGGCGTATGCGGATGATGCAGTTGTTATTTTCAGTGATGAGAACTGGTTGTTATTGCAAAAAAAAATAAAAAAAGGTTTCTTAAAAATAAAAAGTTTTTTAGACAGTCGCAAATTGACTTTAAATATAAAAAGGCCTTCTTCTTTCTATATGCCTTCTTTCTAAATTCTGTAAATCGACCTTATTTTAATCAAATTGATATTCCTGATATTAATGAATAACTATTGAGGTCAATCAAACTAAATATTTACGTATAGTCGTTGACAAGCACCTTAAATGGGACCAACACGTTTTATATTTGTATAAAAAAGTTAGATCTTTAATACACAAAGTTTATAATCTGAGGGAAATTCTCAACAAAAAGCTCATCATTATGGTTTATAAGGCGCTTGTCGAACCTCTACTACGATATGGTATTTTGGTCTGGGGAGAAATGTATAACAGTAATCTAGAACAAGAATTCCAGAGAACTTTGTTATATAAGAACATTGTATATTATTACGGTATGCAATTTCTTTCACTCAAATAAAAATTTCAAAAAACTAAAAATGTCACACGAGCATCAGACCAGAGGCAATACAAATGAACTAGTATACATTTATAGAACTAGAACAACAATGATGCAATATTTCGTAACGGTCCAAAATTATATTATTATATAACTTAATACCTCAAAAAATCAGAACCTTAACAAACAAAAGACATTTTAAAAAACAATTCTGTGGCTACCTCTTTGAGAATATTGCTAGATATTTTGAGCTTTTTAGTTACCTACCTATTCTGTTAAAAAAAAAAATAAACAAATAAGAAAAAGAAAGTTATATTGTATACTGCGTGGTATTTAATAAAGCTTATAAGGTTATCTTTAAAATGTAAGCTAAACAAACACATACAGTATATTGTATTAAATTAAATGTTATTAAACTCTTATATGCCACATCGGATTGTAAAAATGTATTAATGCGAAATTAAATTGATTTAAATAAATAAATAAATCATCACATAGCTCACCAATAACGCGTAGATTATGGATTAGATTGATTATGGATATACAGTGTGTACATAAAATAAGGAACAAATTCATTATTTAATAATCTAAAAACAACGTAAAAATCCTCGGACACGTATATAATTATTTTTAATTGCGCATATTTTGACTTATAAATTTATTATACATGGTAACTCATGTAGTAGATATGACATTATCGACGATTTTTTTAAATAGAAACCCCTCTATTTTAGTTCAGATCTGTAATCCCCAAGAACAGCTGATTTGAAAAACATAACACCTTAGGGCCTAAAATTAATAGTTTCGTAGCTACAGGATAAAAACAAATTTCTTAAAAAAAGTATTTTTCATTTAAAAAAAAAAGCTGTTTAATTAAGTGTTGAAATTGTCCTCCTTCTTGTGCCTGGCCTCATTATGGTTTCTTCTGAAATACTCCTGCATTCTGTTGTTATTCGATTTTTTAAATCGTCAATGTTGACAGGTCTTATTTTATAAACAACATTTTTCAGGTGACCCCACAAGAAGAAGTCCAGTGGTGTAAGGTCTGGAGACCTAGGCGGCCATTCAATAGGCCCACGTCTTCCAATCCACCTGTTCGGAAAAACTTGATTGACATAATGGCGCACTGCATAATGTGGAGGTGCGCCGTTTTGTTGGTACCACAAATTTTCATCTAGAATTGCAGGATTATTTCTACTCGGATATAAGTTAACTAGCGTAGGCATAAGAAAATCTTGAAGAAACTGAGGATATTGAGTATGATGCTCACGCATCCACCTGGGATTTTCTTGTGCCCAATATCTACCGTTTTGCCGGTTTACTTCACCATTTAATTTAAAAGTAGAATCATCCGAAAATAGGATATTTTCAATAGGCAAAGGATCTGCGCTACATCTTTCCATTAATATTTGACAAAACTCCATCCTACGATCTAGATCATCTACATTCAACTCATGAACCAGTCGGATTTTAAACGGGTGCAATTTTTCTACCGTTACTAGGTTATGAACGGTCATAGCAGCCGCCTCATGATCTTTGCCAATCTGACGGACGCTGTTATGGGGATCTTCTTCTATAGCCAATAAAATATTTGATCAGGTAGGGCTGTGTACACTTTTTGAAAAGATAAGGAAGGAGAGTCGTTTTTTGTATTAAGTGTATAATTTTGAAATATATAAAATTTGCAGAGCGCTTTCGGCCTTAGGCCATCTTCAGTGCTTCTTTGTCAGGAAACAGGAGACTTCATTAACAAAATTAAACAAGTGGGCCCTTAATTAATTAAATTCAAAAGTGGTTCGTCCCAGTAGTTCGTCCTTTTACAAATTTACATGTTATTTGTTTTACAAATTAGTTTTACATTGTGCTGATGAGGGCCCACTTGTTTAATTTTGTTAATGAAGTCTCCTGTTTCCTGACAAAGAAGCACTGAAGATGGCCTAAGGCCGAAAGCGCTCTGCAAATTTTATATATTTCAAAATTATACACTTAATACAAAAAACGACTCTCCTTCCTTAATAAAATATTTAATTTTTTATCATCCGGAATAGCTGGACGGCCTTTCCTGGGAAGATCTTCCACAGAACCCGTTTCTCGAAATTTTGTTTTAAGTTTACTCGCAGTTAATCTAGTGATTGGTCTTTCTGGGTACTTAGACTTGAACAAAACGCAAACTTCTTGTTGGGTACGAATCCTATCACCATATCCAATCATCATAGGAATTTCTATTTTTTGTGTGGGAGATAAACGTATAGTAACTAAATATTAAAATTAATTTTATTACTTCTACTAAACTTACTAGAAAAATTCAATATAGTGACAGCATAATGTTATTATCTAAATACCATAGTTACATAATAGCAAATAAGCCTACTTCAAAAAAAAGCATAACAGCAAATAAGACAACTTTTAAAAGAATGTATATTAAATAATAGTATATTATTAACCAAGGTTTAGACAGCCATCATTATTGCCCGAGCGGCAAGTTTAAATCACGAGGAGCGGAGCGACGAGGGATTTAAGACGCGAGGGCTATAAGCTGTCTAAACCGTGGTTAATATAATATTTTTTCCACTACTACAAACTTTTATAAGACATTTATCTTTATAGTATTAATAATTATAAAAAATTATAGGTAGGTATAAGTATATTTTTTAATCAAGTTACCTGCGCTTTGGAATTGGCAAAATATTTTGTTGTTTTGTCAGGTGGCTTTGTCAATGTCAATTTTTGTTCATTTATGTCATTAGATTTTACGAGTTTTCCGTTTTTTTAAATGAGCGAAGAAAATGTTAGTGATAATATTATGTGTACACCTCCCGAATTAAGGATGGAAGCAGAAAAAATGTTGATTGTATCGATATTTTACAATATCAAGTAATCTAATATGTATTGATAACTATCTGGTTGCCTAACCACAATGAATTGATCCTGTAGAATTAAAAAATCAAGTTACCTGCGTTCAAACAAAATTCGGTTAAGGTCAAAGATCGGTCAATAATGGATTTCAATGGCTTATTATTGACCATGGTTAATAATGACTTATAAGGTAGAGAAAAACGATTTCTAGCGTTAATAATCGGTCAATAATGGCGATGTTATAGGTTAGTAGTGGAAAAAAATTATTATATACGTGTCCGAGAATTTTTAAGAAATGTTTTTAGATTATTAAATAATGAATTTGTTCCTTACTTTATGTACACACTGTATAATACCAAAGAAACTTATAGCCACGCAAAGCTATAAGTTTCTTTGATAATACTAAATAAAAGCTTCTTGGGTTCAGTGAGGAAGCCTGGCTTTAACTTCGCCTTTTGTATATTATAAAATAAAGACATATTATTATTATTATTAGTATAACATAACTTTTATGACAACAATTAAATTAATAGTACCCTTAGAAGTTATCTTGTAGTTAAAAATAAGCAAAAACGCCCTTAGATGTTTTGATTTTGGTAATCCATATTATAAAATATTATAGGTCTGCTATTCGCCGGAAGTAAACTGTAAACGTTGCAGGAAGAGCATACGGGAAAGCATTAAAAAAAATTCCACCCTGAGAAAACAAATCTTTGTTAAAATTAATAACAATGTTATTTCAGGCTTACAGTTGATTTACAATCATTTTTTGTTGGACATGCAACTCCCTGCCGTTTAGGTCGTTTGAACAAGACGTGCCGAAACCATGAGAAAATAAAAACGGAAACAAATGTACACGAAATGAGAAAGTCGGGTCATCTTAAGCTTACGGGATACGGATATGCGAGTTGTATAAAATGCGTTCCATCTGGCGACCAGATGAAAATGCACCGTTTAACCGCACGTGCAAGATATGGCACCGGGTACTAAAATCTCGTAAAATCGTCGTTAAATGCTGCTAATTGAAGGAGTCGACTTTATGTAAACGAGTTAGCGTACTTGACGACTTTTTTCGAACAAGGTTACAGTGCCTATTTATCCGAATTATTTTTAAACAAACATAAATGCTATTTTATGATGTGCGCCTCTAAACCTATTGTATATGATTTGTTCGTGCGGCAGAAGTTGAAAAGCGTGAATATGTAACAATAAGGAAAAATGATAAATGAAATAAAAAAGGTTCAACAATATCATTTTCATACCACATGCTGACGGAGCGGGTCGAAAGTTGAGTTTTCGACCCTAGAGTCCGACATGAAAAACAGCTGATTTTTAGTGCATTCCATGACGAGTTTCTCGTTGACACGTATAGACCTTTTTATTTTTGTAAAAACCGAATGGGCATCCTTGTCTGATTTCCGGGCAAAACAAGGATAGCGATGCGACTGCGCTTGCGCAATAGATTCATGAAAGTATATGTATCTAGCTCTCTTTGTGGTCACTCTCTGTTTAGAAATAAACTTTAATGGAATACACAAAATTGCGAGGCATCTCAGGTCATATTTTCAAAACATTTTATATAAAAATATGTATGCGCAATTTCGTGTGATTCGTATGATATCTGCCCTCGCTTCGCTCGGGCAGCAAACTTCACACTCGTGACATCGTTGCCTTTCGCCCCTTGTTGCGCAATATACTATTGTTCGCTTCTTCGATTTGTTCTAAAAGTTGCTCATCAAATAACATTAATAAAAATACAGTTGTGCATGTCTCTGCGTTTACTAGCAATTTCTCTTTCATCAGGCTAGGCAAGTTATAATAATGGTGTTATAGTCTTGGTAAAACATGGCATAAACGTCAAATTTCGACATGAAAAACTAAATATGTCAGGGGCAACACTTCGGAGACTGGAGTTTCAGCTGAATAATATTCTTTTTGGAATAACAACAGTTTATAAGCCTACGCCAATTTCTAAAGCTGACTTTATAAATGGCATGCAAATTTTTTTAGAGGGTTTAATGGTGGCAAATATTGAAATTTTTATTGGGGATATAAACATAGATATTCTTGATGACAAGGATAATAAGGTGAATGACTATCTAGCATTAATGAACTCACTTGGTTTTCAATCATACCTAAATTCTGTGACCAGGGAACTTTCTGGTACATGTCTGGATAATGTGTTTGTTAAACGAAAATTAAAATCGAATAATGTAAAATTAAATTCATATATTTTTAGCGAGGATATAACTGATCACAGCCCAGTGATGCTTCTTATAAGACAAAAAGAACAAATGCAAAAAAACTGTAACAGCACTGTACGAAAGAACAAATTAAATGACTAAATTCAAGGAGCAATTGCGGGGGTTTGACTGGTCAGTTGTATTAGATGAAAAAACCCGGAAATAGCTACAAAAAAATTCATAGACTCTTACACAAAACTATTAGATAACTCAACAGAAACTTATGTCCTAAACATCCTAAATATAAAAAGTACAAAAAAATAAAAAACTGGGTTACTAACGGTATTATTACATCCATTAAAGTGAGGGATAAAATGAAAAAAAAGTTATTAGCCAAACACAGCCAACAACTTAAACTAGAATATAAAGATTATCGCAATAGACTAAACAAATTGATTCATAAACAAAAGAATGATTATTATACGAATGAAATTGAAAATAATAAAAATGACATGAAAAAACTTTATACTATTATAAAGGATGCAACGTACGAGAGGAATGATAGATACAGCAGTTTCATTAATATACAAAATGAGGTAGGTCAGGATATTGCCGATCCTTTGGAGATGGCTAATTTTGCAAATAAATATTTTGCTAATATTGGTATAAAAATGGCCGAGACCATCCAAACCCCGATAACGGAGTGCCAAAGAAGTTGGTCGATACAAAACTCAATTTTTTTTCTCCAATAAATAGAAACGAATTAATATCACATATAGCTTCTTTAAAGAATAACAGTTCACCTGGGTTTGATGGCATTGGCGTGGAAGCTATTAAAAAGACACATTTAGAAATAATTGATCCCTTATTGCATATACTTAATTTAATTTTGGAAAAGGAAGTGGTGAAAAATATTTAGATCAGATATTTCCAGGTCGCTGGAATGGACGACGTGGTACAATTGAATGGCCACCGAGGTCCCCAGACTTACCGCCTCTAGACTATTTTCTTTGGGGATATTTAAAAGAAAAAGTTTACCAAAATAGGCCAAACAATATTGAAGATTTGAAAAACAAAATTAGATTGGAGACACATAACATACCGGCTGAAGCCATTCGACATTCCGTCGACGGATTTTACCATCGTCTGGGAGCATGCCAAGTAGAGGGGGGAGAACATTTCCAGCATTTGCCACGTTAAACCACCTTTTTGTTGTGTTTTGTTTTGCTTCGTTACATTTTTTTTTTTTTTTTACAAAATAAATAACAAATAAAACATAACTATTGTTAAGTCACAATGTCACAAAATGTCAGAACGTGAAACAATGAAGATTTCTTACCTTGAAAGGTAAAAAAAACATCAATGATTAATCATTTCCGCTTATTTAAATAGGGATTTTTTTAAAACTTTTAACAGTCGCCGTTTTTTGAAATAGTTTGACAGAATCGCACCAAAATTTATGAGCATACTGTACGAGATATTAGCTTTCAAATGATGTATCACAGGCTGTATGTTTCCATTTAAAAAAAATATCGATGTCGTCATATCTTTGACAAATGTCTATAAAGAAACAAACGACGAACGTCAAAATGTGAGCATATAAAAACTAAATTGACATGTCCGAGCATTTTCCCCAAAAGTTACCGGTTAAGGCTATATTAGTTTTATTCCGGACTTCTGGGCAGCCCTGTATAAACTGTGGGGAATTTTTTTTATATTTATCTTGTTTTTATGAAAAAAGAACTGTGTAATTCCCTCACTCGGATATTTTGGTAACAAGCTGGTAACACTGTCGATAGCTGACGTCACTCGAAGGGTATGACGTGTATTGGTTTTTGTTTTGCATTAAGTAGTATATTCTACTTACTTGTTCTGCAAGGTGAATATTCTTCAAACTTTTCAAAGGATGCATCAGAGACGAAACATGTTCCAACGGGGTCCCTCCTATTCATCTCTTTGCTGTACCAAACGTATCTTGGAGCACATGCCTGAAAATTAAAATATTCTTAGATTCAATCATTTATTGAATATTGAAAAATGGATTACAACAAAAGTTTTTTTTATAGTATAAATGATGTATTCAGCAGGGGCGTGAAGTCTGTGGAAGCGATGGAAGCACCGCTTCCCCTACTGCTTTCATAAGAAAACAAATTCTTAATGCCTATTTATTTATAATTTTCAATGCATGCTCCCCTGGCCAGCGCAATATAAAGCTTCTAACATTAAATACTGCCCTCTGATTTGCCAGGTGAAGTAATCTTTTAGCGCGTAATCTATCGAGTTTTGAGATGATCATCCGTTTGCAGGGGCGCATTCACGATTGACGTCGGACGTTCGTCGGGCGCACACGGTGATAGGGAAATTCGTTCACGGTTGTACCGGGTAACATTAAAGGTATGTACAAACCAGACAACAAAATGTTGCCAACTGTTGGCAACATGTTGACGGGTGTTGGCAACATATTTGTTGGACACAACAACTTGTGTCTGGCTACATGTTGTCAACAGTGTTACGCGTCCAAACCAAAACCAGTTGAACGTTGAAACTAAACGCAGTGTTGTGTCAACAAATAATAAAAGCCTACGCACAAACATATTATGGACATATATTTTTTATATGGGTCACTTCCAGCTTTTTTATATTTTCGTGGTACTTATGTTCTGCAAATAATATGCAGTATAAATCATTTCTAAATAAATGTAAATGTAAAAAAAACAGCGAAATTGACCAAGCTACCGTGAAAAAACATGTCCATATTATTATATGAAGTTAACATTATTAACGTACCTGCCAGTTGTAACAAATAACAAAATAAAGCACCGATTACAGAATAGATGATACCTCACTAGTCTTATTCGACGTTACTTGTTGGCAACACCGTCCAAACAGAGCGATGTTTTCCGTTTGAAATGGAAAACACGGATACATGCAACACTCAACAAAATTCTTTGATGTCTTGCCGCACAACATCGGCGCTATGTTGCCGTGTATCTATCAACTTGTTGCGAGTTGATGGGATACATGTTGGCAACAGTGTTGCCAACATGTATCCGGGCGATTGTTGGCCGGTCTGTACTTACCTTTATACTCGTTCACGGTTGTGGATAACTTTTACCGAACGAAACAACTTTTTAACCAAGTCGGGAGACGGATAAAGTTTGTCCGGCATGCGCAAATGTATTGTTTATTGTTGATGGTGAAAGTTAAAAGTTAGGTTGTTTTTAAAATAAAAGTTTTTTGGGCGCGCTAAAACTTTTTGAGAATGTCGATTTCAAAAGATACCCACAATTTGCTCAAAAGAGTTTTGTTGCTGTCGCATTTCAAAATATAATTTGACAAGTTTGACGTTTGTTCGGGTTGCTCTCGGCGCATGCCCTAGCCGTTCACAGTGAGTAGATCTTTTTGTTTCGTAGATAGCAACTGGATGGACGTCGGTTAAATTTTACCTGGGTAATATTTACCAATTTGGTGAAAACTATGAACGCGCCCCAGCACTGCGTGTCGGGTCCGCTCAGCTAACGGCCCTATCACGCGACTTTTAAATTATAATTAAACCGACGAAATATGTAGTATACCCTTCATGGATTTGGAAGTTTATCGCGATTTTTTGGTTTATGAAACACGGCTTTCACCAGAGTTTATTGTTTTTGGGTTAGTGAATTTTGTGAGAGTTTGTTTACTTGTGTACTTTGTTTTTGAGTTATTTGTCATTATTTTGTGATGGAATGGAGCAACAAAATGCTTTGTTTAAATTTACCACATAATTACAAGCCTTCGGTTAACGATAAGCAAGGTAAATGCAAGGTAAATGCAAGGTAAACATATATATTTTTTGTATTAGCTTATATAATGAAATTTTGTTAACTTGTTTTTACCGACTCTTAGGCAGGGTTGGGTCAGTATAAACCTTTAGGTAAACTATCCAGGTAGAAAACAGTAGAAAACTGGTTTTCGAGATCCAAATTTCGCAAAAATTCATCAAGAAAACATAGCCTTATTGAGAAAATAGAAGAAAAATAGAAGACTCTTATAACCTCACATTTCTTGATAGTACCTACATGATAAATCAAATAATTTTACTTATATTTGAATTCAATTACATTGACATTCAGATACGTCACTTAACCCAATACCACAGAAAACTATAAACTAGGTTGGTTTTCTGGGACAATACTATCACGAATAAATATATAAAATATGACTATCATGATTCCTCGTTTGCTCAACTCATAAGTAATTCTCTTGAAAAATTAAATCTAAGCTAAAAAAACTATAAACTAAAACATATATAGCACTACGTAAGACATTATTCTTATTCTTCCGTGTTTAATCATTATGTCTCTAAGAATTCATTTAGTGAATAGTAAGCCTTTTAAAGCAAAATGCTTTAAAGTTTTTTAAAAATAACTGATGTTGATTGTTTTACTTCTGAAGGAAGTTTGTTATGGATTGCAATGCAACAGTACTTCGGTGATCTCTCATTCACTCACAGCATTTTTTTTTTGGACATTTAATTAAAACCTAATTATATAGAAGACAAGCAGCCCCCTCTGATCAAACACACAAGTTAACTTTTAACGTACCGTTTCCATTACAACAACCGAAAAAAGCTTACTTGTTAATTTTTTACTGTAGTTGAAAAACAGGTAATTTTGAAGTTAGCGTCTAGAGTTAACCTGTATGTTTGATCATTGGGCTGATTACAAGTAATTTGATTTATCGCTAATTTATCCAATTTCTTGAATAATTCATGCAATGGGAACATAATTTGCCTAACTTTGTGAAGGGATGTTAAAAACTTCAGTTTATATGAGCTCAAGTACACTGGAGTTAATAGTAGGGCAAATATTGTTACGACGAATGGTAGATTTCAGTTGGTGCCAAACTTTAAAGATTCTTAATGTTCGATGGGATTAAATATACAATTTATGGTGGAAGCCTTAAAACTGTATGCCCTAGATTTTTTACATAATTTTCACAGAAGTATTCCTTTTGTAGTTTTAAACTTTGTAAAACCTCAATTAATTGCCTTTTGGTGTAATCTTCTTGAAAATAAATGTCATTATCATACATGTAGTTTTGGATTGTTGCTTTTGTGTCATTTGAGGAGGGAGTCTTGGTCAACTGCCTACTATGGTAGCTTGCATTGTCCATTACAATTCCGCTATTCGGAGGTATATTTGGAATTAGCTTGTTTTTAAACCAATCTTCAAATAAATCAGCAGTGGTGTCCTCATGGTAATCCAGAGAAGAATCTTTAATGTTTTTTGCAGACAGAGAAAGTCCATTTGGAATCCATCCGTCTTTAGATCCAGCATGCAAAATCGTAGTTCGTTTATCTCCTTTTGATGGCGCGCTTGTTTTACACTTGCCGCTTAAGTCAACCCAACCCTTTTCCGGGGTATCATAATATGTGTCGAACAAGGTTTCATCCAAGTCAATAATCGGCATTTGCTGATCTGTGTAAATACTAATTTTTTGTAGATATTCGGATCGCCGTTCCCGAATTCTACTGGATTCCATTAAAACTTGTCTTTTGTTAATTTTTTTAAATCAAAAAACTCATGTGTTGGATACACTTCCACAACGTTGTTCTGCAACATTTAACGGCGGTTTCATCTTTTTCAAGCCTCTGAATTAAATTATCTAATGTAGACACGCTTTGTTCCTCGTATAACTTGTAAATTTTACGCCGTATTATATCTTGATCACTTCCATCTACCTTCAAGAAAAGGACAGTATCGGTTCTTTTTTTCCTCGCTAAAATGGGATTGTTCAAAATTTTCCATACAGTTGATGTTGGAATTTTTGTTAATGTGGCCTATTCTTCTAACGCTGCTTGCTTGCTGACCGCACGTTCAATGAGAGTTGAATAAATATTGTTTATAACTTCCTTCGTTTTCACAGAAAAGTGTTTTCTGCTTTTCGACGGGGTTATCTCCTGAGATACATTGGGCTCGCACATATTTTCCATGACTCACATACGATTAAACAAAAGCTGTATTACACACGAAGTAAGAATCATTACTAAGCTTAAAACTAACTAGAGTGGCTATATATATATGTCGTAGGCTGATAGTGAAATCCGTCATTTCATGAAAAGCCTAGTCACTATCAGCCTACGACATATATATTGTTACAATTAAAACAGAAGATATATAGACTTATATTGGTTAAACAGCGCTAACACGGCATCTAATCCACCTTTTTGGTTCCAATTTTGGTATTTCAAGGAAGAGGATTAAGTAATTATGGTACTCATGAAAAATATAGAAGAATTTGCGATGAATTGACGTGTTTTTACACAATCTGCCGACGCTTTCATGAAGTGACTAGGCTTTTCATGAAATGACGGATTTCACTATCAGCCTACGACATATACACTCTTTAGAACATAATTTGCTTTATGGGATTAACCCTCTCATTTTAAATCAGGTAAAAATCGGTTTAAAATCACCAAAACTATTACTTTAATAATGAAATAACGTCTTCCGGATTTGCAGTTTACTTTAAGACATTTTTAAGTACGGAGCATAATTTACCTGCATTTATTTATTCATTCATTGTTTGTTTATGACCACCCTTGGATAATCCCATTCAAAGGCAAAGTGTAACTTTCTTATATCTCTGGACAGGCTTTAACTTGTGTGCTTGATCATAGGGCTGATTATGGGTTCAGGGTTGACTGTCGAAAACGTAAAACGTCAAAAAACCTACATGCCGAAAACAAAAATGTAGATAGATAAAGTTATTTTCACGAAAAATGGTTCTGATTTATTGACTGAAATAAAATGGGTGCCAAGTGCGGTCGTAAATAACCGTAAATTCCCAGTATTCATTTTCGGGACCGGCTTATAATATTTCTAGGTAAGGTTAAATTAAAATAAGATAACTTTAAATGTTTAGAAATTCCCCTATAACAGGTATTTTGAGAAATAAGAGGTCATTTTTATCTCTAACGGAAAGTGTTCAGTTGTATTGCAATATCATTTTGCAAAATATTATATTATACGTATAAAACAGCATTATGTGGCGTCCGTGCAAAAAACATTGACAGAGCTTCTTCATATGTTCCGGTGAAGAAAAAGCATTCATCTCTCGATGCTAGGAACATTGTAAAAACTGTTTATAGTTCCTTACTAACCAGGGGACTTAATGCTAGTGGTGATGCGAGTGCAACTAGTAATTTGATTAAGATACCTCTGACTACAGTGAAAAGAATCGTGTCAAATTCCATTAAATCAAGAAGTAAGCATAAATACGACGAGGCCGACAAGGACTTGATAAGGCGGAAAGTCTACACCATGCAGAAAGAGCAACGCGTACCTACATTAGAAACTCTGAAGCAATGGCTCACTAATGATGAAGCTGTAGCCTTTGGAGAGTTTTGTTTAAAATGGGCTTCAGATATCGCACAATTGACAAAAAGCAAGTACTTGTGGAATCCCAGCGAGTACAAAAACGGCACAGCAGCGAAACATGGAAGAGAAAACCTTTAATGCGGTGAAAGAAAGGGAAAATAAGAAGAGATAAAATATGTTAATGAATGAGTAGATCTGCACTTATAGGTGAATTGTTGGCAAAAGCGGGCCTGCCAACAGTACTTCCTAATTCTGCTAATTCACCGCACGCCCATGGTATTCAGTATATTAAAGACAATTAAATTGTATCTAAAGCCTTTAAGATGTATTTTAAAAGTTTTTACGATCATATGGCAAGATCAATAAAACCCCGGAAAATCGCAAAAGTTTGTGACACCATTGATGTTATTTATATGACCCTAGATCAAAAATGACCCATATAGACACTATCAGGTACTTTAAAGGCCCAAAAATATTGCCAACCGTGCACCGTGAAGTGACCTGGCCTACGAAATGAGGATCGCTGATTTTTTTTTAATGAAAAAATTGACGGTCTGCGTACGATGAAAGCGTAAAAATCAAAACAATACGCTCTCTCCATAATTATTTTTGTATCGCATCAATACCGCCCTAAAGAATTTCTCACGTTGGCACAATGTCTTTTGATTTTTCATAAGACCCTGGTCGTATCATCGACGGCCATCTTGGTTGCACATGTTGATCCGTGACGACCCGAGAGTCTATTTTATCGCCCGCCAAGCCTAAAAATGCCGCCGCCGCTAATTCTTTGTTTTTCCGAAGATCGCGCGCCTTTTCTTTGTAATTGTAAATACTTTAAGTTCGTCGTTTATACAGGATGTCAAATGTAAGATAAGAATGGCCATAAGAACGTTAGAAGTCGGTTAAATGTTTTAGCGATACAAGTTAAAAAGATACTTTGTGGCGAGAAGTATATTTTTAAATCGCAAGATGTCTTTGGTTTTTTATATTATGTTTTATTTATAGAACAAAATTAGGAACATTCTAATTCTTGTTCATATTAATATTTATATTGAAATTCGAACAATTGCTAATATTAACGGGACTCAATTTGTTTGAAATACTTGGTATATTTAAATGCCTGTTGTTGAAGTCAGAACATGAAGGTAAAGTACCCGATTCGTGTTGATAGTTTTCATGTGATAATTTTTGAATTGGCAATTTTAATTTTGTTTGGAAGTGAATTGTCTAGAGGGTGTCCCAGAATATGTGTTTTTTCTTACGGAGATACGAGCCCATAAAGGACGCCCCCGGAAATCATTTGTTTTTAAATAACTTTTGAAGTACTACGTGTAATTTATTAATTTTTTAATATGATGGTTACTAGGTCAGTATTCTTAAAATGGGCCCTTTCAATCACATTTGGCTTAATTTAGTTTGCCAGGGACGGACTAGCTCTAACACAGTAATGCTATTTTTTTTGTACGATAAAGGCACAACAATACTATTTTTGGAAAGCTTAAACCTTAAACTAAAAAAAGGTACCTACTCTTGATCGACATCGATAAAATGAACTGATCACGAAAAAAAAAAATTATGTAAGAAACCGATTTTAACTTTTTACAACAAAACAGGAAAACTGTTTATATTAGGTGCAAGTTATTGCATGCAAGTTCATGCGATGCAATTAAATACATTGCATGGTCGTTTACATATGAAGCAAGTATCTTAACCTGAGATATTGTCAACCTTACCTGCCTACTTTACTTGCCTCCTATTTTTATTATGACAATTAGCTGATTTTACTTTATATAAAGCACCATTGTTTGGTGGTTAGTGTTAAATAAAGTTGAAAACTTTATGTTTACTTTTTTTGTCAAGTTGGTATTGAAAATATTACTAGAAAATTTACTAAAATTCCATGCTATTTGCAATTGAATTGGAACATGTGCTAATTTGGTGCAATGCAAGTAAAATTTCATCAGCTGATTAAAAAGTCACCAACACGCATGCTTTCAGGCAACTTTTCTTGCAGTTGCATCGACTTGCACGTAACAGGCTTATAATAAAATATCAAAATTGAATACAAATATGCGTCAAGCTATTCGTAGTTTCCTCTGAATCTCAGTTTCGGATGTGTCGAATTTATCTGCTATGACTTTAAATGTTTTTTTTTCTCTATCTTTATAAATTTTTGACCTTATTTGCCACCACTCGGGATATTCTGTAAAAGCGCTTATTAATAAAAATAAAAATGGTGGTCAGGGAGTTTCCTCATATGTGCGAAAAATTGGTGGTCATTGTTGAGCTGATTTCAAACATAAAAGTTTTAAAAACAAGAAGCCACATGTCAGGATTACGAACAACAAAAAAAGGGAAAATAGTCGTGTTTTACTGAATTGTTATAAAATTGAAATTATTAACTGTTTATAAAAGTTGATATTTTCCTTCACTTTTTTAAATACCTAATATTTGTTTCCAAACATAATTAAGTAGAATTTGGAAAACGCAAGAATTTTTTCGTTTCCCACAGAACAAATTTGTTATTACGTGAAATAATCTACTGTTACTTTTTCCTGGTATTTTACGCCTTCAAATTATTTTTTTTCATTGTTAAAAGTTATGATTTTTTTGTGGAAAATAAAACTCAAGAGACAAAAAAGTTGCACAATAAAATAAGGAAACTGGATAAATTATAAAATTGAGCCAGTGTTGCCCCAAAAAATTTTTGAGAGGGTAAAATATTACTTGACCCGGAGAAAAGTTATACTCTGTAGCTTATTTTACATAATAGTCATTTTATTTGTGTGAAATGAAAAAACTGCTACGTCTACCAAATTTTGACTTAATTATCTTCAAAAACAAATGAGATTTCAATAAGTTAAAAAAATAGAATGTCTATAGTAACATAGATAAAAGATTTACTCTGGCAGTGTCTTGTGACTTGGCAAAGGCTTTTGACTGTGTCAATAATGAGTCGCTGTTGGAGAAGCTGGAATTTTATAGGTCTCGAGGGAATGGTTTCGGACATTTTTGGTGGGTCGAAAACAAATAACTAAAGTGGATGATTCTTCCTACAATACAATTTATTCCGAAACTGCTCCAATAATAAGCGGTGTGCCTCAGGGATCAGTGCTCGGTCCTCTGTTGTTTCTTCTCTTTCTTGAGGATGTGACATGCCTTCCATTGAAAGATTATTTTACGTTCTTTGCAGACGACACCACTATATGTTGGTCTAATAACAACGCAGACATATTACAGCAAGAAGTAAATAAGGATTTATTACTGCTTAAGAATTGGTTGAATTTTAATGAAATGTAATTTAAACGTGAAAATTCGGAGCACTAGACTAAGTATGGTATCGGAGATGCAGTTTTTGGGAATAACAATCGATAATGGTTTAAAGTGGGATGATCATATAAATATTGTACACTTTTTTGAAATAAGAGGGACGAAAGTAGTTTTTTGTATTAAGTGTATAATCTTGAAAATATTAAATTTGCAGAGCGCTTTCGGCCTTAGGTCATCTTCAGTGCTTCCTAAAAGCGAGGAAAATCCAATTTGTAAAAATTTATTTAAGATGTCGTTGTTAGAAAGTTAACGTAAATTTGTGTGAACTCAGTCGAGTTATTTACCTATTTTATTTGTTGAAAATTTGTTCTGAGAAATAATAAGAAATGTATTTTTTGGTTTTTACTCACTTTGTCAGGAAACAGGACACTTCGTTGACACAATTAAATAAGTGGGCCATCAACAGCACAATGTAAAAAACTTATTATGTATGTTATAAAAAAATTAGCATCAGGCCTGTTTGCAATAAAAACGACAATCAACATCTTGTAAATTCTACAAACTATTCATTAAATTAATTTTTAAATAATCTAGTCCTCTTGGTGTAATAATTAGTATCTTGCTGCAATTTAAGTTAAGTTTTAGCCTAGTTTAAGTTTTGTATATAACTTGTATATTATTATTGTTGTAGGTTTAAGTTAATACTGTACAGTATTGTGATGCTTATATATCAATAAAATGTGATTGATTGTTTAATTGATAACAACCATGTATACCAAAAACTAAGCATTATACCTAAAATTAGCTCTGGAATAACTTCGCACATATCAGGAAACACCCTGTATTTAACCTCTTAAAAATGAATAAAAAATAAAACGCAGAACTACTCTCAATATAATAATGTGTTCTCATATTATACAAGGATGTTTGGAGCCTTCTTAATGACTGATTGACTAACTAACCGTGGAGACTAATTTAATTCACCTTAAAAATGTTAGTGTTAGACAAGTGGATTGCTAAAATTTAAGTAATAATTCAATGGTTTTTGAAAATGTCAATTTAAGTATATGCCCTTGAGTTAATTAACGGATACTTGTCGCGTCGAAGTGTCTAGTTGCGAGTTTCAAAATAAGTAAAAATTTAAGTGGCCAAATATTAGCATTTTATTAGACGGTTATATTTGGACGTTTTTGAAACGCAAATATATACAGTTTGTTTTAATTTTTTCTGCTCATGGGATTTTGGGTGCTATATTTTCTACTCCATACTACATCGATACAGCTGAAACTTAAGGAATAGGTGAAGTTAGCTCTTAGGCTAGCTCTTTAAATTCTATTTAAAGAGATACAGGGCGATCCAAGTAACAATTTTAAAAGCTAAAATGTCACCTTTCAAAGTTCAATGACAGCAACAGCAATTGTTACGATGACCTGCCATGGTAACGTCCACAGCCGCCTTCTTTCATTACCTATTCTTCCTCGTAAGATTGTTAGTATTACAATATTTAAACGCAAATATCTCAAAAACGAATTGAAATATCGAGATTAACGAAGTACAATTTTTTTACGTACAAAAGACCCCTCTTTTATAATTCGAGGTGTAGCGGTCAGAAATGTGAGAGACAAAAAACATATGCGAGAATTACCAAATTCATATTGCGTAATTAGCGTTCTCTAGGAGGTATCTCAAAACTAATCATGAAATCGTATTTCTTGCCCGCAAAAACGCAACTACATCAAATTTGATTCATATCCGGTTAACCATTTTCAAATCATCGCCAATTTTCTAAAATAAGGTTGTTGTTTTGAATACCAAGACTCAACACATATACAAGAAGAAAACATAGCAAGAAACTTGCGACTTCTTCGAGTTGTATCGTGTTGACGTACCAGATGCCAAATTTAACTTTTTGGACAGTTATGTTCCGTTTCATCAGGGTTTCGCCAATTACAAAAATTGTTATTTACGAAATGTATTCATTATTATAAATTATTTTTTTTAAGGAAATGGCATTTGACTTTTACGAATCAATTAAAGTAGAAATCTTAGTTTCGCCAAAAATGTGACTGTATGGCAGTATTGCAAATACTTATCTAACGACTACTGTAACGAAGAGTTATTTAACATTTAACTATCTATACGATTTTTAATCGAATATGATATTGGATTGATCCGACAGAACGATACCAGGAATTAATCATTAAGGTCTGACAACTGGTCGAGGTATAGCGTACAGAAAGGTTTCAAACATTCTCATATAATAACAATAATTGTGACCATATGTAACACAACTGTCGTTTGTGAAGCATGTACTTATTTTCGGTAAAATATGTAGGTATCAAAATTGACGCGTGGTATTTGCATTTTTAATCATTTGAATTAGATTCGATTAAAAAAATGCATCTTTACATAGAACCAGAGGCGTCTCTTTAAAATACCGCTAAAAAATTAAAAAAAAAGTTATTCATACAGGGTGTTACAAATTCGACATACGAGCATTGGAATCTCGGCAACCATAGTAGTTAGAGAAACGGTTAAATGGGGGCAAAGTTGTGCAATTCGGTGCTGATTAAAATGCCGCTTTAAAAGTTTTAAAATTCCGAATACTTCCGATATTATTAAAAAAAAAAAACGAAATTTTGCAAAATCGTTTTTATTTTTTCCTGAGCTCATTTGAATAGCTATTTAAAAATAAATGACACTTTGTGGTTGCAACTTTTTCTCCTCTACAAAATGACGTTATTAAACTAACGATCCGACGTTTCGTCTCCGAGCGGCCAACATCAACTTTATTTTTTTAAATACGGACCTGCAATTTTTTTTTACCGATTTTTAAACCCCCCTACCCTCAAAATGTAATGGCGGTATTACTTTCTAATAATGAATTGTTTTTGCTTATTTCCTTTTAAATTCGTATTTTACATTTGTCAGTCCGGTCCTGGCAACGAATCACAATTATAATTGAAAACGTTATTTTTATAAAAACCTTTACAAATGGGTTTCATGAAAATTTGAGTTTATTAGAAAAGCTCTAATTTCCAAAATGTTCAAAAATATTTTCTTTAACCCATAGGTACCTACCTATGCACAGATCGATGTTTCTTATGATCCTTGCTATACTACCCCCTTTCAATTGACCTTTATAGCCTACGAACTCTATGTTGTATTATTCTTCCAATTCTTTAAAGTTTGTTTAAAGTTGATCTTACTGATAGGTGGATCGGAAATGGTGGGGCAATAGAGTCGCCAGCGAGGTCGCCAGATATTTCGCCTCTGGAATTCTGGGGCATTAAAAAATTTTATTTATAAAAATGACTTAGATACCATGGAGGAACTGGAAGAACGCATACAGGTTGCAGTTAATAGTATAAGGAGAAGATCGGTTGAAAGGGCTGTCGCCAAAATTGCAAGAAGAATCGATCGTTGCATTGAGCAAAACGACAATATTTTTGAACATTTAGAAAATTAGGTTTTATAATTAAGAAATTTATAATTATTAGAAAATTCCTATAAAATAAATTATGCTACTTATGTATGAATGTTTTAAATAAAATATGAGTGTTTAATTAATATTGTGATTCGTTGCCAGGACCGGACTGACAAATGTAAAATACAAATTTAAAAGGAAATAAGCAAAAACAATTCATTATTAGAAAGTAATACCGCCATTACATTTTGAGGGTAGGGGAGTTTAAAAATAAAAATCGGTAAAAAAATTCCAGGTCCGTATTTAAAAAAATAAAGTTGATATTGGCCGCTCGGAGACGAAACGTCGGATCTTTAGTTTAATAACGTCATTTTGTAGAGGAGAAAAAGTTGCAACGACAAAGTGTCATTTATTTTTAAATACCTGTTCAAATGAGCTCAGGAAAAAATAAAAAAGATTTTGTAAAATTTCGGTTTTTTTCGAATAATATCGGAAGTATTCGGAAATGTAAAACTTTTAAAGCGGCATTTTAATCAGCACCGAATTGCACAACTTTGCTCCCATTTAACCGTTTCTCTAACTCCTATGGCTTCCGAGATTCCAATGCTCGTATGTCGAATTTGTAACACCCTGTATATATACCGGGTGTCCCCGGAAGGTGGCTCGCCCCCTATAACTCTTTTGTTTTAAAAGATAATGGAATGAAATTTGGAGGATTCGTATGCGATGTAAAACTGCATTTTTTGACGGGTGGTTCAACTTTATAGAACTTTCGGTTCAATGAGAAACCTGGTATATTTTTACTTTCTTTTAATCCATGACATTCTAAATACAACCATGTGTCACTTGTCACTTTTTGTCACCATTTTTTAATTTTTTTTTTAAAATTTCATTTTTTAATCTACAAGGCAATGAATACGTTAAAATCACTAATTTCAGCCCTAACATCTTTGACAAAATACAACTTTACTGTTTTCGGTCTAAACCTATCTGCTGTATCATATTAAATTTTGAAACCGGTATTACTCATTTTTTTCAAATGGCAATGGGTTAGGAAAAAAGAGCATCTTATTACGATTAATTTGATACCACACACTATTAGGTTTTAAACAAACTTTCTTTAAAAAACTGTAAAAATGTTACGTTATGTACGATTTTTCTAAAATAAAGCGCCTTTTAAGTATAAAATAAGATTTAATCGAGTAGCCTGTGACCAACACAACTGATAAAAACAAAAACGTTAAGATGTCTTGCAAAAAATTGATAAGTCAACAACTTATGGAACTTCGCTTCTGCAAAAGTAAATTAGGTAATTATTGTGTACGTCATTGTTTAAAAATCATGGAAAATAATAATGTTTATACAAGGAGCGAAAAAGTTTATATTTTATTAGTTTTTGGAAAGTGTGAGTAAAACTCAACCGATGCTGCACGTCTTTACGCACAGAGATATCCTGAACGCCGTCATCCAACCCGGCATTATTATCCAAAACTGGTTCAGAAAATGCGAAATGAGCCTGATAATAATGAAAACGATCTAATTATTGTAAGTGAAGAAATAGAAATAAATGTTCTGGCATACGTGCAAGTGAATACCAATGGGTCACTCAGGGAGATCGCGCTAGAATATGGCATTTGTAAGTCTTCTGCTGGCAATATTTTAAGCAAACATAAATATCATTCATATAAATACCAACTACATCAGCACCTGTACCCAAACGATAATGAAAGGAGACTTGAGTATTACAATTGGTTCTTAGGAAAATATTTCCATATAAAATTCTTTATACTGATGAAAGCCGTTTCACTAATTTGGGACATTTCAACAGAAATAATAAGCGATATTGGTCCCACGAAAATTTACACTTGATGCAGAAAGGAAATTTTCAAGAACGGTTTGGTTTTAACTTTAACTGTTGGGTTGGGATTTTAGGAGACGGAATTTTAGGCCCTATATTCTTTGACGGTTCGCTAACAGGGGCGAGATATCTAGGTTCCCACGCAAGAAATTGAGCAGTTCTTGAATGAGATACCATTATATGATTGTGTCTTAGTTTTATTTTTTATGACAAATCGAGTGGGACTATTTTACCAACAAGATGGTGCCCTATCACACAACATAAGGGCAGTTCAGAATATTTGAACGAATCATACAACGAAAACTGGACTGGAAATAGAGGTCCAGTTAGTTGGCCGGCTAGGTAAAACAGAATTGTTTTTAATTTATGACTTGTTCCTTTTTCAATCTTTTCAGGTCACCTGACCTTACGCATCTAGATTTCCTTTTATGGGATTCTATTAAAAACGAGGTTTATGATGTACCTCCTGCCACACGGAATGAATTAGAGGAGAAAGTAAGGGCAGCTATTTATAGAGTTACACCACAGCAGTTAAGAAACGTTTCAAGAGCGACAGTAGAAAAAGTACGACTATGTCAGTAACAAGATGGAGGTCACTTTGAACATCTGCAACCCTAAAAATTAATAGATATGTGGATGTAGATTCTTAGTTTTATTTTCTTTTATTTATTTTTTTTTATGACAAAAAGTAACAAGTGACACATGGTTGTATTTAGAATGTCATATGGATTCAAAGAAAGTACAAATATACCAGGTGCCTCATTGAAAAATCGAAAGTTTATGTCACTTCCGGTAAAACCGGAAGTTTTATAAAGTTGAATCACCCGTCAAAAAGTGCAGTTTTATATCGCATACGAATCCTCCAAATTTCATTCCATTATCTTTAAAAACAAAAGAGTTATAGGGGCGAGCCACCTTCCGTGGACATCTGGTATAGTAGGTAGTGTAGTTTTTTATATCTATTATTTTGCTTATCACTCACTTAACAGTTATTTAATGTTATTGTTACATTTATAAAATGATTAATTCTTAATTATAAAAATAAATCAAAATTTTAAATAATTTTGTTTTCTATATAAGTCTGACAAAATTTGCATTTTAATAATTCTTAATTGTCTGTCATCTTTAACCAAACCAAACATACTTTTTACATAACAAACCTTGCTTCTTCTTGACACGGCCCTGGTTACTATTTTGTTCAACAAGTAAATGCTTTGAATATCAATATGTATAATAACAATATATCCACGTATTTATCGTCTAACACGATTTTTAATAGATCATTAAGAAAAAATGGAACATTTGCAGTAAATGGCCGTAAAACCCGCCACTTTCAATTAGTGTATATTTAAACCCAACAAAATATATTGAAGCAATTAACCGAACATTGTTTAATAGGTACGCGATTTAAAAAGAAATTTTATATGGCCCAAATGTTGTGCATAGAAATTAAAAAATGAAGTTTGCATTACAGTTTCTGGTGGTAATATTTTCCGCTTCTGAAATAAAGTGTAAAATACATATTCCTCCGCATCAATCTCACAAAAAGGATCAAATATATGAACACAATACGATGGACGACGCGCTTGCTAAATATTTAAGAATTGAGCCAAAGAGTTTGCATAATGTAAGTAGAAATAGAAATTATAAAAATATTAAATAGTGTATTGCAGTACGTTTCAGCAAGTGATCATTTTTGTTTATTACTTTTGTGTACTCTTAAAGAACTGTATTACTTGTTTGTTGGGAGAAGTTTCACTGGCCAAAGGATATAGTTATTCTTTTCACTTCAGAAAAGTAGTTTTACCGAAAATAAATTTTTATTTTTCAGATGTGTTCTTTGGTTAAATTTTAATAAATTTTAAAAACAGGGCCAGTTTTAATAACAAAAGTTTGCAAAATTTACATTTTTAAAAATTGTCTGCATGAAAATAGAAGTTTGGTAACTGTAATTTTCGTTAAACAGCAGTTGTTCTTCAATAATTTTTAAGATATCCATTGTGGCGACTCTATGTCCAGAAAAACAATTACTGTTTAACCAAAATTAGAGTTACAAAACTTCTATACATTAGTTTAGATTCTATTTTTTTTATTCCTAATTTATCGAATAAGTAATATAAAATAAAAATATAATAAAATAAATTTTTTGCAACACTTTCCCCTTTTGCTGGTTTTTAAAAATTGATTTCCCTTTCATCATAAGGCAGATAATAGGACCAGGACATCAATATCCTCAGAAACTACAACTACATTTTCCGATACTATATTTATAGCTGTTTCAAATATTAACGTATCCACTTGACAAAAATATTATGCTCTGATCCTTTTTTGCTAATACCAGAAAATTTCCCTTATCTTATTTTAAGTAGGATATCTTCGTCGAATATAATTTCAGTTGATGCATTGTTTTGCGAACGACGATTTCTTTTAACCGATTTTGTGCAGTCCCTATTATATTCATCAAATACCACGTAAAGTTTATGGTCCCAATCGTCCGTGCGTTCGGCGGCAATAAGATGTTTTAGTATTGAGATTAACCTATAATTTTAAAGTTTAATTTTTTTCGTAAGTTTTTCTAATTTTTCTTTAAATAGGTCCGCAATTTTTTATAATATTCATAACTATCTTTAATTTGATGTGTGTAATTAATAGTAATTTACGTACTTAACAAGTTCCGAAAGTGATATTTTACGGGATGAGTAGGAATCCTGCGAGTCCCGTAAAATCACTTTTGGATCATGTTACGTACAATATTATTTCCGTAGCCGTCTTGTAAGTTAAAAAGGATATCGATGGATAATAACGTATTAACTTTATATAGACAATTACATATACGATAATTAATAAATTGTAGACCAATTTATACCTCTCTCTTGACTTTACCGGCAATAATTCATAAGTAGTCGCTTTAGCAGATTCAATAATCTCATGTGGAATCATTTCAGCCTCACTTTCACTACTGATTTCCATTTTTTGAATTTGAAAAGCCAAAAAACACACACCAATGTTACATGACAAGCGCTGTCATAATAAAATACAAAGTTAATGTTATTGTCAAAGCCGCCTACATAGATACCCAAGTCGTCCCGAAAGGAAAAAAAATCGTCCCGAAAATAGCTACTTTCGGTACCATTTGTGTTAAGTGGTACTTTCGATTTAATAAATCATCCCGAAAATTTTAGTGTCAAGACGGCTGCAGAAAAACATGTAAATAAAAATGTCGTCATAATCGAGCAATACCGAAAACTCCGCATTATTATTTTTAAATCAGAAAAATCTACATTAGATAAAGCTTATTGAACAAGTACAAAATTAAAAAGCAAAAAAAAAACATATAAACATTTGCTTGGGAAACACGTTTTATAATAATCAAAGTAATAAACCAGTATTTTATCCGGCAATATTCTAAACATAAAAACGTGCTATATTCTAAACTAAATACAGTAATGCCCGCTTATAACGAACCTCAAGGGACCGAAAAAAACCGTTCGCTATAAGCGAACTTCGCAATAAACGATAAATACTAATACATATCAAAAATGCTTTTTATTAATTAATGCATGCACAAACATATTTCAGGTACATAAATACGTTTTTTTTATATATAATAAGTCTATTAACAATAATTGTTCTTAAGAATCCTATTTAAAATAATCTAATATTTTAGCTTGTTTTATTTTTGTGACATGAATATCATTAATATGTAATTCCAGTTCGGCTAGTCGATTAAGAACACTTTGTGGAGTATTTCGTGACTGGAGAAAGTGACGAAGGCTCTCAATATGTCGAAGTGCGTCTGATGTGGTTGGAACTAGTATTAATTCCGTACTGACAGGTTCTTCCTCTTCCTCGTCCTCATCATCGTCATTGTGAACTGATGAAGACACAGAAGCGACAATGGCATCATCATCCAAGTATTCAACACTCACAAGATTGTCATCAATATGAACGAATTCATTGAACTCATTTTCAGTACAAGGAAGATTTTTAAAACATCGTTATTATCTTCCTGTTGAATTTTCTTCAGCCATTCGACTAATGGAAGGTCATCATCTGAATCAAAATTATTCTCAACCTTCAGAAAACCGCCGTGTTGAAAACAATTAAAAATTGTTTGTTTTGATACCTTTTGCCATGCCATATGAATAAAGTGTATTCCATCCAAAAGGTTTATAGTAAAATTTTCCCCGCCACTATCAATAAAATTTACCATTTTCGATAAAAGAAGTCGACGATAATGACTTTTTAAACTGTGAATAACACCCTGATCCATAGGCTGTAGTTTGGAACTGGTATTTGGTGGCATGAACACTAACTTGATATAGTCCAAATGTTTAACATCTGGATGGGCTGGGCAGTTGTCCACTAACAATAGGACTCTTCGGTTTTTACGGCGTAACTCAGCATCCCATTCCCGCAATTCATTCGCAAAAAGATCTGAGGTCATCCATGCTTTTTTATTGGATTTGTAATTTACTGGCAACTTTACAACATTCTTAAAACATCTAGGGCTTTTAGATTTTCCAATTACCAATAACCTTCTTTTTTCTGTTCCTGTTAAATTTGCCACCACAAGCGCAGTGATTCTTTCTTTGGAGAGCTTTCCACCTTCACAATTCTCGCCTTTGAATCTCAATGTTCTATCGGGTGTAAGCTTGTAAAATAACCCGGTTTCATCTCCATTGAATATATCCTCATCCTTGAAGTTTTTTCTAATTATTGGCCACTTGTTCTGCAGCCAGTCGTTTACAACGTCCAAGATTCTCCAACAACTTTTCCACTGGTTATATTATGCCTTTTTTTAAACCTTTCGATCCAGCTTCTACTTAATGTAGGTTCTGTATCTTTTAAAAGCTTCTTTCCAAGGTCTTCAGCCTTCGATTGCAATATAGCACCACTAATGGTTCCCCTGCCTATTGGGTAAAATATCGTTTTAAGTTCGTTATAACCGAAATTTTTTACGATTATACCAAAAATAACGGTTCGTTTTATCCGAAAGTTCGTTATAAACGGGTTCGTTATTTGCGAAAAAAAGTACACAGGTTTGATGATACTTCAGCTCTACCTTAGAAATATGTTCGTTATAAACGAAAGTTCGCAATAAGTGGGTTCGTTATAAGCGAACATTACTGCATATTAAATTCAAGTCTACGAAAACTGTTAATTGGTCGCTTTGCAATAGGCTTGCGACTTCAAGAATATGTAAATGAGGTTCTGTAATGTTTTAACAGACAATATCATTTAGTGCTTCAACGGGTTCTTCAATTTTCTTACTGGCAGTAAACAAGTATGGCCGCTAACCTGGGCGGACGCGATCCTCGTTGGTTGGTCAAGAGTGTCCACGTGACCACATGTGAGTGGTGGACATCCCAGACTAGAGCACTGTAGCGCCATGAACAAACCAGTGCCCTTTTAGACTTTAACGTAAGCAGATGCTTCACGCGACTAAAACAATAATAGCATGTGTCTTGATCTGATAAGTGTGTCAGGAAAAGTGATTTTTTTAATGTTAAAGTAAGTGATATTTTGGGGACGCGTGCCCGGTAACAGAGGTTACTATTCTTTTAAACGTACAGTAAAAGTACCGTGAGTTTTGCAGTTTAATAGACTATATTCTTTGTGTTTGGTTAAGACGGGCACGAAGTTGCACCTTAGTGTTTTGCAGTTCGCGTAAATACGTGGAATATTCCGTTCTATGCATAACATGCCTTTTAAATAACCCTCGTGATATTCAGACGACAATGAGGCAGTAACTAATTCAAGTTCTGATTCACTCTCTACGGTAAAAACCAATGAAATCCTAACGGTATCTCGGTGCAGGGCTTTAGGATTGTTAAGATGATGTATTCGTGCTTATCGATGTAAAAATTGTAAATATTGTGGTGGTGAAAAGTGGAACAATAAAAAAAAAATACATAGCAAAATAGGTTGTGTATAATTGGTCCAGCAAAAATAAAGCGAACCAACCTTATGTGAAGCCCTGTCTAAAACAACATTTCAATATGTAGTGTCAAAAACAACATTTCAATATGTAGTGTCAAAAACAACATTTCAATATGTAGTGTCAAAAACACATTTCAAAAGATAAAATGAAAATTTGATCCCTTTCGATTTCTTCGAGGTATACATGTAACGACACTCCACTATTGGCTTAACAAAACCTTTTACAACTTTCCCATAGAAATACAAGTGAAACTTTATACATACTGTCTATTTGTCGCAAATATTTAAAATAACGTAAATAAAATCATAATAAATTGTATTTTCTTTTCCCGCAAATAGGAGGAAGATTTTAAATACAACAAGTCAGCCAAACATAAGGATACATTTGCACCGCTTGAGGTAAGTAAAGTAAGTCGCTGAGTACCGTTTTGGGGCTCTCTATCTCCGTTAAGAGGTACACTAGGATTTTTTTTTTCTATGACAAATTAGGGTTATTTTGACCACACGATCCCGAGAATATGCCACATACCAATCGGACACCCTGTATATAGGGTGTTCCGTTTGAAAAAATCAATATTCTTGAATTTAAACTTTTTCAAGTTTTGGATAAAATAAATGTGTCTTATATTTCAAATATTTGGTGGACTTCCTATTTGTTCTACCTTTTATTGCTATGCTGATATCGAATAGAAATGTTTGTTTTATGAACGTAAGGGCGTAGCTTTGTGATTGATGCTTGAATATAGAAGTTATCGTTAAAAGTAAAAAAATCTCAAAAACTATAAGGTTTAGATCTATAATACCTATAAGAAAAACCGTTTTGTATGAAAGCGTGGAATAAAGAAATAACATAATATACAGGGTGTTCCATTAAAAAAAATAAAACTTTGCTACAACCCACTCTTTTCGTATATAGTAAAAAATATTTTTAAAATATCTACACTTACCAACCATATAGTATGACGCAAACGTTTTTTGGAAAATGTATTGGAAGATGCATAAAACTACTTTATCAGATTGACTGTATAAATTTAATGTTGGAATTTTAGTTAGATTGGCATCCAAAATCTTGCAAGACAGCAGGGCAAGTATGGATAAGTCCCCATTTTACCGCGAAATGTGTATGTCAGAGGGTACACAATAGCTTAAAACCTGTGGTGATACACTGTGCATCGCACCAAGTGATCAACTCGAAGACAAAAGAATGCGAAAGTTTGCCCGGAGGGGGATATCCTATCGGCGTTATTTCTACTTCGAATTGCCCGAGTAAGTATAAAGCTTTTTGGTTCACATTAACATTAAATTTTCCAAAATACATGCACCGGCGATAATAGTCGACATCCTAAAACAGCACAACATTTGGTGTTCAAAAACTTTTACAATTTTACACCGAATTTGATTATTCTTAACGGATATTGTAAAGAAATTCATCAAAATGAACACATGCCCTTCCGATTTTTCCGATTAATAATGAAGTGAACCAAAAATAATTTGCTAGTTGTAGTTGCGTCATTACGCTGGAGAGTCATTCCTGAGGTCGCGCTTTCCCATAAATAGCCTCCTTCACAGAGTTAGGACAAACTTGAATAACCCTCTTCGCTTCGCTCGCGGAGCCATATCCGATTTTTACTGACTAATCAGAATAAATATAATGTTCCACAAGAATTTCGATTTTGCGATATAACAGAGTACAAGAAACCTTGAACACCACATGTTTAGCAAAATTTTGGATTGAAGACTTTTTTTTACGGTGAAGTTACATTATTATGGTGAACCTATAGAGCTGATAGCGTAATCGTATTTATGTAACGCATAAAAAGAAAATATACGAGAAGTGTGCAATGCTTGATACAAATTATTTTTCATATTCTAGATGATATCACAGGTGCTGTGCCACATCCACATCCTAATTTATATAAGTATTACCTTTATTGTCCAAAGGGCGGTGGCGTTATAATAGTCGAATGTCCACGTGAACAACATTTCACAAAAGAAGAAAAAATATGCGTGAAAGACGGAGACAAACAAACTATTTTGACATCATCAATGTGTCCAGAAGCTAAAGATGATATATACTGTATTCATCCAGGAGTATTTATGCTAAAGAATTTCTATAAATTATATCTTCCTGAAAGATCGGTACCAAAATCATGTGAAGACTGTTACTATCTATGCAGTCACAGAGACGTAAAAACATTTGATTTAACAATCGAATGTGAAAATTTAAACACAACGACAGAAACAGAATGTGATACTACAAATAGAACTACCACAGAGCCTTTAACCGAAACATCAAATCCACCACCTGCAAGTGAAACACCAGATACTGGCTCTACGCCTTTCTCTACAAGTACCCCAGAAATAACGCCAAGTACAGTTAGCATAACAACCGTTACACCTTCAAGTGATACACCAGATACTGGCTCTACACCTTTCTCTACAAGTACCCCAGAAATAACGCCAAGTACAGTTAGCATAACAACCGTTACAACTTCAGGTGATACACCAGATACTGGCTCGACGCCGTCCATTACAAGTACCCCAGAAATATCAACAACAGATTGTGATACTACCAATACAACTACCACAGAGCATTTAACTGAAACATCAAATACACCACCTGCAAGTGAAACACCAGATACTGGCTCGACGCCTTTCTCTACAAGTACCCCAGAAATAACGCCAAGTACAGTTAGCATAACAACCGTTACAACTTCAAGTGATACACCAGATACTGGCTCTACGCCTTTCTCTACAAGTACCCCAGAAATAACGCCAAGTACAATTAGCATAACAACCGTTACAACTTCAGGTGATACACCAGATACTGGCTCGAAGCCGTCCATTACAAGTACCCCAGAAATATCAACAACAGATTGTGATACTACCAATACAACTACCACGGAGCCTTTAACTGAAACATCAAATACACCACCTGCAAGTGAAACACCAGATACTGGCTCGACGCCTTTCTCTACAAGTACCCCAGAAATAACGCCAAGTACAGTTAGCATAACAACCGTTACAACTTCAGGTGATACACCAGATACCGGCTCTACGCCTTCCTCTACAGGAACCCCAGAAATAACGCCAAGTACAGTTAGCATAACAACCGTTTTAACTTCAAGTGATACACCAGATACTGGCTCTACGCCTTTCTCTACAAGTACCCCAGAAATAACGCCAAGTACAGTTAGCATAACAACCGTTACAACTTCAGGTGATACACCAGATACTGGCTCGAACCCGTCCATTACAAGTACTCCAGAAATATCAAAAACAGATTGTGATACTACCAATACAACTACCACAGAGCCTTTAACTGAAACATCAAATACACCACCTGCAAGTGAAACACCAGATACTGGCTCGACGCCTTTCTCTACAAGTACCCCAGAAATAACGCCAAGTACAGTTAGCATAACAACCGTTACAACTTCAAGTGATACATCAGATACTGGCTCTACGCCTTTCTCTACAAGTACCCCAGAAATAACGCCAAGTACAATTAGCATAACAACCGTTACAACTTCAGGTGATACACCAGATACTGGCTCGACGCCGTCCATTACAAGTACCCCAGAAATATCAACAACAGATTGTGATACTACCAATACAACTACCACGGAGCCTTTAACTGAAACATCAAATACACCACCTGCAAGTGAAACACCAGATACTGGCTCGACGCCTTTCTCTACAAGTACCCCAGAAATAACGCCAAGTACAGTTAGCATAACAACCGATACAACTTCAAGTGATACACAAGATACTGGCTCGACGCCTTTCTCTACAAGTACCCCAGAAATAACGCCAAGTACAGTTAGCATAACAACCGTTACAACTTCAGGTGATACACCAGATACCGGCTCTACGCCTTCCTCTACAGGAACCCCAGAAATAACGCCAAGTACAGTTAGCATAACAACCGTTTTAACTTCAAGTGATACACCAGATACTGGCTCTACGCCTTTCTCTACAAGTACTCCAGAAATAACGCCAAGTACAGTTAGCATAACAACCGTTACAACTTCAGGTGATACACCAGATACTGGCTCGACGCCGTCCATTACAAGTACCCCAGAAATATCAACAACAGATTGTGATACTACCAATACAACTACCACAGAGCCTTTAACTGAAACATCAAATACACCACCCGCAAGTGAAACACCAGATACTGGCTCGACGCCTTTCTCTACAAGTACCGCAGAAATAACGCCAAGTACAGTTAGCATAACAACCGTTACAACTTCAAGTGATACATCAGATACTGGCTCTACGCCTTTCTCTACAAGTACCCCAGAAATAACGCCAAGTACAGTTAGCATAACAACCGTTACAACTTCAGGTGATACACCAGATACTGGCTCGATTCCGTCCATTACAAGTACCCCAGAAATATCAACAACAGATTGTGATACTACCAATACAACTACCACAGAGCATTTAACTGAAACATCAAATACACCACCTACAAGTGAAACACCAGATACTGGCTCGACGCCTTTCTCTACAAGTACCCCAGAAATAACGCCAAGTACAGTTATAATAACAACCGTTACACCTTCAAGTGAAACACCAGATACTGGCTCGACGCCTTTCTCTACTAGTACCGCAGAAATAACGCCAAGTACAGTTAGCGTAACAACCGTTACAACTTCAAGTGATACACCAGATACTGCCTCTACGCCTTTCTCTACAAGTACCCCAGAAATAACGCCAAGTACAGTTAGCATAACAACCGTTACAACTTCAGGTGATACACCAGATACTGGCTCTACGCCTTTCTCTACAAGTACCCCAGAAATAACGCCAAGCACAGTTAGCATAACAACCGTTACAACTTCAGGTGATACACCAGATACTGGCTCGACTCCGTCCATTACAAGTACCCCAGAAATATCAACAACAGATTGTGATACTACCAATACAACTACCACAGAGCATTTAACTGAAACATCAAATACACCACCTGCAAGTGAAACACCAGATACTGGCTCGACGCCTTTCTCTACAAGTACCCCAGAAATAACGCCAAGTACAGTGAGCATAACAACCGTTACAACTTCAAGTGATACACCAGATACTGGCTCTACGCCTTTCTCTACAAGTACCCCAGAAATAACGCCAAGTACAGTTAGCATAACAACCGTTACACCATCAAGTGATACACCAGATACTGGCTCTACGCCTTTCTCTACAAGTACCCCAGAAATAACGCCAAGCACAGTTAGCATAACAACCGTTACAACTTCAGGTGATACACCAGATACTGGCTCGACGCCGTCCATTACAAGTACCCCAGAAATATCAACAACAGATTGTGATACTACCAATTCAACTACCACAGAGCATTTAACTGAAACATCAAATACACCACCTGCAAGTGAAACACCAGATACTGGCTCTACGCATTTCTCTACAAGTACCCCAGAAATAACGCCAAGTACAGTTAGCATAAGAACCGTTACAACTTCAGGTGATACACCAGATACTGGCTCGACGCCGTCCATTACAAGTACCCCAGAAATATCAACAACAGATTGTGATACTACCAATACAACTACCACAGAGCATTTAACTGAAACATCAAATACACCACCTGCAAGTGAAACACCAGGTACTGGCTCGACGCCTTTCTCTACAAGTACCCCAGAAATAACGCCAAGTCCAGTTAGCATAACAACCGTTACAACTTCAAGTGATACACCAGATACTGGCTCGACGCCTTTCTCTACAAGTACCCCAGAAATAACGCCTAGTACAGTTAGCATAACAACCGTTACAACTTCAAGTGATACACCAGATACTGGCTCTACGCCTCTCCCTACAAGTACCCCAGAAATAACGCCAAGTACAGTTAGCATAACAACCGTTACACCTTCAAGTGATACACCAGGTACTGGCTCGACGCCTTTCTCTACAAGTACCCCAGAAATAACGCCAAGTACAGTTAGCATAACAACTGTTACAACTTCAAGTGATACACCAGATACTGGCTCTACGCCTCTATCTACAAGTACCCCAGAAATAACGCCAAGTACAGTTAGCATAAAAACCGTTACAACTTCAGGTGATACACCAGATACTGGCTCGACGCCTTTCTCTACAAGTACCCCAGAAATAACGCCAAGTACAGTTAGCATAACAACCGTTACACCATCAAGTGATACACCAGATACTGGCTCTACGCCTTTCTCTACAAGTACCCCAGAAATAACGCCGCCAAGTACAATTAGCATAACAACCGTTACAACTTCAGGTGATACACCAGATACTGGCTCGAACGCCTCCAATACAAGTACCCCAGAAATATCAACAACAGATTGTGATACTACCAATACAACTACCACAGAGCATTTAACTGAAACATCAAATACACCACCTGCAAGTGAAACACCAGATACTGGCTCGACGCCTTTCTCTACAAGTACCCCAGAAATAACGCCAAGTACAGTTAGCATAACAACCGTTACACCATCAAGTGATACACCAGATACTGGCTCTACGCCTTTCTCTACAAGTACCCCAGAAATAACGCCAAGCACAGAAAGCATAACAACCGTTACAACTTCAGGTGATACACCAGATACTGGCTCGACGCCTTTCTCTACAAGTACCCCAGAAATAACGCCAAGTACAGTTAGCATAACAACTGTTACAACTTCAAGTGATACACCAGATACTGGCTCTACGCCTCTATCTACAAGTACCCCAGAAATAACGCCAAGTACAGTTAGCATAACAACCGTTACAACTTCAGGTGATACACCAGATACTGGCTCGACGCCTTTCTCTACAAGTACCCCAGAAATAACGCCAAGTACAGTTAGCATAACAACCGTTACAACTTCAGGTGATACACCAGATACTGGCTCGACGCCTTTCTCTACAAGTACCCCAGAAATAACGCCAAGTACAGTTAGCATAACAACTGTTACAACTTCAAGTGATACACCAGATACTGGCTCTACGCCTCTATCTACAAGTACCCCAGAAATAACGCCAAGTACAATAAGCATAACAACCGTTACACCATCAAGTGATACAAAAGATACTGGCTCTACGCCTTTCTCTACAAGTACCCCAGAAATAACGCCAAGTACAGTTAGCATAACAACCGTTACACAATCAAGTGATACACCAGATACTGGCTCAACGCCTTTCTCTACAAGTACCCCAGAAATAACGCCAAGTACAGTTAGCATAACAACCGTTACACAATCAAGTGATACACCAGATACTGACTCTACGCCTTTCTCTACAAGTACCCCAGAAATAACGCCAAGTACAGTTAGCATAACAACCGTTACACAATCAAGTGATACACCAGATACTGGCTCAACGCCTTTCTCTACAAGTACCCCAGAAATAACGCCAAGTACAATTAGCATAACAACCGTTACAACTTCAGGTGATACACCAGATACTGGCTCGACCGCCTCCAATACAAGTACCCCAGAAATATCAACAACAGATTGTGATACTACCAATACAACTACCACAGAGCATTTAACTGAAACATCAAATACACCACCTGCAAGTGAAACACCAGATACTGGCTCGACGCCTTTCTCTACAAGTACCCCAGAAATAACGCCAAGTACAGTTAGCATAACAACCGTTACACCATCAAGTGATACACCAGATACTGGCTCTACGCCTTTCTCTACAAGTACCCCAGAAATAACGCCAAGCACAGTAAGCATAACAACCGTTACAACTTCAGGTGATACACCAGATACTGGCTCGACGCCGTCCATTACAAGTACCCCAGAAATATCAACAACAGATTGTGATACTACCAATACAACTACCACAGAGCATTTAACTGAAACAACAAATACACCACCTGCAAGTGAAACACCAGTTACTGGCTCGACGCCTTTCTCTACAAGTACCCCAGAAATAACGCCAAGCACAGTTAGCATAACAACCGTTACAACTTCAAGTGATACACCAGATACTGGCTCGACGCCTTTCTCTACAAGTACCCCAGAAATAACGCCAAGTACAGTTATAATAACAACCGTTACACCTTCAAGTGAAACACCAGATACTGGCTCGACGCCTTTCTCTACTAGTACCGCAGAAATAACGCCAAGTACAGTTAGCATAACAACCGTTACAACTTCAAGTGATACACCAGATACTGCCTCTACACCTTTCTCTACAAGTATTCCAGAAATAACGACAAGGACAATTAGCATAACAACCGTTACAACTTCAGGTGATACACCAGATACTGGCTCGACTCCGTCCATTACAAGTACCCCAGAAATATCAACAACAGATTGTGATACTACCAATACAACTACCACAGAGCATTTAACTGAAACATCAAATACACCACCTGCAAGTAAAACACCAGATACTGGCTCGACGCCTTTCTCTACAAGTACCCCAGAAATAACGCCAAGTACAGTGAGCATAACAACCGTTACAACTTCAAGTGATACACCAGATACTGGCTCTACGCCTTTCTCTACAAGTACCCCAGAAATAACGCCAAGTACAGTTAGCATAACAACCGTTACACCATCAAGTGATACACCAGATACTGGCTCTACGCCTTTCTCTACAAGTACCCCAGAAATAACGCCAAGCACAGTTAGCATAATAACCGTTACAACTTCAGGTGATACACCAGATACTGGCTCGACGCCGTCCATTACAAGTACCCCAGAAATATCAACAACAGATTGTGATACTACCAATTCAACTACCACAGAGCATTTAACTGAAACATCAAATACACCACCTGCAAGTGAAACACCAGATACTGGCTCGACGCCTTTCTCTACAAGTACCCCAGAAATAACGCCAAGCACAGTAAGCATAACAACCGTTACAACTTCAGGTGATACACCAGATACTGGCTCGACGTCGTCCATTACAAGTACCCCAGAAATATCAACAACAGATTGTGATACTACCAATACAACTACCACAGAGCATTTAACTGAAACATCAAATACACCACCTGCAAGTGAAACACCAGTTACTGGCTCGACGCCTTTCTCTACAAGTACCCCAGAAATAACGCCAAGCACAGTTAGCATAACAACCGTTACAACTTCAAGTGATACACCAGATACTGGCTCTACGCCTTTCTCTACAAGTACCCCAGAAATAACGCCAAGTACAGTTAGCATAACAACCGTTACACAATCAAGTGATACACCAGATACTGGCTCAACGCCTTTCTCTACAAGTACCCCAGAAATAACGCCAAGTACAATTAGCATAACAACCGTTACAACTTCAGGTGATACACCAGATACTGGCTCGACCGCCTCCAATACAAGTACCCCAGAAATATCAACAACAGATTGTGATACTACCAATACAACTACCACAGAGCATTTAACTGAAACATCAAATACACCACCTGCAAGTGAAACACCAGATACTGGCTCGACGCCTTTCTCTACAAGTACCCCAGAAATAACGCCAAGTACAGTTAGCATAACAACCGTTACACCATCAAGTGATACACCAGATACTGGCTCTACGCCTTTCTCTACAAGTACCCCAGAAATAACGCCAAGCACAGTAAGCATAACAACCGTTACAACTTCAGGTGATACACCAGATACTGGCTCGACGCCGTCCATTACAAGTACCCCAGAAATATCAACAACAGATTGTGATACTACCAATACAACTACCACAGAGCATTTAACTGAAACATCAAATACACCACCTGCAAGTGAAACACCAGTTACTGGCTCGACGCCTTTCTCTACAAGTACCCCAGAAATAACGCCAAGCACAGTTAGCATAACAACCGTTACAACTTCAAGTGATACACCAGATACTGGCTCGACGCCTTTCTCTACAAGTACCCCAGAAATAACGCCAAGTACAGTTATAATAACAACCGTTACACCTTCAAGTGAAACACCAGATACTGGCTCGACGCCTTTCTCTACTAGTACCGCAGAAATAACGCCAAGTACAGTTAGCATAACAACCGTTACAACTTCAAGTGATACACCAGATACTGCCTCTACACCTTTCTCTACAAGTATTCCAGAAATAACGACAAGGACAATTAGCATAACAACCGTTACAACTTCAGGTGATACACCAGATACTGGCTCGACTCCGTCCATTACAAGTACCCCAGAAATATCAACAACAGATTGTGATACTACCAATACAACTACCACAGAGCATTTAACTGAAACATCAAATACACCACCTGCAAGTAAAACACCAGATACTGGCTCGACGCCTTTCTCTACAAGTACCCCAGAAATAACGCCAAGTACAGTGAGCATAACAACCGTTACAACTTCAAGTGATACACCAGATACTGGCTCTACGCCTTTCTCTACAAGTACCCCAGAAATAACGCCAAGTACAGTTAGCATAACAACCGTTACACCATCAAGTGATACACCAGATACTGGCTCTACGCCTTTCTCTACAAGTACCCCAGAAATAACGCCAAGCACAGTTAGCATAATAACCGTTACAACTTCAGGTGATACACCAGATACTGGCTCGAAGCCGTCCATTACAAGTACCCCAGAAATATCAACAACAGATTGTGATACTACCAATTCAACTACCACAGAGCATTTAACTGAAACATCAAATACACCACCTGCAAGTGAAACACCAGATACTGGCTCGACGCCTTTCTCTACAAGTACCCCAGAAATAACGCCAAGCACAGTAAGCATAACAACCGTTACAACTTCAGGTGATACACCAGATACTGGCTCGACGTCGTCCATTACAAGTACCCCAGAAATATCAACAACAGATTGTGATACTACCAATACAACTACCACAGAGCATTTAACTGAAACATCAAATACACCACCTGCAAGTGAAACACCAGTTACTGGCTCGACGCCTTTCTCTACAAGTACCCCAGAAATAACGCCAAGCACAGTTAGCATAACAACCGTTACAACTTCAAGTGATACACCAGATACTGGCTCTACGCCTTTCTCTACAAGTACCCCAGAAATAACGCCAAGTACAGTTAGCATAACAACCGTTACAACTTCAGGTGATACACCAGATTCTGGCTCTACGCCTTTCTCTACTAGTACCCCAGAAATAACGCCAAGTACAGTCAGCATAACAACCGTAACAACTTCAGGTGATACACCAGAAACTGTCTCTACGCCTTTCTCTACAAATACCCCAGAAATAACGGCAAGAACAGTTAGCATAACAACCGTTACAACTTCAGGTGATACACCAGATACTGGCTCGACGCCGTTCATTACAAATACCCCAGGAATATTAACAACAGATTGTGATACTACCAATACAACTACCACAGAACATTTAACTAAAACATCAAATACACCACCTGCAAGTGAAACACCAGATACTGGCTCGACGCCTTTCTCTACAAGTACCCCAGAAATAACGCCAAGTACAGTTCGCATAACAACCGTTACAACTTCAAGTGATACACCAGATACTGGCTCGACGCCTTTCTCTACAAGTACCCCAGAAATAACGCCAAGTACAGTTAGCATAACAACCGATACAACTTCAAGTGATACACAAGATACTGGCTCGACGCCGTCCTCTACAAGTACCCCAGAAATATCAACAACAGATTGTGATACTACCAATACAACTACCCCAGAGCATTTAACTGAAACATCAAATACACCACCTGCAAGTGAAACACCAGATAATGGCTCGACGCCTCTCTCTACAAGTACCCCAGAAATAACGCCAAGTACAGTTAGCATAACAACCGTTACAACTTTAAGTGATACACCAGATACTGGCTCGACGCCTTTCTCTACAAGTACCCCAGAAATAACACCAAGTACAGTTAGCATAACAACCGTTACAACTTCAGGTGATACACCAGGTACTGGCTCGACGCCTTTCTCTGCAAGTACCCCAGAAATAACGCCAAGTACAGTTAGCATAACAACCGTTACAACTTCAAGTGATACACCAGAAACTGTCTCTACGCCTTTCTCTACAAATACCCCAGAAATAACGGCAAGAACAGTTAGCATAACAACCGTTACAACTTCAGGTGATACACCAGATACTGGCTCGACGCCGTTCATTACAAATACCCCAGAAATATTAACAACAGATTGTGATACTACCAATACAACTACCACAGAACATTTAACTGAAACATCAAATACACCACCTGCAAGTGAAACACCAGATACTGGCTCGACGCCTTTCTCTACAAGTACCCCAGAAATAACGCCAAGTACAGTTAGCATAACAACCGATACAACTTCAAGTGATACACAAGATACTGGCTCGACGCCGTCCATTACAAGTACCCCAGAAATATCAACAACAGATTGTGATACTACCAATACAACTACGACAGAGCATTTAACTGAAACATCAAATACACCACCTGCAAGTAAAACACCAGATACTGGCTCGACGCCTTTCTCTACAAGTACCCCAGAAATAACGCCAAGTACAGTTAGCATAACAACCGTTACACCTTCAAGTGATACACCAGATACTGGCTCTACGCCTTTCTCTACAAGTACCCCAGAAATAACGCCAAGCACAGTTAGCATAACAACCGTTACAACTTCAGGTGATACACCAGATACTGGCTCGACTCCGTCCATTACAAGTACCCCAGAAATATCAACAACAGATTGTGATACTACCAATACAACTACCACAGAGCATTTAACTGAAACATCAAATACACCACCTGCAAGTGAAACACCAGATACTGGCCCGACGCCTTTCTCTACAAGTACCCCAGAAATAACGGCAAGTACAGTTAGCATAACAACCGTTACAACTTCAAGTGATACACCAGATACTGGCTCTACGCCTTTCTCTACAAATACCCCAGAAATAACGCCAAGTACAGTTAGCATAACAACCGTTACAACTTCAGGTGATACACCAGGTACTGGCTCGACGCCTTTCTCTACAAGTACCCCAGAAATAACGCCAAGTACAGTTAGCATAACAACCGTTACAACTTCAAGTGATACACCAGATACTGGCTCGACGCCTTTCTCTACAAGTACCCCAGAAATAACGCCAAGTACAGTTAGCATAACAACCGTTACACCTTCAAGTGATACACCAGATACTGGCTCTACGCCTTTTTCTATAAGTACCCCAGATATAACGCCAAGTACAGTTAGCATAACAACCGTTACACCATCAAGTGATACACCAGATACTGGCTCGACGCCGTCCATAACAAGTACCCCAGAAATATCAACAACAGATTGTGATAATACCAATACAACTACGACAGACCATTTAACTAAAACATCAAATACACCACCTGCAAGTGAAACACCAGATACTGGCTCGACGCCTTTCTCTACAAGTACCCCAGAAATAACGCCAAGTACAGTTAGCATAACAACCGTTACACCATCAAGTGATACAAAAGATACTGGCTCTACGCCTTTCTCTACAAGTACCCCAGAAATAACGCCAAGTACAGTTAGCATAACAACCGTTACAGAATCAAGTGATACACCAGATACTGGCTCAACGCCTTTCTCTACAAGTACCCCAGAAATAACGCCAAGTACAGTTAGCATAACAACCGTTACACAATCAAGTGATACACCAGATACTGACTCTACGCCTTTCTCTACAAGTACCCCAGAAATAACGCCAAGTACAGTTAGCATAACAACCGTTACACAATCAAGTGATACACCAGATACTGGCTCAACGCCTTTCTCTACAAGTACCCCAGAAATAACGCCAAGTACAATTAGCATAACAACCGTTACAACTTCAGGTGATACACCAGATACTGGCTCGACCGCCTCCAATACAAGTACCCCAGAAATATCAACAACAGATTGTGATACTACCAATACAACTACCACAGAGCATTTAACTGAAACATCAAATACACCACCTGCAAGTGAAACACCAGATACTGGCTCGACGCCTTTCTCTACAAGTACCCCAGAAATAACGCCAAGTACAGTTAGCATAACAACCGTTACACCATCAAGTGATACACCAGATACTGGCTCTACGCCTTTCTCTACAAGTACCCCAGAAATAACGCCAAGCACAGTAAGCATAACAACCGTTACAACTTCAGGTGATACACCAGATAATGACTCGACGCCGTCCATTACAAGTACCCCAGAAATATCAACAACAGATTGTGATACTACCAATACAACTACCACAGAGCATTTAACTGAAACATCAAATACACCACCTGCAAGTGAAACACCAGTTACTGGCTCGACGCCTTTTTCTACAAGTACCCCAGAAATAACGCCAAGCACAGTTAGCATAACAACCGTTACAACTTCAAGTGATACACCAGATACTGGCTCGACGCCTTTCTCTACAAGTACCCCAGAAATAACGCCAAGTACAGTTATAATAACAACCGTTACACCTTCAAGTGAAACACCAGATACTGGCTCGACGCCTTTCTCTACTAGTACCCCAGAAATAACGCCAAGTACAGTTAGCATAACAACCGTTACAACTTCAAGTGATACACCAGATACTGCCTCTACACCTTTCTCTACAAGTATTCCAGAAATAACGACAAGGACAATTAGCATATCAACCGTTACAACTTCAGGTGATACACCAGATACTGGCTCGACTCCGTCCATTACAAGTACCCCAGAAATATCAACAACAGATTGTGATACTACCAATACAACTACCACAGAGCATTTAACTGAAACATCAAATACACCACCTGCAAGTAAAACACCAGATACTGGCTCGACGCCTTTCTCTACAAGTACCCCAGAAATAACGCCAAGTACAGTGAGCATAACAACCGTTACAACTTCAAGTGATACACCAGATACTGGCTTTACGCCTTTCTCTACAAGTACCCCAGAAATAACGCCAAGTACAGTTAGCATAACAACCGTTACACCATCAAGTGATACACCAGATACTGGCTCTACGCCTTTCTCTACAAGTACCCCAGAAATAACGCCAAGCACAGTTAGCATAATAACCGTTACAACTTCAGGTGATACACCAGATACTGGCTCGACGCCGTCCATTACAAGTACCACAGAAATATCAACAACAGATTGTGATACTACCAATTCAACTACCACAGAGCATTTAACTGAAACATCAAATACACCACCTGCAAGTGAAACACCAGATACTGGCTCGACGCCTTTCTCTACAAGTACCCCAGAAATAACGCCAAGCACAGTAAGCATAACAACCGTTACAACTTCAGGTGATACACCAGATACTGGCTCGACGTCGTCCATTACAAGTACCCCAGAAATATCAACAACAGATTGTGATACTACCAATACAACTACCACAGAGCATTTAACTGAAACATCAAATACACCACCTGCAAGTGAAACACCAGTTACTGGCTCGACGCCTTTCTCTACAAGTACCCCAGAAATAACGCCAATCACAGTTAGCATAACAACCGTTACAACTTCAAGTGATACACCAGATACTGGCTCTACGCCTTTCTCTACAAGTACCCCAGAAATAACGCCAAGTACAGTTAGCATAACAACCGTTACAACTTCAGGTGATACACCAGATTCTGGCTCTACGCCTTTCTCTACAAGTACCCCAGAAATAACGCCAAGTACAGTTAGCATAACAACCGTTACAACTTCAGGTGATACACCAGGTACTGGCTCGACGCCTTTCTCTACAAGTACCCCAGAAATAACGCCAAGTACAGTTAGCATAACAACCGTTACAACTTCAAGTGATACACCAGAAACTGTCTCTACGCCTTTCTCTACAAATACCCCAGAAATAACGGCAAGAACAGTTAGCATAACAACCGTTACAACTTCAGGTGATACACCAGATACTGGCTCGACGCCGTTCATTACAAATACCCCAGGAATATTAACAACAGATTGTGATACTACCAATACAACTACCACAGAACATTTAACTGAAACATCAAATACACCACCTGCAAGTGAAACACCAGATACTGGCTCGACGCCTTTCTCTACAAGTACCCCAGAAATAACGCCAAGTACAGTTCGCATAACAACCGTTACAACTTCAAGTGATACACCAGATACTGGCTCGACGCCTTTTTCTACAAGTACCCCAGAAATAACGCCAAGTACAGTTAGCATAACAACCGATACAACTTCAAGTGATACACAAGATACTGGCTCGACGCCGTCCTCTACAAGTACCCCAGAAATATCAACAACAGATTGTGATACTACCAATACAACTACCCCAGAGCATTTAACTGAAACATCAAATACACCACCTGCAAGTGAAACACCAGATAATGGCTCGACGCCTTTCTCTACAAGTACCCCAGAAATAACACCAAGTACAGTTAGCATAACAACCGTTACAACTTCAGGTGATACACCAGGTACTGGCACGACGCCTTTCTCTACAAGTACCCCAGAAATAACGCCAAGTACAGTTAGCATAACAACCGTTACAACTTCAAGTGATACACCAGAAACTGTCTCTACGCCTTTCTCTACAAATACCCCAGAAATAACGGCAAGAACAGTTAGCATAACAACCGTTACAACTTCAGGTGATACACCAGATACTGGCTCGACGCCGTTCATTACAAATACCCCAGAAATATTAACAACAGATTGTGATACTACCAATACAACTACCACAGAACATTTAACTGAAACATCAAATACACCACCTGCAAGTGAAACACCAGATACTGGCTCGACGCCTTTCTCTACAAGTACCCCAGAAATAACGCCAAGTACAGTTAGCATAACAACCGATACAACTTCAAGTGATACACAAGATACTGGCTCGACGCCGTCCTTTACAAGTACCCCAGAAATATCAACAACAGATTGTGATACTACCAATACAACTACCCCAGAGCATTTAACTGAAACATCAAATACACCACCTGCAAGTAAAACACGAGATACTGGCTCGACGCCTTTCTCTACAAGTACCACAGAAATAACGCCAAGTACAGTTCGCATAACAACCGTTACAACTTCAAGTGATACACCAGATACTGGCTCGACGCCTTTCTCTACAAGTACCCCAGAAATAACGCCAAGTACAGTTAGCATAACAACCGTTACAACTTCAAGTGATACACCAGATACTGGCTCTACGCCTTTCTCCACAAGTACTCCAGAAATAACGCCAAGTACAGTTAGCATAACAACCGTTACAACTTCAGGTGATACACCAGATACTGGCTCGACGCCGTCCATTACAAGTACCCCAGAAATATCAACAACAGATTGTGATACTACCAATACAACTACGACAGAGCATTTAACTGAAACATCAAATACACCACCTGCAAGTAAAACACCAGATACTGGCTCGACGCCTTTCTCTACAAGTACCCCAGAAATAACGCCAAGTACAGTTAGCATAACAACCGTTACACCTTCAAGTGATACACCAGATACTGGCTCTACGCCTTTCTCTACAAGTACCCCAGAAATAACGCCAAGCACAGTTAGCATAACAACCGTTACAACTTCAGGTGATACACCAGATACTACTGGCTCGACTCCGTCCATTACAAGTACCCCAGAAATATCAACAACAGATTGTGATACTACCAATACAACTACCACAGAGCATTTAACTGAAACATCAAATACACCACCTGCAAGTGAAACACCAGATACTGGCCCGACGCCTTTCTCTACAAGTACCCCAGAAATAACGGCAAGTACAGTTAGCATAACAACCGTTACAACTTCAAGTGATACACCAGATACTGGCTCTACGCCTTTCTCTACAAATACCCCAGAAATAACGCCAAGTACAGTTAGCATAACAACCGTTACAACTTCAGGTGATACACCAGGTACTGGCTCGACGCCTTTCTCTACAAGTACCCCAGAAATAACGCCAAGTACAGTTAGCATAACAACCGTTACAACTTCAAGTGATACACCAGATACTGTCTCTACGCCTTTCTCTACAAGTACCCCAGAAATAACGGCAAGTACAGTTAGCATAACAACCGTTACAACTTCAGGTGATACACCAGATACTGGCTCGACGCCGTCCATTACAAATACCCCAGAAATATCAACAACAGATTGTGATACTACCAATACAACTACCACAGATCATTTAACTGAAACATCAAATACACCACCAGCAAGTGAAACACCAGATACTGGCTCAACGCCTTTCTCTACAAGTACCCCAGAAATAACGCCAAGTACAGTTAGCATAACAACCGTTACAACTTCAAGTGATACACCAGATACTGGCTCGACGCCTTTCTCTACAAGTACCCCAGAAATAACGCCAAGTACAGTTAGCATAACAACCGTTACACCTTCAAGTGATACACCAGATACTGGCTCTACGCCTTTTTCTATAAGTACCCCAGATATAACGCCAAGTACAGTTAGCATAACAACCGTTACACCATCAAGTGATACACCAGATACTGGCTCGACGCCGTCCATAACAAGTACCCCAGAAATATCAACAACAGATTGTGATAATACCAATACAACTACGACAGACCATTTAACTAAAACATCAAATACACCACCTGCAAGTGAAACACCAGATACTGGCTCGACGCCTTTCTCTACAAGTACCCCAGAAATAACGCCAAGTACAGTTAGCATAACAACCGTTACAACTTCAGGTGATACACCAGAAACTGGCTCTACGCCTTTCTCTACAAGAACCCCAGAAATAACGCCAAGTACAGTTACCATAACAACCGTTACAACTTCAAGTGATACACCAGATACTGGCTCGACGCGTTTCTCTACAAGTACCCCAGAAATAACGCCAAGTACAGTTAGCATAACAACCGTTACAACTTCAAGTGATACACCAGATACTGGCTCGACGCCTTTCTCTACAAGTACCCCAGAAATAACGCCAAGTACAGTTAGCATAACAACCGTTACACCTTCAAGTGATACACCAGATACTGGCTCTACGCCTTTCTCTACAAGTACCCCAGAAATAACGCCAAGCACAGTTAGCATAACAACCGTTACAACTTCAAGTGATACACCAGATACGGGCTCTACGCCTTTCTCTACAAGTACCCCAGAAATAACGCCAAGTACAGTTAGCATAACAACCGTTACAACTTCAGGTGATACACCAGATACTGGCTCGACGCCGTCCATTACAAGTACCCCAGAAATATCAACAACAGATTGTGATACTACCAATACAACTACGACAGAGCATTTAACTGAAACATCAAATACACCACCTGCAAGTGAAACAGCAGATACTGGCTCTACGCCTTTCTCCACAAGTACTCCAGAAATAACGCCAAGTACAGTTAGCAAAACAACCGTTACACCTTCAAGTGATACACCAGATACGGGCTCTACGCCTTTCTCTACAAGTACCCCAGAAATAACGCCAAGTACAGTTAGCATAACAACCGTTACAACTTCAGGTGATACACCAGATACTGGCTCGACTCCGTCCATTACAAGTACCCCAGAAATATCAACAACAGATTGTGATACTACCAATACAACTACCACAGAGCATTTAACTGAAACATCAAATACACCACCTGCAAGTGAAACACCAGATACTGGCTCGACGCCTTCCTCTACAAGTACCCCAGAAATAACGGCAAGTACAGTTAGCATAACAACCGTTACAACTTCAAGTCATACACCAAATACTGGCTCTACGCCTTTCTCTACAAGTACCCCAGAAATAACGCCAAGTACAGTTAGCATAACAACCGTTCAAACTTCAGGTGATACACCAGATACTGGCTCGACGCCTTTCTCTACAAGTACCCCAGAAATAACGCCAAGTACAGTTAGCATAACAACCGTTACAACTTCAAGTGATACACCAGATACTGGCTCTACGCCTTTCTCTACAAGTACCCCAGAAATAACGCCAAGTACAGTTAGCATAACAACCGTTACAACTTCAAGTGATACACCAGATACTGGCTCTACGCCTTTCTCTACAAGTACCCCAGAAATAACGCCAAGTACAGTTAGCATAACAACCGTTCAAACTTCAGGTGATACACCAGATACTGGCTCTACGCCTTTCTCTACAAGTACCCCAGAAATAACGCCAAGGACAGTTAGCATAACAACCGTTCAAACTTCAGGTGATACACCAGATACTGGCTCGAAGCCTTTCTCTACAAGTACCCCAGAAATAACGGCAAGTACAGTTAGCATAACAACCGTTACAACTTCAAGTGATACACCAGATACTGGCTCGACGCCTTTCTCTACAAGTACCCCAGAAATAACGCCAAGTACAGTTAGCATAACAACCGTTACACCTTCAAGTGATACACCAGATACTGGCTCTACGCCTTTCTCTATAAGTACCCCAGATGTAACGCCAAGGACAGTTAGCATAACAACCGTTACACCATCAAGTGATACACCAGATACTGGCTCGACGCCGTCCATTACAAGTACCCCAGAAATATCAACAACAGATTGTGATACTACCAATACAACTACGACAGAGCATTTAACTAAAACATCAAATACACCACCTGCAAGTGAAACACCAGATACTGGCTCGACGCCTTTCTCTACAAGTACCCCAGAAATAACGCCAAGTACAGTTAGCATAACAACCGTTACAACTTCAGGTGATACACCAGATACTGGCTCTACGCCTTTCTCTACAAGAACCCCAGAAATAACGCCAAGTACAGTTACCATAACAACCGTTACAACTTCAAGTGATACACCAGATACTGGCTCGACGCCTTTCTCTACAAGTACCCCAGAAATAACGCCAAGTACAGTTAGCATAACAACCGTTACAACTTCAAGTGATACACCAGATACTGGCTCGACGCCTTTCTCTACAAGTACGCCAGAAATAACGCCAAGTACAGTTAGCATAACAACCGTTACACCTTCAAGTGATACACCAGATACTGGCTCTACGCCTTTCTCTACAAGTACCCCAGAAATAACGCCAAGCACAGTTAGCATAACAACCGTTACAACTTCAGGTGATACACCAGATACTGGCTCGACTCCGTCCATTACAAGTACCCCAGAAATATCAACAACAGATTGTGATACTACCAATACAACTACCACAGAGCATTTAACTGAAACATCAAATACACCACCTGCAAGTGAAACACCAGAGACTGGCTCGACGCCTTTCTCTACAAGTACCCCAGAAATAACGCCAAGTACAGTTAGCATAACAACCGTTACAACTTCAGGTGATACACCAGATACTGGCTCTACGCCTTTCTCTACAAGAACCCCAGAAATAACGCCAAGTACAGTTACCATAACAACCGCTACAACTTCAAGTGATACACCAGATACTGGCTCTACGCCTTTCTCTACAAGTACCCCAGAAATAACGCCAAGTACAGTTAACATAACAACCGTTACAACTTCAAGTAATACACCAGATACTGGCTCTACGACTTTCTCTACAAGTACCCCAGAAATAACGCCAAGCACAGTTAGCATAACAACCGTTACAACTTCAGGTGATACACCAGATACTGGCTCGACGCCGTCCATTACAAGTACCCTAGAAATATCAACAACAGATTGTGATACTACCAATGCAACTACCACAGAGCATTTAACTGAAACATCAAATACACCACCTGCAAGTGAAACACCAGATACTGGCTCGACGCCTTTCTCTACAAGTACCCAAGAAATAACGCCAAGTACAGTTAGCATAACAACCGTTACAACTTCAAGTAATACACCAGATACTGGCTCTACGCCTTTCTCTACAAGTACCCCAGAAATAACGCCAAGTACAGTTAGCATAACAACCGTTACAACTTCAGGTGATACACCAGATACTGGCTCGACGCCGTCCATTACAAGTACCCCAGAAATATCAACAACAGATTGTGATACTACCAATACAACTACCCCAGAGCATTTAACTGAAACATCAAATACACCACCTGCAAGTGAAACACCAGATACTGGCTCGACGCCTCTCTCTACAAGTACCCCAGAAATAACGCCAAGTTCAGTTAGCATAACAACCGTTACAACTTCAAGTGATACACCAGATACTGGCTCGACCCCTTTCTCTACAAGTACCCCAGAAATAACGCCAAGTACAGTTAGCATAACAACCGTTACAACTTCAAGTAATACACCAGATACTGGCTCTACGCCTTTCTCTACAAGTACTCCAGAAATAACGCCAAGTACAGTTAGCATAACAACCGTTACAACTTCAGGTGATACACCAGATACTGGCTCGACGCCGTCCATCACAAGTACCCCAGAAATATCAACAACAGATTGTGATACTACCAATACAACTACCCCAGAGCATTTAACTGAAACATCAAATACACCACCTGCAAGTGAAACACCAGATACTGGCTCGACGCCTCTCTCTACAAGTACCCCAGAAATAACGCCAAGTTCAGTTAGCATAACAACCGTTACAACTTCAAGTGATACACCAGATACTGGCTCGACCCCTTTCTCTACAAGTACCCCAGAAATAACGCCAAGTACAGTTAGCATAACAACCGTTACAACTTCAGGTGATACACCAGATACTGGCTCTACGCCTTTCTCTACAAGAACCCCAGAAATAACGGCAAGTACAGTTAGCATAACAACCGTTACAACTTCAAGTGATACACCAGATACTGGCTCTACGCCTTTCTCTACAATTACCCCAGAAATAACGCCAAGTACAGTTAGCATAACAACCGTTACAACTTCAGGTGATACACCAGATACTGGCTCGACGCCGTCCATTACAAGTACCCCAGAAATATCAACAACAGATTGTGATACTACCAATGCAACTACCACAGAGCATTTAACTGAAACATCAAATACACCACCTGCAAGTGAAACACCAGATACTGGCTCGACGCCTTTCTCTACAAGTACCCCAGAAATAACGCCAAGTACAGTTAGCATAACAACCGTTACAACTTCAAGTAATACACCAGATACTGGCTCTACGCCTTTCTCTACAAGTACCCCAGAAATAACGCCAAGTACAGTTAGCATAACAACCGTTACAACTTCAGGTGATACACCAGATACTGGCTCGACGCCGTCCATTACAAGTACCCCAGAAATATCAACAACAGATTGTGATACTACCAATACAACTACCACAGAGCATTTAACTGAAACCTCAAATACACCACCTGCAAGTGAAACACCTGATACTGGCTCGACGCCTTTCTCTACAAGTACACCAGAAATAACGCCAAGTACAGTTAGCATAACAACCGTTACAACTTCAAGTGATACACCAGATACTGGCTCTACGCCTTTCTCTACAAGTACTCCAGAAATAACGCCAAGTACAGTTAGCATAACAACCGTTACAACTTCAAGTGATACACCAGATACGGGCTCTACGCCTTTCTCTACAAGTACCCCAGAAATAACGCCAAGTACAGTTAGCATAACAACCGTTACAACTTCAGGTGATACACCAGATACTGGCTCGACGCCGTCCATTACAAGTACCCCAGAAATATCAACAACAGATTGTGATACTACCAATACAACTACGACAAATCATTTAACTGAAACATCAAATACACCACCTGCAAGTGAAACACCAGATACTGGCTCGACGCCTTTCTCTACAAGTACCCCAGAAATAACGCCAAGTACAGTTAGCATAACAACCGTTACACCTTTAAGTGATACACCAGATACTGGCTCTACGCCTTTCTCTACAAGTACCCCAGAAATAACGCCAAGCACAGTTAGCATAACAACCGTTACAACTTCAGGTGATACACCAGATACTGGCTCGACTCCGTCCATTACAAGTACCCCAGAAATATCAACAACAGATTGTGATACTACCAATTCAACTACCACAGAGCATTTAACTGAAACATCAAATACACCACCTGCAAGTGAAACACCAGATACTGGCTCGACGCCTTTCTCTACAAGTACCCCAGAAATAACGCCAAGTACAGTTAGCATAACAACCGTTACAACTTCAAGTGATACACCAGATACTGGCTCTACGCCTTTCTCTACAAGTACCCCAGAAATACCGCCAAGTACAGTTAGCATAACAACCGTTACAACTTCAGGTGATACACCAGATACTGGCTCTACGCCTTTTTCTACAAGTACCCCAGAAATAACGCCAAGTACAGTTAGCATAACAACCGTTACAACTTCAGGTGATACACCAGATACTGGCTCGACGCCGTCCATCACAAGTACCCCAGAAATATCAACAACAGATTGTGATACTACCAATACAACTACCCCAGAGCATTTAACTGAAACATCAAATACACCACCTGCAAGTGAAACACCAGATACTGGCTCGACGCCTCTCTCTACAAGTACCCCAGAAATAACGCCAAGTTCAGTTAGCATAACAACCGTTACAACTTCAAGTGATACACCAGATACTGGCTCGACGCCTTTTTCTACAAGTACCCCAGAAATAATGCCAAGTACAGTTAGCATAACAACCGTTACAACTTCAGGTGATACACCAGATACTGGCTCTACGCCTTTCTCTACAAGAACCCCAGAAATAACGCCAAGTACAGTTAGCATAACAACCGTTACAACTTCAGGTGATACACCAGATACTGGCTCGACGCCGTCCATCACAAGTACCCCAGAAATATCAACAACAGATTGTGATACTACCAATACAACTACCCCAGAGCATTTAACTGAAACATCAAATACACCACCTGCAAGTGATACACCAGATACGGGCTCTACGCCTTTCTCTACAAGTACCCCTGAAATAACGCCAAGTACAGTTAGCATAACAACCGTTACAACTTCAGGTGATACACCAGGTACTGGCTCGACGCCTTTCTCTACAAGTACCCCAGAAATAACGCCAAGTACAGTTAGCATAACAACCGTTACAACTTCAAGTGATACACCAGATACTGTCTCTACGCCTTTCTCTACAAGTACCCCAGAAATAACGGCAAGTACAGTTAGCATAACAACCGTTACAACTTCAGGTGATACACCAGATACTGGCTCGACGCCTTTCTCTACAAGTACTCCAGAAATAACGCCAAGTACAGTTAGCATAACAACCGTTACAACTTCAAGTGATACACCAGATACTGGCTCGACGCCGTCCATTACAAGTACCCCAGAAATATCAACAACAGATTGTGATACTACCAATACAACTACCACAGAGCATTTAACTGAAACCTCAAATACACCACCTGCAAGTGAAACACCTGATACTGGCTCGACGCCTTTCTCTACAAGTACACCAGAAATAACGCCAAGTACAGTTAGCATAACAACCGTTACAACTTCAAGTGATACACCAGATACTGGCTCTACGCCTTTCTCTACAAGTACTCCAGAAATAACGCCAAGTACAGTTAGCATAACAACCGTTACAACTTCAAGTGATACACCAGATACGGGCTCTACGCCCTTCTCTACAAGTACCCCAGAAATAACGCCAAGTACAGTTAGCATAACAACCGTTACAACTTCAGGTGATACACCAGATACTGGCTCGACGCCGTCCATTACAAGTACCCCAGAAATATCAACAACAGATTGTGATACTACCAATACAACTACGACAAATCATTTAACTGAAACATCAAATACACCACCTGCAAGTGAAACACCAGATACTGGCTCGACGCCTTTCTCTACAAGTACCCCAGAAATAACGCCAAGTACAGTTAGCATAACAACCGTTACACCTTTAAGTGATACACCAGATACTGGCTCTACGCCTTTCTCTACAAGTACCCCAGAAATAACGCCAAGCACAGTTAGCATAACAACCGTTACAACTTCAGGTGATACACCAGATACTGGCTCGACTCCGTCCATTACAAGTACCCCAGAAATATCAACAACAGATTGTGATACTACCAATTCAACTACCACAGAGCATTTAACTGAAACATCAAATACACCACCTGCAAGTGAAACACCAGATACTGGCTCGACGCCTTTCTCTACAAGTACCCCAGAAATAACGCCAAGTACAGTTAGCATAACAACCGTTACAACTTCAAGTGATACACCAGATACTGGCTCTACGCCTTTCTCTACAAGTACCCCAGAAATACCGCCAAGTACAGTTAGCATAACAACCGTTACAACTTCAGGTGATACACCAGATACTGGCTCTACGCCTTTTTCTACAAGTACCCCAGAAATAACGCCAAGTACAGTTAGCATAACAACCGTTACAACTTCAGGTGATACACCAGATACTGGCTCGACGCCGTCCATCACAAGTACCCCAGAAATATCAACAACAGATTGTGATACTACCAATACAACTACCCCAGAGCATTTAACTGAAACATCAAATACACCACCTGCAAGTGAAACACCAGATACTGGCTCGACGCCTCTCTCTACAAGTACCCCAGAAATAACGCCAAGTTCAGTTAGCATAACAACCGTTACAACTTCAAGTGATACACCAGATACTGGCTCGACGCCTTTCTCTACAAGTACCCCAGAAATAATGCCAAGTACAGTTAGCATAACAACCGTTACAACTTCAGGTGATACACCAGATACTGGCTCTACGCCTTTCTCTACAAGAACCCCAGAAATAACGCCAAGTACAGTTAGCATAACAACCGTTACAACTTCAGGTGATACACCAGATACTGGCTCGACGCCGTCCATCACAAGTACCCCAGAAATATCAACAACAGATTGTGATACTACCAATACAACTACCCCAGAGCATTTAACTGAAACATCAAATACACCACCTGCAAGTGATACACCAGATACGGGCTCTACGCCTTTCTCTACAAGTACCCCTGAAATAACGCCAAGTACAGTTAGCATAACAACCGTTACAACTTCAGGTGATACACCAGGTACTGGCTCGACGCCTTTCTCTACAAGTACCCCAGAAATAACGCCAAGTACAGTTAGCATAACAACCGTTACAACTTCAAGTGATACACCAGATACTGTCTCTACGCCTTTCTCTACAAGTACCCCAGAAATAACGGCAAGTACAGTTAGCATAACAACCGTTACAACTTCAGGTGATACACCAGATACTGGCTTGACGCCTTTCTCTACAAGTACTCCGGAAATAACGCCAAGTACAGTTAGCATAACAACCGTTACAACTTCAAGTGATACACCAGATACGGGCTCTACGCCTTTCTCTACAAGTACCCCAGAAATAACGCCAAGTACAGTTAGCATAACAACCTTTACAACTTCAGGTGATACACCAGATACTGGCTCGACGCCGTCCATTACAAGTACCCCAGAAATATCAACATCAGATTGTGATACTACCAATACAACTACCACAGAGCATTTAACTGAAACATCAAATACACCACCTGCAAGTGAAACACCAGATACTGGTTCAACGCCTTTCTCTACAAGTACCCCAGAAATAACACCAAGTACAGTTAGCATAACAACCGTTACAACTTCAAGTGATACACCAAATACTGGCTCGACGCCTTTCTCTACCAGTACCCCAGAAATAACACCAAGTACAGTTAGCATAACAACCGTTACAACTTCAAGTGATACACCAAATACTGGCTCGACGCCTTTCTCTACCAGTACCCCAGAAATAACACCAAGTACAGTTCGCATAACAACAGTTACAACTTCAAGTGATACACCAAATACTGGCTCCACGCTCTCCATTACTAGTACCCTAGAAATATCAACAACAGATTGTGACACTACCAATACAACTGCCACAGAGCCTTTAACCGAAACATCGAATACATCACCTGCAAGTGAAACACTAGATACTGGCTTGACGCCTTCCTCCACTGGCACCTCAGAAATATCAACAGCAGAAATAACTACAAATACTATCAATAGAACTACCATAAATCTTTCAACGGAAACGCCAGTTACAACTTTGTCTGAGCCTATTAGTTCGGAAAATTGTACATCATTCCTGGGTAAGTTTTTAAAGTGTTACAGGAAAAAATATAATAGGTAGGTCGAAACACGTCATTTTTCCTACGCCAAAGTTGCATACAACCATAAATCTGTTATGCATTATTTTATGAAAATTATTGATTTGCGCATTAGCCACTTTACTTTCTCGTAGATCTGCCATGCCCAAGGGAAGGATTTTTCCGTTTGGGACATTCTTGCACACGTCATTATAGATGCGCAAAGAGCATAAAGTGCAACAAAATAGTGGCGGTCGAAACTTTGAAGTGCCCACTTTGTCTGAAATTCAACCCTAAAAAAATGAAATGCGATGCACCCCATAATGTTCCCGAATGCACCTACTGGAACTCCACAAATGGATATCATAATATCAAATATGATCATAGAAGGTAAGAATATGAAACAAATAATTCATTCAGTTAAGAAATTGACGAGTTGATAAATGTGGGTTATTCATTATAAAATGACTATAGTCTCAAGGTCCAAAGTGTTCACAACACTTTCAAGTTTTGAGCTACAATAATTAACTAATTGTTTCAATATAAAAATTGGTAAAAATTGAGACTTTATTACTTTACTACATTGACCAATAGAAATCAATAGAAAATATTTTCGTCCGATAGGAGGACAGTTACTATGATATATATTAAAATTCAAATTCTCTATGTTATGGTATTGTTTTAATGACAGAAATTAAAGGCTGATTAATTTTTACGACCGTTTGTTTCTAAAACTCTTTTCATATCTTCTATAATAATAATGGGGAAAGCTTATTTTTGACGGATTTTCGCGGTCTCGTCACAGAACGTGATATCGATTGTGCGACTTGTCAGAGCCTCCAGGGTTCCCCCCCTTGCATCGGCCCTATACAATATCTACACCAGCGATGTTCCTAAATTCGCTGAAACACAATTATAACTGTTTGCTGACGATACCGCCATCATCGCTACCGACAAACAGCAAAGGTCGGTAGGCTCAAAGCTACAACGCCACATAAAACTCATTGAGACGTTATTAGATAAAAGAAAAATTTGACTCAATGACGCCACAACCCAAGCCATATATTTTTCCAGAGCTAGATTTAAATTTTCTCAAACTACCAGTCTAGAATGGTGTAATACCGCTAACTTGATTCTATTTATTGAATTTAATCTCCAGTTTAGGTTTAGGCCGGATGAGATCGGATATCTCGTAGGATGAAGGTGCCCTTTCACACTCCCCAGTCGGTAGACCGCACGATTAAAAACCGTACGGTCGATGACCGGTTCAAGATGGCCTCTGATACGCCGACGACCGTAAAAAATAGTAAATTAAAAAAAAAAAAATTTACTATTAAAGCTGGATTTATAAACTCGAAGCCGGCGTCGGCGCTGGAAGTTAAACAAGTGAATCGTAATTGAGTGGTTTATAAACTTCGCCGGCGTTCGCGCTGGCGCCGGCTGGCGTTCGACATAAACCATCTTTATCCTTCTAGCGCCGGCGTTCGTGAAAAATCCGTAGCGCCGCGTTATAACCAATGGGATTTTAGGATTTCAACAAGTCATGTTTGGCATCTGCCAATCTGTCAATGGCCAATCGTCATTTTAATTTTACTACCGCTAAGACACCAAGTAGCTTCTTCTTCCTTGCTAAATCCATTTATTTAACTCTTTCTTTTTGTTGTTATAACTGGCTAGAAAAAATACCACCTGAACTAAAATGTCAGAAGTGTCAGATTATGTTTTTATTTGTCAACACTGCGAACGCGAACGCCAAGTTTATAAATGCCCACTATGTTTGTCTACGACGAACGCTGGCGCCGACGCTAGCGCCGACGCCGGCGAGAGTTTATAAATCCAGCTTTACTCTTGCTATTATTTGATTGTGTCTGTCATAACTAACTATAAAATAAAATTAAAAAAAAAACATTTTTCTCAGACTTTTTATTAAAAAAAAATATTACGCCAGAATGGGAAAAAATAACTAATGAACAAAAGTTGTTGAGGGCAAAAAACTCTACAGTTCCATTTGAAAAAAAAAGAGTAAATTAATTTTAAAATGTGAAAAGTTGACACGTTTGTAGAGCACACCCTGTACAAAATATGGAATGTTCTGAGGGTTTAAGTCTTGAATTAGTCTTTATCTTTAATACTCCTGAGAATGTCTCGAATGTCTTGAGTTAATTCAATTATATTTCAAATTTTAAGGTGCCAAGTTTTTTCTTCCAAAAAAGAATATTTTTAAATAACTTGACAACATTGCAAAATAATTAAAAACTATGTTTGCCGTAATACGCGAAATACCGCGGGGAATTTAAAAGTGCAAAAATATACAGGGCTATTCGATTAAAAAAAAAAAATTCTTGTTCCTATTTGTTGAGCCATCCTAGAGTCAAAAATAATTTTACGTTATAATTCACTTACTGCCCTTCAATTTTTATATTAACACTTTTTGTGTATTATAAATACAAACGGAGCTATTCTACTTTGCCTACTGTAGTAGCACTATTTTTTAAAAATAATTTTAAAAATCATTTAGTTAAAAAAGCAGTTTACTAGCCACAATAGAATTAGGATTAGAAGTAGAATATAAAATCAATCTCAGTAAATTTTAAAAAGGAAAAAATCCTGTTTTGTTGTAATGCTGGCCAGTTGGTTTAACAAGAGCCATAAAATAAAAAAAAAGCAGCGGCCTCGAAGCTGAAAACCTACGTTGATCGGTTCGTTTTATCAAAATCTTCATTTGATGTTACTGTCGGCGACGAACTTTAATATACCCATATTGCCACAACCTCCTTAGCTATCGGGACGCCTATTCTCCAACTTAAGGGAAGTTAATTCTCGTCTCTCGCGAGAAGTTACTATTCACATTATATGGTCACATATTATGTTTTTGTTAATTAAACACGGATGCTTGTCAATGATATGATTCCGTTCCTTTAGAAAATTCCGAGAGCACGCGTTCTCATAACTCTTGATTTATAATCAATCAAACCATCCCCGGCTGCGATTTGTTTGATGATTTTTATTATATTCTTGTTAATTCAAAGGGATTTTTACAAGTCTGTTTTGATACTACTATAAAATGCAGTTAGTTTATGTTGAATAAAGTAATAATTACACTCGTTTCGTTATATAAAGAGGCTTATAGTATTAATGCCAAAAGAAATGTTCATTATTTTTGTATTTAAACATTTACTTAATAAGTAATTGTAGTAGGTGAAAACTTTGGGCCTTGAAATTGTAGTGGCATATGAATAAATTAAAGATTGTGGGAGTTAAGGACCTATAAATTTGTTTAATTTATAGTTAAACCAAGTTTTTATCATTACATTTTAGGGAATGTACTGGTGTAGGAAAGTATGTCATGCCGGAGGATTGCTCACAATATTACAACTGCAAGATAGACCGGAAAACTGGAAAAATTTTACTTAAAGTGCGAAAATGTCCAGGTAGGTAAATTAATGAAAATTATAAGTAAATAGCTACATAAATTAGGTTTGATAAGCCGTTACTATTTGGGGGCTCCAAATAATTTTAAATTGTAGACTCAATGCCTCCCTATAACTCTGTCTTTGGTAAATATTAAAATGTAAATAAAACGACAATGTCTTCCTCCACAAATTTAATAAAGGTAAAATTCTTGTTCCCTACATGTTTCGGGCGTCTAGACGTCCATCTTCAGGGGATACTAGAAGGAATTTCATCTTTACAAAGCTAGTTAGAATCATGGTGAACACTGACTTACCCATAATCGAGTTGACTATAAAAACTTTAAATGGTTGCCTCAAATTAATGAGTACAGCCAAAATTGAGTAGGAACCTCAGAAATTGGGTGGACTTGTGAAAAATTATAATTTGTATATTTATAGAATGAAAATTTTTGTGAAAATATAAGAATTGAATAGTAAATATTATATTATTTTAAAAGGTGCATTTTATTTTTTTTTAATGATGATTTTCTAGAAAAACATTGTACTTAGTTGTGAAGAAAGAAATTTAAAATAACTAACACAACTAAGTACAATGTTTTTCTAGAAAATCATCATTAAAAAAAAATAAAATGCACCTTTTAAAATAATATATTTACTATTCAATTCTTATATTTTCACAAAAATTTTCATTCTATAAATATACAAATTATAATTTTTCACAAGTCCACCCAATTTCTGAGGTTCCTACTCAATTTTGGCTGTACTCATTAATTTGAGGCAACCATTTAAAGTTTTTATAGTCAACTCGATTATGGGTAAGTCAGTGTTCACCATGATTCTAACTAGCTTTGTAAAGATGAAATTCCTTCTAGTATCCCCTGAAGATGGACGTCTAGACGCCCGAAACATGTAGGGAACAAGAATTTTACCTTTATTAAATTTGTGGAGGAAGACATTGTCGTTTTATTTACATTACGTAAACTCCACTGCAAGTATGGACTACTTTTTCAATTTCAAATATTAAAATGTTTAGTAGCTGTATACAGGGTGGTCCAACGAAAACTTAACACCTCGATTTTCCTGCTTTAAAATGAAAATGTGGAAAATCGCTAGGACCCGTCGATTTCTGATTCGAGGGGGAATAATTTTTCCGGTTTTTTCATCTCCGTAACTTCAACCCCCTGATTTTGAATAGGGATGAGGGGTGTTGCGATACCTCATTTTAAAGATCTTATCAAGTACTATCTGACCCTAAAATTTCGCTTCAAAATTTTCATATTTAACGAAATGACAGCTAAAATAGTGGAAGACTACTTACTTTTGTGATTAGTTTATTAAATGCTGAAAATGGCCACCATTCACTTGCATGCAGTAAAGAACGCTGGTGTATGAGTAGAGAATGTGGAATTTACCTCGAGGATATTACTTTTATCAGACGCATTTGAATTATTTATTTATTTGTTAATTTTTTTTGTCCAAAAAAGTAGACGGACCATGTTTTTGATTTACCTTAGTCTATCGTGAATTTTTAAGAACGTTAAAACTATGTCAAAGCGATTGTAACTTTGTAGTAGAATTCAAATGGTGTATTCCGTAGAAGAAAGGGTGGAAATGATAAAATTATTTTTTAGAAATAACGACTCTGCGCGAGTAACAGCGGCTTTATTTAATGAACGACATCCTGAAAAAAATGTATCCGCTGCTTAAGTTGTGCAACTGGTTGCCAAATTTGACGCTACTGGTTCAGTCGGAAACAAAAAGAGGGTGTATGAAAGAGACGAAGCGAGGGAAGTGGCTGTCTTAGGTCAAGTAGCAATGGATCCGACCTTCAGTACTAGGAAATTGTCCGATGTATCTGGCGTTTCACGCAGAACAATCATGAGAATCCTTAAACAACATAAGTTCCATCCTTTTAAGATACGACTGGTTCAGGAACTGAATGAGGATGATTTCGATCGCCGACTCCAGTTCTGTGAAGTGGTCGGTGGAATTATTAACAATAATCCTAACTACATGTTCAACATCTGTTTCTCGGATGAGTGTTCATTTTACCTTAATGGCATTGTAAACAGGCATAACTGTCCAATCCAAGATTATTTCGTGAAGTGCATACTCAGCATCCCCAAAAGTTAAATGTTTGGGCGGGTATTTATGGAAATCACATAATCGGCCCTTTTTTATACCCGGTAATCTCACTGGCCAAATTTATTTAGAACTATTAGAGAACGCTATTTATCCAGCCCTCGTTCAAGTATTGGAGAATGAAGAAGACCATGTAACGATCATTTTTCAACAAGATGGCGCACCACCTCATTTCGCTCAACCTGTGCGTCAGTTCTTAGATAAATATTTTCCTCAGGCCTGAATTGGAAGAAGGGGACATATTGAGTGGCCACCCAGATCACCTGATCTGGCTCCACTGGACTTTTTTTTATGGGGTCACCTGAAATCTAAGATTTACGCTACCCAGCCTGAGTTACTGGATGATTTGCGAATTCGGATCATTAATGAATGCCGTCAAATTACACCAGAAATGCTGAGTAATGTACGTGAACGTTTTGAGCAAAATTGGATGGCATGGAAGTGAATGGTGGCTATTTTCAGCATTTAATAAACTAATTACAAAAGTAAGTAGTCTTCCACTATTTTAGCTGTCATTTCGTTAAAGATGAAAATTTGGAAGCGAAATTTTAGGGTCAGATAGTACTCGATAAGATCTTCAAAATGAGGTATCGCAACACCCCTTATCCCTACTCAAAATCAGGGGGTTGTGCTCACCCCCGTTAGGGGGTTGAAGTTACGGAGATGAAAAAAGCGGAAAAGTTATTCTCCCTCGAATCAGAAATCGGCGGGTCCGAGCGATTTTCCACATTTTCATTTTAAAGCAGGAAAATCCAGGTGTTAAGTTTTCGTTGGACCACCCTGTATACAGGGTGTTATATATGAGTCCCAGAAGTAATGTCTAAATTCATTTAAAATTGAGCAGTGCGTTTCTTGGAAAAACGCTCGGACCCGTCGATACAGCGATAGCACAAAAATAAGTTGCGACCATCAATTTCATTTTTTTCAAATTTAAACATCTATTTTTTATTTCATTTGCATAGTTGAAAAATAGTATACAGGGTGTCCAGTTTTCGATGGTTTTACGGGGTATCTCCGTTATTAGTAAAGATAGAAGGATACGGTTGTGCTACTTTTTTGTGAAACAAGAGATGACGCACTCAATTTTTTTCTAGTCCTTGTTTTTGATATACGGGATGTTTTTAAAAATTTCACATTTTGGGACACCCCTTATATTTAGGTTACCCTGTAGCTTTAGCGTATTTTCTATTTTTTTACGTTCTATTTTTTTACGTAGAAACCACTGACGTACTCAGGTTTTTTCTATGTTCAATAGTTTCCGAGAAAAAAACAAACTTGCTTTTTTTTTAAATGGGTCACCCTATATATTTTTTAATTATATAATTTAGTTTATAAGAAGTTTCTCAGAAATATATAATACCTTATTTTTAATATTAAGCACGAAATTTACGTTTTATTAAAAAATATACATTTCCTGTACGTAGGCCATGACGGATATTTAAAAAAAGAAAAGAACACAGTTATTTTGTCATATTAAAAACTTCTTTAGTTTCTGTCAGAGTATTCAGGTTCTCCAAGTTGTTTTTAATGTATCTAACTAATAGTAAAAAATCAGTTTGTCCTAATTATGGCAGAAAATGTAAACTTTGAAAATAATGTAAAATACGACATGCTCGTTTGTTATGTCCATTGTAATGAAAATGCAGACGAAGCATTTGAAGTGTATTTTAATATGTGAATATACGCCTTTTTGTAGTATCTCTATGAAGATTTATTACATTTCTTAAATTACTTCTAGATATCTCCAAAGACGACAGCCGGATAAATGAATTTTTCTAAAGATGAAATCAAATTTAACTGAACACGGTTCATTTTCTAAACCTCGGCCTAAAATCTACAACAAGGAAAACCGCGAGACTAATAAAACAAATGTTTTAGCTTCAATTGACACAAATCCAACTAGTTCTTACAGAACGGTTGAAGTTCGGTCGTAGTAGTTAAATCAAGAGTTCAAACAACCCTAAAAAACACAATTTTAAGCCTTATAAATTTCACCGAGTACAAAACTTACATCCTGGTGATGCACAGCGCCGTATAGAGTTCTGTAATTAGTATTTACAAAATATCAACAGGGAAATAATTTTGAAAGAACCGTGATATGGTTCGATGAGGCTCATTTTACCAGTGCTGGTATATTTAATCGGCACAATACGAGGTTTTGGTCTCAGGAAAATCAGCATGTAATATTTCCACTGGAACGGCAAGGCAAGTTTGGCTTTAACTTTTCATGTTTTATGCTAGGAAGCAAAATAATTTATAATATACTTGAAGGGAGCCTTAATGCAAATAAATATTTGGAAATTCTGGAAAACGTTGTGCCGGAAGTAATAGAAGACATGCCCTTAGCAGGTCTCAATAACTTGCAACACGATGGAGCACCCGCTCACAATGCGCTAATTATCAGAGCCTACTTAAACAATAATTTCTCAGGCCACTGGATTGAAACTAATGGACCTGTAAGATGGCCACCAAGGTCACCCGACTTGTCGGTTTTGGATTTCCTCTTGATACCTTGAAAATAAAATTTATTCCATTTAATACCAAAAAATTGCAGATTTAAGAAATGCCACTAAAAGAGCATTTAGGGATATACAAACGCGGCCTTTTATTGGCATAATGGAGAACAATTTCAGGAATATTTATGAGAAAGTTCTATAAATTTTCAGCTTTTGTTTCTAATGTTTTACGTAGTAAAACACTACTGGATTTATGCATTGTTACTATTTTTACTGAAATATAACTGCTAATTAGATTAAGGAGTCCAAAATATATTTCTTCTGCAGTAATTATCATACCAGTAATAGTTTTTTTAAATACCTGTTATGACCAACAAAAAATGTATATTTTTTAATAAAACGTAAAATTCGTGCTTAATATTAAAAATAAAAATAAGGTATTATATATTTCTGAGAAGCTTGTTATAAACTAAATTATATTATTAAAACATATATAGGGTGACCCATTTAAAAAAAAAAGCAAATTTCTTTTTCTCGGAAACTATTGAACGTAGAAAAAATCTGAGTACGTAACTGGATTCTACGTAAAAAACTACAAAAAGAACATTGGTTTTCTCTTTGATAAGCTACAGGGTAACCTAAATATAGGGGGTATCCCAAAATGTAAAATTTTCAAAAACATCCCGTATATCAAAAACAAGGAGGACTAGAAGAAATCTGATTGCGGCATCTTTTGTTTCACAAAAAAGTAGCACAGTGCTGCGAAAACTGGACACCCTGTACACCCCTAAATTTTCTTAATGCTATTTTCGAACACTCTGTATATTAGGAGCTGAAATACAACTACGGCTCTGCTACTCATTGTAAGTGGGCTTTTACACCAAAGTAGCAAAAATAATATTATGCTGCTTATTGTAAAACGTAATTACGTTATCAAACGAATACTTCCACATTAAATTGTTCATCGTCTGGTGTGGACATCGCCTAATAATACTAATTAAAAACTGAACAAAAAACAGAAATTGAATTCTACAACAATGCACAAGACCTCCAAGTGGCAAAATAGCAAAACTATTGGGCCTGCTCTATATAAATGGCGCTGCGCAGGTCGAACGTTGTCGCGTAACATTAATGACACCCGACTTAGGCGCCGAAGTAAAGTCCGTTCACAGATTTAAGAGAATGACTACCTGCCTTTAGTTCATCACCCATCATAAAATTCTTTGTTGAAAGGGTTTCAAGGCTCATAGAGATAATGATTTTATTATCCTGGTAGGGTCCGTACTTGGCCGTAATTAGTTTATAAAGCCCTATTAAATAATGGGAAAAAAATAAGTAGACAAATCAGTGTTGCAAAACCAGTTATTTTATTAGTTCGTGTAAAATAAAAACGCAGCTTTCATTATCCAAATATGTGGCGTCCGTGGATTGGTGAATCTAGTATAGAACAGCCGGAGGGGATACCGGTACAACCACAATGCGGAAATGAAAATGGAAGAAGACACTTATGTTTAGATTCTAAAGAGATTATAGAAAATGTATATACAACTCTCATAGAACGTGAAAAGTTGAGTAAAATGGAATGTATTGAAGAAACAGCCACATTGACTAAAATTTCGGAAAAAACAGTATGTATGGAAATTGTGAATAAACCCATCACCGAAAGGAAAAGAAGGAAAGATTCTGTGACTTGCAAAAAATTAGATCGCAGCGATGAAGATTTAGTCCGACGCAAAATTTATAAGATGTATGAAGGTCATACTTGAGACTTGAGATAGATAACACGGATATCAATTGCGGTAGGACAACGCTGTGGAAACGTCTTCAACGAATCGGCTTTAAATTTAAAAAAAGTCGATAAACGGCAAGTTATCATGGAATCGCAACGACTTAAGGCATGGCGATTTGAATATTTGACAAAAATCTCTCAGTCCAGAAGTAAGAACAGACCTATTATATACTTAGATGAAACCTGGTTTGATACCCATGATACCCCATCAAAAGGTTGGGTTGATTCTAGTGACAGGTGTAGAACAAAGGCACCATCAAACAGAGGAAAAAGAATACCCATAGTACATGCAGGGTCCGAAGATGGTTGGGTATCAAATGCACTTTCATTGGCAGCCAAGAATATAAATGACTCCTGTTTGGATTACCATAACGATACCACAGCGGAGTTATTTGAGGATTGGTTCGTAAATAAGTTAATTCCTAATGTTTCTCCAAACAGTGTGATTGTTATGGACAACGCAAGTTACTACAGTAGACAGTTAAACAAGCACCCTTGTTCAAAAGATGCGACAGCTACGCTAAAAGTAAGGGGCATACAGTGCAAAGGCTTCCGCCGTATCACTGTATATTCAATCTCATAGAACACATATATGGCATCAATTAAAATCTGCCGTTAGACGTAATAATGTATCACCCACTATAAACGCTAGTGTACTGGATATTATTATTACTGAAGTGGACAAAGTGTGCCTGTGAGTAGCTGGAAAAATTTTGTTTCCCATATTAAAACTGTTAAAAATTTATACATTCAAATTGGGAATATTACAGAAAGATTTATTATTTTATTATTAACATATGTGTTGATAGTGACAGTGAAAATTAATTAAATAAGTAAACTGTAGTTGGATTAATTAATTATAATATATAATTATAATATAATCTACCTAAAATTGTTTATTATTTGTGTCAAATCATCCATGCTTGAAATACAATTCAGTGCAGGCCTGTGTAGACCCCAGTCTGGTTTTAAACAGGCGTCAACACGAGTCGGTAAGTCATTCTCTTAAATCTGTGAACGGACTTTACTCCTTTGGTAAACCTAGTACGTTATAAAACAAGCAGCATATTTTCTTCTCCCAGGCCGCACATATGCGACTTTGTTGTGAGAGCCTATTAAAAATCACCCTTATTATTTATCTTTTTGTAGGTACAAAAACATTTAACAAGAATAAACAAAAATGTGATCACAAATGTGACTGTCCGTCACAAATAGGTAAATGTAACAAACATCATTTGGCACCAGATAGATTCAGTTGCGAAAAATTCTACTACTGCAGCGACGGTCACAAAAAACCAATTACACCCCTGTATTGCCAATTAAACTTCTTATTCAATGAGGACTTTTGTCAAGCTGAAGATACCACAGCATTATTTGGTTTTGATCTTATTGAGTCCCCGTGAAAATACATTTAGGATAAAAAATGTAATAATAATAAAAATGATATGAAATGGTTTTTATTAATAAAAATGATGGGTCAGGACTAACAAAACAATATTATTTGAAAAATAATATTGTTTTGTTAAACCTGGCTCCTTTTTCAAATAATATTGTTTTGTTAATCCTGGCGAAGTCTAGCTTATTGGCTACTCATAACTATAGGTGGGCGCTTAGGTATACTAGTATAATTAGGACGCACTAATCAGCTACAATATAGCTTTCTTTATCCATCCGACGTTGTGGCACCACAACGCACAGTTTTTGGTATCCTTAACGAACGATTCGCAGAATGGATTGGGGGCCAATCAAATGGCCAGCTAACAGCCCAGACCTTACTCCACTGGATGTGTTTCCTTGAGGTTATTTAAACAATAAAATATATAAAAACAATACAGAAAATGCTAATCAGCTTGAGAAACTCATTTAAAATGAGAAAAAAGAAGAAAGAAAACTAAGAAAGCCGCTAATTAAATGCATTAAAGAAAATGGTGCCCAGTTGAACATGTTTATACAGGGTGTTAATAAATGTCACGTAGATATTTAAGGGAGTGATAGTGCTTGTCAAAATAGAAAAAAAACAACTACTTCTTGAAATGCGGTCAAAAAGCCTACATTTTTGATATCGAGGGTGTAGAGCTTTATTTTATTTTAGTTTTTTTCGTTTTTCTCCCTTATTTTCTGAGACTAGATATTATTTCAAATTTGGTATACTTATTAGTTTTTAAAATCTCTACAATAAAATGCCTAAATTGTTGGAGGCAGTATACAGAGTGTTACATTTTTTATGGTACCACTTTCACTCTCCTGAACTCCTGAAATAGCGGTCGATGTAAACCAAGTATCATCCAAGTAACAAATTTTAAAGCAAGAGTAGTTGGCTGGGCAGCTCATATTTCATTTTCCGTTTGTTAACTTTTTTTACGTTAAATGTCATATAATTTTGTTAATTGATGTTACCAAAGATAGTTAGAGCTATTTAATGATGGTTGAGTTCACAAACCAATAATATGCCTATTATAAGAGATAAAAGAGCACTTTTATTTAAAACACAGGTTTTCTTGTCAGTATTTACTTAGTTTAAATGTCAGGTTTCTTTGTTCGAATAAATGTTTTTTGGCTAATGTAATGACAAAATTTAGGTTAAGTATGTAATAATTTTGAATAAAAACTTTATTATTACTATTAAGAAAAACTGTTTTAAAATAAATTATTGAAACATTTTCTGAGAGAGCTAGCAAGTTTTTAAAATAACTTATCTTTATGTAGTCAAGGACTTTTTAGTATTTTGGAATAAAGCCAGACGGTATTTATTTTAATAATATAGGCTACTTAAAACCAATAATTCTGTTTTTACAACAAAATACTTTGCTATTCTTGAATAAAGAACGGATCATGAAATTTTGATACTTTGGAAAACGCTCTTTTAGTTGTAAATACTTGCCATACTTGCCTGTTCGTAGTTCCCGAAATTTAGACAGAGCGCGACGCGGTTGCGCTTCGTGACGTGGGATCTTAGCGGCATACCCATTTTAGACAGCATTGGAGATTGGAGTTTGTAGCAGTGGCGGTTCGTGGATTTGAAAAGTACAGGGGCACACGGTGGAAGCTCGCCGCAGGCACCGCCGGAGGCGAAAAATTTTTCGGGGGCCGCGCCCAAATATGGCTATTTTGAGGACCCAAAAAATAAAAAAATTCGCCTCTTGAGCCTTAAAAAAAATAATAAAAAAAAATACTTTGTCCGGTGCACGGGTGTACCTAATACCGTGAAAAAATTGTGCGAATAATTTAAAGAATATAGACTCACCTAAATTTACTATTTGAACTGCACCTCTATTCTTCTCGATTTTTGACAAGCAAACTTGTCTATCACTTTTTCGTTAAAGTTTGGAATGTTGTTAATCAACTGTTTTTCTATGGACAACATAGCCAACGCGGAAAGTCTTTCTTGGGACATAGTATTTCTTAAAAAAGTTTTTATTCTTTTTAAGGTCGAGAAACACCTTTCACTTTCCACAGTTGTTACGGGAATCGTACACAAAATATTCAGTAACTTAATGGATTCAGAAATCAAGAAATAAATCGATTTTTATATTTTTAGACACCTGTTTTTGTTTACAAACACTCAAATACGTTACCTATACGCCGGTCACACCACGCGGGTTAAATCAGTTAAACTGAACTGTGAACTCTGATCTAAGAAACGAAATGCGGGATGACACGTGACGAATTATACGTCATAGAGAGGGCTGTGCCCAGACTTGCCGTATAATGCTGAACGAATAGCCACAGGCCACAGTAATTTACTATTATCCAGTACTCTGTCCTTATTTCGCATACGATTTAAAACAAAGAAGCATGCAGGGGCTCACAATAGTGTGCCGGTGCCTATGTTCGTTCGTTGTACGTTGCCCGGTTGCCGTTCGTTCATAGTATGTTGCCCGTTCAACAAATAATGTAGTGCGAAATATCAAGAGTTTACTTAATAATGGTTATACCTTTATACCTCGGGAATTTTCTAGGTGATTTTTCTAGATGGGGCACGTGCCCCAGTGCCCTAATGGACGAGCCGCCACTGGTTTGTAGTGGTAATGGTAGTGGTTTACACATACCACGCGTGCCAAAATGAAAAAGGGGTAAACTATATCATCAAGTACGAAATATATTGATTTTATTTGGAGAAACTGTAATGGAGAAGTGGAATTAAACTTTTGATATAAGAAGAAATCTTCAAAATGAAAACCTTTGAAACTGTTAAAGATATGGTTAGAATGAGAACTTTTATCTTATGGCCTTAGATGTTATGTATGGGCAAGACCACTTTAAGACATATTAGAATTAAGAGCAAAAAACTGATTATACCGGGTGTTGCATCGTCGAGCGGGACATAGGAAATCCCATGTAATTTTAAGTGGGGTCAATTATTAGCTTCCCTAATTATTTTAGAGAAAAATTCAATTTAGGTTTATTAAAGAGCACTAAAACTCACATTCAAAAGAATAACTTTAGATATTTTTGATGAGCCCGTTTACGGGTTATCGCCGATTTCTTTTTAACTATTTCTCCTTTTTATGGCCCCGTATTTGCGGGCACCAGTCAAGGTAAAAGATGACTGTCAAATAAAGTTGTCATTTTGAAATGTGTGCTTTATTGTTATAAAAACTCGTACATCGAAAATATAAAAGGTGTATTTATGAGTACAAATTAATCTGAATAAAACTAAAATAAAGTATCCAATTACAAGGTTAATTATGACATTTTACATGTTTCAATATTTTACTAATTAATAGGTAGGTACTATTAAATTGTTAGAACTTTAGGATTTAAGAAGATGTTCAAATATTCCTCAAAATGACATCTTTATTTGACAGTGCTTGACTGGTGCCCGCAAATACGGGGCCATAAAAAGGAGAAATAGTTAAAAAGAAATCGGCGATAACCCGTAAACGGGCTCATCAAAAATATCTAAAGTTATTCTTTTGAATGTGAGTTTTAGTGCTCTTTAATAAACCTAAATTGAATTTTTCTCTAAAATAATTAGGGAAGCCAATAATTGACCCCATTTAAAATTACATGGGATTTCCTATGTCCCGCTCGACGATGCAACACCCGGTATAGTTTAGTAACTGCTTTTATGCAATTTTTAGTAATATGTTGCATAGACTGTAAAAAAATTGACATAATTATTCATAATGGGGTTAATAATTTATTTTTACGGAATAAACAAATAATATTTCTAATTTTCAGTAAGTGCTAACTAAAGATAAACTAATGGAAAGGATGGCTTACAACACGATTGTCTTACTTAACTGAACTTTAAATATTTTCTAATAATTTTTTCGAAACTTGTAACGAACGTTTACTGTAAATTACCCTTAGGGGGCGTATGGGCGTTACTCTTCATGTCGTTAAGAAGAGCAGTTATACTGAAAACTGAATTTGTATATCTATGTTGGTGTACACCGTTTTTAAAAAATTTATAAAGACTATGTATATAACCTGATGCTTTGTACTCCCCATATGAATCATCCATTAAATGATCCTGATTTGCACTTTTTTATGGTAACTGTTATATTGCAAGTTTATTATTAAAAAATTTATACTGCTCTGCATCCTCTTTACTTGGACTTTACATATTTCAACATTTTTCAAAATGAATTGTTATATAATAAACAAGGAATAAATCGTCCGCGGGGCTTCCAAATTTTCCGTTTCCTCATTAAGTAAGCTTATAAGAATATGATTACCACAGTAAGGTATTATTTCAAGAGGAAATTGTTATTCGAAGCAAGAATTTTCATCAAGTTACTTTTTCTGTTACTTGGCCTAAACTTGTCGAACTTTGAAGCATAACATAAATTTTCTTATTTTAAATGATAAGGTTTTTAAATCTAAAAACACTTGAAAGTTAACTATAGCAAGAGAAATACTTGAATTAAGCATACAATATTTCCAAGAGCTACTCTTTATAAGGTTCAAGATTACCGACTTTTAGAACAAAACAACCACTATATTATTTCAAAATCTTCGTTCTTACACGAACTAAAAAATGGGTTAATTTATTTATGTTAAATATTTGTGTTAAGCAATTAGTATTTTAGTATGACTTTTTCGTGCTATTTGACCAAAAAACACGATTCTTAAACAGAAAAACAGAGATAACATTTAATAGAAATTAATACGGCCTTGGTATGAGTGTATATGTTAAATATATCCACTTCCTATTAGTTAATTGAAGCTTAAATGTCTTTGCGTATATACAAATATAATTTTCATTTAAATTAAGTATTTTTGCCTTCGTGCAAATATTTCTTTTCTTTCGTGTAAGTAGGATATAAGATGTATTTATGATTTAGTTCAGATTATGGTCGATAAGCTAATATTACTAGATTTTTGTTCCTTTTGTGTTGGTGTTGTTATTTGGCCACAACACAGTAATAATGTACTCATTTTCATGTTCTAAGGAAAATGCGTTCATTCTTGTCCGATTGAGCACTTTGTTTTGAAATACTATTTTAGTGTGCAACTACTACCGTCATGTTTGTATTTCAATAAAACGGTGTTCAATAGCTAGTCTAATGCATCTTTGAAGTTAAATTCGTGTGTTTCGCAACCGTCGTCGGGGGACATAATGAGCGGGTTATTTCAGTCCGGCTGTCGATCCAGAAATAGATCGACGACATCCGAAACCGAGAGTCTGGCAACGATTCGAGAGAAAAGAGCTTGAGACACATATAAACAAATCCTAAAAATTGTTAAGATAATTGGATTTTAGGAGTTAACGGTATTTTTTTCGTACGAGATTAGTGCGAACCGCGGCTAATAAATAATTATTGGGACTCCCATTGGGAATATGTATATATGTTAATGCCGCTTCACCCGATAATTTCCCACTGCAGTGTAGCAAGGTCGCAACACAAGAGATATAATCAGGGTTTCCGAAATATACACGTGCAAGGTTTGATGACACAGTTTCATTAAAATACAGGGAAGTAACAACATGACGGTGTTTGCACGCTAAAATATTATTTCATAACAACGTTGCTTTTTCAATCGGTGTTACGACTAAATGAAATATTATTAACTAATCTAATATATTGGCCAAAACACCACTTTTTAAGATCCGCATTAAGAGAAAGAGGTCTAAGAGGTACCTACATATTATGTGCATTTAGGCCTCAGACGAACATTTATATTTGTTCGTCTGAAATATAGGCAAAGAAAATTATAGCCGCGCAATAGAAGTGTTATCCTTATGGGCGGCTTAGAACCGTGAGAGGCGCCGTACCAGGTTAATAAACAAACGATTTTGCAGCACATTTGATTTCGCGCATCCCGTGGTCAGCTTGATGGCGAGCAACGTTGCCAATAGTTGTATACTTTCTGAAGTGGAAGCATTGAATGTAAAAAAGGTTGAAATTGAAAAATAGAAGTAAAAATTATTGAACATGATCAAACACACAAGTTAACTCTAGACGCTAACTTCAAAATTACCTGTTTTTCAACCACAGTGAAAAATTAAGTAGGCTTTTTCTATTGTTGTCATGAAAACGGTGACATAGGGCACCATCACTAGTTGATCAGCCATCTTTTAGAGCCAGGTAGACTCTCCGGTGTTGCCTCCTTTCGTAGGATTCTATAGCCTCACCGACAAGCCGTTATAAGACGAAACGCGCCTGGGGATGGATCCGGCGAAAGAAAGCAACTAACCTTTAGATTTGTGTTTATGCTTGTTATAAGAGTATGTCGATATCGATACAATGTCGTTTCTATTAATTTTACCTACTAATATGCAGGAAATATTTGTTTATAAAATTAGTCATATTTATTCACTCATTAGCGCGAAATAACTGTTGTTGTCAACTGTTTATAGTTAAAATATCATAATTTAAACAATAATTACAGGACTTTAATAGCGATGACAATATTATGCACCAAATATCTTAGTGTAGGTAGATGAAAACTCTTGAAAGTTATATTCTCTGTGGCTAGACATTCATTTATTCACCCCGACAGGGTCTTTGTACGGATGAAAAAAGTTATAAAAAGCAAAGACATCGTTTCTTCCGAAGGTCCTACTGAAAGGGTGAGAATTTTTCAAAAATTATAATTTGTAAATATTACACTGATGTGAAGGGGGCCGGAGCGGTAGGTACATGGTAGAAATAAACGTCGAACCACTGCAGCACATCCGTACGTGGTTCAGGTTAGTGTTCTTTGAACGACACTGTTGAAAATTTCCTTCATCTGGAGAAAGTCATCACTCTGGAAGGACTTCCATGCGCACATGCAACGCTTGCAGAGTGCCCTAAAGGCTTATTCCTACAGTGCTGTGTCTGACAATTATAAAAAGTTGTAGACTTGGCTGTCTAATTTTTAAAAATAATATATTTTTGTTGGATCATTTTGAATATAATAAAATGTTTTGTAATTTTAATGAATACAAATTAAACTCCGTTAAATCTATACGGCCTCAGGGAGGTCGTTCCAGATTGATGACGTTCTCCAGATGAAAGAAGTTTTAAACAGTGTCGTTCGAGGGACACTAAGCTGAACCATATAGGGGTGGGCTGCAGTGGCTCATCGTGTATATAATATACCATGCACCACTTTGAGTGGAATCAAGTGGGCAATCTCAGTTAAGCACTTGCTATAAAAATATTTGTAACGTTCAAGGCTTTCCAGGTTGTTTGTCAGATCATGGTCACCGATGAAGCCAATGGCTCTTCTTTGGATATAATCTAGCAATCTCAGGGTATGTTTAGGAGCAGAGCCACAAATATGCGAACAGTACTTCAGCGGTGGTCTCATTTGGGCTTTATAGAGCATCAAAAATTGTTGGGGTGTATAGAGATCCTTAGTTCGCAAAAGTATTTCAAGCTTCTGCGAGGCTGCAATGGCCGCAACGTGACTATACCAAGACATACGACTATCCAAATTGACGCCCTATAAATGAATTGAGGAAGCCAAGGAAATCTAGTGTCCCGACATGACTATATCCGGTTCTTCAACATTAACTTTTATAGAAAAACTGCCGCCTCGGTTTTGTTGGCGTTAAATTCTACTTGGTTACTGTCACCCCAAAACAGAATTTTTTTCAGGTTTTGGTTGAGATGTGGGACCACTTGCTGCCTATAGGGATGTGCATTGGCAGCCGATGTCCGAGCATCCAAAGTAAAAGATGAAACAAGTATAGAAGAAAATCTTAGAATTATGCTTAGAAGAAAATCATACAATTAATAAAATGGTAGCACCCTAGAATAGTGTTTGCCTATTTTCCAACATTATTTGATATAAGTAAGTGGAACTGTCGGGGTTCGAAACCAGAGGATTCATATCACTATTTTTTTTATTGATTTTAGAATGTTTAGGCTTATGATTATTTATTATTTAATCCTGCGAATGGAATTTCCGTTTGTTCATTAGAAGGGACTTTAAAACGTGGGCATCACTCAAGATGAATCTGTTATTAGTAGGTACACCGTCAAATTCACTCTCTTTGGATAGTAAATCGACATGTTCACTGCCAGTTAGACCGATATGTGCTTTTATCCAAATAAATGTTACATGCTTATTGCATAAACGAATGACGGTGCAATAATTTTCTAATATCCCATATAACCGGATTGGTAATAAAATTCCAAGGTGTTATATGAGCAAGAGGCTTTAGAGCTGACATTGAATCTGAGATAATCTGAACTAACAACCATTTAATGGGTTAAGGCACTGTAGTCCCTTGGTTTATACACTATTTTTTGTACTTTCGGGAACAGCTTTACTAAAATTATCTCCTTGACATGGTGTCCGACAAGGAGACACCATATCGCCTAGGCTGTTTACTACACTGCTGGAATATACATGCAAAATGGCAAACCTGGATGAGAGGGGCATAAATATAAATGGAGAAAGGCTTAGTCACCTGAGATTCGCAGACGACCAAATGAACGAAGCCAAAAATCTATTAGACAGGCTCTACCTTTCCTCCCTGGAGGCCGGACTAAGAATAAACATGGCCAAACCACAAATTATGAGAAACCTCGTGCTCAGTAAAAATATAACGATCGCTGGAAAAGCAATGGACCAAACTACGTCGTACAAATATTTGTGACACGAGATTTGCATAGGAAGAGACAACCAAACTACTGAACTTAACCGCCGCATAAAACTAACCTGGGTAGCCTTCGGAAAATTAAACCATATATTCTAATCAGACTTTCCAATGTGAACTCTTAACCAGTGCATATTGCCTGTATTGACCTACGAAGTAGAGAGACATTAACACTGACCAGAAAAACGACACACAGAATCCGTGTGGCACAAAGAGCAATGAAACGCGCAATGTTGGGCATTTCTCTTAGAGACAGAATCTCAAACCAGGAGATACGACAAGGAACAAAAATAGTAGATGCGATAGAGAGAATAATCACTCTTAAATGGAATTGGGCAGGACATGTCGCCAGAGTGACAGACAACAGATGAACCAGACGAATATTAGAATGGAGACCTAGGCAAGGGGCCTACCGAAATAGGGGTCGCCCTACAACGAGATTGACAGATGACTTAAGGCGTTGTCATGGGAAATGGATGCAGGCGGCGCAAGATCAGAACACATGGAAGAGATTAAGGGAGACTTATATCCAGCAATGGATACAAGGAAGGGTTGATTGATGATGATGATTATTACTAAAATTAGTTAATATGTAGGTATAAATATAAAAACACCTGATAATGTCACAATTTAATGCAAGTACCAGTTGAATATTTTATTAGTCTACGTTGAAAGACAAAAGTCACTTAGTTACAGTATAAATAAATAGTTGTCAGTTGTCTTTTTTTTTAAATTATATATTGCTAGAATGCACTTTAGTCCCTTGGGATTAAATGGCCCACTTTAGTTCCCGTTTGGCGGAACTAAAGTACAAAAAAATCCACTGGTAATACACCGTAGCCTATAGTAGTTTAACATCAGTCAGTTATTTAACAAAGAAATAAATACACCAGTTTTCTACCGTTGATAATTCTTTCGTCGATTTAAAAAAATATTATCTTTTTTATTCTGGCGAATTCTGATGGTATACAACCATATTGGCAATGCTAACATGCACCAGAATTAATTTGGTACATGATGGGAGAGCGCAGCACAACGACTTAGCCGCTTTGTTTTTGTACCTCTCAACTTTTATTTCTCTTTTGCTTGGCTTATGGGATTCCTACGTTGACTTTATTTTTATTGCTTCAGTACTTCTTTATTGCTGTGAGATAGTAAGAAAATTCCAGATATAGATAACCTTTTCGAGGGCATTATTACCTTTAGTTTTTTTTTTTAGTTCATTCAGTCACAAGCTACTGGAAATCAAGGTACCTACACTATGGTAAAAAGTCGAGATATTCTATCATAAGAAATTGAAAAACTGGTGAAAATCCTTTTACCATGAAACTAAATTAGCAGCTCAAGTGATTGTTAAAGTTTCTTACAATACAGTTTAAAATAAAAATGATGATTAATTAGACATATCTTTTCACATGTGCTCAGATTTAAAATTTTAATAATATTTCATATGTGGTTTTATCACAGAGTAATTTTTCGGACAATAAAATAAAATTTATTGTTTCCGTTTCTATCTTTCAGCCGGCATTACAAAAAAACAGAGTAATTATTGCATCGATAAAATGCTCCTAAGAATACAATGTCAAGATGTGTTCCATCTTGGGTGAATGAATTCTCTTTGATAAGAGGAATTCTTTAGGAGAGGATTTAAGAGCACGCGTGATATAAATAAATAGGGTTTTAAAATATGCAAGAATAAAATGATATTACACTGATACTCACAATTTAAATCCACGCTGAAAAAATTTAACCATTCCCAACCACAAAAAGGACATTTTTAAAAGTTCCTACTATAATATACTATAATAAAGTGTTATACAAAATCCGAAAAACAGCTAGAAATATTTTATTCAAATTTTAGGACACATTTTAGGAGGTTGGGGGACATATTCTAAAACATCTTTAACATTTAACCTCCCTACAGATTTAATCCATTAGCAGAAAATTGTTATATTTACTATACTGGTTGCTTAGTTACGAATTTTTGAATAAACAAAATTAGAACACTAATGTCCGGTTGTACCGTGTGATCCACTTATCGTGTCCACATTTTAATTTAATATTATAACGTTGCCTTAAGAGTTAAAGAAAAAAATTAAATACATACATTGCTCGCATTGGCGTAAAATGTTTATCTGTTCATTTTTTATATATACAGGGTGTTTCGTTTTCCCCGTCCAGGCATCAACTTGCTTATTTTAAACGGAACACCCTGTATATTGATAGGTATTTAGATTCCCTTTAAAATTTTATGTGAATTTTGAGTAACCTTTAATATGCCTATTTCTTATCGTTTAGCCAATATTTATTTGTTAATAATTTAATGGATATTTATTCGAACAAAAATATTACAATTACAACTACAAATATTTACATAAATTGTTGAAAATGACCTCCATTATTTTCAATACAACGATGGATTGCTCTCAAGAAATAATTCTTTACATTTACGAATACTTCAGGTGTTTCTCGTAAATCGTTTACCACTCTTCTAACATTAAGTATAATCTCATTTAAATCACTGCATGGAGTTTGATATACCTCATTTTAATGTGACCCCAAAAAAAGTAGTCCATTGGGGTAATATCAGGACTGTTTGGAGGCCACAGGATTGTGCCATTTCTTCCAATCCATTCGATATAATTTTGGTTCAAATAATCGCTAACTTCCCGAATATTATGCGGGGGAGCCCCATCCTGCTGCTACCTCGTTTAAAGGAAGATTTTCCATTAAACTATCTATATAATTTTGAAAAAAATTAAGATATCTAGGGTCACTTAATGAGCCTCTATAAAATAACAGTCTAATTATTTTAGAACCAAAAAACCCACACCAGACATTTATAGACTGCCATCCTTGGTGTCTAACTTCTCGTATCACATGTGGATTTTCTATGGACCAGTGACGAGTATTTTGTCTATGGTGTATGCGACGCGTTGAAAAGCAGCTCTTTCTTCGATTTTACCTAACAAATCTCTGCAGAATTGAAGACGTCTTGGGAAACGTCGTTGTTGCAATTTTTGAACCGGCATTATTTTGAACGGCTTATACATAGGCATCGTAACTATAGATCCGACACGCCATTCATAAATGCTATAAAATTCTTAAAATTGTGATGCCAAAATCGTTTCGTGGCGAGACGCTGTGAGGAGCTAGGTGGGGCCGGGAGTGGGGATTACGCTGGCTTTACATATGCATGCGACAAAACTCCAGGAAAACAACATCCGCTATGCCGAGTATTGTCGAGTCGATGCGGATGGCCACGAAAATGATGAAATCTGGGCGGATCCGTTATGGCTGCGTTGCCATACTACAGATTTTTTACAAGGTTTTAGGCAATGTTATATATTTCCCACATCATGTTAATCTAGTTAATCATAGAAGTTAATACTTGTAACAGAGTTAGCCCAGAAAACTAGGTTTTCTGTGGCGTAAGTTTGGCAAACCAAGTGGAGGGGAGCAGCTTGTATGTTTATTTACTTTACACTGGAATACAATGATGACATCACGTTTATTTGTTATTGTTCGGTCTAATAGTTACGATGTCTATGGGCTTATACCCAAAATCGTGAAGAGTCCTCGAAATTGTTTCATAGGAGTATCCAATGTTATCAATAGAAGTTCTTATTGATGTATTAGGATATGCATTGAAATGTCCCAAATATATTCCCGCCTGTTCCTCGGTTCTCACAAGTCTGGTCCTGACTTTTTTTTATATCTCCAAGGGACTTGGAGTTACTTCTAATCGTTTTTTAGAAGGTACTCTCTGATTGGGAAACTTTCGTCGATATGCTCTAACAGTTGCGATGGCACTTTTATTGTTTTCAATATAAAGCTCAACCATTTGGAACCTCTGTTCTTCAATAAAGTTCATTTTGATTTTGACATCGAAGGAATATTTTGACGTAAGGCAATATTCAAAAAAGACATATCAACAAGTAAGGTCGGTAACAGGTAACTCGGAAATTTAACCCTAAAAAACTTATAAAAAAGCATTTGGGGTGCATACATTTTTACCTAATGAAAATTAAATATTGCCTAAACGATAAGAAATAGACATATTTAAGGTTATACAAAATTCACATAAAATTTTAAAGGGAATCTAAATACCTATCAATATACAGGGTGTTTTATTTAAAATAAGAAAGTTGATGCCTGGATGAGGAAAACGAAACACCCTGTATATATAAAAAATTAACACATACAAATTTTACGTCAATGCAAGAAATTTATGTATTTAACTTTTTTCTTTAACTCTTAAGGCAACGTTATAATATCAAACTAATATGTGGACACGATGTGGATCACACGGTACAAACAAGGTTTAAGTTGGGTTTCAAGTAAAGGTAACGTTAAGCTGACTTATAATGTTGAACAATTATAACTTAGTACTAAAACTAAGCTTATTATACACATATCCGGAGTTTAGGTCAAGTTTTAGGAACAAATAACCTGAGAAGTCAAGTTTGACGGTTATGATAAAAAGTTAAAATTTACGGTAGATGATACCACGCCACGCATTGCGCGACAAGCTCGAGATACATTAAATGAAATGTTTGGAAACAGATGGATTGGTCGTGGTGTTCCTGTGAACTGGCCTGAACGCTCACTGGATTTAACCTCCTTGAATTTTTTGTATGTATCCTACGGTCCCTGCAATACAATCCTAAAATGTGACCTGCATATGAACGCTTATCGTTTAAGTTCAGCCTAAGAATTATTACCAAACGACAATCCGTAGCAGAATTCATCAACAATACTTAGGGAGAGGCTTAAGTTGAGATATTAGTTATAGTGTAGAAATGTAATTTATAGGAAATAAAGAGCTTAAAAAGGAAAGGATCAGTTAAAAGTCTGGATAAAGTTTGAAGGAAGGCGACGAGGAGTTTCAGTACGCAATAGAACATTTAAATTTAATTATCTCAGAAACGGTTGCCCTGAGCAAAACTTACCAGGTATACCTTTTTTGAACAAAATATACATTGGAAAAAGGATTTATTAATAGAAATTTAACACAAAGACAGGCACAAGAATGTCATTTAGACATATGCGAAGTGCTGCTGGTGGCGCCCTCTGCAAGGCACATCAAAACTGTTCTCAGATTTGGGTTTTGCGTTCCAAAAAAACCCTTACTACCGAATTTCGTGCAAATTCTGCGATTAAAAAGTTTAAAAAAATAATAACTCTCAATTTCAGAAACAATCAACTTTTAGACTGAGGTAAGTGGGGTTAGATCGTCATATTATAGAGACATCTAGTATTACAATGAATTGTCAGTTCCTTCTCATTACAATATGCAACATATATTTTTTCTTAGCGTACTTATTCCTAAATCTGATCAAATCAAGAAATCATTAATCTACGCTTGTAATCATCTTACATTTACAAAGAAGTCAGCAGAATGATAAACAATTTAGGAGGTTAGGAACATCTTTTAAGTGGAAAAATATATTACACAATTAAAGAGATTTTCCATGAAAGCTCCAACTAGTTTATTTTCTTCAGTTACTCAGTTGTAGATTAAACAGTGTTATATTTGTTGTGAGTATACTTCCTTACTCTGTGGCTGGTTCTTATTTGTGTTTTTGATTTTAATTGATTCGTTAATAGATCTGCTTTAAATTTATTTTAGTTATATGCGTATGTGGACTTCTACTAATGTTTTATTTTAGTGTAAATTGTTGTATACTGTTTGTTGTCTTCTTGAATAATTGTATATCCTATTTAAATTTAAGCATATATTATATTATCCTTCAACTTAATTATTCTGTGTATTTTACAACTATTTTTAGAGCTTCGCCACCAAGAATTATTGTCCTTGGACAATAAAGCACATTTTGCGCAATATACTTTAAACCAATTACATTTTATTGACAGTGGGGCGCTCTGTAGTCACTTGTGATAAATTAATCACATACTGTAAGAGATGTTGTCCTTTACCATAAAACTTATTTATTCTTCATAATCAGAGAACCTTTTTGTTTTAAAAAATCCTTCGATGAGGTATCACTCGATTATATCTACCGTTCAATAAAAAAAATCAAAATACTGCTGTAGCAGATTTAGGTGAATAAAACTGCTTACCACAACTGGTCCACCTGCAGGGTTTCCAGAGGTACTTAATGTAGCACCAAACCACTGTCCGCTTTTCTGATCCATTTCTCTGTTTCCAAAAAATTGATTCCCTGAAACAAAAAAAAATTTGAATGTAACATTAACAAAAAACGGCATATTCCAAGGTTCATTAACGATATAAAAAAATACAGTGGCAAAAAAGTCGCCCATAATGCCTGTAACTTTTGAATTACCTTGTATATTAAAAAGTGACCTTTATGAAAGTTGTCCAGCAAATTATTCCCAACATTTCTACCTGCATGAATTTTTTCTGTTATTTCTGGTTTGGTTGCCATAGAGACCAACTTACTTTTTTTAAATGGAACATCCTGTATATGATTGCATATTTGGATTCTGCTGGGAAAACTCTGAATTTTTTGTATTTCAAATTTTTATTTGTTTAAAATTGTAAAAACCTTTAACAATAACAAAATAAATAGCCTAGACAACTGAACAACTTAACATCGGAATAATAAACAAGTGAAACCTTTTCAGTGGATCAGGTGTTCAAAATGACCACCATTTTCTGCTAAGCAGAGCGCCAGTCGATCCCTAAACACGTCTACAACGTTTAAAAGGAAGTCCTCTGGAATGACCCGAATTTCAGCACTGATTCTGACTTTTAAAGATTCTAAGTCTTTTGGACGGTTAACCTAGACTTTGTTCTTTAAGTGTCCCCACAAAAAGAAGTCGAGCGGGGTTAAGTCCGGGGATCGCGCTGGCCAGTCAATAGCACCTCTTCTGCCTATCCAACGTCCTGGAAATTGTTCGCTTATGTATTGTCTAACATTTGCCGCATAATGCGCAGGTGCTTCATCTTGCTGGAACCATGCCTGTTCGTTTATGCCATTGTTTACACCCGGTAAAACCAATCAGCAAGAAGAAATTATGTGATTCCTGAGGAGGTCCAGATATTTTTCGTCATTCAAATTACCATCTATAAAAAAAGGTCCCACAATATGTCTACCAACTATGCCCGCCCAATCATTAACTTTTTTGGGCCTCTGAGTATGACCTTCCTGGAATCAGTGAGTATTCTCAGCAGACCAATATTGATAATTGTGTCTATTAACAAAGCCACTTAAATGGAAAGTAGCTTCATCCAAGAAAATTATATTTGTTGCGAAGTTATTATCGTTATTGCATCTTTCCATCATCAGCTCTTCTATCAAAATCGTCTTCGTTTAACTCGTGCGCCAACTTTATCTTGTAGGGATGCAACTTCTCCTGCTTAAACAAATTTTTCACTGACTGATGAGACACATTAATGGCCATTGGTCTGGATGATTGTGTTGGATTTTCATGTATTGAAAGCATGATATCCAAAGCTTTGTCTTCCCCGGTTGCTGTCTTAGGTCTAGCGGCTTCCCTAACACTGCCTGTTTCTCAAAATTTCTTTACCACTCGACACACCGTCGACTGATTTATTGGAGGCCTATTTGGATATAATTCATTGAAAAGTTGACAAACCTGATATTGCGATCTCTTCATATTTCCGTAACCGCTCATTATTAAAATTTCAAGTCGTTGTTTCTCATTTAGATGAACCATAGTGTAAACAAATTAGAAATCAGACAACAGAAAATTAAACAGGAACTCAAAATTGACACCTCTTCGGTCGCTGTCATGAAAACACCTTGACTCAACTGCTGGGTATTAGGTAGGAATAATTATAATTAGGAAGTTTTTCATTTTTGATCTGTCATTGTTTCGGAAACGCTTGCAAATAGGTGAAAATTTGAAATACAAAAAATTCAAAGTTTTCCCAGTAGAATCCAAATATGCAATCATATGCAGGGTGTTCCATTTAAAAAAAGTAAGTTGGTCTCTATGGCAACCAAATCAGAAATGACAGAAAAAATTCATGCAGGTAGAAATGTGGGGAATAATTTACTGAACAACTTTCATAAAGGTCACATTTTCGTGTACGAGGTAATTCAAAAGTAACAGGCATTATGCGCGACTTTTTTGCCACTCTGCATAGTGACAAAAGAACTTACTGAGTGTCTTTTGACGGATTAGGTAACTTTTAAAAGATTTTCAAACGTAATATCCTGAAAATTCATTTTATTACAAGAAGAAATTAATAATCAACTATTCAAAACGTGCTTGCTTGCTTGCTTACTAAAAAGGTCTGTCGAGCATTGTAATTTATAAAATGTTGAAATAATGTTAATTGGCATCCGTAGGAAGTCATTTAGTAATATCGGCGCCTCAACTCACTTTCGGTTTTTCAAAATCGAGGTGACGCGCCCACGCGCACCTTATTCATTCACAAACAGAATCTACTGTTATTTTCAGTCCTTAAGTATCCGATTAGTTTAATATATTTTATTTTTATTGTATTTATCTTTCAAGTTTGGTTCGTTTTATTTATTTAATAGCCTGAAAATTGTTTATTAAATAGGCAGATGTTGTGCTTGGAAATTATAGACGTGATTTTTAGTTGATAATTTATATTGACCTGTACCCGTGAATGTTGATGTCACACCTTGTATAATATTATAAGTACACGAAAGCCCATTATGTTAAATATTTACCTTACATAATTCCCCAGTGCATGTTTCGAAAAATTGCAGCGAAAATTTTATCAATCAGATGCGGCTTTTTAATAGCACTGCCATGACGTTGATGTGTACGGCCTATCTGCAGCGCAGTTTAGAAGCATTGTAAAAACCAAATATCTGCTGATACACTCAAAGCAAGATAATGTAGCTGTTGTTTGAACTCGTTTGGTCATGTTGCATATTGTTTTAAAGTCCATCCGAACATATTTTGTTTGACCTAATAACTGCAATAATAGTTTTATTATATTGTAAACACCCAAAGAAACCCTACCTGTTCAATTGCCAAACCTACGTTTTTAAAGAATTTAGCCGTTAGTTCGGTAGTCGATGATTTATCGTTATCGAGTTTAGTTGTCATTTTTGTTAAAAGAAGTGTACTGTTTAACTCTTTGTTTATGTGAGTGCTGCGCTATTGTAAAATTATGCCTGATAATACATGTGCGTTTCGAGGGTGTCAATCAAAAGAAGGTCAAGGAATAAGCATGTTTGCATTTCCAAAGGATCCTGAACAATATACTTGCACCGCTTTAGGATTGTTGATTAAAAATGTAAGAAAAGGTAACAAAACTGCTGTTCAATATTTGAATAGAAATAAAGGGATATACATAAGAAAATACTGTTTTTCTACTTCTATATTAGTAAGAATCTGCTTACGCACTGTCTACTTTTCTGTTGTACATTAACGACCTTGCTTTTCTGGACGTTGAGGGACAATTTACACTATTTGCCGATGATACTACCATACTCTGGCATAATCCTAGCCCTGTCGCATTGAGGGATAGAATTGCAACTGATCTCCCGAGGATAATACAGTGGTTTGACGCTAACTTGCTGACCCTGAATATTGATAAGACCAATATCTTGGGTTTTAGGTGTGACGTAGATGGCTTGTTGCTTGGGGATGTTCCACTTGCTTTGAAAACAAAAACTAAATTCTTGGGCATTCATCTCGATAACCAATTAAAATTTGATTCGCATATTATGGGGCTGACAAAGAGGGTGGCTTCCGGATGCTATGCTGTACGTATGGTATCTAGAGACATTGGTGTTACTCTTGCTAGGAAAGTGTACCACTCTTTGGTGGAGTCACATTTAAGGTATGGAATTGTGTTTTGGGGGAATACACATAATTGTCTGCTGCACTCACTGTTTGTTTTACAGAAAAGAGAAGTGAGACACATCTACCAAGTAAACGGCAGGGAATCGTGTAGGCCCTTATTTAAATCGAAAAAGATTCTAACGTTGTCATCGTTGTTTGTTCTGGAGACGGCCTGTATGATGTATAAACGTAGGGATATCTTGCCCGGGCCTAGTCACTCTTATGCTACGAGGCAAACACAAGACCTTCACATGCCCATACCTACTTCGGCCCTAGTGAAAAATGCAATCACATACGAAAGCCGTAAAATATATAATCACCTTCCTGATAATTTAAGGGCTTGCCCTGCACTTTGCCTATTCAAGCGGTCTGTAAAGAAATTACTGGGTATATGTGTATGTATTTTGAGGAACCTTGTTCTGTTTTGTCTGTGTACTTTGATTTGATTTTGATTTTAATTATTTACTGTTTATTTACTATGTTTTAGGCTGCTTTTATTTAATTTTACTTAGAATTATTTTATTTCATTTATTTTGTTTTATTTTATTTTATTCCACTCTATTTGATTATACTTTATTTTATTTTTATTTTAGTGTACTCTATTGTATTTTACTATATTTATAAAATTACTTGCATACATCTGAAAAGCTTTGTTAACAAGATTTATCTTACTAACAATAAAGCATAATTGATTTGATTTGATTTGATTTACCCGTAAAACTCTAATTTTACATACTATATTGTTAGAAGCCAAGCTGTGCGTAAGAGGAGTTACGTGATATTATAATGTCTGTATTAACAAGGACAATTTTCGCTAACGCTAGTACCGTAATTTTTGAAATCGTGTGTAATAGGCTTCTTACCACTCTTGGTATGTAATATACTATTTCATTTCCTTTTTAAAATGTACTATCACTAAGTAACGCACAATCAATAAAACATTTCAAAAATATTTTTATTTTATTTCATTTTTTTATGATTTTACGAAATTTGCTGGAAAGCCAATTACATGAAACACAGATGATATTCATGAAAAAGGTACTTCTTATTAGGTACCCACATTTTTTATTTCAGTGTAAAGCATTTACTTCATCGCTTTAGTGCCTCTTTTAGTATAGTAACCCGGCCAACTGTCAAAGTTTCAAGGAGAAGGACATATAATTTGATCCCCATTTAATCAATGCTAAACTCGGGACTTTGTCGCTTCTCGTTGATTGCTTTTCTCGGGTTATACCTTATAGTAGCAATGTTTATTATGTTTATTTTTACCATTATACTTGTATTATATGTATATTAATTTATTATAAGCACAAAACAAGTGTGAAAAGTTTGCGTACGAAAAAGGGCAACTTTTCGCACGTATTTAGGTAAAAGTAATAATAACAATTAATATACCTAGGTACTTAAAAAAATATATTTACATATATACACAAAAGGTTTAATTGTAATTATAAAACGTTTTAATCTATTCCTAATTCAGTCTCGCTATCACTTATTGCTTACATTGTTTTATTATAACATTATTATTACTATTATATTATTATTATACAAGGCTGAAGGACCCCGGTCGATGGCCATTTAAATTGTATGATTATGATTTAATAAAGAACGTTAAGTAAGTTAGTAAGTATTATTATTCACTTATATCCTATATTAAGTCACATTACATTGTCTCATAATTGGAATTTCTTTTTTGTTAGACAATAAAAGATTATTATTATTATTATTATTTTGACATGTTGCTATGACAACAATCTATTTTTTTCGGATATCACCCTACCCATAAGCACCAAGCTGTAAGATTATTAAGTGGAAATCTCCCTGACTAAACAACTGTAATAAAAGCAGTAGCGTAAAATAATTTTTAATAAAAATATATACAGGGTGTTCCACTGGAAACCGCTTTGATCTACAGTGTGTCCACGTAAGTTGGCGGCATATGGGAAACTTCTTTATTATTAATTTTACGAAAAAAAGTTATTCTTCATAAAAAGTTCTGCATGGTCCAAAACCTAAAATGCAATCATCAGATGTTAAATTTTTTCAGTCATATACGAGGTTTGTCAAAAAATGTGATTTTTGCTCTAGAGTAAAGTACCTTTCTTTTTGACAATATCGAAAATTGTTATAAAGAAAAGATGTTTAGAATTAAAAATAGCTTTCAAATGTTCAACATTGTTTATTTACATTAAAAAAATATTTTTTTCTACATTTTCTCTGCGATTACGTTGGAAATGTAAGAAATGTAGAAAAAAATATTTTTTTAATGTAAATAAACAATGTTGAATATTTGAAAGCTATTTTTAATTCTAAACATCTTTTCTTTATAACAACTTTCGATATTGTCAAAAAGAAAGGTACTTTACTCTATAGAGCAAAAATCACATTTTTTGACAAACCTCGTATATGACTGAAAAAATTTAACATCTGATGGTTGCATTTTAGGTTTTGGACCATGCAGAACTTTTTATGAAGAATAACTTTTTTTCGTAAAATTAATAATAAAGAAGTTTCCCATATGCCGCCAACTTACGTGGACACACTGTATATATGGAAAACAATACATAGAAAATTTTTTAGAATTTTACAGTATGCTAAGTTGCTGGGGGTAACCCGGCTAAAATATTTTCAATAGGGTGACACTTCTGGTTATACCGGATGTAGGTATCAACTTGCTTATTTTAAATGGAACACCCTGTATATTATTACATTTTTGAATTCGACGTAAGATTCTATACAGATTTTGTATGTCATGTCTATACCCAAGTCTAAGCGTTTTTGACATATTTAAGGTTTTATGTCAAAAAATGACGCTTGCAGGCCATAAAATAATTATCAATTTTTCCTATAAGGAAGTCTTTACAATTTAATTTGGGTTCGAATCCTTGTTAAAAAGGACCTGCTTAAATAGATTCTTTATGATATTTTTATAACTATTAATACAGGGTGTTTAAACAATAAGATTAAAAATGAAATTAAGAAAACTGCAAAACATCTACATTTTCAAACGGAAACCCCCAAATTTTATAATTATTTCTCATTTAACATTAAAAATAAGTTTGTATAAGGTTGTCCGTTCGGAAAATTTGTAGTTTTCGAAATATTGCCAATTTAATATTTCTATATGGCAATTTTGTTGGGGATATTAGGTTTAATTATTTCCAGTTGGTTATGAGTTTAATTACTCCTAGTGGCTATGACGGCGTTGAAAACAGTCAAATGTTAAAAAAGTATATCAAGCTGTCACTTATCATTTGAAAATTATTAATAATCATGCCGGGACACTTAAATTATACAAACGAAGAATATTTAAACTTATTTATTATGTGACACATTTGCCATTCGATATCCGCAAAAACACTCGTCTTGGAAAATCAGTTTCTTTTAGATGTTGGACTATGAAAGATGCGCATTATTGCGCATGGATGAAATTTATGTTTGGATAATATTCTTTAAACTGTTGATTTTGAAAGTTCTGACTCTAACGCAGCTTGTTTTACAGACATGGCTGGATATGCGGCGAAATATCCAAAATAGCAATTTCAATATTATCATTATTAATTAGAGGTGTACTTCTTTGCACTATTGCTTTAACGGATCCAAAGTTCTTGAAATTTTCGATAATTTGTTTAACAGCATATTGTAATGGCTTCTGTTTTTGCGGATATCGAATTGTAAATGTGTCACATGTTCTTGATAAAACTTTGTCTCATTCTCAGTAAATAATAAATAAGTTTAAATATTTTTTGTTTGTATAATTTAAACGCCTCGGCATTATTATTAATAATTTTTAATTGGTAAGTGACAGATTCATACGTTTCTTTAACATTTGACTATTTTCAACGCCGTCATATCCACTAGGAGTAATTAAATTCATAACCAACTGGAAATAATTAAACTTAATATCCGCAGCAAAATTGCCATATAAAAATATTAAATTGGCAATATTTCGAAAACTACAAATTTTCCGAACGGACAACCTTATACAAACTTACCCTTATTTTTAATGTTAAATAAGAAATAATTGTAAAATTTAGTTTCCATTTTAAAATGTAGATTTTTTGCAGTTTTCTTAATTTAGGTTTTAATCTGATTGTTTGAACACCCTGTATTAATAGTTATCAAAATATTGTAAAAAATATATTAAAGCAGGTCCTTTTTAACAAGAAATCGAACCCAAATTAAATAATAAAGACTTCCTTACAGGAAAAATTGATAATTATTTTATGGCCCGCAAACGTCATTTTTTGATATAATAAATGAATTAAATATGCCAAAGACTCTTAGACTTGGGTATAGGACATGACATACAACATCTGTATAGAATCTTACGTAGGATTCACAAATGTAATAATATACAGGGTATTCCATTTAAAATAAGCAAGTTGACACCTACTTCCGCTATAACCGGAAGTGTCACTATATTGAAAACTTTTAGCCGGGTTGCCCCTAGCAACATTAGCATACTCTCAAATTTTCAAAAATTTTCTATGTATAGTTTTCCATATATATCGAGGCGGTTTCCGGTGGGACACCCGATTTTCAGGTTCGTCGCACGTTATTAGCTGCGGAACGAGACTTTGTGACGCAGCTGACTGCAACGAACCTGATAATTGTACGAAATTAATTCTAAATTATATTTAAACCAACTTTAATTTTTTCTACTTGTGGAAAATAACCAACAATTTACATGTTTGTACATTTCTGTAAAGTTAGTAGTATATAAAGAAAATACATAAATGCTTAATTAACGTAACGTACCTACCTGAAGTCCAATAAACGTACGCAACTTTAGTAACCGGTTTACTTATTGTATATTGTTAAACTTAAAATGCTAATGATAAATGCTCTCATCAAGGTAAAGCTGAGTAAGCATTTAACCCCATCTCCTTTTTTTTAAGGAACTACGGAATGTGACGAACCTGACGTCTGAAACTAGAGACACTGCTTTGTACGCCATATTTAAAAATAGAAAAAAGAGAAACAGATTTTGTAATTTAGCGCTAACGAAGCGCTTTTTACTGAAACCCAATCTTTAACATTGAATATCTAATGATTGGATACACTTCGAGGGCTGAAATTTTAACAGCTTACCTTATCTACATTGTTGAATTCTATTAAATAACCTGAAAGAATAACAAAAAAAAAATATCGGTAACAAGCCTATCCTGGGCATTCCTCCGACGGGCCAAACGGCAGATACTTTTGATTTAACAAAATTTAAAGATAAAATACAAAATATCGGGACCAGGAAATAGGCGCAAGGGATGACAATGTAAGAGAACATTAAAGGCATTAAAGCATTAGCCAAAATTTACTTTATTTACTCTGTTTAAATGTTGACGAATATGCGATCTTATTTATTGTTGTATCTATGGAATTATAATACCTTAAAAGTATCTCTACACGATTTAAACTAATCACATGCAAAATTATACCAAATGTTAACTCTTTAAAGAAATGTAACTGGAATCTGAATAACCGATGAAGGAAGAATATAAAGCAGATATGGGCGCATCGCGCCGGCTAAAAATATCCGCACAAAGCAGATAAATCACATCTCTTGCAATAAGATAGCATATGGCGTTGAGAGCGCGTTAAAGCACATAAACATCCACGAGAAGTATGTTATTTCTTTTTATGTGTAATTGCATACGTTATGCGATGCCCCTAATTTCTATAACAACCGTCCTGTAACCATATTCATTAATGTTTTCGTCATTATGATTTGGTAGAGGAATGACTTTTTTACAAAAAAAAATTACTCGATGGAAAATGTACCAAACGTATAGCTGAAATGAAACTGTAGGTATGTACAGGGTCATTCCTCATATATCGACACCCCATCTACAGCAGTTATTTGGCGGGTTGCAAAAAAATTCTAGAGGCAAAAGATTTATGTTTAACTCTATATTTTTAGAATTCACTATCAGAAAAGACAATGGCACATCGGAAATGTAATATTTCTGCATAACTATCATTTTTTTAAATGGAACACCCTTGTATATTATTCGATATTTGGGTAGAGCTTTTTTTTGTGATTTCAAAAATATATAGTTTGTCTATGTTTGGTTAAGAGGTTTTTGAGATATTGGGACTAAAAATAAAATAAATAGGGAAGTAGGAAAACCGAATTTATTGATAAATAACGTATTTACAACTGCTCAATATGACCTCCATTTCTATTGATGCACTCTCTATAATCTTCTTCTATTTTATTTATAGCATTAACGATAAACTGACTCTGATTTTCATTTGTATCATTAATGTAAAGCAGAAGTCTTTCTCGCATTTCTTCAATATTTTCACTACGATGTTCATAAACTTTATTTTTTAAAAATCCCCACAAAAATGAATCAAGGGGCGTCAAATCTGGGCTGTTTGGAGGCCATTGAATGGGTCCATTACGGCCAATCCATGTTTCATACTTTTCATTTAAATAGTTCACTACAGGCAAAACGTTGTGTGGTGGGGCTCCATCCTGATGCCAGATAAGTTCTTGGTATTGCCGTAATGGTAAGTTTTCAATAAAATTTTCAACTTCATTTGTCAATATATTAAGGTATCTTTCGCCAGTCAAGTTCCCATCATATATAATTGGGCCGATAATTTTATTATTTAAGATGCCACACCACACATGTAATGATTTTCGGCCTTGAAATTGTATTTCTCTGAATGCATGGGGGTTCTCGGTAGCCCAAAACCGAACGTTTTTTCGATTATAAACGCCTGAAGTAGTGAAGGTGCTTTCATCAGACCACAAAATTTTCCTAAAAAGCATGTTGTCTTCCTCTTTCCGTTGTAACATTTCCTGACAAAACATCATACGGCTATTTTTCTGAGCCTCTGTTAACTTCTGCACAGGCAATATTTTATATGGATGATAACCATTTTTTTTTAATGTCGTTAGAATTTTTTTTGCAGATTTTCCGAAATAATTTTTTGCGTCTTCTGCCGATCTATGTGGGTTTTCTAAAAACAAATATTCTTATTTCTAGACTTGTAATGTAACAACAAACTATCAATCTTACCTACAAAATACAACAAAATGTTTAATTCTTCCTCTTCATTACCATTCACTGTTCGCTTCTTCCTTTTAAGATCTTTTCGTTCCCTGAATCCCCTTTCAATGGTTTTAAAAGTACTTCGCGCTGGTACTGCTCTTAGCGGAAATATTTGCCTATGTTCTGCTCTCGCTGCTGATGCGTTATTATTATTTTTGTAAAATAAACTAAGAATATCACATTTTTCCTCAACCGTGTAAGGCATTTTGACAATGGCATGAATGAAAATATTGACAAGCAACAATAAATTCACTTGTTTTTAAAATCTAGACGACGCGACACGGCAATGAATTATGATTCATGGCCAACTATCGTTTTTTTTTATTCAATAACGTTTTAAAGACTTTAGGGCCCAATATCTCAAAAACCTCTTAACCAAACATAGGCAAACTATATATTTTTGAAATCAGAAAAAAAAGCTCCACCCAAATATCGAATAATATACAGGGTGTTCCATTTAAAAAAATGATAGTTATGCAGAAATATTACATTTCCGATGTGCCATTGTTTTTTCTGATAGTGAATTCTAAAAATATAGAGTTAAACACAAATATTTTGCCTTTAGAATTTTTTTGCAACCCGTCAAATAACTGCTGTAGATGGGGTGTCGATATATGAGGAATGACCCTGTATGTACCAACGACTTAATACAAATGTACATCGTTTGTTTACATTTAGCGTGTCGCCAATAACACCTCACAGTCGTATGTAATGTATGTAAAATGTAATAAACGAATGACGATATAAGTATTCTTCAAAATACTATATTGGGTAGATTTTGGTAATTAGCAACAAGACGTTGTTGACACAGTGTTCAGCCCATTATTTTTACAACTAACACATTGATATTTAAAACAAATAGGTCTCGTGTGGAAGAACCACAAATAATAGAAATTGGCAATCACTCGTCCTAGGCATAGATTAACAATCACTGAAAAAGGAGCATAACTGTGTAAACTTCTTTAATTATTTGCCAGCAACTATAAAGGCAATTGATAATATCGCTATCACTCTCATCCACATTTATAATAAGATGATGTATTTCGTTTTGTTGTGTAGTTATATAAGAGTCTTCAATTTTTAAGACATGGTTAACCGAATTTTTCCAACTTTCATCGGGAATTTCACCGAAAATTTTCTTTATTAGCTCTATTACACTGCCACTAAGAGTAGGTGTGTTATTTTCAGTTCTCATTTTCGATTTAATTTGAGGCCACATATCGATACCGTAGTTCAATAGTGTAACATGTTCAAAAATGTAATTGCTGGAAAATGAATAAAATAAAAAATTGTGTCATTAATTTTTGAATTAATATCTTAACTGTTAAATAAATGTGAATATTCTCTAAACATAATTTCTTACGACGCGTTAGTAATAAAACGGTCATCTTGTTTTTAATTTTAAACTTTAGCCTTGTCAGAATTTTGAAATTTGATTAAGTTGTTACACTATTGAATTCAATTTTTGGAAATTTCCGAAATACATTTTGAAATAAATCGAGTTGTTACATTATTGAATTACATTTTTGGAAATTTGCGAATTAAATAAAGCTCTAACAAATTTAAGAACCCTTTGATTTCTTAATTAAAACAAATATAATAGCTGCCAAAATGACATTTTATTTAAATTTAAACATTGCTTACAATACAAATGGTTTATAATATTGCTAACAATAGGATAATAATAGTTATTAAACTTTTTTTTGAAACTTATAAACACTTAAAATTTATCTAAATAAATCAACGGTATACTAGGTTTCTTTAGATAGTTAAAAATAATCGAAAATATAGTTCTACATTTACTCTGATTCAGAACTATTTGAAATTTCGGTATCTGTCTCCTGCTCTCTGTCTTTTATATTATTATTATCTGACAAGATTTCATAAAAGGGCCAATAGACTGGTTTGATTGCATTTTCTTTGCAAAGATCCAGTAAATCTTTCTTTTTTTTACAGTCTATAGGCGGAGCTTTTTTATATTCTTTATGATCAAACAGAAAAATTAATTATGACATTTTGCACAAAAAGGTAGGTATAATTATTACCAGTAACGTACCAAAGTTAACCCCTTGGACTCATGTATCTCTGATGAATTCTTAGAATTACAAGGATACTCTTCGGTTCTTAGCAAATCGTAGTTTCTGTCTGCTACAGTGTCATATAAAATGTTGGAATTGGCAGATGTGGGAGGCGAGTCCTAAAGGAAAATTATTTTTTTATGGCTAAAATACCTATGTTTACGAATTGCATTATTGGTTTAAATGTAACTTGTACTAATACAATACGTACTTAAATCGAAAATTATTTCAATTTAAATGTATTTTACAAACCAACAGAAAATAAAATGTATTAGAAATTGAGGTTATGTCTTAGTAGAATAACTAAAACAAAACTTACCATAACATTAATACTTGTTTTCTGCACATCAGCTTTCGCCAGTCGCAATAGAAAATTGCTACGCGTCTCACCAATATTTTTACTTGGTTTATTAAAACAAAAATCACTCATTATTGTTGATTAATTACAGAGAAGTCGGCGTAACAATCACAACACGCCAGAGCATGAACAACTGAAGACGAAGTTCAATACTGTAACAACTCTATTTGTTACACTGTAGAACTATCATGCTTTTCTATTTCAGGATATTTCTATAGTGTAACTAGTGACATCTAGCGGCTAGATTTGCAAGTTAGAGTTGTTTCTTTATGGAACTCGGTAAAAGTCAATGTTTGCTTTTATGCTATGGGTTTAACCCAAAAGTGACAAATTTTGAGTTGTTACACTATTGAACTACGGTATCGATATGTTCAATAAGGTTAAAAATGCAATAATAGGGTGACAGTCGCAACACAGTGTGACCCATTTCTTCCGCCATTTTATCACATACATACTCTTTTTTAATACTAAATGCCTTTAACACTTTTAACAGCTGTTTTACTACACGTTTCCTCGAAGTACAAGTCATTTTTTTACATGGACTTCTTGTGCTCGGTGCATTCGGTACTTTTTCCAGTTACCGGCTGTGGTAGCTTGCATTGTCCATCACAACGTTCTGGTACATTTGAAAGCAAACTGTTTTTAAACCAGCTTTTAAAAAGAGCGGCGTTGATATCCTCATTCTTCATGATAGTTCAGACTTGAATCCTTTATATTTTTTTCCGACAGTAATAAACAATTAGGGATCCATCCATTCTCCCAACCTGCATGAATTATTGTTATTCGTTTTCTTTTATTTGAAGGGGCTTTATTTTGGCATTTTTCAGTCAAATCAACCCATCCCTTTTTGACAGTCTCATGACTGTCAAATCACGTTTCATCCAGATACTATTGAACGTTTTTCGGATCTAAACTTTTTTGTTTTTTTTTCTTAATCTTTCGGACTCCATAATAATTTGTCTCTTGTTTATTGTCTTATACTTAAATCTCATCTCTTGCAAAGCGCGGTAAAGACTTGTCATGCTACATGATATCGTTGAATCGTCAGTTGTTAACCGTTTTTTTAAAGAATCTAACGTGGGCACAACATTTTTTCGATACATTTGGTATATTTCCTGCGAATAACATATTTGTCACAATCATCTACGCACTTCATTTTTCCGGTATCTTTGCGAACTTTTCTTTTAACATGTCCTTTTAGCATAATATCTCGTACCGTCGATAATGGAACTTTCGTCATTTCACTGGTATTTTTAATGGCAATTACTTTAGGGTGGCCGCTTTTTAATAACGATTCACATACATTTTTCACGATCACTTTGGCGTCAGAAGATTAATGCTTTCTGGAATGTTTAGGGTAGCTAGATATCGCATTAGCTGAAGATTCCCAAGGTCTCCACCAGTGGCGTAGCGTAGGGGGGGTTTTGGGGACAAAACCCGAAAAATTATTCGTTTCGGATAAAATTTACTTGAATGTGAAACTAATATCTAGAATAATTTAGAATGTTTGATTATTCGTAATTATGATTATACATGTCATGACTTTAAACGTTTACACACCCTACGAAATAAATTAATGCTGTTAATATACAGAATTTGAACTATGAATGTTACTGTGACCCCCCTAAACAAATCTTACGCTACGCCACTGGTCTCCACATACTTTTAATACTAACTTGTTTCACACTGTTTCAAAGTAAAATAGATAGGTACTAATCTTTTTCGAATATTATGTTTACTATTTATATAAGCTTTATAAACAGGTGCCTGTAACTAAAAAGTTTTGAGAAATATCCTAATAATTAAGTTGTTTCTAGAAAACCTTAATAGACAGTTTATTAATTTTGATAACAAATCAAGTAATGTACCTATCTATTGTTATTATAAACTGGCATTAAAATTAAATGTGGGTTAATACGTCACTGCGAAAGCAAAAGCCGAGTTTATGAGGGGTTTTATTGCAGTCATTAAGCCAAACGAAATATGTTGGGAAGTACTTTACGTCACAACTCTAATGGCGCGTGCGTAATTGGCGCACGCATGCGTTGAGTTTACTTTCATTCAAAAATTAAGTATTTAGAAAAAATAAAAATAAAACTTTAACACCCCATACTTCCGAAACGAAGCGTTTCCGGGCATAGATTTATAGGAACTTTTTTTCATATTTTTAAGCAGGGAAACTCGTCCTGAATTTTTTTGCAATATTAATGAAACACCCTGTTGACTAATAGGCCTCTCATTTAACATTTTTCTAAGACCGAGTATAGAACTACAAGTATTTTCCCTGTATTATAAACAACATCTTTGATTTTGAGATATAAAAAATCCAGCGGACGGAAAACCGAAAATCTTAAAATGGAAAAACTCCCTTTTATCGTACATTTGCAATGTAAACATCCTCCGTAATCGAACCGGCTCATTACCGGAATGACTTTTCGATCATATTGTTTTCAAACCAGATAATAATGATATTATTATTCTTGTGGGTTGCTTCTTAGCCACCAGATAGGGCATTATCATGCAAATATTGTTTGTTTTCCAATTACTTTTGTATTGCAATCGGTTGTCCGTTTATTGCACAGGCCTGACTGGATAGCCTTTATTATTACAATGACCTAACTCAATAATAAAATTGATCATAAACTTGGTTATCTTTGAATATGCACATAATGCTTTTCTAACGGGTATAATCAAGTCGTAATGCTTAGAATTACATTGGCCAGTTATGTATATGAATGTCTTCATAAATCAAAATCAATATGGTCTCTCCCATATATGTATTAGTACTATATGGCGCCTTGCCCATTTAACCAATGTAAACGAAGTGAAGCCGAGGTTCCTTGTCCCGCCAGGGTCATTTCGCGCAGTGCGCATGCGCGAGATGACGTTTGTTTTAACGGGAAAAAAATGAGGTTATCACATTTGACTTTGACAACTGGACAGAAATGTGTAAACAAACATTAAAGTTCTTGATTTGTTTAGGATTTTGTATAATATTTCGACTGAGAAAAGAAAAAAAACCCAGGTAAATATATCAATAAAACTTTTATTAGATATTTTACATTCATTTTTAGAGTTCAACAGGTAAAATAATAGGTTTTAATAGGATTTTTTGGAGTACATGCAATTTTCGGTAAAAATAGGTAGGTACCTAATTATATCAACAGCAGCAAAGGAAATTATAATCTTTAGGAAATGGACTACCTAGTTATTGTTCCCTCACGAAATTAACGTAAGTAAGTTAATAGAAAGAAACATTCGATCTGGGTACATACCTACCTGTAGAACGATAAATCTTTGTTCAAGCTTCTACGCCTGTTTAAAATAATGTAAAATATTCCGTTTTGCCTCGGCATCGTCACAAATTGGTCACAGTTCACACACACAATCAAAATTTGCAGAAAAGTAAAGATAAACAGTACACAAAAGCCTTTAATAATAACAAATCTACTCGCTGAAGCGAGCTGTCAACCAAATTAACATTTGCTAAAGATTTCGAGGTTATGTCGAGCAAAAATGGGACGTTGTCACGTTGTCACCCTCTACTCATATGAAATTGTTATTTGACGCGTTTTAGTTTAGAAATGGAAACAAATAATTTGAAAACACTTGGAAGTACGGATTTAATGCTTATTTTGCAATTCTTTAGCAAGATTTTTGGTAATTTTATCATTGCTCTAATTTTCTAAGACTCACTCTTCTGCCCTATTCTAAAGAAATAAAAGCATATTTGGCAATACCCTTACGGCGCATGCGCACAAGTCGAAATGACCCTGGATCTGCTATCTCTGTTGTTGCTTCAAGATTTTCAGGGTAATAGCCATATAGTACTAATACATATATGGTCTCTCCCCAATGTTAATATTTTATTGTTTTATATTTTAATTGTTATCTCTATATAATACTTTTTACTACGTTAATTCCTAATAAATTGTTAGCATTCATAAATAACTTATTTGCTTAACGTGACTTAACTTAGCTTTTGTATAAGGAGTGGCAAAGATAATGAATATTTTTTTATAAATATTTTACTAAGTTTATTAAGTTTTATAAAGCACGATTTTAGCGCACGCGTCCACGTTAGAAAACAAGCCGCTTGCGGGAAGCTTTCTAAAGGGACGAGTTTATAAAACATGCACCGTGTGATCCACTTATCGTCTCCAAATTTTAGTTAGATATGTTGCCTTAAGAGTTAAACAAAAAAGTTAAATACATAAATTTCTTGCATTAACGTAAAATTTTTATCTGTTTTCTTATTTCAAATGAAACACCCTGTATGTTGATAGGTATTTAGATTCCCTTTAAAATTTTATGTGAATTTTGTATAACCTTTAATATGATGTCTATGAAGTTGGCTCCCCAAATGTAAAATATGCTAAAAAATGAATGAGTTCCGGGTTCTAAATAAAGAGTTCTAGAGTTCTTTTTACTTCTTATTAATAGTTCTGGCAAAGAAATTAAACATGTTTTTCAAATGGGGGGCCAACTTCACGCGCCCCCCATTTACTTCGAAAAAAATGTTTAACTACAGTTCCAGGTAGACCTAAAGGAGTTCTACAGTTCTTTACCATTTTGAAAGTCACAACTCTTAAAAATACCCAGTTGCCGTTGCAGAACCAACGAAACCTCCCACCCTATTGCCTTAATGGTCATATCCTTGAATAAATAAATGAAGAATAAATAAAATTGGTCCCCGGATGGCCCATAGACGAATTTCACCATTATAGTGGGAGTTCTGGGTTAGAACTCATGAGTTCCCGTTAGTTCTGCAATAGTTCTACACGGCTAGCTAAACAAAAATATTTTATTCCATTTAGAACTTAGTTTATATATTTTAACAAAATAGAAAGTCATATAACTGGACATTTTTAAGACTTCTGATTCTTAAAATGGCAAGGAACTGTAGAACTCCTTTAGGTCTACCTGGAACTGCAGTTAAAATTTTGTTTGGAATTAAATGGGGGGCTGACTAAAATTGGTCCCCGGATGGCCCATAGACGAATTTCACCATTATAGTGGGAGTTCTGGGTTAGAACTCATGAGTTCCCGTTAGTTCTGCAATAGTTCTACACGGCTACCTGAACAGAAATATTTTATTTCGTTTAGAACTTAGTTTATTTATTTTAACAAAATAGAAAGTCATATAACTGGGCATTTTTAAGAGGTCTGATTTTTAAAATGGCAAAGAACTGTAGAACTCCTTTAGGTCTACCTGGAACTGTAGTTAAACATTTTTTTCGAAGTAAATGGGGGCGCGTGAAGTTGGCCCCCCATTTGAAAAACATGTTTAATTTCTTTGTATAGCCAGAACTATTAATAAAAAGTAGAAATAACTCTAAAACTCTTTATTTAGAACCCGGAACTCATTCATTTTTTAGCATATTTTACATTTGGGGGGCCAACTTCACAGACATTTAATATGCCTATATATTTCTTATCGTTTAGCCAATATTTTATTTTTTTTAGGTAAAAGAATTTGCACCCCAAATGCTATTTTATAAGTTTTTTAGGGTTAAATTTCCTTCTTTGCAATTCGCCTATATTTAAAGAAAAAAGTATTCTTTTAAGAATACCTATTAGCCTTACATTGGCTGAATTAGCACTAACCAGCTTCCAATCCACCTTTTTGTCTAAAATTCGCCTATATTTTTAGAAAAAAGTTTTCCAAAGAGACTACAAAAGTAAGGAAAAATAACACTAACGTGAACACCGCTTAAATATTTAATGTTTTCAAAACGCCTACGCGCCTCTGTAGTTTCTGTAACGGGATTGGTCATGCCAAAAATCCATAGCCGAACTCGTGACCAATCAAGACGCGGGTTAAAAAGTAGTCATCACTTAGCCTAGATATTATAACAACATTAGCAATCAAATTCGAAAATATAAATGTTATATCAACATAAGAAAATAAATACAACCTTAAGAATGTATTATTACAGCACACCTTTCTATGTGACAACTGGCAACACTGTTAGAATCTGTCTTATTTAAGAGGTGTGTAGTTCGCGAACGAACTAGTTCAAAAGATCGATTCTGACAACTGAACTAAAAGATTCAATCAGTAACTCTTCAAAGATTGAATCAACGCGAACAAAAGCCCTGTACTATACGCACAACGCGAACGAGAGCGAGACGACCGAGAGGTAGGTTGTCAATGATGACGAATGATTTCTTAAGCGAGAGTGAGTTGACTGTGAAGCAGATCCTGAACTACCCGGAGCCCGGAGACCGACCGATGGTGTCGGCTGTCGGACAGGTGGACTGCTGCCATATATGTACAATTCGTTTAAGATATATGAGAATATTAAATATGTACCGCCCATTCGATGTGTCGTGGCTAGAAACAAAATTTGTCATATTTATCGAGACTTTCATAGAGTAAAGAACGGTATAGTTGCACTGTACTATCTACGAAGCACCATGCATGCTTCTGTTTTATTTGTTTAGTATGCTTCCCTTATATATTTCTTTTGCATTCACTGTGCGTGTGTTCACCTTATTGAACGAGATCGAAAGATTGAAATCGGCAAAGTGAACTAAACTTCCCAGCACTATGTCATTGTGCCAACAAACATGTCCAGACGTAAATTTTACGAACCAAATCATTTTTTACATTTAAACACAATTTTTATGGATTAATATTTGTTTTCCGCATGTAAGTGTATATTAATATTAAACAAAACAATCGCAAAAATGTAAATACTTAGCGTTAACGCTAACCAGCTTCCAATCCACCTTTTTGTTTAAAATTCGCTGGCAACTATACCTTGTATAAATATTTTTTACATTTAAAATAATTTCCTCGACGACAGATTGATCAGTTTTTGCACAGACCCAGATCACCTTGTTTGACGGTTATGGATTATTTCGTTTTTCCTCATTTGGAGAACACCAGGTAAAATTTAGAACAGTTACAAAAAAAGGATTATCCAAGAATGTGGTAACATTTCACCACAGAACGCGAAAAAATGAAGAGACGTGTGAATTCATGCTTCGAGCTGGCATGGCGGTGGCTAATTTCAGCAGTCCGATTTTTTCCGTGAGTGACATAAACGCCCAATTGTTAACTTTATTAATATTACGTCATTCCAAGCGACAAAACAACATTTTGGTAAATTAAACAAATCATTTTTAAATTAAATTAAGTTTTCCTTGAAACAATTGCCATTGGCTTGGCGCCCATGGCGAGAAAAAAGCACTATAAACAAACAATGCGGCGTTCAAGGCACTTTATTAAGAAAATGAGCATTAAGTTTATATGGTAAAGGGGAAAATAGCTATTTTAGGGAAAACCATTAGGTATTAGGTATGGGGAACCTTACTGTAATTAAAATTGTATTAAAAATGCATTTCGATTAGGTATCACAAATAATATGTTTGTTTTTTACAATATATTCTAGTCCCAACTAAACAATCATGCTCCATAACCCAAATTTCATTTATTTCTGTCGGTCTGTACTACCCACAGGTACATGCCTTTTATGCCCGGTTTTATATACTAGGGTTACCTCTAACTCGAGATTATAACCGGTGGCTTAGGATAACTCGAGAATATTGTAAAGCATTCGCAGACTAATTAAGTAAAATAAAAATTTTTGCGGGATTTTACTTGTAAATTTTAATTTTTCGGTTGAAATTAAATAAGATAAGGCCTAAAATAATAATTTTAAATTAGTTCTATGTATTTAGGGGTATTAATATGTCCTTTACCAATGGGTGCTTGTGCCACTTCTTCTGGTCTCATCTTTAATTTACATAAATAAACTTATCGTTTACGGAACAGTTTCAAAACACAAAATAACGAACAACGTACTTAACAAACGCTAGAACTACAGCAAATTCTAATAGACTATAAAAAACCCTAAAACTTTTATCTGGAATATTTTTTGCTACCTGTTTTACTTTAAGAAATAATCGACCGTTTCCATACATAACAGCGACCCTGTATATTGTTTGTATAGATATTTAAATGTAGGTATACCTAAATACAAATATTTGTATAAGAGTCTATAAAAAAATCAGAATACAGATCGGATAGTCACTTTATGTTCTAATATACATAATACACTGGACCACAAAATTAACCGGAAGAAAAAATTTTACGTCAATTCAATCCTAAATAACTTTTAAGTTTTTTTACCAAGTTCGATAAATTCTTGACATGTTGCGGATGCTGCCGTCTTTATCATGTTCTGATATCGTTTTTACGGACAGTGTAAATGGATATGTTGACATACAGGGTAGCACAAAAAATTGAATTTACGCTTAATTTCTGAACATCCTGTGGAAAAATTTAAGAACTGATTGATGTTTCTTTGTATGACATTTTTAAGTTCCATCTTTTCTCAACAACCTGTTTTTGATTCATACCGATATCTGGATTATTAAAGGAAAAACACAGGTTTAAAAGAAATAATGCAATAATCCTTTATTAGCAACAAAAAATTAAAAAATAACATGGGCAATATTATGTTGGTATTAAAATTAAAATCGAGTATTTCCTCCACGAGCCTGAATAACTGCTTTCATCCTTTCAGGCATAGATTCAATTAAAGCAGCAACCGCGTCTTGGGGTATCTGCTACCACTCGTTTGTCAGTGCCTGTGCTAACGCAACCAAAGTTTGAAACTCGCCGTAGTTCTGCCTAGCCCTCCTTCCTAGTGTATACCACATATGCTCAATAGGGTTCAGATCTCGACTTCTTAAGGGCCAGTCCAATACTTGAACGCCAACATCGTTCAAATAATATTGACTCGTTATTTGTGCTGTGTGCGGTCGATCATTGTCGTACATTAAATTAAAATTTTCTCCTATAAGATGCGAATATGGTACCACGTGTTCTTCTAAGCACTGTCTAGTGTATTTGTCAGCGTTAATACCCCCCTGAAGTGTAATAAGGTCTGTACGGGGTTCCAAGAAAATGTCGCCCCACACCATTACTCCTCCGCCACCAAATTGCACTCTAGGAGAGTAACAACATTGAGAATATCGTTCTCCGGGCCATCTCCACACTCTTTTGACGTCCGGCAGGTGAATATCGCGTAAAACGAGACTCGTCTGTAAAGAGAACGTTTAGCCAGTCATGTTCATGTCCCAATCTGCATGAGCTCGAGCAAATTCAAAGCGCTGCCTTCGATGACCTGCATCTACTAGAGGTCCTAATGCAGGTACATGAGATGTTAGATTATGTTCTCTCAACCTTCTACGTACGGTTTCAGATAAAACTAAGGTACCATGAACATCTGCCAATTTTATAGCTAAGACCGGAGCAGAGGCTGATCGCTCTCGAAGAACCTGAAGACGAAGAAATCGATCTCCAACTGCAATTGTGGCTCTTCGTCTTCCCTGCCCGGGTCTTCTCGAGTAAGAACCAGTTTGTCTAAATCTTTGTATCGCATCGGATATCGTACTGCGTGGATGGCTAAGCCTTTCTGCGATATACAGAATCGGACGACCATCATCTTGTAAAGCAACGGCTTGTGCCACTTCTTCTGGTCTCATCTTTAATTTACATAAATAAACTTATCGTTTACGGAACAGTTTCAAAACACAAAATAACGAACAACGTACTTAACAAACGCTAGAACTACAGCAATTATGTAATAAATCTGTAATTTGTTGACAAAAATCTTCTTGACAAGTCATGGTGCCATGGAAACTGGATTCAGAAAGACAACTTTACGAATTAATTTTTTAATTTTTTGTTGCTAATAAAGGATTATTGCATTATTTCCTTTAAACCTGTGTTTTTCCTTTAATAATCCGGATATCGGTATGAATCAAAAAACAAGTTGTTGAGAAAAGATGGGACTTAAAAATGTCCTACATTTGTACATGTCTACATGTCCTTTTTCCAGAGGATGTTCAGAAATTAAGCGTAAAATGCAATTTTTGTGCTACCCTGTATGTTAACATATCCATTCACACTGTTCGTAAAAACGATATTAGAACATGATGAAGACGACAGCATCTGCAACATGTCAAAAAATTATCGAACTTGGTAAAAAAACTTAAAAGTTATTTAAGATTGAATTGAAGCAAAATTTCTTCCGTCCGGTTAATTTTGTGATCCAGTGTAGTTCTACTTTTTAACAAAGTCTACAAGCAACCTACAAGGGCGTCAACTTCTTCTGAAGATTAAACCTCTCCGGTTTTGAAGTTGGTCATTCTGTCATTCATATTCATTATAAGAATGTGAACGAAATATCTCCGAGAAAAGAAAAAGTTGAATTTGTGAAGATAAATTAGTAAGGTTACAATGGTAACCATTCTGTACCTGTCTTCTTACTCTTTTTTTTTGTATATATGAATTTAATTTGAGTGTTAACTCCGCATATTAATCCACACAAATTAGAAAACCGGACATTAAGTGTTGCAAAGCACCAACTTTTTGCAAAATCTTTAATAACTCAAAAACTGTGGAATTTATAAATAACAATATGATATACAGGGTGTTACTTAATGATAGGCCGTAATTCCAAAGGCGCATTCCTGAACCAAATTCTCGACATGCAATGAAGTGCCTTTTATTTTTTTTTCTCGAAAACGAAGTACGATACGAAAAAATATCAAGATACAAAAAAGTTGTATTTTTAGCTGCTTAATCCGAAAACAAATTAAAACATTTTTTAAACAAGTCAGTGGCGTACGTTTTTTGTCAATATTATTCGTGAGACTGATGTCCCCCGGGACGCCAATGAAACTTACAATTAACATCTAGTTTGTGCTAACTTAGCGTCTTATAACAACGAACAACACTGCCAAATTTTACCAAAATCGGCAAAAAAATCTTTGAGAGATTAATAATAAACCGATATTTTTTTTGTTGAATTGAAATGTTGAATTTAGTTCAAGAATGCGCCCTTGGAATTACGGCATATCATTAAGTAACACCCTGTATAATAAAAAAAAAAATTCTTAGAATCGACCAGAAAATCCAAAAATGTCATAATATACAGAGTATTAAAAAAAAATTATGTTTGATAAACCTATTCGGAGCGATCTGTATTAACTCCAAATAATTTTAAATTGCAGACCTTAAATACTTAACCAGATTTTCTAATGAGATATGCATATTAATCCACACAAATTAGAAAACCGGACATTAAGTGTTGCAAAGCACCAACTTTTTGCAAAATCTTTAATAACTCAAAAACTGTGGAATTTATAAATAACAATATGATATACAGGGTGTTACTTAATGATAGGCCGTAATTCCAAAGGCGCATTCCTGAACCAAATTCTCGACATGCAATGAAGTGCCTTTTATTTTTTTTTCTCGAAAACGAAGTAAGATACGAAAAAATATCAAGATACAAAAAAGTTGTATTTTTAGCTGCTTAATCCGAAAACAAATTAAACATTTTTTTAAACAAGTCAGTGGCGTACGTTTTTTGTCAATATTATTCGTGAGACTGTCCCCCGGAACGCCAATGAAACTCACAATTAACATCCAGTTTGTGCTAACAACGAACAACACTGCCAAATTTTACCAAAATCGGCAAAAAAATCTTTGAGAGATTAATAATAAACCGATATTTTTTTTGTTGAATTGAAATGTTGAATTTAGTTCAAGAATGCGCCCTTGGCATTACGGCATATCATTAAGTAACACCCTGTATAATAAAAAAAAAATTCTTAGAATCGACCAGAAAATCCAATAATGTCATAATATACAGGGTATTAAAAAAAAATTATGTTTGATAAACCTATTCGGAGCGATCTGTATTAACTCCAAATAATTTTAAATTGCAGACCTTAAATACTTAACCAGATTTTCTAATGAGATATATTGTAAAAAAGGGTTTATAAGAAAAAAAAATATAAGATAGGAATGATAATCCGCGCATATCTGTACGCGAACCAGTATTATAAATAAATTTTCCAGCATTAAAGGTTGTACAAGTCCTCTTAACGTAAGTGTCCTGACATTCGCAAAATATTATAAGGTCTGAAAGTAACATTTAGAGTTTCATTGTATGCAGATATGCACAGCACGCTTACTCTATATATAGAGAAGATATTTTATGAGCGAGGATTAAATTTGTAGACATGGGCAAAAATGGCAGCTTACTGCACAAGGCAGCACGGCCACTGTTGAATGCAAATTTAATGAGATGTGTACAGTTAAAAAAATAATTCATGCCATCTGAGAATGAGAAATGGTTAAAAAAATCCTTTAATAAAATCTTGTTTTTAAATTTTCTTATATACAATTGAGCTGACAAGTATTACATGTTACCAAAGTTAAATATCTTGTACTTCTTCTTGTTACTCCGTTACGGATACTGGCGATCATTATGACAATGTGTACTTTGTCACCAGCGCGACAGCCTGAAAAAGTCCTGAAAGCCCATGCACGTAAGTTTTTCAATCACTATATCCTTCTTCTATCAGGTCCCTTCCAGCGGTCTACATTTCCTGTAGTTGCAGTATCACTACTTATGTGTCTTAAATATTGTAGCTTAACAATTATTTTCCATTACTCATTTTTTGATTGGTGATCTGGTCTATCCCCAGAATTTTTAGGATACGTTGCATCGATATATTCATATAGAGAGTGGCAAAAAAGTCGCGCATAATGCCTGTAACTTTTGAATTACCTCGTATACGAAAAAATTACCTTTATGAAAGTTGTTCAGTAAATTATTCCCCACATTTCTACCTGCATGATTTTTTCTGTCATTTCTGGTTTGGTTGCCATAGAGACCAACTTACTTTTTTAAAATGGAACACCCTGCATATGATTGCATATTTGGATTCTACTGGGAAAACTCTAATATTTTTGTATTTCAAATTTTCACCTATCTGCAAGCGTTTTCGAGATAATGACAGGTCAAAAATGAAAAACTTCTTAATTATAATTATTCCTACCTAATATCCACCAGTTGAGTCAAGGTGTTTTCATGACAGCGACCTAAGAGGTGTCAATATTGAGTTCCTGTTTAATTTTCTGTTGTCTGATTTCTAATTTGTTTACACTATGGTTCATCTGAATGTAAAACAACGAGTTGAAATTTTAATAATGAGCGGTTACGGAAATATGAAGAGATCGTAAGATCAGGTTTGTCAACTTTTCAATGAATTATATCCAAATAGGCCTCCAATAAATCAGTCAACGGTGTGTCAAGTGGTAAAGAAATTTCGAGAAACAGGTAGTGTTAGGGAAGCCGCTAGATCAGGTCGGCCTAAAACAGCAACCGGGGGAGACAAAGCTTTGGATATCATGCTCTCAATACATCAAAATCCAACACAATCATCCAGGTCAATGGCAATGGATTTTAATGTGTCTCATCAGTCAGTGAAAAATTTGTTCAAGCAGGAGAAGTTGCATCCCTATAGGATAAAGTTGGTGCACGAGTTAAACGAGAACGATTTTGATAGAAGAGCTGAATTTTGTGAGCTGATGATGGAAAGATGCAATAACGATAATAACTTTGCAACAAATATCATTTTCTCGGATGAAGCTACTTTTCATTTAAATAGCATTGTTAATAGACACAATTATCGTTATTGGTCTACTGAGAATACTCACTGGTTCCAAGTAGGTCATACTCAGAGGCCCGAAAAAGTTAATGTTTGGGAGGGCATAGTTGGTAGACATATTGTGAGACTTTTTTTCATAGATGGTAATTTGAATGGCGAAAAATATCTGGACCTCCTCAGGAATTACATAATTCCTTCTTGCAGAATGGTTTTACCGGGTGTAAATAATGGCATAAACGAACAGGTATGGTTATAGCACGATGGAGCACCTTCGTATTATACGGCAAATGTTAGACAATACATAAACGAACAATTTCCAGGACGTTGAATAGGCAGAAGAGGTGCTATTGACTGGCCAGCGCGATTCCCGGACTTAACCCCGCTCGACTTCTTTTAGTGGGCACACAAACAAAACAAAGTCTACGTTAACCGTCCAAATGACTTAAAATCTTTAAAAGTCAGAATTCGTGCTGAAATTCGGGCCATTCCAGAGGACTTCCTTTTAAACGTTGCAGACGGGTTGAGGGATTGACTCTGCTTAGCAGAAAATGGTGGTTTTTGAACACCTCATCCACTGAAAATGTTTCACTTGTTTATTATTCCGATCTTAAGTTGTTCAATTTTAGGTATTTATTTTGTTATTACTACAATTTTAAATAAATAAAAATTTGAAATACAAAAAATCAGAGTTTTTCCAGTAGAATCCAAATAAGCAATCATATGCAGGGCGTTCCATTTAAAAAAAGTAATGGCAACCAAATCAGAAATGACAGAAAAAATTCATGCAGGTAGAAATGTGGGGAATAATTTACTGAACAACTTTCATAAAGGTCACTTTTTCGTATACGAGGTAATTCAAAAGTTACAGGTAATATACGCGACTTTTTTGCCACTCTGTATATTCAGAAATTGAAAAAAAAAAACAAAATAAACACACAATAGAATGTTTTGCTTGATTTACAAATAAACTCCCAGAAATACATCTTACTTATTGATATGTTCAATCGTAATTTTCTCGACAACTGTTGAGTTTAGGTATAGGACATGGTACATGAAACATACTTAGAATTCGATACAAAATTCAAAAATGAATTAAAAACTGTGTTTTCATTGAAGAAAATGAAGTTGATGGTCGTAACTTATTTTTGGGCTACCCTGTATGCATGAATTTATCATTAATAAACTTATTATTATTTGATGTGAGATTTGGCAAGGAATTTTGAAAATAATTAATAAAATCATTAGTATTGCCTATATCCATCAAAGTCCGATCCCCCTCAGTATTAGCCTCAAGGTTCAGACACTTTATAATTATTCTCCAAACATTTTTTGGATCTTTCTTAAATGTATATCTTTCTGGAGAATGATCCTATGTTTTACTCGTTGTTCCAAGCAAAAACTTTGTAGGTTGTTTATCGAGTGTTGGCAATCATGACTGTTGTTTTTTGACATTACTATTTATTTTGTATTTTTGAAGTTCATGGAAAGGCCGAAACTGTGGCTAACTTTCACCGCTGGAACCATTATCTGCTAAATAACTGAAGGCCCTTAAGACTATTCGCAAACACAAATGTATCATCCGCGCGGTATTAATATATTCTCCGCTAAATTGGTCTTGATATCTTCTAAAGCCTCTTGGAAGATTCGCTCCGCGTACACATTAAAAATTAGTGGCGACCAACAAAACAAACAACTTCTTCTTCATCTCTTTCTTCTGACACTCTTTTCCTTAAATGCGTATCTGCGTATGGATGACATTTGGTATCAGCATAAAATAGAGATCATTTATATAGATATTGCTCGTCTAGTCGTATCGTCTCAGGATCCCAATAAGTTTGTTTTGTTATACGTTGTCGATGAGATATAAAAAGATACCCCAGCGACAAGCAAAAGCCTGAAAAAATATTAATTTTATGCTTTCCAGAACAGCGCATACACCTACCCTCTCTTATAGGATGGCTCACGAGTCATATGATTTGAAGGTTAGTTTAAACCTAATACTAGACAATCAACTAGACATATACAAAAATTAAAATCACTTACCATCTCTGTCAAATGGTATTTCTTGGCAGGGATCATCTCCGTCTGTTCTACATTTATAGACTACCCCGCCCAGCCTCACTTGGTTCCCTTGGTATTGCGATTGGGCTTCCGGTGCACCTACTAAAACCCTGCAAGAAAAAAAATCCCGTCTTCATATGGAAATGTTATAATTAAATACTATAATTTATCTTTGAACACTGGCAGACGAGTAAGATATAGTTGAGGCAGAGTAGTAATCTGATGGAGGACCGATTAGAGTCAGTCATTTGAGAGCTCCCATTTTGGCCCCTTTCGACCCCCTTCCTATACCCCATGTTGCCTAACCTAGCTTTTAACTTGCCCGCATGTTATCAGAACTATCGATTAAATTATTGGGTCTATATGAAAAGCACCGATATTGGCATTTGTGTATTCTGTACCCAGTTTAACTGTCCCAAATAGAGTAAATGAAAAACTATGTAACTCGGGCTCGGACCCCTGTCCCCTCACTTCCACCTCTAACCGGGCCCCGAAGCCTATGGAAGTTCCCCTTGTGGTATGTAAACAAAGAGGAACTCATAGAATACATGACCAAACTAAAGGAACAGGAAATAGTTTAGGTTACTTAGGTTGTACACTTGTACAGGGTGTTCTATTTTTGATAGTTTTATAGGGTATCTCGAAAATCATAAGGAATTTCATAAATCTGATATAGATGTTATGAGTTCTTTTTTTAAGGAAACAATTGCTGCGAAAACAGATCATGGCTACCTTGTTCCCCTGGACAGCTACAGGGTGATTTTCAAATTTTGACGGTTATTAAAATTCCATGTAACTTCTTTGTTATTATAGATACGAAAAAACTGTAAATTGATAAAATATGTAGTTTTTTCCGTAAAGTTCAGTGTCTAGTTTAATTTTTAAGAAATTGACCCAACTTATATTTTTTCTTATGGGACACCCTGTATATTTTCAATTACGTTTATTCTGCTTACCATTAGCTTTTCAAATATATATACATTTTTGCAGTTTTCTAAAGAAATAGCTGAGTAATTTGCAAATTACTTTAGATAGGCCTATTTTGAACATAGCAAGCCCCGTTAGTAAGAAAAGGACAAAAGAATATGTATGACTAATTATTTTTTTAAATGTTTAAAACTCTGAAAATATTTACCTCATCATTTAGTGTCACCAACTTTGGAAATACACCGATTTTGTATTTTTTAAATAAAAGATAAAGCATAGAAATATAGATCTACAAAACCATTTTTATTTTAAATAAACAACAAAAAAATATACATAACAATTACAACAAATGCTCAAATTGGAGCCCATTGGCATCGATACATAGCTGGCATCTTCTACGAACACCATTCAGGGAGTTCCGAATATTCAGGTGTTTTATGCTTCTTAAAGCGGCTTCAAAATTTTGTTTTAGTTCTTCAACCGTATTACTTCTGACGCTGTAAATTTTATTTTTTAAAAATCCCCAAAAATAAAAATCTAATGGGGTGATATCAGGTGAACGGGCTGGCCACCTAATAGGTCCATTATTTGCAAGCCATTTTTCTCCAAAATTGGTGTTTAGGCAATTTACCACAATGGCTGCGTTGTGGGATGGTGCACCGTCATGCTGAAAAAAAAGCTTATCCCTCTCTTGTAATGGTATATTGTCTAAATAACTGATGATATGTCTTTCCAAAATATTCAAGTAAATCTCGGAATTTAGATTTCCTTCAAATATTTCATAGGCTAGAACTCTATTTCCCAATAGAGCCAGCCACACATTAAATCCAAATCGACCCTGATATACTCTATTTACTTGCTGATGAGGATTATGATCGGCCCACAGATGATTGTTGTGGCGATTAAATATTCCGTCGCTTGTTACTCGTGTTTCGTCGGTCCAGATTATTTTGGTAAAAAATAATTCATCTTCACGCAACATATTTAAATACAAATTGCAAAACTGAAGTCTCCTCTCTGAATCACCAGGATGCAAATGATGAGTTTTTCGAGGTCTGTAACATTTAAATTTGTTAGTTTTTAACAGACGGGATGATTTTGAGGGTACCACGCCAATATCTTTCTCAATATTTCTAAGTGAAGTGGTCGGATCCGCAGCCACGCATGCCAATACATTAATGGTTTCATTTGCTTTATTTTCCTTCTGATATGTCTTTGGTCTTGCTTTTGAAAACGATCCATAATTAATAAGGTTATTTTCAAGCCTTTGAAAAATTCTTAAATCAGGTTGCTGCCGCTCCGGATATCTTTCAAAATACAAATCAGATGCTGCCCGACTATTTTTTTGACACTCAAGAAAACACTCTAGCATATTATATTTTTCAAAATTTTGGAACTTTTCCATTCTTAACCGCGTATATTAACTTTGCTTTATGACAAATTAAAGACGGACTGACATGTCTATAAATAATTTAAAAAAATGATTTTGTTATCCATGGCTTACTAAGAGATTTTTAAATTATTATCTGGTAAAATGTAAAATTTGCAAATGCAAAGAAATTAGTAGATAAAAAGTCATCATGCATTTATAGAAAATTTCACTTTTAATACAAAAAATATAAAAAGAATTAAATAATTATATGAACAATTAAAAAAATTATTATTTTTATTTCTTTTAAACATAATTTTGGAAGAAAGCTATTTTAACAAATTACAGAAAATTGGTCGAGCCTTGGGCATAGTGTTGATAATAAAAAATTAATAGTTTTTAGAATTTTGTATTGCATGTACTAAAATTGAGATATGACATTTTAGAAATGGTGAAATAAGACTTACTCTTTTGTTTTGCTCCTACCTGCCATCGCCCGCTACGAAAAATGAGGAAAATTTATGAAAATCGCTTATTATCGAATTATTTTATCAAAAAACTGATTACAAATATATATATTTGAAAAGCTAATGGTAAGCAGAATAAACGTAATTGAAAATATACAGGGTGTCCCATAAGAAAAAATATAAGTTGGGTCAATTTCTTAAAAATTAAACAAAATAAAAAAAAAATGGCTACGCCACTGAACTTTACCGAAAAAACTACATATTTTATCAATTTACAGTTTTTTCGTATCTATAATAACAAAGAAGTTACATGGAATTTTAATAACTGTCAAAATTTGAAAATCACCCTGTAGCTGTCCAGGGGAACAAGGTAGCCATGATCTGTTTTCGCAGCAATTGTTTCCTCAAAAAAAGAACTCATAACATCTATATCAGATTTATGAAATTCCTTATGATTTTCGAGATACCCTATAAAACTATCAAAAATAGAACACCCTGTACAGGGTGAGTCAACCAGAGAGTAAAGTTCATTATCTCATTTGTTTCGAGAATTACCAAAAAACGTTAGATACAAAAGTTTTAGAGAATGCTAAGATGCAGAGTTTAAAGTTATTTTTGAGTATACAGGGTGGTTCAAAAAAGCGTGGCAAATATAACATATAAGTTTTTTTTTTAAATGGAACATCCTATTTTTTAATTTATTTTTAGATTCTGCATGAAATTCTATAACTTTTTTGTTAATAATGTTATACACTGATAAAACTGTGCTCCCTTAATCAAATAATCTGATTTATTTGGCGAATAATTATTGGTAATAAATAAATGTGATTTTAATTACCTAAGTTTTATTTAACTGAAATAAATGATAGTATTTCGTTTTATTTAATTATTTGACTGTTGGTGGATTTGTGTCAAATCATGGAACCTTTCAAACAAATATCTTACCAAAAAACAACTAAAATAACAAAATCGAAATAACTAATTATTTAATCGAACTAATTTTCATTTAGGAACTAAATTCCGTTAATCGCTAGTTAAATCACCCAATAGAGAACTATTTAAATGTCTAGGTCATTTATACTAAATAATTATGTATTTACAATAAATCCTTAATATGAAACAACCAAATATTAATAAATAACTAATTATTTAAGCGAAGTACATTTCAAGTTAAGAACTCAATACCTTAACCCTAATTTAAATCATTCAATGCCGAACATTTCATGGGCTTTGAGTAATTTGATTGGTTATACAAAAGTGGCCTGATAAATCATCATCGCGTTTTTGGTTATTGGTGTTCGATCTTGTCTTGTAGAAATTTATGAGTGAGAGTGAAATCTTCTTTGTTAGTGTCACAGAAGTTAGTGGTTCCAGCAAAAATTAAAAGCAAGATATGGGGGATAAACGTAATATGAATAATTATTTAAAAGATTGGGGTATATCCTATCTGTTAGATACTTTTCAAGGTAAGAAACCATATTTGAATATTTTAGTTACGCATGAAACGAGTTAAAAAAAAAATAAAATAAGAGACAAGGAGAAGATACTTGTAATACCTATTTTGAAATTTTAAACACAAAATCTTTTTAGAAAAATGTAGCCAGGTATTTATAAACCATAACTACCTAGGTGTATTTTTTAAATCGTGCTACAAATCAGACAGTTTTTCTCAATTTTCACCATATTTCAATACCTATCAAACCTTCTAACGTAAAATATATAATATAATATTAATAATTATTGTAGGTACCTACTATTTGCAAAATTTGCCTTTATTTAATTTTTTATCAAAGTTATTAACTTCTCTATGCTTTATTGACGTATATTTTAAGAGGGACAACAACTAATGGTGGGTTTATACAGCAAAATTACATGACATAAAAATAAAATAACAGTTGAATCTACAGATCTGCCATAAGACGTTTATAGAACCAAATAATATAACATAAAAATAAGAAATAAAATTAACTTTTATGTTATTTTTATGTGAAACTCGTTGTGCGCGTGCGTGTAATTTGTCATAACCTTTATTTTCGGCAAAAATGTGTTTTTTCTGTTGGGTTGCCTTATTATTTGAGCACTATAAACAATTTGATAAGGTTTGTGATTATTATGGTATAGGTACTAATTAAACCATATTCAATAGCAATAGGGGATTTGATCTGATTATTTCTTATTATTATGTGACGTCTCTATAAACAAGTACGTGGATAAAATAAGAACTGATTTGAATGAACTTTCTGATCTATTTAAAATTTAAAAAAAAGGTATTTAAATCAAATAAAATTATACTTGGTCTAAATAAATATAAAAGACAAGTTAAACAATTATGTACTTGAATAAAAGAACAACGACTTTGATAGAAATTACCGGTTTATTTAAATCGAATCACTTAAATTGTTTAATTAAATAACGTTGTTGTTATGTCAAATACATGTAAAACAAAAGTAAAACAAATATATACTTGATAAAATATGTATAAATATCAATCAAATGAACATTTTGTTAACTTAATTTTTAACCTATTTACTTTAAGTCATTGAAGCGGCTTATCTAAGTTAGGTTAGTATTAAGGAAATAAATAAACTTTGAAGTCAGTGATTAATTCCAAATAAAAAGTAATTTGTATCAAATCAGATAATACTAATTGAGGCAAATAATCCTTTGGTATTTTTCAAATACATATTTGTTTGGCTAATAGGAAACAAATATTTATTTGAGTAATGGAAACTTTTTTTAATTCAAATAATTAATTTTATCAGTGTATACCTAAACCTAACAGTTGTTCTAATATTTTAATTTTTCTAGAAAAATTAATTAAGTCACATGATCGAGGGGACCACCCAATGAATCCATCTCTACCGATCCATTTTTGTGCATGGGTAATGATTGTTTAAAAATTCCTGAACTTCCCGATGGTAATGAGTAGGAGCTACATCGTGTTGAATCTACATTTGTTCCCTTCCAATGTCATTAACGTCTTCAAGGAGCTGTGGTAATTAATTTTGCAAAAAGTGTAAATATATATGCCCGTTAATTGGCTCGCGGAAAAAAATATGGACCAATAACTCGAAGATTTTTGGTTCCAAACCATACATTCAGCGACCAATGAATTTGATTTTGAGTTTCCCGGAGCAAGAATGGATTAACTGTCGAATAATATGCATATTATGGCGGTTAACTGCTCCATTACTGCGAAAGGTAGCTTTCTCAGAAAACATTAATTTGGAAAAAAAATTCGGATTGGCCTCTATATCTTTATTTATGATGGCACAAAAGTTTACTCTTGGTTCAAAACCACGGTCTAGAAGTTCTTGGTGTAGTCCATATAAAAGGGATAATATTTGAATATTCTCGAGGTGCGATTAGCGGTAGATTGGGTTGTGCCACATAAGTTAGCTAAGTGACGGCTACTAACCTGGGGATTATCTTCAACATGAAGTAAAATCTCAATTTCTCTTTCTTCCTTGGTAGCATTTTAGTTTACCACTTTTCGTTTCTTATATTCAACGCTACCATTACCGTCAAATCGTTCCATTAGGCATTGAAAAGATTTCCTAGTTGGTATGCGTCTATTGGGGTACTTCCACAGCTTCCTTTACTTCCAAGCTATGAAGGACAAAGTCTGGCAACGTTGCAGGTAGACCGATGATTCGCTATTTTTGTTTGTGCTCTTGTGCTTGTGCTTGTGAAGTGCATCGACAAGTGTTGACGCATACGTTGTTTGTTATTTTCCCGAGTTTTAGTTATCAATATTATCATTATAGGAAAATCTTAAGGTTAGTTCCAATGTTTGTTTAACTGGCAAAATGTTTTTATTTGCGTACGGCAAGGTTTAAAAAAGGGACGATTGGACTACCCCAATATATTTAAAAAATGATTTCAAGGTAAACTAGCTAAAGAAATTTGTGACTTGGCTTGATATATGGCATAACGATCCAGAGGGGGTGGGTTTAACTAGAGACACTTATGATGCTATTAAATGTAGTACCAGTACCACAGTCCTAATAGAAATTATAGAATACTCATTTAACCATTTTGAAATAAAATACATTTTAGCTGGTAAATTTCAAACAGATACCATTGAAAAAAGATTTGGTCGATATAGGAACCTTTCTGGCTGTAACTGTCATGTATTATTTAAACAGATCCTCGAATCAGAAAAAAAAAATTAGACTTCGAAGTATTGTAAAGTCAGGGTTAAAAAATTTTACAGTGTTAAAATCAAATACTTTGTTAAGCATGATATTAAAAGTACAGAAATATTAGAGTTTCCTTACATATTTCAATCGGATTATCTTAAGGATTACCAGTTGGATGAGTCTGTTTATAAAAATAGGAAATTAAAATGTATGGATTGCAAAAACCTTATTATAAATAAAACAATGCAGTCTTCCTCCACAGTTTAATAATTAAACTGTGGAGGAAGATTGCATTGTTTTATTTATATTACATTGACTCCACTGAAAGTATCGACTATTTTTTCAATTTTGAAAACCTTATTGTTCGAGTCATAGATTTAAATATGGGGGATGAATATTTTGATTCTTTGCAAAGGAGGGGGTTATGTCTTGCTACCAATGAAGTAAATATTATGTACTTTCATATATTTGCAGCTTTTCAGTTTATTATAGCTACTAAAGAATTTAAGCTTAAATTTTTAAATCGGCAAAATCACCAAGTTCTTTTAGATAAACTAGGTTTGGCTAGTTTAGAAAGTGGTAGCTTTCTGATACCGCTTAATGAGACATGTCCCTGTGGAGAAAGCTATCGAAATGTTTTATAAAGTAGCACTTACTCTTAGCAATATATTACTAGACAATTACACAAAAAACAGAAATGACCTTCAACACCAAAATACATCATAAAAAAAAAGAAAGCTTTCCACTTTAAAACAGCTTTTAAAATCACTAATTTTTTTAAGTTAATTTAAATTTCCTATTATTATATTATATATATATTATATTATTATATTCTTGTTACTTATTAGACATATTATTATCTATACTGAAGTAAAATGCAAAAAGTTCAATAAATAATTTGAAATAAACCGTAATTTTTATCGCCTAAACGGGCGAATCTGCACGGAAGTTGCGTTAGTTACTTATTAAAAATCGGTCTACCTCTGACAGGATTTGCGACGTTGCCTTTTTTACTTCACGACTTGGAAATGTAGGGGGCTATGGTACTTTGCACCGTAGATCCTTACTGCCAAAGGAGAACTTTTTTCCACCTCGCCCAGTATATAAATCATGTTAATTAATTCATTTTTAGGAAAATCGATAACTATTTTATTTTTATAGGTACCGGGTGATCTGTTATATTTTGACCACCCACCTAACTCACTCATTTGATGAGATATCAAAAAAACCTTAAGCACTAAAGTTGTAGGATCTGTCATGAATTTTTGGGAAATGATATAAGACGAAACAAACGAATATCAAAAATAGCAAATATTTTACAATTTAATGTTTTCCTAAATGGAACACGTGCTAGTTGATTGTGTAACTCAGATTTCAATTCTAGAAAATCCACTGAATTCTATACGCGAAGCCATGGCGGATTTAGACAAATCATATTGGAAAGTCTTTAAAAGTTAAAAAAAATATAACATTGCATCAATATAAATTCCATAGACACCAAAAATTAAGTGAAAGCGACAAAGAAAGAAGGCTAAATTTCTCTAGGGATATTTTAGCCAGACTTGAACAAGATGGGGAGTTATTTTTAAACATTTTATGGACTGATGAATCCACTTCTTGTACCTCGGGATCACCCTATAGAAAAAATTTGCATTTTTGGGCTGATGTTTATCCACACAAAATCCTGGAAACAAAAAGATCTGGAAGGCATTCCTTACGTGTATAAGTGACAAGATTATTGGTCCAATATTCTTAAGAACAATCTGACAGGAGCAAGATATATGAAACTTTTAAATGCTGTAGAAAATCGTGTAGATGAGTTACCTTTAAACGTGGCTAAACTCCATAATTTGGCAACAGGATGGCGCACCTCCGCGCATAATGTTGCCCAGGTTACTGAACGGTTAAATGCCAATTTAGAAGTTTGGATTGGGAGATAATATGGTGTTATATCCTGGCCGCCTAACAGTCCCGATTTAACACCACTTGACACATTTCTTTCGGGGACTTCGAAAAATAAAATATATTTTAAAAACAGCGATAATATATTAGAAATTCAAGCACGAGTGATCAACGAAATAAATAATGTTAATACTAACCATCCCGATTGAATGCGGCAATTAATAAATTAAAAACGGAGTATAAAAAATGTATTGATGCAAACGGGTGTCATTTCGAGCATTTATTATAAATGGATTGATATTTTGTTGCTTTTATTAGGTAATACATTTGTTTTACACAAAAAAATTTTAAATATGGGTTTATCATCCACTGGTAGTATCTGCAAAAACTTGTTTTTCTAATAGGGATATAGGTAAAGTTTGTCGGTTTTTGTCTTTTGTTGATATTCATATCAAATTTCATTAATTTTTTTTCTATATTTTTGTAGTATCTACATACTATTTTTAACAAGAATAGTTTGCATGTAGACAACTTATATCTAGTAGAGTAGACAAACAAAGACGTAATAACAATTGCCGCATATTCAATACGACATTATTATTATTTTGTCCACGAATACTAATGTTATTTATTTGAAATTGTAATTATTAACACAACCCTTGAAGATAGACCATATGAACCATGTATATTTGAAATCAGAATAAAATTTCCCATCAGAAGAGCGTATAATATATAGGGTGTTCCATTTAAGAAAACATGAAATTGTAAAATATTTGCCATTTTTGATGTTCATTTCTTTCTTCTTATATTATTTCCTAAAAATTCATAAAAGGCCCTACAACTTTAGTTCTTAAAGTTTTTTGATATTTCTTCAAATAAATGAGATAGGTGGGTGGTCAAACTATAACAGATCACCCGGTACGTCACTTACGACAATAAATTAAACTATTTTTACTTGCTTAATTGACATTTCAAAGTGTAACAATGCCTAAATTTTTGTTTTGTCCTGGCCAACTTATTTTATAGCGTTAGTCCCGTAAGTCTAATAAAAATAAGGAAAATCAAAATAAATCGCTATTAAATGTTAAAAATAACTATTAAAAATAGGTATATGACATACTTAATGAAAGTTGAAGAGTTTTATAAAACCTATCAGAAAAAATAATAGTATACAGGGTGTGTCATTTAAAAAAGTTGATATTTTTTAATTTAAATTAGTCGAAATGTATAAATTTATTTTGAACGCCCTGTAGCATCTAACTCAAATTGCCTAACATTCCACCTTCAGAAACAATGGCGGAACTGTCAATTTTTTATAAGAGTAAAAACTAATATTTTTCTATAAAAATTGAAATATTAGAATAACTACTAGGTTTACACTATTACCAAAAATTTCATGCAGAATCTAAAAATAAATTAAAAAATAGGGTGTTCCGTTTAAAAAAACTTATGTTATATTCGCCACGCTTGTTTGAACCACCCTATATACTCAAAAATAACTTTAAACTGTGCATCTTAACATTCTCTAAAACTTTTGTATTTAATGTTTTTTGGTAACTCTCGAAACAAATGAGATAATGAACTTTACTCTATGGTTGACCCTGTACAAACAAGGCTTAAGTTGGGTTTAAAGAAAGAGTAACCTTAAGTTAGCTTATATTGTTGTACGATTATGGCTTAGGCCAAGTTTTAGAAACAAATAACCTGAAAAGTCAAGTTTGACGTTTATGATAAGAAGTTAAAATTTAAAATGGAATTGAATAATTTCGAAAATATTACTGACAATGAGTTTCTAGAATTACTTGATATAGTAGGTTGATACTCTAGTACAACGTTGCCAATTTTTGCACTCAACTTTTATCAAGAAAGCCAAGTTCAAATAAACCTTGGGCTTAAGAGAAGAGACGAGAAGAGAAGAAAAGAGAAGAGAAGAGAAGACATAGTAATAATTCAAAATGTTAAGGGTTTTTAAATCCCTAAAATCTCTGAACGAATTGTGGGTGTGATCAACGTTGTCATTTTAACTGTAACAGATACTATAGGATCTACTTAATTTTAAAATATTTTATTGGAGTTTTGCCAATCGTGAAATTCGTAGGTGTACAGAACCGAAGGTGATTCAATATTTGCATGACTAAAACGGAAACTGTCATAGTTTGTTTTTAAATAAACAGTTTATTAATTTAGTACATCTTCTCCTATAAACAAAGATATAATATGCATGACTATATGTATAAATTAAGTCATATTTATTCCGGGCATAAAATATGTTTTTTTTTTAATTATACTCACAAGGTTAAAGGTGCACAACTTATAAACTTGCTAACCAAAAAACCCACAAATATGTTGACGAAACCGGAAGATGCAATATTTCGGCAGAAAATTACAAACGCAGATAACAATGTTCTAGTCATTTTACTCCAAGTTACACCGTTAAGATGCCGCTGCATGTCAAAAATTGTAATATTCATATGTTAATTAATATTCTTAAGAACGACTAATATACGAATAGTAGGTATCTATATTATTTAACTAGCACCATAGAATTTTCTGTGTTAGCGTGTAATGTAGGATATTACTCATCCTATTTAAAGTAAAATTTGTTAATCCCTTTTGTATGATATCGCTGTTATCACTTTAATCAAACTCACCTTGTAAAGGCTTTGTTTTATCCATTCACAATAAATGATCTAATTTTTAAGAACGATACCTCTCATATGTGAATATTTCAACACTGTGTCTGTGTCCTGTGTCAGTGTCTTCATCAGGGTTGAAAAAAAAAAATACTGGATACAATCAGAATTACTATATAGGAATAAAACCCACAATGGGTACAAAACAAAAAATATTTGTAAGTTAAACAGTTACATAAAATAAGCTTCTTCATCCGACAATTTTTTAAAAATTTTAGTTGCAATAGATTACCGCAACACCTCAACATAACATAGTAATATCATTATCGTTATTATACAGGGTGTCCCGAAATTAGGTGGCCAAAGGAAAACAGTGGAATCTACATCGGAAAATAATACTTAATTTGAATGAAGATGAAGATAGAAACATGAATTTTTGGTATTTTAGTAACTTTTATATGCTGAATCTAGATATAAAATCAAAACTATCAAAAGCGTAACATTTAGGGGGGGGGGGGGGGGGCGGGGTGTTGAGGAACAAAAACAAAAGTAACTTTTTTCTAAGTTAATGTTTTACATTTCTTTTCACATTTTCATTAAAACTTAGTAGTAGGCCTTGAAACAAAATTGATATGTTTGTTATTTGCCAGCTTGACATTTATTATGATAGTTTATTCGAAATTTTCTGGTATAATTGCGGTTAATTTTTTTAATATGGATCGTTTCTCGAATAACGAATTAGCTGATATTCATTTTCTTTACGCGGATATTGCAATGGTAATGCACGTGCCGCTGTACGTGAGTACCAAAGACGGTTTCCGAGAAGAGGACTGCCACATCGAATAGCATTTAGCCGTGTCCATAGAAATTGAGTAGAAAATGGATCATTTAGGCGTTCCCAGGGACAAGGCCGGCCTATAGGAAATTATGATTTCGAGTTGTTCTTTCAGCACGATGGGGCGCCAGCCCACTTTGGCCAGCTTGTAATAAAAATTTTCCCAATACGTGGATAGGTAGAGGTGGTACAGTGAACTGGCCAGCTCGACCGCCTGATCTAAATCCTTTAGATTATTATTTGTGAGGCAATATGTGCAATATTGTTTATGCCACAGAAGTAGATAGTCCAGAAAAGCTTTTAAGACGAATTCATGCAGCTGGAAATCGAATTAAAGAAAAGCGGTTCGAAATTCCTCGTACTACTCAAAATATTAGGAAACGGTCCAGACTGTGTATTCAACAAAATGGAAATTTATTTGAACATTTACTGAAGTAAATGAGTTTTGTTGTTAACTTTAAAAAAAATTCATAATTTGAATTTGATCCGTGTTTGCTAAACAATGTTTCTTCAGAAATGGTGCATCTAAGCGAAGTACATCAAGAGTACCTTTTTTTGCCAGAAAACCCTAAACTTCCATAATTCCAGAAAAAAAAATGTAAAACATTAACTTAGAAAAAAGTTACTTTTGTTTTTGTTCCTCAATTAATGTTAATCGGTTGTTAACATTAATTTTGCTTTGAACAATTTTCGTTTGTTTTGGGACTAACGTGAAAATTTGGAGATGGCGGGAAAAGGAAATGTCTTTCTTGAAGCGAACAAATTGAAACAAACAGGCCCAAGTGACTATGTTGCTTTAAAATAAAGCAGAAGTTACAAATTTGTTTCAAGAAAGTAGCAACGGTGAACAAAAACGAAAATTTTCCAACGGGACTGCCAGTGTATGAGGTTGTTTTAACTGGTCTTGTAAGGCGCGAAACAAGCACTTACCAATATCCGGGCCCAAAATTTAAGCAAAAGCCCTCGAATCTCTCGAAAAAAGCGTGAATGACAGCAGACTTCACAGATTTCGTACCAAAATAAAGAAGCAGAATAGAAGAGTGCTATTGTTTCTGGATAATGCAACGTCTCATCCCAAAATTACACTGGATAATATCAAACGTCTTTTGTCCAATTCGTATTTAGGTCTTTCACAAATGTCATGGAATATAGGCCGTTTTTCATAAAAAAAACAACAAAAAAGCTCATTTTTCCAAAAACTATACTAACTTTCTTTCGAAAAGTTCTTTAGTTTTCGTATAGTTTTCCACCCGAATCTTGTTTGACATTGACATTACTTTAATGTTTATTATCCGTTTTATCTTCAACTCTTGGGAAAATAGGAAATGTAAAGGTTCCCTTAGCTAGATCCAAACCTCGGACGCGTTTTGACGTATCACGGCTTGTCAGTGAGGCAAGGATCAGACGAAGGGAAACACCTCTAAGTGCACTTTATCTTAAAGCAATTCGATGACAAATGTTTCTTAGATAGCGTTTTTTCTAGTTAAACCATACTTATAGTCTCAATCAAGAGTTATATGATGGAACGAAAGCACTACACTGTATACCTTTTAATGCAGTTGTCAAAATCTTACGGTAAAAGCATAAAATTCCATTGTATAAAAATGAAAAAGAATTGCCTCATACAAATTTCGGTTATTGTTGACAATCGGATCGCCAAGCGCCATATTTGGCCGGATCGTATTTGCATCGAGCGCTCCTTTTGTGGGCCACGACGGCGTTTTTGTTCGAACGTGACGCTTTTATTCCTTTACCGAAACGGCCACGACTTCTTGTCAATTCGGACTTTACAACGTCGCTGCTTTTCAAATTGTTATTCGCTCTTCTGCATTTTTATTTTACGACTGTCACACGGTCGAGAAAAAGAAAGTAAAATCGATAAAACTAAGAATCTGCCTTCTAAATCCTGACCTGTCAAGTCAAATTCCTGACCCAATGGCCCATGAGCGTAATTTCTTAAAGGAATGCAAAATCCTAACATATTTAATTTTTGCATTTCGAGCATTGAACTCCTCTCCTACCAGTAGAAAAACACAGCTAATAACCGAGCAATCTAAAAATGTCCCCGGCATGCACCTTAAAAATTCCTTTCGTGGAAGCTTTACTCAGTATGTCGGATTTCTACGATTTATTTATATTCCCCTAAAATTGACGTTTATCTTCTCGAGAGCCGGTCGCCTCTTTATTCTTTATTTACACAATGTTTGGCGTGTGTATTGTGAGATTTGTTGGAACAGCGGATTTTTTGACTAATTTCTCCATATACTTGTTAATGTATTTGTACTGGGTAATACTAGTGGCGTAGCCACAGGGGGGGGGGGCGAACACCCCCCTCGCCCTGGCGCCCTTTACTACTTCTTTAATAATTCTTAAAAAACAAAATCGGTCTGGGAATAAACTTAATAAAACCGGCTTCGAGAGCGTCTCACCACATTATATTAATTTTTTTGTATATAGCGGATTTTCCCTTTGTTTGGGGCCAGACCCCCGTTCCTAAGGGAGCATGAGAAAGGTGAATTCCTACAAAATTTGAGCGTGGTCCCAAAAAATGTTTGCCTGCGGCGCTTTAGCTCCACGTTCACAAATGCACATGTTTCTCAAGCCTACAGTAACTTTTGTGCAGTACAGTAATTTTTGTGCAGCTTTCGTCGTATCTTGTATAGAAAATGATAGAAGGAAACCAGGCGACAAAGGGCACCTGTTACCGTGTTAAGGCCCAAGTGTATAGGTTGGGATTAACTCAATAGTGAAGGTTAATCCAGGAGTTAGTAGTAAAATGCATTGTATAACCGGGGGTGTCCCCCAATCCTAGGAGTAACCCTCAACTCCTGGATTGGGTATGAGTTAACTCGCAATCTTGGGATAAAAAGGATAAAAATGGCGTATTTTGAAATTTTATTATTTCATTGTCATTATCATTATCTTTCAACCTAACATATTTTCTGATTTGGTTATTAAAATAATAGGTTACAGCAGTTTGTTTAAGTGTTTTGTAGTAGGTATAATTCATAGATGCTTTTGATATTGTTTACGGTTTTCTTTCGGATGATGAAGAGAATTTAGATATTATTGACACAGTGGAAAACGCACGGAGGCGGCGAATATTCAGGCCCCGTATTGAAAATATGGATTTCTGGAGATATCCTGAATTTATTTCAAGATTTAGAGTGTCGAAGGCTTCAGTTGAATTAATAGTTCAAGCGATAAGCCTGCAAAAAACACTGATCAGCATCAGTAAGCTTTTAATATTGTAGTAGAAACTAGGTTATCTTATTCTGTATTTTCAATGGATTCTCGACAATTGCCTTGAATGTTACATTTAAAGTTTTATTTTAGAAATGATGCTTTACTTCCAATAGTAGTAGTAGTAGTAGTAGTGGACGGGGAGGCTTTGACGCCAAGCAAGTAGGCCAGTTTTGACCCTTTTTGCCAACCCCGTTTTAACGTCTGGGTAATGTCAGCCAGACGGGACCTACAGTTTAAGGTGGGTTCCGAACCACAATATAACCGACAGATGTTATTCTCGGCACAGTAATTTCGGTCTTGTTATAATTAACGTCTCTTTGCTCACCACAAACCTCGACGAGGGGGTCCTTACACGTCCTTGTGTGCAGCTAAGAGAGTTATGTATGTCGCGGGGACCCTCGAACCATCCGGGACAGCATCAGACCCGTGCACTTGAGACTCCGCCGCCAATTCTCTGGTCAAGGTTCTTACCTCAACCATACGAATATCAGGCAGTGTCCGAGATACACCATCTGCACCACTGATCATCCTTCATTTGGCTCAAGGGTCCCCCCTTCGACAACATGCCGTTTCTAGAGTACCTATTAGACTAACGTGCCGTTGAGAATTTGTCGGTGTGTGTTGCATGCGCAACACTACGTAGTCTGGTGACCTGGGCCCTGCAAACTGAAAAAGTCTGCTGGGCCAGCCCGGGCTTGAACCAAGTACCTGTAGCATGGGAAGCGAGAATGCTACCACGCGGCCAGGCCGTCACCTACTTTGCTTCTAATAACTTAAATATTCATTGCATTAAGATTCAATGTATGCTCAGGGTTGTTGGAGACTTTGGTGGTATCTATCCTGAGACGGCCTCCCGTATTGTAAAACATTTGTCAGTACAAATAGCTAGTTTATCTCACATATATATTAAGAAACCTACAAGCATTGCAAAACTTGAGGCAATTAAAAATGATTTTCAAGATATTTTCCGAATGTTATTGATGCGATAGACTGTACGCATGTATAATGCAAGTGATAATAGGTAATTGGAAAAATAAAAATAGTGGTTCTAATAAAATTGTAATCGATATTTACTTTGTATCTGTAAAGTACTAAAGTACCTACTAATGATGATAATATATATTTTTTTAAAACCAATAAAGACTACAAAAACATGTATTTATTTTAAAAGATATTCACCCTACTGACCCCTGGGTCAAGTATCGTTATAGAAGCTGGCAGGTTGTTACTGTAAATAAATACAGATTCCCATGAAGTCCTTGGTGATAATTAGAAAACACATTATTTTTTTTAGGTGGTCTGGACGGAGATAACTTTCGTAACAGAAAAGGGTACTTCTCAATAAACGTTCAAACATTATCTGATGCAAAGCTTTGTATAAGAATTATAGTGACTCGGTGGCCAGGTGCCACAAATGATAGAACAACAGCGGATTAAAAGCTCAACTCAATAATGGCGAGCTTGGTGACAGCTATATTTTAGGATATACCCTAGATGAACATGTTATGATCCCAGTAGCAAATCCAGTTACAAGGGCTGAAAATTTACACAATGAATAACAAATAAGAACCCGTAATGTAGTGAAAAGACAATAAGGAAGTTTGAAAAAAAGATTTTTAGATTCTAGGGCTAGAAATGAGGGTACAACAAGAGACTCTTTTAGCTATAACTAATTGTACCTAAAATCTAATTGTAGATGATAATCACATTGGAGATAATAATAACTATGAACTCCCTCAGGGCAATGGAATTTTAATAAGACAATATTTAATTAATTATTTTGAAAATTTAGTGCTGACAAAATTTGTTCATTGAGATCGGGAAATCGTAATTTTTAAAAAACTTGCATCTGAACCAATACTACCTTTAAAACTGAAATTTATAACTGTATTTTAGAACTGATAGAGCTCTAACTATAGTTATCTCATTAAGGAAAACTAAATATAAAAATAAACAAAATTGTAGTTTTCGATTTTTTATTTTTTTAACAAATATAAAAAAAATATGACTTCAACACCTAGAAATTAAGCTTGGACGTTGGAATAACTTACACCTTAAAAATAAGTTTTACCTTAGAAATAAATTTGGATAACTTATGTCATACTGAAGTTAGCAGCTAGTTAAAAAACTATTTTTTAACCCAAACCTATACAAATGGCAATATATTTTACCTTGAGTTAACTCGCGGATTAACTCAAATGTAAAACTGAGGTTCAACTTTAAGATTAATTCATACCTATACAATTGGGCCTATAAGAACAACTATAACAACTGCCCCTAACAAGCTCGTCTTCTGGGGAATTTATGAATAAGTTTATTCAAGAATATCATATTAATATGTTTATTATATTGTAACTATTTGCATTGTATTGCTTAATTAATTAATGCCTTACATCTTTTTATATTTGATATAATACCAAGATTTACTATAATTGTTTTTTTTTTTTAATGTATTAATACCTATTCAAACAAATTAACTTAAATAAGTTTAAAGCCGGACCTGACGTACACACGAACTGCGCATACGCAAAGCTTCCGCAAAACGTCGCATACTGGGGACATTCTTGTAACACGGTATTAACAATACATTAGCTATGTGGTTTCAACTTTCAAGGCATCAAAACCTAAGACAGTGAGAGTGACGTAGGATAGAAAAAAAAAGAACGTTGATGCCAAAAATGCATTGAGCCACACACCATAAGAAATCAGAAATCCCATTAAAATTTTAAGACGGTCAAATATTGGCTCATTGTTTAGTTTAGACGGATAATTTATTTTCATTTACAAAGGAAATAATTTGCGGAACTACCTATCGACGTGATTTATTTAATAATTAAGGGGGTTAGAAAAATAATAATCTAAAATTGGCTTTATAATAGAAGCATCAGTAAATGGCAATAACTGACACGGAGGACGTTTATGACATGACAGAAATATTTTTTAAGGTAATAGTTATTTATAATGTTAGTGTTAAAAGCGCCATTTTATTTTGTGAGAAGGGAAACCGCCACGCTCGTTATCCAACCCTTTGATGGCGGAACTGAATCTATTAAGTTAGAAAAATCACATTACACGTTAAACTAACATTACGAATCTTCAATAACACTAACCTAAACTACCTCTATTCCCAAGGGTTACATAATCCACGGGGAAATTTTTTAACGAGTATCTCTACGCTGTTTACAGTGGGCGAAGTATGAAATAATTTGACCATTTATACATTTTTAATTAAATATTAGTATGATTCATGCTATAAGAGTGAAATATTTCAATTCGTCAAAAGTGAATAAGTCAATTATGTAAATTACAGTTTACGGGTTTTAAGAAAGTATTCATCATCGGTGTTGTAATAAACCAAAATAACATTTTGGTTTATAACAAATATACACAGAGTGACCCAAATTTATATTGAAATCTTGCAAGTTATCAGAGTTACAAAGATAATTTTAAAAAAGATAGTTATCGATTTTCTTTTGTTTTTGGTGTTTTGAGGTCAAAGGTAAATGAATGCTGGAACAACAGATTTAAAAACAAACACAATGCATAAGAGCAATAAAATCATCCGTAGAACGCAAACACACACCCGGAGTACCTTTCTAGATCAAGACAATCATTACGGACATCCACTAAAAACTAAAGGTATGGACAAATTGTATAATAATAATAATAATAATAAATATTTATTTATTTACATTTTTTTTTTTTTTTACATTCAAGAGTTACATACAAAAAAAAATAATCTATAAGAATAGATAAATAAATAAATAATCCTAGGCGTTAGGTCTTATAGACCTGTACGTAAAGGAATATAACCTATTTATAAGCAAGTGGTAGGTGTGCAATATGTAATAAAAATATATGTGCGCTTTTGCAGCAAATAACACAAAAAATAAAGGATTACTCGGCGGGTTTAGATGCAGAAGACGGATTAGCTTATCCTGCTAATTTTAGTCGCGTAATATGAATTGTTTTAACATAACAACAAGTGAGTCAGTAGGGTTTCTTGAGCGATATGTTGTCCTTCTTGTGCATCAAAAAATGATATGAGGAATTTACTAAAGGGATGTTATTTACAGCTGTAACAATTAATAACAAAGAAAAAATAAATAAAATGCTTAGAAGGAAAGGAAAATTTTTTCTCTTGGCATACATTTTGGCGTATTATAAGAAGATAATCAATAAGTCTATACATGCATACACAGAGTATTTCAATTAAATGGAAATAAGCATAAACATAAACAACTATTAAAATACATTGTATATTATATCATTTAACAAAGGAAGATACTGATGACGTCTCTGGAAGATAACCAAAACGAGAAAATAAAAAATTATAGGTAGTATAGGTTGGGATTTACTCAAAAGTGGAGTTTAATCCAGGAGTTAGTAGTAAAATGCATTGTATAACCAGAGGTTACCTCCGACCTTAGGATAAACCCTCAACTCGGGGGTTGGGTATAAGTTAACTCGCAATCTTGGGATAAAAATGGCGTATTTTAACATATATCTGTTTTGAACCTATATATTACCATTTGTACCTATTGAATCTCGAATGCTGCATAATGATATAGTATATTAAAAGCAAAGTAATGGATGTTTGCGATGTTGTTTCATCAAAAAAAGCGTGTAAATTATCTTCTCTCAGACGAAGAAGATGTGGTAATTATTAATGTACCTAGTTTAAAATGTGCAAAAATCTCGGGTTTCTGGGCCTCGTATTGAGAATATGGAATATCGGATAGATCTAGAATTTATTGCCAGGTTTAGAATATCACAACTGCTGTAGGAATGCTAATTCAAGTGATTGGCCAACGCCTGCAAAGAGAAATGTGGTACCAAATCACCAAAGACATTAATGTCTTTGCAACTTACAACTGAAGAAATATTAAACAAAAAGAAAGTTGCAAAGTTAGGTAGGTTACTTTTAAATAACATGAACATGACAATTGACAAATGAAATGTGAGAACAGAAAGCAATTTTAATATTCCCATCCTTCTGAAGTTAGCAGTTTTATGGATTAACTCCAGCACTCGTTACTCTCATGTATGGTCAATCGAAAATCAATTCCCATTCAACAATCGAAAGTAATTTTGAACATAATTTTCGGTGAATGTATGGTCTGGTATGCTCGATAGTAATTTAATTGACCCTTTCATTTTGGAGAATCGCCTCACAGGAGACCACTACTTCAATTTTTTACCAAATTAATTACAAGGACTACTAGAGGATGTTCCTGTAAACATCAGAATACAAATGATGGAGCTGCTACACATTTCGCTCGTCAGGTCAATCAACATTCAGACAAAAGAGTTCCAGGGCGTTGGATTGGTCGCGGTAGTCCCATTAATTGACCTCCAAGATCTCCAGACCTCCCAGCACCAGATTATTGTTTATGGGACTGGCTTAAAAATGAGGTGTATAAAGTAAAAGTAGACACTCGGGATACATTAATTCGAAGTATTACCAATACTGCAGCCAATACTAAGGAAGAAGAGAGACATGAAGCAATTAGAAAAGCAACAGGCGCAATTCGTAGGCGAAGCAAAAAATGTTTAGAGGTCAATGGCGGTATTTTGGAACATTTATTAAAATATTGCTATGATTAAGAAAATGTGAATCTATGAAATTTTGTTTATTCGTTATTACGATATAACTTGAAAACAAATAAAAATCGTATGTACCGGGTGTACAACTAAAAAGGGACGCCGGTTTTATCTGGGAAACCGTTAACCGAACGGCTTGCGGAAAAAAATATTTATTACAAAAGTGGCTAAGAGAAATTGCTGGAAATAATTTTAAAGTTTTTAGGTTGGCCACTATGGGGCGTAACTAAAGTGACCAATCAAAAAGCAGGATCCTCATAGTAAAGGTATATCAAAGAAAAGGTAGCATTTTTGCAATCTTATGAAAAATCAAAAAAAAAAAAATTCTCAATAACTTTTGTTTTTAAGTTGTTCGTCTATCTTTTCGTTTAAGGGGGGGAAAAGTATTGCTGTGAAAAAATAGTCATAACTTTGGATTGACCAGAATTTGACGAATTTGAACTCGCTAGAAAGGGGTTTTATTGGTTTATCAAGTTAATAAAAAAGTAAGTTGTTTTGAATACCGTTGCGACAGCTAGAGGGCGCTGTTTAGCAACATCAACAATTTCTTCTTTTTTCTCAAAAATTTTAAATGGAACGAGATATATTTTTTAACTTAAGCAAAAAGAAGAATAAAGAAGAATGTCTGTGAAAACCGCACGTCAATATCTTTTTGTACACCAAAGATATGGAAAATATAACATAAAAATTAGCGTCATACGAATAAACCGACGCGACGTTTTAATAAGGTATTTGTAGGTAAAAAGTTACAAATATCAACAATTGTGTCTTCTACAAAGCCATAATCATAACAACAGCTCCTTAAATTAATGTTCTGTAAATTTCCTTTTTCGGCAACCGTCCGGGAAGTACCCACTTCCCGGACGCTTTTTCTTTGAGAAAGTAGCATTTCTCCGGCCTAGTCCGGGAAGTACGTTATCCCCGGACTAGTCCAGGAAGAATCACATCGTTGTTGTCATTATGAATATGAAAATCTTGGTAGGTATGATTTTGATAAATGCAGTTGAACATTACCATAGCAACGAAAGGTACCACTCCAGTTTATCGGCTTATGCGAAAAATGGCGTAGAATGAAAAACGTTTCTTGCAATATGTAGCACGTACTTTCTAAACGACAAATCCGCGAGCGGAAAACCATTTTTTTAATTGCAAATATAAAAAAAATGTGAAAATAGGGTACCCGCTTGTGACAAAAATGAAAAAAAAATGAAAAACTCTTGTTGATTTATGTAGCATATACCGAATTGGAACCAAAAAGGTGGATTAGATGCCGTGTTAGCGCCTGTTTAACCAATATAAGTCTATAATTATTACAATTTTTGTCGAGTGACTAACAGCTAGAGAAACATAACCTCACTTGTCACTCTCACTGTGCTTTTCGGTCGACTATTTTCACATTTTTTTTATATTTCCAATTAAAAAAACGGTTTTCCGCTCGCGGATTTGTCGTTTAGAAAGTACGTGCTACATATTGCAAGAAACGTTTTTCATTTTACGCCATTTTTCGCATAAGCCGATAAACTGGAATATTACCCAACGAAATAACGACTGACAGCTATCTGAAATGAAATTAGTTGACATTTTAATTTTCGAAAGTTTGCATGGTTTTTGGTCGCAATTGTCGCAATAAACTATGGAAAGCAACAGCGATAGTGAGTTTGAAAATGTGCCTTATGAAATTTCCAATGCAGCAGCTGCTGCTACAGCCCAATTATTGCCTGAAAAATCAAAGTCCAGGTACGAAAACGTTTATGATTTGTTCACGAGATGGATGGATATGAAGAAATGCAAAACTATTACAGAGGATGTAATTTTAGCTTACTTCGCGCAAAAATCTGAAACTGTCAAATCCTCTACCCTGTGGAGCATGTACTCTATGTTGAAAAGTACCATTTTAGTGAAGAAAAATGTAAACATAGCCAGTTTCCCAAAGGTAATCGCATTTCTTAAAAGGAAGAATGTTGTTTATAAAGCAAAGAAATCAGAAGTCTTCAGCAGCGAGCAAATCAACAATTCATTAGAGAAGCAGATAATGAAACATATCTAATGCTAAAGGTAATTTTAACAAAATATTACGATTGTAGAATATAAAAGTATCAACTTAATTTGCTTTATTTTCAGGTAGCAACAATTATTGGGTTAGCCGGTGCGTGTATACGGGAAGAACTAACAAAAATGTCAATTGATCTAATAAACGACAAAGACATGTTGCTTGTGAAAATACCAGATTCTAAAACACATATTGAGAGAAATTTTGTTGTAATTGGGCAAGAAAACCTGCTGTTGTATAGGCAATATTTATCTTTACGGCCATCCCATACTCCACATAACAGATTATTCGTGAATTACAAAAAAGGGAAATCTTCGATTCAGCTCGTTGGTATCCACAGTTTTGGGAATCTCGGATTAAAAATTGTAGAATTTTTAAATTTGCCCAATCCTAAAAATTACACAGGCCATAGCTTGCGTCGAACTTCAGCGACGATATTTGCTGATAATGGTGGAAACATCACAAATTTGAAGAGACACGGTGGCTGGAAGTCTACCAATGTCGCTGAAGGATATATAGACAATTCACTAACAAACAAAATTAAAATTGCCAAGACCATTCAAAAATTATCAGATGAAAACAATCAATATGAAACGGAAACTTTACCTTCTTTTTCTGACTACAAAAGGCATTTAAATTTACCAAGCATTTCAAACAAATTAAATCCTTTCTATATTAGCAATTGCTCAAATTTTAATATAAATATTAATATAAATAAGAATTATAATGTTTCTGTTAGTACCTATTTTCTGTTCGAATTTCAATATTTAATACAAATAAGAATTAAAATGTTCGAAATTTTGTTCTACAAAGAAATATAATAAAGAAATGTGTCTCTTTGATTTGTTATTCTACATGGTTGCCGAAAAAATAGTGTACGCAACACGTCCGAAAACAGTTTTTTTGAACTCGCAGACTTCCAGGACTCGCCTACGGCTCGTCCTAGAATTTTGTCAACTCGTCCAAAAAAACAATATTTTCCGGACTTGTTACGTAAATTACTATTACTTACAACAAAATTAATAGAGGATAATATGTTGCATTAATGAAACAAATTGTTATAAAATATTAAGTGGGCTGTCGCTGCTAGTCACTTTTGTAATGAATATTTTTTTCCGCAAGCCGTTCGGTTAACGGTTTCCCAGATAAAGCCGGCGCCCCTTTTTAGTTGTACACCCGGTACATATGGATACATTTAGACTTTGCACATTATTTTCACTTATATTATACACTCCTGGAGTTTGGTCCGTTCCTCCCGATTCACCCTGTATATTCTGTGCTGCAGCTAATACCATAATAACATAATCACAACATTCGGTTTTTAGCTTAAATTAAATTTTAACTATAGTTCATAAACATTTGTAAGAATGCTAAAAGACCTAACAAGAAGGATGGTGTGAATTAGCTGCTGCAAAGCTAAGACAAAATTTAAGGCTGATCTATTCTTAACAGTTAAGTTTTTTTTATTGGTAACATTGATTGACTTTGTATCCATTTTCAGGGGAGACACTACAATTAAGAGCAGCATTTTTTTGATAGGAGGTAATTTTGCCCAGGAGTTTATAAAGAGGACCAAGTTTTCCATGTATTCTAACCAATTCCACTTGAAAGTGCGAAACCTTAATTCCTCACTACCTTACCGGTTTTGTTAAAACCCAAACAATGAAAGAAATAATAAATAAACCCAAGCCAAAGATAGTAAAAGTGTTAAGAAATCAAAAGGGTCTAATGAAGACGATTTCCTGCAGCTGAACCTATTAAACGGATTGCTCTAGGATGACGGCGGCGAGGCTGCCGCGACTGTCTCTAAATCCGGATGGGTGCGTCCAAGCGAAATTGGGACGCCCAACTGGGTCGTGCACTTTTATCGCTTTGACCTAATTCAACTGCTTAAACAGTTTATGTATCAGCTTTTATTTTTATACCTAAGAAGGTTTAATAGTCAAGACCGTAGAAAATTGTTTAGGCTTTAAACGACGAACTTAAAAAAAGTTCTTTGTTTAATATTACTAATAAATGACAATGTCTTTATTGTAACAACAGAATTGAGCTACAAACGGGGAAATTGAAGCATTTGTAATAATTATGCATTATTCAAGAATAAACAAATACATATACAAATACAATATTTAAACATTAGAAAAACCTATAGAATAATTAACTTGATATGCCTTTATTTAACTCTAAGAATAATTTAGTATAAATGAAAAATGTTACGCTCAAATTTCGTTCCAGTAGAAAATTTATATTAGCAGAAGACCTTGTTATAAAGTTCTGCTACATTAAAATTAGGGATCTTTTAAAATATGCTGTAAAATGCACAGGTGTAGAAATTATTCTATATTTTTGTAGAATATCCAGATAATATACAATAAAGCTCCGCGAATCCGGATCAATTGTAACTGGCTCAATCCGGATTAGTAAAAAATCCGGATTACTGAAGCAATATTAAAATATGTAATTGAGCAAAGGCGTAATAAACGTTAAAACAATTATTATAACTAATAATGTACATATTTTCGAGGAAAACTAAACAACAGCAAGCCTTTTAAGATAATTCTTACAAATCTATTATTATAAATCGAATGTAAACTCAAAATTTATGGAAAAAGCTGATACTTTTGTTTAGCGAATGCACCCTTGTTTAGCCTCAATTGCGCGCTGCCGTAGCATTCTGAGAATGGTCAAACTATATAATTCGACTATGTTTTCCTCCGCTCATTGTATGCAGGTACTGAAACTCGTAATAGCTTTTTCATGTTTAACTTTCAGCTCATCTCTGGCAACTTCTTCTTCGGCACTATCCAGTAGTAAATGGTCTTCATCTCCAACGATCCATTTACTAATTTCAGATGTTTTAGGTTTGGTGATTATCAGCGTTAATTTGCTGCAACATATTGCCGATTTCAGCAAATTCTTGTCGATCTTCATCCAGTGTCAGCCATCTCTCTTTAGAAATTGACAATGGAATATCGTCATCTGAATCCCCTTCAGTTTCTGAATTTGTTGCGATATCAATAGGATTATTATCATTTGAATAGCAAAGTATATTTTTTCAACATTTTCTATGTGGTTTAGAAATAACAGAGTGCAAAACCATAATTATTACAACGTATAGGTCCTGTAATGGCATGTATGATATATTTGTGAGTCGGCTGGAGGCACTACTAAAAAAATATTATAATCCGAATAAAAAAATCATCTTTCTGGGTGACTTTAATATAGATTTTCAGAATCCGTCAGTGGCGTTGAGCGAACTTTTATCAACATTTGCTTCTTATGGGCTTAAACAGACAATTTTTGATTGTACAAGGCGGAGTGACTTATCCTCAACATGCATAGATAATATTGTGACCGACATAGAGGAGGACTTGTTTGTTAGCGGTGTTCTGGATCCAGGACTGTCTGACCATTTCGGACAATTCATAATGTTTAAGGGTAAGATTGACACTGAGGATGTATTTACGGGGCATAGGGTAATAAACGAACAGGGATTGGATTTATTGAGGGATATAATTTTGGTTTCGGATTGGCGTCTGTTTCAAGATCAGAAAGCTGACGCTGATCAATTAGGAGAATTTTTAAACAATTTATATCTAAAGAATATCGATATTTTATTTCCTTTAAAAAGAATAAAAAAGAAGCATAAACCGGTAGTTAACTGGTTCACTGACGAATTGAGAGCAAAAAGGAATCAGCTTAATGCAGTTAAAACTATACATTCAGTTAATAAATGTCCCCTGTATAAACAACTTTACAAAATTCTGAAAAAAGATTATAAAAAATCCATTGAAGAAACTAAGAGGTCAGCTTATGACTCTTTTTTGATTTATTCGGAAAATAAGATAAGAGATAGTTGGAGAATAATAAAGGGCGAACAAAGGAACACTAGTATATCTATTCATAAATCTACATTAAATGCGGACGATTTAAACAATTTTTTTGTCGAAGTGGCTCCCATTATTATAAAAAATTTGCCAGAGATAAACCTAAATAATTCGACCCTTTTAGAAAGCGTACCTCAAAAATCCACTTCTTTTTTTCTCTTTCCGGTAATCGAGCAGGATGTGTTTGATGTGTTTAGGGCTATAAAACATACTTCATCTTTTGATATTTTTAACATTAACTATAAAATTTTAGAAGGTACTTTTGATTTAATATTATCCCCACTTACAATACTCATTAATAGGTGTTTTTTGGAGGGCAAGTTCCCGAGTTGCTTAAAAACAAATAAAGTAATACCCCTTTTTAAAAAAGGCAACCCTAATATACCTGATAACTATCGACCAATTAGCATTGTGCCTTTGATAGGAAAAATAATTGAACGTATCCTTAAGGACCGTATTCTAAAGTATTTCGAGAGTAATGATTTTTTTGATATTTCCCAGTTCGGTTTCCGGCCGGGATTGTCAACTACTAAGGCTGTTATTAGGGTGGTAGAAAGCATAGTTGAGGGTCTGGAGCGTTCAGAACACTGTGTTGTTACGCTGTGTGATCTTTCTAAGGCCTTCGACTGCGTCTCCCACGAGATACTTTTAAACAAACTTCAATTTTACGGCATTCGGGGTACTGCTCTTAGTCTTTTTAAATCTTACCTTTCGGACAGATCCCAACATGTCTTGTTTTGTGGTGAAATGTCACAGAAGAAAAATAACGGTTTTGGGGTGCCCCAGGGATCCATCCTTGGCCCATTATTATTTATCATTTATATAAACGATCTATGTCATTTTATGCGACCAACCACATGTATGCTATATGCTGATGATACTACCATTGTCTCTTTTGATAGTAACGCAGACGCGTTAGATACAATCTCAATCAATTGCATCGAAAAAGCCCAGGAGTGGTTTCAGGCTAATAAGTTTAAACTTAATACCGAAAAAACACAGTCATTAAAAATTTCAACAAGTAACGGTGTAGGTCAGGGCAGGTGTGTGAATTTGTTGGGTATTAAAATAGATGATAAATTGAATTGGTCGTGCCATGTGGAAATGATCCGTGGCAAGCTTTCCGGTATTAACTTTTTGTTGCGCAGACTCAGAGCGCTCGTACATTTTGATGTGTTGAGGATGAGCTATTTTGCCTTGTTTCATTCTCAACTTTGTTATGGAGTAGCTTTGTGGGGAAATAGTTCCGCAGCCCAAATTGTATTTAGAACTCAAAAAAAAGCCATTCGAACTATTACTGGCTCTCATTATCGAGCACATTGTCGACCCATATTTCAAAGACTCGAAATAATGCCGTTGCCATGCATTTTTATATTTTATTCGTTGGTGGAAATTCACCAGAAAAAATCAAGTTACCAGTCATCCAGTACGATTCATAAGTATAAGTTAAGAAAGGATACTCTCCTGATACCAAGATTAAGATTGGCAAAGTCTGTTAAAAACTTATTAAACCTCCAACTTTATAATAAATTGCCCAGCGAAATGCAGAGTTTGGGCGAGAAAAGGTTTAAGATGGAAATAAAAAATTATCTTTTAAAACACTGTTTTTATTCTGTTCAGGAATTCCTTGCCTCAAATCTTTTTCTGTGAGGCAGTGCGTACCATTCGTTGACCACGTAATATTTTATTTTAGCCATGTATCGACTTTGTACTATGTTTATGTCTAGTTATATTATTTTATTTTAGTTTGTAATATTTTCTTTTGTATGTTACTTTTTTTCATTGTCATATTATTTACTATGTATTTTAAACATTGTTTTTTTTTTGACCTGCTATAATGTATATTTTTTGTACAACCATAGTTAAATAAAATTCTATTCTATTCTATTCTATTCTATTCTATTGAATCAGGTGACAGTTTGTCCCAGAAATTGGCAAGGAAAAACACGGCATCAAATCAATCAAAGTGATATTCTTAAGAGCCCTTGAAATGTTGTTTACCTCCAAAGATATAGAACGTGAACCAAAAGGTTCTTTCGACAATACATTTTGGTTAAACGTATCGCATTTTGGTCCATAGGTTGAATAAGTGGAGTGCAAATAAGTGACAGGAACATGGTTATAATTTGACCATCATCGCTTGTTAGTTACGTCTCCGATGCATGGCTAGGTGGATTGTCGACTAATAAAATTGCTTTTCCAATGAGGCTATTCTCTACTTGAAATTTCCTTACTTGTACAATGACTCATGAAACCATTTTACGAATAGGGCAGAAGTCATCCAGGCGTTTTTGTTGAATAATAATCAGCCATCATTTTGACTTTATGTGTACCATCGCCGTTTGTACACACTAAAATAGACATCTAAAGGCTAGTGGCTTTCTTTTGCCGGATTCATCCCCAGACGTGTTTCGCTGTATCGGTCGTCACTGAGACTATAGAATCCGATGAGAGGAAGCAGCACCGGAGAATCTACTTGACCCCAAGAAGCGGATTGAAATATACATGTTATTAATTCTGGGAAAATGTAGAAGGAACTATCGAAAAGCTGCGCAATTGTGGGCTATTAGGTTTTCCGCCATTCAAGAATCTCGTATGACATTAAAGCGATTAGAAGATCGAGGAACGATTGCCACAACTTCTGGATAATAATTCAAATCAGCAAGAACCATGGATTGAGCAAGATGGTGTCCTGCCGCACTTTGCGCGACAAGCTCGAGATACTGCACTAAATAAAATGTTTGAAAGTAGATGGATAGGTTGTGGCGGTCCTGTGAACTGACCTATAGAAATATAATTATAATCAAGTATAATAATTATTATACTTATTATTCTAATAAACCACCTGTAGTAACTCCGCTATCATATTACTTTCATTCACCAAACTCGTCTTTCTATTATATCCAAACTAGGGTGACCCTAATTTAGGACCGATTCGGGGTGTGTAGGTCTTAAATATCTGAAATACGGAATTTTTAAAAACTATTATTGCAATTTATCTAAAATTTCCAATGCAACCTTTAGGTTGCAAATTAACATTTTATTACTTTCTGGCATTAAGAAACAGAGTATTAAATATTTGAATATTCGAAATCGAATATTTGAATATCAGAAATATAATATTTGAATATTCGGAACCGAATATTTGAATATTTGAATAATAAATAAAGTGAGTATTTTAATACTTAAATTTCAAAAATTCGGAGCATCAATCTTTACCCTTTAATTGAATCGAACTCTTTAATTGAATCATACCCTTTAAGTGCGTTTGAACCACATAATTGCCTTAAAATATTACACTACTTGGAAGATCTTTTATTCCTTTCAGCTCATTGGCCAAATAAAAATTCCAATAGCTCCTAAACAACAGTCGTTACATTTAAAACTCCACAATGATTGATGAACTCTACTTTTGTATGACACTTGGTCGGCTTCATTTCCGTTTTTACGCCCTAAAAAGTATAAACGCCCTACTATAAAATAAAAACGCTGAGCGCAATCCTGTCTCGTTTGTTAAAATGTGGAAACATTTATAATAGTTTTAACATATGTCTTTTTAGGGGACCGAGGAAATGGTCCTTGTCTATCATAGACAAAATTGGTACTTTGGCAAAACGTTGACTTGACCTAAAATACATAATTTGTAAAAATGTGGAAGTTAATAGTTTCGTAGACTGCAGGGTGCAACATTTAGTTAGCCATAACAGTCGCCATGGGCGGCTAAAGCATTTTTTTTCAATGAGGGTAATGATATGAATCAGCAAATCAAATCAAATCAAATCAAATCAAATTTATTTGCCAAGATACTTTACAATAATGGTTACAAAACTTTTTTACAATGTTCTAGAGCACAATATATCCATAGGATTTGTGTGTGCACTAAATACCTTAAATAAGTATATATCTAAATCTAATCTTTATTTAGCAACAGCTTTGTAGTGTATTAATACCTCAGACAATACTTGTAACATTTTTACATGAATTCATTTTACAGTATCATAGAATATATTTATTCTTGAGATGTACCAATTTTAACGCTAAACTGGATTTATAATAAAACTGTATAGTATAGTATTACACAGAGATTTTACATAAACCATGGTATTTTTTCACAGATCTTATGAAAGTTAGAAATAATCCAATCATTTATTTTGTGCTTTATTTTTGGATACCTGTCCTTTTTCAAGTGTGGCGGCATAAGGTTTATTAATTTAGGCATAACATACGAGATGTGTCTCTGGGTAGAGGAAGATAAAGTGGGTGGTAAGTATAAATCATTGTGTGTAATAGACCTTGTATGTATAGGGTGGTTGACATAGTTTTTTAAGGTCCTATTCTTACAACCAAAACGTATAACATTCTTAATATAAAGTTGCCTGATGCTTAATACGTTTACTTCTTTAAACAGTTTTTCTGTGGGATACATTCTGGTCTTAAAGAGCATGATCTTCAAAATATACCTTTGCGTTATAGTTAGCGGGTAGAGAGTGTTGTTACACAGTGCACCCCAAACGATGATGCCGTAAGACAGGACAGATTCAACTAGAGCTTGATATATAATCTTGAGTATTCCCAAAGGAACCACATGGCGTAGGTCATAAAATTTGTAAAGCAAATTCCTTAGTTTTTTATTAGCGAATTCTATATGATTATGCCATGTCATGCACTGATCAAAATATATGCCTAAATATTTGATATTATCTTTTCTATTTATTACTTGACTACATGCACATGTCCTTCTTATATATTTATTTTTATTAAATGGCGTTAGTACTCGTAGTCGCGGGCAAAATAATCGATTAATCGATTATTTTTCGACTAATCGGTTATGAATTTTTATAATCCTAATGAGCAGCCTGCTAAGCGAATTCTCCTGTTGGAATAAACTACCTTATATACCTACATACATATAAACATAATATAATATTATGCTTGTTTTCTTGAGGAAAAAACAGTAGTATAACGTCAAAATAAAATTAGTGCCCCGTATTACGTTTACTGTTTGCTGGAATTTTTGAAAGAAAACAAAGTAATAAAAGAACCAGTCTAACCAAGTGAGACAAATATAAAAAATTTAACAAAAAATTCAATCATAACGGTATAGACTGTGCAAGTACAAAAAATGGATAATTTGCTTTTACAATCTTCATTCAAATTTTTTCCAACATCAAAATTTGCAGAAAAGAAACTTCCTTTTTAGCAATTTTTGACAGATTATATCATAAATAAATTACACAATTCAAGTATTGTTCTCCCAAGAGTTAGAAATACTGCATAATATAATTATTATGTTTGAAGGTTAGGGACTGTTTTGGACTTCCATTGCCTTTATTTATTTTGATCACAACGTTTCAACTGGTACAAATCTCCAGTCGTCTTCAGGTGAATAGTATTCAGTATTCAGGTGAATATAGTTCTGAAGACGACTAGAGGTTTACCAGTTTAAACGTTGTGATAAACTTAAATAAAGAAAATAAAAGTTCAAAACAAGTCTATCACTCAGGAATCAGGACTACATAATTTTTACTTCGATTGTTTGCTGTAAGGTAAGTAAAGTTGCCACGTGGACACCTCGGACCTAGATCTTGCCCGGAGATTTTTAGTTGTTGGCCAGGGAGGAGCTAAGCAAGATCAATTTATCAATTAATTGATTATTAACAGATTAATTGATTGTTTCTTAATAAACCATTTGTTTTTTAATTAATCGATTGTTTTTCGATAAATCGAATGTTTTTTGGTTAATCGATTGTTTCGATTAATAGATTATTTTTCGATTAATCGATTGTTTTTCGATTAATCGATTTAATCGAAATAATCGATTATTTTTAACAATAGACAATCGATTGTGAAAATTCATAATCGCCCAGCCCTAGTCGCCATCCTAATGGTAGAATGTTTTTTCTCCTAAAAAAATAAAATAATCTCTCGGCTTTATACAGGGTGTCCAGATAAGGAAACGGAGCTACCATATCTCGAAAACGATACGTCTCACAGATTTGAAAAAAACTACTAGGTATTATAAAATTGAAGAAATAGTCCATACCTTCACTGGAGTCAAAATAATGTAAATAAAACAATGCAGTCTTGTTGAACTTCAACAATCACGTTGCAGCAGATACCACTGTTGTGATTAAGCACAGGTTATATTTAATCTTTTATAACAAAATTTAAACATTTTTTTTTTAATTTCTCTAACATGAAACAATTATATCTTTTTCTAAAATATGGGGCATAGCCCCATATTACCAAGTTAGTTAATAACACTAACAATAAATTTAGTTTTCAACAATTAATGTTAGTAATATTTTTAGTCTTTATTTAAAAATTAAAATTTAATAACTTCAAAAAAAATCTAAAAACTCTCATAATAAAAAACTTTTCTCATTAAAATGTTATAGCTCAATTTATTTTTCACTAATAAAATTTCACATTTATAATCAAAACTGTATTCATACCGGAATCTCAATACAATTAATATGTTAATATACCAGTTCGTACACCAAGTCTTCAACTTTACATTCCTCATCCTGTAGAGTTGTACTAATTAATTTGAGACAGCTTACATTACAGTTTCGCTAAACTCGATGTTAGTATCCCCTGATGAGTGTTTAAGCATTCGAAACATGTAGGGAGCCTTTTATTTACTTTTTAAATTATTAAACTGTGGGAGAAGACTGCATTGTTTCATTTACATTACTATTATTTTCAAGTTTCGGAAATTGCCGCAAGAGGGCGTAACGGCTCAATTATTTTTAAAAGTATATTTTACGACAAAATATGCCACTTAACCCTAATAAAACAAATAAATAATTAAGATCAGTATCGTTCGCTACAACTTTTATTATCGGTATTTTTTCGGATCTCGCCTAATAAAGGAGTGGGGGAAGCCTATAGGACTTGTTAGAAAACCCGTCATTATGTCGTTATCCTTCAACGGATTTTCTTGAACTTGGACTTGTTTAAAAGGGAACTCCTTGGAGTTCAAATAAATTATTCAGGAATTGTCGCAAGTTTCTTAACAAAATTTTATTTTCAGTTTTTATTTACCGGTACCTACCCGGTATACCCGCAATAAGCAAGATAACAACTAATTTCATAACCTAATGTGTAATAAACTATAAAAGGTATAATAAAGGGGTCAAACAAACATCAATTTAGCGATAAAAAAATCACAAATGTTCAAAATGTTTTCCACCATTTTTTATAGTCTGTTGCTTAATGCGAGAAAGTAATAAATTATTATTTAACTATAAAACCCATTGTTCTTCGCCGTATTTCATAGGTGTATAATAGTCGAATTATTATTATTGTACCTATGATTATTGTCAGGGGTCCCGAAATCGGGTAGGTAGAGGCACAGGTAATTTACCTACCTGTCCATCACTGCTTCAAAAATTTGAAATGTTTAGTTACTTTCCGGCAGTTGTTGGAAAACTTCGTTCTTGAAAATGGTCAGTGTTTCTGAATTTGTTGCTGAGAAACGGATTAGTAAAACTGCGCTTTTTAAAAATGAGAAATTATTATTCTCAATGTATTCATAGCTCTTCGCCACCAAAATTCTACCTTCGGAGTTGCAAAAATAGTTGAAATGTGCTGGAATATGACTGGAATCGGACAGTCAACAATATACCGACTTGTGAACGAGGATAAACGCGGCTCCATCAGGTCACCAAAGAGAAGTATAGGAAAAGAAACTGTAATAAATGAGGATGAAAATACTGCCATCAGAAGAATCATACACTCGTTTTACTTAATAAAAGAAATACCTACATTGGACAAGATAATTTCTGAAATGAAAAAGGATGATTTCATTCCACCCATGGGTAAGAGCAAACTATGGAAAACTTTGAAGGAAATGAATTTTTGTTATGAAAAAATTCAAAACAGAAAATTACTTTATATAGAGAAAGACGAAATCATCTGCTGCATGGCGACGACGATATTTAAGTGCAGTTAGACAGTTTCGAAGGGAACACAGGAGTATCTATTACATGGACGAAACCTGGTTAAATGAACCGTTGGTAAAACATGGCAGGATAAACATATAAAGAGCGCGAGGCAAGCTTTCATGGAAGGATGACCCACTGGAATAAAAGCACCCTCGGGAAAAGGTAAACTATTAATAATTACTTACATTGGTAGCAAGAATGGATTTGTCGATGGCGGCTTACCTACTAGCATTTAAATCAAAACGGACTGGAGACTACCAAGAAAACATGAACGCTGATGTCCTAGAAGAATATTTCCAGCAAAAGCTAGATCTTATTCCTCCTGGATCTGTTATAGTCATGGATAATGCCAGCTACCACTCAAGAAAATCCGAAAAAATACCAACGTCTTTTTGGAAAAAAATTACCTCATTCATTAGCTTACTGTAAATAAGAAGCCATTTCATAAAGATATGCTGAAAAATGAGCTACTGGAGATTGTAAAGTTGAATAAATCTCGTACACAATTTTTTGTCGACGAAATCGCTTCAAAACGAAATATAAAGGTACTTCGCCTTACGCCATATCACTGTGAATTAAACTCCATAGAATTGGTGTGGGCGCAAGTAAAAGGGTTTGTAGCAAGGCATAATACCACCCTGAAAGTGAGAGACGTTGGAACCCTCTTACAAGAGGGAATAAAGACAGGGGATTGTGAAAAATGGAGTAAGTGCATCGAATATATGATTGAAGTAGAAAAAAGAATGTGGAAAGCAGATAATGCTAGAAAATACTGTAGAGCCTCTTATTATTTCTCTGGACCCCAACGACGATAGTTCATTAGACTACTCGGAACATGATGACTAAAATTTAAAAATTAAGTTGTTGTATTGTACATAGTGACATAGTAGATTTCTTTTATAATCAATAATATTTATTCCAATTTATCTATTTTCATTTTATTCTTATTTCTATATAAGTTTTTATCCACTTAATATTAGAATAATTAATATCTCAATTATCTGTCTATCTCTATAATTATAATCAAGTATAATTATTATTATACTTATTATTGTAATAAACTACCTGTAGTAACTCCGCTGTCACATTAATTTCATTCACCAAACTCGTCTTTCTATTGTATGCAAATTATGGTGACTCTAATTTAGGACTGATTCGGGGTGTATAGGTCTTAAATATCTAAAATACGGAATTTTTAAAAACTATCATTGCAATTGCCTAAAATTTACAATGCAACCTTTATTCATTGCCAATTTACATTTTATTACTGGTTTTCGAAGAGAGACCAACAACCAGGTAAAACATGATGAAGAGCATAAGAAATGCTGCTAAAAGCTTATCATTGCCTGAAATTTTTGCTGTTAAATGGACTTCAAAAATAAATGAGCAGTTGCGCCCTCTTGCGGCAATCTCCGAAACCTGAAATTATTTTTAATAAATTGTCTGTGAGACGTATCGTTTCTGAGATATGGTATGTTTTTACAGGTTGCTTTGGCTGGAAAAAACCGACAATGTTCCACCAACTAAATTCCTCATCAAAAAGATCGTAACATCGTTTGTTTTGCCTAATTTCAAACTTCTGTCGTTCGGAGACGGTTTCATCAATTTGACTCAATTTGTCAGATTTTTAAAGATTGTTTTTTCTGTAAGAAGCAGCGGTGTAGATCTTTAACCTAAAGAAACGTTAATATTATACAGGGTACAGGATTAATCCTGCAGTACACTGCCTTATCATAAAAAAAAAAACAGGGCGGTAAAGAAGGTAAAAATTAAAACTAAATTATTTTTAAGAGTAACTGATAAGGATCATAATTAATATCGCAGAGCAAAACTTTTTGATTAATGCGCTACAAAAAGAATTCCAGAATATTTTCTAAAAAACATAAATCATTAAATTCTATGAAGATATTGACTTTTAATCATCTAGGTTAGGTTAGGACAGGTTAGAGAGTCCAGTGACAGTCTCACGTAGTCCTATAAGAACCGTTGTGATACCACACATGTTCTGCGGAACCTACCAGCATCAGCTTCCTGATGGCTACTGCGAAGTAGAACGCAGAAGAATCTTGGCAGCTCACTCGAACCAGTCACTACTGTTAATAAACCTAGTAAGTCGACCCAGTTGTAAGCTGCTTACTTCCTCCAGATTATTGAAGAATGGTTCGCCAAAGGCTTTAAACCTTCTTCTGGCAAGGCCAGGGCATTTACACAAGAAATGTTGAATACCTTCCTCCCCTTCTTCGTCTCTGCAACTTCTGCAGAAGTCGTCAGCTGGTATCTGCATACGTTCGGCATGTCTACCGAAAAGACAGTGTCCGGTAACCACAGCAGTGATATTTCTTAGGTCCTTCCGACTGTGTTGTAATAACGCTGCGGTTTTCCTGTTATCAAGTAGGGGGTCACAATTGCTTGGAGATGCTATCGCCTTACTAGATTCGATTTAATGTTGTTGGAACAAATTGCATTTATCGCTGCTTGACTATCTATATAGATAGCTATATATTGACGCAGCTGCTCTCAGGTCTGGACGTTCCTGCAAGATCTTTACTGCTTTATCTACTGCCACCACTTCTGCTTGAAAAATGCTGCAGTAGTCCGATAGTCTATATGACCTCTGTATTTTCATGCTCTCAGAGAAGATACGAGCTCCCACTCTGACGTCATCTTAGTCTTATGTTACAGTTTCACACTTAGGTGTATGTATGGACCATCCTCAGATTTTCTTTGGGGCGGGGCGCTTATATAAAATTATGCCGGGTGTCCCAAATATTGGTAAGTCAAGTCTACTCGAATATTGAATTTCTTTTACCTTTTACTTAATTTCTTCTAGTATTCCCTGATGATGGATGTTTAAACATCCGAAACATGTAGGGATAAACCTTTAAATCAATTTTGTGGAGGAAGACTTCAAGTTTTTTATTTCCTATAATAATAAATAAATTAAGCTTCATTTCAACCTAATAACCTTTCGAGGATGAACCACACATTGTAGTCATATTAAAATTGCGGCATTAGTTTTGACGGTATTCTAGGATAAATACATTTCATGATTTATGTCAAAAACAACTGTTTTTTAGAAAAATTTCTGTAATTCTTGTAGGGCATTATTAAAAAAACTACGGAAGTTGTCTCGAGATATTAATTACGGCATTAAAATATCGTTATCAGTTACTCTTAAAATTTTTTTTTAACAAAATGCCACTTAGTTCACAATTACATTACTTCCTTTACTACCCTGTACCGGGTGTTCCACCTAAGGAGGTAATCGGCTATATCTCAGAAAACAATAACACTAGGACTTTGGGAAAAATATATATCGATAAAAGCGGCCAAGAGAAATTGCTGGAAATTATTTTCAAGTTCGAAAAATGACCGCTAGGGGGCGTAAGAGAACTTTCAAAATAGAAATGCCGATCTTCTCTTGATTTTTCTTAATAAAAATATGTTAAAAATATAAGCCTTGTATTCTTCATAAAATTATGCAACTTTATGTTAGGAATCGTTTTTTTCTATTTTCAATAATAAAGTGGTGGGAGAAGGTCTTTGGATAAACCGATTTTATTCAACTTGGTCTTGAAAAAAAAACCTTATTTTCCTCTACACGTAGATCTATTAACTATACCATATTGATTCTGATGGTGGCCACTAGATGGCGTTTTTCAGTAATTCCTCAATGAATAAGGATTTTCTCAAAAAAATCAAATGTTATGATATATGACTTTTTCATCATATTTAATTTTAGGCTTATAAAGGCTATTAAATAGTGGAATAAAATATCCAGGTCCGTATTTAAAATAAAAAAAGTTGATGATGGTCGCTCGAATCCAAAACGTCGGATTAAAAAACTAACCCCATCAGCTTGTAGAGGAGGAAAAGTTACTAAGGAACTGAAAACTGCAACGTGATATCTTTTGTTAAACTAGAGATTTAATTGATTAATTAATGTTTTAAAAAATGGCCTATTTTTCCATATTAATTATTATTATCCCTAATTTCCCTAGTTTAACAAAAGATATCACGTTGCGGTTTTCAGTTCCTTATAGTAACTTTTCCTCCTCTACAAGCTGATGGGGTTAGTTTTTTAATCCGACGTTTCGGATTCGAGCGACCATCATCAACTTTTTTATTTTAATTACGGACCTGGATTTTTTATTCCACTATTTAATAGCCTTTATAAGCCTAAAATAAAATATGATGAAAAAGTCATATCATAACATTTGATTTTTTTGGGAAAATCCTTATTCATTGGAATTACGGAAAAACGCCATCTAGTGGCCACCATCAGAATCAATATGGTATAGTTAATAGATCTATGTGTAGAGGAAAAGAAGGGTTTTTTTTTTAAGACCAAGTTGAATAAAATCGGTTTATCCAAAGCAGAGATATCAGCGTTTGAAAGAAAAAAGTTTGACCTTCTCCCACCACTTTATTATTGAAAATAGAAAAAAACGATACCTAACATAAAGTTGCATAATTTTATGAAGAATACAATGCTTATATTTTTAACATATTTTTATAAAGAAAAATCAAGAGAAAATCGGCATTTCTATTTTGAAAGTTCTCTTACGCCCCCAAGCGGTCATTTTTCGAACTTGAAAATAATTTCCAGCAATTTCTCTTGGCCGCTTTTATCAATATATATTTTTTCCCAAAGTCCTAGTGTTATTACTTTCCTAGATATAGCCGATTACCTCCTTAGGTGGAACACCCGGTACAACAATAACACGTTTCCTTAGATCAAAAATATAAACCGCTGCCGCTTAAAGAATAAACTGAAAAACTCATTTAAATTTATGAGCAGTTTATATCATCAATGATGCTTGATTCTTAACCCAAAATCTGTAGTTACGTCACTGTACCAGCTGTTTATTTAGCATAGCAAATGTAAAATAATTATTAATTAAAATTAAATTACACCAGGTTGCCTGTTGTACAGCTCTTGGTTTGCTATTTAGAAACATTGTTTTCAATAAACAATCAACTTGCAATATCCTTATAAATAAAAGTAATCGGTGTCATTGTCAGTGTGAAATACGACCGGCCTACATACACCTGAACACATTATGCGTATAAAAATATCCACCTCATCGACCCGATTTATGTTCTACAAAATGTAACGAAATTCGAGTAAAAAACCGTTGTTTTCTGGGCAATTTTCCAACGGAAATCAGAATTAGCTTACTTGTGGATTATACGCTATATACTATTTTACAACTTGAAAATATTGCTGACACTGACTCATGCCGTTCTCTAAAAATACATACAGAATAATGAAGTTGAAAAAGGTATTATAAACCAGAACACGCATAGTTTCTTTATTGTTTTACCAGTTTAACTACCTACTCGAGAAGTTTTAAATAAAATCAGAGATTTTAGACAAAATGAAGGATATTGTTGTTCATACTTCAATAGCACGCTCACGCATTTTATAATATGTACTTTATAGAAGGAAGAAACTGATCTTCCCATTTACCAAATGAATATTTAGAAGGTTTTTATTTAATAGTTATTGTTATGTTTTAAAATTTAATTTGAAGCAGTGCGTTTTTTTAATTCGGAACATGGGTCAAATTTAATAAAAAGCACCTTTCAGTGCACCCTCTAATCAGGGTTGGCAAATATCATGATATTTATATAAATATCAAATATCGGATATATATCCGATATATATCCGATATATATCTGATATATATCAAATAATTTTTTTCAGCCAAAACGGATAAAATCATACTTATAGTAGAGCCAAGTAAAATCAAGGAAGTAGATATTTGAGTAAATATTTTTATTAAAACATAAATATTATTTCTAAACAGAACAAGCCTCGGAACAAGCATAAAAGCTAACAAAATAATAATAACAGATATTCACCTAGACAACAGATATTTACCTAGGGTGAATGCCTACAACAAAAAATAATCCCGAAAAAAAAATATAAATAACCATCAGCCTTATCAATGGTAAGTCATCGTCAGATTCGTCAGAATCGATGGAACGTCCCAGTAATTCTTCTGGTACAGTTCCTGCCCAAATCCAATCAATATTTTCTTTTTTATTTGTTTCTATTTGATTAGAGTATTTAAATAAAAACGTTAATTTTCCAGCTTTTTCATTTTCAAGCCTATTGCGTAGTTTCGATTGCACGAGTCCAAATGATGGACGCGGTAGACGCAACTGCAGTAAGCAGTTGTTCACATAAAGCCAGACAGGAAGTCTTTTTTATTTGGGCAATCCTCATCCTCAATAACAATTCTTTTCCACCACACCATAGGAACTATGTACCAAGCCAGTTAAATTACTAAATAGTGTTACCAACCGTAATACCAACCTAAACCATACAAAATTTGGCAGTAAATTAAAATTTATTTTTTAATAATAAATATCATGATATATATCGAGCTATAAATATCATTGATATATATCGTGATATATATCATGATATATATCAGTGATATATATCATGCCAACCCTGCCTCTAATGTTTACACCTAATAGGTAGATGAGGTGTCAAGATGAATGTCAAGTTTAGTAATGTTTATACAGGGTTCCCCATAATAGACTACCCATTTTATATTATTAATAAATTCCCTACGAGATAACTAAATAGGTTGTTCTCTGTGGGATTATCTTCTGTAGTCTTTGGGATTTAAGTAAATTATTAATCAAGTAGGCGCCTGTCACAGATAAATTTTAAATTAATAATTTCGTGGAACGTCATTTTTCTACGAGAAGTTTGTTAGTTTTCATCAATAATTATTTAATTATTTTGCTTTGAGACATTATTTCAACATCCGTTTGAACTTTCATGGATTACTCAGTCCAACAACGTGTGTTTTGTGTAGAAACTTACATAAGAAGCAATTCGATAGAAGAAGTTAGGCGTGCATTCCGGCGTCAGTTTAATAACAACAATAGGGGTCACGCGCCAAATCGTAAAACTGTTAAGTTATGGGTTCGTCATTGGCGTGAAAATGGTTCTGTACAAAATTTGAAGAAGCCTGGACGTCGAAGAACAGTTCGTACACCAGAAAATATTGAACGAATTAGTATTGCGTTTACGAGAAGTCCTAAAAGGTCTGCTAATCGACAAACCCTTATCCTAGGAATATCAAAGGGAAGCTTAGATCGAATTCTTCAAAGGGATTTACAATTTCATCCCTATAAATACCAAATGGCACAGCACCTTGGCAATCAAGATAAAGAAGCAAGGTTGGCATTTTGTCAAGAATTTTTGGATTTACATTAAGGAGCAATTCACAGTCTCCTAATGACCGACGAAGCAAATTTTTATTTGAACGGCATGGTCAATAAACATAATTTTAGACCCAGGTCAAATGAAAATTCTCGTGAAATCTTTACACAGAACCTCCATAATCCAAAAGTTGTTGTGTGGTGTGGAGTATTATTTGGTATTATTGGCCCTTATTTTTTTGAGGATGAAAATAACCGCGCTGTAACAGTAACATCCGAGCGCTACGTTAATATGCTAGAGACATTTATCATTCCAGAATTTAATAGACGAGGATTACTAAACAATGCCTTACTATTCCAACAAGATGGGCCAACAGCTCATACCGCCAGAAACTCAATGAGGGTCAAATTGTCGTGTCATTTTGACCAGCATTCCCAGCAATGCAAACGCAGAGACTGATTGACCTTGTTAGGTCATATTTGATTGACAGTGTGCAGTGTGTCAAGTGTAAAGGTTTCAGATTAACATCATTTATTGCAAGTTTGAGAGTGCCTCAGGGATCTAACTTGGGGCCGCTTCTTTTCTTGGTCTTCATTAATGATCTTATTAACATAATTAAGACTCGCATATGCTGATGACTTGAAGATTTTTCATAGAATCTGTAGTGTTGCTGACTGTCACATTCTGCAGAGGAGGATTTATGGATCATCAAGAACTGGTGTAAAAATAATAGATTGACACTAAATATTTCTAAATACAACATAGTCAGTTTTAGTCGCAGCAATAATTCTATTTTTCGTAACTACTCATTGGGTGAAGCTGTACTGAACCGATCCGAGAAAATGGCTGATCTTGGCATTTTATTCGATAGCAAGCTCACATTTGTACCTCATATACCTAGATGGTGGTTTTGTTATCAGTAATAGTAAGCAGTTTAATGATTCTTCTACAATAAAACTCTTATAATATACATTTGTACGTTCCAAGCTTGATTATGCAACAATTGTATGGAACCCAATATATCTTACTCACATTGGCTATATTCAATCAGTGCAGACGCGTTTATTTAGGTACTTAGTTTTTAGGATATTTGATCACATTTTACTACTAACGCGTTTTAATAAACCAACCTTTTTTACTAGAAGAGAGATTCAATTGGTCATGTCTCTGTATGGGTTGTTGGCCTCTTCAAGAAAATAGGCTTCGGATGGTAAAAAGATGAACTAAGACGAGGGCTTATGGAACTTTCCCATATAGTTTTCAAACGACTGGTACTTTTGAAAAAATATATTGAAGAAAAAGAAGCATTCTTGTACCAATTCGTTTTCTTGGATGAAACATGGATTTTTCAGAATGATACCATTGGTTGACCTTGGCAAGATGAAAATAAAAGAAGTGTTAGATCTACTAAAGTTGATGGTAAAAGGTATTATGCAGTAAACAAATATATAAACTTTGGGAAATTTTTGTTTATTTATCTTGTTTTTATGAAACTAAAAAAAAACTGTGTAATTCCCTCACTCTTATATTTTGGTTACAAGCTATCAACACTGTCGATAACTGACGTCACTCGAAGGGTATGACGTGCATCGGTTTTTGTTTTGCAAAGAGTATATGTAAATTATATTTCTAATAAATTGCGTGTATCATTGTCATTGTATAATTACTAATTTAACTACAATAATTGTCAATTCATAGTTTAGGTATATAGTAGTATTTATTTCTGTATTTAGAATTTCCTTTAAGTGGGCTCTCTGTAACCTGTTGGAAATAAAGGCTAAATAAATAAATAACGTGGTGCTGGAGAAGTTTGCAAAACTTCCCAGTATTCAGTTTACCCTATATGAAAAATGGTCCCATTTTATTCTCTCTCGATCCAGCTCTAACGTTTAATTTCTGTCTTCTCGCGGTTGTACATACTTTGTTTGCCGACTGCACCATTTTATACAAAAAGTGCATTCATCTGAGTATGGTATTTTGTTTGTTAAGGTTTAGTTGTTGTTAATACGTTCGATCCACTATTTGGGATCCAACTTGACGACTAAGTCAGGCATCATGCCTTTAACTCCTTTTCATTCTTCTACGGCTTTATGAGTCAATATTCACATCGGAATTTGATTTGGGCATAACCCTACTTGGCTGAACCATTCAAAAGGGCAATATTTGCAATATGGTATCAATATTTCTTTTCGTGATGTAATTGTTGGAAATGTGTTGCACCCTCCAGTACGACTGGAGGTAGCCAATTCTTAGGATATCTGTAGGTGGAGCTAGGCGGAGATTTAACATGAGTTTAAGTAATTAAAGGATTTGTTGCAACGTCGGTACGTCTGTAGTAATTGGCGATTATAACTCATTCTAGAGCACCTCAAACTTGTTGTGATCGGTCCTGCTTATCGTGCACTATCTTGCCTGCAGGTTAAGCGCAATCAAAAGTCACTATTATCGGCAAGAGATGTTTTGGTTGGTTTACCGTGTATGTGTTCTAATTATCAATCGTTTCTTTTCTCTTCATTCATATATTATGTAAATCTAAATCGCTTTGTGTTTATTCATATGGGTTTAGTTGTGTAGTAAAATTAGGTTAGTTTGTAAGTTTTCGTCTGTACCTGTTTTCTAATTGGGAAACTGTTAAACAGTGCATGTATAAATGAATAAAAATAAATAAATAAATTAAAATATGCTAACCAGCTTCCAAAATCTACCTTTTTGTTTCCCATTCCCCTAATCTAAACTAACCAAATGAAAAACAAAATTATAGTCTATACGAAGTCATTTTGAACAGCTAAAAAAAAGGGTCATGTACCGGGTCTGCTAAGTTTACCAATAAATTTTAAATACAAATTACCTAATTTTATGATGATTAGACTTCGTATGAATTTTTTCTCGCCCACGCGTTCCCCACCGGCCGATTCTAGGTGATGAAATAATTTTGGGGGAGAAAAAAATAAAATGATGCCTAAAAAATGTCTGTTCCACTGTTTTTTTTTCACCTATTGCCCCTGACAGTGGTGTAGTTTAATTATTAAAATAGGGGGAAGTAAATTCAGTTTATTCTTTTATTCGTTATTGGAAATTTAAGAAAGTATCTTACGAGTGTGCCCGAGTGTAGTGTTTTCTAAGTTATTTTGTTGTTGTTGCCGTTGCTGTTGTTACCGTTCTTGTTGATATTGTTGTTATTTAAATATTTAATCAAGATGGCGTTGTGAAGACCTTTTGATGTTTCTGATAATGAAACGAACAATGTGGAAGCCGATTCCATGACGGAGCCGTTGGAATTTTGTAATAAAGATTTACATGTTCAAACTCAGAGACCTATTTTAAATATTTACACATGCTTAAAAAGTAAAAGTCCTGGGACCTCCCAAAACGAAATATTAAAAAGGATTTGTGAGCTCACTAAACTTGCTCGAACTACAATTCACACAGTAATTAGAGCAGGAGTTATTATCGACCATTTCGTAAAGCGAAAAAGAGCTAATCAGAAGCTCAAAAAAGTTGATAATGGTGACAAACAAGTTATACGCCGAGTTGTATATCAATTTGACGAGAAAAACAAAGTCCCGACCGACATTAGAAATGATTCGGGACAAGTTACGGGATTATTCTTATTATGAATATAAATCTCTGGGCACCTTACGTAGAATTTTGCTAGATTGTGGCTTTAAAAAATTGAACAAAAGAATGGTATAATGGAATCGTGTCGTATCGTAGCATGGCGGCAAGAATATTTACGTAAAATTAAGGTATATCGCAAATTAAAAAGGGAGATAGTGTATATGGTTGGGTGGATGATAGTAATAAGTGCACACTAAATGGACCTTGATCTCGTGGTAAACGAGTTATCATACTACACGCAGGCAATACTAAGGGTTTTGTTCCTAACGCTTTATTGTTGTTGGCCAAAAATATACTATATATAATATAATAAGCACTCATCGGCTGAGCACCGTAAAGATATGACCGCCAGTCTATTCGAAAAATGATTTATTGAAGCTATTGTACAATTACTGCCAAATATATTCCCCAATTCTGTCATTGATATGGACAATGCATCCTATCATTTGCGTCTACATAACAAACTTCCTAACAGTAGCACAAAGAAGGATGAAATTCTTGAAAAGTAGAAACATAAAAATTCCTCAAAATGCTAGAAAAAAAATGTTATTGGAAGCTATTATATAAAAAGAGATTTTTAAAAAAGAATATGTAATCGACAAAGTATGCGAAGCACAATCATGGTCATACTATTTTACGCCTCCCCCACTATTACTGTATATTTATTCCAATCGAGATGATTTGGGCTGCAGTCAAGAACAAACTGAGAAAATATAACCAATCGTCAACTGAAAATGCTTTTGTACTTGGAAATATAAGCATAGTTGTTGATCAAGTAAACGACAGTGGTATATGGATAAAATGTATCCAGCATGTCATAGAGAAGCAGGATAAATATTGTATTTTACCGGAAATTGATCCCATTATTATAGCCCCAAATACGGATTCAAGCTCTGGAAATTCGGAAAGTGAATTTTGACTTTTTGTCAAATTCACATAAAATAAAATATAATAATAAACGGGTATTAAGTGTTTTCTTATCATCACTATATACAGGGTGGGCCAACAAGGGCGCGTCGGTCACTAGATGCTATAACCTAAAATTATTTTTAAGTATACATGAAATAGCCATTATTTTTTAATTAGTGCATTATAAGTCTAAACCTAATAATTTCCGAGATATCGACTTTTGAAAAATGACAGTTTTGAACTTTGACAGCTTCTAGCTTTCTAACGGTGCTTCTTAGAGTAAAACGGCTTACATGTCCCTATCTTAGTTTCTTATTCTCTTCCTAAAAGTGTCAACTTCCGGTTAAACCGGATGTAACTCAAAGGCCGGAAATGCAGTACTTCCGGTTTAACCAGAAGTTGATGTTTTTGGGAAGATAATAAAAAAGTAAGATAGGGACATGTAAGCCGTTTTACTCTAAGACGTACCGTTAGAAGCCTAGAAGCTGTCAAATTTCAAAAAATGTCATTTTTCAAAAGTCGATATCTCGGAAATTATTAGGTTTAGACTTATATTGCACTTATTAAAAAACAATGGCTATTTCATCTAAAATTCAAAAATATTCTAAGATGTAGGGTATTCCATTTAACAAAAATTTAGTTTTTGGTATTACTCTTTTTTGAGACACCCTGTATTCTTAAAAATAATTTTAGGTTATAGCAGAGGCGAAACGTTATAAGTTTTATTAAGAAAATTTTCCCATAAGTTCAACGGTTTAGCAACTATTGACCGACGCGCCCTTCTTGGCCTACCCTGTATAATGTATAATGCTAATTTAAAAAAAAAAATAGATACATGAAGTTATATGAAAATTATTGGGAATAACTAGGAAATAATTGAAATACTGCCCCACAATGCCGACCTCAATAGTTTTCATGTTCTTTCAACTGGTTTTGTATATACCAAATAAAAATTAATTAATGTGGTAAAATATTTTCCATTCAGTGTCGCACGCCGCCCATGCTTCTGAAAGAAGTTGCCGTCTATAACCCAAATTTCGGTTTTTTGCTGTTTCGATTGACTTCGTATATACTATACCTATAACGAAATGTTATACTCAATCACAACAGACGTCCCGAGTGCCTTTTACTGTAGACTAGACTATGATGACGTTATCGGTCAATTTGTTTAAATATTTAACCCATATTTTATTGCACTCGAATGTATGCAATTCATTTGCTGCTCGTTCTATTACCAATTAAAAGATCTCGGAATTGTATCGTCATCAGTCGTTTGCTAAGATATAATAGATATTTTTATATAAACCTGTTGTTCTTGAAACAAATACGGTAGTTGGCGTCTCGAGGAAAATGGTCATAATAATTTTATGGCAAACAGGCGAGAATTATTCAAATGAATTTGTTATGTAATGGCATACATCAGGCAAACCAGACCGGACTAGCAAGGTTGTATTGGCGGTTTACTTAATAGTTTTTTAACGATTTATCTTTATTTACTATCACCATGTGCGACTTGGATATATGCACGAAGAAGGCTTTTACTTTTATTGACATTTATAAGACGAATATTTTTACTTTGCTGAATAGTGAATAGTTCTTGTCCGAAGAATAAAATATTAATATAAATCTAGGTCTTCATATTGCACTGAGTTAAATAGTTTTTAAATTACGGGGTTCTACATCATATTAACATGAAGCACAGACTCATTTTATGCCAATCACCAAATCTAGGAAGCGGCAGAATAAAGATATTGTACAAGTTAATGTTTTTTATGCATATAATAAACTTTGCCTTTACAATTACAGTGAACTTAAGAGGCGACGTTGGCATATAAGCTGCAATAGCACGGCGATTCCGATGGTAGGATTCTGATCGCGGAGAAAATAAATGTGGCAACAGCGAGGCCGAATTCACAACTTCAAAAATTTGAAAATAAGCGTGCCGGCAGGGTTTTCGCAATGCTTGATTAATTTGTGTTGTTATTAATACTTTATCGATAGGTTTCGTTAGTTTTTTTAGTTTTCGTAGTAGGTATATGGGTTGTTCACATAGATATTGTCTTGTGTAAATATATAGTTATTTTTATAACTTTATTTAGTGTTGTAAACTGCTTTTAATTTATTAAACTATGGATATTAACGAACCTTCAACTAGTTGTCCGTCTAAAAAAAAAAATATTAACAATAAAAGAACAAGTAATAGTTAAAAACGTATCTACATCATGAAATTCGGGAACGAAATCCTGAACTAATCACATTGGATGCTGCAGAAATATGTGGCACTTTAACGAAAGTTTCCTCGCGCATTATGTTTAGGGTATTAAAGGCCTTCATTAAGAAAATGGCGAAAAAGAAAATAGTCGAGAAGCCGAGGCAAGAAGACGGAAAAAATAGTCATGGATGATGCCACAAAAAACGCCATTCGTCGCAAAATCCATGGATTCCTTTTTCTAAGTGAAATATCCACAATATCTTTTATCACAACTTCTTCCCTTATCATATTGTATTGTGTGTGGAGATTTTAATATTAATTTTGAAGATTTAAATAGCTGTTACACTATAAATTTGAAAAATTTACTACTATCATTTAATCTTAAAATGCATGTTAATTCACCAACAAGATTTTCTCAATATTCATCTTCTATAATTGACTATGTTTGTTCTAATAAAAATAATGTTAAATGTGAAGTAATAAATAATTTTTTATCGGGCCATGAAGCCATATTATGTGAATTTAACGGTGAGATAGGGAAAATAGAGAAAAATACATATGGGACGTATTTACAGTAAAAATAATTTTAACAAATTTAATAACGCTATAAAAAATTATTCATGGGATAGTATTTTTCTTCATAAAGAGCCACAATTTAATTTATTTATTTATTTAATTTGAGACACATTTACTAAAGCTTTTCCAATTACAATTATTAAAAAGAAAATTGAAAATGTTGGATTTTAAAGGGTATAAAAATAAGTTCTAAGAATTTACGTTCACTTCATTATATTAAAAAAAAATTTCCATCATATAGAAAACTAATTAAAAAAGCCAAGGAAAATTATTTTGGAAATCGTATTAGTAAATCATTAACTCCACGAGAAAAATGTTGGAAAACTGTTAATGATTTGAGAGGGAAAAACAACATAATACCTATAAATACTTCATTATCTTCTGACGAGCTGAACCATTTTTACTGTTCAATTGCTTTAAATCTTTCTGAAGATATTCATCCATGCATTGATCCACTTTCGTACATGAAGAATTTTAAAATTAAGGATACATTTTTCTTTAGTCCAACCGATGTTCAAGAAATAAAATTAATCATTTTGGAGATAAAAAATAAACATTCTGCTGGATGGGATAATTTTTCAATACAAATTTTTTCACAACTATCTATTCCTGCTTTAGAAGCTTTAGCGAAGGCAATAAATGTTTCTTTTGAAAATGGAATATTTCCACAATGCCTTAAATCAGCTATTGTTGTTCCAATTCATAAAGGAGGTGATTGTGAATATGCTTCTAATTTTCGACCAATTTCTTTACTTCCAACACTTTCTAAAATTATTGAAAAACTTGTTAAAAATAAAATGATTTCTTTTTTAAATAAAAACAATTATTTTAAATACAAACCAATTTGCATTTAAATCATAATAATTATCTGAAAGATCTCAAGTAGTATTGTTAAATGGTAAGAAATCAAAAAGTAATAATATTGATTGTGGAGTACCTCAAGGTTTAGTTCTCGGTCCATTACTATTTTTAATACATATAAATGACCTTGCGTCAATTTTTATAAATGGTAAATTTTCCATATTTGCTGATGATACAACAATACTTTGGCATAGTAAATATTGTAATGAATTAATTAAAATAATTAATGAAGATTTAATAAATGTTAAAAAGTGGTGTGACTCTAATTTACTCTCATTTAATATCACTAAAACAAATATATTAACTTTTTAATGTTCACTTAATAATATAATTTTTGATAATCTCATAATTAATAACCCCAAATTTATAAAATTTTTAGGAATCTATATTGCTCAAAATCTTTCTTTTAATGAACATATCAAAAGGTTATGTGGAAAATTAGCTTCAGGATGTTAATATGCCCTGAGAGTACTTTCTCATGAAATAAATATGGCGGTTCTTCGAAATGTTTATTTTGCTTTAATAGAATCTGTTTTGAGATATGGAATTTGTTTCTGGGGAAATTCAAGCCAATATCTTCTAAATTCAATTTTTAGTTTACAAAAAAGAGCTATCAGATATTTGTGCAAAGCTAGATGTAGAGATTCTTGTAAAACTCTATTTATCTCACAAAAAATTTTAACACTAACTTCGATTTTTATATTGGAAACAGTTTGTTTGATTCATAAAAAACATAAAAATAGTATTAATTCACATACTTATAATAAAAGACAAACCTTTAATATATGTTTATCTATTCCTTCTTCAAGTCTTGTAAAAAAATCCATAATTTATGATTCTAAAAAAATTTTAATTATCTTCCAGATTTTATTAGGAAAATGTCAAATTGTTTAAAAAAAATGTTAAAAATTTATTATTGGAAAAAGCTTATTATACTCTAGATGAATATTTTGGTGATACTCTGTCATAATTATTTGCATTTTTTTTTAATTCAGATATTTTAAGTTTTACTATATTATTATATTTTATTGTTAATTTAATTTTAAAAAAGACGATAAAAATAATACTTTATGACAATAAAGCATATTTTGACTTGATTTGATTTGATTAAAAAAAATGATGACTGAAATTAAGAAGGACACATCTTTACCTAAAATATCATTAGGAGTATTGAAACGAACTTAATAACAAATTAATCTTAGGTGTATTAAAACAGTCTACTAATTTAAAAAAATGCAATCATTGTATGATGGCGAAAATATTTGGAAAAAATACGGGAGTTTCGGAAAAAAAGGGAAAAAATTCTTCCGACAAAACATGGCTTAATAAAGGGCACATAGTTGACAAGGTATGGCAAGATCTTAATATTAAAAGTTCAAGGCAGGCATTTAGGGATGGATTTTCACAAGGACTAAGAAATCCTAGTGGAAAAGGTCGGTGTCTTATAGGATCAGGTTTTAAGGGTTAATGAAATAAATTTATTTTATAAAAAATTATATGGCGTTCCGACGAAATTGCAAAATTTATTATTTTTTGAAATGTACACGCCACTGGAATTCATTTCCCTGACATCGCACAACCCTGAGCTTTGTATATGCTAGTGATGAGTCACTGACAGCAATTTTGGACTTGGAGTATAGGCGAGATCATAGCAATATTTGGGCGTGGCTCCCAAAAACAATTTCGCCTGCGGTGTAGCGCTAGTGTACTGCACAATATATTAAGAAGCTTATCGTTTGAATCAATAAATATTTATTTAAATTTTTTTTAATTAAATAGGGAGATACCTAATGATATAGAAAATGCTTTAACGTCTTAATGACCTTGACCCGACAAGATACTTTGCAAATATTTTGATAATTAGTTAAATATTTGCCATTATCATTTGGTTAAGTCATAATCACAGTCCTTAATGGCATAAACAAATGTATTACTAATCTTTCTAATCCGGTTCTAATTTCGTAAACAGCAACTCCAAGCTTAATAGGTACCTAATTAGTAATTATGTACTTAAGGAACGTCTACCTATTTTAAAGATATTTGTAAAATTTTGTGGAGCGATAAACATGCAGATACGAAAATATAAAAAATAAAACTATTATTTGCAAAATGATTGAATTAATGACAAAATGCTAGGACACGTCAATTTGATTTTAGCTTTGATGTATTTAACTAATATCTGAAAAATATTTCAAAATTATGAAATGTTAATACCTCGGTTGGAAAAACACGCAGCCGTTTAAATTCAAGAACAGGCCTATTTCAAAACAAAAAAAGTTATAGTTAACTGAAAAAGAATCAAATATTATAAAAATATCTACATTATATATACACTTTGGGCAAAATTAACTTGCACCCTTTTTTGATACTACATAACTTATGAATGGATGAACCGATTTTGATAATTTTTGGATATGTTTAGGAGCTATGTATTCTAAAGTGGTTGATGCATTAATAACTTTAAGAAAAAATTCAGGGACGTATTTATGAAAGTTCACTTAAAGCGCGGACTTTGAACTCGTTGAAAAAATCGAAAACATTGAAAAGTTCTCATGTTATTTTTTTCAAATTAACTCGCATCCTTTTAATATTGAATATTCTTAGGTATTGCTTAATAACATAGTCAATAGAAACTTGATTAAACATTATCCAGCTTCCAATAACTCTGTTTGTCAATTGTGCAATCATATAGCTCTCATCAAAAACATTCACATGGAACAACCAAACGATAGCATGTTATGTTTCAAGTTACCCATGATAAATCAATTGAATATTTGTTGTTATGGGGTCGTTATAAGATGTCAGATTTAAGAGTTTTCATTTCTTTAAAAAATGGGTTTGACATACGAAGATAATGTTCTTATTAAGTTTCTAAGAGAGAAGAATTTTGGTGCAAGAAGTTTATCAACCAGACATTCTAAGCAACATGCTTCCAGCAATGGGGCAATTATCAGATAATTATATCTTTTAACAAGATGGTGCCACGTCCCACACCTCTGTGAGTACAATAAGGTACCACAGGAATGTTGCCCCGATTTTTGGCCACCAAATAGCCCGGACTTAAACCCGGTTGACAATTTCATTTGGGGGGGAGGGGGGGGGGACATTGGAAGCTATAGTTTATAGAGACAATAATATTACTAGTATCAAACAATTGAAAAATAGGATAATTGAATATTAGGAAAATTTTAGTCAACTGTCTATTAATGATGCCATTAATCAATGGCGAAGTAGACTCCAAGCCGTTGTCACAAATAATAGTGGTCATATTCACAACCTGATCCTTTAATGTTATAGTAATGCAACTTTCGTTATTAAATTTCTCTTTTTTTGTAAAATATGTTTCAAATATAAAATGATTTCATTTAAAGGTTTTATTTCGATTTCCAAAGGATGTTTCTTGTTACCGAATATTTAGTCATAAAACTAAAATGATAATGATTAAAAGAACGGAATTTCAAAAAAATTACATGAGAAATTTTCAAATGTCTTCGATTTTTGCAACGAGTTTTAAGTTCGCGCTTTACGTTAAATTTTATAAATCAATATAAAAGATATATATATATAACTATTTAAAAAGGGTGCACGATAATTTGGCCCACAGTGTATGTTTCAATATGCATCTTAAATTTTGACGGTAATCCTCCCTCTAATTATATTGATACTAAACAACTTTAGACTTTAGAGCATATAATATCTATAGAAATCCTTCAGGCTATCGCTATCAGAGTTGGCATCAATGAACATTGAGAAGGAAATTGCCTCAAAGCTGATGACTCGGGTGGGACTGGGCATTCTTGCAAAGAAACTTGTGTTAAATAGGAGGATGCTACTTTATTTGCAAAAATACTATGCGTGCTTTTAATTTCAAGTATCTTTTAACACGTTCGCTACCGACGGCCACTATAGTGGCCTCACCGATCCTCAGTGGTGAACCGCGGCCACTATAGTGGCCAAGAATTCACATTCGACACATCACGACACGACGAGGTTATTTACTTGTATTGTGAAGTGAATTTCAAATTGTGGATTATTTAGTCTGAATGCGGCGTCAGCCCAATATTTGCTAGCTCGCCTTGCGAAATTACACTTTTCAGTCTTGATACGTAAATAACTACTAATCTTTTTAAAATCTAGTTAAAGTTGGCACTCCAGAAGCTATTAAGTTAATTGATGTAATGACTATGCAGAATCAATTGCAACCGCAATAACTTTAGCTTCTTTAATTTTATAATGATAATAGAACATATTTTTTCTATTTTGATTTCATAACAGTTTTTTTTTATGTTTGCAATAATATATTTTTTAAATATTTTATTCGGTTGACGTATGGCATCACAAGTTGCAGTGGCGTAGTTATCGTAAGATAGTTCGGTGCGGTGTACAGGGACCCCAACCTTAATCTACCACGCGAACGTAAAAAATATATGGACGAGCTATTCCTATATATATTCCCTCAAAATCTATATATTAATATTATTACCTGATATAGGAAATAAGTATGTACCAATTTGTAAGGACTGAGTTGAATTTAGTTTCAATCGTAACACAAAGTTATATTTTTATTTGCAAATAAAAGAAAATTTACGATAAAGTCTGTTCAGAGATATAAGAAAGTGACTAACTGATACCTAGACTTTAGAGCATATAATATCTATAGAAATCCTTCAGGCTATCGCTATCAGAGTTGGCATCTATGAACATTGAGAAGGAAATTGCCTCAAAGCTGATGACTCGGGTGGGACTGGGCATTCTTGCAAAGAAACTTGTGTTAAATAGGAGGATGCTACTTTATTTGCAAAAATACTATGCGTGCTTTTAATTTCAAGTATCTTTTAACACGTTCGCTACCGACGGCCACTATAGTGGCCTCACCGATCCTCAGTGGTGAACCGCGGCCACTATAGTGGCCAAGAATTCACATTCATTTTTATGCATCTACATTGGATCTGGTCTACGCGCGGTTGTTGTGTACAATTTTGCGGTCTGTGGTCAGTCCGTTGCCACTATAATGGCCATTGGTACTTGATTCAGGTTAGTCATTAAACGCGTGTAGATAAAACCATTGTGCATTGCTTATAGTCACAATTATATCTAGTTGTATACGAAGATTCACTGTTGGTAAATTGTGAAAGGCTATTTTTTAATTTGATTAAACTATATATGTAGGTAAAAGAACCCTGAAAGTCCACGGCGAATCTCATTCATTTTCTTTAGTGAAACAATTAATACGTGAATATTTGGGCAAAGGCCACGTTTTTATTCAAGCGTTGCACTTGCGGAATTGTTGTCCGAAAAAACTGCTGTAGTTGGAACACTACGTGATAATAGGAAAGACAACCCAAAAAAGTTGTTGAAAACCAAGCTGAAGAAGGGAGAAGCAGTTTGGAAGCGGAAAGGTTCAGTTGTCGTAATCAAATAGAAAGACAAACGCGATGTCCGCATGATGAGTACCAGTACCCGCCACAAACATCAGATGGTTGAAACAAGACCCAGAAGAGGTGACGTAAAACTGAAGCCGCAGTGCGTTCTTGACTATAAACATATGTCTGGCATTGATAGAGCCGACCAAGTGATGTCTTACCATTCGAGTCCGAGAAAAACTATTACATACATGTATATGGAACATATACATGTATATGGAACGCTTATTTCGTTTACAAAAAAAGAACAAGCAAAGAAAAGTATTTTGGACTTCCGTGACGAGATAACAAAAGATCTTATAAAAGCTAAACCGTCAGAAGCAATACCAGTAAATTTCCAAGGACACTATTTTCCGGAAGCCATCCATACCTGGAGAAAAAAAAGAGGCGTCGTTTTTGCTCCAAAAGTAATGTACGCAGACGTTCACGGTATCACTGTCCATCTTCATCTTGCCAAGACTTACCTGGGTTATGTATTGATCCGTGCTTCAAGAACCGGCATCTAGGCTTGAAAACATAATTTTTGAAAGTTATGTTTTAATATTAGATTGAGTGGTCTATTTACTTGTTTATTATTTAAAGTTATGACTTTTTTTAGTTTTGAAACATAATAAGTATGGAAATCTTGATATGTATTTTTATTTGAAGGCAACTTTTCAAATGGCACTAAAGTGGCCGTTGGTTCATACTAATCCGAGAGCTATATGAATGAACCGAGGGCCACTAGAGTGGCTCAAGGTCAAATGTAGTGACCTCAACTTTCTAAGTCATAACAATAGTGTATGTAGAGAAATCATCAAAATATCCCAAGTATATCCCGAAATACGGCTTTGGTTAACAGCGGGATCCTGCCATTTTCCGGTCGGTAGCGAACGTGTTAATCTGTTACTACTATTTTGGGTACCCCTCTTATATATCATACTTAATAAAATAAGTGCAAACCGCATCGTAATTTTGTATGAATGAATAATGCCAGTGGTCAGTGGTCAACGGGTAGTAAGATTATTCTAAAAACGTTGCTTTGAAGAATTTCAAGTATAATCTAGATATCAGGGCCTATTTATTATTTGAGCCACTCTGCACATTCAAACAATTTTTTGTAAGACGTAAAAAATAAAGTTAACTATTTTGAAAAAGAAATTTTCAAATTTTAAACACCTAGAAAAAAATAGCAACGTACAAAACCCTATAATTTTGGTTTGTTCAAGTTAGTTACATTTATAAATGCCACACGTTCAACAGCCCCAAAAAAACATTATCTTTGTTACGATCTAAAGGACTTCTTTGTCACCACAAGTGCCCGTGTCGGAAACTAATCATTAATAATTCCAAGGAAACGTTGCCAGAAGTATAAAATAACTTGACCATTTATCTTTTTGATGTCCTTTGTGTCATTTTGAGTGACAAAATACGTGAGGGCATTTCTTAGATATGCAGACCTAATAAAAGTAACAAATTTCTTTTATTTTTTCTTAAGATTAGTTATTTTTAACATTTCAGTGCCTCCTTGAATATTTTTAGTAAATATCTTAGATATTTTAAAACAAAAAAGAAATATGATGAATTTTCTAAACAAATGGCAAGTTGATTAGCTAATTGTATTTGTGGTACAGTCATTTGCTTATTATTTGAATAATGGAAAGTCTTGTAGGTGTAAACATTGTGAGACTATAATATTTTCTTCTAAAAATTATTATTCGGTAGATATATCCAGATTTCTTAATAACGATAAGAGAAGCATCAATTATTTTAAAATGAAAAGATCATGAATATTTATCAATGCAAAATGATGATCAGTATTCAAGGAACGTCACCTTTTCAATTCAATCATTTCACACTTACAAATACCTCCCACATTTAGCAGAAAATATACTAAAGTATGATTGGAATAGTAACTAAACAATAAAATTAATTCTTTTGAAGTTTTTAATAAACATAAGGTATAATCGGTTAAGCTTTTATAGAATTTAGGACCGGCGCCAGTGAAACTATTTAATGTTGCCGACAGACGATAAACAAATACATTTTTTATGTCTTGGTCCAGAAAACTGCTCGTCTTAATAGGAAAGCTCATCTTTACTGGACTAGACGGCAAAAGCTGTTAGTTATTTTACGTTACAATGCAAGAAGGCTCTCCAGGACAAGCTGTGAGACGGTTTCGAAAGCCTGTAAGTAGGTATGACGTATGACGCATATGTCGTATCCTAATTTTCAAAATTAATAATTCTTAGGGAAAAGAAGGCTGTGAATGTTTCACTAACAACAAATAATTCACTCTATTGCTACGGAAACAAAAATATGCATGGATTTCTTTTTTCTTTTTACTTTAATTTAAAGTTGGTTAAAAATTTAAAAATTAATTTGAGTCCTGTAATAGTATATTACGTTACAAAACCGGAAAGTACTATTTTACAGGACGACCAAGGCAATCCTGGAAGCCTGCGAGTCCTGTTAACGTATTTTCCGGATGTGTAACGTACAATAATTTATTCTCAATCGACACAAGGTCAGTGGCGCACGAGAAAATTCTCATAATTAACTATATGTACAGGGTGAGTAGAGAGGAACGGCCCAAACTCCAGGAGTGTATTTCTGGGTGATAGAAAAAAAGCTTTACCGTTTCCTCTTTACCGATCTCTAGCATGCCATGTGTCATGAGAAATTCCTATACAAATGGCCAATTAGTTTAAATCAAAGTTACCATGACGACACGACGAGGTTATTTACTTGTATTGTGAAGTGAATTTCAAATTGTGGATTATTTAGTCTGAATGCGGCGTCAGCCCAATATTTGCTAGCTCGCCTTGCGAAATTACACTTTTCAGTCTTGATACGTAAATAACTACTAATCTTTTTAAAATCTAGTTAAAGTTGGCACTCCAGAAGCTATTAAGTTAATTGATGTAATGACTATGCAGAATCAATTGCAACCGCAATAACTTTAGCTTCTTTAATTTTATAATGATAATAGAACATATTTTTTCTATTTTGATTTCATAACAGTTTTTTTTTATGTTTGCAATAATATATTTTTTAAATATTTTATTCGGTTGACGTATGGCATCACAAGTTGCAGTGGCGTAGTTATCGTAAGATAGTTCGGTGCGGTGTACAGGGACCCCAACCTTAATCTACCACGCGAACGTAAAAAATATATGGACGAGCTATTCCTATATATATTCCCTCAAAATCTATATATTAATATTATTACCTGATATAGGAAATAAGTATGTACCAATTTGTAAGGACTGAGTTGAATTTAGTTTCAATCGTAACACAAAGTTATATTTTTATTTGCAAATAAAAGAAAATTTACGATAAAGTCTGTTCAGAGATATAAGAAAGTGACTAACTGATACCTATTAGGAAAGACCCAGGCCAGCTGTAAAATTGAAATATGGCCGAACAGGTCCGTATTTTGCTTAGAATTTAATCATGGTTTGTAATAAAAATAAGTAAGACATTAAATAATATTTTATTTATGTTTAAATGTGAAATTACAAGTTACTTTATTATTAAAAATTATATTTATGATTACAAAAATATACAAATTATACGATACTTACAATAATTATTCACTTAATATATCAATATCACTATCGCTATCATCATCTGTTCTAATTATTATTATTTGTGCTATATTGTTTACATGGATATAGGATTTTTCCACTTTTCCAACATGTGTAACAGAATTTACCCAACCTTGTGAAGGGATGTTAAAAACTTAGTTTCTATAAGCTCAAGTACACTGGAGTTAATAGTAGAGCAAATATTGTTACGACGAATGGCAGATTTCAGTTGGTGCCAAACATGTTCGATGGGATTAAATATACAATGGTATGGTGGAAGCCTTAAAACTGTATGCCCTAGATTTTTTGCATAGTTATCACAGAAGTATTCCTTTTGTAGTTTTAAACTTTGTAAAACCTCAATTAATTGCCTTTTGGTGTAATCTTCCTGAAAATAAATGTCATTATCATACATGCAGTTTTGGATTGTTGCTTTTGTGTCATTTGAGGAGGGAGTCTTGGTTAACTGCCTACTATGGTAGCCTGCATTGTCCATTACAATTACGCTATTGGGAGGTATATTTGGAATTAGCTTGTTTTTAAACCAATCTTCAAATAAATCAGCAGTGCTGTCTTCATGGTAATCCAGAGAAGAATCTTTAATGTCTTTTCCAGACAGAGAAAGTCCATTTGGAATTCATCCGTCTTTTGCCACACTTGCCGCTTGAGTCAACTCAACCCTTTTCTGGGGTATCATATGTGTCGAACCAGGTTTCATCCAAGTAAATAATCGGCCTTCACTGATCTCTGTAAATCCCAATTTTTTGTAGATATTCGGATCGCCATTCCCGAATTCTACTGGATTCCATTAAAACTTGTCTTTTGTTAATTCTTTTAAATTCAAAACCCATGTGTTGGATACACATCCATAACGTTGTTCTGTCACATTTAACGCCGGTTTCATCTTTTTCAAGCCTCTTAATTAAATTATCCAATGTAGGAACGCTTTGTTCCTCGTATAACTTGTAAATTTTACGCCGTATTATATCTTGATCACTACCATCTACCTTCGAAAAAATGCCAGTATCGGTTCTTTTTGTCCTCGCTTAAATGGGATTATTCACAATTTTCCATACAGTTGATGTTGGAATTTTTGTTAATGTGGCCGTTTCTTCTAACGCTGCTTGCTTGCTGACCGCACGTTCAAGGAGAGTTGAATAAACATTCTTTATAACTTCCTTAGTTTCCACAGAAAAAGCGTTTTCTGCTTTTCGACGGGGTTATCTCCTGAGATACATTGGGCTCGCAGATATTTTCCATGACTCACACACGATTAAACAAACGCTGTATTACACAAGAAGTAAGAATAATTACTAAGCTTAAAACTAACTAGAGTGGCTATGTATACAGTCTTTACAACATAATTTGTTTTATGGGATTAACCCTCTCATTTTGAATCAGGTAAAAATCGGTTTAAAATCACCAAACTATTACTTTTATAATGAAATTATACGTCTTCCGGATTTGCAGTTTACTTTAAGACATTTTTAAGTACGGACCATAATTTACCTGCATTTATTCATTCATTCATTGGTTGTTTATGGCCACCCTTGGATAATGCCATTTAAAGGCATAGTGTAATTATTATATCTTTGGACAGGCTATACCTTGAACTTCGCGGGGCTGGGGGGATAGGGAAGGGCTACGGGCCAGCCCTGGACTAGGGCCTTTAAAGGGCTTCTAAAGTACGAAATTGAAACGCCTTCAAGATAAAATAATTTAGATATTACACATTAATTAACTCAAGAATACGTTTTTTACCTATTTCTTCTACTTTTGAAAAGTAGAAGTAAAAGAAAAATTGAAAAAGGGCGTGACACCCAACAAAAAATGTACCTGCGTGGCACTATTTTTTAAGGGGCCCCACCAATTATCTTGCACCGAGGCCCCGTCGACCACCTCGATTGAATGCAAACTCCTATACGCAGTTTCTATCTGCAGAACTTGACGTTCTGCTAGAAGACGTACCTCTACAAATAAGAAGTAATATGTGGTTCATGCACGACGGCGCCCCAGCTGCTCGTCAATACCCCGACAACACTTTCCCTAATTACTAGATTGGACGCGCTGGTCCCCAAGGTTGGCCAGATCGCAGTCACCTAAAGTCTCTTGTATACAAGACGCCTGTACTATATGAAAATGACTTAAGACTCTTGAACGTGTAAGAGAATCAATGGTGAGACGATGGCAATCGTGCGTTTTATCCGATGGTGGCCATGTTCAACGTTGGCTTTGATTAACTGTTGCATTTTTTTTTTGTAGCGTACATTTTTTGTCAATAATATTCATTCATTCAATATATTATTATTATGAATAACGGTACCAAATTACAATAAAATCGGGAAAAGGATATTTAAAAAAATTATAAAAAACCGTTTTTCTTTAAGAAACGTTAACACCCTGTATATCAAAAACGGGGTAACTCCGAACACATGTTCATATGAACTTCTTCTTTTAGAATATCATAAGGAATTACCCCCTTAAGTTACGTACTTACTTCTGAAACACCCGGTCGATCTATACCTACAATATTAAAACTGCCTGTATTGTAAATGAAAAAATACACTTTCAGTCTAAAAATAATATGTTCATACTGTAACCCAAAATTTGTACTTTGCATTTATAGTGACACAGTGAACACAGTATAACATAAAATGTAGGCATAAAAATTTATAAAATCTGTATGACACATTTAATTTTTAAATATGGATTTTGAATGAAAAAAAAATGCAAAATAGAAAAAATAGTATAAAGTGCATGTTTTATAAAGCTATTAGCACACTAGTCCCGTTAGGAAACTCCCCGCAAGCAGCTTGATTTCTAACATCGACGCGTGCGCTAAAATGATGCACTATAAAACTAGATAAATTGAAAAAAGTTCCAATACAATGTGTAAATTTTAACGTTATTTCTAAGTGAACAGTACAGATACATCGCTGTGTACCGTATGAATTCTAAAAATGTGGTATTGACTGGTTCTCGTCTATTCCCATTTTGATTTTCCTTCAGTTTGTTTCTCAGGAAAGACATTATAAAAAAAGTTGCACTTTTAATAGGATAATGACCTCCTCGTAACACATTACCGAGTTCATTCTTTATCGATCATCAGGATTTTAAAATCCATCTCGAGAAGGGCACATTATTATCATTAAGCCAGAAAGGACTATTAAGGGGCATATCGGGTCAAAATTAGAACAACAAGAGTTTTTAACAAGGTTTTTCATTTTTTCTTAGGTTAAAACAATCCGGATCAAAATTTTTAACACAATATCAACATTAATTAATTTGCTTTTCAAAGCAGGTAAAATGTATACAGGGTGGGGACTATAACTGGAACAAATTCGCGAGAAGTTCAGGAAAAAATATTTGTTAAAAATGGAAAAACACGTCGACTAAGATTTTTTGTGAGCTACATTTCGGCACCAAGATTTTTTTTGTTAAACTTTCTTTATGAAATGAAACCTAACCACACTTTATTTACTTAAATATAAATAATTACAAAAACAAGATATAATATAGAATCGTACAAAGCATTTTCAAAAATACTTCGTCGTTATGGCTTAAACATAGTCCAATTCGGAAGATGAAATCTTATTAACATCATTTATAATAAGCGGTTTAACCATTTCTTCGATTATTATATCTAGGTACCTGCCACATTTTGGCTTCTTCTGTCACATGATCGATACACTTTTTCCACTTTTTCGCACTGATTTTACCCATAGCTTTATTAAAGAGTCTTTTTAAATCCACAATTTTATAAGTGGTGTTTTTGTGGCGACATCTGTCTTTATTTGAGCCCATGTAAGTTCGATCGGGTTTAATTCGCAGTGGTAAGGAGGGAGTCTAAACACAGATATTCCTCGTAACTTTGCAATTTCATCGACTACATATTTTTTGAATGCATTTTTATGTAAATTAGCTACTACCAATACTTCTTTTTTTAAGGAATCTAATGGAAATTATATTTGTCTTAAACTTAGCCATTCTGTTATTTCACTTTTACGCCACGCACTTACAATACAATTAATAATTATTATTGCGTCTTTTGATATAAGAACCAACATTTTCTCGAACCATTCTTCAAAGACATTGGCATTCATATCTTCGTGATATTCTCCTGTATTTTTAGATTGGAACATCAGTAGATCAGCTTTAACGAAGTCTTCAGAACTTCCAATATGGGTGATGATAAGTCGATGTCCTTTTCCAGATGGTGGTCTAAATCCTGTGGACAATACTTTTAAAAAAGCTTGCCTTAAACTTTTAATATTTTCATCCTGCCAAAATTTAGTCACAGTTTTAGTTTTTTAGTCATTTAGCCATGTTTCGTCTAGGTAAAATATTTTTTTGTTTTTTTCTCTGGCTTTTCGCATGCTTAAGTAATTTCTTTTTAAACAGACGACATCGCTTTTGTCTATTAAAATCGATTGCCTATTATGTTTTTTCCACCGAAAACCCATTTTTTTTTTATAATTTCCAAAGCGTATTTCTACACATAAATGGGTAGTCCTGGTCTTCTCGGATTAAGGATAAAATTTTGTCCAGCGTGGGAATTTCGTTTTTGAAAAAGAAACTATGAACTTTTTGCCTTATTCTTTGCATTAAAACATTAAAACGTCATCCAGCTCAAGTTTTGGTCGTCCTGGAGAAGTTTTTGGAGGCTTGACGCCAACACTTTTTTCTTCTTTTAGAAGTTTATATATTGTTGTTTTCTCAACGTTAAGCATATCTGCTGTAAATTGCACTGCATTGTCAACACTCAAATCTGCATTCTTACTGAAAACTCTCCATATTTAATTAAAAAAACACTGACACCTCACACTTTGACTAGTTTCACTGATAAACAAACACCGAAGGCAAGTATGTATAGATATAAATAGGTGTATTATTACAATAGAGGCACCCATAAAGGCATTATAACCACATAATTAGCAAACAAGTAACCAGGAGTAGGTACAAAAAAAAGGAATAAAATGATAAGAGGAGAAACGGAGTAAGTACCTAGACTCTAATTAGTTTTGATTTCTAAAATTCCAGGTCAATGGTACGGCTGTACATAATTTTAAGATTAAAAAATTTAATATTAAAATATATATTTGAAGACAGAACTTGAATTAGTGTCGATACTTGTACTAATTCTGCACAAATATAAAAATTCAGGCCTATTTAAATCTATACATGCCGAAAAATCTTGCACGCCCATGGAGAAGACGGTTTTGATTGATTTATTACTTCGCATCATTTAAAGATAGACTATACTTATGTTACCTCGTTGGAAAGCTTTTTTAAAAAGAAAATTGACCATGCTAATTATTTGACGTTTGCTTTGACAATTTGTGACGAAATTTGAAAAAAACTGCCAAAACACCTCGAAATATATAAAAGAAAATAGAATTTCAAAACTTTTAATCAATAAACACTTTATTAAAAAGCCTTTTATAAAAATCTTAAAGGGATATTCCTGTAAAAGAACAGAAAACTAATTCAATATCAATATTCTTTATTGTTTCAACAGTTGTTCAAAATGTACTCCATTTACTTCTTGGCAAAGAGCCAATTGATTATAAAACTCATTTTGTAGGCTGCTCAAAACCTGAGGTGGTATTAATATGATTTCCTGTCTAATCCGATTTTCCAGTTCTTTGACCTTGCTTGTTAAATATCCCCACAAATAAAAATCTAATAGTATTAAGTCGGGCGACCTTTCTGGCCATTCAATAACACCACGCCGCCCAATCCACCTGCCAGGGAAGTAGGTATTCAGGTAATTCCGCACGTTAGTCGCATGTTGCGGAGGCGCCCCATCCTGCTGGAAGAAAATTCTTTCATCCAAGGTATTATTTCTTAAAATTAATTATAGCATTACGAACCTTTATATGTGATTTAATTTAATTTTTCTTAATAATTGGTCAGCATAAATCGACATTTAGTCTTTATTCATTTTAAATCAGTTCCTTTTGAATAAATATTTGATGTAAATAGAAAGTATTAATTCCATTTAAATTTTGAGGGAAATATTTGAACTTCTGTAGTGGCAAATTTAATGGCAAAAACTTCCGCTTCTTTTCTTCTATAATGATAGTTTCTTAAGTCAACTCGAAAAAGCTTTTACTTCTGTTCGTTATCGTTGTTTCTTTTCGAATACATTTTGGAGTTTTTTGAATTTTTTCGATGTTTGATTCTTCTCTGATTTTATCAGCAAACAGAACAGAACAGAAACAGAACTCGGCATGTCCAAACAAATTATGGTTGGACATGCCGAGGGATGTAAGCAGTATAAATATTGTAAAGGATAGCAGCTAGGGGCAAGCACGTATCCAGGGGGGGGCGCCCCCCCCCCCCGAAATCCCGAAATTTGAAATTTTTTTGTTTATTGTACTTGTGCTGCATCTTTTTATTGCGCTATAAATAATAATAAATTAAACGTCACATAATGATTTAAGTTTTAATGTGTGATTCGCCATGCTCTGAATTAATTAAAATAAGTCCACATTTTCGAATGATTTTCGTCCTTGGGCCCCCCCCCCCCCCCGAAACGAATTTCTGGATACGGGCCTGGCTAGGGGCGACTGTGTAATAACTATATAATTTGACAATCTAACCGGTTACAACCTTTTAAGTTAAAGCCAGTCTTGTACCTTAAAAGCAAACAGCTTATTATGTTCACTAATGGAATAACTGGAGTAATTACCGGTTCAACACCCCAAATCGATTACATTGTCCTAATGTAAAAGCTGATCACGAGAGCTTCGCAACCTTAGCAAGTAAAAAGCGCCCTAAAGCCAGTAAACAAAAAAAAAACTTTAAAGTGTATTAATTTTCGTTGAAATGTTTATTGCTTTCTCCAAAGATGGCAACTCAAAGTAGCGGTCACATTCCCTCGCAACAAAAAAGGTTTACCGGCTAATTTTGTGACAAATTTCCGACGCGATGAAATTTATCTCGGATCGGCCTTCAGAGAATACTTTTCGTTTCGCGAAGAGAATTAAAAGCAGTTCTGAAAATTGCTGCATATCAAGAGAACTACATCTAGATGAAGTACTTAAAGCAGGGATTCCAGGTGGGTCCTGATGAACAGTTAAATTTAATTTTAAATAGAAATGATTGTAAACTTTCGGTTACCATACAGTAAAGTCAAAAAGCATGAAATTTATTTTTATCTCTTGCGCATTCCCAAATTATTTTCTACTATACAGTGTGGTTTATGAATCTATGAGAGAATTTAATTTCTTTTAAACACTCTATAGGTATACGTATTCTTTATATTTTTGGTTTCTACTTGCTTAATACAGGGTTCATAACCTAATGTTATGCACTTAGTACAATGAGTGATTCCTAGGCCTATGCCTATACCGAAAACCAAGTATTTTAGGGTACTATAGGTGGGCCTCTAAGATCGCCATTTGCTGTCCTCAGAACATTTTCAATTACCGTTAATTTTTTTATTATAGGCAATTAAAACTATATAAAGTCAAAGAGACCTAGTTTAAGTCTAACATATTAAAAAATTTTATTAAATTTTTTGTGAATTATGGCAATTTTTAAAAGTATAAAAATGTCAAGTTGCGTCACGGTCCCATACACGGTCGTAAACGACAACAAAAATGATTAATTTAATTAAAAAATGTTTACAAAAGTTTTTGACAGATTTGTTGATAAATACACTTTTAAATTACACAATCTGTATTTCCTTTCCATTCTTAATTACGGCGTACAAAGCAGTGTCCCTAGCTTTAACCGTCAGGTTCGTCACATTCCGTAGTTCTCAAAATAACAAGATAATTAAATGCTTACTCAGTTTTACCTCTAGGAAGGACGTGTTTGTTCGCTTGTTGTATTTGATCAGAGCACGTGCCATCAACATATTAAGTTTAACAATAAACAATAAGCAAGGCGGTTACTAAAGGTGCGTACGTTTATTGGACATTTGGTACATCACGTTAATTAAGCACTTATGCATTTCCTCTTTTTATTAGTAATTTCACAGTAATCTACAAACCATGTAAGTTGTTGGTTATGTTATACTAATAGAAGAGATTAAAGTTGGTTTAAATATGATTTAAAATTGATTTCGTACAATTATCAGGTTCGTCGTAGTCAGCTGCGTCACAAAATCTCGTGACGCAGCTGATCACCGTGTGACGAACCTGAAAATCGGGTACAACTTTAGGCATAGATACAAACCATGTAACTTGTTGGTTATGTTCTACTAATAGAAGAGATTAAAGTTGGTTTAAATATGATTTAAAATTGATTTCGTACAATTATCAGGTTCGTCGTAGTCAGCTGCGTCACAAAATCTCGTGACGCAGCTGATCACCGTGTGACGAACCTGAAAATCGGGTACAACTTGAGGCATAGAACATAGTATAGATTTTTGATAGAGAACTGATTGAAGAATAAATGACATATTCTCTTGAAACTTTTTTTTTATATCATAAACAAGGAAGAAGATATTTCGTGTATAAATAGAGTTGGGTATAGTATATGTTTATAATAGCTCAAATCGTTTTTAAGATATAACCAATGAAATTTTTAATAGACATAGTGAAACTTGTTAAATTTATTTTTCAACATCTCCTAAACGTTATTTTAATGCATCACCATGAGGCTTTATTCTAAGACATTCTAGCCGTATTAAACTAGATTGAATATAGTTTTTTAAAAATTTGATCGCTCATTATATTAAAAATGGCTTGAGCTATAATACACAGTCGATACGGTCGTTCTTTGCCGGTGCGTCATTACTTCCACGTGACTAAAACCATATGAATCTAATCAAAATTACTAGGTTCAAAAAGTCAAAACAAAGTCTAAGTTCATTAACGTCAAAATTTTGGTAGCTAGCGTTCGGACTTAATAATAATAACAAATATCCACAATTACTCACCGCCAACACGAAAGTACGATAAATATGGCTGTGAAACGAGAGTTTATACGATTAAATTAAATTTCAAGGCTCAAAAACAATTTAAAGTTGACAGATCGAAACGATGACATTGACAACAATGGACAACTCTCTAAATATCTTTTTCTCTGTCTAGCACGTTACTTTGAATTCGAGACGTATTGTTCAACCCGGAGACGCTCCATTATGTTTTTATTCACTTTTTACGCTATAATAAATAAAGATGGGGTGTTGTAAATCACGTTGTCTCTTGTTTATCCGTGACGCGACAAAGAACGACCGTTTCGACTGTAGATAAACTATACGTAGATATATTTTTGGAACAGAAAAGAGAATCCGATATTCTGACCGTATTTTCTTAATTGTTTGCGAAGATTTCGATGAATCAGTAAAAAGTTTTCGATTATATTTAAACCCCTATCTAGAGCGAAAACCATAAGAGATAGGAAAAAAATTTAAATACAAAAGTTTTAGGATTTTTATTGAATCATTAGAATTTTAGCGAGAAATTATTAAATGACGATTACATGCCGAAAAAATAAGCAACTTATGTTTTTTTTAAATGGAACACTTTGTATCTATTTCGAGATCTATTTTATTAAAAGTATAGATCTTTTTTCCCCGATTCCCTGAAAAATATATAGTTTGTCTATATTAGCTCAAACCGTTTCTAAGATATTAGCGATAAAAAGTTTAAAAACTTTTATTTATTTTCGTTTAATAAGTATGCAATCCTGAAATCAAATGATAAAGTCTGCCGTCCTTTTCTTATTGCAATTATTACGTTTAGAAAGCCATGGAAAACAAATGTTATTATGACATTTTTAGCATTGCTTACTCGTTTGCTTGTATTAAACTAAAATGTTTCTTCGTACTTATAATAATAAAATGGGATATTCTACAGCAGAAAAATTCGCTGTTATTCGTCTATATTATTCAAATAATAGAAATTTATCTACAACCAGGGGCGGTCATAGGGGGGGGGGGGGCATGGGGGCCATGCCCCCCCCCCCTTGGCGTCGATTTACATTATAAAAGCCCTGCCTCCATAAATTGACCAATCGTGTCAAACCCTTATTTTTTAAAAATATTTAAACGCAAAAAATATTAATAAAAACAATTAAGTAAGTAGGTATAATATAGGTATCTATAATTTTCTTAAAATTTACTTAGTCGTTTTTTGCGTATTTTTCCTACTTGAAAACCAAGAATCATCAACAAAAAAGGGCGTGGCAACCAAAAATTTTTCGCCTGCGGCGCTAAGACTTTTCCTGCCACCTCTCTAAATTGGCATGAGCCGCCAGTGCATGCCCCCCCCCAAAATGTTGATATGACCGCCCCTGTCTACAATTCGTAACGAATACCACAGGATATTTCCCAATAGATGAAAATTTGAGACCAAAAGTTTGGAAAGGAAAAAGAGGCAGTAATGAGAGATGAGGAATTAGACTTAAATGTCTTGCTTTTCTTTGAAGGTGAACATATCAGTTATTTAATAAAAATATTTTAGAAGAGGTTTCTCTCAACCAAGACGCTACACTTATTTGGCAGCAACGGTGCGCCAGCCCATAATGTTGCCCCTGTTACAAAATATTTAAGTGAAAAATATAATACGTGCATTGGAAGAAACGGGCCAATAATGTGGCCGGCAAACAGCCCTGACTTGACGGTGCTGACAAAATTCATTACAATAGGCCATAGAACATTCAAGTTTTGGAACAAAGAAATCGAGAAGAAATTTTGGTGCTAAATAGAGACTATCCATGCATTATGAACTCAATAAATCCGAAATTATTGGGAAATATTCAAAAATGTATAGGTACTAGATCAAAGGGGTTATCTTGAAAATCAATAGTTTTATGTTTCTGTTTAATTATATATTATATAAGCAAAAGCTTGTAGAATTGTATTAATTTTATTTTAAAATTTATATAACAATAATAAAGTAATTATTTTTTATTTTGTTAAATTATTGCTACTAAAATATTATACCAAATGAAATGAAACTTGTTGCATTATTCTTAAACGCCTCCTATATGTCATTTTAATAGTAAGAGAAGCATCACAGTGTAAGGTATTTGATTTCCAAAGCATTCTAGACTTAAACGAAAATAAATAAAAATTTTGATCGCTAATATCTTTAAAACGGTTTGAGCTAATATAGACAAACTATATATTTTTGGCATCAGGAAAAAAGAATCCATGATTTTACTAAAATAGATACAGGGTGTTCAATTTAAAATAACATAAGTTGCTTACCTTTCGGCATTGTAATTTTTTGCTAAGATTCTGATGATTCAGTATAAATCCAAAAACTTTTGTATTTAAAGTTTTTTTCTATCTCTTATTGTTTTCGCTCTAGATGGGGGTCTAAATATAAACTAAAACTCTGTACCTGTATTATTTTAACCTTTCTCTTTATCCTAACACACCTAAAATTTAGAATTTTGTTTTTAATTTTTCTTTCTTACTTGCTCTAAAATTATTTTGTATTACACATACATTTTTCGATGTAATTGCAGGGTATCTCGGTAACTAGTAAAGATAGAGACTTGCGGTTTTTTTTTGGTTCGCTGAAAATTAGTGTAGTAATGTAAAAACCGTAAGTATCTATCTTTACTAGTTACTGAGATACCCTGCAATTACATCGAAAAATTGACACCCTGTACAAGGTGGCTCAAAAAAGCAGAGCGTGAGGTACCTACTTTGCTTTCTAATAGAAATACCCAAATAAAACAGCTTTCGACCTACAGTCGTTTAAATTTTAAAATTTTGAACTACATTTTGAAATATTTTTCAGAAATTAAATTAAAGCCGTATGTTTCTGTTGGGCGAGACAAATTTCAATTTTTAAACCTCTATATATCGAAAATTGTTTGTAATTAAAATCCAGAAATTAAAAATTCATGTTTATTAAAAAAAATATAGTTAATATAATAATGATAGTTGCATAAAATTGAAGTATCCGCGGGGTTTCCCATACAAAACTAAAAAGTTTTCTAAATAATAAATTGATTCCATAGGCATCATATTTCTACCTCACTGTATAAATTCTACTAACTAACACACAACAAAATTTTTTTAATTAACTAGGGGATATCTTATATAGAAAAACTTATGTATTATGGTTTTTGCCAACCTTGCTATTTAAAAATCTAAAATTCTTACCATCCTCTATTTTGTCCTTGCTTATGAACAGCGACAGTAAACCCAAACATAGATTCCTGAGGTGTACCATAAACTGCATAGTTAAATGCATCTATATTAAATCCTTCAACAAGACTATTTAACAAAACTACACTTAGCACTACAAAAAAATCGAAAAATTTGAAACGTCTTCTATCGATACAACCCATTTTTATAAAATTTTTGAAATACATGTCTTTAAAAATACACTAGTTTATTGTTTTAAAAAAAGTAAAGGCGCGCACTTTTCGAGTTGTATGGCAACAAAAAGGTACTTTTAAAAATTTACTTTACTTTAAAAAGAAAAAATATATATTTTTTGTTAAACACCTTTATATGGAAATGTGCACATTGTAAACAAAATTTCGACTTAAGTAGGAGCGCGATATAGAGCGCTTAATTATTGTTTCGATACCGACATTTTTATTCTTTCGCGCGCTTTGGTCGACTAAAGCGAAAAACACTGAACTTTACAAACGTAATGGATTTAAAATTAGTCGATAGTTTGCGACATCTGTTGCCAGCACCACAAAGCGAACGATTGTATAAAGCCAGAGCGTACAAGTGAAAGGATAGGCCCTATACTATAGGCATCTAGATATACATTCCTTACGGGCATGTGATATCGATACAGATTGGTAAAAATAACAGGACAAATAGAACAGCTAACAGCTTTAATTGCTTTGGTTGAAAAAATCTTTCATTAACAAAAAAAAATTAATATATTATGTATTTATTTATTGGTATTAGATACAAGTATAAAGATACTTTTTAAGAAAAAAATCGACAAAGAACTAATATCGATAATAATACCATTTCTGAATAGATTATATAAAAGAGGGAGTCCAGTGGATCGATAACGCTTAAAAAGCGGGTTGTTATATTATATATTTTGTACCAGTAATAAGAAAAAATTGTACTAAATTATGAAACCTAACGCAAAGAAAGCTTAACCGTATTTGCCGGACATTTAACGTATCTATTGATTCTACAGTTTGTCTGCTTAAGTTCTCTACATAATACGAGAAACATTTTGATTATTCATTTTACAGGAAAAGTTAAGTACTCTTTATCAAAAGTTCTGCTTTTTGAAAAAATTTTACTAAAGTATTTAAATTTGCGTGATCAGAAATTGGAACAAATCGCAAATTTCCGCAATGACATATTATAATGTGATAAACAGATTGTCGGCTCTAACTTTGGAACCGACATGTCTTGTATAATTGAATGAATTTCTAATATTTTATGTAGGCCATAACGGCTCATAAAACCAGCTTCTCAGAAATATGTAATACCTTATTTTAAACTTAAGTTTTATTAAAAAATATAAATTTTTTGTTAGTAGGCCATGACGGGTATTTAAAAAAACTATTACTGGTATGATAATTACTGCAGAAGAAATATATTTTGGACTCCTTAATCTCATTAACAGTTATATTTCGGTAAAAATAATAACAATGCATAAATCGAGTTGTGTTCTACTACGTAAAACATTAGAAACAAAAGCTAAGAACTTATACAACCTTCTCATAAATATTGCTCATATTGTTTTCCATTATGCCTTACACATGTTTCACACATAGTTCTTTTCGCCTTAATAAATTCAAATTAATAAAAGGCCGCGTTTGTAACTCCTTAAATGCTCTTTCAGTGGCATTTCTTAAATCTGCAATTGTTTGGTGTAGCTACAATAGAATACATTTTATTCTCAAGGTATTCCCACAAGAAGAAATCCAAAATCGACAAGTCGGGTGACCTTGGTAGCCATCTTACAGGTCCATTAGTTCCAATCCAGTGGCCTGGGAAATTATTGTTTAAGTAGGCCCTATTGTGAGCGGGTGCTCCATCGTATTGCAGATGCAAGTTATTGAGACCCGCTAAGGGCACGTCTTCTATTATTTCCGGCACAACGTTTTCCAGAATTTCGAAATATTTATTTGCATTAAGGCTGCCTTTAAATATATTTTAAATTATTTTGCTTCCTAGTATAAAACATGAAACGTTAAAGCCAAACCTGCCTTGCCGTTCGAGTGGAAATATTACATGCTGATTTTATTGAGACCAAAACCTCGTATTGTGCCGATTAAATATACCAGCACTGGTAAAATGAGCCTCATCGGACCATATAACGGTTCTTTCAAAATTATTTTCCCTGTTGGTATTTTGTAAATACCAATTACAGAACTCTATACGGCGCTGTGCATCACCAGGATGTAAGTTTTGTACTAGGTGGAATTTATACGGCTTAAAATTGTGTTTTTTTTTAGGATTGTTTGAACTCTTGATATAACTACTCCGATCGAGCCTTTAACCGTTCTGCATGAACTAGTTGGATTTGTTTCAATTGAAGCTAAAACATTTATTTCATCAGTCTCGCGGTTTTCCTTGTTGTAGATTTTAGGCTGAGGTTTAGAAAATGAACAGTGTTCAATTAAATTTGATTTCATCCTTAGAAAAATTCTTTTATTAGGCTGTCGTCTATCGAGATCCTGAATACTCTGACAGAAACTAAAGAAGTTTTTAATATGACATAAAAGACTGTGTTATTTTCTTTTTTTAAATACCCGGCATGGCCTACTAACAAAAAATGTATATTTTTTAATAAAACGTCAATTTCGTGCTTAATATTAAAAATAAAAATAAGGTATTATATATTTCTTAGAAGCTTGTTATAAACTAAATTATATTATTAAAAAATATATCGGGTGACCCATTTAAAAAAAAAAAAAGTTTGTTATTTTTCTCAGAAACTATTGAACGTAGAAAAAATCTAAGTACGTCGCTGGATTATACGTAAAAAACTACAAAAAAAACATTTCTTTTCTCTTTGATAAGCTACAGGGTAACCTAAATATAGGAAGGTGTCCCAAAATGTAAAATTTCAAAAACATCCCGTATATCAAAAACAAAGAGGACTAGAAAGTAACAGTGTTGCTCCGTATCCTTCTATCTTTGCTAATAACGGAAATACCCCGTAAAACCATCGAAAACTGGACACTCTGTATATATTGAAAATAATACTGTACATACTAAGGGAACTGAAATAATATACTAAAATTTTGGCAGGATGGTTATATGAACAGTTTGAGTATTTGAACATAATACAACCGTTAAATATTATAACAAAATAATCAAAAACACTATGTACATTTTAAAGGCGCATAGCGTTCAGGGACATTTTTTTAAGCGTCTCACCCGATTGGCGATTTTCCTGCTGGAACAAGGAAGCCAAATTTAATGTCAAGAAATATATAGGTTCATAAATTTGACAAATACGACGCCATTTTGAATTTTCTTAAATGGCAACCCTCATAAATAACCACACGAGTGAATTGCATTTCGCGGTCTGATTTCAAAAACCTATAGTTGTTGATATTTATTTTCAGCCGTTTCGGAAATACGGGGGTTCCTAAATTGCCTTTATCGATCTTGTATTTTAAGTGTCTCACCCGTTTAATAAATAAATCTTAAATAGCTTGGTCACGGGAAATTATGTTACTGTGAAAAGAATTGGGGTTTTCAGCTTAAAAGGTCTATTTATTAAAGGGGCGAGACACTTAAAAGACAAAATCGACTAAGGCAATTTAGGAACCCCCGTATTTCCGAAACGGCTGAAAATAAATATCAACAAGTATATCTTTTTGAAATCGGACCGTGAAATGCAATTCACTTGTGTGGTTATTTATGACGGTTGCCATTAAAAAAAAATCAAAATGGCGTCGTATCTGTCAAATTTGTGAACCTATATATTTTTTGACATTAAATTTGGCTTTCTTGTCGAAAATCATTAACTATGTAATTTGTTTTTTTATTATAGTCAGCAGAAAACTCGCCGATCGGGTGAGACACTTAAAAAAAATGTCCCTGCACATAGGTATTACTAATTAGTGGTAGTGTATGAAGATCGATAGTTGGGAAATCCCAGTCATATACACGCGAAATAGCCGGTTTTGTGTAAATATTCGCAAATTTACGTTTATATGAACTAAGATAAAAGAGAGATTTAAGAGATATTATTCACTGTCATTATACATCAAAAATTAGAATCGTCAAATGGAATTTTTACACACCAAACTAAAAAAAAGCCGCTAGATCTAACGTAAAGTTAAAATTGCCCTACACGTCGAGGAAGACTTACTTATTAGATGGCTCACGACAGTAATTAATTACACTACTCAACACTAAAAAATTTTCTGGTTTCGGTTTATAATGTTTCATAATCAGGTTAACTAATAAAAATATTCTGTATGCATGTTAATTTCATATCACATGTAGAAGCGGAGAAATACAACGTTTATTGTTTTAATGCGTGATCAGGTTTAAAACCACAGGCTTTTTACACGTTTAGTTGCTAATCTTTCAAAAATGCCAACTTCCGGTTAAACCGGAAGTACTATATTTCCCGCTCTTGAGCTACATCCGGTTTAATCGGAAGATGACACATTTAGAAAGATAGTAGAAAAGTAAGATAGGGACATGCAAGCCGTTTTGCCCTAAGACGTACCGTTAGAAAGCTAGAAGCTGTCAAAGTGTCATTTTTCAAAACTCGATATATTGTAAGATATAGATAGGGAGTTCCATTTAAAAAAATGTAACTTTGCTATAGATCTTCTTTTTTTTTGGACATCCGGTATATTTCAAAATAATTTTAAATTGTAGGCCTAATGTCTCCCTTTGACCCTGTTTTTGAAAAATATTAAAAAGTTGAGTAGTTTAGATGCTATGAAATCCTGCGTTGAGAGTAGGCCACCCAGTATATATTTCAATATAAATATAATTGGAATTCTGCAAAAAGGAACCAAGAATATTTCAACAAGAACAATGGCACATCAATATTTTATTTATTAATAACCGTATACCGATGTTTTAGTTTTTAAATATCGAAATAGCGATATTCGATATTTTAGTTTTTATATACAGTGTGGTCATTTAAGTGTGCAACATATTAAATGACAGTTTTTAAATGTTTGCTTGTTTGTTTAGTGAAATGTTGTAAAATTTATTTTAAATTTATTATATTTTTTTAAACTGTTTTAATTGACGTGTACAATGTACATCCATTGTAATGGCTCACGTATGAATAAAGGATTTATTATTATTATTATTATTATGGGAATCTTTTTTATTACCGATTTCTCAGAATATTTTATTATCGATAAAAGTTGGTGCATGTTCGGTAATCGTATTAGGTGCACTTGAAATGGTTGTAAGTCAAACGGCGTATAGGGTAGGTCAAAAAATATAAAACTTATACAAGGATAAAGTACCCCCATTTCAGAAAGTTCAGCAAAATGGTAAGTTGTTTAGAATTAAAACTTATGCATAGATTCGAAAACGTGACATACTAAAATAAAAAAGTATTTTTTTTTTAAACTAATAATTTCCCAATTTTTTTTTTATATTCAGCCTAAAGACCTTAATCAAAATCAAATCAATTTCACATATCTTTGTTTAAATTCAAGCATATTTATAAAATTACCTTGAATTTTTAATTTATTAAGGAATCACAAACTTCATGGTTGTTGCAACGACATTAAACACAACTTTAAAATATCCTAAAAATTCTTTTTAACAAGATAAAACATTAGTAATGATAATATGCAAATTAAAAAACTCTCATTTAAAGTGCAAAATTTTTGTTTTAAATGTTTATTAAAAAACTGTACAAATTAATCGACAAACATGAAATCCTACTAAAATATTATGATAGTTTGGTGGCATTATTAACAAAACAATGTATGCATTATGTATGCGTTTAGTGCAAACTCAAGAAATACAATGTTTTTAAACGTATTTGAATATGGTGCCAATGGTTTTGCCAATTTTTATTCGCCTTTTTTTTATTATAACTTAATAATAAACAAATAAAACAGAAAATATTTGAAATGCAGAAAAAAATACAATTATCTATGTATAAAAAAATTATCGACGCGTCTCTGTATGTCCACCTTCTCGTTCAATGGCATTTAATTGTCCGATCATAAAATTCACTAAGAGTCGATCGCAATACACTTGCTGGAATATTTCTGCAATGAAATCGTATCGAATTTTCAAGCTCATCAACATTATTAAACGGTCGATCCTTGTAAACTTTTTGCTTTAAACATCCCCATAAAAAAAAATCTAATGGGGTGAGATCTGGCGAACGAGGAGGCCACTGTGGATTGGTATTTCGTCCTAACCATTTATCACCAAATTCCCCATTTAACCATTCAGAAACAATTCTAGCAGAATGAGCGGGACAACCATCATGTTCAAACCATAATTTATGTATGTTTATATTTTCCAAAATGTAAATACGTATCACCAGTTAGGTTTTGGCGAAAAAAAAACGGCCCCATTAATTTGTCGTTAATAATACCGCACCAAACGTTTGTTTTTTGGTAATACTGGTTTTTATTGTCAATGACAAAATTTGAATTTTCGTCCGACAACCACCTACAATTTTGGGAAGAAACAACGCCATTTGTTGTGAACGTGGATTCATCCCCAAAAAGTATGTGTCTATAGATATCACGTTCATCTTCTATTTGTCCTTGAATCCACATGCAGAAACCATACCGCAAGTCATAGTCTCGTCTTTGAAACGTGCAAATAAACATTGGCTTATAGGCATGGTATTTTTGTTTTTTAAGAATCTTCTTAACAGAGCTTTTTTTTATACCCGCGTAAGCATAAATTTCTTGGGTGGATCTTCTAGGGTTTTCAACAACTGCTTCAAATACTTCTAATTGATTTTCTTCAGTACATACAGTTTTGGTACGTTCATTTTTATATTTATAGTCTAAAGACCCTGTCTGTTTAAAATTATTTAAAATTTTGCTTACAGTTGAATAGTGAACTTGTTTATCTGGATGTCGTTCATTGAATATATCTCCTGCTTCATGCACTGTTTTATAGTTTTCTCCACATATTAACACTAATTCTGCCTTCTCGGCTAACGTTAACTGTATTGAAGGAGGCATTTGAAATCAAATAACAACAATAATTATTTAAGAATGAATAATGCCACCAAACTGTCATAATGATTACTTTTAACCCTTATTTGTTTTTTTTTCATAGATATCTGCGATTGTTTTAGTAGGATTTTATATTTGTCGATGATTTTGTACAGTTTTTTTAATAAACATTTAAAATAAAAATTTTGCACTTTAAATGATGATGAGTTTTTTAATTCGCATATTATCATTACTAATGTTTTATCTTGTTAAAAATAATTTTTAGGATATTTTAAAGTTGTGTTTAATGTCGTTGCAACAACCATGAAGTTTGTGATTCCTTAATAAATTAAAAATTCAAGTTAATTTTACAAATATGTTTGAATCTAAACAAATACATGTGAAATTAATTTGATTTTGATTAATTTATGAAGGTCCTTAGGGTGAATATAAAAAAAACATTTTTTTGGGAAATTAATGTTTTCAAAAAAAAATATTTTTTTTATTTTAGGAGGTCACATTTTCGATTCTATGCATAACTTTTAATTCTAAACAACTTTTCTTAATAACATTTTGCTGAATTTTTTGAAAAAGGGGTACTTTATTCTTGTATAAGTTTTATATTTTTTTACCTACCCTGTACGCCGTTTGACTTGCAACCATTTCAAGTGCACCTAATATGATTATCGAACATGTACCAACTTTTATTAAGAATAAAACTTTCTGAGAAATCGGTAATAAAAAAAAAACCCATATGTTGCACACTTGAACGACCACACTGTATATCGATATATCAAATATTGATAACTCGATAAAAATATCGATATATCCAGTTCTTGCCCACCCCTAGTCAAGATCATTTAAACAATAGTCAGTACTCTCGTGTATAAATACCCCAACAATGGGTGGACACGTCTTTCCGACTTGGTCACCTTCTCCACGATCAGGAGTGTTTCTACGTCTTATCGACCCAAAGCCCCTCTCCTGACCTTCCCTAGTTCCCCCCAGGACCGCTTTTACGTCTTATAGGTCCAAAGCCCCTCTCCTGGTTCCTTATCTGTCCATTAATCCTCCCAGGTGTTTTTAAAGTAAGAAATTGATGTTGGATTACATTATTTACATTGCAAATTGCAACAGCTTAGAGATGTCATTGTACAATGTTTAGTACAATTTTAAGAGCTTTTATAGCCACTGCAGTCTAAAATAATCGATGTTCCAACAGACCGCAGAATCGCAGGATGAACAAATATAATATATTTAGAACCTTTAAAGTCAAAGCGCGTGTGGGACCAACACCACTGCCCACGACGGCGTGTACATTATTGTTATTCTAGTCACGAAAACATGACCAAAGATATAAAAAAATTATAAATGTAGATATTAGACAAAAGTGGATTAAACCACTTTCAAAGCTATAAAATGTAAAAACATTTTTTTTACCATTGTAATAAGAGAATGAAAATGATAAGTTAGTATCAGTGGATATTCTGATAAATTATGCGACATACAATTTTTGCGATTGTGGTTTTGTTTTTAAATATTTTTATCGTATTGGGTGAGTAGATCTTTTGTAATCTGTAAATAAGTATCCAGGACCAACCGCTAATTTTTAATTTCAATAGTAGGTGTTTTTTCTAACTGACTTTTTTGTTTTAGCAAATCCAAATGTAACCTTTATCATTCTAAGTCAAAATAACAACTACAATAACAAATTAGCTAATAACCTCAAACGACATATTATAGAGCAATATAATCACTTAAAATTGGTAAGTCTATGTCAATTAAAAAAACGTCCCTTATAGAGACAGTAAGTATGACAAAAAAATCATACGCTCGGACCCGTCGATTTTATTTTATTCTTTAAAATTTTTCGACGTTCTTCAATATTATACCGGATGCGCCAAAAACGCTAGGCAAGTGTCAACTTCACTTTTTCAAATAGAACACCCCTTTTTTTCTCCAATATTCAGATTCCTCTCTAAACTCTAGACAAGTTTCATATAACATGTTGTATGGCTAAAGTCAACAGGAATTAAAATACAGGGCCCCCAATAAAAATCAAGGTATAATTTTAAGGTCTAGGTATTTACCTTTTTACCGGTTTCTACATAATAACTTAGTGACGTAAATGTCAAAAAATTTAATATTTACTCCAAAGTTGTCACTTTTCCCATAAAAATGTTTCTAACGGAAGCTGAGAGAATCGAAATATTAATAATAGTAGGATGTGGAGATCGAATGAGAACACAAATAGAAGTTTGTGAGTCTTTAATGATAAATATCCAAATAGAGAACACATAAATCAGGCAACTGACTGTTTCCAAAATTGTTACGAAGTATAATGAAGTTGGTCACACAACCTAGAAGTGGACGACCTAAAATTTCCGACGATGTCAAACGTGATATTCTAGTTTCGTTGGAAGAGAGCCCACATCCGAGCACAAGAAGCATTTCTCAAAATTTTGAAAATATCCACGATTCAACGGTGGCAAAGTTCCTGAAAAAGGAAAAATGGCACGCATATAAATGTCAAGGAGTGCAGGAACTTTTGGAAGGCGACCCTGCCAGAAGGAATGAGTTCTGTGAAATTCTCATGGATAATTACTTGATTAACGATGCATTATTTCCGAGTAACATAATTTTTTCCGATTAGGCGACTTTTTTCTTGGATGCCATGGTAAATCGTCAAAATTGCCGGTACTGGTCCAGCGAAAATCCCCATTGGTTCCGAGAAATTCATACCCATATACCGGGATACTGTTATAGGACCCTATTTTTTTGAGGAATATTTGACTGGCCAAAGATATTTGCAGTTTCTTGAAGAAGACCTCGCTCCAGCGTTTATTGCCTTATTTCCCGATCGGAACATTCCTGAATCACATGATACAACTATCTGGTTTCAGCAGGATGGTGCACCAGCCCACTATTCGGCCGAAGTCCGTAGATACCTGAATGAGTTATTTTATCATCATTGGATAGGTCGACGGGGTCAAATAGAGTGGCTATATTAAGGAAAGGGTCTACAAAAATAAACCAGAAGATATTGATGTTCTCAAAACCCGTATAACAACAACCATAAGACTAATTACCCCAGAAATTGTACATAATGTACAGTTGGAATTTGTTGAGAGATTGGGACATTGTAGAGCCGTAAATGGACACCATTTTCAACACTTACTCAAATAATATTTTAGACTGTTCACTGTATTACCAATTTTCTGTTAAAATTTTTTTCCTAGCCTAAGTATTTGTCATGGAAAACAAGCTTTAAAATTATACCTTGATTTTTATTGGGGGCCCTGTATTTCAATTCCTGTTGACTTTAGCCATACAACATGTTATATGAAACTTGTCTAGAGTTTAGAGAGGAATCTGAATATTGGAGAAAAAAGGGGTATTCTATTTGAAAAAGTGAAGTTGACACTTGCCTAGCGTTTTTGGCGCATCCGGTATAATATTGAAGAACGTCAAAAAATTTTAAAGAATAAAATAAAATCGACGTGTCCGAGCGTTTTTCGAAAAACATTTGCGATTTCAAGAAAAATCGATTATTCCAGACTTTATCAGCACCCTGTATAGCCACTCTTGTTAGATTTAAGCTTAGTAATTATTCTTACTTCGGGTGTAATACAGCGTTTGTTTAATCGTGTGTGAGTCATGGAAATCATGTGCGAGCCCAATGTATCGCAGGAGATAACCCCGTCGAAAAGCAGAAAACACTTTTCTGTCGAAACTAAGGAAGTTATAAACAATGTTTATTTAACTCACATTGAACGTGTGGTCAGCAAGCAAGCAGCGTTAGAAGAAACGGCCACATTAACAAAAATTCCAACATCAACTGTATGGAAAATTGTGAATAATCCCATTTTAGCGAGGAAAAAAAGAACCGATACTGGCATTTTCTCGAAGGTAGATGGAAGTGATCAAGATATAATACGGCGTAAAATTTACAAGTTATACGAGGAACAAAGTGTGCCTACATTAGATAATTTAATTAAGAGACTTGAAAAAGATTAAACCGGCGTTAAATGTGGCAGAACAACGTTATGGAAGTGCATCATGGGTTTCAAATTTAAAAAACTTAACAAAATACAAGTTTTAATGGAATCCAGTAAAATTCGGGAATGGCTATCCGAATATCTACAAAAAATTAGGATTTACAGAGATCAATAAAGGCCGATAATTTACTTGGATAAAACCTGGTTCGACACATTTGATACCCCGGAAAAGGGTTGGGTTGACTCAAGCGGCAAGTGCCATCAAAAAGAGGTAAACGAATTACGATTTTGCATGCTGGATCTAAAGACGGATGGATTCCAAATGGACTTTCTCTGTCTGCAAAAAACATTAAAGATTCTTCTCTGGATTGCCATGAGGACACCACTGCTGATTTATTTGAAGATTGCTTTAAAAACAAGCTAATTCAAAATATACCTCCGAATAGCGTAATTGTAATGGACAATGCAAGCTACCATAGTAGGCAGTTGACCAAGACTCCCTCCTCAAATGACACAAAAGCAACAATCCAAAACTACATGTATGATAATTACATTTATTTTCAGGAAGATTACACCAAATGACCAAAAGGCAATTAATCGAGGTTTTACAAAGTTTAAAACTATAAAAGGAATACTTTTGTAATAATTATGCAAAAAATCTAGGGCGTACAGTTTTAAGGCTTCCACCATACCATTGTATATTTAATCCCATCGAACATGTTTGGCACCAACTGAAATCTGCCATTCGTCGTAACAATATTTGCCCTACTATTAACTCCAGTGTACTTGAGCTTATAGAAACTGAAGTTTTTAACATCCCTTCACAAAGTTGGGCAAATTCTGTTACACATGTTGAAAAAGTGGAAAAATCCTATATCCACAGAAAAACAATAAAGCACAAATAATGATTAGAACAGATGATGATAGCGATAGTGATATTGATATATTAATTGAATAATTATTATAAGTACCGAATAATTTGTATATTTTTGTAATCATAAATATAATTTTTAATAATAAAATAACTTGTAATTTCACATTTAAACATAAATAAAATATTATTTAATGTCTTACTTATTTTTATTACAAACCATGATTAAATTCTAAGCAAAATATGGACCAGCGAAGCTATATAGAGAATTTTTAGTTTTCTTCCAAGTAAAAAGAGGGTGGGCGACAATATTCCGACAATAACTCCGGTATTGATGTTAAATATGTCTGAGAGAAATCCATTCATTGCCACTCACAGAGAATAGTCTTTAAGAAAGCTTGACAGCCACGAACCAAATTGAACAAGCGCGGCAGCGTTCCGTATGCTTTCACTTTAGTTAAGGCCTTGGAATTGTCCAGTGCTACCACCCGCAAACTCCCCATGATGTTCTTTTGCGTTGTTCCAAACGTGAGTAACATAAGCGAGAAGGTCTCCTGTTGATCTAGATTTACAAAATCCATACTGGCGGTCACTAGTAATGTTGAAGCCTTCTAGGCACTTTAATAGCTTTTCGTTTATAGCCTTCTCCATAACTTTTGATATAACCGAAAGCAATGCGACTGGACGATAGTTGTTTGGCAAGGTCTTCTTGCCTTTTTTGGGTATGGGTTGGACTCGCGCAGTTTCCCAGCAAGAAGAAAATATTCCATTTTTGTAAGATAAGTCAAAAAGCTTACAAAATACCGGTGTCAATTCATCAGCCGCCTATCTCTTAATTACGATGACAGGAATTTTGTCAGGACCAGGAACTTTTTGGTGTCCAGACTCATCAAGATTCGTTTGACTGAAGTTAACCATGAGTGTGAAAAGAACAGTTTTGCCAGTAAGTTTGCTTTTTCCTGTGCTTTGGTTGCAATGGTACCATCAGAACGCGTTAGAGGTGAAATGGTTGACTTGGTAAAGTTTTGACTGACGGCCTTAGCTACCGACCAAAATTATTTTAATCCGTTAGGACAATCAAGAAGTTTGTCTCTGATCCTCTGGTTGTGTTTCTTTGCTTTGGTTTATCGTTTGCTTGCACTGGTTTCGAGCCTTGACAAATAAATATGGTACGATTTTCGACGGTAGGATCTTGACGCTATTGTCGGTAAAAATAATTTTTTGATTTAACAGTTCGTTCGCAATTTTTGGTAAAGGCATGAAGGCTTCCATGCCATTAAGGATAACATCCGATACTTCTCTAGCACAGACGGATGAATGGAGAGGTAAAACACACGTTCCGCCAAGGAAAGGTTCGAGAATGGTCCGTTAGGTCATCCCACTTAGCTGATGTAATGCCAGATCTTGCGTGGTTTAGGGGGCTGTTCGGCACTAATCGATAGTTTTTTCAGTGCCGAAATAAGGTTGTGGTCAGCCGTTTCTAACAGAGGCTTTACGGCGACAGTGTACAAGTCGGAGTTTGAAGTTAAGAAAAGATCCAAGAAACTAGCAAAATCACCATCTTGGTCTGGAATCCGAGTTGGTTCAACTAAGAGTTGGGTGAGGCCAGAGCTGACGGCACACGATTTAGTTTCACGACCTTGCTCGTCGGTTGTATTTGAGTATTTGAACCAGTTGACATTATAAGCGTTAAGTCGGCAAGGATGATAACTTCGGAATTGCGATGGTTGGTTTGAAATAAGTCGATAGTATTAGCAAATGAGGAGAACAAGTCATGCGTTAGTCTGTTATTCGCTTACCTCTTACATCACTTGTCTTAGGCCTGGTTTAATGTATGTCCAAGAAAGATCATGATTTATTTGTGCATTTCATCAAAGGTTACGGTGAAATATAAAATTAATAGCCCAAGTTCAACTTATAAGAAATAACTTGGAACACTTTGAAAGCGCAACTCGAGTTGAACAAAGAACTGAGAAATGAACGGATCCTGTAAAATGAAACGAATAAAACTAACCCAAACTGAAATTTCATATCCTTCTATTTCGAAAAATGAACGCCTGTAAAACATAAATTATTATTTTAGAATCTACCAAAAATCTACGTTTCAAACAAACATTTTAAGACCAAAGGAGACTGGACTATAACACCTCTAATTTTACCGATTTTGGATGTTACTGAAAATAATACACAATGTATAGTATTTTTAGAAGACCGCACCCATGTGTGTGTAGATTTACTTATGAAAGGACTGCGAAAATACAATTTCGACGAAGTAGGTACTCATACTTATTCACGGATTTAATAAATAAGTTGTACTTTTACACTATGTACCTCTACTAACAACATGAACTTATGGAAGTAATGTAAACATTATTTTCAGATGCCTGTAATTTAAATTCCAATCTACATACGAATTCTGTTATTTTAGGAAATATGGATTGGACATACCTTGTATGATTCAGATGCTAGCATTATACATCATTTTGCATTTCATGAAGATCCAACGTTTTTTAAATATCCATATTTAGGTTCAGGAATGGCCATTAGTGTTTCTTTACTAAAAAGGTATTATTTAACTAACCTCAATATCAATAAAACAGTCATTGCAAAAGATCACCATACCACTTTTACGGGTGGGCCTTTAATATTTTGCAATGCGGATTTGCCGCTAATTCAATTGACTTTAGATAAAGTACGTAAGTTACAAAGTTCAAAAGTTTCCGGCTCAAGGATATTAGAGAAGTAAATTAAATAAAACCACTAACCTTATTTCTCAGGTATTTCAACACACTTTTTAGAACGGCCAATTCTCGCAATGCCGCCAAAAAAATCTGAATTTTTGTCTTTAAATTGATATAAACCGCCTGAGTGAACCTTTTCGTCAATTGAAAATTTACTCTCTTGCAGATCTGTTTCAATATTGCAAACAAAAAAATCACTCAGGGCCAAAACAGGGCAGTAAAGGTGGCTGACTTCCGTCTGCAAAACCACAGTAACTCAGGTGTGCACCTACTGGACTATTGTCATATGCAGTAACCTTACACCTCATGTCAGTTATCTCTCGCGTTTTCCTTGATGTCGTTCCATAGATGATACATTATTAGTGAATTCTGATTGCGCACGAGAAAACGTTCTCCACTGCGCACATTGAGCACGATCAAAGCATATTCAGCACGATCCCGACCAATAAAATCGCGTCGAGCCAATATATATAGTAATGGTAGTTTCTTAAGTTGGAATCCTTTTCCTTTATTTCTTTTTAGTTGTAGGGATTTCTTTTCGATTACTTGGTTGGAAGTTTTTTGTTTGAACTCTTTTATTTGTTTGTGTTTATTTTATTGCTGTCTTCAAGATTTTTGATTTTTGTATTTTTATGAATTTTGAAAAGATTTTGATTGAATAAATTCAGAAATTGAGTTGTGTTTAAATCTGTTAAGGAGGGAGCCAATCTCTTGGGTATTTATGTTTATCGTTTTCGTGCGAGTGTATGTAAGATTCTGCAATTAGTCTATTTGGTGAATTGTCTGTTCTGCTATAGTATTTTGTTATTATTTTGTCTGTAAATTGTTTGAGTGTGTCAATTTTTAGGTCTAGATGCAATGCATTGTTCATCATGTACATTGGTGCCCCCACCATTACTTTTAGAATTTTATTTTGTACTCTTTGTACTTTTAACATTTTGGTCTTATTTACGGTACACCACGTCGGTATACCGTAAGTAAGTACCGGGCGTACTAGTGTTTTGTACAACGTTGTTTTTACTTTTAAATTTAATTTACTATTTTTATTTATTAGGGGATATATAGCGTGAAACTGTTTTTGGGCTTTTGCCACTCGCTCATCTGCATTGTCTCCCCATGCCATCTTTTTATCAAAATCAATCCAAGATATTTTATCTTGTTTGACCATTCTATTAATTTATTGTTAACCCTTACCCTGGTTTCAGGTAAATTGATTCTTGCTTTCGAAAAAAAGATGGCCTGGGTTTTGTCTGCATTCAAACAAAAGCTTCCAGTTGTCCAACCAGCTCTGAAGGAGCATGATATGACGTTGCAGGCGTGAAACTACTAACCAGGGCGCCCTTGAAGTTGTAGTTATCGCAGTATCATCAGCGAAGAGATAAAGTTGTGTGTGTGGTAGTTTAGGGATGTCGAGCCAATAAGATCTTTATCGCGCGACTTAGCAGATAAATAGAGTTTCAATTTCAACGACGAGGCTGTTCTATTATGTTCGAAATTTTTTTATGACCTCTTGCCTTTCGGCATCCAGCCAAACAACGACGAGACCGTACGCCTGTATCACATGGTTTGTGCATTTCATTGTTCATTTATTGTATTTTTTTAGAGTGACTGTTTTACACAGGGGTTCGCCCTGGCCTCACATAGACACTGTATTACCCACAGTATAAGGCTAGTTCGTTTTATTTTTGCTAGACCAATTAAGCACAACTTATTTTGCTATGTCTTTTTATTCCTTCACTTCTCACCACCCTCACAATATTACAATTTTTACATTGTTAACCACAAGTACATTATCTTAACAACACTAAAGCACTGCACCGGGATACCGTTAGGATTTTATTGGTTTTTATCGTAGAGAATGAATCAGAACTCGACTTAATTACAGCCTCATTGCCGTCTGAATATCACGAGGGTTATTTGAAAGACAGGTTCTATATAGAACGGAAAGCAAAACACTGAGGTGCAACTTCCTGCAAGTCTTAACCAAACCACAAAGAATGTAGTCTATTTAACTGCGAAATTCACGGTACTTTTACTGTACATTTATAAGAATAGTAACCTCTGTTACCGGGCACACGTCCCCAAAATATCACTTACTTAAACATTAGAAAATCACTTTGCCTGACACACATGTCAGATCAAAACACGTGCTATTATTGTTTTAGCCACGTGGAGCATCTGCTTACGTTGAAGTCTAACAGTCTTGCTTTGTTTATGGTTTATGGTGATACAGCGCTCTAGTCTGGGAGGTCCACCAATCACATGTGGTCACGTGAACCCTATTGACCAACCAACAAGAAGCGACCACTGAAGCATTCAAGTTATGTTTGCTCGTTGTCGGTCAAAACATCACAGAACTTACTTTACATATTCTCGCAAACCTGTTGTTTTGTGAAGCTACCGATTAATGGTTTTCATAGACGTGAATTTAATATTATTTAGTTTATAATATAGCACGTTTTTATGTTTACAGAAGACTTGATGCCACCGCCCACCATCCATTTATTCCGGTAAAGTTGTAAATTTAAATTGTTAAAGTAGAGTATGGGCTCGTTTGTTTTTTGAATCGGTCTTCGACTTTAATTCCAATTTGAAAACAGAGTTGCTGCTGGGCGGATCTTGAACAGGGGTTATTTTCAAATTTTCAAACCCATCTTTTGTTGATGTCGAGGAGGGGGGGGGGGCGAGGCAGCCGTCACTTTCAAATAGTTTTTGGTCATTACTGGATAGAAATTATGGGGGAACATGTGGAGGCTGGGGAGGAGTGAGCCAGTCTCTCGGTATTCTATATGGTTTTAGTGGGTTTGAGTGAATGTGTTATAAGAGAATTCAGGAAAACGTCTGTCCGTTTGTAGTAGTCGATAAATAGTTTGTCTATATAGGTTCAGTGATTGTCGGTACAGAGTAGAGTACCTAAACGTAAAGAGAAAAGAGTTTAAGTTGACATGATATTGATAAGTTATTTTGTTAAAAATAACTTCATATTTATGTTGTTGTTACACAGCTGCCAGTTTAAAACCTAAATCAGAATTGTTGCCAAACCAAATAACATGTCAGAATGATTTAAAATTTGAGTAAACTTTCCTGACAAATTAAGAATTTGTATGGAGAAATTTAAGAATATTCAGGAACGTCAACATTTTGAGAATAATCAAAAGGATTTAGAACATATTTAAAAAACGGATTCAGTTTATTTGGCATTTTATATCATTATTATATTTACGGCTTTTAAAAGCTATCAAATTATTTTTTGTAAATGAATGTGTGTTACTTCTGAGGTGTCTTCTTACTTTTAAAAATGGATATGTCTCCGACTGATGTTGTCAAAGCTATTGCCTTAATCCAGGATGGACGGTCACAGTATTACGTGGCAAGAGTTTTAAACGTCACAAGAAGTAAAGTGCAAAGGACTGTAAATCGGTTTAATCAGCATGGCGAGTACAGTAGGAGTCAATGTGGTAGGAAGAGTGTACGAATGAACGAGATGATCGCTTTATTGCACTAAATGTTTAACGTGACCGAAGAGCAATTTCTGTGTAGGTAAAAAAATAGATTGGAGGACGTACGGTAGGTCCAAGTAAGCGAGAGAACGATAAGAAGGAGGTTATCTGACATTGGATTACACGTGCAAGGAGACCTGCAACCGCTACCGAGTTGCCAAGAAACTACGGGGTTGAACGCCTTAGATTTGCTAGGGAACATCAAAATTGGGGCATTGATGAGTGGGAAAATATCCTATTTACCGACGAATCTACGTTTTGTTTAAAATCACCATACGGTCGTCAAAGAATCTATAGAAAAGCAGGAGGACGTTTTGGGCAAAACCATTTTTCGCCTAAGGTAAGCTATGGCGGAGGCTCCGTTATGGTGTGGGTTGGCGGGCAACTCAACAGCAGAACGGACTTGTTAATAGTCGATGGGGGGCAATGACAGCGGATAGATATATTCATCAGGTTTTAGAACCACATGTTGTTCCCTTTGCTCCATTTGTGGGAGACGATTTCATGCTAATGCATTATAACGCTTCACCGCATATTGCGAGAGTAGTCAATGAATATTTAGATGAGGTGGAAATCCCAAAAATGAATTGGCCCCCCCGCAGCCCCGACTTGAACCCGATCGAACATGTCTGGGACACTTTGAAGACCGGCAGCACATTGATCTAGATCATTATATACGGAACCTTCATTGAATGGATGCCAAGGCGCATAGAGAGGCTGTCATTCGAGCACGTGGAGAAAACACTCTTTACTGAGTTATTTGTTACTGTTACTGTTATTGTTTATTGTTATTGTTATTTTTCAAGTGTGCTTTTATTTAATTCGCGCGTGCCATTTTTGTGCTTTGAGTTTAAAGTTTTATATTGAATTTATAGGGAATTAATTAAATTTTGTTAAATAAGTTTGTACTGTTTCTTTTAAAAAAATTGTATTTGTGGCAAAAATAAAAACTGTCACTGTCATCCTCCATAGCAACCTTAGTTCTTCGTCCAGAAAAATTATTGGAAATCGCAATGATTCTTTAAAAAATCCATATTTTCCACACAAATAACGATATTGAGGTGAACCAAAAACAAACATGTTAAGATTAGATGTGACTTCATCATTAAAACTTAATTTAGAACAATATACTGTTTCGCCACTCCACAGAGTGTCTTAAACTTATAGTAAAAAACTTATTTTCGTTTAAACCTGTATATTATAAACGTACGTCTATTTTTTAGTAAAATGTGAGCGATTCTCCAGTAATTTATCTACAATATTCTTTAAAATTCGTCTAAATCCGACACCAAATAAAAAAGTTATTTGCGATTTAATTTCATCGAAAATTTACGTGGATCGATTATCTTGCCTGTGATTTATATTCTGCTGTATGTGTTAACTTAGATATTTCTTTTTTCAGACTTAGAAATCGAATTATTGAAAACAGTTTTAAAAAAATGGATTTTCATATTGATCCAGCGCATGAATTTGCCCTATTTGTATATGATGGGGGAAAAGAATTAATGATACAACAGGATGATATGTTTTGCTCTAAGGAAACAGTCAACTGTGCCACTTTTCCAAAATCCTTGCAATCTTGTGTATGTATAAAATTACTTACCACAGGGAGGTTGAATCTCTATAGTAGATTGGCCATCTTTAACTAAAAGCAAAAATAGTGCATTACAATGTATCAAGGAAAAGTTTTCCTTTTGGTGAAAAATCAGTTTACACTCTTAATATTGTTAGTAAATATGACATCAGATATTTATTATATTTTAGGGTACACACGATGCGTCTTCAGTATATTTTGCTGTAAAAACTTGTCAAAAATTTCATAAGGACAGAGTGGAAGTCTTAAAAAAGACCTGGGGAAAATATAGTGTAAAAACGACCCTATTTAGTGATTATGAAGGTAAACATATTATAAATTGTAACTATAACCAATCTTAAAGACATTAAATGATGAAAAAACATAGAACCGAAATCCTATTTTAGATCCCAGTTTGCCGACCATTTCTCTGGGTATAAAAAATACTGAACAAGGCCATTGTAAGAAAACCATGGCAATTTTAAAATACACAGAACATGAATTTGGTGGTAACACAAAACTACAGTGGCTTGCTTTGGTGGATGATGATACAATTTTAAGGTAATTAAACAAAGTATTACCACGTTTATTTGACAAGAAAGGATATGCTGAATCATTTTTTAATAATACATCTCAGACCGCTTTTCAAGGAGTATACATGTGTTCGTCAGTTTAAAATTATTTGTTCATGAAAATGGTTAAAACAAAATTAATCACTTTTAGCGTTTCAAGAATTGCCAAACTAACAACATGCCATCAAAATGCAACACAACCCCTTATAATGGGCGAACGGTACCGTTTCGGCGCTCAAGGATTTGACTACGCCACTGGCGGGGCAGGAATTTTGATAAATCGGGTTGCTTTAAACATCTTGGTTCGATCATGTAACTGTCCACGTCCCGATTCCCCAGACGACATGGTTCTTGGCGCTTGTGCTGAACAATATGGTGTTAATTTGGTTCATGTGCCTCAAATGCATCAGGTATGGGCAGTAGTAAATTTAAAGGTACGTCCACACTGGAGCAACATTCAGTAACTTATGTTCTAACACAGTGTCGAACGTTTATAAGTCATTAAACTTTTTAAAACAACAAAATGTTCACAATTATGGACAAAGTTTAAAGAATATTTGCACTTGTTGCATCTTTATATGATTTAAATGCAACCGTTGATTAAAATTACAGGATTTCAATTAACGATGCAACGTTCTGCCTACGCTGCAATTTTGTTTATTTATTTATTTAAATATTCATTTAAAGATCACATTTTGTGACGTACATCTCGTCAGTTAAAAGGCCTACAACTAATAAACTTATGCTAAAATAACAGTGAAAAAATAGGTAAAAACAAAGAAGAACGAACACTGAAGCACACATTATCTTAAAAACCGCCCAAGGCTAAAAAGTGGTTGAGAAAAACTCTTGTAAATTGTAGAAACTATATGTTAAAAGTAAATTCTTAAGAGCTTTTTAAATGATGCAGCACTTTTTATTTCTCTTATTGTATGCGGCAAGTGATTAAAAATTTTAACAGGCTTAACCACACTGCTCTCTGCACTGAAGGCAAGTCTGTGAGACGGGACTCTAAGGTCATTTCCATTTCTCAAAGAGTAAACATCTTGGGCATCCCGTACAAATACATACTTATCTAAATTTTTTTCTTACATAAATTACACATTCTAATATATGTAGAGACGTTACTGTCAGTATAACCAATTCTTTAAACAGTTCACGGCATGAATGTCTTCTGCCCCTGAAACTAATCGTTCTAATGATCTTCTTTTGCGCGATTAGAACTTCGCCAATTCGCTTGGCGTTGCCGCAACCCACGATACCATAGCTCAAGCATGAATAAGCCAGTGGCGGCTCGTCGTATAAAGCAACTGAGGCCGGGCCTCACATGTAAAATTAATAAATTATTTATTTAAATATAAAACGTTTTTTAACTAATTTCCAATCATTAAAAGTATCAAAACAATAGAACATTGAATTACCATCAAAGTTCAACATATTATCTTTTAAATTTAGCGCGCACCCCATTCAACATTAATTTTAAAAACTGAAATCGTTGCCTGACCGCATAAAAAGAAAAATGTAACCCCAAAAACTTGAGCTTCCTTTACGTCACAAACGCTATACTCTCCAACCCGGCACCTCCATCGCATTAATTGCGCAGAACAGGAAGAATAGGCAAATTTTGTAGGCGAGTGAGGCCCACTTATTTGGGCCTATATATCGTATTATTTTTACAGTAGCTTGCAATGGCTTGCATGTTGCCAAATGTTTATTGAACAAGGACACTTATTGACTTATTTACTTATTATTTAAATGTTTTATTTTTAAAAACATAAAAAAATAAGTTAGAAATGATTGATAAATGTTTTCATTGTTCTATAAGATATTATTAATAAATATGCAATTAAATCCCAATAACAAAAAACAGATAAAAATTAAAGATTATAGGTGGGTGCCTAGTGCCTATTTGAAACTTGGCAATGTTTTATTGTTAACAGGCTCATATATCTTTTCTTCTCGTAGGATCAGGTGTTGGGTTATTAGATTTAATTAGTGCCATTCGTTTATGATTGTTAACCTATCGTGATTTTAGATTTTCGAGGCAGGTTTGCGGGTTAAAATACTGACACCTAATTAATTTGTTTTCTTGTTGTTGAGTCGGTTGTGGTTGGTGATTGGAGGTAAGGTAAGGCAAGAGCCCTTTACATCAGGTGAGTAAGCCGATTTGCTTTTTATTTTAATAATTAATACAGTATTGCCATTGCCAAGGTCCAAGGTCTCGTTACATAAAATAATTTTTTTTGTGCTTTGTGCCTATTTTAATTTAAATTATGAATCCCTCTCACGATATTGTTTTGTCTTTGCTTGAAACCCCTTTCTCGCGACGACCTGAGATAGAAAAACGGCAAATTTTGGAGAGTCGACGAACACCAAAAATAACGGCAGTTTTTAGCGAAAAGAGGGTGGGTCGGGAAAGTTCGCGATCATTTCAAACTTCATGGTATGGTAGTTACAAATGGCTTTGCGGGAGTTCATATAAACAAAGTTTGTATTGCTGGCCGTGTATTTTATTAGGCAGCGTAAAAAACAATTGGAGTTCAGGGGGTGGGTATTCTGATTTAAAAAAAAATTTCACGGGCGGTAAAATCACACGAAAGTTCCAAAGAACATATTAAGAATTCTGTGGCGCTTACGAGAGTAGAGCAAAATGGAGACACAATAGCGGATGCACTGAGAGAAATTGACCCTGACCTTGCAAATTGAATATTTTTCTCGTGAAACCTAGTATTTCAAAATAATTATATTGCTGGTTGAATTCCTAACTACTCATTTTAAGCCAATGACCTTAAAATCGCGAAAAATTTTCGCCTGCGGCGCTATTTTCTAGCCTCACCCCATTATACACCCACGAGCCGCCACTGGAATAAGCGTAGGCATAATGGTAAGAAAGTAGCGCAGGTCTATTTGTGAACTGTCTAAGTTCCACACAACCAAACACTGTTTAGCCAGCCTTCCCAGGATCGAGTATATCTGAAAATTCCAAGACAACTGGGAATCCACATGTAATCCCAAAAGTTTTGGGCCCTCACCCTGCTTTATCGATGCGCCATTCATGCGCACTAAAATAGAGTAATCAATTCCTTTGGCAGAAAACATCATACACTGAGTCTTGAACAAATTAAGATAAAGACCACTGGATTGACTATAATCATTCATAAACCTCACACTGTCTACAGCCCCGGCACACCAACCCGAAACGCCCTCAGATGCGACAACAGCAATCATGTCATCTGCATACATAGTGAGGCTATTAGCAGGATTGTGCCTTGTTATATCACTTACAAAAATTATAAACAGTAGGGGTCCGAGAATACTCTCCTGAGGTACCCCCACGCTCACCGGTAGCTCCCCAGAATAAAACTCCCCACCACTCACATTCAACTTGACTCTCTGAGTTCTATCACAAAGGTAAGAAGACAGCCATCTCAAGGGCAGTCCTCTTACTCCAAAGCAATACAATTTAGCCAGAAGCAACTTATGATTGACCAAATCAAACGCGCGGCTGTAGTCAAAGAACAAACCAGCCGCTTGCTTTCTCCGGTCTATCATTTCTATAATATACTTGAAGGTTGTCAATATGGCGTCTATAGTGGATCGCTTCCTGCGAAAACCGAACCGAATATCAGGTAAACAATTAGAACTTTCCAAGAAATGATGATTCGTGAAAACGACAGCGTAAATAATAAAACAAGCTTAATGAAAAGGGAAAAATATGTCGGAAAGGAATTATTATTAGACAGAGCCTTTGACGGTGCTGTTGCGTAATTCGTAATTTTCAACATTATGGGATCCGCGGAGTGATCCAAAAATGGTTTCCCATTAATCTCTCTAGAGTGCAGACAGTGGGGGGTGGACGGTGAACTTTCTGAGCCCTTAAATATTAGTTGTGGCGATCTTCAAGGGCCTGTACTTGGTCCAGTTTTATTTCTCTTAAATTTGAATGATATTCATGGAGGCTTTGCGCTGTATGCATACAGTCGGATATTCCAAAAGTTCTAGAGAGGATCGTCATGCCCATTATGGATCACTGCCTTAGGAATGTCATTATAGAATTCCAATATGGATTTGTGGGGGCTTGCTCAACTCTGACAAACCTCTTCGTGTACACTAATTTCGCATTCACATATCGGATGCATTAGACAATGGATATGAGGAAACTCTATTTACACTGACTTTAATAAGGCTTTTGACCTATATTGGATCAGAATATCTTGGTGGATAAGCTAAAGAATATTGGAATTGGTGGGTTGTTTTTGTCATGGCTGAGTTCTTATTTGAGAGATCGCACGATGCAGGTAAGGATAGGTGCGGTGCTTTAATCTGGTTTTGAGGTTATGTCGGGTGTCCCTCAGGGGTCTCATCTGGATCCTAAACTGTTTCTACTACTGGTGAATGATATAGGAGAGCCTTTTCAATCAAATTACTTACTCAGATTGAAGATACCCCAACCCACAATACCATAGCTCAAACATGAATAAGCGTAGGCATAATGGATAATGGTAAGAAAGTAGCACAGGTCTATTTGTTCTTGTTGACTTGGCAAATTTCGCTAATTTAAATATGCATTATGTCAATTTCTTTAAATAGAACACCCTGTATTTTTTTAACTGATAAGGTGTATTTTTCAAAGCCTTTATTTTTTGTTAAATATGTCATCTACCTAAATCTTCTAGTTTTTGAAATACCTATTGTATATTTTATGAAAAGCTACACGAAAATTAGTAATTTTATTATTTTAATCAAGAATGCCATGGGCAAAATAATTAAAATGGGCATAAACATCAAAACTGAAACATTTTTTTAAGAGTCCTCTTTAGAGAATTTTAGAAACGAAAAAATGCATAGGTATTCGGTCAACAAAAGAGTATCATTTGTTCTTTTAAGTATTAACATTAAATGTATTATAATTAAAACGAACATCTTACACATTTATATTATAAATAAACTAAACTAAAAAGAAATATTAGAGATAATAATTAAAGAAAAACCGTCTTGTTACAAATTTTGTTCAATGTGTCCTCCAAAGTTCAAATTACATGAACGAATTCTTTTCGCAAATGAGTCGTTTACATTTCTTAAGTTATTTGCAGTGATGGTTTGGAACACCTCTCGAATTCGATTTTGCATATTTTCTCTTGTGGTAGGAGCCGTCTTATATACTATTTCCTTTACATATCCCCATAAGTAAAAATCTAGCTTGGTAAGGTCGAGAGACCTTGCTGGCCAAGATACTGGGCCTCCCCTACCGATCCAACGATCATGGAAACGTCGGTTTAAAAAATGTCTCACTAGTAGACTGTAATGAGCTGGCTCTCCATCCTGCTGAAACCACATTATTTCCCGAGTATGTTCTGGTAACCCGTTTAATAGCACTAAAATGATTCTGCGAAAAATCAAGGTACACTGGACCAGTAAGGTTTCCATGAAAGAAATGTGGACCAATGATATTATTTCCTATGGTACCAGCCCAGACATTAAGCGACCACCGATGTTGAAAATTATTTTCTCGTGTAAAAAAAGGGTTGCTAGTATCATAATAATAGAAGTTATGTTTGTTCACACATCCGTTTCTATGAAATGTAGCCTCATTACTAAACATAACATATTCAAAAAAACGAGGTTGTTGTATCATACCTTCAACCCACTGGCAAAATATTACTCTATTTTCATAATCTTGCGGCTCTAATTCTTGCAATAACTGAATATAATATGGATGAAAATGTTCACTAAGAAGCATTCTTGACACTGATGATGCACTAAACGGCAGTTCATTGCCTAGCTGTCGAGTACTCTTGTGAGGATCTTTAACTACACTTAAAGCTGTCATTAATTTATTGTCATCGTTAGTCGCTGGCTTGACTCGTTCATGTGTTTCATAATCAATATTTCCTGTTCTTTCAAATCTCTCTTTTAATCGCTCAAAAGCAGTTGGATGAGGATGTCTACTTTGTGGATGTTGTTGGGCATAAATCCTCGAAGCTAAAAATGAATTTCTTTCACCTGCTCCCAAAGCATAAGTCATGTCAATCAATAAGTTCTGCATATGAAAAGTTCATGGTCAAAATACACCAAGATCAAAAATAGTGATAAAGGAGAAAATTTAAACAATATTTACCATATAATACCAATATAAATAAGTTTTTCCACTACTAACCTATAACATCGCCATTATTGACCGATTATTAACGCTAGAAATCGTTTTTCTCTACCTTATAAGTATGGAGGGCTTTAGGAAGGAGGCCGATCGAATATGGCCGAATTTTAAATTTACGTCCCTGTTTTTCGTTACTTCGCTGGTTGGCCGTCGAGGGCGCCACTGCACGCTTCCCAGCTATTTTTTGCAGGTTTTGATAGGCGAGTGCGGTATTTATTTCGAATATCTTGAAAAATAAGCTTTGGAATCATTTTTTTGCGTTATTAATATAAACAATGAGTGGCGTACAATGTTTTACAAGTAGCGTTTGCTTCGTGCCGGGGTGTAAAACTGGATATTCGTCTGATAGAAAGCTCAGGAAAAATCGTGGTGAGAAAAATCCTAGTCTCTTTCAAGCCCCTAAGGTAAGCAAAAACCACAAAAGGTTCACAATATTGTTTATTAATAGTGGTCTTTCGTTACTCGTCTGTCTGTGTCGTCTATCCTTGATTTTGTCATCATAGATCTTATAGATAGATTATCCGACAATGGACGTATTTCTATTAACCAAATTTTTGATAATGTTAATCAAAATTTAATTAAAATTTATTCACTGTTACGAACTGTTTAACTAACTTTAAAAAGGTATTAATAATTTAAGAAATAATATTTCTCCTTTAATTGGCATTTTATACAAATTAAGATATTATAATATAGGTACCTACTTACGTCCCCTTAAAACTTTTAGGAAATATTTACTTTACAATATAGGTAGGTAGGTACTTAAAATTTCAATATTTAATATCAGTTTGCCAGTTCGTGGAATAATATATAATCCTTTAAAAAATTACAAAATAAAACCATAAAATGCATTCAAGCCCCCCCCCCGCGCCTAATTATATTACCTACAATTTTGGAAAACAATCAATTATTATAGATATCTAAATATTGTATATAATAATATATGATAGAATAATAAAAGTTTATAATTAATATTCCAAAAACAATTAAAAATACAATCAATACCTATAAAAAAGGTTTAAATATTTAATAAAAAAACATTTATTGAAAATATAAGATATTTTTATTTTTGTTATACTTTTTAAAAAAAGTTTTAGAAACTTATTAATATATTTTATTAATCACTATATTGTTAAAAAAAAAAATTAATTTAATTTTTTGGTTGTTAGTATACTATAATTTTTATTCCGTTTCTTTTCAATTTAATTTTAAAATCCCCATTTATAATCTTTTGTAAAGTTAGTTGGAAAATAAATAAGTTAAGAATCTTCTTCTTTTCAGGTCTGTTAAAAGGTGTACGTATACCTATAATCAACATAATATGTTAATTTATTTTTAGTTTTAATTTAAATAAAAAATGTATATAGTAACGTGCAGATTGTGTAATTATTTCCTTTCCAAATAAAAAGTTGTTTGAGTGTCTATAAAGAGTAAAGACCGCCAGTATTTGAAAAAATTAATCCTCCTGGTAATAATAATACAGTGTCTTAGAATGCAATTCACCCTTTTACATGCTAGAATTATGTATCTAGGGAGTATCCTGCACCCGCCTCTCACACATATCTCGGTCTGTAGACTGTTTAAATTAACTTATTTCGATAAAACAGTTAATTCTCCCATAAGGACCCATGAAATTTGCAGCGCTAATGGAACAATGCGATCCTGGCGGCAGTTTTTAAAGCAATGCAAAAGTGGGACCGGAATCGATGTATTGCGATCGGTCTCCTTCCTAAAGCCCTCCATACTTATAAGTTATTATTGACCATGGTCAATAATAAGGCATTGAAATCCATTATTGACCGATCTTCAAGAATCTATTTGAACGCAGGTAACTTGATTTTTTGATTCTACAACATGGTTAGGCAACCAGATAATTATCAATACATATTAGATTATTACAAATCCTTGACATTGTAAAATATGTCAAGCATCTGTAATAATCTAATATGTATTGATAATTTTTTCTTCTTCCATCCTTAATTCTGAAGGTGTACACATAATAATATCACTAACATTTTCTTTGCTCATTTTTTAAAAAAACGGAAAACTCGTGAAATCTGATGACATAAATGAACAAAAATTGACATTAACAAAGCCACCTGACAAAACAACAAAATATTTTGCCAATTCCAAAGCGCAGGTAACTTGATTAAAAAATATACTTATACCTACCTATAATTTTTTATAATTATTAATACATACTATAAAGATAAATGTCTTATAAAAGTTTGTAGTAGTGGAAAAAATATTATATTAACCACGGTTTAGACAGCTTATAGCCCTCGCGTCTTAAATCACTCGTCGCTCCGCTCCTCGTGATTTAAACTTACCGCTGGGGCAATAATGATGGCTGCCTAAAGCTTGGTTAATAATATACTATTAAAGAGAAATAATAATGACAACTTATGTCAAGGTAAAGAGTTTATTTTGCCATGACCATCTTGATATATGTTTCTATTTTCTCAATGAATATTCCAATTTTAATTATTTTGCACATGACATTTTTGATTAAAATAATAAAATTACTAATTTTCGTGTAGCTTTTCATAAAATATACAATATTTCAAAAACTAGAAGATTTAGGTAGATGACATATTTAACAAAAAATAAAGGCATTTGAAAAATACACAATATCAGTTGAAAAATACAGGGTGTTCCATTTAAAAAAATTGACATAATGAATATTTAAATTAGCGAAATTTGCCAAGTCAACACGAACATCCCGTATAATAAATAGAACAAATAGTGATATGGTTAAGTACGTACCAAGTACTTTAAGGTACCATCGTGCCGAGAAAAAACTGGTACAGCGAATTTAAAAAACTGGGCGAACGACATACATATCTCCTCGACTATAAAAGATGTCTAGTTGAAAAGGTAAAAACATGTAATTTTTAAAAAGTAACCTAGGTTACAAAATAAAAGGTTTGTATTTTGCCATACGGGGTAGATCAAAATACAAAAAATCAAATTGTCAGTTTGATTTAATTTTGTGACTGACGTGTCAAACGAAATATTTTTTAAAAAATGCCAGCGTTAACCGTCGAGCAAAAAGCGATCATTTACACGCGATTGGGAGACGGGCATCAAATACGACACATCGCAGATGAATTAGGAATTAGCAAAAATACCGTACTGTTAGCTAAGCAGAAAATTGAAGAATATGGAAGTATCGTAAGAAAAGCAGGTTCTGGTCGCCCCAAAATTTCGAATTTAGGTCAAGATATACGATTAATTAATTTTTTAAGAGATAATCCATTCGAAACAGCAATAAAGGCTAAAGAAGAAACACATTTTCCTGGTTCGGCTAATACAGCTCGTAGTAGAATTCGTAATTCTGATATAAAAAGTTGTTGTGCTAAAAATAAAATTTTTTTGACCGAAGCAAATAAGCAGAGAAGATTAGAATTTGCTCATGAATATATAAATCAAGATAACATGTGGGAAACCGTAATATTTTCCGATGAAAAAACCTTTCAATCCTGCCTGCAACAATGGTAAAATCCGCGTCTACAGACCTTCTGGTACGAGATACGAGATACGATGAAAGATATACACATAAGACCAATCAAAGTGGACGCTTTTCTATAAACGTTTGGGGCTGGATTAGTGCAAGGGGCCCAGGAGTTTGTCAAATAGTGCAGGAAAGGCTCAATGCACTATTATATTGCAATATACTAAACCAAGTTATGATACCATCGGTGGGCGCAGTATATGGCCAAGATCTTATATTTCAACACGATAATGCTCCGATACATATATAGATCCTTTATTTAGCACCTGGCTAATAATAAATTACAACATTATATCCAAATTTGCTTACAAAAATCAGCTTAATACTGCACAAAATCATCCTAATGTCTAAAGTCATACATATACAAACCATACAGCTCAAAAAAAAACAAAAAAAAACGTAGTTTACTATTATAATGTAAAGTTATTACGCATTACCCATAGGAGTAAATCATAAATCTATACTCTCGACTCAAAGCTTGACATGCACTTAAACTATCATTCTCGCAATAGTCTTTGCTTTAGCACATTTTTAAATTGCTTAACATTGGCTACAGTTTTAATTTCGATTGGAAGCTTATTAAACTCTAACAAGCCTTTATGATACAGTCCATTCTCTGTACTTTTCTTATTTTTAGTTGTAACATAAAAATTTCTTTTATTTCTTGTATTATAAGAGTGCATTATTACATGGTTTTCCAATTTGTTAGTCAAGTACTCTGGTGTTAAGTTATTTTGGATTTTGTATATTAGGATCATGCTCTGGTAAATAAGAAATTTATTTATTGGGAGCCACATAAAGCCCGCATAGTTCAGAATTATTTAGAAGAAAATCATATTCGTGTTCTGCCGTGGCATTCGAAGAGTCCCGATATCAACCCAATTGAAAACGTTTGGGGTGAAATGGCAAAATTTATGTATAAACATAACTTCCAGCCTAGAACCCAAGTTGAATTGCGCCAAAGGATTATGGAAGCATGGGATGAAATAATGCAAGAGTATACGAGAAACCTAGTGTTAAGTATGCCACGACGTTTGCAAGCCTTAATCAATAATAACGGTGCAGCTACCAAATATTAAAAAACATGTTATTTTTTGTTATATTACAGTTTAAATATGATTGAAATTAAAATTGATAGGAACAGTGATATGATCCAATATTTAAAAAAGTCTTGTTTTTATTTGTGTTTCATTTTGAAACAATAAACTATACGTATTTTGATTTCTCCTTGTATTTTTAACAACAATGATAACCTATTCTCAATAGACTTTGCATACTCTTTATCAAAGTTCATATGAAGTTTTACTGGTATCAGACTTTATTACATTTTTTCTAATAGTCTAGGAGAAAACAGGAAATTTTCGGTGTACCAGTTTTTTCTCGGCACGATGGTACATATGGTAAAAATTTTGTTTAATTCTATTGATTCCATAGGCAACTATGATTTTTTTAATAAGTCAAATAAAAATCATAATATACCAGGAAATAATTATTTACTTTACAACGTCGCCATCAAATTCAAAAAAGTAAAAATGACTGTAGAGATTCTTTCTAGCGGAATCAGAAAGAGAAAAAATATATAGGGTGTTTCATTTAAAAAAAAAAATTTATGTAGTACCTACCAATTTTTTGAGTCATCCTTTATAACGCAAAATATTTTTACGTTATGCTCTATTGCAACCCCATAACTCTTATATTAAACTTTTTCTTATATCTCTTACAGTTTAGGCGCTATCGAAGGCGAACACCTTGTTGACTCACCCTGTATATTAATTACCTACAATAAAATCACTTTGTCGATAAATTCATGTAATTTCAGACAGTAAAGCATATGTAAGTAAAGAAAGATGACCTTTGACCTTGCATTCGAACTTCGAACTGGAGGGTGCTAGAAATTTTATTTTTGCTTCTTCAATAGATTGGCACCCAACAGCTGAACAAGCTGGTTTCCACGCATCAGTTCTTAAATATATAAGCATTAATATTTCAAATTTTAAGTTTCCCAAATATTAGAGTGCTGTCTATATTTGATAAATAAACTCAAACCGTTCTCCGCATTCCAATTAAACGCCATAACTAAAAGAAATTCTGCACTTATTCTCACCGATTTAAAAAGGAAAAATAATACTAAGCTCTTAGAGTACCTACTTGTAGTTTCGCGATTGTTTTGAACAGAACAAGCCTCAATAACTTGCAACATTTCGTCCATATTGAAAGCAATGTTTACAAATGTTTCATTATTATCTTTTGATCTTTACCACTAAAAGACGATTCGCGTACAACTTTTGTTGAACCTCGTCTAGCCGCAACACCAACATAATGCAACACAACCCAATATATTCCAACAAAGGTAAACTTTTTGTGTTGAAATGAGTTGTTGCATTATGTTATGTTATGTTGCTCCAGTGTGGACGCGGCATAACATGTTAAATTTGTTTGTACACTTAAGTAGGTGTAGGTGTGTAGGTGCCCTGTACAAAAGCAAACAAAACTCAGAAATAAAACTACCTACCTACATTACTTTTGACAACTGGCCTACATCTTATCTTACAATTAGACAAATAAAAAAATAGAGATAAAGATACTATTTACTGCGTTTTTCTAAATTTTAGGCAAGGCCACCAGATTATGCTTCTGGTCGTTTAGCCAACAAAGATGCAATAAGTTTTCACAAACATTGGATGATTGACCCAGTAGAGATTTACCGGCAGTGGTTTGAGAAAGAAGATTATAGCCTAACCAAAGCATATTCAACTAAAACAGAATTGTAACTGTGATTTTAATAAAGAAATTTCTAGTGGAACTATTTTCTTTTATATTTCTGTCCTAAAATGAAATCTTAACTAAAACCTATATAGGTATACACCTCAGTATACACATCATTTCTATTATACAGAATGCCCCGCTATCACCCAGGACCCTATATCATCTAAACCATATACACACCTAATTGTTAAATTTTGATCAAAAACCAGGTTGTAGGAAAGTAAACAAATTGCACCATTGGCAAGTTTGATATTATTAAAGATATAAAAGTGTTTAAATTAGCGAGCTAGGTAGTACCTACCTAATATTTATTTTTAACACTCATTGAGTTTGGAGAATGCAAAAATCAATTTAGCATTCTGATTGATTTTGAACTAAAATATACAGGAATGAGGCCTACCTGTATCAAAGAGTAACCCAACTAATTGATTGGGTTACTCTTTTCCTGTATGTACGATTAGTTTTAGGTAGATACCTGTACTGGTTCTTAGAAAATTGTCCTATAAATGGTATGACAAAACAGAATAATTTTAAAGATATTATATACCTATAGATACTTACATATTAACTAATATAAATATATTATAATAAAATCTCAATAAATTACAACACTCAGAAAATGTATTGGTTGTGTTGCTATATAGGTACATCCTTATAATTTATTTAAAGCAATACCTACTTATATTATATAAAGTAATGATTTCTCAATAGTAATTTATATTCTAGACCACTTATCCTTAGCAGTTTGTCCTAAAAAGCATTTTCCCTAAAAAAATGCAATAATATGGAAAGGAAGGAAAATGTATTTTTTATAGGGAAATGGACAACATGTCCTCTGGCAACAGAATATGAACAAAGACATGGGAAGACATGGCTATGGGAAAATAGAAAATGTATTTAACTATATACCTAAAAGTAAAGTGAGAAACTAAATAAAAAGCTGTAAACATTTAAGGTGGATGAAGATGTTAACGTTTAATGTCATGTTAACGAAAATTTCTATAAGCATACCCAAACTTATTTAGAAGCAGGGTAAAGTGACCACTAGCAAAGAAGCTTATTAGCCGACATATTACTTTATGTTGGTTGTATATTTGGTTGAGCAGCAAAAACATCTTAATGTGAAGCAGTATGGGTAACCAGGATACCTAATCCTACTACCTTCTGAAAGTACCTACTGACATTCTTATTGTACAACATATACTTGTAATAATAGAAGAACCACCAAGTAGCACAACTCAAGCGCTACATTCTGAGTAATGCAATGAATAATAGGCTCATGCATACATAGATGTCAGATCACAGTAAAGCTTAGATAGATGATGGGTTGCGTGTCCTATCTTCTTTTTTTTTCATCAATTCCACCAACACTCCGTTAAATAAGATTTAAGGTGGATTTATACCTCGATTTATACAGACCAATTTAAAAAAATTAAATTAAATACCTACATTCTTATGCTATGGTGGCATATGCACATCACCTAACAATAAAAGAAAATTAAATTCTTTAATTGGTCAGCATAAATCCACCGGCATATGAGTACTTTGAGTACCTACCTCTATACTCTATATAGGTATGTAATCTTTCTTCTAAAATTTTTTTTTCTTTGGCTATTTGTGCCAAAATAACAACAATAAGTACAATTTTTACATTTCCATACCCAGGATCTGCGCCACTAGGTACTTGTGCCGAGGTTTTCCACTGAGAATTTTTAACTCTGACGCACAACTCTGACGAAAGCTTTTACTAAATTCGTGGGTTTCCCACAACCCTAACCGGTAACCGACCACAGAGAGAGAGAGACCTAAAGGTTACGTCACAGAGCAATAAAGGTTAGTTCCGGTTACGCTTAATGGTTTCTTCTCTTCGCTTAACGGTATGGTGTGACATTAGCTCCTAAATCGCGTTCCTTCCGCTCGATTAAGTGGTCACAGCTTCGTGAGCTGTACGGCCATGAATTTTTTGTTATTTCTTGGCACATGAGTATTAAATTTATATGAGGCTGGCTAGATATCTGTAAAAGAAAAGACAAGAGGTCATTGCAACCGAAATCTAGTGATGTGACGTCTACGTTGAACATATGTGTAAATGACGTTTATTTAAAAGCTATTAATTACAGCTGTTTAACTAAACTATTTCTTTCAAAAAAGTTTGTGATGTGTATTTAGAATTAAATATTTATAGAAAGGCATACATACAACCTGCAACCATGGACCCAGAGGGATCAACGTTTTCCCCTATTTTAATCGCTGTACTTTTACTGGTTATAACCCTTAGTAGGTGATGTGCTTTTAAAGTTAACTTTTATTTGTAAAAGCCTTTTTATTTTAGTCTTTTTCTTCCTCCGACGGGTTATTAAGCAAGGAAAACGCTACGTTTTATTAACAGGCCTTAATGAGAGTGGAAAAACCCTGATTTATTCTCACTTGCTTCACAACAAACATTCGATAACTTACACATCCAGCCAGGATAATGTAGATGAATACAAAAGCGATGGGGTAAGTTTTAAGGTCCTTTTACTCTGTTTGATACATCATAAATAGTAAATGTGTGCTTTTTCTTTAGAAAGAAGTCACAATTGCAGACCTTCCTGGCTTCCATGGTATTAGACAACAGTTTTTTGAAAAATATAAAGAGAATTCTAAAGGCATTGTCTATGTAGTTGACTCTGTAACGTTGCCTAAAAATATTAGAGATGCAGCAAGTGTTTTATACAACATATTGATTGACCCTGTGGTTATAAAAAATAGACCAGATATTCTTATATTGTGTAACAAGCAAGACCAAACATTGGCTAAAGGGTCCAATGTGATTAGGTCCATGTTAGAGAAAGAAATGTAAGTATAAAGTATTCACTTCCTAGTAAAGCCCTCCTTATAATATTTAAATTTGGTGTTTTTTGGGGCCTGCTAAAATGGTTTTCTAAACAATGTAACAATTTTAAGTTCATGAATGTCCCGAGGAAAATCCCTTATTTTATATAACCTATTTTATTTTTTATGCCTAATCAAAATGCATTATCAGGGTGCCCCGAATCTAACATACTTTCTTTAAATGAATCACTATATATTATGACATTTTTGGATTTCTACCATATCCCATCTAAATTAAAGTTTCTTATTTTTTAAAAATTTGGTCTTTAGCAGCACTTAAAAAACATGCATGGCAGTACAAACCGACAATATAAATGAAATTTGGGGTAGGGTATTCATATAAATGAAATTTGGGGTAGGGTATTCGTAGGGAACAAGGCATATTTAAAAAAAAATGAATACTAAGTAGTAGGACCTTTTAAAATGGCTTTCTAAATGTAACAATTTTAAAAACCCTCAAAGTCCCTTATTGTTTTTCATGCCTGTTCAAAATGCATTTTTAATAATACTAGGGTTCCTTAGGTACCTATACTTATTCTTTATGGTTTTCCCTAAAATAGTTGGGTGATAACTAAAAAATTATAAGTTTACACTACCTATAAAAACATAATGCTGATTTTCTCAATGTATATTTGATAATCCCTGACTATTTGGAACACCCTGCATATTTCCAAATTATTTTAAACTGTAGACTTAATGCCTCCCTATTTTTTGGAAAATATATAAAAGTTTAGTAGTTTAGTGGGCCGTCCGGTGTAGCATGTTTCATAACAATTGTATGCTTATACTTCTGGATCTCAATCCTTGGATGATTTAAAATAAAAGCTCATATCAATATAGGTCCGTATCCCGTTCATTTTTGAGATGACGTCTGCGCTAAAAACTCATTGTTGTTTTTTCAAACATGAATAATATTTCCATGGTTACGCCCTATCACTGAGCAAAAATAGTCATTCGACTTTTTTCGTATCACGCATGGTTTTCGATTTATGAAATAATAGGCATGTCCCTGTGATTTTGATAAAATTGCATTTATCTCCTAAACAAAGCAGAAATCAAAAAAATATCAAAAGGTACTTTGCATTAAACATTGAACTGTCTACATACCTAACTGTGCTAGCAAAAAGCCAGTCGCGTACATATTGTGTTCTGCTTAAATTTTTTTTACTATTGCTTTATTTGCATACATTTTTTACATAATTGAGCAAATAGTAGAGTATTTTTAAAATAAAAATAACACTACATAAAATAAAATAAAACATCAACAGAATCTAAAAAATATTAGATATTAGGCAATTATATTGCAATTAAGATTTCAATAATAAACACAGAGAAGAGCGGAATTAAAAAGAATTAAAGAGAACAAAGACAAAAATTTAAAACCAGTCATAACCTGTTCTTTAAGAAAATTTAACAAGTGATTAAAAACAAAAGTTATGAACAGATTTAAACAAACCTTAAAACTTGTACAAAAATGCAGTCGTAGTGTATTTGAGGAGGCGAAATGGTCCAGATACTTGGCAATAGTGTACATAATAATTTAATACCCTGTATCTCAAAAATAAGCGGTTGCTGACCTATACTTGTACCAGCTTTTTTTCTTAAAATCATCCCCTCAAGTATTAGCAAGCAATTATGAAACATCCTGATACACGCTGTGCAAAACAGATCGTCTTCATACCAAGTTAATTCTCAATAACACTTTATCCACAATATATTGAATTTAGTTTTAGACATTCTATTTAATTTACCTCTTTGTCTTCATGTTATTGTTAAAAATCACCAACTTCAAAAGGATCTATTCTCTAACTACTTTATTTAGTAACTTGTATTGCACAAAATTATATTTTCTTAATAGTTCATACTTTTCATATTGTATGTTATTTATAGGAATACTCTTAGAAATACCCAGTTAAATCAACTGAAGCAACTGGACTCGAAAGATAATGTTAAGAATAAACTAGGAGATTCATCAAAAGACTTTACTTTTTCAAGCTTATATTGCAAAGTTGATTTTGCAGAGTCTTACGCCTACAATAAAAATGGCAGTGTTGACTTAGAAGGATTAAAAAAGTGGGTTAGAAAGCTCACGAATTAATTTAGCTTTTTATAATTCTTTTATTTTTTTATAATTTATTTTGTTTGTGTTAATGTTACATTTACATATACAAATATAACAAAAAAAAATAAATACAATAAAATACTGCATGTTAAGTAAATTTGAAGATATATCAATAAGGAACCACCCTGCAAATGTATCAATAGTTGTGATTTATAATTTAAACAATTCGACAAATTTACTGAACAGGCGGTAGGCACGTTCATTATTACAATAATACAATTTTTTTTAATGAAATTGTTTGTTTTTATTGTGTCACACTATTAGGTAAATCACAATGTATAAATGGTTAAGACATCACCTGAAATACTTAAGTAAAGTTAAGTAATGTTAAAAAGGCTTTACACTTCTTAAATTTTAAGCATTTTTATAAATTTCAAACAAGTGTGCAACAATGGAAAACTCGTTTGATATTGATCTTCCAGAAAATTGTATTATTTATTCAAAACTTCATATTGCTTACATTTACTTGAGAAATTATTTTTAAAATTTTTTGTTATTTGTAAACCTTTGTCCATTTTTGAACTTATTAAACATAAGTCGAGGATTTGAAAGCGATATTAAAAGGTTCTGGATAAAGCACCAACCTTAGGATTGTTTACTTTTAAGGCTGGTATTATAGGTTTGGTTTAAACTCGACACAAAAAAGAAACAAAGTTTCACCAAACCTATTATGACAGCCGTTAGTAATTTTACTGAAGTATTTCATGTCAGTTTTAAAATTTTTCTAGCATTACTGCAAATAAATTATAAGTTACTTAAATATCTACATTGGTTACCCCAAATTAAGAATAAGTTTTATCCAACGAGGTATTGTATTGTGATTGCTGAATCTAAGGGATCTAAAACAGTTTTTGTAAACTGAAAAATAAAATTGACCTTATTCAAAACAGTTCAATTAAATTACTTAAGCACCCCCTTCTCCAAAAAGGTTGTAATAACGTCGTTTCTAATATATTTTATCTGCAATATTACTAGAAATAAACTTATCTATCATAAGAATTCGGCTAAAGTTTCACTTAGCCTGCGCGGCTAATTCAAGCTCTTGTTCTACTATTTTTCTATATTCATCAAATCCGCCTTCTATACTCTTTACTGTGCTTTCGCTACAATGCCACAGTTCATTAGTAACCACTCTGATCAATCTTTCGTCGTGAGAAACCAAAATAACACCACCCTAAAAATAATAAAATAAAAAAAACATGAAAAATATGTTGTTCTTCTAATACTGGTTGATTGATTATAGAAGTTAGCGAGATATGTTTTAATTAGCCAACCTTATAAATGATAATGAAAAAGCTACTTAATAATAATAATAATAATAAAACACCTATTATTCCAAAGATACAATGTTACACACGGAAATAAAGGCTCACTTACAGCATGCTTTGAAATGAAAGGTACTGTTGAAGCCTATTACCTTAGCTATATTTTCTGTGCTATTAGAAAACTTTAAAATTAATATTTGTAAAATGCTTAGGTTCGGATTTCTTTAAATTTAATGATATTTTTTACAAAAATAAATAGATGGAATTCTCTATCACCCCTTATAGCAGAAATTTTTATGGATCATTTTGAGAATCATTTCATCCTTAATTCTAATTTTAACCTTCTTGATAAAATACAGTTTTAGTATAGATACGTCGAGGACAGGTAGGATGGACTAAAAATTTTTTTAAAATTTTTAAATAGTCTTTATTCACAGATTAAATTTACAATGGAGTTGGAGGATAATGAGCAGATTAATTTTCTTGGCCTCACTTTGTTCAGAGAGGATAATAAGATCAGCTTCAAAACATTCCGTAAACCAACTCAAACCGATCATATGATTCCACAGGAGTCTCAACATCATGTTTTTCACAAGTTAGCATCTCTAAACTCATATTTTCATACTGTTGTCTATTCCCTTTAGCACGGAACAATTTATGTTAGAAAAAAAAAATATTATTTTTCAGATAGCTCTTACAAATGGTCTTTCTTTGCATGTGAAATAGAATATTTAATAAAAAGAACACACAAAGATTTTCAGAAAACTATTATACTAAATTTGTTAAGAATGAAAGCCTTCTTAAGAAAACTTTCATCACCCTACCTTTTCTTGGGCATATTTCCATAGTTTGCGCTAGTGCTCTAAGGGAATTAAATAAAAGTCTGTTTATATGTGTTTTTAAGTTAGGTTAAACCTGTGACTTCTTTTCTTTCCTCGTTTCCTTTGTCGGCATTGTTCATAAATACTTGTTTTATAATTATTCGGCAGTAACTTTATTTCTCGGTGTGTTGTACGTGGTTATCTGGGATTTTGTTGCTGCTTGTTTTTGTTAAATTTTATAGGTGATGAAGAGATTTTATGTTTACCTAGTTAATATATTGTTAGGAGAAATGTTTTTTTATAAAATTCAGACTGATATTCGATACTTACTCGTCAGTAATTAATACATGTACTATCTTCAAAATTTGCATATTATATCTTCACAATTTAACACTTAGGAACTCTGCAGTTAGTCTGTTACCTTTCAGTCATAATTCGTTAAAAATATTTAGGTAGTTTATATGTTAAGTCAGGTCTTGCTCTTGTATGTGACTGTGTTATGCGTTCGTTGGTCCAAATGTCCGTACGTCTGTAGTAGTCGCTCATGATTTTTAAAAATAATTCGTTTATGGTTGTATTTTAAAGTCATTGTGTAGAACTCGGTTCATAGCATATCTCGGTACGTTTGCTATTAGTTTCAGTGCCTTGTTCTGAACTACCTGGAACTTGTTCAGCTCCGCATTGCCTATCTTACACCACGCGGTCGCATCATAAATTAAACCGGCCTGACCAAGACCCTGTAGAGGTTGACCTTTGTCCTGTTGCCAATTCTACTCCTCCTGTGAAGCAGGGCGTAGATAGAGCTTAATTGTTGCAATTCAAACTTTACTCTATGAATGGAATTTAGCCTCCAATTCAGTCTGGTCGAAGATAAGTCCCAGGTATTTAACTTCCTGGCACTAATTCACTTGTACCCCGTTGACGCTAAGCCTAGTCTCAGGTCGTTTAACATCGCTTGTTTAGAAAAATATGGCCTACGTCTTGGAAGAATTCAGACGAATCTTCCAAGCCGAAAGACATTTTTCTATAAGTTTAACGTGGCGCTGCAAGCTCGAGATTATTAACCACGGTTGTTTTGATTTCGCAGTAATTGCAGTGTCGTCGGCAAATAAATAGAGCTCATTTTGTCTATCTTTCGGTATGTATTGTAAAGCATCGGAGATAGAGGTGAGCCTTGCGGCACTCCAGCCCTGATACGTTTTATCAAAGAAAGCGCGCATTCCGACGAGACTGCAAAACTTCTATTTTCAAGAAATGAAGCCACAATCTTGATGTGATAGTTTGGAGCTCCGAGCCCTATTAGCTTTAATAGTAAACCTTGTCGAAAGCCTTACTGACGTCAAAGAAAACCGCCCCCGTGTGCATCCTTCTGTTAAAACCCTTCATGATATTTGATGCGAGTCTCGTTGTCTGCCTAACTGTGCAATGTTCGGCTCGAATACCTAACTGTTCATTAGGCAGAACATTGCGCTCAAACACAAAGTCATTTAGACGAGACAAAATCAGCTTTTTCGTGATTTTTCCCAAACTAGAGAGTAGGCTGATCAGTCTATAGTTCACTGAAGCAGTTGGGCCTTCTCCTTTCTTGTGTATCAAGATTAACTTTGCGTGTTTCCAGGCACACGGGAAATGGTCTTCGTTGATTATCGCCTGGGATAAGCTTGCAATATTCCCCAAAGCTCTGTCGGGTAGGTTTCGCAACGGGGCTTTTCTGAGGTTCAAAACACTTGTTATTGATTTGACTTCGTTTAGAGTCACCTCTGGGAAGTTCTAAATTGAATGGTTCATTGACTTAAAAATTGAATAGTTCTGGAGACCCTCTCATCCCTATGTGGGTCCGTTGTTGAATTTTCGCAGAGGTTGTCTGCGAGCAATTCAGATTTATCTTTAGAAACTGTTATGCTGGTTTTTTTCGCGATTAACCTCGGCTTTGATTCGAGGATCCTCAGTCCTAAATGCCCGAATAGTCTGTTTATGTTCTTTAGGTCCAACAATGCGATTTCCGTAATCTTTTCGCACCTTAAGGACAGAGTCAATAATCTTAATAAGGGTGGAGTGTATAAATTGCAGTACGATTTATTCAGCAAAAGACAAAGCAGGTTACAAAGGTTATTACACAACAATAAATCGAGTTTTGGGAAACTCAAAAACCGCAAATCACTCGTCTGACCCAGGTACAAACTTTAAAGCACTGCAGACTCGAAACAAGAGTCAAGCTTAACGTCCTGGAAAATCTAGAAATTGCCGCCTGGAAATGTTTTCAGGAGTTATGCTGGATTAGTTGGTAATTAAATAATTAAACAGAGGGCGTCCCAGTCAATTTATCCTTAATGACCATTGAACTCCCACCAGTAGAAAAACAAAGCTAATCGCCCAGCACGGTTTCGCGGAAGCGTAATTCATGCGCCGTACGTCGGATTCCTACGATTTTTGGATATTTGACGTTTAAGTTGTCCAGAGCCGGTCGTCTCTTTATTCCTTATTTGCACAGTGTTCGCGTGTGAATTATGATATTTGCGCGCGTTATTCTCAGTGATTTTCAGTTCTTTATATTGTACTTTGTAGAACTTTCGTTAAAAATTTATTACTAGATTAAAGTTATATAAATACTTAAGATTATTTAGGTTATAGTGCAGTACCTTTTAGTGCAAAGTGAAAGTTCGTGATGAAAAACAAGTATATGATGTTGCTTTGCAACAATTGTTTGTCAACGACCCAAATTCAGTTCTTCAGGTAAGTACCTAGCTACAGAAAATAATTTTAAAATTGTATCCCCGCATATCATTTACCTTGTTTTCAATAAAATCATGTATTTATTTAGGTAAGTGTTTTTTTTTGAAATATTTATGCTATTGATTGTTTTGATAGGTATACCTACCTACTATAAAAGCCCTTCAACTTTTGTCTAACATTTACCTGGTTTTTACAATAATAATTAGCCGGCCTGGGACTTATTACACAAGTACTATGTTTTAAAAAGTGTTATAGTGTTCTATAACGATTTTATAAAACTCCATAGACTGATACTTACAGTAAATTTATTTATAGCCTTCCCCAAAGCTTCAATGGTTTCAATATCCAGATGGTTAGTAGGTTCATCAAGCACTAAGAAGTTGGGCCTGCCCATACACATGCTAGAGAACGCAACTCTGGACTTCTGCCCTCCCGATAGACTTGATACTGTTTGAAGCGCCAAATCTCCAGACACTCCAAAACTACCCAGTTGTCTTCTGTATTCTTCTATCGGTTTACCTATTAGGTATAAAATTGATAGATATATAGTCTATTTGTAAATGATGCGAAGTAATAAATCAATCAAAACCGTCTTCTCCATGGGCGTACAAGATTTTTTGGCATGTATAGATTCAAATAGGCCTGAATTTTTAAATTTGTGCAGAATTAGTACAAATATCGGCATTAAATTCAAGTTTTGTCTTCAAATATATATTTTAATATTAAATTTTTTAAGCTTAAAATTATGCACCATTTACCTGGAAGCAATTTTATTAAAACTAATTAGAGTCAAGGTACTTATTTCGTTTCTGCTCTACTCATTTTATTCCTTTTTTAGTTTTACCTAATCCTGGTTACCTGTTTGCTAATTATGTGGTTATTATGCCTTTATGGGTGCCTCTAATGGAATAATACACCTATTTATATCTATACATACCTACCTTGGGTGTTTGTTTCTCAGTGAAACTAGTCAAAGTATGAAGTGTCATGTTTTCTAAATTAATTATGGAGAATTTTCAACAATTGCCTAAACGCCATAATTTTTTTTTTTTTTTTAATTTTTACGGTAGACGAACATTTTCCGAATTTAAAACTGAAGAAAAAAGGCGTTTTTGAATTAAAAATCCAACATTTTAGATCAAAATTTATATGAGAAATCGGATAAGCTCATTAAAAATACGGCATCCCATTTAAAAAAATATCAAAGTGACCCCTAGTACTTTTGTTTGATGTTCAATTGTTTTTTGCTGAAGATATTCGAATTCGCGGGAGAAAATGACTTAAGATGGTTATTAAGTACAGGAAAAGTCAAAAAATCGCCTTGTCTAGTCTTGGTTGGATAACCCTGTACAGTAAATGAAAAAAAAAAAAAATTCTTGACTGTTACGATTATATTAAAAGTAAGAATGCGGATTTGAGTGTTGACAATGCAGTGCAATTTACAACAGATATGCTTAACGTTGGGAAAACAACAATATATAAACTTTTAAAAGAAGAGAAAACGGTTGGCGTCAAACCTCCAAAAACTTCTCCAGGACGACCAAAACTTGAGCTGGATGACGTTTTAATGCAGAGAATAAGTCGAAAAGTTCATAGTGTCTTAAAAAAAAAAGAAATTCCCACGCTGACAAAATTTTGTCTTTAATTCGAGAAGACCCAGGTTGCCCATTTATGTGTAGAAATACGCTCTAGAAACTATTAAAAAAAATGGGTTTTCGGTGGAAAAAACATAATGAGCAATCGATTTTAATAGACAGAAGCGATATCGTCTGTTGGAGAAGAAAAGCATCCGAAAAGCCAGAGAAGAAAACAAAAAAATATTTTACCAAGGCGAAACATGACTAAATGAAGGCCACACCGTGAATTTTGGCAGGATGAAAATATTAAAAGTTCAAGGCAAGCTTTTTTGGAAGGATTGCCCACAAGATTAAGACCGCCACCTGGAAAAGGACATCGACTTATCATAACCCATATTGGAAGTTCCGAAGGTTTCGTTAAAGGTGATCTACTGATGTTCCAATCTAAAAACACAGGAGAGTATCACGAAGATATGAATGCCGATGTCTTTGAAGAAAGGTTTGAGCAAGTGCTGGATCTTATACCAAAAGATGCAATAACTGTATTGGATAATGCAAGTTCTCAGTCTAGGCTGACGGAAAAATTACCGACCAGTGCGTGGAGTAAAAGTGAAATAACAGAATGGCTAAGTTTAAGACAGATACAATTTCTATTAGATTCCTTTAAAAAAGAACTATTGGTATTAGCCAATTTACATAAAAATGCATTCAAAAAATATGTAGTCCATGAAATGGCAAAGTTACGAGGATTATCTGTGCTTACCACTGCGAATTAAACCCGATCGAACTTATATGGGCTTAAATAAAGACAGATGTCGCAAAAAAAAAACACGACTTATAAAATTGTGGATTTAAAAAGACTTTTTAATGAAGCTATGGGTAAAATCAGTGCGGAAAAGTGGAAAAAGTATATCGATCATGCGATAGAAGAAGAAGCCAAAATGTGGCAGGTAGATATAATAATCCAAGAAATAGTTGAACCGCTTATTATATATAATCGATGTTAATAAAAGTTCATCTTCCGAATCGGACTATGATTAAGCTATAACGACAAAGTATAATTCGATTTTTGAAAATGCTTTGTTTGTAAGATTCTATATTATATCTTGTTTTTGTAATTATATTATGTAAAATAGTACCACCCATTGTTATTTATTAGTTAATACGATTTTTTAAATCTTTTCATAAGTTATAAATACCTACGAATATAACATAATAGAATTTTAGAAGAATAGGCATGTTTAAGATTTTTAATTTAAAAACGTCCCCATTAGACGCTCCTGGCTAAGGGATTTTCCCAGTAACACTGGTAAATCCTCAAATATAAGAATAGCTTGCAGGGTGGACCTACCTAAAGAATGCTCATTATTTTGATCCTTTAATGTAAACACAATAGATTTTAAGGGATGGTGTTTAAATTGATCTTGACCCCAGTATGTGTTTTGCATATTTAATGAGCATTTAGTACTTCGCGCCATTTAAAGATTGACTATACTTATTTATCGTTTCTGACAACACTATAAATTTTGTCTGATGTAGGAATTTCTATTGTTAAATAAGGCGAATGCTCCTCCTCTGATTGCATGTTTATCATGTTCGTTGATAACAATTATTTTTCTTCTTCCCTTTGATGTTTTTGGAGTAGTCAAATTGCCACTTTTTGATTCACGTAAAATTTTATACAATGCTTTTAACTTCAAAACGAACCACCCTAAACATCTCTTGATTTTGAGGGAATAAGATCTGACAAAAAACACGTCAATTTTACTATTTACCTTCACACCTCCAACCTCTTTGAAATGCAAATGTTAATACGTATATCACTACAAGTAAAAAATGGGAATCAAAAACTATTCTTACCTGGATATTGTTGTTGTAATAATTCCACAGAATTAACATTCATGTCTAGTTGATCCACGTGATGCTGACTGAAATATCCGAATTTTAGATTCCTATGCACGTGCCTAGTTCCTGCCGTAGGTGTTAAATGACCCATAATTATTTTAAGAAGGGTTGTTTTACCTGCACCATTATCACCAACCTATAATTAAATTAAATTTTACTAATTATATCTGATCAATTAAAAAACTTTGTATAATAAAGCTATATTTGTTCTTACAATACAGATTCTCGACTCCATCGTAGCACCAATGTTCACATTTGAAAATATCACTTTGTCTTTATTATATCTAAACATAACTTCATTTAATTGTAAAATAGGTGGAGACAGCGGTTCTGTCTCTGGTAACCTTAACACAACTTCGGCTTCTCTAACAACTGGTTTTAGTTCTGGCCTAAAATATAAAGGAAATATTTTTTTATTTGAAATATAATTTTAATTGCAGTTTTCGGTCAAAAGCAATAAAAATTAGTAAGTACTTACAATTTTTCTAACATTTTAATCTTCGATTGTACCAGTGCAGCTCTGTTTGCATTGTACCTAAACCTATAGATAGATAATAAAAATGAATAAATAATTCCAAAAGTTTAGTCCAACATTTAGAAGCGATCTTTAGGTACATTAAATGAAAGTTTTGTTTCCTTTTAATTATATGAAAAGTTACTTTAAAGTTCTGCCTAATAAAAAATATAACATGGATATTATGGTATTATGAGTTGACGTAATATATATTTAAATGTGGTAGACAATGTAGAATTTTACTATTAAAATGCGACTTCCGTTGTCTTTATTACCTTTTAAACAAAACATTGCAGTTAGTGCATTGTCGTTAACTGTTATTAAAGACAATGAAAGCAGTATAGCGCTAAAGTTAGAGATTTTTGTCGCCCACTATTTATAAAACATTTACATTTCATTCTAGTGCCGCGAGTTACATCTATGGTATACATACTACATGCTACATCCGCAGTTGGTCAAATATTATATTGTTTCCACAGCTTATCTTAGAGGAAGAATTAAATTGATCTCTTGGTGATGTAAGTTTAAAATACCGCAAGGCATTCGACATTTTGTGTTTGATTTATTCCAATATCTGAGTTTTTGTGCAAGTACAAGTTTGAGAGAATCACCCTTGAAGTAAATGTTACAATGAATTAGTTTAGAGATAAATCCCCAAATAAATAGAAAAAATTAAATGGAATGGAAGACAAGTAAGGTTTTTTTTTTCTCATTTTATTGAAGGAATTTTAAGCGATACCTGTGTAACACAAGATATAGGATCCAGACTGGTGCATAATGGCCCAATGTTCATAAGTGGGCCCAATATTAAACTTTTTTAGCTAATGTAGTTATTATAATATACTCTAAATATATTATCCACTATATAACACTAATTTTGGACTAATTTTGGACTAATATAGGACCGATCAACAACATATTACACTCTTGATGAGTATTATGCTGATGCATTCCATTAACCTTGGAAATCTTACAACTTGACTATTATCTCTTACTTCTTAATTGTAACTGCTAACCATGTAATAATAATAATAATAAATGTCTTTATTTATATATCATATCAGAGATTAGTATTACAAACTACTATACAGCGGTGGCGAGACCCAGCTAAATCGCTACTCATCTAACCACCTGGTAAAGTAAGTATTTTAAAGAAAAGTTTAAAATATACTTAAATTAAATTATGCACCAATAACACCCAATAATTGACCATTCAGCGACTTGTTTAAATTACATGTTAATGTGTTAGCAACAGATAGAAATATTTGAATTAGTATACCCATACGTCTAGTATATAAGTTAAAATTAAAAATTAAGCACTTTACCCTAAAATAAACGATTGATAATAATATGAAGTGGACATGATGTTGTACTCTTATACTTTGTTTATTACTATAATTACCCTTGTTACTTACCTTTATCAACAAGATTAATGTTCTTAAAACAGTAAAGGATTTACTTGCAACTTGGGTCGAGGTCATTTAATGTACTTAATTTTACTAGTGTACTTATTTTTTTAAATAATTATAAGAACATGTGTGTGATAATTTTTTGCCGGCGAGTGTATTTGGCTTAGAAAAATAAAATCTCCATCTCCCTGGCGTAAGTATAGACATAATCTTTTAGCAACGTCCATTTTTAAAATACCAGTTATATTTTTTTACACAGAACTTTTTTTTATTTTTAGGGTTTTCTGTAGTCAAAAATTAAGAAAACTCTCACATGTAAAAATTGTTTGCTTCTAAAGACCCTACACCAAGAGCCTTACCTATCAATAAACTCTTGCACATGCTGTCTTTGTTGCAATTGCGCCTCATACTCCCTCTGTTGATTCTTCATTTTTTCCGTCTTCGTTTTGTCAAACTGTTCGTAGTTACCTCGGTACGGTTCTATTCTTTGCGAATGTAAATGTAATATGTCCGTGGGCACAGTGTCTAAGAAGTTACGATCGTGGGATACTACCAGAAGAGTGGTCGGCCAGTTCTGTAGATAGTTTTCCAGCCATATGATAGCTTTAATGTCCAACATGTTGGTCGGTTCATCCAGAAGTAAGAGATCAGGTCTGAACGGAAATAAAACTAGTCAGTCGACATCGAGTTGATTGATGAAATTGGAAAAAAATGAGTTTTGCGAACACAATAATGGAGACTTTCCGTACGCTATTTCTAATGCCACATTCCGAAAGGAACTCCTTTTTCCACTTTACTTTTTTTTTTACTACTTTACCTTGAAAACAGAGCTCTTGCTAATGCCAATCTCATTCTCCAGCCACCTGAAAACGTTCTTGTAGCGCTCCTTTGCATCTCTGGCGTAAATCCTAAACCGGCAAGAATAACGGAGGCCTTCGCTGGCGCTTTGTCAGCTTCAATATTCTGTAGTTGGGCATACAGTTCCGAGAGTTGTGTGTTTAGATCTGAATCTGTGGATCTAAAAACAAATTAAATTTAGCATTAGTTTATACAGAGACTTAAAAGCTAGACATATTTCTAAATTTGAAAAATATACAAATTAAAATTATTATATCTCTTTTTTAAATCTGATTTTAAATAAACCATTTAATACCCACCCAGCATTTATTGCTGCACTTATTTGTTTCTCTTGTTCTAGTAGACCTTGCCTAATTGTATCACATTCTAAAACACTTTCCATTGCCACAGTGTCATCACCAATGACCTAAAAGCATACATATTTTCCTTAGCTTCCTAATTAAATTTATAATAGATAATACAATATTAATAATAGAAAATGTAGGTAATATTATACAAATTCACAGATGACACTTACCTCTTGTTCTACATGAAGAATTGAGATATGAGAAGGAATTTTTAGATTTCCAGATGAGATCATGTTTAGCATTGTACTTTTTCCTAAACCGTTTCTACCCACAAGGCCATATCTCCTACCAAAAGCGAGAGTTACATCAGCTCCTTGCAAAAGTACCCTAAAAATTATAATACATCCAAATTAAATTTAAAATAAAATGATCTTCTTTTAAAACGATAATCGAGGTAAAAGACAAAAGAATTTAAGAAAAGGCTCAGTTTAAAGGGGACATGATAATATCTAGTGCAAGTACACTAGGTATATGAAAAAGATCTATTTGTATTACTTAAAATGATTACTAGTATTTACTTTATTTTTGAATCCGGAATTTGAAGAAGTTGAAGCAGCATTAGAATTTAAGTTGACTGTTACACTTGAGATATTTGGATTATTCCTATTAGCATGGTTATTAGAAACATTTATAGAACTATTTCTATTAGAAGAATTCTGAAATTTCCCTTTACGAAAACCAGTATTAGATTTGTTCGAATTTGAAGGACCAGAAATATCTAAGTTGGACAGTTCACTAATCATATTATTTTTATTCCTAATATAAGAAGCTTCTTCAAGTTTCCTACAAAGATTCGCTAACTTAGAAACTGTAGAGATTTCTACTAAGGCTAACTGTGTAATATAGTCTGGCAATAAATTGTTTCAATTATGTTTGACCTTGGTTACTTCTGCAGGTGGATGAACTAAACAAATTTCGCCTTTGCTTGCGATGCTTTATCTGATTCCACAAATTATCTTCAACATCAGAATGCAAAAAGTCTGTTTTTAATCCAGCCACCAAGGAGTCCCAATTGTTTACTGAGCTTTTTACACTCCTAAACCAAACAAAAGCATCACCGACAAATAACAGTTACTCTTTACAAAAAGTTAGAAAGATTTTTAGAATCACCATTAAATTTAATCTGACAATCATCTATAGCTGGAATATTGCCTGAACAATTAACTATGGGTGGTGCAACGTTAATGATTGGTGCTTGAGGAGCTGAATAATTCGCAGTACTAGTGCCAGAAGATGTAGGTATAACGCTGTCGTATAAATCTGCTTCTAGAACTAAGCAAGACGCATGAGCTTCGGCTTTAAAATTACTAGCATCAGCATTATCTTTTTACAAGTAATTATGATTAAAATTTACAATGTTACGATTTAGACTACACACTAATACAAGATTAAAATTAAGTTTAAGATTTAAATACAGTACAATGTGTGTAAACAGAAAAGTTTTACAGTATAAATTTTAGCAACTTTTCTGTGTCAGTATCACTATCTTCATCTAAACATGTTATTAAGTGTTGAGCAGTAGTACTATACACATATACGAATTTTCCACCTTACTTACATGTTGTATACAGATTTCGCAATTCTACAACAGATGTATTTAATGTGGGGGAAGTATTATTCTTTCTAATATGTGATTTTACTTGGTGCTATATTAGTTTGACTGGATTAACTACATAATAGTAGGGGGGAAGACGGAACACTGTATGTTCATTATCTGTTGCAAGTTTATCACACACGTATTCTTTATTAATTTTAAAAGCCTGTAATACTTCTAAAAGATATTATATACAGTGTGTGCACGGATAGAGTTCGGAAGAGGAAAAACTTTTTTATTTGTGGGTTTAGAAGAAAAAGTTATTCTTCATAAAAACGTCTGCTTGTGTTGAAACTACAATTTCGAATACCAAATTTACGATTAGTATACAGGGTACATCAAAAATAACATTTTTAATGATTTTGATTTCGATTTTTTTTTGAAATTATACGAAAATATTTTCAAAACCGTGATTTATTACACCAATTGTGCAAAAAAGTCTAATAAACATTTTTCTCAAAGTGGTTAATTTCATCATTTAAACGAAATCCAAAAAACTAAAAATGTTGTTTGTGACTAACCAACTAACCATGTTTTAAAACGTTTTTTTTTGTAGACTTAGAAGAAAAAGTCACTCTTTATAAAAAACGTCTGCTTGTGTTGAAACTACAATTTCGAATACCAAATTTACGATTACTATACAGGGTTAGCCAGAAACAACATTTTTAGTTTTTTTTTGCTTTCCTACTTAGAATATAATTTTATATCTGGCCGAATAACGATTTTGTTGTAAGAAAACTATTTCTTATTTGTAATTTTATTATTACATGTCATAGGTATTTCTTCATTTTATTTAATCATTAATTATAAAATATTAAAATAAATAACGTTCTATTCGAACGTGGTACCACCGAGTTCAGCGCATAGTTCAACTCGATATCTGAATTCCCGATAACAATTCCTAATTTGCTGTATTGGGATATTTGCAATGACTTCTCTTATTTTTTCTTTCAAGAGATCTAGGTTATTATTGAAATTGGTTTTATACACATGTTGCTTCAGATATCCCTACAAATGAAAGTCCATAATTGTGAGATCGGGACTCCTAGGTGGCCACTCATTTGGACCATACCTTCCAAACCATTTGTTCCCAAACTGATGATTTAGCCAATCACGAACAATTATCGTGGAATGAGCGGGACAGCCGTCTTGTTGGAAATGTAATTTTATTCGATCAGCTAAAGGTATATCTTGCAAATGATCATAAGAAAAAGTGTTCAGAAGATGCAAATAAGTGTGTTGATTTAAATTGTTTTCAATAAAATATGGTCCAATGATTCCATTGTAAGTAATAGCACACCACACGTTAACTTTTTGTGAATATTGTCTTCTAGAGCGGATACGAAAATTAGGATTGTCGCGGCTCCAATAGCGACAGTTTTGCGAACTAACTACCCCGTTTGTGGTAAACGTTGCCTCGTCCGAGAAAATAATATTATTAACAAAACTTCTTTGTCTAAGGATATGTTCCCCTATCAACAAACAAAAATCCAAACGCTTCATGTCGTCATTTTCTTCCAGAAAATGATTAAATTTAGGTTTGTACGGACGAATTTTAATATTTTTTCTACTAGAGATTTACTCACATTACCAATTTGAGAAGATCTTTTTCTTAAAGACAGTTTGGGAAATATTCTAACTGAATCCATTGTCATTACAGTTACAGCATCATCTTCATCATACTTTTTTTTCTCCCTTTTTTTATTTAAAACACTACCAGTTCTCATGAATTTTATTACAATTTTTTTTAAACCCTTGTCCGTGAGAGAAACAGCAGGCCATATCTCATGGAATTCTCGAAGAACTGCCATATAGCTTTTTTCATGTCCTAAACCATAACTTCGCACAATATAAATTCTTTGTTAGCATTGTCTAATTTCACTATTATGCAGGTTTATGAGAAAATTATGACACAAATATCAACAATTTGAAAGATGCAAAGTAACTAAAACATTTCATTTATTTAGAACAGGCTACTTTATATTTTATTATTTTAATAGTAGCTTTGAAATTAACCACTTTGAGAAAAATGTTTATTAGACTTTTTTGCACAATTGGTGTAATAAATCACGGTTTTGAAAATATTTTCATATAATTTAAAAAAAAAATCGAAATCAAAATAATTAAAAATGTTACTTTTGATGTACCCTGTATACTAATCGTAAATTTGGTAATCGAAATTGGAGTTTCAACACAAGCAGACGTTTTTATAAAGAATAACTTTTTCTTCTAAACCCACAAATAAAAAAGTTTTTCCTCTTCCGAACTCTATCCGTGGACACACTGTATATTACTATTTATCATAAAATTTCGAATTTCTGCTTTTAGCTGCTGTTAGAACTTAGACGTTATGACGCCATTCCCGCAAACGTTGAGATTATACTAAGGTTTGTCTTTTATCAATTGTGTGATATTTAAAACCCATTTTAACCAACATCTTTCTTAGGCTTGAAATGCTACAAGAAATGTTTGTTTCGTCGTTGGTAAACCTCTTTATAGGGAAACCGGGGTAGGTACAGATTGTTCTTCATACATTTGATACATTTTCCTTCTTAATAAATCCAAATCATCCTCGTCAATACTTCTAAATGTGCCACAGCCACTTAGCTTCTTTATGGAAATGATAGGTTTCAGTACTATTTCGTTTACCAAAGATAAAGAAGTACTTGTTAAAGCAGACGTCTAGGCTAAAGCATCACTTGAATTAAAATCTCTTTTCAGCAAAGATTGGTACACATTTTTAATTATTTCTTTACCATCGGGAGATAAATGCTTTTTTCTGAAAGTAACACTACAACATGCCCCACTTTTAGCACAAGCCCATGGAAGGTGACGTCACGCGACAGCACCGAGTCCTTGTATTGTCGGTTTGTTGCTGTAGCTCGGTTATATAATTATTGACTATATAATTTAACTTATCATCGATAATTTTGAAAAATTTTAAAATTCGCATAAGATTACAAATTAACGATAGGTAAAATTCTTACCTATCTCCATATGCAATATCGAAGTTTTCTATTCGAATGTCTTGAGCTCTATTATTTCCTTTAGCTTCGAGTTTGCTTTCTTTTTTGTTAATAACCTGGGAAGCAGAGGCAGTTTGCAGCTTGGGTGGGGCGACCATTTTAACTTCTTTGCCCCGTTTCTCTTGCTTTTCTTGTAATTTAGCCTGAGCTTTTTCCAATTTTCTTGCGTCCACTTTCTAATTATAAAAAAGAAATTGTAATATATGGCATGTCTGATGGTACAGGGTGGTTCATGTAAGATGGCCATGTAACTTTTCTTGGAAACTGTAAGAATTATAAAAAAAAGTTCAATAGAAAAATTAATTGATTGTAAAAAATCTTTTATTTTTTTTATGTATAGTTAGTCGTTTCGCTGGAGCTGATACCAACTTTGGTTTTTTAAGTAGAACACCCATATTTTACAATACTTTTGATTTCTACATAAAATAACAATTTATACATATATACATTATAGGTCTAAACTTAATAGTTTCCCAGATATCAACTTTTAAAAAATGTAATTTTTGAACTTTGACAGCTTCTAGCTTTCTAACGGAACGTCTTCGAGCAAAACAGCTTACATGCCCCTATCTTACTTTTTTATTATCTTCCCAAAAGTGTAAACTCCCGGTTAAACCGGATGTAACTCGAAAGTCGGAAATGTAGTACTTACCGTTTAACCTGAATTGATATTTTTAGAACGATAATAAAAAAGTAAGATAGGGACATGTAAGCCTTTTTGCTCTAAGACGTACCGTTAGAGAGCTAGAAGCTGTCAAAGTTTAAAAATGTAATTTTTCAAAAGTCGATGTCTCGGAAACTATTAAGTGTAGACTTATAGTGCACTGTTATTTTATGTATAATCCTAAAGTATTGTAAGATATAGGGTGTTCTATTTAAAAAACGAAAGTTGGTATGAACTCCAGCCAAACGACTTACCCTGTATATAAAAATGTAATCAAATAAAAATTTCTTTACAATCAATAAATTGTTCTTTCGAACTTTTTTTTATAACTCTTACAGTTTTCGAGAAAAGGTACTGAGTCATGATACGTGGACCACCCTGTAGCTATATTTTTGTCGATAACAAAGGATCATAGGCAAATTTTCGATTTGTTTTAGTCGCTTGAACTACTTCCCAGTTTAATACCTAATGCGAAGTACCTTTTGATAATTTTTTGATTTTGGCTTTGTTTAGGAGATACATGCAATTTTATCAAACTCTGATATGGGCATAGCGATATGCAAATAAATGTCATAAAGTCGGCTTCCACTTAACTAGACGCATATGATCTCTGAATCATATCAGTATGTAAATGTTTCAAAATTTAAAAACCAATATGGCGGTATATGGACAGCTGATATTCCATAAAATTGAATGTTAATAGGTTAGCAATTAATTTGAAACTATCAGTTTACGGGTCTTGTTCCTAAATTAATTTCATAGGGGTGCGTTCGTATTGTTGCACACTGTCGACACAATAATTTTATATTTAAAAAATTTAATAACTAAAATGTTTCATTCATTTCATTATTTTAACTGTGTTCGTCTCCCTATTTTAGTCTTTAAGGGTATATAAAATATAAGATCTGTTTTTTTAATAATTTTATTTTAAATCAAATTCTATTGTTTTCCCTACATAATGGGACGAACATAACGCAAGTTGACGGGACCTTAGGTCTCCAATAACTAATTTTACAAATGAAATTTCAACATTATAATTTCTCATAAAACAAATCACAAACAAAAATCTTTCTCTAACAAGACCTAGAATGTCCAAAAGATCCTTTTTATATATCCTGACTTATGATTTTCAAATAACGAATATCTTCCCTTTTTAAATTTAAAGAAAGATATTTTTTTTTCCGCCAATTTCAAAAATTCACGTTAGTCCCAAAACACGCGAAAACTTTTCAGTTGCAATTGTTTTTATGGGAAAATTCAAACTTATCATGGATAATCATGAAATTAATGTCACAAAGGTACATTCGCATTGTTGCAAAAGGTTGCATGTAATATGAATTTTGAATATATCTTTTTAATAATTAAAGTTTCTTTAATCATTTCTAATTTAAAGAAACAAAGTAAATAAAATGTTAGACAAATTAAACAAATTTTAGTTTATTTCGGCAGATGATATATTAAATATCAAAAAAATTCTAATTAAATTAGACATTGGCTAAATTTTTGTTGTGTAATATCAGGCTAAAAAAATGTTTCCAATTTAATAGGTTAATTCAAAAATTAACAAAAAAAAGCTACTAAATCTATTACACGGAAAGTCTTGGAAGTTCTTAAACTAAGTTTAAGACCTACACAAAGGATTGTCCATGAAAGTAGTAGAAGTATACCAATAAAGAAAAGGCAAAATAAAATTCCGAGTTTGGTCAAGATAAAATATAAGAAGTACCTAAACTAACTTTAAGGCCACCATGGAACGGTAATTTATGTGGGGCATTTTTCTAATTGAACTATTGTTACAGAATTTAAAATAGAGGTTGAAAAATAAAAATAAAATACAAAATAAACACAGCTTCAAAACTCTTCAAATTCTAATTCGTCAAATTCATCTTCAGTAGTACTTTCACTATCTGCTGCATTTGAAATAATAAGTTGTTCCACTTGAACATCCAATACTTTTTCTCTGTTCCACCAGTCCAGGATAATTTTTTCTGTATGTTCTACAGCTTTCCTCAAGTAGTCCCCCGTAATGTGTGCTAGGGAGTTTTTCCAAACTTCCACCTTATCTGAACTTGGACCATTAGCAACATTTTTTCATAGAACGATTTTGCGCCTGCCCGAATTAGCTCTATGGCATTAAATTGGCACCGGTGGTAACCGCAAAACCTCATGACCGTGTTGTCGCAAAATTTCATCAACGACATATATTTTTTGTTTCTTAATAGTTTTCGCTTCCATTATCTGTTCAGATTTTAATAAATCAGGTGATGGATTCTCATTTTCCTGAACTAACTCATTTTCCTGAACTAACCACTGAAAGACGTCTTTTCTTTTCCGGGATGAATTTGGCTGTTTATTTATTACCCAAGAATGATAAGATGCATTGTCTAGTACAATTAGGGATGGTTCATCCAAATTTGGTATCTAGACCACTTTTCAAAAAGCTCACAATTCATGTTATGGTGGTAGTCGGCGCTCTTTGATTTAGAGGAAAAAAATTGACTCGTTCGCTTGCAATTCTTGGTAGTTCGCACAAATATCTTCTATTGCAGTCCTTTCTATAACGAAATCCCAAGTTTTTTATTAGCGCTGACAATGACCTAAGCCCTATTTCCAAAATACCTCGTTCCTTCAAAGCATCTTTCAAAACTGAAAGCGTAAAGCTGGATTTATAAACTCGAAAAGTTGGCGAGGTTGAGGTTCAGTTGGTGTTGGAAATAGGAGTTTAATATAAACTAAATGGAACACTCAGTTCCATTTATACACTCCTTCATGTTGTTCATGTAAAGCTCATGTAAGGTTCGAAAACTTCCCGGGTAGTTCGAGATAACCAATTTTTATGTTCGGAGTTCGGAATATCTAACCTCACAAACTTGATCATAACTTCAACCTCACCAACTTTTCGACTTTATAAATCCAGCTTTACTTATATCAACTTGTGATGCATATAAGTCGTATATAACATTCCTTACATCCATTTTTCTACCTTCCTGCAAAGTTTTACTCTTCGTTTTCCTTGATCGTCGTTGCGTTTTCTTCATTGGTATACTTCTACTACTTTCATGAAGAATCCTCTGTATTGATCTTAAACTTAGTTTTAGTGCTTCCGAGACTTTCTCTTTAATAGACTTGTGATTTAATAATAATAAAAAGTAATAATAATAATTCTAAGAGGTACAGTTCGTCTGCTGTACATACTGCAGCTGGCGACCTTTATGAGGATGTCTGGACTCAACTATGCGTGGATCAGGCTAAATTTATTATTTGCTGCATATACATCCCTCCGAACTCATCACTTCAATGCTATGAATCCTTTTGTCTTACCTGCGAATCCATGAGGAATAAATATGATAATCATAGGTTTATAATATGCGGGGACTTTAACCTTGTTCAATGGACTTTCGAGGATGATGTATTGGTTCCTGCGGTTCTGCGCTCCCCTACCGCTGAGTCAATAATCACCGTAACAGTATTGATCGAATTTTGGACTACGTTTTTGCTGACGAATTTCATGAAACATCTGTTTTGTTGTGCTCTGATTCCTTAATTGATATTGATACCTACCATCCTGCGATTGAGTGTTACTTTAATATTTATAATGTCCCAGGGTTGAAAAATAATGCCACATCTACCTTCTATCATTTTAATAATGCCAAGTTCAACGATTTGAATAATTTTTATAACCATGTTGATTGGGATTTTCTTACTTCAATCTCTGATATAGATTTGGCAACTGAGATATTTTACTCGGTTCTCTTTGAAGGTATAGACCTCTGCGTTCCTAAGAAGACTATAAAAGGAGCGAAATATCCCTCTTGGTTTGATCGCGACCTCCGTAAACTTATCGCTAATAAAATTAAACTTTACAAGAAATTCAAAAAAACGGGTCTTCAGAACTATTATGACGCCTACTCCGTCATTAGACGAGAGGTCAAGTTTCGGACTGACGTATGTTACTTGACGTTTATTACCAATGCCGAACTTCTGATTCCCGAGAATATCAAGCACTTTTGGTCCTACGTCAGGAATTTGGGGGGGTTGTCTGGTCTCCCAGCTGGTATGCAGTACGGCGATCTTACCCTTAGTGAACCCACGGATATTGTTAATGCCTTTGCTACTCATTTTCAGTCTTGCTACTCGGATCACTCCAAGTCGATCAGTTCTGGTGCTTTGCCTACTGAATTCTCATCCATTTTATCTTCTCAATTTTTACTATCGAAGAAATTAGGGATAAGATAATGTTTCTTGACGTTTCTAAGGGGGCTGGTCCGGACGGTATACCCCCTTTACTCCTGTTAAATTGCTGCAGCTCACTCCTGGACCCCTTAAGAACTCTCTTTCAGAGATCTATCAACACCGGCTGCTTTCCTTCTTCATGGAAACATTCTAATTTGATTCCCGTTTTCAAGTCGGGTGACAGGACGGAGATAGTTAACTATCGTGGAATCTCTCTGCTATCCCTAAGCTTCTTGAGTCCATGATTACCGTTGAGATCTTCAACACCTACAAGAATTATATTATACCAGAGCAACACGGTTTTTTTTCAGGCCGATCTACTGCAACTAATCTAGCATTATATCAGGACTTTCTGTTAACATCGGTTGAGTCTGGGAATCAAGTTGACTGCATTTATACCGATCTTTCTAAGGCATTCGACAGTGTCTGCCATGCCTTGTTGCTGAAAAAGCTTGGTGATATCGGCATCTCGGGACATTACCTTGGGTTGATTGAATCGTATCTGTCTCTACGTCATCAACGCGTTGTTGCTTGTGGTTGTTTCGCGCGAAATTTTCGTCACCTCAGGCGTCCCCCAGGGGTCTCATCTTGGACCCATACTGTTTCTGCTGTTTGTAAACGATGGCATTTCTTGTTTCGGGTCATCTCGCTGCCTTTTGTATGCGGACGATTTGAAGTTTTATAATACTGTCTCTGCGAATTCTAATTGTCTGCAGTCTGACCTTGACAACTTCGTTGCGTGGTGCGAGGCGAATTATTTAAGTATTAATGTTTCTAAGTGTCGGCTATTAGTTTCTGCAAGCGTCGAAACCCTCACAGAACAGTGTATAAGATTAAAGACTCGATCATCGAGAGTGTGTCATCGTTAAATGACCTCGGTGTAATATTCGACAGTGATTTGACTTTCAACCAGCATATAGATAGTATCGTTCTGAGGGGGTTTAGGCTGCTTGGGTTTATCAAGAGGAACACAAAACACATCGGCGCTACTAAGGCGCTTACTAGCGTTTATAATTGTTTAGTACGCAGTGTTTTGGAGTATTGTTCAGTCGTATGGTCTCCAGGTTACGCGTGTCACATAGATAGACTGGAAAAAGTTCAAAACAAATTTGTTAAATACCTTTTGTACAAGCATAATTTTCCTTATCAGAATGTACAGGGTTATCCAACCAAGACTAGACAAGGCGATTTTTTGACTTTTCCTGTACTTTTATAAAAAAACTGAAATAGCCATCTTAAGTCATTTTCTCCCGCGAATTCGAATATCTCCAGCAAAAAACAATTGAACATCAAACAAAAGTACTAGGGGTCACTTTGATATTTTTTTTAAATGGGATGCCGTATTTTTAATGAGCTTATCCGATTTCTCATATAAATTTTGATCTAAAATGTTAGATTTTTAATTCAAAAACGCCTTTTTTCTTCAGTTTTAAATTCGGAAAATGTTCGTCTACCGTAAGATTAATACCTGATAGATGGATACCCGTTTCACCTGTTCACCCTTTAACCTGCTTTAAAGCGTCCGTCAGTTAGACAAAATAATCAAGTTTCAAATTTCTATATATTTTTCACGAATTAATTACAAATAATAAAATATTCTTTAGAAGAACGGCTAAATGTAATAAAATTATATTACAAAAGTGGAGAGAATGCTCGACAAACACAAAGAACATTTTTTGAGAGTTTCCAGAGACACATTTCAGTGGATACAATTCTCAGAATTAAGACCCTATTTGAAGAAAGTAAGACATTGAAAGATAAGCCAAGAAAGATGAAAAGACGGAATATAAGGGATCGAGCTATTGTTCAATATTTTACTATAAATCCAAAGAGTTCTATTCCGCAAGCGGTACGAGAAGTAAGGTATGGTCCAGGGCTCCGGAGAGTAAGCTATGGAACAGTTCACAGAACTTTAAAAAAATGTGGTCTAAAACCATATTGCATCCTTCCCGTTCAATACTTAACACAGCTTCAAAAAGAACTGCGATTTCGATTTGTTGCTTCAATGCTGATGAGAGAGCAAGACGAATATTATAATTTATATAATAAAATTCTATGGAGTGACGAAGCGTCATTTACAACATCGGGGGTATACAATCGGAAAAATACAAGATACTGGGCAGCAGTTAACCCTCATAGATATGAAATGATAAAGTTTCAAGGTTGGAGCTCACTTAATGTTTGGTGTGGGATGTTAGAAAATCGAATTATTGGACCACTATTTTATCGTGGCTCTTTAACAGGCCAAAGATACCTCCATTTTCTTCATAACGATATCGAGGATTTCTTGGAAAGGTTGCCATTGCAAGCCTACAACAATATCATTTGGCAGCAGGATGGTGCTCCGCCTCATGCAGTTCGAGAAGTGGTAACATACCTAAACGAGCGTTACAATCAGTGGATTGGCCGTAACGGAACAATTCATTGGCCACCAAATAGCCCCGATATCACGCCAATGGATACATTTTTATGGGGTCATTTAAAAAATGTAGTTTATCAACGACCCAACAGAAGTCTGGAGGACATTCAGCAAAAAATTATAAATGAAATTAATAGACTTAACCAGGACCAAAATATTGTAAGAGATTCTTTGGAGAGATTGAAAAGGGGGCATCGGTCATGTTTTGAAAATAATGGAGGACACATAGAACAATTATATTATTGAGATTAAAGTTATTCACTTTAGTTTATAGTTTTTTCTAATATGTCATACTTTTTTTATACGTAAGCAATAATAGATTTGCAAAAAGTACTAAATTTGTAATTAATTCGTGAAAAATATATAGAAATTTGAAACTTGATTATTTTGTCTAACTGACGGACGCTTTAAAGCAGGTTAAAGGGTGAACAGGTGAAACGGGTATCCATCTATCAGGTATTAATCTTACGGTAGACGAACATTTTCCGAATTTAAAACTGAAGAAAAAAGGCGTTTTTGAATTAAAAATCCAACATTTTAGATCAAAATTTATATGAGAAATCGGATAAGCTCATTAAAAATACGGCATCCCATTTAAAAAAATATCAAAGTGACCCCTAGTACTTTTGTTTGATGTTCAATTGTTTTTTGCTGAAGATATTCGAATTCGCGGGAGAAAATGACTTAAGATGGCTATTTCAGTTTTTTTATAAAAGTACAGGAAAAGTCAAAAAATCGCCTTGTCCAGTCTTGGTTGGATAACCCTGTACCCTACGCGACAAGACTCTTGCTCTGTGGCTTTCAGAGCTTGCTGACCCGGCGAAGGAACGCACAGGTGTTGTTTTTGTATAAACTGGTGACTGGGAGTATGGACTGTAGCGATCTGTTGAGCTTAGTATTATTTTCAATTCCTAGTAGAAACACAAGACAAATACAATTATTTCATGAAAGGTTTCACAGGACTAACTACGGCTCAAATACCTTTGCTCACCGGTTGATGCACACATACAATAAATTTTACTCCGACTGCGATGTATTTCTTATTGGCTTAACCGCATTAAAGGCCATCTTAAGGCTTAAGGTTTAAACTGTTTGTATTGTATGATTTTAGTGTCGGGTATGTCTAGAGTTTGTTAATTTTGTACCATTTGTACCATTTAGAAATAAGGTCTTTCTGTAGTGTACTGGCTGTAAATAAATAAATAACTCGCCGGTTTCAGTAGCCTTCTCCTGTTCACTTTTAAAATAATCTATTAAATTGAGAACTATTTCTTTCGCCTGGAGTTGCAAAAAACCTGCAAACCGATTTATATTCGTCATTTTATGTCACAATATTTTTAATAAATGACACATTTGTCAAAACTAGGGAGCTTATTCACGACATTATTTTTTTATTTATTTATTTACGGCAATGCCAATGTGTGTTCTTCAACACATTTTGATAATTACTGAAAATCAGTTGTGCTTCTCTCTCCGATTCATAAATAACCAATAAGTTTATCGCGTTTATATTACGGATATCTTTATAATGCCCTTTTACCCTTGGTTTGAGCAAGACAACACTATATGTTTCTCTATGATAAATTCATAACGCGCCTAGTTAAGGGCAAGCCGACTTTAGCACATTAATTTTACATTTGTTAGTTTATATCTTATAGATTCAGTCAATTTATTGTTCCCTTAGTGATTACTACTTATGTCATAGTTTAGAATGTTAGGTTAAATGAGAAAGCTTTGCTTCAACTTCGCCTGTTGAATTTTTTTTCTTTAATTACAATAAAGAACTAAAGAATGAAGTGCATCGTTAGAAGAGTTAAGATTTAAAATTATGAACTGCGTAAACAATTTGGTTGAGTAAAGTCCCAATTTTATTATGAATGCTATCAATAAAATAGAAGATGATTACATAAAATGTTTAAATAATAATGGTGGGCAGGCAATTGGGCATATTAGAACATTTGTAAACATGCTTAATTGTTCCTTTTGGTAGCAAATTCTGACAGTTCGGACGAATCCCTACAATTCTTGTTTAAAAATTGTTTTTCTATCTCGAATAACAAAGTTACTAGAAGCTGTCAAAATATGAGGAAACACCCTGTACCTACTTATTTTGAGAAGTGTAATATCCTATTAAAGAAATACTTTAAATGCGTAGCACACAGTATTTTAAAGCCTATTGTCCCCTTTAAATATTATATTAGTTTTACCATTTTCAAAAAATCTATATTGAGAATTTTCCTGAGAATTTTCTAAATAAATCAATTTTAAATTGGGTTTAATTGAATAAACTATACATCGGCATACTCACTAATAAATTTTTATTAACATCACAGCACATTGCTGTTGGTTCATAACCATTTAATTATATAGCCTAGTTCATAAAGATAAATTTAGAAAATAAAATTTTATTATTAAGAACCCTAAAACCAGTTATTTTATTATATACAGGGTGTTTCATAATTGAATGCTGATTCGTGAGGGTCTTAATCCTTGAATGATTTTAAGATACAGGGTATTGAACGATTTAAGCACAGTTGAAATAGTATATTATTAACCAAGGTTTAGACAGCCATCATTATTGCCCGAGCGGCAAGTTTAAATCACGAGGAGCGGAGCGACGAGGGATTTAAGACGCGAGGGCTATAAGCTGTCTAAACCATGGTTAATATAATATTATTTCCACTACTACAAACTTTTATAAGACATTTATCTTTATAGTATTAACAATTATAAAAAATTATAGGTAGGTATAAGTATATTTTTTAATCAAGTTACCTGCGCTTTGGAATTGGCAAAATATTTTGTTGTTTTGTCAGGTGGCTTTGTTAATGTCAATTTTTGTTCATTTATGTCATCAGATTTCACGAGTTTTCCGTTTTTTTAAAAAATGAGCGAAGAAAATGTTAGTGATATTATTATGTGTACACCTCCAGAATTAAGGATGGAAGCAGAAAAAAATGTTGATTGTATCGATATTTTACAATAGCATCTGTAATATTCTAATATGTATTGATAATTATCTGGTTGCCTAACCACAAGAAATCACCTTTATGAATTCATGTTGTAGAATCAAAAAATCAAGTTACCTGCGTTCAAATAGATTCTTGAAGATCGGTCAATAATGGATATCAATGCCTTATTATTGACCATGGTCAATAATAACTTATAAGGTAGAGAAAAACGATTTCTAACGTTAATAATCGGTCAATAATGGCGATGTTATAGGTTAGTAGTGGAAAACAAATCTTAATCAGAAATTAATTTTATTCAATAAGCGACTTTATAACTAGATTTCACTGATTAAAAAAAAATCATTTTTAGTAAGCTTCTGCTTCTATAAAAAATACGGTCTAGGGAAAGTTTCTGACTTTTTTATAGAGGGTGCTCAAAATTTCAAAACAATAAATCCTGCCAAGAGTACAGGGTGTACAGTTTTCGTGGGTTTTCATATACCAGCTCTCTTATTATAAAAGATAGAAAGATGGGGTTTGCGGCTTACTATTCTATTATTTTATGAAACTTTCATTGCCGCAAACGAAACTAATAGTTCTGACATACATAAGATTGTTAAAATTTATCATTTTTGATGCTCCCCCGTATCTCGACTATTTAATAACTTATCAACAAATACATTGTGTTATAAATGTCCTTGCTTATCAATAAGTATTGAGTTATGACCCAAACTTGTGCTTTCTTAAATATAACACCCTATATATTATTTCTTTGTGTTATCCCTCTTTTTAAGAGCTTTTTAAAAATATATAATAGTCCATATTTATTTGTTTTAAAAAGGAATAATTTTAACATCTTTTGTAAAACTAATCATTTTTCGTATAGAAGGCTATGCCATGGTCAATCACGGATAGCAACGACAGAAAAAAAAATCTTTGTTGTCTAATATTACTCTATTTTTTTGATTTTGTATGTTTATTTTTCATTTCTGTGAAAAATTGTTCAACATATATACAAAATATTAAATATGAAAATTATGGAAAACACGATATGTATGTATGTTTTATCCAAGCTTTGTAGAAGCGAACGCAGCCTTGGGGCTGTATTTTAATAGTTAAGTTTTAAAATTATTTGTTAGGTACCATTAATATTCATAATAAAAATAAAAAAGTTTTAATCATTATTGTTATCTATTATTAGCTTTTTGTTAAATATTTAAATTTTTCATAGATATCCAGAAAGATGAGACCTATTTTAGGAGTTCTGGTATCTTAAATCGAAACAATTCAAGGTACTGGTCTCAAGAGAAACAACACGTAATATTTCCACGAGAACGTCAAGGTCGGTTTGGATTTAGCGTGTCATGCTTTATTTTTGACACTAAAATTAAGTATTTTATCTATGAAGAAACTTTAATCGGAAATAGACACCTAGATATAATGCGAGATGCACTAATGGAAATATTAGAGGATATTCCTTTGACCAATTTAAATAATATCACCAGCAAGGTGGCGCTCCAAGTCACAATTCTCATATATGTATGTTCAGTAAAGGTTCAGTTAAGTCTACACCCTAAAAGGGTATATTGTAATGATAAATGATCATGTATTGAAAATAAATAAATATAAAGAGAGAATATTTAGAAACCACATTTCCCGATAAATTGATTGGTACCAATGGACCTGTCAGAAGGCCTCTAAGATCACCTGATCTTTCTGTGTTGGATTTCTTTTTATGGGGTATATAGAAAATCAATTATATAAGAGAGAATACCACAATACTGATCAAATCAAAAATATATATCAAAATGTATAGAATTATGTGTAATTTTATTGGAGAATGTATTTATAATATCTATAGAGCGCCTAGTGGTGACTTTGGCACTTTTTTGACTGCAATTGAAAATATCATGGGTCAGATAGGACGGGGGAGGGACTTTGTTCTGGTAGGAGACTTTAATGTGCTATTTGGCACCCGTCAGAAAGAGTCTGTATCTCTGACCGATTTTCTTGGAACTTACGGCTTTCAACAAACAATATTTGAAAATACCCGGAAATACTCCTGCTTGGACAATGTCTTTGTTAATTTCAGGTCCGACTCTCTCAAAGTAGAGATAGTGAATTATAATATTTCTGACCATTTCGGCCAGATATTACGTTTTGGAACTGAAATTGAAAAAGTTATGATGACGGAAAATAAATTTAGACCCTTGACACAGAATGGTTTCAATATGTTCTACAATACTATGGAGAACATTTCTTGGGATTGGATAGAGGATGTGAATGTCGGCACTGAGGAAAAGGTTCAGAGGTTTGTAGGTCTGCTGGAGGGGGCATACATGCAGTCTTTCCCTGAAAAAACTTATAAAGTAAAATCTAATCAGCCTAATAAGGTAACATGGTTCAACGGAGAGATCCGTGGTATGAGAGAGCACTTGTGTTTCTTGAGTAATGTGTGTCAGCAGTATGGAAGAGCGAGTGACTGGGATGAGTACAAAAGATATAAAACATCATATCGTAAAGCCATAAAGGAGGCAAAGAAATTGGCAAATGATAGGTCTATTAGAACAGCACGTAATCCCACAAAATGCATGTGGAATATCATAAACTCAAAAAGGAATAACAGGAGGGTAGAAAAAGAGAGTAACTGTACGATAACACCACAAATGTTTAACGATTTTTTTGCAAATATAGCCAACAACTTGATCAAGGGCCTACCTCAGACTAATATTAACCCCTCGCAACACCTGCAAGACACACGCTTCTCACATAATGAATTTGTTTTTGAAGAGGTGAGTTTTGTTAGTGTGAGGGATGTCATTGGCCAATTAAAAGATAAAAAAAGTTCAGACATATACGGTCTAACTGTTCAATTAATAAAATCAGTAAAGAATATTGTTATTATCCCCCTTACAAAGCTGCTCAATATGTGCATTCGCGAATGCATCTTTCCTGGGGTCCTCAAACGGGCTCTCATAGTTCCTATCCACAAGAAGGGTAATAAGAATGATGCTGCAAATTTTCGACCAATTTCCTTGCTTCCAATCATCTCGAAGGTGTTCGAAAGGGCAATGGCTCTACAGGTTGTTTCTTTCTTTGAGGATAACAACTTGTTTACAGATAGGCAGTTTGGCTTCAGAAAGGGTAAAAACACCGTCCTTGGAGTTATGGACTTGCTTGACGCTATAATGGACTCCTTCGAGGATATGCAGTACTTATCAGCTATGTTTTGCGACCTAAGTAAGGCGTTTGATTGTGTCAATCATAATATTCTTCTAGAAAAACTAAAATATTATAATTTTAGCGATAACAGTATACAATTGACACAGTCATACCTTCAGGATCGCTTCCAGAGTGTGAAAATGGGCAGAGTGCTGTCGGCGGAAGCTCGGCTGGATATTGGTGTCCCACAAGGATCGGTGTTAGGACCGGTCCTTTTCTTGATTTACATAAACGACTTACCAGCATGTGCCCCGCTTGCTAAATGTGTGCTATTTGCTGACGATACCACGGTCTGTGTGTCTGGATGCTCGGAGCAGGAAGCTGGGGAGCGGCTGTCACTAGCGCGCACAGCAGTAGAGGACTGGTTCCTGGCCAACAAACTTTTGTTAAACCCGGACAAAACGCAGCATATGCTTTTCACGCTTAGGGAAGTCAACCACAGAGGTGTACAATCAACAAAGTTTCTTGGAGTAAATATTGATGCCAAACTAAATTGGGATGTGCACGTAGATGGTGTCTGTGGAAGACTTAGGAGCAGTGTGTTTGTGCTGCGCAACTTGGCGGGATGTGTGTCGCGTGATACGATGTTATCTGCTTACTACTCCTTGTTCCATAGCATCATGTCCTATGGAATACTTGCCTGGGGAGGATCGCCTCATGCATCCAGGGTCTTTGGCCTTCAAAGAAGAGCCCTTAGAATTGTGTGTGGACTGGGATACAGGGAGGACTGTAGGGGTGCCTTCTCTAGCTTGCGCGTGCTTACTTTTCCATCGGTCTGCATACTGCAGGGCCTTCTCTTCATAAAACAACGCGAAGAAGAGTTCACAGCCCACGGGGACTGTCATGATTATGATACCAGAAACAAACACCATCTGGTAACCAAATATTGCAGATTGAAGAAGTGCCAAGGTAGACCGGCCTTTATGGCAGTCAAACTATTTAACAAGCTACCACTTCAACTGAAATTGTTACCTTTTAAATCATTTAAAACTAAATGTCAGGAGATCCTAGTTAGTAAGGCCTTTTATAGCTTTGAGGAGTTCTTTGAATGTCAACTCTAATGAGTGCACGTTCAATACTTTTATTAAAAAATGTACACAAATTCTTAAAGGAGTTATGTACCATGATAATGGATAGTCCTTGTCTTGTTTTAAATAGTCCTTGTCTTATTTTAAATAGTTCTTGTCTTACTTTAAATAGTCCTTGTCTTATTTTAAATTTTTTTTGACGTGTGTGAATACTGTGTTGTATGCTAACATTAATAAATTTTGATTTTGATTTTGATTTTGATTTTGAACTTCGAGAAGCTACCCATCAAACCTTTAGGCTTTTGCAGGGAAGGCGAATTATTTTTTTAAATGCATTGCGAAGAATCGAGATGGTGTGTCCGAAAGTGTTTAGAACACAACAGAGCCCAATTCGGGCAATTTTTGTAATTTAATAAAATAATATATATATTTGTTTTATTGTTGGTTTAAAGTAATGGAAGAATATAAAGTTTTAAAATAATGTTGTTAATTTTGTTTTTTATTTGCAGGCATAACCTTCTATACGAAAACTAATTTACTTTACTTTACATATGCTTTATTGCCAGAAATTCTAAGAATTCATCGACAAAGCGATTTTATTGTAACATAATATAATAATTTGGTAATGATAATTATAATTATTATCCTGGGCATGACAATATATAAAAATATGCCTACCTAATCAAAAAAATGTATTTCTAGAACACTACAACCTGATAGGGGTAAACAGTTAATAAAATAAGAATACTTGACAATTGTAAGTACATAAAAATACAAATACAAAAAACAAAGTCAAAAATGTGAAACAGCATACAAATTAAATAAATGAAAATAAAATTGAAAAAATTAAAATACGAAAACAAATATGTACCTAATTCAGATAAGATTAAAAAAACATTTTTTAAAGTCTTCATTGTAAAATTCGTCCAAGCTGTAATATGCCTTTCGGAGTAAAACACTCTTCACCCTCCCGCGGAACTGGAGATATGGCAATTGTCTACACTCAATACTCAAGTGGTTGTAGATCTTGAGACTTTCATAGATTATTGACTGTTTGATCAAAGTGAGCCTAGGTATAGGAAGGCGTATATTTTGGTTTTGTCGCGTGTTATATTAATGTGATTTTGATGCGTTTTCAAGTTGATGAAAGTATTTTTTGTGAAGCAGAGAAACTGTTTCTAAGATAAATAAATATGTTAATGTTAAAATGCCATGTCTAACAAATAATGGTCTACAGTGGTCTCTGCTTCTCATCCTGCACATATACCTAATAGCTCTTTTTTGCAACACAAAGATGCCGTGGAAGTGTCCAGTTCAGTGGACACCACCCTAATTGCAAAACATCCCGATGATAACTTGCTACTCAGCCCAATAATGTGCTCCTCAAACCTCAACCTATTATCGATAGAGATACCCAAGAAGTTAACTATCGTTTTGTTTTCAATTTCATCATTATCTATATGAAGGCTGATGTTGTTAAAAGCAAAAGTTAGTACTTTGGTTTTACTAATATTGAGACAGAGATAATTTGAGTCACACCATTCCTTAACCCTGCACAGATCATCATCTATGGTCCTTTCCAGAAGTTCGACACTACTTGAACGCCACAAAAGCGTAGAATCGTCGGCAAACAGCGTAAAGCCTCCCTTTATGTTTAAATGTGTTACGTCATTCAAATATAAAAAAAATAAAATGGGACCAAGTACAGATCCCTGTGGAACGCCACAACTAACACTCAAGGGCTCAGAAAATTCACCATTCACCCTCACGGTCTGCACTCTTCCTGAGAGATAAGTAGAAAACCATTTGTGGGCCACTCCACGGATCCCATTAATTTTACAAAAAATGTTAAAATTATCCCTTTTTGAAAGTAATAAATATATAATTATATATTTTTGAGAAGCTCTTAAAAAGAGGGATAAGACAAAGAAATAATACATAGGGGTGTCCTATTTCAAAAAAACACACGTTTGGGTCATAACTCAAAAACAAAACTTTTTAGAAAAAAAAACTAACTACGCCACTGAATTCTACATAAAAAACTCTTAATAACCCATTTTTACCTTTTTGATAAGTTATCAAAGGATCGAGATACAGAGGAGCATTAAAAATGATAAATTTTTAAAATCGTCCTTTATGCCAGAAACTGAGAGGGCTATGAGAATTTCGTTTGCGGCAATGAAGTTTCATAAAATAATAGGGCAGTAAGCCGCTAACCCCATCTTTCTATCTTTTATAATAACGGAGCTGGTAATGGTATATCACAGCGGTCTTAAGATCGCTGTGAGTATATGAAAACACACAAAAACTGGACACCCTGTACACTATCTTTATTTTTATTTTAGAGCAAAATGATGAAAACAAAAAGTATTTCAAATTTCAGGAAAAATTTAAATTAAAAATATCAGCTAAATAGTTTATTTTTTATTTTTGTGTCATTTTATCAAATATTACTGTACCTACGTTTTCTAGGTAACTTTACGTTTTTTAACCCATCTCACTATCTTTTATGACAAATGTAAAAAATTTAAAATTTTGGGATGTTGAGGGAAAAGTTTTTTGGTTGAGTGTTAGGGAAGGGGTGAAAAATCTTAAGTAATTATGCAGTATACTATTTTCTCTCAATTTCAACGCTATTTATTAATTCCAAACCAGGGCAAATTTTAAAAATTTTTTTTAAATTTTTCTATGTTTATTTGTATTTTATTCAATTTTTATAAAAAACAGTAAAAAGTAAAAATTGAAAATTCATTACCTGATTAAAAAAAGCGCTAACTTTCAATTTCACCAGGTTAGCGCTTTTTAATTTTTCTAATTTTCGCCTCGGAATTCTCAATCCGCATCAGAATACCAAAATATTTACATACCTATTAGGTAATGCAGTATACGGTATACTGCATAATCACCAAATTCCATACCTATGCGTAAGAACCATGAAATGAATTTTGAGAGATGTATTGGCTGAAACAGTTGTTTTGTGACCTCCAAGAAGTCACGACATTACGCTTTTAGATGCGTATCCCTGAGGCCACTTAAAACAACTAGCGTTTTAGCAACCCATTGAATATAATATTGATATATTAAAACAGAGAATTTTAGAGTCAGTGAAAATGATTTCGCTTGAGGAAATAAAAAAAAGTTATGCCCACATCAGAGGGCAGTTTGAAAAATGTGTGGAGAACAGGGGAGGCGTGTTTAAATAAATAGTGTTTTTGTGTATTAACATATAACATATAGCTGAAGAACAAAAAAATGATCAAAATCACTTTTCATTTCTACAGCCATGCAAAATTTGATGATAACTCCAATATCTCCTAAAAGTATCAAAAATAGGACACCCTGTACAGCTGTATCAATGAAAAAAATGTTAAATCTTATAAGTAAGTAGTTTTAGCCACATTCTTACTTTTATAAAATAAAGACACCTACCAATGAGTCATCTCTTTGTGATACCCAGATACTTTTAATTTCTTCAACAGTATTTTCCTGATTTTCTGTCATTGAGGCAAGGTGTATGGGACCATCAAGGATTTTAAGTGACCCATTGCTTTTTGAAGTTTTTTCTGGTCTAAGCATGTTAAGTAGTTCATTGCATATATTCCTGAAAATTGTTTTTATTTCACAGAATGTCTAACTTCTATTTTCACAATTGAATGTAAAAATTAGGCCTCTTTCGAAGCATTTCTAGTAAGTAAAATAAATAAGGAATAAAGGAGAATCCACTTTTTATCATATACCAAGGATTTAGAAACATGTGGTGGTACATGACTTAAACTTAAATACCTATCTATAAACTATAAGCACTATTTAATCACAGCAATTTTTGTAGCTAGGTAGGCCAGAGGCATTTGGGTATATCCAAAGATGACCTATATACAAGATAAGTAAGTAAAGCAGTACAGCACCAGAAAACTAAACTATGTACTTCAAGGCTCAACTTACTTGATGTCTTCCTCAGTTTTCTCCGATGAAACTTCATGTAAAACTGCTCCAATTGCATCATAGACCTCCTCAGTGTCTTCAAAATCATCAGCTCCATTTTCCAAGACATCTAAAAGTAAAAGAAAAGGTTGAAAAGTGGAAACAGACTACTAACCAAAATGTCTTACCTTCCACGTATTGTTTCAATTCATCGTCTATTGAAGGAAACACGTTCTTAATGTATTCACTACAAGTCCCCATTTCTATAAATGCCCTTCAGGTTTTATAAAAATACATAAATATATTGGAAATGAAAAATTAACCTTATTTTGTGCAAATTTTGTAATTTTTTAACCTGACATTTCTGCTGTTCTGCTGACAGTGCGAACTCTACGCTGTCAACAGTGTCAACCAGCAGGCAGTAACGAGAATCAAGTTGTCAACAAATTTTAACTTCTATTTCAGTTTATAGATGGCGCTGTAGTCAATCTTCTTCTTTAGCATTGAGGTCCTTACTACCAAAACTGTAATAGAAAAAAATGGAGTGCATTTAATTTTTGAGTTCTGTGGTTATCACTAGAAAACTTAAACGAACTATACTGTAGCTGATTAGCCGAATAACAAAAATTTTCCCATTTGCTGTGATAGAACATATTTTGTGCGTAGTATCCCTGTCAACCACAGAAAAATAAAGGTTAGGTCAAGGTGTTAGGTGTCAACGACTTATGACTTATGTGTTTCCACATGTTTTTTGTTTTGATTTTTTTAAAGCATTAAAATTAATTCGTTCTGCAAATCACAAATAAAAGGTTAGATTTTATCGGCGAGATAGAATGCTATTTTGGTTTACCCCTTGCTATTATTTTTAAATAGAACTGACATTTTTGTTCCGTTTTAAAATGGTAAGTGGCACGAGTGGTTCACAATTTGTTAAACTTTAATAAAACTTCCAAAATAACTGCAATTTTTTAGTTAGACAAACCTGATGCGACGAGTACTCCCACATCTGCACCTCTCATTAAGGGAAGAAGGGGCATTAGGGAGCATAATTCTGTTCAAAGTCCAATAGATCTAGAAAATCCAAGATATTATGAAACAAGATCTACCTCTAGTATGGTGGAGAGGTTAGTATCTATTCCCCACTGACTTTCGTTAAAACGCTACCTTGTTATTCGTAATTTTATATGTACATTTGAAATCTAGAGACTGATCGATAGACAGTCACAATATAAATGAGTTTACGGATGTTGTCCTTATTTAAAGCCCATATTGATTCATATCTACTTAATTTTATTTGTAAGTTTAGTAGATGTTAAATTTCTAGATCTAAGCATACAATAACTGATACCTAGTTTCAACCTAGGTATCTACATTCTGGCTGTTGCACCATTGTGTTATAGGGTTTTTATTATTTTAAACTCTGTAAGATTATTAGTTTCATGACTGTTAATAAGAATATACATGTTCTTTGGATAATAAACGAATTAAAGTGAAAATGTGGGCAGTAGGACCTGGGTAATAGCCCTTTGGCATATAAGTGATGTAATAACAGTGTTGTATATTCGTTGTGTCAATAAATTGCATACCTAATATATAAATAAAGAAATAAAGAACATGTGAATTTGAATATTTCAACTTGAAATCATCTTGTAGACCCATTCCTAAAGTAATAGTACATAGTAAGTATTTTATTTTTATTCAAAATTTGAAAAAGAATGTTCAATAAATACAGTTTAAAATAAAAACATTGTTGGATGAACCACTGCTTTCTTCAAAAAACAAAACTAAAATTATTTTCAATGCTAAAATTGACAAATTTTGCCATACCGCATGTTTTCATTTTTTTTTTAACACGAAACCTAATGTCTGACCAAATATCGTCCTTAAATTAGACTTTTAAACTTAATAGGAGAGGAAATTTGAGGGTAGCAAAATTTACATGGGATTTCCTATGGTCAGTTTGGCGATGCACCACCCAATATACACTTTCTTCAGCAATGCTCCAACCTCTTTAACCCCTCCAAATTAAGTTTGCCCTTTAAAATAGCCACTTACGGTTTCCATAACCTCTTCATTTGTTGCCAATCTCTTTCGTCCAAGATCTTTTTAAAGATAGTCAAAAAATAAAATTCCCTTATTATCCCAAAAAAGAGTAGAGATAATTACCCGGCCCCGTCTACGCTTTTGTCAGACTAGGTTTACCTTTCGTAGTCCACTGTTTTAATCTTTTCTGGAGTGTAGTGGTGGAAGCAAGTTTCATTGCCAGTGATAAATCTGCGCAAGTGTCTCATGTCAATTAATGTTTTGAAAGTGCACGAGTACAGATAGATTGATTCGGGAAAATGTTGACACTATCATGAATGGTTTCTCTTACCTTGGTTTAAAACAATATTATCCAGTGCATATTGATAAGGGCTACACCTTGGATCTAGCCTTCTCTAGTCTTGATCAGCACAACATTTGCCATATTATATCCAATGATTCCATCGTTCCCATTGAAGTCTTACACCATGATCCGGCTTTTTTCCGTGTTAATACTGTTGCTCTTAATAGTGTTCAATGTAAAATGCAGTCTTTAAGCTTTTCTCGTGCTGACTATCAGGCGATCAATTTAGCTTATCTGATACGAGTTGGAATGATTTCTTTGCTGGTAATGACATTTGCTCTAATGTAGATAATTTCTACAATACTATAAACAATCTTATTACACAGTTTGTGCCAGTAAGGGTTATTCGGCCCAGCTCCTATCCTATATGGTATTCCAAAGAGCTTATATCTAAGATCATATTGAAAAAGAAAATCCATAAAAAATGGATTCAATTTAATAATATGGCCGATTATATTGAATTTAAGCGTCTACGCGCCATTTGTATTAGAATCTCCAAAACTGATAGATCAAATTATATTATAAAAGTGGAAGATAGCTCAAAGAAAAATGTTAAGTTCTTTTGGAATTTTATCAATAAATTGTCTGATTCTAATTACATGCCTACAGAGATGTTCCTAAGAGGTGATAGGGTGTGTACTGTTAACTCTATCTGTGATTTATTTGCAAAAAATTTTGGTTCTGTTTATGACAATAACTTATCTCTATTTGTATCACAGCTTCACTGTCAGGGTTTAGGCGATATAGATATAACTGTCGAGGAAGTCACAGCTGCTATTAATAATTTGAAAGATAAGACATCCCTTGGTCCTGATGGTCTACCTGCCAGGTTCTTGAAAAAGTGTATTTCTGTCCTTAGCAAACCTCTTTGTTACTTATTTAATCAGTCTCTGCAGGAAAAGCATATGTCTAATATTTGGAAAAAATCATTTATTACCCCCATTTTTAAATCTGGTAATAGGCAGGATATACAGAATTATAGACCTATTTCTATTATTGGTTCAATCGCAAAGATTTTTGATGTTATCATGACTAAATAATTGACTGACATGTGCATTCATATTATTTCTCGAGCTCAGCATGGGTTTGTTAAGGATAGGTCTACGCTAACAAACCTCATCTTGTACAGTGATTATATTGCATCGGCTCTCAATGAATTTTCTCAAGTTGATAGTATATACCTCGACTTTAGTAAGGCATTTGATAGTGTAGATCATAGCTTGCTCTTGTACAAATTATTTAATCTTGGTATTAATGTTCATACGATTGGATGGCTACGTTCGTACTTGTCCAATCTTGAGTTGCGAGTCAGAATTAGGGACAATTTGTCCACTCCCTTTTTTGCAACCTCTGGGGTGCCCCAGGGCTCTCACTTGGGACCACTATTGTTCATTTTATTTATTAATGATGTCTCAGATCAATTAAAGGTTGCAAAGATCCTTGTCTTTGCCGACGATATAAAAATTTTTAATAGGATAAACTCATTCTATGATCAAGTGCTGTTACAGAAAGATCTCGATGTCATTGCACATTGGGCAAACCTTAATAGACTTAAATTGAATGGTGATAAATGCAAATTTATTTCCTTTGGTAGGGGCTCCAAGATTCAATCTAATTTTAATTATTCTATATTTGACAGGGAGCTTGAACGGGTGAATCACATCAAGGACCTTGGTGTGATTTTTGAGAGTGGGTTTGTTTTCAATGTGCACATTAGCACTGTGACTTCTAAAGCATTTAAAGTACTGGGTTTCTTAAAGAGATCCACCAAGGAATTTACTAATGTTAGGGCTATTGTAAGTCTGTACAAATCGTTGGTTTTGCCAAATTTATTGTATGGTGCTCTTATTTGGTCACCCCATTATAATGTTTATATTAAGAAGCTAGAATCGGTTCAGCATAAATTTATAAGGTATTTAGCGTTTAAACAGGGGTCTCCTATGGGCTTCGCAAACCACGACTACTCTGAGTTGGCTCGATCTTTTGGTTTGGGTTCTGTTAAATCCCTGCACATTAGAGATGATCTTTGTTTTGTTAAAAGGGTTAAGTTGGGTTCAGTCTCTTCTCTGGATGTGGTCGATCTCTTTAGAGCGAGAGATCTGCCATATCCTTTTCGAGCATCTCGTGAGCTTGTGGAGGTGAGTTCCATTAGAAATTATGTACATTATGCTACTGTTAATAGATTGAGACGCGAGTGGAATAAAGTGCCGACTGAGCTCAGGCAGTCTGGTACGCTCTTTAGCTTTAAGAGAAATATTGCGAATCTTGTTATAAGGTACCACTAAGTATTCTTTTCTTTTTTTTCCGATTTATATAATGATTAATATGTTTAATTATTGTACTTTATAGGTTATGTTAATTATTGTACTTTTTAGGTTATTTTTGATAATTATTGTACTTTACAGCTTGTTTTTGATACTTTATCTTTCTGTTTTATGTAATAAAAGGGCTTTGCCCGTTGATCTTTCAATAAATAAATAAATAAATAAAAGTGCGTTTAGACGATATACCCACAGCTTCAGCCAGCTATCTAACTGTTTTTGATGGTCGTTCATTTCCGTTGGTTGCACTTTTTAAACGATCATCATCAATTAAGATGGCCACATAAAGTCAGCCACCCAGTTTTTCACGGTTTCAAATGATGGTGTTCCATCTAATTCGTTTTTAATTGCCCTTTATTTGCAAAAATTTTATCACTGCGCGATATCCGATCTTTTCCGTAATCACAAAACCACTGGCCATTGACTGGTTAAAATAATAAACGTAAAAACGACTGAACATTTGGAGGATGTATTCCAAAGCATGTATGATTAAATTGGCATGCCACACTATTTTCATATTAAAGCTAGTAATCTTTTAGTGTATTAAGGATAAAATCAATCTAAAATGTTCTGGATAAGAGTGTAAGCATTTTCTTTTTCAGAACATATGAATCAATAATTCCTAAATCCCCAGGACAGTCCCCAGAAAGGTCACCAAGAGGAGTTTCAGAGAAACTTTTGAGAAAAAAATTACTAAACCAAACTGGGTCTCATGATGATACAGAATCAGATTTAACGTCAGAAGGTGAAGGCTCGCCCTCAGATGGTAAATCAGCTAGACCATCAAATACGGAACCTGGCAGTAATTTTGCTAAAGGTAGGAACATTTTATACAGTGACTGACATAAAGTTGGCCACATATGGGAAATTTTTTTATTGATGGTATTATATTGAAAAAGCTTTTTGTGCCGATTATCTCTGCATAATAGGTAAACTGAAAATTCATTTTGACATTTGTCACGTGACTACTGGTTTGGCGGGAAATTGAAAAAAATATGTTTTGTCATGAAAAGTGGTATGGCATGACGAGACATCGAAAAACGTTACTTGAAAAAAGTATTTAAAGTCCGTTTCGTTGCCGTTGATAGCTCGATACCCTCATTAAAGATTCAAAGCAAGGCTCGGGTGGCTTAAAATATTTAACCTATAAAATGGTCTTTTTACGTACATCTAGCATAAGGATGAAGAAATTTTGACCTATTCCACCCGGTAACAGATAAAGTAAGAATAGAGCCATAAAATGAAATGAAAGGATAATGATTAAAACGGCCCACCATGGTCGGAGAGTTGGGTTTTAATATAATCTAACCGCTTATTATTTTATTTAAATATAATAGATTTTATGATTTTATGAATTTTGGTAAATTATAACCATTGATTGATTTATTCTAGAATAAATACAATGTTTTACAAGAAAACTAATTTATGTACAGATCAAAAAATATTGACAATTTTAATAATTATAACTCGATAAAATCGTCCTCAGAAAAATCTGAAGAGTCATCATGTCCTACGCTTATTACTAAAGGCTCAATTTCCATAGTTGTGTCAATTACGTTGTCAAGTTCCCACATTTTTTGTTCCTCTACTATAACATGTTTTATGGCGTTTTGCCAATTTTCTGATGACACATTTGCTAAAGAATTAAGAATTAAGCAAGAGTTGTCGCACTTCTTGCATTTTAAAAGTTTTGTTATTTCTAGCAACATATCCTTTTACTTGAGCCCATATTAATTCTATAGGATTTAGCTCACATAAGGTGGTAAACGGAGCACTATAATATCTCGATCTCTTGCCATCTCGTCAATAACATACTTTTTATACTGCGATTTATGTAGCCTAACAATACCCAAAAGTTCTTTTTTTACCATGGTAACTCAATTCCTTCCGTTGTAACCAGTTTACGATTTCCGCCTTTTTCCATGAAGTTGTGGGAAGATTCTCTTTTAGCCTAGAGTGATAGCTGGCATTATCCATCACTATTACAGAATTAGCGGGAATGTATTCTATCATTTGCTTAAAATATTCCTCGAAAACATCAGCAGTCATTTCTTCATGGTAGTCTTTTGTAGAATTCGACTGAAATTCTAATAATCCTTGATCCAAAAAGCCATTTGAACTTCCTGTATGAGTTATAATAAGTCTGCGTCCCTTTTCAGATGGTGGTCTAAGTCCAGTTGACCAGCCTTCCATGACAGCTTGTCGAGAACTTAGGACATTTTCATCTTGTCAGACTTTAGATACGGTGTGCCCTTCGTTCAGCCAAGTTTCATCCAAATAGAAAATGTTTTTGCCTTTGCGGTATTTTCGGATGGACCTTAAGTATTGACGTCTCCAGCAAATAATATCTGCTCTATCAATAAGAAAAGATTTTCTGTTTTGCTTCTCCCAACGAAAGTTCATATCATGAAGTATTTTCCATGGTTTCGTTCGTGATGGCTGTTTCTTTCCTGGGAGTGGTTTTGGCTCACTGAGGTTCTTAGATTTTCTTTCACGCAAGAACATATATAGTAGCCTCTCCAACTCCTACCATATTGGCACACTCTGCAATGATGCTACGAACATCACTTGCAGGTTTCTGGTGCACTAGAGCATCATGCACGTTTAATATTAATGTTTTTTCTCGGAGAGAATATGCACTCTTGCTAATTTGACGAAGACACGTTGGCGAAAAACTTGAAGCCATTGTCACAAGTATGGGAAATAATTCAACTTTGGGATAATTCAGTATCTAAATACACTTAAAACATAGTTTGACAAACGCACTACAAATGGCGTAATAATATCCTAAAGCAGGCAAAAATAGGTAAATTTAATTACTAATTACTCCTGTTGTACCTACTTTAACCCTAATATTCCTAATGTATATTTAACAATGGACAGAGGCCAATTTTCTTATTAAATAAGGCATAGTAGGTAATTACTATTATAATAATAATATACTAATTACCAACGCCTATGGTTTACGGTTGTTTTATGGCTTCAACCCTCGATATGAGCTATCAACTGCAACGAAACGGACTTTAGATGTTAATTTTATGCTCCTGTGCAAAGTATGAAGCAAACATTTTTAAAATTACCTCCAATATTACTTTAATATTCTTAAGAGTTTAATGAAAATGTGTTAAATGATTGAAAGCCTGTAATGTAACCGGTATTAAACTGTTAGTTAAATATGTTTGCTTTTATTTGTTAAAATTTAATACTAAGCTATTTACCATCTACTTGAGTGTGGTCAGACCCTGTATCTGACAACCATATTTAACATTATTATTTTGGAAGAATATGCATGCAAGGACCGTTTTTTTAATTTTGACTAAGTTTTACGGGATCTCCTGTCCTAAACTCATTCTTACAAAATATGAATTTAATTAGTTTATTTTTATTCAAATATGGACCAGTGTATAAAAATGTAATAATTTGCCTAAAATGAAAAAAAAAACGTTATTTAGTAGCTTAAAATGAATATAGTTTATGAAAAACAATTTCCGCTGCATGCCATCAATCAGCTAATAATAATTGTAAATCCGTAAGAAAACATGAGGGAATCAAATTTGGGCAAAAAAATTAAAGTTTTGTGCGATATCGAATGTACTAACAACTTGAGGTATTCTTCTTTGATGATAAACCACTTACAAAAATTAATATAATTTGAATTTCATGGGCCGACATTTGGCAACAGAACTGTCAACGGTACGGTGGTGCCAGCTCGTTCGTTAACTGTTTTAACGTTTTGTTTTTGTTTTTCGTGTTGTTACTGTTGTTGTGTGTATATTTTTTTAACAAAAACTTTAGATCTTTTCATAAATAGCATTAAAAAACTGTTCTTTTAAGAACAACAAAGGTGTACAGGGTGGTCCACGTAAGATGGCCCACTACCTTTTCTCGGAAACTGTAAGAGTTATAAAAAGAAGTTCAATAAAAAAATTAATTGATTCTAAAAATTTTTTTATTTTATTATATTCTTATGTACAGGGTTATCCAACCAAGACTGGACAAGGCGATTTTTTGACTTTTCCTGTACTTTTATAAAAAAACTGAAATAGCCATCTTAAGTCATTTTCTCCCGCGAATTCGAATATCTTCAGCAAAAAACAATTGAACATCAAACAAAAGTACTAGGGGTCACTTTGATATTTTTTTAAATGGGATGCCGTATTTTTAATGAGCTTATCCGATTTCTCATATAAATTTTGATCTAAAATGTTGAATTTTTAATTCAAAAACGCCTTTTTTCTTCAGTTTTAAATTCGGAAAATGTTCGTCTACCGTAAGATTAATACCTGATAGATGGATACCCGTTTCACCTGTTCACCCTTTAACCTGCTTTAAAGCGTCCGTCAGTTAGACAAAATAATCAAGTTTCAAATTTCTATATATTTTTCACGAATTAATTACAAATTTAGTAGTTTTTGCAAATCTATTATTGCTTACGTATAAAAAAAGTATGACATATTAGAAAAAACTATAAACTAAAGTGAATAACTTTAATCTCAATAATATAATTGTTCTATGTGTCCTCCATTATTTTCAAATATGACCGATGCCCCCTTTTCAATCTCTCCAAAGAATCTCTTACAATATTTTGGTCCTGGTTAAGTCTATTAATTTCATTTATAATTTTTTGCTGAATGTCCTCCAGACTTCTGTTGGATCGTTGATAAACTACATTTTTTAAATGACCCCATAAAAATGTATCCATTGGCGTGATATCGGCGCTATTTGGTGGCCAATGAATTGTTCCGTTACGGCCAATCCACTGATTGTAACGCTCGTTTAGGTATGTTACCACTTCTCGAACTGCATGAGGCGGAGCACCATCCTGCTGCCAAATGATATTGTTGTAGGCTTGCAATGGCAACCTTTCCAAGAAATCCTCGATATCGTTATGAAGAAAATGGAGGTATCTTTGGCCTGTTAAAGAGCCACGATAAAATAGTGGTCCAATAATTCGATTTTCTAACATCCCACACCAAACATTAAGTAAGCTCCAACCTTGAAACTTTATCATTTCATATCTATGAGGGTTAACTGCTGCCCAGTATCTTGTATTTTTCCGATTGTATACCCCCGATGTTGTAAATGGCGCTTCGTCACTCCATAGAATTTTATTATATAAATTATAATCTTCGTCTTGCTCTCTCATCAGCATTGAAGCAACAAATCGAAATCGCAGTTCTTTTTGAAGCTGTGTTAAGTATTGAACGGGAAGGATGCAATATGGTTTTAGACCACATTTTTTTAAAGTTCTGTGAACTGTTCCATAGCTTACTCTCCGGAGCCCTGGACCATACCTTACTTCTCGTACCGCTTGCGGAATAGAACTCTTCGGATTTATAGTAAAATATTGAACAATAGCTCGATCCCTTATATTCCGTCTTTTCATCTTTCTTGGCTTATCTTTCAATGTCTTACTTTCTTCAAATAGGGTCTTAATTCTGAGAATTGTATCCACTGAAATGTGTCTCTGGAAACTCTCAAAAAATGTTCTTTGTGTTTGTCGAGCATTCTCTCCACTTTTGTAATATAATTTTATTACATTTAGCCGTTCTTCTAAAGAATATTTCATTATTTGTAATTAATTCGTGAAAAATATATAGAAATTTGAAACTTGATTATTTTGTCTAACTGACGGACGCTTTAAAGCAGGTTAAAGGGTGAACAGGTGAAACGGGTATCCATCTATCAGGTATTAATCTTACGGTAGACGAACATTTTCCGAATTTAAAACTGAAGAAAAAAGGCGTTTTTGAATTAAAAATCCAACATTTTAGATCAAAATTTATATGAGAAATCGGATAAGCTCATTAAAAATACGGCATCCCATTTAAAAAAATATCAAAGTGACCCCTAGTACTTTTGTTTGATGTTCAATTGTTTTTTGCTGAAGATATTCGAATTCGCGGGAGAAAATGACTTAAGATGGCTATTTCAGTTTTTTTATAAAAGTACAGGAAAAGTCAAAAAATCGCCTTGTCTAGTCTTGGTTGGATAACCCTGTACAAAGGGTAAGTCGTTTGGCTAGGGTTGATACCAACTTTCGTCTTTTAAATAGAACACTCTATATCGTATAATACTTTTGGATTATACATAAAATATGTTAATAAGTAAGTTTAATAAGTTAGAAAAGTAACTTCAAAGAATATGTTAAGGTATGTTATTGTCATCCTGGAAGAGTTTTAAAATAAAATAAATAAATTTCTGTTGATTTTTGCAAATTTATCTGGTTTTTATGAAAAGAAAAAACAGTGTATTCCCATAATCGGTTATTTTGGTTAAAATCTGGCAACATTGCTGATAACTGACGTCATTCGAAGGGTATGACGTGCAACGGAAATTGTTTTGAATTAACTATACATTTTTTGTGCGTTGAAAGTTCTTCCTGTATCCCTGCACAATGGTGGAATATTTGAATAAAAATAAACTATGTAATTAAATTGTAGATTTTACTTTTTCTTTTTTTGTTTTGTAAGAATGAATTTACAAGATCCGGTAAAACTTGGTGAAAATTAGAAAAAACGGTCCTTTGCACGGGGTAAAAGTTGCTCTTTGGTAAAAGTCTTTCAGATTTAATTTTTAGACTTAAGGCAATCTAATTATAGTTTGGGACACTCTGTATAAGCTTAAGCATCCCTTCAAACAAATTACCTTTCAAACCATGTAGCTGTATTAAAATTTTGGCAATATGTATCTATGTCTTGATAAAAACATTTCATGATTTGCGTCCAAAATTTTTAGAAAAATTTCGCTAATTCTTGTTGTAGGACATTAATCAAAAAACTCCCCAGATTGTCCAGAGATATTAACTAGGGCTTTAAAATTCCATCGCTCCTAAAAGAACTATTTACAAAAGTCACTTAGTTCAAATTTTTAATTTTTGCATAGCTTTCTTTACCACCCTGTATATCATTAACACTTTTCCTTTGGCCAAAGACATAAATCGCTGCTGGTTAATGAAGAAACAATCTCTCAAAGTCTGAAAGATTCATTCAAATTGAATAAATCGACTTCAAATGACAGAAGTTCAAAAATAGGCAAAAAAACCATGTTACAATCTTATTATAATTATTATTAAAAATATTAAACTATAAAAAGAAGATAATATAATAATATTGAACTTTTATAATACCTACGACCTTGTTCTAATTTAACGATGGATGCGTAGGAGGACATCGTTTAATATACCGGATGGTGCACCGCCAGACTGGCCATAGGAAATCCCATGTAAATTTTTCTACCCTCAAAATTTTGGCTCCCCTATTAATTTAACATCAAAATTGTATTTGACTTTTTGAAGGTCCTTGTATGAATGACCCGCACACGAAACTTTATTATTTTCTAATAGGCCAATTCAAAGGTATTTAGAAAAAACTCTTCGTAAAATTCTTAAAAATTAAATACGGCTATGATATACAGGGTGTTTCAATAAAAACTCCCGGGCCAATTATTTCGAAAACTATAAGTGACATGTAAATTCTGTAAACGCCAGTTTTTAGCCTCTATGATTGGCTTCACAACTGTGTAAAACATGTGTTTAATAATAATATAAGATGTAGGTGGCGCCATGGTGCAAAGAATTTTTTCGATGACAGGAACTGTTAAATGTTGTGGTTCTTAAAGATAATGCATTTTTGACCAAATTATGTCTCATAAAATTTTTGATAAATCCAACATGAACGGAGATATTTGGGGTTAAGTTTTTTATTAAAATAATTTTAAACGAGTATTTTAATTATAAATATTTTTAATATCCTTTAGCAAATTTTAATTTAATTTTGGTAATGATAATTTTAGTGATAAAACGCTGGTGTAGCGCTAAATTATTACGTCCAGTGACGTCTCAGGTGATGCCTTAACAAATAATATTGGCAAAAAATAAGACGTCATTGAGTTTTTGGTAATTTTTATATTTTTTTCGGATTAAGCAACTACAAATATCCTTTTATTGTCTGTTAAAATTGTTTTCATATGTTGCTTCGTTTTCGAGAAATAAAAATAAAAACAATTTTATTGCATATGCATTAAGAAACAAAACCATAAATTATCAATACGTTGTATTTTTTGTTGTTTAAAAGCAAAGTTAAAACAATAAAGCATAATAAAATAAAATTAAAAGATGTTTTAAATTTTATGAAGGAACTGCTGAGAAATTATACAAAATTATTAATGAAAATTAGAACAATACCAAAAACTAACTAATGGGGTCGAATGAGGTGTTCAAAATGATTGCCGTTTTCATACACACACATAGCAAATCGATATAATAATTCGGTTCTGCAAACTCTCAATAGTGTATTTCGATTAATAGCGGCTATAGTAGCATACATTTTGTTGTACAGGTCAGCCATGTCTTCTATTGGTTCATTGTAGATTTTATTTTGTAAGTATAAATAGAAATCCATCGGGGTGAGATCAGGGGACCTTGCTGGCCATCTAAGATCCCCATTTGTGCTGATCAGTTTTCCTGGAAACGTCACATTTAGATGATTCATAACGATATTGCTATTGTGTGCTGGGGCATCGTCTTGTTGAAACCACATAGTATTTACGTCAATTCCTACATTTTGTAACAGCAAAGGGAGATCGTTTTGCAGAAATTGTAAATAACGAACTGAAGTTAAATGTTCATGGTACAAATAGGGCCCGATTATGTAACCATTTACAATACCACACCAAACATTTACCCCAAATCGTGTTTGAAATTTAGTCTGTCGCATCCAGTTAGGATTTTCCCGGGACCAGTAGCGACAATTATGTCTGTTAATTACTCCATTATTGTGAAACCGGGATTCGTCACTCCACATAATTTGGTTTAATAAATTTGGATTTTCTTCAAAAAGAATATGAAAATGTGCCAAAAAGTTTTATCTGCGCTGGTAATCTTCTGGTTGTAGATGATGCACTAAATGAATCTTGTATGGAAAAAACCCATTTCCTTTTAGGATTCTGCGACACGAAATTACTGTAATATTAGTTTGATCTTTTAATTTTTGTAATGACGTTTGTTGGCTATTTTCTACTGTTTGTAGGACTATAGCTACATTTTCGTCATTCGTAACCCTCTTCCTTATTGGAACCTTTCCCTTTTTAAAGCTACCATACGTAGCTAACTTGGTACACAAAGCTACAAAAGATTTGCGATCGGGCGTTGGTCTATTTGGAAAACGAGCTCGATAGCAGCGCACAGCTTCTGAAGCATTTTGATGGCATTCTCCATAAACTAAAACCATGTTCAATTTGTCTTGATTTGTATGGTGAACCATTTTTATTTTAAAAATGTAGAAATTGCAAATTCTGACACTGACACTGAGTGTTAATAATGTTAATTATTTAATAATTTTTGTTTTCCAGAGATATGCATTTTTATTTCTCGAAAACGAAGCAAGATATGAAAACAATTTAACAGACAATAAAAGGATATTTTTAGTTGCTTAATCCGAAAAAAATATAAAAATTACCAAAAACTCAGTGGCGTCTTCTTTTTTGCCAATATTATTTGTTAAGGCGTCCCTGAGACGTCACTGGACGTAATAATTTAGCGCTACACGAGCGTTTTATCACTAAAATTATCATTACCAAAATTAAATTAAAATCTGCTAATGGATATTAAAAATATTTATAATTAAAATACCCGTTAAAATTATTTTATTAAAAAACCTAACCCCAAATATCTCCGTTCATGTTGGATTTATCAAAAATTTTTATGAGACATAATTTGATCAAAAATTAATTATCTTTAAGAACCACAACATTTAAAAGTTCCTGTCATCGAAAAAATTCTTTGCACCATGGCGCCACCTACATCTTGTATTATTTAAACACATTTTTTGCACAGTTGTGAAGCCAATCATAGGGGATAAAAACTGGCGTTTACAGAATTTACATGTCACTTATAGTTTTCGAAATAATTGGCCTGGGAGTTTTTATTGAAACACCCTGTATATCAGAGCCGTATTTAATTTTTAAGAATTTTACGAAGAGTTTTTTCTAAATACCTTTGAATTGGCCTATTAGAAAATAATAAAGTTTCGTGCGCGGGTCATTCATACAAGGACCTTCAAAAAAGTCAAATACAATTTTGATGTTAAATTAATAGGGGAGCCAAAATTTGAGGGTAGAAAAATGTACATGGGATTTCCTATGGCCAGTCTGGCGGTGTACCATCCGGTATATTAAACGATGTCCTCCTACGCATCCATCGTTAAATTAGAACAAGGTCGTAGGTATTATAATACATCTTGTATTATTTAAACACATTTTTTACACAGTTGTGAAGCCAATCATAGAGGCTAAAAACTGGCGTTTACAGAATTTACATGTCACTTATAGTTTTCGAAATAATTGGCCTGGGAGTTTTTATTGAAACACCCTGTATACCAGAATGAAACAACCAGTAATAATTACTATGATAATATCAAATGTTACTAGACATTCTATTTTTTATTAGTTTCAATAGTATTCAAGAAAAAATAATTATTGTACTAATTTAATAATCTGCATTATGGTTAATTTTTGCGAGAAAAAGTTAAGAGGGAAAAAAGAAAGCCCATAAAATTGTACACAAGATGACTATATTAAAAAATAGTATTTTGAAACAGTAGTGTACCACAGAGGCTTAAAAAGTCTAATTTTCTTGTAGGACTTTATTTTTTTCTAATAATCTAAACGAAGATAATTTCCCTTTTTTATAAAGGAGTGAGGTGGTGTCATCCAGATATTGCGTGGCAAAATAATATTGCAGATCTCATTGGATTATTAATATTATTATCTAATGGGGCATTTTTTTTGTCAAAAACCCCAGGTTATGGCTGATTTTTTTTAGATTTTTGTAGCAATTCATTTTCAAACAGGGCTAGTGGGTAGGGTGCCAATTCATGCTGAAAACCTTTCTTTAGATCTTCTTGGGACTTGTATGTACATATAATTCGGTTAAGAGGTTGGCAAGGGTTTACGGAAGATGACTGGTTGTATAGTTTTATTGTTTTATTAAGAAATGAAAGATTTTTATCTTTGCTTTTTAGTTTCAGGTCATAAAAATTTCCTCTAGTTAAATTATGTACCGGGTGAGTCAATAAGAAAGGCTAAGTTCCTACGACGATCGCTAGGGGGCGTAACAACCATGGCCAATTAGAAAAGATCATTTATTTCCGGAATTTGACCAGTAAAGATGTATTAAAAGTAGTTGTATCTTAATACTGAGAAAATTGAAAAATTTTTTTCTGGCAATTTTTTTGTATCTCCTCAAATAAGGTGGTGGGGGAACGTCAATATTGTTATTTGTTATTTTCATAAATAACTTCGGTTTGGCTTAACCAAATTTAGCAAACTTAGTCTCGTTGAAAAGAGCTTTTTTTGTTCTATCGCTTGCATCTAAGCTATGTCTTAATTATTTTTATAGTGGCCGTGAGAGGGCACTGTTTGACAACTTAATAGTAATAACGATTTTTATTGAAATTTTAAATTGTATGGTATGTTTATTTTCACACAGTTAAATAGAGGCTGAAAACCTCATTTCTTTAACTCTTTTTTAACCGGAGATAAGGCCAAATATATTATAACTGCAGCAATTTACCCATACCCACCATAAATCGCCTACCACCTTAAACTCTTTATTAATAACAATAATAATAATACTAATAGTAATAATAATAATTAGGATTGATTCAAAATATTTCGCTTTTTAATGCCGTCCCAGATGTTCAAATTGCCGACCATCATTGACTGTGCAGAGCTGTAATCTTTTTCTCGTCGATAATACGGCAGTCACTATTTCTGCTACAGAAATATTCTGAATAGCGTTCCTTATTTGTTGAATAATATCTTCTCTCGTAGTAGGCCTGGTGACGTAAACAATATCCTCTATTCTGCCCCAAAAATAAAAATCCATGCAAGTCAAATCGGGTGACCTAGAATGGAATATAATATTTTATAGATATAAGAACCCAATAAACAAGGAGTTTTTAATTTTTACTGTTAAAAATATCATACCCTATACCAAAGCGTAATAAAACAATACCTTGCTGGCTACGGAAATAAACTTTCTCTTCCTATCCACCTGCCAGAAAAAGTCCTGTTTAGATATTTACGGACGTTTACTGCAAAATGTGCCGGACATCCATCATGCTGGAAAAGCATGTTACGCCGAACTTCCAGGGGCACATCTTCTAAGAGAATCGGCAGTATGTTCCTTAAAAAATTTAGGTACACGGTGATCATTTATAATGTCCCCCCCCCCCTCTTAACTTTTTTGTTTCTTGCATTAGATAAAAATGTTAAATACAAAAGTTGTACAGAATAATGTAAGCTATTTGCAGAATAATATATGAATATTTACAGGGTATTGCAGAAATGAGTCACAGGTTAAAATATTTTTTCTTTAAATGGTACACCCTATATATTGGTAGCTTTTTAGAATCTCCTAAAACTTCTGAATATTTTTCTTATAACATGTCCTATACCTAAATATAAAAGTTTTCGAAATAATCGCATTCTAACTAAGCGGCTACATTCAAAAATAAATATTCTAGATTTCAGTAAAGTTCTTAGGTGGCTGTGAATTATGCGGTCACGGAGCAACAAAAACTATGTTTATTAGTGACAGTTACCGACATATTAAGTAAATATTACATTTTTTTAATAAATATGCCTTATTCAGAAAGAGAGAAACAAGTAATTTTGCAAACATTATTTATTAAAGCAAACAATAGCGTTAAATTTGCTCAACGGGAATTGCGTAGAATTAATCCCCGGATGCACGTTCCAGATAAAAAACATTCCATCGAATCTATGAAAAGTTTCAATAAACATCTAGCCTAGCGAGAAAGGAGAGAACAATGGAAAGAGACGAAACTAGTTATTTTAAGGTTAAGCCAAACCGAAGTTATTATTCAAAATAACAAATAACAATTGACGTTCCCCCACCACACCCTATTTGAGGAGATACAAAAAAATTGCTAGAAAAAAAATGATGTAAAATTTTCTCAGTATTAAGATACAAATATTTTCAATACATGTTTAGTGGTCAAATTCCAGAAATAAATGATCTTTTTTAATTGGCCATGGGTGTACGCCCCCTAGCAGTGGTCGCAGGAACTTAAAAATTATTTTCAGCGATTTTTTGTTAGCGATTTTACCATAAAAAAAATTCCGAAAGCTGTGCGATTAACGGCTTCCGAGATATAGCTGGCGGCCTTTTTTATTAACTCACCCGGTACAATACTTTCGTCTATTTCTTGAGCTGCATCGCAATTTATTTCTTTTGTAGCAACTATTCCTGATGGCATTGACACTAAATCATTCGTATTTCGACCGAAAGGTGAATGAAGATTAACCCATTCCAACAGCTTATTTATATCTTTCACATCACGTTGTTCCCTAGGTTGTCGTAGTTCAACGTGTTGTTCAGAGTATGTAGCTTTAACACCGAAAAAAGGTTTAAATGGCATCGGAAATCTTCGAACACTCGGGCATTGATGAAATCCATTTCGCTAATCTGTCAGTCCTCGACCATGTGTTAAATCACCTTCTGTTTTCAAAGACCTCATGAACATCTAGGAACTGTGACAGTTTAAATGTGTCTAGAAAAAATAACTTTAAAATGTTTTTTTTTAACTTTTTGAATATTTTAAAACTTTTAGGTCTCTGTAGTTTGCCATTGCTTTAACAAAACTATTTTTTATACAATACAATTGTGAAGGAGCTACCAAGAATTGCTTATGCTAAGCTTGCTGAAATAATAAACTGTTCTTTTACTGAGGGCATCTTTCCTAGTGTCCTCAAGAACTCATTGATTATTTCAATTGATAAGGGCGGTAAAGTTAAAAATGCCTCTAACTTCCGACCTATATCCCTTTTGTCAGTGTTCTCAAAGATTATCGAGACTAGGTATAGTTAAAATCCGTATTACTTCATACTTTAATAAATCTCAAATTTTATCTGCGTCTCAATTTGGATTTCAAACGAATAAAGGTACGAGGGATGCCATCTTTGGCTTTTTAGATAACGTATATAATGGTGTTAATGATGGAGGCGTCACTACGGCGGTGTTTTTTGATCTTGCAAAAGCATTTGATTGCGTAAACCATGAAATACTCTTGGAGAAGCTTGCCTTTTATGGATTTAGAGGGATTTCACAGGATTGGTTCAGATCATATTTACTGGGGCGTAAACAGCTAGTTCAGGTACTGGACTCGAATGGAGAAAGGGTGCGATCTCAATTTTTAGACAACACTGATGGAGTTCCTCAGGGCTCAGTCCTGGGTCCTTTGTTGTTTTTACTTTACATAAACGATCTAGCATGTTTAAACATCGGTGGTTCATTTATTCTGTTTGCGGACGATACCTCTGTGTGTTGGTCCGATACTGACTTGGAAACATTGCAGAGGGTAGTCAATAAAGATTTAAATCTGATTCAGGAGTGGTTTGATGCTAACAAATTAGCATTAAATATAAAAAAAAAAACAAATATATGGTCTTTCTCAATAAGGGGTCTTTATCACTGAAGATGAAACTCACATAGTGGAAAAGGTGTCCCATTACAAGTTTCTGGGATTGATGGTGGACCAGGGCTTGAAGTGGGATACTCATCTTAATAGACTTTCAAAGAGTTTGGCGTCTGCTCTCTTTGCTCTGAGGGCTGTAACCCTGGAATTGAGTGACAGAAAAATTTCTCTAGAAGTGTACCATGCCTTGTTTGAGTCCAATCTTCGATACTGTATCAATTTTTGGGGGTACGCCTCAACAACCCGCCTTCATTCTTTCTTCCTCCTACAAAAGCGAGCCGTGAGAATAATCTGTAAGGCCGACTCACTTGCGCACTGTAAACCGCTGTTTAAGTCACTCAAAATCCTTACTTTATATGATCTACTTACACTTGAAAGATTAACCTACTTACATGGATTGGACTGCGAGACAATAGATAATATTCATAACTATGCTACAAGGTTCAGAGGTAATTTGAATGTTCCTCAGTCTCGAAGGGAGTTAGCTAAGAACACTATCTATCATTTGTGAAAAACAGTTTACAACAGTATTGCTCTGGGAATAAGACAGCTAAATACTAGGCAGTTCAGTAATAAAATTAAAAAATGTTTGCTACTCAGCGCTAATTACTCCTTTGCCGAATTCACTGACAATACAATGCCTTTGCTGCAAACTGCTTAGCTTCCCTTATCATATAGTTTAATCCATTATTCTTACATCCATGACGACTTATATTGGAGCTATTTAACGAAATATGTGTGATAGCAAATTTTGGTTTTAGTTTTAGATTGTGTTTTAATTTAATTTTTTAACATAGTTTGTAAGGTCAAATTGTACAGCTGAATTGCTTTTCAATAAAGTTTGTCTAATCTTGTCTAATCTTTGTGTAGAATTCTATTTACTATTTTTTTTTCTTTTTCACTTCTTCTCTCAAAAGTAACCATAACCACCCAGCGATCTTGTTGTGCCCATTAATTAGATTTTTTTTTATTATAGGTTGTGGTTTGGCGGGGTTAGCAGTTGTAGGTTTCATGCTGGGCTTATATTTCTATGAACCTTCTGCCGAATCAAAAGCCTTAGATTTACATCAAACCTTCAAGTCTCTAGAAAATGAATTTAAAACCCAGGAAGAAGATTTCTGGCGTAATATAAAAGTTAATATTCAGGAAATTCCTATCCTGGATCAACCACGATCAATAATTTTTTTGTATGATAATAAGGCTGAACTTACCTTAAACAAAATTTTACACAAAGTTTCTACTACTGCATTATGTGAGTTAACATATTGTTCAAATAAAGCTGTAGTAATCGAAGGGGCTTCTCTAAACACATCGGAAATAGTAAGGGATTATGGTAAAACTATTTCTATGTATCGTGATAGTCTGGAACAGAGTGGAGTACTGATAGTAAAAAACTTGGAAAACGTTCCCGGAGTGGCTGCGCAAGCATTCCACAGTTTTTGTGATGACTATAATCCCGTAGTTAAAAAGGCCCTAATTTTGTTTACACTAAAAGTAAAAAGTATACCCGCAGGATACCCCATGAAATTTGTTGAAAACTATTTGCTGGAATTATGGAAAGACCTTGGGAAAGATGACAAATTTTATCCACTCTTTACGAGAATATCCAGTACAATTTTATCTGTAAGACCTTAGTTATGTCTGTACTTATTTTATACTTAGATACAAAGATTTATTTATGATAAAGAAAAAGAAGTAATTTTTTACAGTTCTCTTATTTATCATTCTTTGGAAATTAATTAAGTCTTCAGCAAAGCCTTATATAATAATAACTAAGTTTATTAATTATGTTACAATTTTTTAAATGGTTTGTGTTTCCAAATTGTTGTATGGGTGCAAAATAAAGTTTTGTTAGTAGCATTTTGTTTTATTGTCTGCTTCATTACATTTAAAATATTAGCCGCCTTGATTAATTTAAAATCTGTTGTGTTTTTTTTAAAGGTTTTAGGGCATCATTTTGCTTTTTATTTTAACACAACTCTCAATAGTACAGAGAAAAAAAATCAAAATTAATTAACCACTAACGGTACAAGACAGTCAATACTCTAATACCGGGCGATGCATGACTTAGTTAAACATAGGAAATCCCATGTAAATCTTGAGGTAGCTAAATATTGGCTCACCTGTACATTTTAGAGAAAGATTATATTATAATTTTTTGAAGAGGCCGATATAGTAAACCCATGTACCAAGTTTGAATACATTTTAATAAGCCAATCCTAACTTATTTAATTAAATGTGATGGCAATATTACGAAATTTTCATAGTTCAGGTAATACAGCAAACACCAGCAAATAATTTCTATGACGTTATTGTTAAAGATTGACGTGAGCGCATCTCCCTTGTCTATTGACATAACGAATATAGTTATTTTCCTAACAAGTGCGCAAAGTAATACTTTTCCGCACGCAAGTATAGTTGGACGAACGACGCGTAGCGGAGTTCGGATAAATTCTTGCGTGCGGAAAAGCACTTTGCGCACGTGTTAGGAACAACATTATTCCTACGAGCTTCATATCAGATAACAACAAAAATAAAAATATGATAGTTTATTCAATAATTTTTAATTTAACTTTAAAAAAAGAACTAGGTAGGTATAGTACTTACAACTAAAAATTACATAACCATATAAAATAATAGGAAACTAAATTATTTGTTTATAACATTTATAACAAAAGAGCAATTGCTGACATTATGCAAATTGATAGCCGATGCAGTAAGTTCATTCAGTGGGTGGTTTATGGTATGGCTTGATGAGCACTGACTTGGCGTGGAAGGACAGTAATGTTCAAATAGGTCGATGAAGATGTTAACTCGGAAGGATTTATGTAGCTTGATGAAGAAGGGCAGTTGTTCGTGGCCAATATTTTAGTCGACATGTCCTTTTTTTGATTTGTCGAATCTTCAATGTAGCTCTCGGCGACAGTCGTCGATTTCCAGCCTCCGAGTCGCTTGACATTAGTGATTCCTGCTCCAGAATCGGCCAACATGGTAGCCGATGAACGACGGAAACTATGTCCTGTATAATGCTCTGGATTTTTCAATTGTAGATATGCAGCTATTTCCGAAGGCATCTTACCGAATGAATTTGTTCAACTACATTGAGTACCGCATGTTCCTTGTCGATACTGCACAAAAAAGCGCTTGTGCGGGGTGGATGGTTTTCGCAAATTTGCATATTTATGATAGATTTGTAAATAATATCCCTTATTTGTTTCATTAGATACTACAAAGATTCTTGAAGTATTGTTTTTACTGTCAGGAATTTTCACGACTATCAAATTTCCTTTATCCTCTATGTGATCAACCATTATCTTGCAAAGCTCATCGCGCCTGCAAGCACCGGCCAACCCAAAAATGGTGGCGACTTTTATTAGAAGGTAAATTTGGTCAGGTGCTTCTTCCATAGATCTGGAAACTTCATTTTTGTCAAAAATTTTGGCCTTTTTCGGACGATATCCCACATTTTGCTTTTTTAGAAACAATGTTAGCTTGAAATATTGACTTAAATCCAAGTTTATTTTAATTTTAAGGACACTTTTTAACATAGAGTACTTACTCCATAAAGTATTTGGCTGAACTAATTTTCGTAAATCTGCAGAATACGCTAATAAGAAGGCCTCCTCCTTAAAACTATTTGTCCCTTTGTTGCGGCACCAGTAGAAAGTGTTATATGGGGCTTTCCAAGAACATCTACAGAGTTATTTGTTATAGATCAAAAAAGCTTTATAAGCATTTTTACTCTATTTATGTGCTCGTTAAGAGTATTTGGCGAAAGTGACAAGCTTTAAACCACTGTTATGAGATAAAACGAGAAAGTGTTATATGGGTAGTATTGTGCAACGTTAGTACAGCCAAAATACTCTTTAAAAAAACATTATACAGCATTTTTAAGGCAACAAGATTTAATGGAGGCAAAGGGTTTTTTATCGAGCATTTCGGTTTAAAACGAAGCGACAACACAGCTTTAAATTCTTATAATGAATCAAAAAATAAAATGTGTATTTTGTTTCGTGCATGAGTGAATTCAATTCAAAAAAATTCAATATAACAAGAACATTACCAAAATTGGTCAATAAATTTTATCTCGCCAATTTCTTGTTAAATAAATTGCCGTAAAATTTTGGTGCTTTACACAGCAAAATTCGACCTTGAAGATATTCTTCAATTTATTGCCCCATACATTGACGATGTTATTTTAAGTATTAACCCTTTATAGGGCAGAACCCTGGGGCCCGCTTTTTAAACTTTTTTTTTAAATAGGCCTTTTTATTTAGGGTTTTATATTGTACTACCGAACAAAAAAAGTTAAAAAACACTATAGTTTTTTTGCAATAGGGTGGTATCTATGTGTACCAATGAACGTTCCTGAAACAAAAAATGTGTGTTTAGTGGTACATTTACGTACCACTTAGAAAATAGAGTTTTCTAAGACAAAAACTGAAAACTTGCCATGTTAGAAACATACACTTTTATATATGTAATATGCCTTTATTTTGAAAATAGTACAAATAACGCAGTTTTTTTTTTATAAACCACCACTAAACGTTTATCATTCTTTAGTAAAAAATTAAATAACGGTTTTAGTTGCCAAAATATGACACTCAACAATACTTAAAACTTACTCTAAGTATTTATTGTAGGTTAAATCAAAAGAAACCTAACCAATTATAAAATGGAACTAAAAACAGCGGTAAAGTCTTTGTCAAAAACATAAAAATCAGGAGAAGATATTGGTTACCATCGAAAAAAAAACAGTCTTTTCCAGTAATAAGTAGAAAAAAATCAAATGATTTGTCCAATATTCTTTGTTAAGATGAACTGTGAAAAGACAATCTGAAATGAACAAAAACTATTATTAAGAAACTTGTAACACTGCGCTGAAAGGCCTATTAAAAAAATCTTTATAATAGATCTACAAAACATAAATATTAGGCGGTACATATATACAGCATGAATGCATATTCATTGGTACAAATGTGTACCTACCACCCAAATTATTTCCAAAAATTACGTTAGCCGAAGATAACAGAGAAACGTGCCTAGTATCAATAATAAGGCAAATGTATATCGAACCAAAGTATGCTATAATTAAAACCCAAATATTCTAATTTAAAAACTATTTAGAAAAAACTCAAGACACAATTCTAACCCAAAAATCCCTAATGTGCGTATTTTTGTAAATTATGAACTACTATGAAGCAACTAAGCAAATAAATTGTAAAAATCCTGTATAAAATATATAAAGTATTATATACCTACTTACTGTCGTAATATATATCTTCTCTGTATTCTTAGGAAAAAATTGTAAAAACTAGCCCCAACATCGAAAAAACCTGTCGTCTACGCGGTAGTAACTAATGGTATAAATATGTACCACTTTTTGGCCCGAAGGTCGACTTTTAACTATCAGATGGCGCTGAGAGTAAATATGGTAAAAATAAGAACCAATGCGTGTTTGTAGACTAATTTATCATGCTTAGCGGTATCGAGCAGTGGGATGTCGTTTATAGGATCGCTGGAAACGTCGGTGGTACAGATATGTACCAGTACCCTATAAAGGGTTAAGAGAAAACATCAGTCGCCTAAGGAAATTTATAGAGGTACAGGGCCCCATTTCGAAAATCTGCTGAAGTAAACAAGAAGACATATGAGAATTGGAATCTAGGAAAAAAAACCCCCGGAAAAAAAACCCCGGAAAAAATACCCCCGGAAAAAATACCCCCGGAAAAAAAACCCCCCGGAAAAAATACCCCCGGAAAAAAAACCCATAGGAAAAAATACCCCCGGAAAAAAAACCCCGATATAAAAACTTAGAACACGCGTGCGGAGTATACGAAGGTACGTAAAACTGGCGTCTACAGACAGGAATATCACTCTTGCTTCCTGGCTTCCTGGCTTCCGCATGCGCACATAATGCTGTAACTAATAATTATAGACTTTATTGGTTAAACAGGCGCTAACACGGCATCTAATCCACCTTTTTGGTTGCAATTCGGTATATGCTAGATATAAAAAAATTGTAATAATTATAGACTTATATTGGTTAAACAGCGCTAACACGGCATCTAATCCACCTTTTTTGTTCATATTCGCCTTTTTCAAGTTCACCGGCCAATTATTTACCAGACGCTAGTCGTATCGTTCTCTCTGTACCCGTTTGGTACAGCTTGTGGAGTTTCTTTTATATTTTTTTCCTATGGGTTTTTTTTCCGGGGGTATTTTTTCCGGGGGGTTTTTTTTTCCGGGGGTATTTTTTCCGGGGGGTTTTTTTTCCGGGGGTATTTTTTCCGGGGTTTTTTTTCCGGGGGTTTTTTTTCCGTTTACCGAGAATTGCAGCACGTGGCCACATCTCGTGGCAACCACACGCATCAACCCAACCAGGACAGCGAGAATCCATATATGTTGAAACGCTGGCAAGGCGGCCAGGCTAGGATAACTTAAATGGTAAGGATCGTTCCCCGTTCGTTTAGTTCTTCAACCAGACGATGATGGCGCTATTGTAGGGATTTTGTTTTATAAGGCTGTTTATATCCTAACGTTGGTAGCGGCAAAACATGTATTAAGAATGAGCGTGGGGAACGTTCTCTATCTTTCTCTCTCTGAATTCAACCGTACCAGCTAAGGTGCAATAAAGATGAAAATATGACTTATGTGCTGATCGATAATAAAAATATCTTCGGGAGTCGGACCCAAGTGACATTGACATTTTAAAATTAAATTTTTAAACGAAGCGGCGCGACGTATAAGTTTATTAAGTTTATTCTGCTAAAATGGTGATTTATTGTTGGGTTCCCGGATGTAAACTACAAAGTGAGAAACGTGTGAAAATGCACAGGTTTCCAAAAAGCGACCAGGTAAGTTTTTTGTTGTTTTAGTGAAGTGATAAAAAGGGTGTATCGTGAAGAGTCAAAAAGGCACCTTGCGCCTATACTGTATACAAAATATTGTTGCTATCTAAAAAAAAAATGTATGCAGGACACCTTTTGATCCTGAATAATCATAAACATTACTTATATATATATACTGATTTTCTTAGAGTTATGACAGTTTACGATCTTAGTATAATGTCCGTGTATTTTTAGACGCAAAAACTTTTGGTAAATGCTATTTAAAATCCATTACTCTATGGCAAAGACAAGATTGGCATTCAAAAAACTTATAGTTTGTCACATTGGATATGACCAAAAAATTGAGCATGGCAGCAGAGGATCCTATTTAAAGCTGAATGCTGTTCCTATGTCAATTCTTTACAGCACAATCCTAGGTAAAACTTGCCTTGTTATTATATTAATTTATGTAAATATCTAATATTAATAAAGCTTGTCGCCATATCAGCAACGTAGTTACAACTTTCTTTTAATCTCCAAAAATATATTGACTTTAATTCAAAAGGTTCGCGCTTCAAACTTTTTCATCAGAGTTAGAAGCGCGAAAATTTGAATTCAAAGTTGTAAAATTTAAATTCTCATGCGTGGCTCCGACCCCCCGCCCGCAGTGATACATTTAGTTCTTCAACCAGACACGAATGGCGCTATAAGGGAACCAATTTAGTATGTTGAGTTGCCTATCTATCCCTACCATAAGCGCATCTCCCTTGTCTATGAAGGCGGCCCATTGCGGGCAAACTACGTTCGGCGTCGCTGGAAGCCAGTGTATCGGTTCAGCCTACCGAAATCATGTAAATTAAAAAACACAAACTTAAAATAAGTTCGTGTATAGAGTTGTCCCTTATCCTTTCCGTGATTCCGTCAGAGTCGTCAGACCGTCAGACCCAATCCTTGGACGCGTTTCGCCGTTTACGGCTCCTCAGCAAGGCTCTGGGTCTAACGGTTAGGTAAGGGACCTCAAAGTGATTTAACACAGAAATGCAAGTTTACGTATGAGAATTGCAGCACGTAGCTACATCTCGTGGCAACCACACGCAACAACAACAACAAACAAGAAGAAGCAAATCTTTCACATTTTTAACATTTTTGCGTTTAAGTAATTTCTGAAATGTCAACCTTTTCAATGGTTCTCTTAAGCGGCGCACTTCGATTTGAAAATGTATCAGAATAAATTCTTCTTGCATCCACATAATTGTCTGGTGCTTATCCGTAAGTTAGATGTATGTGAGCATTGCCACAGCGTTAAGGTTAAGTAAGGTTAGGTAGTTAAGACCGCTGTGGCATTGCCTTTGTAATCTGGTGGCTATTGTGATTTTTGGTGCATTTTCGTCCACCATACTAGAGCGCCATATGTTATTATGTAAGGGTCTGATGACTATAACTTACCACCAGAGTACCATCTTCGGCTTAATGCCCCAGGTTTCACAAGCAATCTTCTGCATCTCATGAAACACAGTTTGGATGTGTTTGAGGGTTTGTTATGATTTGTGTGATCCTGGTTAGTTTGGCATCTAGGGATAATCCGAGATATATTTTACCTGATTTACTGTTTTAATCTGTTCTCCAAAGATGCTTAGCTTGTGGTAGTTAGTGGTGGGGGGGGGGGGGGGGGCGCTGGCTGCCGGGCATATTTCGTTTCAACATATTTAGACCGAAATGTTTAAACCTTACTCTCCTATACTACGTATTATCGTTTTTCAATTTTTCGTTGCAGGCGACTTATTGTCTGATTTTAGAATACAGGCATTAAACGAATATTTCTATTCTATTCTATATATTCGTTTTATTCTTGGTGTTCTTTGGCCCTGCCCAACTAGCAAAGTAGAACTTTAAAGGCAGTAAATGATTTTATAATTATCGAATAGCGTTGCCTTAAGTTTTGTTTTGTAGCGCATATCGTTGCGATATATTTTGTTCGTTAAGAAAAATATTTGCATAAAATTGTCTTATAACGGCTTTTACATATAGAACAAATAATTCTCGTTTGTTTAGGAATTTTATAAAAGTATTATAATACGAGGTACAACCTTTAAAAATTTATATCTATAAGTATTGCAACCATATATTGCGAAAAAGTCGTATTATTGAAGTTTTAAAAACAGTGTAGCCAGATTTAATTGAAAATACAATGGTACAAGTGAATTTTATAAATATTACTTCGAAATCCTAAGGTTTATACAAAGACACCTAATTAATCTTTGAATTAAAGTCTACCCGAAGTTTTAAAAATGTAAGAAAGTACCTTGTATGAAATTAAATTTTAGGTAGATACCAAAGAAATTTCTCACTTTATCTCATGTAATATAATACACTGCGTCCATTAATTATGGAATAGGTAAAAAAGTACTCAAATTTTGAACATCCATATCTCCATCAAAATTATATCAATCCACTAAATTTTCGATTTATTAGGTAGGCCATCCCTTGGACTACTTAGCACAAAGTATTTCACCTTACTTTATGTCTTTTGTATACAGGATGATGGCTAAGATACCAAGCCATGTAAAATGTGCTGATTTTAAAATTAATGTTTGGAAAATACGAAGCAATGAAAATGGAATTTTATTAGTGTACTGGTTACAGCTTTATGTTAGGTACTTACTGTACAAATTACAGCGCAGTTCCGTTCGTGTTAATTAAAAAAAATTAAAAAATCGTGATATAACAGTAACTTAACAATAGTAATAACAATTTAAAGAAACAACTTAATTATAAGAATAAAAATTAATAACGCGTATTTCCTCCACGGGCATTAATGACAGCTTGACAACGATTTGGCATACTGAGAATCAGATTTCTTATCAAAACCTGATCCATATTTTCCCATATTCTTTGTAGCGTCAATCTCAGCTGAGCCAAAGTTTCTGGTGGGTTAGCTTCTGCACGAACCTCTCTACCCATTCGATCCCATAAATGCTCTATAGGGTTAAGATCTGGGCTTCGAGCTTTCCAATTCATTACGGTAATTCCCGTTTCTGCTAGATATCCCGTTACTATTCTCGCCGTATGTGGACGTGCGTTATCTTGCATAAAAATGAAGTTTTCTCCAATAAAGGGAGCAAAAGGCACAACATGCTCCTGAAGAATTTCCATAATGTACCTGTCACTAGTTAATCGCTCTACAAATACCAATTCCGTTTTTGCCTCTAGAGATATACTTCCCCAAACCATAATTGATCGACCGCCATAACTAACCCGCTCTTTAAAATTACACTGAGCATAGCGATCACCAGGTCTTCGAAACACTTCTAAACGTCTATCATTGCTGTATAGACAAAAACGGGATTCGTCACTAAATAAAACATTAGCCCATTCATCTTCACCCCATGGCAAATGCTCTTGAGCAAACTGCAATCGTTCACGTCTATGGTGCGGTTCCAGCTTTGGTCCTATCGCTGCTTCGTACGGTCTCAGTTGGACCTCTTTTAAGCGATTAAGTATTGTTTGCTTACATAGTCGAACATTGTGAACGTTTGACAACCGTGCTTGTAGCTTGGTACTTGTTGTAAATCGTTCCCGAACACATTGCATTATTAAAAACCGATCCTGATTGGCAGTTGTTTTCCTTGGTCGGCCTTGCCCTGCTCTTGTTTGATTCGATCCATATTCTCGATACCGTTTTAAAATTTTTGATATAGCCCCTTGCGTTTTATTCATGATTCTGGCAATATCAGACTGAGACCGGCCTTGCTCAAACAGTCCTCTTGCATAGGAACATCTTCTGGAGATATGAATCGGATATTGGCATTCATTTAAAAAAAGAAACTAAACAAAAGGCCTTGTCAAGAACTGCCAACAAATTTATAATCATGATAAATTGACAAGGGCAATTGGTTGACTAGCAACGTAAATCCAAATAGAAGTAAAACGTTTTCAGTCAATATAATTTGCAATATACAGATTTTTTAATTTACACGAACGGCACTGCACTGTAATTTGTACAGTAAGTACCTAACATAAAGTTATAACCAGTACACTAATAAAATTCCATTTTCATTGCTTCGTATTTTTCAAACATTAATTTTAAAATCAGCACATTTTACAAGGCTTGGTATCTTATCCATGATCCTGTATAAAAAAGACATAAAGTGAGGTCAAACACATTGTTCTAAGTAGTTCAAGGGACAGCCTACCTAATAAACTAAAAATTGAATGGATTGATGAAGATATTGATTTTAAAATTCGAGTACTTTTTTACCTATTCCATTTTTTATTTTTTTATTTTTTTTTTAATTGACACGAACGGCACTGCGCTGTAATTTGTACAGTAAGTACCTAACATAAAGTTATAACCAGTACACTAATAAAATTCCATTTTCATTGCTTCGTATTTTTCAAACATTAATTTTAAAATCAGCACATTTTACACGGCTTGGTATCTTATCCATCATCCTGTATAAAAAAGACATAAAGTAAGGTGAAATACTTTGTGCTAAGTAGTCCAAGGGACGGCCTACCTAATTAATCGAAAATTGAGTGGATTGATATAATTTTGATAGAGATATGGATGTTTAAAATTGGAGTACTTTTTTACCTATTCCATAATTAATGGACGCAGTGTATTTATCGAAGTCGAGTTTTTGAAGTATTGGCTCTCTCTGTCATGGACAGGCTTACAAACTACATAGTTAATAATTAGGTACAATGTGATAATACACGAAATATTGTGAGTGCCTGGAGGCGATTTTGCTCACCACTGGCATGCTTATTGGTCACTTAGGGCTCCGTTGTATGTAGGGAAACATATTAATAAGAATATTATAACCATTATTATATTTCAAGTTTTGGGTTTACGAAATCTGGCGACTTCAAGCGCGTTGCAACACTCTTGGGGCACTAGGTTCAAATCTGGATTAGGTATATTAAGAGTTTTTTATGAAAAATTTTTTTTTGCTTTTTTCTTTTTTAATTGTTGTACTCTCCTAACCTTAGTTTTAGTGTTGTTTTTAATGTGTTGTGAAGATGTCGAGTCTATGTTTTTATATATTTTAATTACAATACTTTATGTGGACCACAGTAATAAGGTAAAATTTTATTTCTTTTACACATTTTCTATACAGGTGTATATTAGGTAAAATCTTTGTAGGTCTGATGATGCCCGATTAGGGTGAAACGCGTAACCTATACAAAAATTAGAACTTGAGACCGTGACTTTGTTTTTTTGAGTTACTCTACAATACTGAATTCAGGTCTCTTTGTGAACCCGTCCACGATTCTTTGAATTTTGTTAAGGAACTAATTTTTTGAACATTTTGAAACAAAAAAGGTAGGTACTCTTGTAAAAATCCGCTAAAATCTTATGGTTTAGAATAGCCATAACTTTTTTATCAGTGTAGTTTTTCCTCCTTTTGTTAAGGAACTAATTTTTTGAACATTTTTAATAAAAAAGGTACTTTTGTGAAAATCCGCCAAAGTAAGCCGTTTTTGAGATATTTCGATTTTTAGTGCTCGATGCCGCACCGGAATATTTAAATGATTTTGAATAAAAAATTCCGCTATTAGTAAATTTTCGGCAGGAAAAAATGTTTCACTTAGGTTAGTTACAGCAAGTTTTGCAGGAAGAATTTGAGTTGCTTATTGAGGATTTTTTTTTAATTAAATGAGGAACAATTTTATTTTAAAAATAAATTTAATTAGCATAAACTTTTAGTAATTGTTCAAAATGACCTCCGTTAACATAAGTACAAAGATTAATACAAAGTAAAAAGTTTAAATTTACTCTTTGCATCAATTCCGCATCGTTCTTCAATATGTTGACTGCATTTTGAATTCTTCCCCACAATTCCACTTCATTATTAATCGGTCTGGAGTATACTATCGTTTTTAAAGACCCCCCATAAAAAATAATCCAACGGAGTCATATCCGGTGAGCGTGGCGGCCACTTTACAGGAGTGTCGTTTCCTCTAACGATCCATCTGTTTGGATACTGTCAATGCAAATAATTGCGGACATTTAGACTAAAATGTGGTGGAGCACCGCCATGCATAAACCACATATCTCGTCGAAGTTGTAATGGCAAATCTTCTAATAAATGTGGCAGCGTATTTTGTAAATGTTTTAAATAATCCACACCATTTAGTCGTGGCGGTAAAATAACAGGACCAATAATGAAATTGCCAATGATCCTGCCCACACATCAATTCTAAAGTCATGTTGATAATGAGTTATTTTCGTGGCATGGGGGTTTTCAGCAGCATAAACATGTTCGTTATGTAAGTTGGTTACACCACTTCTTGTAAAACATGCTTCGTCAGTAAATAAAATGTGCTTAGCAAAATTCACATCCTGTTGTCTTTGTTCGGTAATGAATCGACAGAAGTCCAATCATTGATCGAGATCCGGAGCCAAAAGGTCCTGTACCTTTTGAATATGGTATAGATGAAGCTGCTGTCCTTTTAATGTTCTATGAACTACATCTTTGGATACTCCTACATCTGAACCTAAGCATCTGGTGCTTAATTTTGGATCTGCAGCAATTCTTTCCAAAATTTGTTCCTCAACTTCAGGAGTTCTTATTGCACGTTGCCGTCCATAATTGGCAGTTAAAGGAGTGAAGCTACCGGTTTCGCGAAGGCGTCCCTCAATAGCAGCAAATGTTTGATGGCTTGATATGCGCCGATTTGGATATCTTTCCCTGTATACCCTAACACTATCGCGGCCATTTCCTTCACAATACCCAAAAACCAATAGTATATCTGTCAGTTCTGCAGAACTGTATCCTTCAGCCATCTTTACAGTCAATTTAAAATTTAACTAACACGTTTCAAACACCTTATTTATTCTCGCATTGGCAAGTTCTTACTGAAACACTTACTGTAAACAACATAGACTGATAGCGAAAATTCTTAAAATACGAAAAATGTTTACATTTAAATAGTCTGTTGCAAAAAAAAAAATTAAAAGTGTTCATCAAACAGGTAAAAATTCCGAGGATTTTTAGATGTGACACTCCAAAAAAGTATCTAAAAAAAATACATTTTCCACTGCTAATTCACTGACCACATTTCATCCTCAAAGATAACAGCAAACATTTTTTATTCAGAATAATTAAAATATTCCGGTGCGGCATCGAACACTAAAAACCGAAATATCTCAAAAACGGCTTACTTTAGCGGATTTTCACAACAGTACCTTTTTTGTTAAAAATGTTCAAAAAATTAGTTCCTTAACAAAAGAAGGAAAAACTACACTGATAAAAAAGTTATGGCCATTCTAAACCGTAAGAAGTGCATTGTGAAGCGCCCTCTAATGGCCACAGTAAAAAGGTGTCCGTATTCGGGTTTCGCATCCCAAAAAATCCCTGGGTACCAAGTTTTAAAGTAATACGTTAAAAAATGTTCATTGATTTTAAAAAAATCGATTTCTATTTTTTAACTTTACCACCCTGTATCTCGGAAACGGAGCAATTTCGGACTAAGGTAAGTTACTTTAAATCGCCTTATTTTGGCCTCAGGAATATGTGCTCAGATTTTGTACAGACCTTTTAGAGACACCCTGTATATATTATATTTTTTAATTTTAAAGCAAATGTTGCCAAAACTAAAGCGCATCTTTTTTTTCACGAACTGGCGCCTTTAAGTTTAGGCTCATCAATTTTTAAATAAGTAGGTACATATTTATAATCTCCGTTGTTATACGCCCGTTTTAAAATAACTTGGTTCTAAAATTCTGCACTAAAAAATGAAATATCTCTTCAAATTGCTATCTTATCAGACTGCATTATACAATCACTATATAATATTGTGTAAAACTTTTAAAGTGTCGATAAAATATTGTTGTATAAATATCACCAAATACACACTACAAAACAATTTTATAGCTGATGCATTAAATTGCTTTAAAAATATGGTACACAACTTCTATAGAACTCTTATAATATCAAAATGTTTTATAAGAGTGGGCCCCTTTTGATCCTATAAATATCATATAAGGGAATTTAACCACGTTATAGAAATTTAAAGCTTCTATAAAATTTATTGTATACTTAGCAGTTTAAACTACCTTTATAAAATTTATTTTGTTAGTTGGGTGGTTGATACCAAATGGCCAGCATCTAAATTTCATTCTGAAACTAAACACCTATTTAATAAAAAGTTGATATTTTAATTTCTCTCCGCAAAAAAATTTGTTTGCAGGCACTAATGCGGATGCCGCTGACGTTATAGTTTAAAGTAAACCATGATGGTAACTTTAATTATTAATTGCATTGACGATTATGGCGAATCAACTATAAAATCCATTTGACTTATATATTTTCCAAATAAAATACAGACACATATATTATTAATTCGTTCATTCAACATCCACTATCTCCTCGTCCTTACTGTAAATCACACCTACCTCAAAACATTCTCTCCGACATCGATCAATCGATCGGTTGCGCCTACGTGGACGCCCTCGCACGCGTCGCGACGCCGGCGCCTCGACATCGTCCCTAAATAATCCCAAACCAGGCTTTAACCAGCCAGGCTGGCCGACACCGTGTAAGACATCCCTGTCTGGTCAAAAAGTGATATTTTGTGAATGATGCACTGAGATTGGTTGCGACCTTTCTGGTAAGTACCTGCTTGTACTCCTTTGTATATAGTCTATGCCAGAAAGTCAAAAGGGATCTAAATATTTACAAGGGACATTTAACCACCCACCTGTTTGTGAGTGTCTTCATTCATAAAGATTTCTTATCAATATGGGAGCTGGAATTTAGTGCGATAGAATGTTGTTGGGGACTGAAATGATATCTTATTAATTCCTGTTGGTGTATTAACATTAAAGAATACCTTTACAATAGAAAGGTGCTTTAGATAAAAACAAAGTTTATTAATAGAGCCAACCGCTCCCTCTAAAAGTTCTAGAGGATGATTGATATTCCGTTCAAGTCTTAATTACCTTCATATCATATACCTATACATGTACTATACAGGATGTTAATGAATGTTACATAGATATTTTAGGGAGTGATAGTGCTCGTCAAAAAAGGAAAAAAATACTTATAAACTTGTGGTCAAAAAAGCTTTATTTTTGATATAAGAGTACGTATTTTTTAGTTTTTTTTTTACACTTTCTGAGATAATTATTCTAAATTTCGTATACTTATTAGTTTTTGGAACCCCTACAATAAGATGTCTAAATTGTCAGAGGCAGCAGTATACAGTGCGTTGCATTCTTTGCGGTACCAACAATTTCACTCTCCTGAACTTTTTTTTGGGATACCTTGTATTAATACTGATATCATATTTTGACTCCCCGCTTTTTTTTAATTCCTTACATTTTTATCGTATCTGCCATCGTTCTCTAGTTATTCGCGGAAATAACCGTCGATGCAAACCATGTATTATTCAAGTATCAAAATGAAAAAAAAGTAGTTGGCTGGGACAGCTCATATTTTATTTTTCGTTTGTTAACTTTTTTGACTTTAATGTTAAATAATTTTTTCCATTACTAACCTATAACATCGCCATTATTGACCGATTATTAACGTTAGAAATCGTTTTTCTCTACCTTATAAGTTATTATTAACCATGGTCAATAATAAGGCATTGAAATCCATTATTGACCGATCTTCAAGAATCTATTTGAAGGCAGGTAACTTGATTTTTTGATTGTACAACATGAATTCATAAACATGAATGTGGTTAGGCAACCAGATAATTATCAATACATATTAGATTATTAGAGACGCCTGATATTGTAAAATATCGATAGGTACAATCAACATTTTTTCTGCTTCCATCCTTAATTCTGGAGGTGTAGGTACACATAATAATATCACTAACATTTTCTTCGCTCATTTTTAAAAAAAACGGAAAACTCGTGAAATCTGATAATCTGACATAAATGAACTAATCTGACAAAACAACAAAATATTTTGCGAATTCCAAAGCGCAGGTAACTTGATTAAAAAATATACTTATACCTACCTATCATTTTTTATAATTATTAATACTATAAAGATAAATGTCTTATAAAAGTTTGTAGTAGTGGAAAAAATATTATATTAACCACGGTTTAGACAGCTTATAGCCCTCGCGTCTTAGATCCCTCGTCGCTCCGCTCCTCGTGATTTAAACTTGCCGCTCGGGCAATAATGATGGCTGCCTAAACCTTGGTTAATAATATACTATTATTAGTTGATGTTTCCAAAGTTAGTTAGAGCTACTTAATAATGGTTGAGTTCACAGACCAAGAATATGCCGATATGCATTTTATTTGGTCATGCCAATGGTAATTCTTTTGAAGCTAAACGACTTTATCGCCAGCATTATCCGAATCAAAGAAAGCTTGATTCACAAATTTTAGCACAGTAACTGTCAAGAAATCCACTTATTTGACAGGGGCACATCGCATTGTAAGAACTGTCGAAATTGAGAAAGCAGTGCGGAATGCTGTAGAAAACGAATCAAGTACAAGTACAAGAAAAATTACGGCAACTTCAAAAGTTTCATCTGTGCTAGTTTGGAAATTTTTAATCGATATCCAGGCAGTCCAAACTCTTCTCCGGTGCGATTTTCCATTCCGATTAAATTTAATTTTTGCCAGTGGTACATTTAAATGTTAGTCCAAAATAAATGAAGCATGATAAAGCAAGTTTTCTGAAAAATGCGATCAGAAATTTTCATAACAATCATTTTTGGGCATAGACAATTTTCATGCGATAGTCGAAAGATATTTCCAGTATCAGTTTACAGTAAATGTGTGGTGAGGCCATATTTCCTGTCAAGAAGATTAAACGGGCACTGTTATCGTCAATTTTTAAAAGGGGCACTCCCGGTGTTTTTAGGAGACGTACCATTTGAACTAAGAAACCAATTGTGGCTTATGCACAGTGGCGTAGCCACAGGGGGGGCGATCGCCCCCCCCCCCGCCTCCTTGGCCTGGCGCCCTTTTACTACTTAAAAAATAATTCTTAAAAAACAAGATCGGTCCTATTTGATTTTTAGTAAAGAAAAGCGATGGGAATAAACTTAATAAAACCGGTTTTGGGAGCGTCCCATCACATTTTAATTTATTTTTTTTTATATAGCGGAATTTAACTTCGTTCCCTAGGGAGCATGAAGAAGGTGAATTCGTACGAAATTTGGGCGTGGTCCCAGAAATTTTTTCCCTGCGGCGCTTTAGCTCCGCGATCTGCGCCCCTCCGGTACTTCGCCCCCTCCGCCCCAAAATGCTGGCTACGCCACTGTTTATGCATGATGATGCACCGCCACATTTCAGTTTGGCGGTAAGGGAGTTTTTAAATCAACACCACAATTGTTGGATGGGTCGACATGTGGACCTAAGCCCTGGCCCCCTAGGTCCCCCGATTTAAATAATCTAGATTATTTTTTCTGGAGACATTTAAAATCGTTGGTGTATCAGAATCAGACTCCTATCCAGACAGAGGAACAGAATTATAGCTTCATGTGAAATAATTCGCAATATTCCTGTGAAATGCGCGAAAGAGTTGATTCTTGCATATTAGTAAGAGGAGGTAATTTTCAGCAGTTCTTATATTTTTTTTAGTTTGTCGTGTAAGGTCGGAATTAAGGCGTCGTATATTTCCCTATTTTTAGTATAATCTTAATCTAATAACATCGAGAAATCTGTTTTTTTTTTAAACTGAGATAATAAAAAACTACACATTAATATGGAATAAAAGTTGGCATTCGTGTCAATTTTTTATTTACAGATGTCTTTTTTTCTAGTTTCTAACCTGCAAAAAAAAACTAGAAAACGATAACAGGTACGATAAAAAATGTAAGATATCAAAAATAATTGACCATTTAAGGATGACGTCGCTGGGGGGCAAATTTGACAAATTTAGGTTAAAGTTTATGTCAAAGCCATGAAATTACCATTACATATTTGACAACGGCCATATTTGCTGGGGGGCAAAGTGACAAGTTTAGGTTATACTACTTGTCAAAATCATATGTTCTAAAATGGCCTAGAAAAGAACGTGGAATCGAAATAGGTTATCGGTATTTATACAGGGTATCCCCAAAAAAAAGTTCAGGAGCAAAAAATGTAACTCCTTTTATATTGCCTCTCACAATTAAGGCATTTTATTGTAGAGATTGCAAAAACTAATAAGTGTACCAAAAAAAATTAAAAAAAATTAAAGTTTTAACACCCTCCATATCAAAAGTGAAGCCTTTTTGACCGCATTTTGAGGTGCCTTATCATTCCCTTAAATATTTACGTGACAGTCATAAACGCGCTGTATAGTTTGTAATTTTTTAATAATTCAAACCATAATCTAAAAGTTCACAATAGGCACAAAAATTTGTAGTCTATATTTGAAATGAAATATCTCAAGAAATATTAAAGCTATTTTAACGCGGTTTAAAGCATACTGGGGCTTATTGTTTGGTCTTGGGATAGATTGATTAATTTAGGTTTTTATTAATGTTAATTCCACAATAAATAAATAAATTTGCACTGTTTCATTTACCACCCTGTATTCAGTGGCGTAGCTAGCATTTTGGGGCGGAGGGGCGAATTATGGGGGTGGAGAACGTGGAGGTAAAGCGCCGCAGGCAAAAATTTTTTGGGACCACGTCCCAATTTAGTAGGAATTCATTTATCTTATGCTCTCTTGGAAACGGGGGTCTGGCCCTAAACAAAGTGAAAATCCGCTCTTCGGTCTATTATTGAAATAAGTTTCTTCAAGACTTTTCCTTAAAATCGTTTATTTCATAGTAGAGGAAATTATTTTAATTTTTTCTTTAAATCATTTATTTCATATACTAAATTTCTGTTTATGGATATAGCTAGAGCATTTAGTCAGCCATTTTCATAGAAATGTTTTTATATGTTTAAGGGTAAAAGTTCTATTTTGTGCTTTTACTAAGTTGTGTCAGGTTTAAATCTTGCTTGCTCAATACTTTAATTTTGAATTTATCTTCTAGTTGAAGATTGACAAAATTATCATTAAGTATTACTAATATAGCGTTCATGACAACTACGTAATGGATAACGCGACAATACTTACTTATTCCCGTTGTCAGGGTTGCCACATAAAAAAACATCTTAATACATCGTATGGATCTTTCATGGCACAGCCATTAAAAGCCATTGTTGTACGTTTAAAGTACTTAATGTGACAGCACATACATATTATTATAATAAATTTACCTTTTTTTAAGTAAAATTTCCATATTAGGAAATGCCGATACGGGCGGCACAAGACCAGGGGGGGGGGGGGCGATTGCCCCCTGGCCCCTATACGCTACGCCCCTGCCTGTGTTGTGAAATTAAAATTCATTTAAACCAAAACTGATAAATCTACTGTGAGATCAAACTATAGGCTCTAATATGCGCCAAACCGCGTTAAAATATCTTTAATATTTCGTAAGGTATTTATTTTCAAATATATACTAAATATTTACCTTAAGCGTTTCAAAGTTCCAGCAGTTTATATAACCATCTGAACTCTAAACTAACCCTTTGCTTCCGTGTTAGAACACAAATTTTTCTTTTTTTAAATCTTTATTTCTTATACGTAAAAAAGTAATACTTAGTAGACGTCGTTCAAAAAAACGATTTCGAGATTTTCGCCCTTAAATAAATTGCTCAGCGCGCTGTTGAGATATTTGGGCAAACCCGAATTTTTGCGATTTCGTTCTTTTTATTTTCTGATTCTATTTGAACAGATTTGTCATAATATATTTTCTCCACGACCATTACTGAATGCAATAATTCCAAAATCATTTTTGATAATAGAATGTAAAAATTCTCGCTCTTGAGTTGGAATATTTATTCTGAAACACTTGCTTCTTATGCGTTTTGCGTTTATTTTCATTCCATAACAAGATACGGAATGAATATTCTGTAATTGATCTAAACGACATAGGTTGCCATGAATTTCGAAACTGTCAGTGTCGGATAAAAATGGCCGCGTTGTTAATAATTATTTTCAGACAAATTTTAGTGCAAGTCAAAAAATTAGTGAAAAATCGGATGAATCAGATATGGAACTGGATAATACTCCACCTGAAATTACGAATATTGCGAATAAATAACTTAATTGCTTTGTACAGATTTTATTTGTTTTTATTCGTACTTTTTGGTCGTGGAGAAAATATAGTCTGCTACTCGGTTAGAATGAAAATTCGATCCGAGTGGAAGATTCCGAACGCGAGCGTAGCGAGCGTGAGGAACCACGAGTAACCTCGTTACAGAATCTACTATTCTCTAACACTATTCTAGAATCAACATATTCTTAACTAAAAAAGTGTTATAGAATGACTTATCATTATTATTATCATAACACACTATAGTACAGAATGGAATGAATCATTCTGTATGACCTAGTCAAAGCCAACTAGATTTTCAATTCGGCCATCTAAATTGCATGGCGAAACGTAATATAATTCGACTTTGACAGTGCTTGATTATTCAAGGTATGTTAGTTTTATTACAAAATATTGAATTTATAACATAATAAATTATTTTTTCTCCAATAGTGTTAGAGAAAATATAGTCTATAACTCGTATATGGAATGGCATTTCCGCCCTCGCGAAACCGTAGACCTCGCCTACGGCTCGGCTTACAAACTTTTCGCTCATGCGAAATTTATCAATTCCATACTTTTATAGAATATACTATTACGATTCATCCGAAATGGGCCTAATATTTAATATTTTCTGACTATTACTTGACGGTTGACTGCTGATGATTATCGAATATCTTAAAATTTTTAAGTTGACACGTTGACACAAAAATAATGATTTAAAGACAGATTACATGGTAAGTGGTCCAAATGAACTTATTACTAAGTTTAGTTCTGTGTTGCAATGAATTAGTTTTTTACAACCCATTTTTGAATAATATGTTGAATGAAACCAAATTTAAAATACTTTATTTTCTATGCACACCATAGACAAGAGAGATGCGCTTACGGGAGGAATAGATAGGCAACTAACATACTAAATTGTTTCCCTAATAGCGCCATCCGCGACTGGTTGAAGAACTAAATGTAGCAGTGGCGGGGGGTCGGCCCTACGCACGAGAATTTTAATTTTATAACTTTAAATTCCAATTTTCCCGCTTCTAACTCGGACGGAAAAATTAGAAGCGCCAAAATTCTGAATTAAAGTTAATATATTTTGGAAGAATAAAAGGAAGTTATATAACGACGTTTCTGATATGGCGACAAGCTTTATTAATATTAGATATTTACACAAATAGGTTTTAATCTAAAAAAAAAGAAAATAACTATCCTTTTGAAACCTGCATTATCTATATAAAAATAAGTTCATACAGTTTACAAAATTAGGGATAAAGAACTAAAAGTTATAGTTTATTAGTAGTATTATTTATTTTAACTTTGGTTAGGCACATACTTCAACTCTCTGGAGCAGCTGCAAGTAGTTTCGTAGCGGGTAAAATTGAGGCTGAAGAAGTTTTATGTTCTTTTTTACTCAGGCATACCTGTGAAAAGTATCTACGCCTACTACATCCATTGTATGAAATCTCTTGCAGGGCAAAAACTACGTAAGTAAATGCTTTTTATTCTTTCGACAGAAGTCACATTTAAAAGTAGAAGAAATTTAATCTTTAAGTTTACCATATTTCTGTACTTCCAGACGTCATAGAGTTGCAATATATTATTTTCTAGCAAACTGTGTCGAATATGTTTTGACACCAATTCACTGATATACAAATCATTCCAGCTTTCATCAGCAGCCTCCAAATTGCAGTCCTTACTAAGTTGTTTCAATTCTCGCAAATATTTACTTATTGTCTCACCAGGCTGTTGTTTTCTAATAGTCAAACGGTGTCTGGGAAAAACCTCGTTTGGCTTGACAAAAATAGAATCCAGAGTTTCTACAGTTTCTTCATACCTTTTACAATCGATAATAAAACCGTAGTTTGTATTACTTCATAATAAAACTAATAGACCATTTAAGAACATACGAATTTGACAAGAAGTATAACCTAAACTTGTGACATTGCCCCCCCGCAAATATGGCCGTTGTCAAATATGGTATGGTAATTTCATGGCTTTGACGAGCGGGGAACGACATTCACCATTTAAGTTATCCTAGCCTGATGCACACAGCCAACATTTTTGGTTTACATACGGGGTGTTACTGAATGATAGGCCGTAATTATAAAGGCGCATTCATGAATCAAATTCAAGTAGAAAACTTTATATAAACATGTGTCCTACAAAGTCTGGTTTTCAAGATACAGGGTGGCAAAGTTTAAAAAAAATAAAAATAAAGGTCTGTCTTTACCACCAAATAACTTTATTTGCCCCTCTAGGGTAGAAAACATTTTTGCAACGCCATTCGGCTCGAATAGCACGCATCCATTTTAATGATACAGTTAATTCACCTAATGATTTCTTCACCTGGTAACAGGAAGAAAATCAAAAACTAAGAATTGCCTTCATTAATGTAATGTATTTGTTTATTTAACTAAAAGAAAATTTTATTTTATTTTATAATATAACATGTGAATAATGACCACTTGATGTATTCCCAAAAAAAATTTTTTACCAGAAAGGACATAATTTTGTTTTGACAATTCTAAGGAGAAGCAATTTCATTTAATTTAATTTACATAAAATCTAATCCACCACAACAATATACATGTCCCCTCACTAAGTCAGTCTCATTTTAAATTCTTCTTTTACAACATGTTCTAATTTCAACATTCTTGAATCACTGTATTATGGTTAGGGTCTTTTATCCAACTTGCGTTTAATCATCTCCTTCCGTTGAGATACTTCGTCCTTATAATAAGCTGCTGTCTATTCCAATGGTTGCATAAACTGCATTTCATTGTATTTTATTGTTGAATCACCCATTGTTCTCCCGACTGTTTTAACTACTTTTCATTACAAAATTTCTTAAATGATTAGTTGCTGAAGATGACTTTCCCTAAAGTCGAAACTAGTACAACAACTTTAAGAAATTTATTCTAATTCTTCATCAATTCATGTATTTTCTATAACCCTTGTTTTCTACCCTAGAGGGGCAAATAAAGTTATTTGGTGGTAAAGACAGACCTTTATTTTTATTTACAATCTCGCCACAGAACATGGACTACTTCTTAAATATTTAAAAAAAATGTCGTTTTTTTATTAATATCTTAAAGATCCTGTTGCCGATTTTGGTGAAATTTGGCAGTGTTGTTCATTGTGATAAGGCGCTAAGTTACCACTACAACTAGATTATATACCGGGTGATAAAGAAATCGTTTGACAGAACCTCACTTAATTATTGTTCAATATAGGAATTTGAAATTTTAGCAGTAAATATGGTTTAAGGAGATGCAAATTTTTCATCAAAAATATTTCGAATATCACTTCCGGTTTGACCGGAAGTGAGGTTACGTCGCCTATTTTAAATGACACCCTGTATTTTTTTTTAGATCTTCGATTAGAGTTCTAATTCTCTTTTCAATGACGTATCACAAGTTGTCATTTGTTTTTAAAATGGCGGCGTATGATACGATTTCCTCAAATTCAAAATGGCCGAGTGTTAGCCGCGTGACATAAGTTTTTATCCTATGACGTTTTAAAATGGTAACATTAGGTTGTTTTCTTTAAACTTTTAATAAAATTGAGGTGAAATGTGTATTTACAATCTCATAGGATACTTTTAATTTTTATTTGATATTAGCAATAGTCAGGCTCATTTTTCTCCATGATTTTTAATGGAAAGTACCAAATGTCAAAATACCTTGAAATACTACCGTAAGTTAGTTATTTAAAAATGTATAATGCATGCATGTATATCATATTGTAAAGAATTTTAAGAGAAAATTTTATAAGAATGTTTGCGCCCAAATAAAACCGAGACAACAAAATTTTTTTTATATTCTAGCTCTTGGACTACAAAATATTTTTTAACAAACTGTCAAAGTCACTAATTTAAACATCAAAGTTGAAAGTTTTGAAATGGCCTGGGATATAGAAGTAAAATTGCGTGTCCCAGTTTTTTTTTTGACGTCACACAAATCTTATATTTTATCCTATAGTAATATAACAAAATTACCTATTCTCTTAAATGTTCTATTCTTTGACCTCTTCGTTGCTGACACAATGTTACTCGATCTACATTTTTAGTTAATAAATTTCGTAGATGTCTTATTGATATACCTTGAATTTTTGTCCAAATCTTCTAGGTTCTGAAGGGGTCTAGCATAAACCTTTTGTTTAGGATAGCCCCATATGGAGAAATCAAGCGGAGTTAAATCAGGGGACCTTGCCGGCCAACGGGTTGGTTCATTTGTTCAAAGACAATTTTCTCCGAATCTGCGGCTCAAATAGTTGGTTGCAATGCGTGAGTTATGTGCTGGGGCACCATCTTGTTGAAATATTATGTTGTCGTTCCCAGGGACATTATGTAAACTATGTTCAATCTGATTTGCAGGAAGCTTAAATACATCTCGCCATTTAAAGGCCCGTGGAAAAAAATTGAACCAATAATATTTGTTCCCATTATATCCAACCACACATTGACACCAAAACGCTCTCGAAAAGCACCACCCTTTACCAAGTGCTGGTTTTACTTTGCCCAGTATCGAGTGTTGTTTCGATTAAACATACCCAGATTAGTAAATCGTGACTCGTCCGTACATAATATTTTGTGGTGGAAAGTTGCATTGTTATTAAGACTCGCCAAAAACCAATTACAATAATCTAATCTTCTTGGAAAGTCATTATCATAGAGATGGTGATGAACTTGGTATTTAAATTATTTGAAACCATGTTTCTCCAAAATTTGTCTTGCGCTTTCTCGGTTCACAACGCACTCCACTTCTAATTTGCGAACTGAAGCTGTATGGTTATATTCTACATAAGCCAAAACGGTTATTTCGCTTTCTTCACTTACTATGAAACGTTGGTTATCTCCATCTCAATTATCTCCCTATCTGGATACCGTTCGGCATATAATCTTGCAGCAAGCCTCGGGGTTTTCTTACATTCGCCATAAATTAGGAGCATATCAATTTGATTTTATCTCGTATAATCCATTATTATTGGATGCGTATAAATCTAGCCAAAATACCGATAAACCAGATACGCCAATTTATTTCTACTTATTCAATTTGGTAATGTCAAAATTACTTTAATGTTTTGTTTCCATAGCCTGCTGCTAAGAAACTAATTTCTTTGGTGAAATAAGATGGACTGCACGGGCACAGAATATCAACAGCACGACATTGGTTTAATGTTCCACTAATTATTATTAGCTAAGTTACCAAAATATCGATATGTATCAGGGTGTAAGAAAGAATTGGTAACATAATAATAAATAGGGGTTTTAAGTACGGCAGATAATATGAAGTAAAATAAAATATGTGTACCTAATACAATCATTAAAAATTTTCTCTTAAAATTCTTTACAATATGATAAAGCATTATACATTTTTAAATAACTAACTCACGGTAGTATTTCAAGGTATTTTGACATTTGATACTTTCCATTAAAAATCATGGAGAAAAATGCTAACGCTAATGTCAAATAAAAATTAAAACTATCATATGAGTTCTAAATACACATTTCACCTAAATTTGTTTAAAAGTTGAAAGAAAATAACCTAATCGTTATTACCATTTTAAAAGTCATAGGATAAAAATTTATGTCACGCGTCTAATACTCCGCCATTTTAAAAACAAAAAACTTGTGATATGTTATTGAAAAGGGAATTTAGAGCTCTAATCGATGATCTAAAAAAATATACAGGGTGTAATTTAAAATAAGCGCCCTAACCTCACTTCCGGTCAAACCGAAAGTGATATTCAAAATATTTTTGATGAAAAATTTACATCTGCCTAAATCATATTTAGATAAGTACTACTAAAATTTCAAGTTCCTATATTGAACGATAATTAAGTGAGGTTCTGTCAAACGATTTCATTGTCACCAGGTATATGAGTTCCAGTGGCGTCCCGGGGGTAGTCTCACGAATAATATTGACAAAAAAAATGTACGCCACTGACTTGTATAAAAATTTTATATTCAACAAACCACATAATATTCTTGTGTAAAAATGTTAGTAAGAAGAAAACTAACTAACCAACTATTTCCTTCGAAAAAAATGTATTTTTTTCTGTGACGGGAAAAAAGTTTGACATTTTATCTCTGTTGACAGGTAACAAAATGACATTTTGTATGAAATTACTTTTTTCCTCGGGGAAAAAATGATTACTTTTTTCCCAGATATATATACACATAAGTAAAGGTAGATATTTAATTTTAGAATATTTTATTATAAAAAAAGTTACATTTTCTTTACATCAAAAGTACAATAATTATTAAATGTACCGGGTGTTCCACCTAAGGAGGTAATCGGATATATCTCAGGAAATAATAACACTAGGACTTTGGAAAAAAATAGATATCGATAAAAGCGGCCAAGAGAAATTGCTGGAAATTATTTTCAAGTTCGAAAAATGACCGCTGGGGGGCGTAAGAGAACTTTCAAAATAGAAATGCCGATTTTCTCTTGATTTTTCTTAATAAAAATATGTTAAAAATATAAGCATTGTATTCTTCATAAAATTATGCAACTTTATGTTAGAAATCGTTTTTTTTCTATTTTCAATAATAAAGTAGCGGGCGAAGATAAAACTTTTTTTCTTTCAAACGCTGATATCTCTGCTTTGGATAAACCGATTTTATTCAACTTGGTCTTAAAAAAAAGCCCTTTTTTACCTCTACACGTAGATCTATTAACTATACCATATTGATTCTGATGGTGGCCACTAGATGTCGTTTTTCCGTAATTCCTCAATGAATAAGGATTTTCTCAAAAAAATCAAATGTTATGATATGACTTTTTCATAACATTTTATTTTGGGCTTATAAAGGCTATTAAATAGTGGAATAAAAAAACCAGGTCCGTATTTAAAATAAAAAAGTTGATGATGGTCGCTCGAATCCCAAACGTCGGATTAAAAAACTAACCCCATCAGCTTGTAGAGGAGGAAGAGTTACTATAAGGAACTGAAAACCGCAACGTGATATCTTTTGTTAAACTAGAGAAATTAGGGATAATAATAATTAATATGGAAAAATAGATCATTTTTTAAAACATTACTTAATCAATTAAATATCTAGTTTAACAAAAGATATCACGTTGCGGTTTTCAGTTCCTGATAGTAACTTTTCCTCTTCTACAAGCTGATGGGGTTAATTTTTTAATTCGACGTTTCGGATTCGAGCGACCATCATCAACTTTTTTATTTTAAATATAGACCTTGATTTTTTATTCCACTATTTAATAGCCTTTATAAGCCTAAAATAAAATATGATGAAAAAGTCATATCATAACATTTGATTTTTTTGAGAAAATCCTTATTTATTGAGGAATTACTGAAAAACGCCATCTAGTGGCCACCATCAGAATGAATATGGTATAGTTAATAGATCCACGTGTAGAGGAAAAGAAGGGCTTTTTTTCAAGACTAAGTTGAATAAAATCGGTTTATCCAAAGCAGAGATATCAGCGTTTGAAAGAAAAAAAGTTTGACCTTCTCCCACCACTTTATTATTGAAAATAGAAAAAAACAATTCCTACCATAAAGTTGCATAATTTTATGAGGAATACAATGCTTACATTTTTAACATATTTTTAATAAGAAAAATCAAGAGAAAATCGGCATTTCTATTTTGAAAGTTCTCATACGCCCCCTAGCGGTAATTTTTCGAACTTGAAAATAATTTCCAGCAATTTCTCTTGGCCGCTTTTATCGATATATATTTTTTCCCAAAGTCCTAGTGTTATTACTTTCTGAGATATAGCCGATTACCTCCTTAGGTGGATCACACGGTACATTGCACGAATGACATGTTCCTTTTACTATTCGGTACAATAGTCGAATTTTCTGGTGTTGAAATTATATTTTTTTTTCAATATTAAATCGTCGTTTTTTCCGTCACAGAGAAAAATAGTGTATTATACAGGGGAAAAATATTAGATTTTAGCTCTATATCTAATACTTTTTTCCCTTGTATAATAAATAACTATTTATGTCTAGTTAGTACCTACTAAAATTAAAATTTAAAGTAGCAAGTATACAAAGCATATTAAGGAGAAACCGTTTCTTTTTCAAATTTTCAACGTCCTGTACCTATCACAAAAATAAAGCCGTGGCGGATGTTTATATACCTTCTTGATATACTTGGGTTGGTTGTTTTTGTAAGGGTAAGGTTTTTATTTCATTTTAATTTAAGTACCGTGAGATAAAAAAAATTGTCCTCAGAATTAATAACCCATGTCATGAATTATTACTTTTGAAAGGTAACCTAGGTAAAAAGAAAGGTGTTTAAACCATTACCATCTCCGCAGGCTGTTCTGGAACAGCTTTTACTTTTAAACAGATAGATTTTCTATTTACTTGCTAAGAATTTGTAAAAATTATTTGTGGTTATTCTGACATGCCATGACAATAAATTCCAGAATTTCGACGTGAAAAATGCGTGGGTTTTGAGAAGGCCTAATATTAAGGCTTTACAAACAATGTGGCTTATGGAATGCTTTTTAACTAAGCTCCACATGGATAAAGTAAAAAATATTGAAATTGTTGTTTGGAAACAGAAAACACGATGCCAAAAAAATCCGAAATATGAAGGTTTTATAAAGGGTGTAGAAATGGGTTGAAATTGGTGCCAAAGGAAGTAGGTAGGTATTTCCCAAACCCCAATCAACATTTTATCAATAAAGTTGCACAGGGTGACGCGTTTTCGGCAAATTTATGTGGTTCTGGCGAAATCATAGTGGATATCTATATATTTTAAAAAATCTTACGACCGACGCTGAGCTACTATCCAGGAGGTTCTGAAGTTATAAGCAAAAAGTTTAGTTAATTTTTTCCAAAAATTAAAAATAACGGAATTACGTGGTGTCCACATTAGTTCTCTAAAATCAATTTTGCTTGATAACTTTTTAATATTTTGCCGATTCTCTTTAAATTTTGAGATTGTTTTAAATAAAAACTAAGGCTGAAGGACCTCGGTCGATGGCCATTTGAATTGTATGTGTGTAATAATACATATAGTTTAATAAATTTCGTTAAGTAAGTAAGTAAAAACTCCTATATTTTAATTCATATCTGTAATCTGTAATCTCCAAGAAAAACTGATTTCCAGAACATAACACACGTAGGGCATAAAGTTGACAGTTTCGCAGCTACATACAACAAGAGTTTATTGATCGCTTATGGTACTGTCAGGCACAAGAAAGACAATAGTTTCAACTATTTAATTTTTTCCCATTTCTTATATTTAAAAAAAAGCTGCACCTTAAATAATAGTACATTTAATAATTTACATAATAGTATTTATTATACAACCTAGGTATAGGTTGGGAAGTCAGCTATTACATAGCGAGTGCCTTTAAGGATATAATGTGCGAGGTATATAACAGCTTTCTCAACTTAGGTAATATACAGGGTGATTTCTAAGGTGAAACTTTGTTTTTCAACTGTGTATACAACTACTTAAAAGAAACAACTTTTTCAAATAGCTTTTTTTAAATATCTCAAGAATAAAGGAGATAAAGCAATTCAGTTCCATTTTAAATGACGTGTTTAATGTTGTCACCATTTTCTTCTACACCTTTTCTTCTTTCCTGCGCACACGCACCGCTCCCAGAGCGCCATAAAGGATTTATCCTGCAGTGCTGTGCCTTATCATAAAAAAAAAAAAAAAAAACGCGCGACGCTGTTCGGTGACTCTAATTGCTGCTGCAGCCTGTTTTATGCACTCACTTAGAGGTGTTTTAAAAACTAAGCTCTTTATGTAACCCCACAAAAAAAAACTACATGGTGTAAGGTCTGGTGATCGAGGTGGCCACGCAACTGGCCCATTTTGACCAATCCACCTATTCGGAAAAGTATTATCCAAGAACTCCCGTCTAAAATGAGGATGTGCTCCGTCTTGTAGAAGCCACATGTTTTGTCTTATAGCTAATGACACTTCTTCTAGCAGATGAGGCAGATGATTTTGCAAAAAGTATAAATAACCTTCGCCCGTTAAACGGTCTAGTAAAATGTGCGGACCAATGAGTGTTCCACCCACAATTCCAGCCCACACATTAACGGAAAATCTTTGTTGAAAATTTTATCTTCGAACAGCATGGGGATTCTCAACAGACCAAACATAAGTGTTGCGGTAATTGTTGATTCCATTTCTGGTAAATATTGCCTCGTCCACAGACAAAATTTTTCTTGTAAAATTTCTATCATTTGCATTGTTTTGTAAGAGCCATGCACAGAACTCAACTCTACGGGGATGGTCTTCAGGAAGTAGCGCGTGTACACGTTGAACGTGAAATGGGTACAACTGATTTTCCCGCAATGTTTTCCACACCTTTGTTTGGCTTAATTTGACCTTCCTTGTAATTTCCCTAGTACTTGTCGATGGATCTTCCTCAATAAGATTTAAAATAAGTTCTTCATTCTGCACATTTCCACGTTCGGCCTTCCTACATGCCCTCCACCATGTTCTTTTAAATCACCAGTATCCCTTGCCCTCTGAACGAGATTTATAAAACTACGAGGTGTGGGATGGACTCTTAAGGGAAAGCGTTCCGCGTATAACCTTGCTGCCGCAGCCGCAATTTGACGACACTCCCCATAACTCAACAGTATATCCACGAGTTCATTATTTTCATACACATGAGTCATTTTTATTTTTAAACACTCCCAAACTAACTGAAATCTATCACGCGATAAACTGACAACAAATTGAGACTTTACTGCTTGACATAGAAAAAAAATGAACACCAACAAAAAAATTATCAGCAGTCGTATCGTAGGCTTTTTACGTGGGCGTATCTCTTATTTTTGAGTTATTTAAAAAAAGTTATTTGAAAAAGTTGTTTCTTTTAAGTAGTTGTATACACACTTGAAAAAAAGTATCACCTTAGGAATTACCCTGTATAATATATTAATTGTTTTCTACTACGAGCACTAAATATTACATATTTAATTCGTTTAAATCTTTATATTAGCCATTTCCGCCTAATCTGTATAATATTTTTTAAATCAAGCAGCTTGGGATTTCACTTGTCAAATTAAAAAATAAAACTGAAGAAATGCGATTTTAAATGTCAGTTTGCTAGCCATGTCAGAATGCTAAAACCGTCAGTAACTTAACCTTATTATACAGAAAATTTTTCAATATCAGAGAAATGGAGTAAATAATGGCGATTTCTCAAGTTAGTAGTGAAAATAGTAAATTATATACCTAGGTTATATTATATTATGTGCAAGGTATATAACAGCTTTCTGAACTAAGGTATACCGGATGGCCCACTCTCAACGCAGGATTCCATAGCATCCAAACAACTAAACTTTTTAATATTTTTTAAAAACACAGATATAGGGAGGCATAAGGCCTACAATTTCGAATTATTTTGAATTATACAGGGTCTCCAAATAGTCAGGGCATATCAAGTATACTTTTTTTTCAAAATGGAACACCCTATTCTTATATTATGGTATTTTTGGATTGCTTGATCAATTCTAAGAATATTTTGTATATAGTCTGTTGCCTAATGCGAGAGAGCAATAAATACAATACAATACAAAATGTCTTTATTGATAAATTAAATAAATAATACAAAAAGTTATAGAGCGATGGCGACGTTCAAATGAATGCTCTTCCACGCAACCCCATCAGAAAAAAGAAAATTCTTAATAAAATAACTTTAGTACTATAAAATTACGAAAACTATTAATGGTAGGTATATTATACAAAAGAAAAAAAACTATTTTAATAACATGAATAAATGACACTCTACATAATAATATGTTGTAGAGACAAATTTAATCGAGTACTATAGGTACAAAGACACACACGCCCTCCCAGAACATGTCCAACTAGGTTACTGTTGAAGGACTGAACGCTAGGGAATCTCTTTATGTCCTCTGGGATATTATTGAACATTTTTACAGAATTGTAAGAAAATTATCGCTGAGATATAGCAGAAAAATGTCTGGGAACACTGCAAGGATGATCTTGTTAAACGATTATGTACATCAACCGTCCGTATCAAATTTTTCGATAAATATAAGGGCTTTTGAGTTTTGTTAATTTTATAAATCAGACATGCCATGTGTACTTGAAACCGCTCATCCAAGTTTAGCCAGTGGGACTCTCTAAAACAGTCTGAAATATGGTCAAACTTACGTAAATTGTCGCATTTTGCAGTTTTTGCAGAGAATGTCGGTCTTGCTGACGCAACTTAATATCGATACTCAGAACATCTCTATGCATATATAACACCTTAAGTTTAAAGTAACATTTTTGTAGTAAGTTATTAACGCGACTCAAAAATCTCAAATCTGTATCAAACTGCACTCCCAGATTACGACAACTGTTTGTAAAAGTAAGCTTAGTACCATTCAAATCAAGTTCAAAAGCATTATTTTGTTGAAGAAAATTACTGTTTTTGCCAAACAACAAAACCTCCGTCTTAGATTCATTTAATTCAAGCGAGTGCGCTCTTGATACCCTGGAAATAATGGCGAGATCCTCATTCATCCTTTGTGCGGCTGCAATAGAGTCAGCAAGGGAAAAAGACAAGTAAATCTGGGAATCATCGGCATATAAATGCATGTTGCAATGCTTCAAGAATGTATTAAAGTCCGAAGTATAAAGCAAATATAAAAGGGGTCCCAGGATACTACCCTGTGGAACGCCCCTACCCACCATTAACAAGTCATCCCATTAAAAATTACTCTCTGTTTTCGTTCACCCAAGTAACTTTTAAAAAAGGCAACCACCTCTCTCGACAAACCAAAATAGTATAATCACACAGCAGATCATCCCCCAAGGTGTCAAATGCCTTGCTAAAGTCGAGCAACACCAGACAAGTGTTCAAGCCTCTATCTGCTTCCATAATGATATCATCAGACACTTTAAGCAGGGCAGTACAAGGACTGTGAAATGGCCTAAACCCAGATTGTATTACTGGTAAGATTTGTTCACGGGATAGGAAATCGTTAAGTTGTTTAGCAACAACTTTTTCCAACACCTTGGAGACCGCGGGCAAGATACTTATAGATATTTCTTGGTACCGGAATGATATTTGCATTTATCCAGGCGTCTGGAAATATACCTGTGACAAGGCATGTATTGACAATTTGAGTAAGATATTTAGTCAGATAAGGAAAAAGACATGTGAGCATTTTCAAATTGTGATTATCAACCCCCTTCGCATTACTTTTTATTGTACCAAGGATCTGTAGAACTTCATCGGGCGATACCGCACTAAAATTAAATTCGTCGTTACCAAATACCCCTCTTCTATGTTTGTATCGGTCCAGTGTATCAGAAGTTTCCCCAGGGGCTAATTGGATATTGTTTGACGCATTGTTTATGAAATAGTCGTTAAGGATATTTGGATCGCACTCATAAGAAGAAATGGATTTGAAGTAACAAATATTTAAAAATTTTATCGTCTTCCAGAACTCCTTTGGATTAGAATTAAATTTAAATTGCAAATAAGCCCTCTTTTCCAATTTTATAGAGTGATTAGCAAAATTTCTCATCTCCTTATAATAATCCCAGGCACCCAGTGTTTTATTTCTCTTGTATTTCAGTAAAGCCTTATCCCTAAGTTTCAATATCAATTTAAGACTCTGCGCCAGCCATGGAGCAGGCTTTTTAGAAATTCGAACTGTTTTATATGGAGCGAAATGATCAAAAATATTGTCAATACTTACATTCCAAAACCTAACCATATCATTAACATTTGTGAGCACCAAAATTGTATCCCAGTTAATCAGTTTTAACTCCGTCAAAAACGATTCCAAATCAAAACCAGAAAAATCAGGAAAGGTGTGAACAAAAGGTTTCACTTTCTCCTTCCTGATCTAAACCAAACAAAATCATTATTGAACTATAAAACCCAGTGGTCTTCGCCGTATTCCATAGGCGTAGTCCAATTATTATTTCATATAACATTCGGAGTTGCAAAAATAGTTGAAATGTGTTCGAATATGACAGGAGTCGGACAGTCAAAACAATATACCGACTTGTGCACGAGGATAAATGCGGCCCCATCAGGTCACCAAAGACAAGTACAGGAAGAAAAGAAACTGTAATAAATGAGGATGAAAAGACTGCCATAAGAAAAATCGTTCACTCGTTTTACTTAAAAAAGGAAATACCTACCTTGGACAAAATAATGTCTGAAATGAAAAAGAATGATTTCATCCCACCTATGGGTAAGAAGAAACTATAGAAAACTTTGAAGGAAATGAATTTTTGTAATGAAAAAATTCAAAACAGAAAATCACTTTTAATAGAGAAAGACGAAATCATCTGCTGGCGACGACGATATTTGAGGGCAGATAGAAAGTTTGAAAGGGAAAACAGGAATATCTATCATGTGGACGAAACTTGAAATAAAGGATATACCGTTGGTAAAATATGGCAGGATAAACATATCAAAAGCGCAAGGCAAGCCTTCATGGAAGGATTGTTCACTGGAATAAAAGCACCCTCGGGAAAAGGTAAAAGATTAATAATTCCTCACTTTTGTAGCAAGAATGGATTTGTCGATGGCGGCCTACTAGCATTTAAATCAAAACGGACGTAAGACTATCATGAAGACATGAACGCTGATGTCTTTAAAGAATACTTACAGGGTCTGTTATATCTATGGATAATGCCATGCCACTCAAGAAAATCCAAAAAAATACCAACGTCTTCTTGGAAAGAAAATGACATCATTCATTGGCTTACTGTAAATAAGTCATTTCATATAGATATGCTGAAAAAGGAGCTACTGGAGATTGTAAAGTTGAATAAACCTCTTTGTACGAAATTTGTTGTCAACGAAATCGCTTCAAAACGAAATATAACGGTACTTCGCCTTCCGCCATATCACTGTGAATTAAACCCCATTGAATTGGCGTGGGCGCAAGTAAAAGGGTTTGTAGCAAGGCATAACACCACTTTAAAAATTAGGGACGCTGGAAACCTCTTGCAAGCGGGAATAGAGACAGTGGATTGTGAAAAATTGAGTAAGTGCGTCGAACATGTGATTGAAGTAGAAGAATTATTATTTCTCTGGACCCCAACGACGATAGTTCATCGGACTACTCGGAACATGATGACTAAAATTTAAAAATTAAGTTGTTATATTGTATAACATAGTAGATTTTTTGTTATAAATATTAATACTTAAACTACCTGTAGCAACGCCGCTGTTACATTAGTTTTATTCACCAAACTCATCTTTCTATTGATGAGATAATATGTTTACCACCTTATATTGTTAAAGCCTGTTCAGATGCATTTGTAATACCCCTTAAATATATTTTCAATTTGTCATTAAGGTTTGGCGTATACCCAACGATGTGGAAATTAAATAAAGTTATTCCTGTTTTTAAATCAGGAGATAAAAATAAAATAGAAAACTATAGATCTATTGCCATTGGCTCTGCACTGTCAAAAGTTTTTGAATTAGTTATCTACAATAGGATATTTCTTAGCTTTAAACAAGTTGTGACTGATGAACAACATGGTTTTTTTCCTAAGCGCAGTACTGTCACTAATATGTTAGATTTCTCTCAGTACATTCATAAGGCATTTTTGGAAACAGCACAGGTAGATTGCATTTTTACAGATCTTGAGAAGGCTTTTGACAGGGTGTGTCATGGTGAAGTAATAAGGACATTGCAGGAAATTGGCGTTGAAAGTAACATCACAAGGTTGATGGCAACTTATTTGCAAAATAGAAAAATGTACGTTGAAGTAAAAGGGTTCAAATCTAAAGAATATGTTCCAAGTTCTGGGGTACCGCAGGGATCCATAGTTGGACCCTTGCTGTTCCTTGTAACAATAAATAATATTTCCAAATGTGTGTCAAGTGCGGCTGGGCTAATATATGCAGATGACTTTAAACTTTTTATGCGTATTGATGGTATTGATGATTGTAAACTTTTGCAACAGAATCTTAATAAAATTGTAACTTGGTGTCAGGAGCACAAATTGAAGCTCAATATTGATAAGTGTTCAATTATGTCCTTCACTTGTATAAAATCTGTAGTAGAATATCCATGTGCCATCGATAGTCAACTATTAAAGCGCGAGTTGTCTCACAAAGATGTCGGGGTGACATTTGATCCAAAACTTAATTTTAACTTACATATCGATAACATAACAACTGACGCCTATAAGATGCTAGGTTTTGTCATACGTTGCTGTAAGAAATTTGATAGTTTGGATGCTATTATTGCGGTCTATAAGTCGCTTGTCTTGCCAAAACTTGAATATGCTTGCATTATTTGGTCACCTCAGTATGCGGATAAAGTGGGCCAACTGGAGCGTGTCCAAAGAAGGTTTCTAAAATATCTGCATTTTAAAAAATTTGGAATATACCCGTATAGGGGGTTTAATCACGAAGAACTACTTAAAATGTTCTGTTTCGACAGCCTTTATATCAGGAGAGTTCGGATATGTCTCTCTATATTAATAAAAGTAATTACCTACTTAATAGACTGTAAGAATTTTCTTTCTCTGCTGCCTTTCAAAATAAGACATGTTATAAACACTAGATCTAGAGACCTCTTTTATCTACACACCTCTAGGACAAACCTATATAAAAATAGTCCTGTTTATCGCATATGTGAGCTGGCAAATAATTACTTAAAAAATCTAGATATTTTTACACTTAATCCTAAAAATATAAATAAGGTCTTAAAAGTTTATGTTACGAATTGAAATTCAGTTCATTTTGTACGTGTTGTTAATGGTTTGTTATCTTGTTGTGTAAATTAGTTTTGTTATTTCTTGTTTTTCTTTAATTTTAAGAATATATTATCTGTAATTGGTGTTAAACTGTTGATGCTATTGAAATAAATAAATAAATAAATAAATAAATAAATAAATAAATAAATAAATAAATAAATAAATAAATAAATAAATAAATAAATAAATAATTAGGGTGACCTTAATTTAGGACCGATTCGGGGTGTGTAGGTCTGAAATACGGAATTTTAAAAAACTATCATTGCAATTTACCGGAAATTTACAATGCACCCTTTAAGTTGTCCACCTTGCTTAATGGGTTCTGTCATTGCAAATTTACATTTACAACAGAATTTTATTATCTATGATTAAAGTTAATAGTTTTTGAGTTATTAACGATTTTCAAAAATTTGGTGTTATGTAACACTTCAAAAACATGCACCTGTCGGTAGTACAGAGAAACAGTAATACATGAAATTTGATTTATGGAATATGATTGTTAAGTAGCGACAAAAGCATACTTTAAAACGCAAAACTATTTACCGTAGCCGTTTAAAATGACTTTTACAATTTTAAAAACTTGAAAAGTCCTAAAAGTCTGTTATTTTAAATTCAACCCCTATTATTTTTTATGCCTAATCGAAAGGCATTTTAATGCAATTTTAATTATGCTAGGGTAACCTTTACTCATCTTTTACGGTCTCCCCTAAAATAGCTAGATTTCCCTTTACCACATAAACTTCATGCTAATTTTCTCATAGGGTGCCGTGGATGCCTCACCGTGTCTGTACAACGCTCTTTTTCTAGAGTGCCATGGACGCCAAATTGATGGAATTGTTCATTTTATTTTATTACTAATAAGTGATCAAATAAAGTTTTTGTAAATTAAATTATTCTTTAGAAAGAAAAATTAAAATTCAAAGAAAACGGTCCTATTAAATTATGTCCTATTATTCCCCCCAAACATTTACTGCCCATCTTCTCTGGTTTTCCACTGGTATAACCGCGTATGGATTTTCATTATCGTAGTCGTGGAAATTATGCCTATTTATATTGTGAAAAAAATAAATAAAAATAATCATAAGGTGAAAAGTTCAAATCATCTTCCAGCTTTCCCAGTGCCCATTAACAAGATTGTGTTGTTGATACGTAATCTTCTGGATTTATATTTTCATGTATTGGTAGTAACAAAGATGAAATTTCTGTTGCCTTAAAATTTTTGAAATGATGGGTCTGCTAATGTTAAAATTTTTGTTAATACTTCTATGGCTAGTATTGGGATTTACCACAACGGCTCGAAGAACAGTGATTTGATTTGCTTCATTACTATTTTAGTTCTTATTAGAGAAATGCAGTGAATTATGGCGATATCTCAAGTTAGTAGTAGAAAAAATATTTTTTTTTAGCTATGAAGCTGAACTTTATACCCCAAGTCTGTTATGTGTCTGGAATTAGAATTAGCCCTTTTTGGAGATTATAGATCCTAAACTAACGTTTTGCGGAAGTACCGCGGTTGTGTTTGAACAAAGCCCAGGCAGCGGAAAGACGTCGTACCGACGTCTTAGTAACGTCAGGACCGACCAAAATGGCGTCTATAATGACGTTGCATAACGTCTTACTGACGGGAGAAAGTCTCGTCGAGTGACGTTATTAATTACGTGTAATTACGTCATCATTGACAATACACTGGACCTAACATTGACGTCCTAATAACAAATTATGACGTAAATTGGACGTTGCAGGATCATACTTTAATAAGGGAAGCTTCCATAATTTTGTGTTGTCGGCTTAACGGAACGTGTAATTTATTTAATTTGGCAGTTTAGAAGTTCACAACGTTGCCCAACTTTGTTTTGAAATTTTAAGCCTTTTAGTACTGAATTGTAAATCGACGATACAATACTTTGGATAACGTCAGTACCCATACGTTACTTTAATCTCGTTATATAACGTTATTTTACGTCATGGTTTGGTACATAGAACTTTTCGAACTTAATAGGTTGGAAATTGACGATACAGTACGTCAATTAACGCCCTTATACGACATCATTATTTATTACGTTATGCGACGTAACAAAATGAGGTTATGATACGTTATATTTTAGCCCCTCGACGTAAATCACGTCATTATGACGTCATATTGACGTAATATGACATCAGTCTGCTGCCTGGGAAGTTGTATGGAATCTCCTTTATAACCAATTAAAAAATAAAATTTTCTAAAATTATCAACAAAACTCATTTTACTATCAAATAATAAATAAAATGATCATTTTTTATAATTTTTCTAAAATATGGGGCAAAGCCCCATATCATCATATAAACTAATAAGAAAAACCACTCAAAATTTTAAAAACTTTTTAATATTTATATATTCAATATATTATTATATATAACATTTAATAATTCAACTGTTAAACAAGTTAAAAGAAAACTTCTCTCCTCCATATGTCACAATCTTGCGTTATTTGAACTTAAGATATGTTTTACTCATCTAAACTAAATCATATAAGCTCATGATTCTTAATTATCAAAAAACCTTCCTTTAAACTTTTCCTAAATTTCAATAAACACAATCTATACTTCAAATGCTTAACAAAATTAAAGAAAACTTCTCTCCTTTAGAGGTCATAATCTTTTATTATCCTACTCAAATATGTTTCACTTATCTAAATTATAAAACTTAATCTTAACTTTACTTCTCATTCCATAAAATTAACCATCTAATACACCAAGTCTCCAGCCTTTCTGTTGTACTCATTTATGTGAGGCAACTTATTTCGATGTTAAACTCGATGTTGGTATCCTCTGAAGATGAGTACTTAAGTACTCGAAACATGTCGGGAGCTTAAAAAACTTTTTTATGTTAACAATTAAACTGTTGAGGAAGACTGCATTATTTTATTTTATATTACATTGACTCCACTGAAAGTATGGACTATTTTTTCAACTTTAAAATATAAGGGTTTCCATTTAAAAAAATCGTCGATGATATCACATCTGTTATGTGAGTTATCCTGTATAATAAATTTTTATGCCAAGAAGTGCGGTAATATATTTTTAAAAACAAATTTAAACGTGAATGATAGATGTGTTTTGGACTTCCTTTGTCATTATTTATTTATATCACAACGTTTCAACTGGTGAGTATCTCCAGTCGTCTTCAGGTGAATAATGAACAAGCTACGAAACTACGAGGGTATTTATACTACCTTCTAGTTAGCAGCGCATGACCGAGATTGGTGGTAAACTAAGCTTACATCTACTTAACAAGGGGTTCCAAATATTTCTTATGTCTAAAGAGGGCTTACTAAAGCAGTCTGGATTTTGGGTTATGACGACCGCTTCTTTGAATTTCCTCTTTCGCCAGTTCTTTGAGTATTATTTTTGCCTCTGACCATTGCAAGTAGTGGCCGGGTGTCCAATCATGTTCTGCCGCACCGGATTTGTTTGTTTCTCCCTTCTTTGTGTGGTTTCGGTGTTCCTTGATTCTTGTTTCAAGGGGGCGTAGGGTTTCACCAACATAGGATTGTCCGCACTCGCAAGGTATTCTATATACGCAGTTCTTCGTGCCCCTTTGGCTGGTTGGCTTTGTCTTCGTCAGGTGGCTTCTTAAGGAATCTTTGGAGCTGAATACTGTTCGAATTTTGTATTGCTGTCCTAATCTTCGAATTTTCTCGGCAGTTCCTTTGACATATGGTACCTTTATAGTGGGTCTAGTTTCGACGTCATCTTTCTGTCTACTCATGTGATTCTGACGCTTTTTGATAGTCTGGTCTACTAGTCTCGTGGGGTAGCCATTTATGTTGAGGTCCTTTTTGATGGTGTTGAGTTCTTCGAAAAGAGCTTCTTTGGAGTTACAGAGAGTAAATTCTCTGTCAACAAGTGCTTTGACTGACCATGTTTTGTGGTATTTGAGTGGTTTGAGGCGTAATTAAGGTATTGACCAGTGGTGAGTTTTCTTTCTGTATACCGATGTTTGGATGGTGTCTCTTCTAAATGATGAATGTGTCGTCGACGTAACGAAGCCATAGTTTCGGTTTTATTTTTGGCTTTTCAATTGCCTGGTTTTCATAATACTCAAAGAAGAACACTGGCGGAAAAGGAAATTCAAAGAAGCGGCCGTCATAACCCAAAGTAAGTAACCCCTTTTTAGACATAAGAAATATTTGGAAACCCTTGTTAAGTAGATGTAAGCTTAGTTTAGGACCACACAGTAACGCATGACTGCACCAATCTCGTTCATGCGCTGCTAACTAGTAGGTAGAATAAATACCCTCGTAGTTTCGTAGCTTGTTCATTATTTACCTGAAGACGACTGGAGATACGCACCAGTTGAAATGTTGTGATATAAATAAATAATGACACTGAAAGTCCAAAACACATCTATCATTCACGATACATCTTTGTCTCAAACCTTCAAACAAACAAATTTAAACGTATCTCAACACTTCTTAAAGTAAATATAATATTGGCATCAGTTCCTATTCAATTAACATTTGAACCAATCTTGTTTCTTAAGTATTTTTAATAATTCATTAATTGTCATCCCCAACGTAAAAACTCTGGTAGAGGCAGCTTTACTGGTATTAGCAGAAACGAAAAACATTTCATAAAATTACATAACTGTGTGGGCGGTTATTAAAATGTTGTTTTTAATACGTATGACTTTCAAGGTATTTAGGGAACTGATATTATTTGTTTCGTTTTAAAAAAATACAGAAAGTCGAAATCAACGTTTTTTATTGCGTAATTCATGGAATAAAATAATGAGAATAAAAAAAAACACCGTTGAAGTAAATTTACAATTATTGAAAAAAAAAGTATAAATAAAAGCACACTAAAAGAAATGTGATAAAGAAGAAGAAAATGAATGGAAGTATTTTTCATTTTAAGTGTAAATATTTTAAAACCCGTTGGGTTAAGGTATAACGTATGTTACAAGAAATACATTTAGAATTTTAGGTAGGCAAATTGGATACTATTTATGGTGTTTCATTTAAGAAAATATAACTGTATGTGATATCCTGTATATAAAGTTATTAAGGGGATTTGTGGACACTAGCATAATAAAGAAGGAAGTTAAGGGTGTGGGACATTTTTGTGAATCACCCTGTACATCTATGTTATTCTTGTCGATACAGAAAATCGAGCCCTCAGAGGCAATACAAATCTTAAGGCAGGATAAATTTATTATCTTTCAATGGTCGTTTAAAATTTTATATTATATACCGGGTGACGCATGGCTTAGTTGAACATAGGAAATCCCATGTAAATCTTGAGGTAACTAAAGCATTTACAGGGAGACTGGTGAGCTGTCTGGATAGGTACAGTGTGTTAACATGCAGGCAATTTGGATTTTGTGTTGGGCGTTCAACGTCAGACGCAATAATATCCTTTTATTTGGAGATTCTTGAGAATTTTAATAAAAAAATGAAACCAGTTGGAAGTTTCTTTGACTCCACCCAGGCATTTGACACTATCAGCCACCCAATGCTTTTGAAAAAACTATATCACTATGGTATTAGAGGTCCTGCCCATAGCTGGATCCAATCGTACCTCTCTGATAGATCACAGGCTGTCAAGTTGTCTGGCGGGGAAGGATCGACAATGTCGGATTGGGCAAATGTTCGTACTAGTGTGCCACAGGGTAGTGTTCTCGGACCTATACTCTTCCTACTGTTCATAAATGATCTGCCATTATTATGAAATGCGGGTCATGTAACTCTGTTCGCAGATGACACTTCTGCTATAGTTGGTAGCGGTAACTATGAGGGCCTTTGCCTCAAAGCTAACAGATGCGTAAAGAATATAGGTGCCTGGTGTACGAAAAATGGACTTTGCCTAAACAGCAGCAAAACTAACTTTATGATGTTCACACCCATGAGGGTGACCAGGGATCGAAGTCTTTTGGTGAGAGATGATGCTTCTGTGTTGCAACAGAGGGAGTCTGTGACATTTCTGGGAGTGAAAATAGATCAACACCTTTCATGGAATGACCAAGTTGAGACTGTTTGTGGCAGGTTGTCGTGCCATAATTTTGCGATTTTGCAGTTGCGAGATTCAATTGATGCGAAGGTCCTCAAGACCTTCTATTACGCATCAGCTTACTCGACCTTGTCCTATGGACTTATGGCCTGGGGTAATACTTGCTACATATCGAGGGTTCTACTGAGCCAAAAACGGGTAATCAGAACAATGTTTCGACTTCCATATAGAGAGTCATGTCGTCCAATCTTTAGATCAGAGGGCATTCTCACTATCATTGACATGTATATCTTGCAGTGTTCTTGCTATATTCACACCTGCACAGTGCACACCCTACCAAGATTCGGCGACATTAATAATTATACCACCCGGAACTCAGAGAGAGTATGTCCCGGATGGGCGCTTGACTCAAGTGCATGATGAGCCACAGATTACATCAATTCGGATTTTCAACCACTTGCCAGTTTCCTTGACAAATATTCCTAATTTCAAACTATTTAGAAAACTACTTAAGACCATACTGGCTGATAACCCTTTTTATTCCCTGGAAGAATTCTTCTCATCTGTATTGTAATTTCTTTTTATTTTTTTTGTATTTTGTGTAATTATATTGTGATTTTATTGTAATTTTATTAAATTTATGATCGTTAGCGGGTGAGATTAATTGTGACGTATTAACTCTTGCTATAGTGTGTTTGCTTTTGATTCGTCATATTTTGTTGTATTTACACTGCCGATTAATTTTTAGTATTTAGTGTTAAGTTGACAATTTTTATAAATTTGTACATGTCAAAGAAGTATTATTATAAATTCATTTCTAACATTACTGAGTTGAGACTAAGAAATTCTGTAAGGAATACAGCTTTTAAGCTGGTCTGGATTTTCAAATTTATAAATAATTTTTTTTAAGTGACGCCACAGAAAGAAGTTCTTTGGTGAAAGGTCAGGAGACCTGGCTGGCCAAAGGATTAAATGCCGTGGGCCAATAATATTTCCGTTAAAGATATCCTGGAAGTATTCCCTAGCCATGAGAGAATTATGGGCAGGACAACCATCTATTTGATACCAAATCTCCTGATTTTCGCGTACAACTTCTTCTAGTGCGGGTTCAATTCGATTGTAGTAAGTCCGAATAGGTTACTGCTGTAAAGTTGCTTTCCATTAAAAATTGTCCAATAATGTGATATCCTACGAGTGTGAACAAGACTCCAATACCGGTAATTTTAAACATTTCATTCGAGGGTGAATGCCCATTCATCGGTAAAACAAATATTTCTCAAAAAAATACCTATTATCATTTGCTCTTTCCATTACCTCAAAACAGAATACCATTCTTCGTACTTCATCACATTACCGTAGCTCTTGATGTTTTTCATACTTAAGAAAAAAATTATGTTTTTTTTAAGTGCGCGACACTTGTTTGATGTTTTCTTACGGCTTGCCCAAAAATCGTCGTGCTAATCATTTTATTTTCTTCTACGTGCAGTAAAATATCAAAATCTCTATTATACCCTTCTAAAGCTTTATTGACATTCTGAGTTGAGCATTTACTGTTATTTATTACAGTGCCTGTGGACTCAAATTTACTAATGATAAGTTTAATTAATGAAATGGAAGGAATAAGCGAATTGAATTGAAAACATTTCAGACACTGCTCTTAAACTGTTTGCTGTATAATACCACTTAATCATAGTTACTTTTTCCTTAATGGAATAGTTCATATTTAGCTATAATTAAAGCGCCTTTAATGAAAATATTGTCACTGGCGCTATTTTTCGTTTTGTCAATGTCAAATAATAATCTGCTGGTGTTTGCTGTATTACCTCAACTATGAAAATTTCGTAATTTTGCCATCACATTTAATTGAGTTTAGATTCTAGCATCAAAAATAAAAAAGTTAAGGGGGTGGGACATTATGGTGAATCACCCTGTACATCTATGTTATTATTGTCGGTAGGTACATTAAAAGCTCTAGCAGAGGCAGCTTTACGGGTATTAGCAGAAACGAGAAACATTTTATAAAATTACCAAATTGCGTAGGCGATTAATGAAAAGTTGTATTTGATATATACGACTTTCAAGTTATTTACGGAATTGATATTATTTATTTCATTATTAAAAGAATACGAAACGTGGAAATAAATGTATTGCATAATTCCTGAAATAAAATTGTGACAATAAAAATAAAGACCGTTGAAGGAAATAGAAAATTGTTGAAAAAAAGTATAAATAACATTTAATTGAATTTAGATTCTAGCATTAAAAATAAAAAGTTAAGGGTTAAAAGTTATTATTGTCGCTAGAGAATTTTAATTTTTGTAATTTTTGTGTGGCGATCTGTATTTTAGTTATTACTGTAGATGAAAAATAGCAGGTTGAAATTTTGTCCTGTTTTGTCGTACTCACTGAGAGCTAATCGACCATGCGGAGTTTTAAAAATATAATTTAACGTTTCCTTTTAAAACTGTTATTCGATTAACTTTTTAATTGTCATTTATTGTTGTGACATAATTATGTAGCAGCGTCTGCAGTGTATTAGTCCGTTTAGTAGGGAAATGTTAATAGCATAAGTAAAATTGAAAAAGAGAACTCTTATGGAGAAAATAAGGGTAAGTGAAATTTTGATTGCATTCCGTAAGGTCCAAATTAATAGTACTTTGTTGGCGCTAACTACAGGATAACTTATCTCTCCATGTCATGTTCATAGCTGTCAAGCTTTCCCAAATACTATTTCTCTACCAGCGCCGATTGACGCATATCTTTTATACATATTTACCGTCAATGCTGGTCTGGTAGTCCCTCAAGGCCCCATCTCTCCTTCAGCCCTATCCGGTCCACTCACCTGAACATAGGCTTCTTCGAGTCTCTTCCATGTTTGTCGATTTTAGGCTAGTTGCGTCTTGTTTCTACCAGCGACTTCTCTGATGTCATCTAACCAACGTCTCGATTTCTTTTTGTTTCTCTGGAGCGCCAGCGAATCATCTGTTGATCCATCTATTGTCGTTCTGCCTGGAAACATATCCCGCCTATCTGGGCCATGGGAATTTTTAAACCAATCATTTGCCACCAATGGATTGGCCGAGATGCAATACAATAATACAATACAATAATATTTATTTGTTCAATAATAGGACGCTTACATTTACTATAAACATGATAAAAAAAACCCAATAGGGGCAGTTGAACAACGTCTGGAGAGATTTTTTGTAAATAACTACATATTTTAAATTAGTAATTACATTTAGACAATGACAATTTTGATAGAATTACACATGTTTAAAATTGTAACAAACATTTAAAATTTAACACTGAATTATTCCTTTATCAGGATCATCAAAGAATTCATTAGGGTTGTAAAAGGCCTTACTGACTAGATATTTTGTTGAGGTATATTTTAGTTCATTCATTGGCAGGTTTCTAATTTCGTCTGAGAAACAATTTATAATTTTTATGATACAGTATTTACATTTGTTTGGAGGTATGTATAGGTATATTTTTCTGGTACTAAATTACTTTTATGGCGAGTATCATAATCATGTTTCACATCACAATCGAGGAAAAGATCCCTATTATCACATACAAATATTACAGAGCCCAAAATGTACATTCCTGTTACCGTCAGAATATTTTTTTCTACAAAAACAGACCTACAACTTTCCTGCTGTTCTACCCTAAAAATATTCCGGATGCACCTTTTTTGCATGACCATAATTCTGTGTATTTCTGATGAACTACCCCAAAATATCACTCCATATCTTAACTTGGACTGGATATATGATAAGATGCAATGGCAGCCTCGGTATTCACGTGATCGGATATTACACGCAGAGCGTAGCAGTATCGGGATATAGTGCTTGCTAGTACATCACGTAGTTCGTTCGTATATACGATATATAAAAGAGGCCCCAAGATTGATCCCTGAGGAACTCCCCTAGTGACAACTATCTTCTGTAATTTGCATAAAACACCGCACTCATCACATTCAACCACTTGCTGAACTCGATCTTTCAAATATGACTTAATCAAGCGCAGAGTCGCATCACGCACCCCATACATCTCAAGTTTTTTACATAGCAACTCATGATTTACAGAGTCAAACGCCTTTAAAAGGTGCATACACATTAACATCGTTTGATTATTATTGTTTAACGAATTTAAGACCTTTTCTAAGGCTTGATAAATTGCTCTTATGGTGGATTTACCCTTTCTAAAACCGTTCTGTTTGTCGCTGATTATTGAGTACCTACCTCTCAAAAAATGACATCAGTCTATCGAATATAACCCTTTCAAAAATCTTACCTATATTTGACAAGAGAGAGATAGGTCGGTAGTCCTTCTCTTCATCCATCTGACCTTTTTTATGAATAGCCTTTATATGAGTCGCCTTCAACATGCGTGGAAAAACGCCTGCAGACAGCGAAAGATTCACAATATAAGAGAGAGGGGAATGGGACTATTCAGCGCAGCCTTTTCAGCACTGCCGTTTCTGCGCCGCCGTTTCACCACCAGGACGTTTCAGCGTTGCCCTTTTTAGCGCCGTTCATTTCAGCGCCAAAATTTTTTAATATTTTTGAAGTTTAATAATTTTATGATAATAATTACGGATTATTATTATAATTATTATTACAAAGTTCCCTTTGTTATATTATGAGAGTAACTACATACTTAATAGTCAGTTAAAAAATAAAGAGAAATAATTTAGTGGATAAACTGTATTATAAATTAATTAATTAATTATTATTGTTACCCTTAATTGTATATATATTAAAAATGTTATTAGTTTGTAGTACCAATATTGTATCTTTTTGTAGTTTTATTTAATAAATTCTATTTATTAAACAAATTTTAGTTATTGCTTTTTTTTTAGTTTGTATTACCAATATTTTATCTATTTTTAATTTTATTTAATAAATTCTATTTAGATCATTTTTATTATAAATATTTAATTATACAATCTTGAGAAATAATTTAGCGCTGAAATGGGCCGGCGCTGAAATGTCCTAGCGATGAAACGGCGGCGCTGAAACGCCTGCACTGAATAGTCCTAGACCCAAGAGAGAGGGCCAGATACTTCATAAGCTACTTCTTTCAGTACGGATACATGCACTTCGTCTTCTCCTACCGATTTTTTATTTTTTAGGCGTTTAATCACTTTCATAATTTCCGGGCTAGTGACTTACCAAGTCAGTCATAACCTGCAAGATCCCCTGATTTAGTTTCATTGGATTTTTTCTGTGAGGTCACTTAAAAACCTTAATTTATACAAATCCTGTACAAAATCTGAATGATCTTAGAAACAGGACAGGATAGTTCAAGGATACGAAATATTTAAGGTATTTTTGCACATGTGTAAGAAAATATGTAGAAGGCAGCTTTTATCATTCTTGAAGGTGATCATTTCCAGCAATTCATTTGATATGTAATGTGTTTCATTAAACTATTATAAATGTTAATAAAAAAAAATTCGTAAACGTTTCTGGGTAGTAAAAAAAAACACAAGGGGCAGTTTTCGTAGAGAAAACGCAAATAAGACTCCACCAGTTAATGATACATCCCACGCACAGTATTGCAACAGGGAACCACCCTTTTTATCGGTTGTCTAAAGCTGGATTTGAAACTCGAAAAGTTGGTGAGGTTGAAGTTATGATCAAGTTTGTGAGGTTAGATATTCCGAACTCCGAACATAAAAATTGGTTATCTCGAACTACCCGGGAAGTTTTCGAACCTTACATGAGCTTTACATCAACAACATGTGAACGAGTGTATAAATGGAACTGAGTGTTCCCTTTAGTTTAAATTGAACTCCTATTTCCAACACCAACTGAACCTCAACCTCGCCAACTTTTCGAGTTTATAAATCCAGCTTAATATACGCATTAAGCCTTAAGTCTGAATCCACATGCATCCGTGATCACGCATGCGTTGTTACCACCCGTTGTTACCATGTGATCATCAGTAGCCAATCAAATATCTGTTTAGGGAGCTGACAGCTCGTCAAGGTCATCACGGATAAAAGTTGGTTAATTTTAACTTTTTTCCGTGTTTTGAAGTTTTTATTGAAATTGTTTGGTTAGAATTCTGAAGTATCTATTAAGAGTTTTAAGCTGTTTTTTTTTGGTATTTGTGGTGAATTTATGCAATAAACTTGATTTTCCGAATAGATGCGACTATCTGGCATTTTTATTTGACATAGTTTTCAAGTTTGTATAACTCAGGTACATCCGTATCACGTATCTCCATTCACCTATTTTCAATGTGATAGGGCAAGGATGATGCCAGAGTATAAATTGTCCCTCAATATCCAAAATAGTAGGGTCGTTGGTATAGAACCGAGCAAGAAGCTGGCACAGAACTGACCCCTAAGGAACCCCACATCAGATGACCGAGCACGCACCCGTTGTTTCTGAGCCGTTCACGACCCTCTGCACTCGCCCTCAAAGACCCAAACCACTTCAGTAACCTCCCTCAAAAGCCATATTGTATGCATTATGCTTCCTTAGCAGAATCTCGTGACTAACATGGCTGGTTGGTTAAAGGCGGGGGTTAGGTTTACCTGATCTTCATTGCACTGTGAAAAAGTCCGGTTCCTTTGGTTAGATTCAGTAGCTTTCTTCCAAGAATTTTATGTGGGAGACTGGCCCCATGTTTAACTTTAGGTTTAGGTTCAGGACCCCCAAAGTTCTGAGCAGCTCCAGTCCTGGCTAGTCTACCTGCTATTTCATTATCCGCTATCCCCGAGAGACCATGCCAGAACCCATATGAGTTCGATTTTGTTATTTCTGGATGATAAGTTTTTAAGGTCATGCAGACACGCCATTGTGATCTGAAATGTGAATTGATGAGAGTTTAGAGCCCTAAGGGCAGCTTGGCTTTCTGACAAAATATATATATTTTGATTGTGGTAGTCCCGTTCAATATTCCGTTGGATGCATGCTTGTATTGCATGAATTTCAGTCTGGTATACTGTGGCGTGGATTCTTAGGGGGATACTTTTGCATGACTGAAAACGTACGATTCATAATGTATTAAGTAATCACTTCACGTAATATGTTAATTTACATGATCTTAATGTTCTTACGTTCAAGGCGAATTGTATAACTTGGCAATATTGGTAATAACTCATAGCCTTCCCATTAAACAACACGTAACATTCCATGAAAGATCAGTGAATAGATACATGAAATATTTTTAAAATACACGGCTGTAGAGGTTAAAAGTTTAATTCTGCCTCCTGGCATTGGCGTACATAGGGGTATTTTTCAGGGGCGGGGGGGGGGGCTGGCCCCTCAAATACGATGACCGATGAAGCCAAGTCGACGCCCAATGTACAATCAGTGAGCACGACTAGCATCATAATTCATAAATAGCTTTACACTTCTAATTATGTCCCTTGTCACTGTAACGTAACGTCATGTTTCATATTATATTTAAATGATGACCTCTGAACTGCTACACGAATTTATCAAAAGCGTTAAAGTAGTATAGCTATTGGATGCTGACCGTACGCACCAAAAGTAATTTCAACTTGGAGTTTTGGGCTAGGTGTATTTCGATAATTAATTTTCGGAATGTAAATTACTTAAATATTTTTTTAAGTTTGGTGAATCGTGTTTATTTTGATTTAATAACAAGAGTAGTATGAATTAATAAAATCAACTTTAATTTACGTTTCTTCTCTACAAAAAGATTTTAAATTTTTTCTAAATTCAAATACGCATCGATCGATTGAGCTAAAGTATACTTTACTTTTTAGATTAACTATTATATTATCAATCACTGGATAATATACAGGGTGAGCCGGGAGGAATGGGCCTAACTCTAAGGGTGTAACCTATGCATCAAAATAATAAGAAAAAACTCAAATGTTGTTATCCAATGTTCATTTGTTTTCAAGTTACAGCGTTAAATAAAATAATAATATTGTTAAACCAAAATATCCAACATTAACATTGTTTTAAATAAATCATTGGTTTAGTAAATTTTCAAAAATACCGCAATTGACTTCCAAACATTTCCTGCTTCGTTTACGAAGGGCGCGCGTGGATCTTCCAATTGATTCGTGCCTTTCTTTAATATTGAGTACAGCATTTCTAATGCGTCTAATTAATGCATCCCTAGTATCTACTTTTACTTTGTAAACCTCAGTTTTTAACCAACCTCATAAAATGTAGTCCAACGGCTTGAGGTCTGGCGATCTAGGAGGCCAACTAATAGGACCGCCGCGACCAATCCAAACCCCTGGAAACCTTTGGTCTAAATATTGCTTGTCCCGACGATCGAAATGGGCAGGCGCTCCGTCGTGTTGATAATACATTTCAATTTTGATGTTTAAAGGAATCTCCTCCAGTAGTCCTTGCAATTCATTTTGTAAAAACTTAAGTAGTGATCCCATGTAAGGCGATTTTCCAAAAGAAAAGGGCCAATTAAATTATTATCGATCATGCCGCACCACACGTTTACTGAAAACCTGTGTTGAAAATTACTTTCGACTATTGCGTGAGGATTTTCATATGGGAGTTTCGATTATTATTGATGCCGTCACGGGTAAATGTAGCTTCATCAGTAAAAAGTAGGTACGGTAAAAGATGACGATTATTAATTATCTTCTCACAAAATTGCATACGCTTGGCGTAGTCTCCAGGTTGAAGATTCTGTACACGCTGTACATGGTACGGTTATAAGCCTTGCTCGTGAATCGTATTGATCACTCTTTTTTGGGGAATCCCCAACTGAATTCCAATTCTTCGTGAGCTTGTCGTCGCATCTTCTTCTACTAAAGCTAGAACATTTTCTATTTCTTCTAAAACCTGTTGAATGGCTCGTTCGGATGTTACATTAGCACTTGGAAGCGTTCCGGTCTCGCAGAGTTTGTTGAAAACTCTGATAAAGGCCTTTCTGTTCGGTGTTCTTTCATGTGGAAATCGTTCACGGTATTCTTCATCAGCCGCTGTAGCATTCCCATTACACAAACCATAAATAAAAACCATATTGGCGTATTCGAGATGTGAATAAATGTGTGGCATTTTATAAAATTAAAATGATACAAATCCGAAAGTTAGCGGTGAATCAATGTAACATTTTATACTGACACCAATAGGATAGTGACAGCACAAAAATCAAAAGCAAGCAATAATAACATTTATTACAAGAAAGCTAAATTAATGCAATATTTTGTTTTTGCCTTATAACCTGAAAACAAATGAATATTGGATAACAACATTTGAGTTTTTTCTTATTATTTTGATGCATAGATTACACCCTTAGAGTTAAGCCCATTTCTCTCGACTTACCCTGTATATTAATTTTCCAATATTTACTGGCGCGTGTATCAGACGGAAAATCAATCCAATTTCCTTTACCAACTGTAGATTCAATATAAAAGTCTCTGTCCCCGCCACTTCCACCGACTCGATTGTTTTCTTTTTCTCACTCTTGTGGGTTGCAGAGAAATTTCATGCTTTTCTACAAACTCATCTATCTCCTTCCAACGTTCATCAACATTTTCCGGTTTTGTTCGAAACTAGTAATAATGCATGTTATCATGATGCCAGCTTGTCCGAGAGTTGCTTTTCTACTTTGGAAGAATTTACTTAATACATGAATTACTAATAATACGGAGGGAAACATGTGTAAACAAACTATGAACTCTGGTTTTCAAATCGGAGATAATAAACCTACTGCTTCCGCCTCATGCTTGTCTTAATTTTGACTTATTTCTTCCTCCAGTGCCGTTTTAAGTACATCATGCATTATGTATTTCAATATTTAATTAAAAGTAGAGTAAGTATAAACAAAAACCGGCCAAAAGCATGTCGGGCTATGCTCAGTGTAGGGTTCCGTAGCTAATACTATTCACCTTATTCAACTATAACACCGAAAACCATAAAAATTAATTAGTTCCCGTCGCCTATAACTCGAGAACCATGCGGACTTTCTTGCGGACACTGTATATGGGCCAAACAGATGGCCTCCGCGTTCGCCCGACCTGATACTACTCGACTTTTATTTTTTGGGGATTTATCAAAAATGACATATATAAAACCCGAAGTAATACAATAGAAGAACTTAGAGCAAATTTTAATAATTGCATTGGAAGAGTGGCAAATATTCACAACTCCATAACGCTACTCGTTTAGTTAGAAGCCGAGTCCAAAAATGCATCGAGCAGAATGGAAGACAATTTGAGCACATTTCGTAATTGTGTTTTTAATATACCCATTGTAAAATAAAAGAATAATGATTCAATCCATGGCCAACTAGAAAAATTTTTGCTTTTTGATATTTTAGCTATTTAGAACAAAGCAAAATATTAAGTGTTATGTATTGTTGCAATCGCAAGAAAAATTCAATTTTTTGAGACACCCAGATACAGGGTGTCCTATTTAAGAAAATGCCAGTTTTGATAATACCTCAAATATTAACACATCTATATTTTTTGTTAAATACGCTACTGGATTCTATGTGAAAGTCATAAAACTTTCGTAATGAAATAAGTAAATAACCGAGTCATAAGAGATAATAAAAACTGCAGATTTTGAGAATCACCCTGTATCTTCTAAACCAATTTAGCGTTCTGATTGCGCCATTAAAGTAAACACTAAAAAAGATAACGGGACACATATCTTAGTTTTTTCTATCTCTTACCGTTTAGCACATACCCTATAACATCAACGAGAAAAAACCACCCTGTACAATATACCTAAATTATTGTTACTCTTATATTCTTACTAAAGCCTATAAATCTAAGACACATATGAAAAAAACGAAGTGAGAGAAGATAAAGGGCATATAATCAGCATAATTTAGTATTTCTCCTACGACTTTCGACATTAACTTGTTTACAGGGAGCTGTCGTTCTATGGGTCGTCTAGCGTTAAATTCAATTTTGTTTTTGTTAAGGAAAAAGCAAACATCCTCAAACTTTTCTCTAAAAGTTCAAATGGCATTATAACACAAGGAAAATTCATCAACCCACGCGTATTTCCGCGGCTCTGTGTATTGATTTTCCACATTCAGTCCCGCTAATATTAGCGAGATATACACACAAGCTAACAAGTGGTTTTTAGCCAAAGTTGGTAATATTCGGTATTGTTAAATATCTCGCGTGGGTATATCATGTTTGTTTTCGTTAATAGGACGAATAAAGTTAGGATGTAAGTTCAGGGTTACTAACAAAAATTAAAATTTTAATATATTATCAAATTTACTAATGAGGCTCCTGATTTAGGCTCAAAAAAAGATAATTTCCTTTTTTTGGCGGGTGAAGTGTAAAAGTAGATACGAATAATTTAAAACGAACGTTGTTAAAATAGGTCCCATTAATAATCATGCAACATTTTACCACATCTGCTTAGTCCAAAAGTTAACAATGACGAGAAACAAAAGTGTCAAAATTTAAAGTTATTCTTCGTTTTTTTTAGATGCCTTTTGAAAAAACAAGCATGTTGGTATTCCGGGGTCTGTTGACATAATTAGAAAACAAATAATTATAGATTATTATCGATCACACCGCGTGTGCGACCCTTTGATACTTTTGTTTATTTGTTTAGAACTTTAGGATATTACAGATTTAAGTTTCAAAAAGCATCCGCTATTTAAATATTATTTTATGTTGGGATGTTTAATTGTTAGGTATTGGGCGTCAAAATTTTTTTTTTGTTGTAACATAAAGCTGAATAGCCTGCAGTAGAATTAACCTATCTGAATACGAAAATGGTAAAAAAAGTTGTAAAACGTAAGGTTTCTTGTAACATTAAACAAACTACATATAGAACGGCACTATTTAATATTTGTTGAAAAAATGATTTTAGGTATTTTAATCCCTTATATCGATTATACAGAGTGGCAAGAAATTCGCGCATAATGCCTGTAACTTTTGAATTACCTCGTATACAAAAAAGTGACCTTTATGAAAGTTGTTTAGTAAATTATTCCCCACATTTTTATATACCTGCATGAATTTTTCCTGCCCTTTCTGGTTTGGTTGCCATAGAGACTAACTTACTTTTTTAAATGGAACACCCTGCATATGATTGCATATTTGGATTATACTGGGAAAACTCTGAATTTTTTGTATTTCAAATTTTTACCTATCTGCAAGCGTTTCCGAGATAATGACAGCTCAAAAATGAAAAACTCCCTAATTATAATTATTCCTACCTAATAACCACCAGTTGAGTCAAGGTGTTTTCCTGACGGCGACCTAAGAGGTGTCAATTTTGAGTTCCTGTTTAATTTTCTGTTGTCTGATTTCTAATTTGTTTACACTATGGTTCATCTGAATGAGAAACAACGAGTTGAAATTTTAATAATGAGCGGTTACGGAATTATGAAGCGATCGCAAGATCAGGTTTGTCAACTTTTCAATGAATTATATTCAAATAGGCCTCTAATAAATCAGTCAACGGTGTGTCGAGTGGCAAAGATATCTCGACAAACAGGCAGTGTTAGGGAAGCCGCCAGGTCAGGTCGACCTAAAACAGCAAGCGGGGGAGACAAAGCTTTGGATATCATGCTCTCAATACATGAAAATCCAACACAATCATCCAGGCCAGTGGCAATGGATTTTAATGTGTCTCATCAGTCAGTGAAAAATTCGTTTAAGCAGGAGAAGTTGCATCCCTACAAGATAAAGTTGGTGCACAAGTTAAACGAGGACGATTTTGATAGAAGAGCTGAATTTTGTGAGCTGATTATGGAAAGATGCAATAACGATAATAACTTCGCAACAAATATCATTTTCTCGGATGAAGTTACTTTCCATTTAACTGACATTGTTAATAGACACAATTATCGTTATTGGTCTGCTGAGAATGCTCACTGGTTCCAGGAAGGTCATACTCAGAGACCCGAGAAAGTTAATGTTTGGGCGGGCATAGTTGGTAGACATATTGTGGGACCTTATTCATAGATGGTAATTCGAATGGCGAAAAAATCTGGACCTCCTCAGGAATCACATAATTCCTTCTTGCAGAATGGTTTTACCGGGTGTAAATAATGACATAAACGAACAGGTATGGTTCCAGCAAGATGGAGCACCTGCGCATTATGCGGCAAATGTTAGACAATACATAAGCGAACAATTTCCAGGACGTTGGATAGGCAGAAGAGGTGCTATTGGCTGGCCACCGCGATCCCCGGACTTAACCCCGCTCGACTTCTTTTTGTGGGGACACTCAAAGAACAAAGTCTACGTTAACCGTCCAAATGACTTAGAATCTTTAAAAGTCAGAATTAGTGCTGAAATTCAGGCCATTCCAGAGGACTTCCTTTTAGACGTTCAGGGATCGACTGGCGCTCTGCTTAGCAGAAAGTGGCGGTCATTTTGAACACCTGAGCCACTGAAAAGGTTGCACTTGTTTATTATTCCTATGTTAAGTTGTTCAATTTTCTAGACTATTTATTTTGTTATTATATAGTTTGTTACAATTTTAAATAAATACAAATTTGAAATACAAAAAATTCGGAGTTTTCCATTTAAGAAAAGTAAGTTGGTCTCTATGGCAACCAAACCAAAAATGACAGAAAAAATTCATGCAGGTAGAAATGTGGGGAATAATTTAGTAAACAACTTTTAAAAAGGTCACTTTTTCGTATGCGAGATAATTCAAAACTTACAGGCATTATGCGCAACTTCTTTGCCACTCTGTGTTTTTATTGTGTATATAATTTATATCAAATTGACATCTAAGAAAAAAGCAAACATCAAAAATATTTATTTCAAACACACCAATTCTATTTTTTTCTTTTAATAAAAATAAATAAATAAACTCATTATTTTAACAGTATGCCAGCATATAATAAAATAGTGTCACACAAAATACAGGCTCTTAAGTTCTAATTACTCCAATGGCTATAATATTCTTCAACGGTATATGGTTCCATATTTACAAGTAGATTAAAAACAGTTCTTTTAGCTTTTTCATGTTGTTAATTTGTCTAATAACATTTGGCAAAGAGTTATAGGTTTTAATACATTGGTAATATGCACCCTTTTTATAACTGTTTCTAGGGTATGTATGTGTAGCTTAGAGTCAGAGTCAAAAAGTTCTTTATTTCTAAAGAAAAACAATATAATCTCTTGTATGTAGACTGCAGACACTGCCAACAGCTTATGTTGTTTAAATTTGCCTCTTACGCCCAGATTAAGAATTATTCTTTTGACAAACAAAAACCCTAAAAATGTCTCTGAAGTTTCCATACATAATTATACCATAATAATATCTTATCCTAGATTCAAAGTTCGCGCAGTATAACATTTTTTTAGTTTCGAAGTTGACATATCTATTTAAAATCCGCAACGTGTAACATACAGCATTTAATTTCTTTATTACATACTGAACATAACATTCCCATAACAATTTATTATCTAAAAACATACCTAACAACTTAACACTATCCCTTAAACTAACATCATTGTTATTCATAGCCATGGTGTCTGGTTTCTCCAGTGTGGAACGGTTTGTTTTAAACAAAGTGACAGCTGTTTTATTCAGTATCAATTTATTTTTTGCAGAAAACGTATTTACTTCAATCATAAATTGTTGAACATTCATTTCTAGAGTAGCAAGGTCTGTGTATGACAACAGAATGTTGGTATCGTCCGCATAGTTAGTTAGGTATAGTACAATTCTGTTGTATTCTACATGTTGATATACAAAACAAACAATATTGGTCCTATAACACTTCCTTGTGGTATTCCTATCGTAATAGATTGGTTAGCTGAAAATATTTTATTTGAACCCCTACCTATTACTACCCTTTGCTTGTATTGAAAAGTACTTTTAAAATATACTTTACAACCCGCCTGTGATATAAGACATTTTCTTGCGAAGGTAACCGTGCTATCTGCTCACTTTTTCATTGGTGGTCGTAGAAAAGAATATTTAAAGAAACATTCAGTATTAAGCGTTTGTTATATTTTGACTAAGGCCTGAATCGATGAAACACTAGAAATTTATATTTGTTCATACGCCTAATGTTTTTGCTTTTTTTTTTATCTGAAGTGGATGCAAAGTGCCTCACAATGTATAGCTCTTTATCGGAACATAATCATATCATTAGTTTTAATAACGTTTATTATTTTTGTTAATTTTCCTAATTTATTACGCGAGTATACTAATCATTAGAATAAACAACAATTCCATTTTTTTTTATCGGGGTGTTCCGACTTCGTGGTATCTCAATTATTAGTAAAGATAGAAGTTTGCTGTTTGCCCTACAAAAGACACAACATACAGAACTTGCAAAGCCTGCTTCGTGTTTGGAGGTGATTTTAAAATATTTTACTTTTTGAGCACCTCTTGTATCTCGACCATGCGGCAACGTAATATCGAAATAAAGTCAAATCTGGTCTTATCTGGCGGGTCCAAAGGTCACCGATTATATGAATCAATTCGAAAATTCCAGAGCTCATCAAAATGTTGTAAATAAAAACCAATATGGCCGTATATGGACAGCTGATTTTCCATAAAATTGAATGTTAATAGGTTAACCGTTAACTTGAAACTATCAGTCATAATAAAAATGACGGGTCTCGTTCCAAAATTAATTTCTCAGGGGTGCGTTCGTATTATTGCAGACGGTTAACACAATAGTTTTACATTTAACAAATTTAATAACCAAAATGATGGTGGAAAATTAGATAAACAATATACAGTAAAACCCCTGACTAGCGACCACCAAAAATGTCGATGAAATGTTAAATAAATTAAACAAATTTTTGTTTATTTCAGCAGATAATAATAAATTAAATATATAAAAAAATCAAATTACACATTGGCTAAATTTTTGTTGTGTAATATCAGGCTAAAAAAATATTTCCAATTTAATAGGTTACCTACTTCAAAAGTCAACGAGAAAAAGCTACTAGAACCGGTCTCAAAATGCGGGTCCAAAGGTCACGGATCATATAAATCAATTCGAAAATTCCACAGCTTATATCAAACTGCTGTGAGACTATGTAGGTATCAATATACCCGGAGAAAAGATACATAGTTTTATTATTTTAACTGTCGTGAAGTCGTGAAGATAGCCAGATATAATATTATTATTTTTGCAAAAATTATGTACAGGGTTATCCAACCAAGACTAGACAAGGCGATTTTTTGACTTTTCCTGTACTTTTATAAAAAAACTGAAATAGCCATCTTAAGTCATTTTCTCCCGCGAATTCGAATATCTTCAGCAAAAAACAATTGAACATCAAACAAAAGTACTAGGGGTCACTTTGATATTTTTTTAAATGGGATGCCGTATTTTTAATGAGCTTATCCGATTTCTCATATAAATTTTGATCTAAAATGTTGGATTTTTAATTCAAAAACGCCTTTTTTCTTCAGTTTTAAATTCGGAAAATGTTTTTTTTTTTTTTTTTTTTTTTTTTTATTTGAATTAAAAATCCAACATTTTAGATCAAAATTTATATGAGAAATCGGATAAGCTCATAAAAAATACGGCATCCCATTTAAAAAAATATCAAAGTGACCCCTAGTACTTTTGTTTGATGTTCAATTGTTTTTTGCTGAAGATATTCGAATTCGCGGGAGAAAATGACTTAAGATGGCTATTTCAGTTTTTTTATAAAAGTACAGGAAAAGTCAAAAAATCGCCTTGTCTAGTCTTGGTTGGATAACCCTGTACATAATAGTACAGGGGTGGCGAATCTTTATGTATTAACGTACATTTTTTCTAAAGAAATGTTTAATGAGGCCATAGACGTGCCGTCGCAATTCGTAATATAATAATTCATAGTAAACTTTGTGATCGGTGGCGAACCAAAATTTTATGTCGCGTGACATTGGTTCGCCATCCCTGTAAATAGTATACCTTAAATGTATTTATTAAAAACGACAATAATAAACAGTGTAATTTATTTTAACAATTTTACTACTAAAACCTAAAAATTCAATGGCATTTAGTCTGATAAACTATTTCGAAAATTAAAGAAAAAGTGGAAATTGGCCAACCAATATGCAGGAAACCCTAGCGAAAGCACTGGGAATTAGTTTAAGGACTGTGCAGAATAATGTGCATGAAAGAAAGCATAATATAATACCGAAGAATACTAAAAAATGTAAACAAAGAAAACCGTTTATAAACTAATTATAGACTAAAAACTGTCATCGTCACTTATAAAATCTGAAAAGTCCTCGTCGTCTGAGTCGTCTTCGAATGGAGCAATTATCATTGGCGCTACTTCGACATCTAGTACTTGTTCTCGATCCCACCAATCCCTTATTAATATTTCTGTATGTTCCACTGATTTCTTCCAGTACTCTTGTGTAATATGATCCAAAGAATCTTGCCAAACTATTTGTACTTGGTCGGATTTAAGACCATCACCTACATGTTTTTCATAATAAGACTTTGCCCCGGCCCATATTAATTATATTGCGTTAAACTGGCAATGATATGGCGGCAGTCGTAGAACCTCATGGCCATATTCACGCAATATTTCATCTACCGCGTATATTCTTGGTTTTTTAAGAGACTTTGCCATTGATAGGAGTTCCGATTTAAGCATATTTGATGAAGGATTTTGGTTGTGTTTTTCAAGCCACTCATAAATATCATTTTTCCTCTAAGATGAAGTAGGCTGTTTATTTAAAATTCTTGAATGATATGATGCATTATCTAATACAATTAAAGACGGAGAATCCAAATTTGGTATCAATTGAACTTTTAACCATTTTTCAAACATTTCGCAATTCATATTATCATGATAGTCAGCACTTTTTGATGTTGAAGAAAAAATTAAGCTTGCACCTGGAACATATCCTGTTACAGAACCAGCATGTAAAATAATGAACCGCTTTCCCGTGCCACATCCCATTTTCCTTTTCACGCTTTTCACAGAATCATCTTGCCAAGATTTTGAACCACTTCCATTTGAAAATATCCACGTTTCGTCTAAAAATACCACTTTTCTAAATTTCGATTTGTAATTCTCCGTATAATTTTTTAAAAACTGAACACGCTGACTCACTATCTGTGGCTGCTCATATAAAAATCTTCGGTTACAGTCTTTTTTATAGCAAAAACCTAACTTTTTTATTAATTTTGATAGCGCTTCAAGTCCAATTTCCAAAACACCCCGAATTCTTAATGTTTCTTGTAAAACTGGAAGAGTTACATTGGTTTTTGATCTGTATAAATCGTAAATCACATTTCGAACTCCCATTTTAATATTTTCGCTTACATCCTCAGTCTTTGGCTTTCTTCGTTTACATTTTTTAGTATTCTTGGGTATTATGTTATGTTTTTTTTCATGCGCAATTTTCTGCACAGCCCTTAAACTAATTCCCAGTGATTTGGCTGCTGTTTCCTGAATATTGGTTGGCGAATTTCCACTTTTTCTTGCATTTTCGAAATAGCTTATCAGATTAAGTACCATTGTTTTGCTTGGGGATGCAAAAATCCAAATTTCATTTTGTCACAAACTATCAAAGTCACAAAACTGACATCTTTAAATCAAGACGAAGGTGGCAGGTACTTGGGCAGGTACAAACTTTTGTGAATCGCTGAAAATTAAATACCTATCCTTTTCTTTCATGCCAAAATTGCATAAGTCTGTTATATTTGTCTGACGGATTTTATTTGGTTAGTATGATTAAACGCAATAAAAGAAAAGAAAAATTGAAAGTATGTCTTTGTTAAATCGTAAACCCGCCAGATAAGACCAGATTTGAGTATAGTAAAAATTGGTTATTTTTCAAAATTTTGCCTACTGGCGTAGTTAGATTTACATATATTAAAGTTATGGGTTTTCAAATGGGGCACCCTGCATATATATACGTCATTGCATTCCGCTCATCGAGGGCTTTTTAAAAATGTATAACACGTCATATTTTTTTTTTTTTTTGAAGTTGAAGTTCTTTAATCACGATTTTCATAGTAGGCTTTGGCTAACAAAACAACTAGCATGCATTTTAGCAATCTTTTACCTATATGTCAAATTATTGCTGTCAGTTGATTTGCTATATTTGCTGTCACTATTATTTTATCTAAAAATCTTGAAAATTAAGAAAAATATGATGCAATGAAAATAGGAGTGAAGTATCGGAATTTTATTTTGAGAGGTAAATTAATATTTTAATAGGTAACCTTACATAATACTCGACTTATTATTAAAAAGAGTGACATTGAAATCATTTAGCGCTTTAAGAATAAAATCTAAAGAACATAGTGTTTGCTTAGAGTAACGAATAACGGCACTTCTACTATGTTAATGTCGAGGCTACAAATATATTCACTACTAGTATTTTAATATAGGAACCATACATTACCAAAATAAACTTTACACCAGCATATTATGAAGTCAAAATGGAATAGACGCAAGTGTAAAGCCCAATTTATAAACTTAGTTAGTTACGCTACGCTCAGTTGAGTTCAGTTCCGCCGATGATCGTTCGACTTCAACAAACGAAAACATACGAAACCATTTATAAACTGTACGTTCGTACGTTACGCTACGCTGCGCTCCGCCGAAGATGACCAAGTTTTATCTTTTTACGTTGCCATTCGTTGCAGTTCGACTTGTAACCAATGGGCGCCGAAAGTTTAGTCACGTGGGTTTGTTTTGACGTATGACGTATGCCATTGACCAATAAAATGCAGAACGACATGCGACACAGAACGTAAGTTTATAAATTGGAAAGCCTTTGCGGCGCACCGTAACTGAGAGCGAAGCGGAACTGAACTGAGCGTAGCGTAACTACAAAGTTTATAAATTGAGCTTTACTTAATTTAATTGACACAATTATTTTTAAATATTTATATGAAAACACATTTAATTGACGGAATCATTAGCGAATTTGGTCGAATTAAACGTATATCGGGATAAAGTAATATTACGTGTTTGTCCGAAATAAATTTTAGTTCGGGCAATTAAACTTTAATCAAATTTCTCAATAAAATAATTAAATTCGCGAATAAAATATTTTGTTGCTCGTTTTCAATTAAATATTTTTTTCAGTGTTCAATCCCAAATTTTTATAATTTTTGATCAGTTTTTCTAAAACAAAATATGTACGTATTAAATGGTATGATCTGTTAGAATGTTCTCGTTTTCCGATTAAAGCTGTTTATTCCCCCTAGCTGTCATTATAAATGTCCTAAATCGATAAGAAGTTTATTTCTTGCTCCTGCTTCGTAGCCAGCAATAAAAGAGAATAAGGGGAAAATGCAATAAAAGAGATGTTAAAAGGATTTTTCAAATAATGGGGGCATGTCGATATTTGCGGAGAGAAATGATGTTCTTTACTCGAATAAATATAATTATGTTGACTTACCTACTTAAACTTGACTCTACCTATATGAAGTTTAATTGAGGTTAACTTATTTTACTGTTCAAAGGAGTTTCACCACGAATTAAGGGGATTAATTTTTCGATATCGCATAAACTATCATTTATAAAGAAAAACTTTAATACAAAAATCAAGGTGTTGTTTAAGATATATATTTCTAAACTACTTTTTAATATAAATACAGTATGTTTCACAAAAGTGGCACAACTGCTTATAGACAGTTGCATGTGGGTTATACGAGTCGAATTTATATGACTTTACAAGATCTTTTATATACAGGTTGATTGAGGAGGAAGTGTTAATATTTTAGGTACGTATTCGGGGACCCAAAATAAACATAACAGTTTTAATAAACGTGGGTCCTATTCCCGGCCGTTACCGAAATACAGGGGTAAACAATATCAATTAATAGGTTTTGCAAGTGATTCTGTAGAAAATTTAAGTATACTTGCCCGTTAAGATTACCGTCAATCATGAATGGACCGATTAATTAACATACCACACCACACATTAATTCTGAATTTATATTAAAAATTATGTTCTACAGTAGCGTGAGGATTTTCATAGGACCATCCAATGACGATAAAGCAAAGTTATCGTCATTGGGACCATCGGTGTTCATTATGAAGATTATTAATAGCATCGCTAGTGAACTGTGCTTCATCAGTGAATGGAACATACTTATGCAGTCTTCGATTTGCATTAATCCAATTGCAGAATTGCATCCTTAACGCAAAATCACGATCTTGCAAATGTTGAACTTGTTGTATAAACAATTAATGTGAAGATCCCTCCAAGCAGGCGATTGTGTAATTTGATAACTATCGGCAATTCGCCTTGTACTTAAGCTTGGATCATTTTCGACGGCGTTAAGGATAGCCTCTTCTAGTTTAGCATCAAGTCCCGATTCCCGTTCAGATACAGTTCTCGTACTTGGAAGTATATCAGATTCTGCAGCAGTAGTAAAAACTGGTTGAAAAACCCTTCTGCCTGGTACTCTTCGATTCGGAAATCGACGCTGTTACGCGGCGACTGCAAGATCTGAGTTGACCGGCTCGTCTGGTCATTGCAGGAGTTTCCTTCTCCATTTCTGACTGATTCTTGTCGGACGGGTCAGGTGATGCATTTGATTGCCAAGAGGTGTCGCTCGAAAGCTACACCTGCCTTTCTCCATTTGAGTTCCAGTTGCAGAAGCCATAAACGATTATCATATCAGCATATTCACAATAAAAGAATATCGCGGGCATCATGAAATTAATCTAATGTTAAAATTGTCAGAAAATACAAGTGCTGAACACAATTTGATAGTGACAAATCTTATTCTTATTAATACCTAATGGGGTTACTATTACTAAGCAACAGTGCAAAGGCAACAGAACATACTTTTTGAACCCCCTAAAGCAAATATAAGACCTAGCGCACCTATTATAAATAATTAAATAAATATTTTAATTTTAATATTGTTTACCCCTGTATTTCGGTAACGACCGGGAATAGGACCCACGTTTATTGGAACTTTTATATTTATTTTGGGTCTTCGAATACGTACCTAAAGTATTGACATTTCCTCCTGAATCACCCTGTATATAAATATTAATTACTGATGGGGCGAGGTGTTCTGCCCTGCCTTAACATATTCCTGTACTTCCGACAGTAACGGATGATTCATGAAATATTGCCTGATTTAATAAAACACATTATTGCTTTAACATGTTTCGTTTATTCCACAATTTGGTAACTTTTTGATGCTTACATCAATTTAACCTCGAATTATTGTCACAGTAACGACTTGTTATGTTCATGTTGATAGGTAACACTGAGACACCTTACAACTAAGGTCAATTTAAATACTGGTGGGATATAGTTTCATTTAGCTTAGAGAATTGAATTAACTCGTCCTTGTTTTATATATACCTTAGAACTGAACGAAAACATCTATTTTATTTAGTAAATAATCACTCGTTTACATTGCAATATAGAATCAACACACTCTTGCATGATTATCTCTAATAACTAAACTACAACATCTTCCTTACTCTAAGATGCCAGGCTAACTAATCACTGCCATCGGAAAACTACAATTCTCGTACGAAAGCTCTTTAAGAAAGAATTATGATATGCAACCTCGTTGCATACCCATTACCCAAACACATACGACGTAGTTGCCCTTTTTGACCGAAATAATCCCTTTTACAAGAATATCACTTTACTGTAATCGAACTGGAGTGACACCTTGTGTCAGAACACACGTGACTTCCGCTATCCGGCCATGTGGAGCAGCTTCTCTCCTCGAGTAGTGAACGCTACTCCTGCGTGGCTCCTTCACGCAGTGTTGCCAAAGTGGGAAAGCCAAAAATCGCTATAAAAATCACTACTTTGTCGCTACTTCCTCCTGAAGCAGATAGCGGCGCAACATCTTGAAATAAAACACATATTATTGTTTGTTTTTACAGAATCGGATATTTTTGAATTTCAATTTTGAAATTAATCGTAGAATAAATAAATATGAAAATAGCTTTACCAATTTCAGATGTTGACGGTCCAAAATTTTTCGTAATGTCTCCATATTTATCTAGTTACAGTTACGATTTACAGCAATTTCATTTCTGTGAATCCCGCCGGTTGCTAGAATAAACTAGTAAATGCCTTTTCGATTGCAATAGACCGGAGCACCGGAACGGGCCAAAGTATTGTTTTTAGACATTGTTTGTTAAAAGCGAAATAGGAACACACATTACACCGGCTGCGCACTCAGTGTAAAATTCCATGCAATTCGAAATAGCGCTAATGAGCAATGACGTCATAAAAATTCACAACTCGTCATTTTTATTAACATTTTTAGGCCCGTTTTTAGGTTTCTTCTTCATATTTAAATATTTATTTGAGTGTCAACTTATTTCCCTTAGATCCAAAACTCGCTACAAATAGAGTATTTCTTGCGAGGCGGCGCTACGTATTTATTAAGTCAAAAAGTCGCTATTATCGCGATATATCGCTATTAATGACAACACTGCCTTTACGCTGAAGCCGCTGTCAGCGTTAAACTAATAAGTGCGCGGTCGCGCGCTTCTTTGGACCAATCAAAAATCATTTATATTCGGGTTGCTGTTGCTATGCTAGAAGTCAGTGGAAAATGTGATGGCAGGCGGTGTTTTCATTTTATTATACCGTTGACGATTTGCACTTTCATGTAAAATTAGAATATTACTTTGCGACATTGACTAATTTTGTGTTTATATATTTTATTTTTAGAAAACGTGTTTCGCAAACAAGTACTAATTATCATAAACTTTTAAGACATCAATCAAACTAATATCCGATGGTATGATTGGTCGCAAAGTGTGGAGACATGAGCTCAAATATTATTATCCTTATTGTGGATTATGAATGTCATAACTTATTCAAAATTAAATATGTAATGCCTGTAATATTTAATGGTCACATTAATTATTTTTGTAAACATTGATCATCAACGGCTGGCTCACTGTGTCAGTAAAAGTAAAAACATTTTTTTCTCTATTTGCCGTCTAGTAAAAGCTACTTGCAAGAATACAATATATCCAGAAAAAAGATTTAATTGGGATAACCTGAAACGAATTCATCCAATACAAATTTTGCATTAAAAACGAGCAACAAAATATTTTATTCGCCGCATTAAATTATTTTATTGACAAATTTAATTAAAGTTTAATTGCTTCTGCAGTATATTTTTAAATTGAGCTTATTATTTGTTTAAATTCTAATTAAAATATCAATTAGGGAAACAAAAGATTGAATAGTAATAATAAATAATGCAAATATCTTATATTCTGTTGCAGAATGCAATGATAGTTTTTAAAATTCCGTAGTTTAGACACCCCGAAACGGTCCTAAATTAGGGTCACCCTAATTTCCATAGAATAGAAAGACGACTTTGGTGAATGATGTCATTTTTTTTCCAAGAAGACGTTGGTATTTTTTTCGATTTTCTTGAGTGGTAGCTGGGCATTATCCATGACTATAACAAACCCAGGACGAATAAGATCTAGCATTTACTGAAAATATTCTTAAAAGACATCATCGTTCATCATGATAGTCTCCAGTCCGTTTTGATATAAATGCTAGTAAGCCGCCATCAACAAATCCATTTTTGCTAGCAATGTGAGTAATTATTTTATTTATTTATTTATTTATTTTTTATTTTATTTATTTATTTATTCCATAATAGATGTACAGGAAAATACAAGTGTTCTCTAATATAAATGTAGCTCATTAATATACATAATACTAAATACTTAAATTAGATGTATATCTATATTTAGGAAGGAGAAAAAAAGCACCTAAGTGAATAAATCACTTGTATTGTGCTCCCAATAAAACGCTAAGTGCAACACAGTCAATGAAAACAATAGATATAGAAAGGTAAGAGTGAGAATAATGGAAAAAGAATAACAAAAAAAAGAAGACAAAAACAGAAAATCGGCAATATCTTAACACTTTTTCAAGAATCAACCATCCAAAATTCGCTCAATCATAACCTAATTGTCAAAGATAAATTTCTTAGAGCTACGTGCAAAAGTTTTTGGGTTTTTTATGTGTTTTATAAGAAGAGGCAGTAGGTTACAAGTCTTAGCTAGGGCATATTTTAAAAATCGTTGACATATATCTCTCTTAAATGTAGGGGTAGGCAGAAGCTCACAATTATCACTGCGGACATTGCATGCAGAAGATGTGCAATTCTGAAATGATTCATTTCCAAATGCATAAATGCAAATGCCATGGAAATACAAAGTTCGAATATTGCCTACATCTTCTGTGTAAAGAAGGTCAGCATGGCACCATCCTTGTTTCCTAAATATGATCTTAAGAATACAATTCTATTTAATTTTTGCAAGACATTCCCGCACATTCCACCCCACATGAGGATCCCATAGGAAAGGAGTAATTCCACCAGAGACCCGTAAACCATGATTAATAATTTCCTGCAAAGAATTTCACGCAATTGGTAGAATTTGTAAATTAATTTCCTTATTCTTTTTGTTAAATAGTTCACATGATTGGTTCATTTTAAATTCCTGTCGACGATTATTCCCAAGTACTTGATCTCGTTTATTTCCCTAATATGCTCCCTCATCCCTGCAACTTTAATAAATGTGAAGTCAGGTTTATTTATTTTATTTAAAGAAAATGCCATATAGTGAGTTTTGCCAATATTCAATGAAAGCTGATACATTCCTAGCCATGTTTGAATCTTTTTCATGCCGAGTTCGACAGATGTTTTTGTTTCAATCCACGTATTTTCAGAAAAGATAGCAACTGTGTCGTCTGCGTATTGTAGCGTTGCTTAGACGTTGTATTTTTATATACTTGTATTAAAATGAAACTCAGTCACTATTTAGGAATGTATATTGTACTTGTTACAAATATGTCGAAAGAGAGGGCCGCGCAAGGACACTCTCGTCTATATATATAAATCAGTTCTGTATTGCCAACATAATATATCTATCATTAATAGTTACTAAAATAATATGTACTCTAAGTTGCCTATACACATCTATATTAAGAATACATGATGTATTCTACATCCCCTCTTATAAGATAAATTTGAAAAATTTTAAAATATAAAGTTATCTTTAATTAGTGAAAAATTTTAATTATAAATTCAAGTTTAATTAGTCAATAGCTTTAAATTATGAAATTAACTTTATATTACTATACCTATATTATAAAACTAATTTTAATCAGTGAATCTAGTGAAATTTAAGTTAATGATTTCTTAACATGTACTAAAGAAAATCTTATATAATATTAAAAAACAATATAGATAAAAATAAAATCAATATTTACAAAATAAATGTATCTAATTCTAAACCTTTTTAATTTATTTACCTAATTAAGAACATAACAAAATATATATAGTATATACAGTATACAGAGTGAGCCGCTAAACATAAAATATACATTACCTAACTTGCATCGAAACCTTGTCTATTTATAGTACTTCTCAAAAAATATGGTTCTCTAATCAATGTTTTATCTTCTGTTACATAATTATGTTCCCTATCTAATGGTTCCTTTTTTACAATCAGATGTTGCCTATTCCGTCTATATACATTTCCATAATTATCCTTAACTAAATATGACCTGGGTTCTGGTAATTGTTCTACAATAGTACCATTTTCCCAATGATTATGATTCTTAAACATAACTTTATCTGCTACCTTCCCTCCTGCCAAGTTTTTTGAATTTTTATTATAAGAAACTTTTTGTTTTTGTCGCCTGAGTTGAAATTTATGTTTTAATAGCTTTTTATTAGGTAGTCTAGGATTAAGCATACATAGTATCTACTATTGGTATGTTATCTTTTAAACGTCGATTAAAAAGCATTTGAGCGGGTGATAGGCCTATGTCTGTTATTGGAGTATTTCTATATTTAAGAAGATACATATCTAAATTGCCATTTTCATAGTGACATTTTCTTAGCATTTTTTTACAAATATTTACTGATTTTTCAGCTAATCCGTTACTTCTAGGATAATTAGGACTAGACGTGGTTAAAGTAACATTCGAATCATTTAAAAATTTTTTGAAAATGTATGATAAATATGTCGAAAGAGAGGGCCGCGCAAGGACACTCTCGTCTATATACATAAAACAGTTCTGTATTGCCAACATAATATATCTATCACTAATAGTTACTAAAATAATATGTATTCTAAGTTGCCTATACACATCTATATTAAGAATACATGATGTATTCTACAGTATAATATTACTTTCGCTCGTGTAGCTAAAGACAAAAGGGAATTTATATATGCTAAAAAGAGTACTGGACCAAGAACTGTGCCTTGGGGCACTCCTATTTTGACTATGTTTGGTTCACTGATTGTGTTATTTATTTTTACGCGTTGTTCCCTATCGGATAAATAACTTTTGAAGACGTCTAACACTGCACCACGAACTCCGTATTTGTCCAGAACACTAAGGAGCTTCTGATGGTTGACGGTATCAAACGCTTTTGCTAGATCCAAGAATACTGCGATAGATTTTTTGTTTGTATTTATGCCCTCTGTTATATTACCAATAACAATTATTAATCTTTTACCTTTTCCCGATGGTGCTTTTATTCCAGTGGACCATCCTTCCATGAAAGCATGCTTTTATACGTTTATCCTGCCATATTTCACTTACGGTATATACTTCATTGGTGGTGTCAGGATATCCAATTTAAGGTTTGCTGACGATACAACCCTTATTGCTGCTTCTCAAGGCGAACTGTTAACTCTACTTAACATCTTGGAACAACAGAGTGAAGCATATGGTCTTAGTATCAACTACAAAAAGACCAAAGTTATGATCGTGAACAGAGAACATGATAATCACCCTGCAATAACATCAGTAGGCCGCTGTCAGGTAGTCCAAAGCTTTGTATACCTTGGTTCTTCGATCGATAACTCGGGAGGTTGTGAGGTTGAAATCCGACGGCGCATTCAACAAGCACGGTCAGCTATGACTAAACTGACTAGAATATTGCGTGATAATAATGTCACCAAAGCCACCAAAATGTCGCTGGTTCAGTCTCTTGTCTTTTCCATATTTATGTATGGCTCTGAAACTTGGACTGAGAGAAAGGCAGACCGCCACCGCATAGATGCTTTCGAAATGTGGGCTTGGAGAAGAATGCTAAGAGTTCCTTATACAGCCCACCGAACTAATGTTTCTATATTGAGTGAACTCGGAAATCCAAAGCGACTATCTTCCATTGTCTTGACGCGTATCCTGACGTTCTTCGGCCATATCCATAGAAGTGATAATATGGAAAAACTTGTTGTCCAGGGTCATGCTCCGGGAGGACGGCGTCGTGGCCGTTCTCCTACACGCTGGGTGGATGCGACAAAACAATTGCTAAATACTAGCGTCACAAGAGCGACCGAATTGACAAATAATCGTGAAAGATGGCGAAATACAATTTCTAGAGCAATTGACAACCTTCGTTTCGGCAACCCTCCAGCTCTGACTTAGAACATTTCATTTTACGAGTTCACAACATGTCTGCTAAGACATTGTGACTATGATGATGATGATACTTCATTTAATCAAGTTTCGTTCATATAATAGATGTTTCTGTTTTCCCCTCGAAACTGTCTAACTGCCCTCAAATATCGTCATCGCCAGCAGATGATTTCGTCTTTCTCTACTAAAGTTGATTTTTTGTTTTGAATTTTTTCATAACAGAAATTCATTTACTTCAAAGTTTTCCATAGTTTCTTCTTACCCATAGGTGGAATGAAATTATCCTTTTTCATTTCATACATTATTTTGTCCAAGGTAGGTATTTCTTTTTTTTTTAAGTAAAACGAGTGTATGGTTCTTCTGATGGCAGTCTTTTCATCCTCATTTATTACAGTTTCTTCTCTCCCTGTACTTCTCTTTGGTGACCTGATGTATATACATGTATAACAAGTCGGTATATTGTTGACTGTACGACTACAGTCATATTCGAGCACATTTCAACTATTTTTGCAAAGCACAGGTAGATAAACTACCTGTGTCTCTACCTACCCGATCTCGGGACCCCTGACAATAATCATAGGTACAATAATAATAATTGGAATACGGCGAAGACCACTGGGTTTTATAGTTCAATAATGATTTATTACTTTCTCGCATTAAGCAAGAGACTATAATAATAGTTCTACTACAAGGCTGCAAGAGTCAGTCAAGCTTACGTGGTATATTATTCGACTATGTAAGGAACTGTAACCATACTAGAAGTAATAATACCAATGTTTTTTAAACCAACAGTTTAATATAAAAAGAAACTCTATAAAATTTATAAAAAATAAGTTTTCTAGGTGCTGCACACGCTTTTTTAGATATTGCAAACTTAATATAATCAAATCCAAACAAAAGAAAAACAAATAATATATAATATGAAGGGTTCTGAGCAAAAGTAAACCAATTGCATTAATCTCAAATTTACCTGAAGTTATTATTTTATAATGAATTCTTACTGAAATTTTAAAAAGTTATGAGTTGAGAAACTCATATACAAAATATAAATGAAAATATACGAAGTCTGCTCCACTGATTTCTTACATTATTTAAAAAGAGAGGCATGTTTCGGAAGTTTAAACTCCCATCATCAGCCTCTGTAAACCAATCATATCAGTGAAGTTTGATCCACGTAAACTCAAATGTTTTATGCATGCATGGCAATTAAAATAATATGATATTTTAAAACCTTTTTAGTATATTACATTTTTTTTTTAATTTCACAAAAGCTAATTTGAAATAAATAATTATTAAAGCGAAAAGTTTAAAGCACAATTTACTGCCCACAAAAAATACCCTTTTATGCTGAGAGAGGCGTGAAATCAGGTGTTTCGTAAACGTATCCCCCGGGACGTTAAGGTAATTTATATTCATCATACATTCTTCTCTGTTAAGCTGGTCTTAGCAATTTATTTAGTGAGTAATTTAATTTTCTCTTGTTTTAAACGTTGCGTTGGTTGGTTGGAATATTAGCAATGGGATACCGACAGTCTACAGTAAACGGGTTTTAAAAATTTCTCATTGATTTTCATCAAAATGTGGTTTTTCAAATAATATATTATACCTACATGTAAATATTTTTTTCCACTACTAACCTATAACATCGCCATTATTGACCGATTATTAACGTTAGTAATTGTTTTTCTCTACCTTATAAGTTATTATTGACCATGGTCAATAATAAGGCATTGAAATCCATCATTGACCGATCTTCAAGAATCTATTTGAACGCAGGTAACTTGATTTTTTGATTCTACAACATGAATTCATAAACATGAATAACCTGAAAGGTGATTTCTTGTGGTTAGGCAACCAGATAATTATTAAAACATATTAGATTATTAGAGATGCTTGATATTGTAAAATATCGATACAATCAATAACAAATATTAATATTAATAATTAAGGTGTACAACTGTACAGGGTCTTCCAACGAGGACTGAACAGGGGCTCATTTTTGAGCTTCCTTGTATTTAAAAAAAAATCCAAAATAGCCAATCGATGTACTTTTTCCTGCAGAATTCAAAAATGAAACCAAAAATTTATTTGAACCAGAAACAAAAGAGTTACGCTATGGATAAGGTGTTTTTAAATGGAACATAGCTTTTTTTATACGATTTTTGGAGCGAGTGATTTTTTTTTTTGTCCGTTCTGATTAAAATATTTAATATTGTGACAGCTATTTTTATTAAATTTTAATGTTTTATCCAGTATAATTTAACTTTAACCTGTTTGAAACATACACTAGGTAATAAAGGTATAATCACCTTTGAATCCTTCAAAGTCAAAAAATTTGACAAATTTACTATAATATTGCCCAAATGAAATATTCATTAGATGAGAGATTGCAGATTGTTATCTTGTTCTACAAATGCCAAGAAAATGCAAGAGAGGCAAGGAGAAGATTTATTGCAAATTTTCACAGAAATATATCCGTCAATACTATTCTAAGGATAAAGAACCTATTTGAGGAAAATAAAACATTACATGACAGAAAAAGAAATCCAACTCTATACTAATTTAAAAAAAAAACATTATTAATTTAATTGTTCAATGTGACCTCCGTTGTTCTCGAAACATGTGCGATAACCTCTTTGTAGCCTTTCCAAACTTGCTGTTATACTGTGATTTTCCTGGTTAAGGCGATTTATTTCATTCACAATTTTCTGCATGATCTCTTCAATATCGTGGTTTCGCTGCTTGTATACCACGTTCTTTAAATGGCCCCAAAGAAATGTGTCTAATATTGACAAATCTGGACTATTGGGTGGCCAAGCATAGGTTCCATTTCTACCAATCCATTCTTCATGGCGTCCGTTTAAATATTGAGTAACCTCACGCACGGCATGCGGAGGGGCCCCATCATGTTGCCAAATTAAATTTTGATATTCTTCCAATGGTAAATCTTCCAAAAAGTTCTCAATTTCGTTTTCTAAGAACTCGTAGTATCTCTGTCCATTTAAAGTCCCGCTAAAAAATATTGGTCCCAAAATTCTATTATTTTTTATGCCACAGCAAACATGGATTGAAGTCCTTCCTTGAAATTTAATTGTCTGAAATTTTCTTGGATTTCCAACGGCCCAGTGATGATTATTATGTCTATTGAAAACCCCCGATGTTGTGAATGTGGATTCGTCAGTCCATAAGATATTTCTGAATAAATTAGGGTCTTCGTTTTCTTTCCGAATCACAATTTGGGAAACAAATTGGAAGCGAAGTTATTTTTGTGCCGGTGTTAGATGTTGAAGTGGAAGGATATGATAATACTTAAATTTATGATTTCTTAAAGTCCTGTAAACAGTTCCTTGGGTAACTCTTCTGCGTCTTACACCGCCGCCGTATTGAACGTCCCGAACTGCGTCCGAAATTGATTTGGTTGGATTCAGTCGAAAATAATTCACAATGGCACGGTCTCGATTTCTATTTCTTTCTGGATTTCTTTTTCTGTCATGTAATGTTTTATTTTCCTCAAATAGGTTCTTTATCCTTAGAATAGTATTGACGGATATATTTCTGTGAAAATTTGCAATAAATCTTCTCCTTGCTTCTCTTGCATTTTCTTGGCATTTGTAGAACAAGATAACAATCTGCAATCTCTCATCTAATGAATATTTCATTTCGGCAATATTATAGTGAATTTGTCAAATTTTTTGACTTTGAAGGATTCAAAGGTGATTATACCTTTATTACCTAGTGTATGTTTCAAACAGGTTAAAGTTAAATTATACTGGATAAAACATTAAAATTTAATAAAAATAGCTGTCACAATATTAAATATTTTAATCAGAACGGACAAAAAAAAATCAGTCGTTCCAAAAATCGTATAAAAAAAGCTATGTTCCATTTAAAAAACACCTTATCCATAGCGTAACTCTTTTGTTTCTGGTTCAAATAAATTTGTGGTTTCATTTTTGAATTCTGCAGGAAAAAGTACATCGATTGGCTATTTTGGATTTTTCTTTAACTACAAGGAAGCTTAAAAATGAGCCCCTGTTCAGTCCTCGTTGGAAGACCCTGTACACATAATAATATCACTAACATTTTCTTCGCTCATTTAAAAAAAAAAACGGAAAACCCGTGAAATCTGATAACATAAATGAACAAAAATTGACATTAACAAAGCCACCTGACAAAACAACAAAATATTTTGCCAATTCCAAGGCGCAGGTAACTTGATTAAAAAATATATTTCTACCTACCTATAATTGTTTATAATTATTAATACTATAAAGATAAATGTCTTATAAAAGTTTGTAGTAGTGGAAAAAATATTGTATTAACCACGGTTTAGACAGCTTATAGCCCTCGCCTAACCTAAACTTGCCGCTTGCTAACCTTGGTTAATAATATACTATAAGAGGTGGTTATTGATACGATTTCATGAAGAAAATTTCACGTAAACATGTTGTCTAAAATGGTTGGTTTTCACAGTACCTTATGTTAAAAGTTGTCAAGATGATTAATGATCGAATCGATTTTTTCCGCAAATGGACTCAGGTTTTCCCGAATCGCACAACTCTATTTGCTAGCTAAAGTACCGAGTTTCACACGTTAAAAAAATGTATATTATTGTATACTTACACGTTTTTTCGTGTAGAATAGAAGATCAGTGATACCGGAGAAATGACATCGAAATTGTATCCTTTTAGTGTTTTGTGTAAATCCAAAGGTTCCCCTTGATGTATAGTTACTTTTTCAACAGCTGCATGTTTTGTGATACTAGTGTTTGTGAAAGGGCCAGTTAGGTTTATAAACATGCAGCCATTTTAGAGTCCATTTTAAAGAAGCCATATTGTCCATATTATATTTAGTGGCATAATTTTACTTTTATCAATAATAAAAAGACAGGTTTTTAACAACAGTTATGCTTATGAGATTTTGGACCCGCACTGAACTTTTACGCTTAACAAGGTAAAATTAGAGTTAGCAAAGAAAAATTATCATCACAGGTGAGTTAAAAGGAGACGTTTTACTTTTTAAAGGACCCGCTCCAGCTTTATCTTCCTGATTAGGCCTAGTACCTCTTGCGTTTTGTAGCTTCCTATGCACTTCGATGTATCTTAGACCTATCTGTGCGAATCTGGTCCTTACTAGGCCTTCGCATTTGCACAGGATGGGCATTCTGTGTGACGTAACCGATATAGGGTTCCTTCTGCCATACCCTTGTTGCTCGTATGTTTGCTGAGTTTACAGTATTCTGTTGACATGCTCTGTTCTGACGGTCTTTCTATCCATGTTTACCAGTTCCTCTGTGACTTTAGGCGATGGTCTTTTAATAAACTGTCTCGCCTGTCTCTGTCCTGGTATTTCCTCTCATGATCTGGTGTATTTCCCCATTATCCACGGCTTTGTTGGCTTGCTTAACCCTTTGCCACAAGACAATTTCGGGGCAAATGAATGCCATTGACGAAACTTTTCTGTCATTTTTGTTGGCTTTTTAATTTTCCTATGGAACCCAGATGAGGGTTACCTTTTTCTGTTGAGTCATTAAGAGCTATCGCGCAGTCCCACATTAGCTCGGAGTTTACCTGTGTGGAGTTTAGCGTTTTTTCATTTCGCCGGTAGATTTCCCTGACGCGGTGGTATATTGCACCTACTTCCGCTTGAAATACTGTGGTTTCTGTTGATAGGTTTACTGGGATCATTGTTTTGGATCTTTGCCTATAGATTTCAGCCCCCACGTCCTCTTCGGCCGTTGAACCATCTGCATGTATACTAGACTGATATAGGCTTTCCTACGTTATATCTTTGATCATGTGGTCATGGCATGTCATTATTGGGTTTTCCTTTTGCTGTCTTTCCAGCCTTTGGTATGTGACCGGCTTATAGGCTGCTGCCCTTGCATTAAAGGATTTTGGACCTTGCTTCTCCGTGGATTAGAAAGTGTAGCGGCGGTAGGACTAGTAAGACTTCTATTGCTGCGGCTGGAGTTGTTCTCATGATTCCTGTGACACTGAAATAAGCTTGTCTTTGTTTGAGTCTTTGGCCACCTCACCAGTAACTCATAGGTTACCCTTGTATAACGCAGAATCATTTTGAGGTTTGGCCCTCAATATTTACCATATTTCTGCGCCTGTTTAGAGCTATAAATGCCTCCTTTTTGGCGGGGCAAATACTATCATATTTTTTTGCGCGACTATTTTGTTCCAAATTTGATGTCTTTATATTTTATATGCATTAATATGCAAAAATAATGCAAAATGTGCAAATGCTATGTATAAAATATAAAGAGTGTCTCAAAATGAACGCACATTTTCATTTGTTAACAAAACACATTCATTTCTTGAAATATGTCAAAACTTTACTGGGATTAGAAAGAATACATATCACGATTAAGTGTGAAATACAATATCCGACAAATGTCCACCGCGGCTTTGCTGGCAGGCCCTTGTCCTTTTGACGAAATTATTGATAACATTTTCACATATTTGTGGACCAATTTCATCAATGACGAGTCGAATTTCGTTCTTCAAGTCAGGAATTGGGGCTGGCTTATTGACATAAACACGAGATTTAAGAAAACCCCAGAGAAAGAACTCGCACGGTTGTTATATCGTAGGATCGTGGTGGCCAATTCTGATCACCATTGCAGGATATGACACGACGAGGAAATCTCAGTCCTAACGAGTCCATTGTTTCACGCGCAGTGTGACAGGTCGATCCGTCCTGTTGAAACTATAAGTTTTCCACATTATTTCGGTCTAATTCAGCCCACAGAAACTCTTCTAACATTGCACGATAACGTTCGCCATTCACTGTTAGTGTAGTTCCAGCCTCTTCAAAGAAGTATGGCCCAATTATTCCGCCGAACCAAAAACCACACCAAACGGTGACTCGTAGAGGATGCATTGGTTTTTCGCGAATAACACGAGGATTCTCTTCCCCCCAAATTTAAGAATTCTGCTTATTGACGTATCCATTTAATTGAAAATGTGCCTCATCACTAAACAGGATTTTCTTCTCCGTCATTTGCCTCGTTTTCCCGAATCCAATTAACAAATTCACGGCGCAACCCGTGATCTACTGGCTTCAATTCTTGGGTCAATTTTATAGGCATGCAAATGCAAATCTTTTGTAAGAATTTACTGCATACTGCTTTTGGTAATGTTCACTTGCTGTGACCGACGGCGAATCGACGTGCCTGGATTCTCACCAACACTTTCCGACACTGCTGCAATATTTTCAATAGATCGAGCAGTACGCGGCCGCCCTATTGATTTTATGTTTCCAACTGAACCACTTTGCTCAAATTTCTTGATCAGTCTTTGCACTGTCGTACGTTTTGGTGCATTATTTCTTTCAAAAACGGCTCGCACTCTACGAACTGTTTTCGTATAACATTCTCCACATTTATAATACGTTTTCACGATAACAACGCGCTGTTCTGCCGTGTAGAAGATTTTGGTATTGCACCACTGCTTTAATGAATCAAATAGCACAATCAAATCAAGCCTGCAAAATTTATATATTTTTAAATTGACAACCTCCATAAGTTTCTGAAAGAGAGTTTTATTCTATAATTTTAATGAAATCTACTTAAAACTTTTAAAAACTGCAGTTCCCACTTTACTTTGCACTTACACTGAATAGTAAAACCGTTTATTATTTCTATTATTTCTACTGATTCATGATGGAAGTTTTTGTTTATTAAGAAATTTTAATAAGTATGGTTTTAAAACTCAGGATATAATATGCAAATAAAATCCGGTCTCTAATTATAATATTCCGTTTAATTTAAACCACGATCTGTATTCAAGGTGTGTGCTTATTTACAGCAAATTCTTAGGTTGGATTAACTTAAAAAGTACAGTGGTTAAATTTAAAAAAATGCTTAAATGACTTACCTATATGCCATTGGTTTATGGCTTTGCCAATGGCAATATCTTTGAGGGTAAACGAATTAATGTAGAAATATATCCCGAACGTATTATTCTCGATTCACCAACTATAACAAACTCAAATCATCGCCTACATAAACAATGACAGTTTTAAGAAAGATGTGCCAAAGGATTATATCATTCTCAGAGAAGAACGAAATTGCAGAGCATCCTCAAATAAGCAGAAGAAAAATGACATCAAACCGAATGTTCCTCATCAAACCGTTTAACGTATGGACGATTTTGAAAGATCAGAAGTTGTATCCCTACCCTTACCATATTCAACGAGTGCAACCACTATTGTCCCGTGACTTTCGGGCCCACGTATGGTTTTGTTCAAATTATATCTTCAAAAGGTTGCTAGAAATCCAAATTTGGATAAGCAAATCTTGTTTACTGATCAGGTAAACTTTTCTAGATAATCAATCCACAGTTTCCACGACATTAATTTATTGGCTTATGAAAATCCTCGTCCCATTACTGAAACACATTTTTAATAGATACCCAGTTTTTAGTAAATGAAATATTAGAAGCCAGTCTAGTCGTTTGGCACACCATGTTATGAGTAGATCGAAATCCGAACTGCTCTGATGGTCAAATGTTGTTGTCAAACACAAAATCGATGATACGCTAAAGTATGTGTCTTTCATCAACCATTCCGCAACACGACAGTATGCCCTGTAGCTGACTACCAATGTTTGATCTTGGTTAGCTTTTGCTTGCTTTAGCTGTCTTCCAAACCTGGGGAAAACGGCCTTTTTCAATATATTGTCTTATCTTATCTTCTTATGCGACTACATCTGATATCACATTGTCCGGCAAGCTTTTTTAAACTTCATCTTTATATCATCGAAGCCCAGAGCCTCTTTAGGTTTAATGAATTTAATAACCACTTTTACTTCTTTCATACGAATATTGCGGATACTCTGTAGGTAATGCTCGATAGACCTATAAATCCGCATCGTTCTGGAGATCGGGGCATCTTTTCAAAAACCGTAGTTAAACTGTTCAACTTTTTCCCTAGGATCGGAGATTAAAACGTTGTCAATAGTAGTTCCTACAAAGAATATCGGCTTTCTGTTGCCCCTCGTCGATTGATAATTTTATATATTATACTGTTGTCTTCAATACTGAGGCCAACCACTCTATTCGCCTATAGAGCGGACTCTTGAGTATTAAGGAAATTACGAATATGCTGAGCAGCTTTGAAGTGTCACATAGTATAATGAGCGTTTATACAGGGTGTCTGTAAAAGGTCCTTACAAAACCTACCGCATATTCTTCAGACCAAAATTAGCCGATTTAAGTAAACTTACCTTATTACAAAGTTGTTTAGTTTGGGCGGTAGACGGCGCTGAAGTGACAATCTTTAAATCGTTTTTCTGGTTTAATTCAAAAACTGCACATACTATTTTGCCGAAACGTGTTACGTTGGCATAGCTTTATGGGGCAAAAGAACCCATGTCACAATTCTGATTAATATCAGTCCATGGGCGTAGAACCTGGGTTTTTTACTAATTGCTTGTTTTAGATTTCTATGACAATTGAGCAAGAGGGGTTTGGACACAAAATTCAGATGAACCAACTCATTTGCTACAAAAAAGTTACTCTTGATATAACTCGATTCCTCTGACGGTTTTCGAGAATTTTGCATTTTATTACAAAACGTATTAGTTTTTACAAAAAAAGAAAAAAAGAACTAAATCATAAACAAAAATAAATAGAGATATCATAAAAATTGCTCAAAATGTCCACCATCTTCTTAAATACAAAGATTTATACGTCGAGGAAAATTAAAACACACTCTTTGCAGAACTTGTTCATCGCCCTAAAGAATATTTATTGCATCTTGAATATGTTGCCATAGTTGTTCTGCGTTACCTGGAGTTGTCCTGTAAGCCACTGTCTTAAGATGCCCCCATAAGAAATAATCCAATGGATTTAAGTCCGGAGATCGTGGAGGCCAATTTACAGGGGCATTACCTCTACCAATCCATTTATTTGGGTACTGCTGATTCAAAAAGTTTCTAATATTTAATGCAAAATGTGGTGGAGCTCCATCGTGCATAAGCCACATATCTCTTCGAAGTTGCAAAGGTAAATCTTCTAGCAAATCTGGCAGCGAATTTTGTAGATGTTGCAAATAAATTTCCCCAGTTACTCTTTGTAGAATAATGACAGGACCAACAATGTGATTACCAATTATTCCAGCCCACACATTAATTCTAAACTCATTTTAAAAATGTTTTACCTTGATAGCATGTGGATTTTCATCCGCATAAACATGTTCATTATGAAAATTTGTAATCCATCTTCTTGTGAAACATGCTTCATCGGTAAACAAAATATTGTTGGCAAAGTTGGGATTATCTTGTCTCTGCCTATGAACAAGCCGACTAAAAACCAGGCGCATTTCAGGATCATTAGGTAAAAGATCTTGAACTGATATCTTATAGTATGGATATAGCAACTGTTCTTGAAGTACTTCATGAACAATATCTTTGGACATGCCTTCCTCGACTTCAGGAACCCTTACAAAATGCTGTCTTCCATTATCAATGGCTTTAGGAGTAAATTGGCCGTTTTCCCGCAGGCGTCTTTCAACAGCAGCAAACGTCGGATAGCTTGGTATACGACGATTTGGAAACCTTTCGGAGTAGACTCTGACACATTCTCGACCATTTCCTTGGCAATACCCAAATACCAATATCATATCGGTATATTCTGCATTAGTGTACTGCACCTCCGTGATAATTCACGACAATTAGTCGAGACAAGTTTTCTAATTATTAGGTAATGCAAGCAGATAAAATGATTGAACGTTAGCAACAATATTAAATGTTACAAATTTGACAATAATCTTATGTTGTCAGATGAAACTAATAATAACCAACAATAGCAATCGTTTGTGAGGTCGTGTTGTACATGCCTGAAAAATACCGTGCGAACAAAGAGCAGATTATAAGAAAACTATTCAAGAGGTTTTTTTGTAGTAAATCAGTTGGCTTAATCTAAATTTTAAACTTAAACGTCTTATCTTCCATTGGCGTAGAAATGAAAAACAGAAAAATTCTATAAAACCCAAGTACTACGTAGTAAAAACTACTACGTATTAAGTAATAAAATGCAAATTTCTCGAAAAGCGGCAAAATCGAGTCTCATCAAGAGTACCATTTTGTAGCAAATGAGTTGGTTCATCTGAATTTTGTGCCCAAACCCCTCTTGTTCCATTGGCATAGAAATCTGAAACAAGCAGTTAGTAAAAAACCCAGGTTCTACGCCCATGGACTGATATTAATCAGGATTGTGGCGTTGTTGAAATGACGGGGAATTGTATTTCTGTTGTTGTGATGATTTATGCAGACCAATTAAATTAAATTAACGATTAACATACAGGGTGTATGTAAAAGGTCTTTACAAAAACCTACAACATATTCTTCAGACCAAAATTAGCCGATTTAAGTAAACTTACCTTATTACAAAGTTGCTTAGTTTGGGCGCTAGACGGCGCTAAAGTGACAATTTTTAAATCGTTTTTCTGGTTTAATTCAAAAACTGCTCATACTATTTTGCCGAAACTTGGTACGTTGGCATAGCGTTATGGGGAGAAAGAACCCACTATAATGTGAGGATACCAGTTGTCTATACGTGACCACTGGCGCCACTAACACCACGCACCTTAAAAACTCGATATTAGTTTAGTTAGCACTTGGTCATTGTAAAAAAAGTGTTTTTATATATATTTTCTGTTATTTCAGGCCATGCCGTGGCCTGGGCCACAATTGCGACTTATTTTGCTGCTTCTTATATTGGCTGTTTTGGGGCCACCCGGAATTACTGCAGAAGGAAATGTGGGTAAGTAATTTTTAGTTCATATTTTACAGAGGGCGTTAGAAGAACATTTTGTAGGGCTAATTCAAGCAAACGAAGAAATAATTATCACGTGGCAGAACGTTACACTGTGATAGCATTATCGAATTAAAAAAATACTTCTACTACCTTTTTTTCACCTCTTTATTTACAGCTCTCCATTTCTAAATATCGACGGGTTTTAGCAAATTCCACAGGCGATGTAAAAAACTGTATGTTAGTTGTTTAACATCAAAAATAACATTTTAATTAATGGAAATCCATAATGTTGATCGGATTTATGCCAAAACAAATTAAGTTTACGAATACACTTCTGCGCGTTTATGCTAATTATCAATGTCCTATTAATAACTATCCTTATATATACTGATGCCTTTAAGTCACCTGCAATGGAGCAGCCGCTTCTATTTCTTATACAAAAAGTGAACTCAAATTTAAAATAAATTCCTCGTGTAGTATTTTTACAGCAGAACTTATCGCCATTCGTAAAGCTCTTGAATTTTCACTGAAATATAGCAATCGACAATTTGTCATTATATCAGATTCCATGTCGGTTCTAAAGTATAGTTTATAATTTTGTATCTAAAGGCTCTAGCCATCATGTGCTATTAGTATACCAATCCGGTTATATGGGATATTAGAAAATTATTACGTTGTAATTCGTTACGCAATACGCATACATACATACTTTTATTTGGGTAAAAGCACATAGCGGTCTAACTGGCAATGAACATGTTGATTTACTAGCCAAAGACAGTGTATTTGACGGTGTACCAAATTAAACACTTTTAAATGGAAACTGCTATTGCTAAATGAGATAGATGAAAATATTAATGCCGGTGTCTAAGGCTTAATTTTAATGACAAACTTGAGTCAATAGAAACAACAACTTTTTAAATGGGATATTCTGTATATTTTTACATATTTGAATTGATCCTGAAATTACCATTCCAAAAATTTACCACACTTGATATTTTGCTTAAGTTTTCCTTGAAACATAGATATTTAAAGTTATTTACGTGTTGACTTTAAAGCGCGCACTTTGAACAAGGAGTCCTTGGACGCCGCGGCGATAAAAATAGGGTGGAAATGTTTACTGTCAGGTGTCAAATTTTAATAAAGCGGTTGACAGCAGTTATTAAAACACATGCTTGCATTAAAAACGCCAGAACGTTATAACAATTTAAACTATATTTAAAAAATAAAAATTAACTAGTAAGAAACGAAACAACAATAATAAGGAACCGCAAACAAAAACGACATTTCCCTACAGGAGGTGTTCAAAATGTTGACCGGTTTCCCCTATGCACAGACGGAACCTTTTCTCAAGATTTCTTGCCGAGTTAATCAGTTTAACTGGGGGAGAGATGGAAAACCTTGCATCACCGCGACTTCTAATTTTTGTCTAGTGTTCGTTGGCATTTTAAAAATAAGGTATTTTAACCTTCCCCAAAAATAAAACTTAGATCTCGTGGCGATCAAATGCATCAGCTCGCCATCAGTCAGATAAGGAGAAAAAAACTACAGCAAAGACCAGGCGAGCTGGTCATTAAATTGCAGGAGTCGCCTCCAGGAGCGCAACATTAAAAGCCTATTCGGTTTCCGAGCTGAGTACCAACAATTAGAAATCTAAAGGTCAGTTCCTTCTTTTTGCCGGATCTATCCCCAGGCGCGTTTGGCCGTATAACGGCTCGTCAGTGAGGCTATAGACTCCGACGAAAGAAAGCAAGAGAGAATCTTGTTAGATGGGTCAGGTGATTCATTTGAACGCCACGAGATGTCGCTGATGAAAGTTGTTTATAAGCCAAAATAAATTCCAAAAAAAATGTTTAAAATAATATTAAATACCTTCATTTTCTTGGAATATATTCTACAAATCCAGGTCCCTTTTCCCTATCTCATTGATTTACACCATTAATATTTTTATTCTTTACTTTTTCCCTATTTTCGTATTTCTTTATGCAACAAAATTGATGCTTAATATGCCCCAAAATACACAAAGACCCTTTTATAGCACCTGCTAAAGAAAAAGGTTTTTTTTTGGAGGAAACGGATGGATTGCGTCAGCAGAAATACTATCCTATTTTATATAATGTAATAATATAAACCTGTATCTCACAAGAATAAATATATATGCCTTATATAAACATTCTAACTGGAAAAAAATAATATTTTTGCAGACAAAATTCAAGAAATAATAAGTATTTTTTTCTCCCTAATGTTCATCATTTATACGTTTAAATTGTGTTTTTTTTTCTGTTTTTCCACAGAATATAATTTTAAGTTAGTTTATTTAATAATTTCTTCATTTTTATAAAGCACCACTAAAATTTATTTACATATCTATCATTTTTTTGACACCAGGTTTAAACTATCCCAAACTATATGGCATGATTTAAAAAATATAGGGTGGGTGTGACTAAGAGTAAAGTTGATATCCCTGAACACTTAAAAGATCCTAATTCAATAAATAATTTCTTTAGGACATCCATACCCCCTTTCAAAACAAACAATGATGAACTTTTTAATTTTTACCATAATAATTTAAAATGTAATATAAATCACCGTTTTAATTCAAAAGTGTATCAGAAGTAGAGGTATGGTAAATAATTTTCTTAAATAAAATCCAAAGCTAAAGGACATGATGGCCTTAATATAGATCTGATTGCACTTTGCTGCCCGCACACTCTACCTTTCTCGTCCTGCCCTTCCAGTGACGTCAGTTTTCGACAGTGTTGCCTGCTTTTAACCAAAATATCCGAGTGAGGGAATTACACAATTTTTTTTTTCATAAAAACAAGATAAATATACAAAACTTTCCCATAGTCTATATATTTGTTTACTGCGTAATACCTACCTTTTACCATCAACTTTAGTAGATCAAACACTTCTTTTATTGTCATCATACCAAGATCGACCAATGGTGCCATTCTGAAAAATCCATGCTTCATCCAAGAAAACGAGTTGGTACAAGAATGCTTCTTTTTCTTTCATATATTTTTTCAAAAATACCAGTCGTTTGAAAGCTACATGGGAAAATTCCATAAGCCCTCGCTTCAGTTCATCTTTTTACCATTTGAAGCCTATTATCTTGAAGAGGTTTCTTAACGAGTTAAGACAACCATCAAACAGTTCTCTGTCTTTTAATTTCTAACTTTAAGTTGCCAAAGTTACATGATGTTCTAAAAAAAGTTACAGCTTATGAATAACCGATGTAAAATATTATAATTTTTAAATAATACAACTTACTTGTTTCCTATATTCCATAAATAGTTTCACAGATAGAACTTATATTCAATCTTCATACATTTAAAACTCTCTTTGAATTAGAACGTTTGTTTTAAGGTGATTCTAATAATTTATTTTACTGTTGTTGAAATTGCGCCTACATTGGATATATTCAATTAGGGCAGCTCTTTGCACCGACTATTTAAATGCTTCGGCATTTCTGACAAATAGTAAACAACGTAATCGACAGAGACATCTGCACTTTTGTTTCTCTTAATAGAACAGTATTTTAATGCTATTTATGAAACGATCTGGAGTTTTCGTTTCAAAATAGACGTTTAACACGAAACCACAGAATAATTAAGGTTAGTTTTGCATGAAACGTCAAACCAAGTCAACGAACGAGCTTGCGCCACCGCACCGTTTACAGTTGTGTTGCCAACTATCGGCCAATAAAATTCAAATTATATTAATTTTTACAAGCTTAAATAAACAAAACAGTTGCTATAAGTGGGTTCGCATCAAAGAAAAATACTTTAAGTTTGTAGTAAATTCAATATCGCATAAAGTTTTAATACTTTTTGCCCAAATTTAATTTCCTCGTGTTTTCTTACGGATTTACAATTAATTATTAGTTGATTGATGACGTGCATCCGTTTTTGTTTTGCATCACCTGTATTTCCAACTCTGTGTTTCCTGAATGCTGAAGAAAGCCTTGTTGGTGCCACTATACCAAACGTTAATGATCCACATGACCTTAAAAATCTGCGTCCAATTAGTAGTCTACCTTCGTTTTAAAAATTCTTAAAAAGATAATTAACGATCAACTTATGGAGCATGTGGAAAGAAACCACATTTTGCCTGAAACTCAGTCTGGTTTTAGAAAAAAACCACGGCTGTTCTACTGCTTAGGCTAATGTGTGGCGATATTTTGCGAGCTTCTGATTCTGTAGATATAACGGTTTTGGAGCTTCCAGACTTTTCCAAAGCATTTGATACTCTCGACCACCATTTGTTGTTAGCTATTCTTCATTACATTGGTCTCAGTGGTCAGGCTATTAATTTCTTTACGTGTTTCTTTAATGGTCGAAACCAGTATGACAAACTGGAGGACGAAGTATCTAACAAATTAATTATTACTACCGGTGAACCCCAGGGATCTATTATCAGTCCACTGCTGTATGCTGTATACAGTTCTTTCCTCCTAAACGTCGTAAGAAAATGTAAGTTTCACTACTATGCTGATGACACCCAAGTATACTTCTCCCTTAAGGAAAAGGATGTCGATTCTGGTTGTAAAGCTATTAACGCTGACTTCCAGAGTCCCCAATCACTTTCTTTAAAACATTCACCATATCTTAATCCAAAAAATGCTGTATCATGATATTTAAGAGAAAAAATGATGTGGATAACGTAAAAAACTTAATAAACATAAAAATCAAAGACTCAGTTTTACCAATTAGGGACAATATCAAGAACTTGGATGTCACTTTCGATAGTACATTACGATTTGATCGGCATGTATCCTATTGTGTTTAGAGGGCTTATAATAGTTTAAACATTTTTTACAGTTATCGACACAAGCTATTAATTAACCTGAAAATTCTAATATGTGACTCTCTCGTCATTTCCATATTTAGTCATGGAGATGTTGTGTATGGAAACTGCTTAAAAAAAAAAGAATTCAGAAAGTTCAGAATTCCTGCTTGCGGCTTATACAGGGTGACGCGGATCTAAATGAACATACTTCAACACAAGACAAAGAATACCTTGGGGGTTCTTAATCACCCATCTTTGATAGTTCAATTGTCGATAGTTAATAAGATACAGGGTCTTTTATGAACTTCAGCAATTTTTTGTTCTTGTCATATTTTTTAATGCACTCCGTATAAAATTTTCATATTGGGTCAACATCTGTAACCTACCTGTCGCTTAAAATTGCAGTATCAGAAAATTTTAAATTCCAGGCCCGTATTAAAAAAAGTTGACATTTTCAATTTTTACATTTTTACCACCCTGTAGATCAATTTTTTCAAAATATTATTTTTTTATTGGAAAGAGCATAAAGAATTGACCCTAACGGCATAATTTTCAAAGTTCCCGCACCCATCACTTGATTAGAATAAATGGTTGTTTTGTAAAAAATTTCAAAATGGTGCATATTTGGAAATTAGAAATTAAGAAAATAACAATAAAAAAGCAAAAACTGCTTCCGAAGAAAAAAAATAAATGTACTAAACGTTTAATAGTTTTAACGAGACTAAATTTTAGGGAACAACACAACAACAAATAACAAAGTAATAATAATAATAACAAAACTGCAAGTTAAAATCGACTGCTTAAAATCTAATACATAGAAAAAGTTTTAGCAAGAATTAATTTTAAGAGCACTTTAGCAGAACACTGTTATTTAAGAAGCTGTTCAAAATGCCCTCCATTGGCTTGTTCACATCTTCGGCTTCTGATGTTTAAATTTGACACTGCTTTTCTAATTGCGTCTGAGTTATTTTTTATTTCCTGAAAAGCATTAATAATTCGTTGCAAAAGCTGCTCCCGCGTGTTGATTTCTTCTGAATAAACCAAATTTTTCATATTCCCCCAGAAAAAAAAATCCAAAGGATTAAAGTCCGGCGACCTGGCTGGCCATAAATGGGGCCCTCCACGGCCTATCCATCTGTTAGGAAACGTAATATTTAAAAATTCAGATACAACCCTTGCAAAATGTGGTGGGGCCCCATCATGTTGAAAAAAGAGCCCTCTCACGTTAGCATTTTCATTCTGCATAAGTCCTGGCAAAATGTTTTGTAAAAAATTTAAATATTGATTTCCATCTAATCTTTCAGCAAAAAAGTGCGGCCCAATTAATTTATTATTTATTATACTTGCCCAAACGTTTATGGAAAATTTGTGCTGCGAATGCGATTGTCTGATGGCATGTGGATTTTCTAACGACCATACATGGGAATTCCTTGAATTATTTACACCATCTCTGGTAAATTGTGCTTCATCGGTCCAGAGGATTCGATAAAGACTCCTTTGGTGTCTACTGAGCCACTGGCAAAAGAGTAACCGGTTTGCATAATCGCCAGGTTCCAATCTTTGAACTTCTTGAACATGAAACGGATGCAAGCCTTCCTTCTGCAGTGTTACATTAACTCTTTTTTGCGGGATTCCTAGACGTGTCGCAATTTTTCGAGTAGATGTTTTGGGATTATCTTCAACAAGATTTAAGATATCTTCTTCCTCCTGAACTGGATGTCGTATTGGTTGATCAATATTATTGTCGGTGGGAAAATGTCCATGTTCTCCAGCAAATAAAAATACATTTGCAAATATTTTGTGATATGGACATCTTCTACCCGGAAATCGCCTACGATATTCCCGAACAGCAGCTCTTCCATTACCGTTACAAAAACCGTATACAAAAATAATGTCGGCATATTCGGCATTTGAAAATTGGTAAGGCATCTTCAACAGAAAATTGCAATAATTGTTAACCGAATACTAACAAAGGTCAGACAACTGTCACATATCTGATAGTGACTTGAATTGTTGCTATGGAACAGTAACTCGATAGTCTTTGGTTTGTTTTTAAATGAGGCAAAGCCTACTTTACAAAGTTTGAAATTTCTGACTGTAATTTACGATTTTTTGTCGATGTCTAAAAAGCAATCATTATCTTGCAGTTTTGTTATTATTATTATTACTTTGTTATTTGTTGTTGTGTTGTTCCCTAAAATCTAGTCTCGTTAAAACTATTAAACGTTTAGTACATTTATTTTTTTTCTTCGGAAGCAGTTTTTGCTTTTTTATTGTTATTTTCTTAATTTCTAATTACCAAATATGCACCATTTTGAAATTTTTTACAAAACAACCATTTATTCTAATCAAGTGATGGGTGCGGGAACTTTGAAAATTATGCCGTTAGGGTCAATTCTTTATGCTCTTTCCAATAAAAAAATAATATTTTGAAAAAATTGATCTACAGGGTGTTAAAAATGTAAAAATTGAAAATGTCAACTTTTTTTAATACGGGCCTGGAATTTAAAATTTTCTGATACTGCAATTTTAAGCGACAGATAGGTTACAGATGTTGACCCAATATGAAAATTTTATACGGAGTGCATTAAAAAATATGACAAGAACAAAAAATTGCTGAAGTTCATAAAAGACCCTGTATCTTATTAACTATCGACAATTGAACTATCAAAGATGGGTAATTAAGAACCCCCAAGGTATTCTTTGTCTTGTGTTGAAGTATGTTCGTTTAGATCCGCGTCACCCTGTATATGGAATTCGTAAGCGCGAAAGAATATCTCAGACACTAATGGAGGCGAAATGGCTAAATATGGAGAGTAGGAGGAGGTTTTTGATTTTGACAAATTTCGTAAATAAAAAGAAAAAAATTCCTTTTCAATTTGGCATTAAAAAATAACACGGATAATTTTTTTATAAATTGGAGAACTAGGACTGTCGCAGCGTCATTTTCATCATTTTTCTTTTTCTTCTTTTTTTTAGATCCAGCACAGAGTCAGTGCCTTCCTTATTAAATTGTTAATAGCCATTTTCGTTATATTGACTGCGGGAGATCGTTCGTTAAACTGTTCTACAACATACTGGTATGAAGCTTGTCCATCCTTGAGACAATGTACTACAAAAACTTCTTGTTCAATAGTTAACATTTAAACCAAATGCTTTTGAAGTTCTTAATCACACAACTGACAAACTGAGACAGCTGAGACACGTGTGAATGATATTAGGGTGTTCAAAAACTTTTTTGATTGCGACATTCGGTTTTCAAGTTAAATCGAATTTAACTATAATATCAAATTATGGTTGCTAATTCAATTCCAAGTGAGTTTTTTATTTTGCATTTTGATCAAATAATAAAAATAAAGGTACTTTTCTCTTCGGTCAGTATCGCATTTATCACGTTTTTGAGCTCCCTGTATATAAAAAAATTATTTTCAACGTTAATCTCGATTTAAAGAAGCAAGGGCATTTGGCAAAAACTTTTTATACCTATTGTAAGGTCCATCCGTGGACATTCTGTAGATACTAAACATAATACATTTTCTTTTTCCTTTATAGTGAACAACGGATGTAGTGAACCAGTTTTTGGCCATTTTTCAAGTTCACTAGATCTGAACTCTACTTCTTAAAATTAAAAACCATGTCTTAAGTTTAGACTCGAGGCTTCCCATTCAAAATCAAAAAAAAAAAATTTTTAATGGAACCATTTTTTAAATAAGTAAGAGATTACATTACTATTTATGCAACCTACCCTTTTTAAATATTTAACATCTATTTTCAGTTAGAAGTTGATTTACTAGGCATGTGAGCGTGTCTTTGAAAGTTCTTATCATATGGGAAACTTTTTTAATATCGAATTTAAAGAAAAGAGTAGGTAACTCTTTATTAGGTCGGTAAATGAAATAAGGCAGCTTAGAAAACTTTTTGTTGATTATATTAAGGAAAATTATTGCATAATGCCTAGTCACGTGTTTCGTGGAACATATTATATAACATTAATGTAGATTTATAATTATAAATATTATTTGTTTTTGTTGGTTGGATTTTTATTTATATATTTATTTATATTGTAAAAATTTCTTGTTTACAGCAGATTGTTGTTAATAAACGTTATTTCATTTCATTTCATTAAAAGTTCTGCTTTCTGAGAAATTAACTTTTGAGTTACGAACAATTTATATAGGATATACAGGGTGACTCAAAAGTGAAATCATGAATCAGTATTATACAAAGCTTTTCTAAATTTAATTGAAACTACACTGCCGTTAAGTAAAAGTTCGAATCAAATCTTAAGTTAATCTCGAGCGTAAAATGGAGTGTAGGGGGTAGTTTAAGAAATAAATTTATTTAAAACAATTGAACTACAATAAATAAAATGCCTGTAAACGGCTCAAAAACAATATAGGTCTTCACATGCCCTACGTCTTTTTCCATACAAATCATTATCCTTCTGGAAAACTAATACATCATTCCCTATCATACAAGGAGTAATTTGTCGGATGCATTGCTTTATAATGTCTTGTAGGTAATTAATATTCCGGAAAGGTCTGTGTTTGTAGACCGATTCCTTCAATCGACCCCAGAGAAAGTCTAAACTTAGACATGGTTTTTAATTTTAAGAAGTATTTCCTTATGACATTCTGGTCTAAAATAAAAATTAAGAGTAGGTACTCTCTTGGGTAAATTACGATTTTTTCCCTTTCCTGACCACCCTGTATATCCTAAGTCATTTTGCCTAGCTCAAAAGTTGTTTTCTCAGAAAGCAGAACTTTTTATAAAGAATTACTTTTTTCTCTAAGATCGATATTAAAAAAGTTTTCGATATGGTAAGAACTTCTTAAATATAATATTACTTTTATTTTTTAACTATTTTAAATAGACAACTTATTATAAGCAAAGCCAAAATTAATTATTAAATTTTCAGAAAGTATACCATCTCAGGCATATTTCTCGTACCTTCTATATTATCATGATTAAAGGGCGGAATATATGCACTTAAATTCAGCCAAAATATGCTCATATATATGCCTAGTTGGCCTTTAAAATATGCAGTTATATGCAATTTTTTTACCAAAAATGCATACTGGAATGCAATATTTCTTAATTTATTATTGTAAAATAGGGTAAAGAAACACAGAAGAAAGAAAACAAAGACAAATAAAATTAAACAATTTTTTAACCTGAAATTGTATAAAATGCATTTATTACTAAATATTTTTTAAAATTTAATTCGGACAACACTGCAACTTAGGTAGTAAATTATAAAGCCAAGATACAACTTCGTTGGATGGTTTACCTTCATAAATGCTTTTTACTGCAGTTAAGTATGTAAACCCTTCATTCTTTTTTACAGTTACATCAAATTTGTTCCTTACTTGATCTCCTACTTTACCGGGAACGTTGTTACATTTAGCGGAAAAAGTTTCAACAATACTAATTGAGTCTCTGAAACTTAAATTTCTACTCTCTAACGAGCTATAAAACTGAAATTAACCTTAATAAAAACAATATCTTTAACTACACTTGCATTCTTTAACAACTCTTTACTTTGCACAATACACTGCGAATCGACATCTAAATTCAAAATGAGTTCTTTAATGGCTCGAAACGTTCTGCGTAGAATATTGCGGCCTCAAACCGGGTTATTACAGGTTCTGGAGGTAAACTAACTCCTGGTAATCTCTCCTCACACATCTGCACTCTTAGAGAATTTATTTACTAAAGAATATTGAGTTCTGACGGTTTCTGCGACTCGGTTTAAGGACAAGTCACATGCACCATATTGGGGTAGAAGATTCTTAAGTTTTGCCTACTTTTACCATATACGGTGCTGCATCAGACAAAAGCACTAAGAACTTCTCATCTGGGACTGGATTTGGTAAGAAAAAGCTCGATAGAGACTGCTGAATAAATCGGGTTACGGTCACATTATTAGTTTTGTCTAGCTTAGAAGCTATTAAATATGGGTTTGTTGCTTTATCTTCTTGAAGTGCTCCAATCATAAGATGTGCGATATATCTGCCACAAGCATCTGTGCTTTCATCAACAATAATGTAAAAGTTTTTGTCACCCAGTGAAGCTCTAATTTCTTCTAAAGCGGCTTCGTATACTGAATGGACATTCTTCTTTCTAAGCGTGGATTCCTCAGGAATGGTTTGTTGACAATATTTTTGCAAGAATCCTCTAAATTGCGGATTTTGCATTTTTTTTAAGGGTATGTTTGCTGCGACCAAAGCCTTGCATAAGTCTTCTTGAAAAATTTCCTTTTCAGATTTCGACTTTTCTCCGATATTTTGAAATGCGTTTTTTACACTCAGCTGAACTGGCTCAGATTCCATTTTTTGTAACTTTGACTTATGCAGCGGTGTTTTCAAATGTTGATTTGGAACTTCTTTTCACAAACAATAATTTTTGCACAAGCTTTACAAAAGACTTTTTCTCCACTAAACTCTAATTCTGAGAAATTTTTAATCCACGAAGACGTTTTCGCCACTTTAGACATTTTGAACACAAATTTGAAATCACTAGTTTCACACCGAAAATAGTGTGAAAGTAGTGATTGAAATTGGAATGCGAAATCCTTCGACAAACTAAAACAGAAGAACGTATTACAACCCGATATAAATACAGTTTGTTAAGCAGGTAATAATAAGGCATTATTAAATGACAATAAATAACCCCTTACAATATACCTGCAAACCCCGGAAACCCCCAATATATACCCATAAGCTCAAAAAATAATATTTTGGGAAAAATATGCATTTTATTATAAAATTGACAAAATATGCAAAAAATGCATACAGTATGTCCACGGATGGGGTTTACATGAGGACAAATGTACTAAAAATTGAAAGATACGAAAAAAAGTCACTCCTAATAAACGTTTTTGCTTGTCTAGAAAATACGATTCACCATAAGAAACTTCAATTTTTTTATACAGGGTGGGTAAAAACTGCAAAAATGTTATTTTGCTTAAGAGTAAACATATACTTTATTTTTAAAGATACGAAAAAAAAGTCACTCTTAATAAGCGTTTTTACTTGAATAATGAATAGGTGATACTTGTTGTCAATGTCTTTATTTAATGAAGTAATTATAATAATAATAATAACACGAACATTTTTATTAACATGAAAAGAATACGATAACGATTTCATAATTCAATAGCTCCACCCCCATACTCGACACATTTTTCTAATTGCTTTCTCAAATAAGTGAAAGAATTTCTGATTTCTTCCTAAGATATCGATTGGATAGCCTGGATAATTCTGCCCTTCAGCACTTCAATATCATTTGGTACTGTGGTAGCAAAAACAATTTGTTTTAAACGGCCCCATAAAAACATATCCGCCAAGGTTAAGTCGGAGCTTCTTGGGGGCCACCAAACTGGGCCATTTCTGCCAATCCACCTTGGACCAAATATGCGCTCAAGCCATTCTCTAACCTCACGAGCGAAATGGGCTGGACAACCATCTTGCTGAAAATACATATTTTGTCGAAAATTTATTGGTAGATTTTCGAGTTCATCATTAAAAAATGTATCCAGCATTTCTAAATATGATAATCTATTGCACGTGTTAACAAAAAAATATGGCCCTATGATGCCATGGATGGATATCGCGCACCACACTTTTGTGAAATATTGTCTTCTCGTCATAATTCTGAATTCGGGATTTTCTAAAGACCAGTACCTAACGTGCTGGGTTGCAACGGTTCCATTGGTAGAAAATGTACTTTCATCATAAAACATGATACATTTATAAAAATCAACATTTCCACTTAAAATTTTGTCTCCTATCCACAAGCAAAAATCAAGTCGTTTCGCGTCATCTCCCTCTTCCAATGTTTGATTAAAGTGCGGTTTATACGGATATAATTTATTTGCTTTAAGGATCTTCTGAATTTGCCTTTTTTTCACAACTTCCAACTAAGTAACACGATTTCTAAGGGACGTCATAGGATTTTCTTCAACAGATTGAAGAACTAAGACTGTAGCAGCATCATCATGGTCGTATTTCTTCTTTTTTTTTTGAGATTCAAAACCGAACCAGTTCTCTGGAACTTTTTTATTAACTTGCAGATTGTCATCCTAGTTATTGGGATTCCTACAAATTTCTCGGTAAATTGTTCCATTACGTAGCGGTATGAAACTTGACCATCCCCATAACATTGTATTATAAAAACTCTTTGTTCAGTAGATAGCATTTCTACTTAAATAATAACTTCATTAAATAAAGAGATTGACAACAAGTACCTATCACCTTAAGTGTCATTATTATTTTAACTAGGTTCACCAGTCAGACGTGTGCCAGCCAATACATTTTGGGAAATAATTTTTGCATATTAGGTAAACCTTTTAATGAATTATTCTACTTCGGTTTGTTGTGTAGAAAACACATTCATTAAGAGTGGATTTTTTTCGTATCTTTTAAAATAAAGTATGTTTACTCTTAAGCAAAATAACATTTTTGCAGTTTTTACCCACCATGTATAAAAAAAATTGAAGTTTCTTATGATGAATCGTATTTTCTAGACAAGCAAAAACGTTTATTAAGAGTGACTTTTTTTCGTATCTTTCAAAATAAAGTATGTTTACTCTTAAGCAAAATAACATTTTTGCAGTTTTTACCCACCCTGTATAAAAAAATTGAAGTTTCTTATGGTGAATCGTATTTTCTAGACAAGCAAAAACGTTTATTAAAAGTGACTTTTTTTCGTATCTTTCAATTTTTAGTCCATTTGTCCTCTTGTAAACCCCTTCCGTATACAAGGGAAAGATATTTGTGTTAATCACACAATAATTTATATTTCTGAGAAAAGTAATCCTCGAGCCATGATCGAACCATATATTTCGCCCTTTAATCATGATATATTCTTAAATTTTACTTTTCTTTTTTAACGAGTTTTGAATCAATAAACTTATTATGATCAAAGTCAAATTAATTATTAATTGTTTGTTTCTCGAAAACAGTTTTGTCATTGTAAAAAACTTTTCAAGGAATATTAAAAAAGTAATGTTTGAAAAAGCGTTTTTTAATTTTATTTATTATTTAATATTCAACTCGTCGATTTAAACTTTTGGTAGTTTTAAAATACGGAGCAAAATGAGGGAAGCTTTATGTCGTATTGCTTGTTATTTCGTACTTACTCATAAACTTTTTAATGACTAATGTTATGATTTAAGTTACACAATATTTTAATTTAAAATTGTAATAATAAATTATAAATGAGTTAAGAACTTAATGTACACACTATTTAAAGAAGTCCTTTTGGAGATATATTTATTAGGTCAAATACGTAAATCACCGTATAGGGTGGCCAAAATAAGACAGTTTTATTATTTACTTTCATCCCTACACAAACAGTTATATTACACATACGGAACGTATGTTGGAAAAAATTCTCTGGTTTATAATTAATATATCATAATATAGTTGTCTATGACTTTATATCTTGTTTATACAGGCAAGTATGATACACATTTATATATTAAAATTTAATTTTACACTTTAATTTTTGTAGTATTTTGTAGGCGTGAACATAATTTTTGTTCTCTTAATAATATGTAGTCAGTTATTAATAGGTATAAGTACTTCGGTACCAAAATAATTGTCACTCATTTTTACCGGGGTGTGCAAGACGTAAGGGGAACGCCAATTCCAGAGGCGTATCATTTTAAGCAATAATAACTCAAAAAATATATGAATTTTTTGTTTATTATTATAATAATAAATAATAATAAATATAATGAAAATATAATGAAGTTATTAGAGAAACTAAATCACGCAGGTATAAAGCCCAAAAAGAATAATAAATCAACGATATATTATGTTATTTTCATAATGTTTTTATTATACTACATAATAATAGAAACATATAATAGTGGATTAAGGGCAAAACCTAAACCTAAATTATAAATGTTTATAAATTTCCTAACTATTGTTACATAATGAACACTAATTGATAATAATTTGACAAATTAAATTCCACGCCGACATTAAAAAGTGTTATAATGACAATACGTTACAATTTTAAATTCATCATTACCATTACAGCGATTTATCACTATCTGACGATGAAAACATTTCATTACTGTCGCTACTGCTGTCATCTGCAGGATTTATAATAATAGGTTCTGCCATGACTTCAACGCGTACATTTAAGTCCCACATTTCTTTTTCTACGCCCTCGACATGTAATACGCACTTATGCTAATCTGCTGCTTGTACATTCGCTATTGCCGTTTTCAACAGTTCCTTAACATCTTTTAATTTAAGAGTTTTATTTTCATGCACTACTTCGCCTTTTATCTGTGCCCATATAAGCTCGATTTGATTTAGTTCACAATGGTAAGGCGCTAAACGTAATATTGTAACACCTCGTTCACGAGCCATTTCATCGACTACATATTTCGTATATTTTTTTTTGTGAAGTCTTGTAAAATCGAGCAACTGCACTTTCAGCATTTTTTCGCCAAATGTAATATTTTTTTCTTCGAGCCAGTCAACAATCTTTCCTTTTCGCCACGCAGACGTTGGCAAAGCTTCCACCCGACGACTGTGGTATGGTGCATTATCCATCACGATTACCGACCCACGTTCAATACGCGGTAACCAACCAATCTTCAAACACTCCCGAGTTCATATCCTTATGAATATGATAATCACCGGTTTTACGAGATTCAAACACGTTTAACCCACCCTCAAGAAATCCAGAATCACTCCCGATGTGGGTTATAATTAACCAACGACCTATTCCTGAAGGAGCTTTTAATTCAGTGGACAGTCCGTTGATAAAGGCGTTACGTGCATCTTTAATGGTGAGATCTTGCCAAATGATACTTTCTACGCAACATTACGATTTCTTCCTTTTCCACCAAAAGACTTTTGCGATTTCCTTTTAAGAGTCGAAAATTCAATTCTCGTAGTGTACGCATTAGAACTATTCGAGAAATTTTTTGCATATTTTCATCCCTTACAATTTTGGCAGAAATTTTGTTTTAATTCGGAAGTTAATTTCGAAAAAAAATGCATGCACTTTCCGACGAATGGCTAACTTGTTTGTTGATCAATAAAATTTTTTTTCCATCCTTTTGTTTCCTTCTGATCGGACACCTTAGTATTCCTATTGTCCTTGATAGTTCTATAAACAGTACAGCAAATTGTCTTAGTCAATGTGGCACAAAGTTCTGCTGCATCAGTGAATAATATTCCACTGTGTGTACTTAGAATTCACTAATACACATTTTTTACCATTGTACGCTCCCCAGGTTTTAAATGACGTCGTTTTGTAACTTGTTGGTTACTATCACTTGAAGAACTCGCCTGCATTATAATATTTTCTGTTTTGAATAATCACCAAAATAATAAAACTGAATTGCTAATATCCTCTTGATTGAAACTTGTCTACGACACTGAACGTTGGTTAGAGGTGATAAGAAAGCGTTCGAGCGCCTTTAGACATGGGTTTTTCCTACCTGCGTTGCCAAATTAAGTAAAACAGGTACCGTAGGGTGAAAAGGCCCTTAATGACATGCCGATTTCGGTAAATTTTATGGAAATTTCAGTGAAATCTATTACAACTTGGCAACATGTAATGACCTATTTATGCACAATCTTCCCAAGCGGTTTGGATTACTTTTATTTAACTAAAAAGTGGGCGAATCAATGTTAATTATTTTCGCCGCACACTGTTAATGGTTATATGAAGTTGTGCGTAGGGTGTAGAGAAATCTTGATATTTTAAACGCCGTATATATGTATTATTATTTTTTTATAATTCCTAATAATTTCTTAACAACTTTCTTTAATATTTCGCTATATCTTGCCGTTTTTGGGATATTAGTTAGTTCAGGTTAATTTTTTTTTTGAGAAACATGACCTGCGATAAATGCTGAAATTTTTCAACCCTGAGATACTAAGGCACTGAAAATCGGTTGAGAGTTAGGCAATACCCGGAGGCTTTATACGCCATTGCCAAATCTTAGTTGCAATATACAGGGTGGTCTAAAAATAGGGTTATTTTGGTTCCTTGAAAAAATGTCTAAAAGTAGATGTTTTTCACAAGAAACACCCTGTATGGTTTGACTAATGTGAAAAGCTACTGAAATTTGTTCTTCTTTTATCTATCTAAACCATACCTATACCCAACTAGATAAGTTTATGACTTATAAGCACTTCCATGGAAAAATTCCTTTTAAAAGTTATTTCCATACGATTTTTAGTTTAGGTCAGTGTGCCATGAAATGTGATCGGTCATGTCACCCTGTTTTCAAAATAAGACTAAATGCTAAGACACAATCGAAAACTTAAGGAATAAAGAATAGGATTTAAGATTTAGGTGTTAAGGAATAGGAGTACAAGACAGAATTAAAATTTTAGTACCTAAATTTAACCAATCCGGTTCCTTACAAACGGCGCGATTTTTAAAGTCTAAACTATTGTCCTAACCCCACTTTTTTGTTTACAAATACAAACTATTTTTACAACTTCGACAAGCTCACCTATACTTTTAAAAAATATGAAAGGCTTGCCAAAAAAGTCCTTAACTCTTTTCAATAGTGTTTGCAATGTCGGCAGCGTTTTATTATTACGTTAAGAAACGAAAATACAATTTTGAGGTTATTAAATTGTCAAAATTCAAACCTAACAAACATGCTGACTTCTGAATGGCTGATTTCCTATTCCTTATTTCTTAAAACCAACAAGTCGGTTTTTTAAAGCTTAAATCTTATTCCTTAATTCTAAAAATTTCATTGTGCGTTGTTTACATAGGACAACATATGTTCGTTATTAAATCTTAATTCTTATATCATAAATCTTATTTCTTATTCCTTAAGTTTTTGATTGTGTCTCAGCCTTAACAACATTTAAAAAAAAATTTTAAAGTCTCCTCAAGAAAAATAACTTTTTTCCCGAAATTTAAGGCATACTATTTTTTTTTTTAATATTTTAGGCTTTTTTTACATTTGTATATGTATTTTTATGTATGTATATTTGCTTTTATTACATTTGTATATGTATTTTCTTATTTTTGAGTTTTTTGGGTTTGTGGGTCATTTACAAATAAAAGTTTAGTTTAAGTTGACGTTAACCATCATCAGAACAACTTGAAAATGCGTGAAATTTAGTGAATGAACGTAAATTAATTTAAAAAACTATTTTTTCATTTATTTTTTTCATATATTTTCTTTTAATTAATTTTCTTATGGAAGCATTTGCAGACCGATGTTAATATAAACATCTTTTTCATACTTTTTATCTCACAATTTGTTATTTATTTCCGTAAGAAATTATACCATAAACCAAAAAAAAACATTGGACTGTTTTGTTTTAAATGTTATAATAAAATGTCCGTAAAACAAAGGTAATATTAAGCATAATTATTATTAACATTTTCAGGACTTTTTAAAAACTGTTAAAATGTTTTGCATGCATGAATTTTTTTGTATTTAAATTGAACTGTGTATTTTTTCCGACGCAATCATTTTATTTTGTGCTTTGAAATTTGAGAAAATATAAATTACAAACAGATAGAAACATGTATCTTTTTATAAATCGAAAAATAATAATGCTTCTCTTAATAATGTTTTTTTTTTCAGGCTGTTTATTCAGCGAACGTATCTGTCTGGAAGATGAGTGGTGCTATGACGGTAAGGATAAAAATCTTTCATTCTTAGTTATTTCAATTTTATTTGCTTCTTTTAGGGCGGCTTTTTCAATGTATAACGTTGTGTAACGGTGTGTTGGGACATAGTCCTCTTTGTTTCGTGTATCATGTTCGTATAATGAGGTTGTCTTCTTGTTTTAGCCGGCTCTCCAGTATAATATATAGTAAAGGAAAAGTAATAACCCTCAAAGTGACAAAACCACCCCTGCAGTCCTCCCTGTAACCCAAGACAATCATTATACTGATCACTTTTCGTTGTAGCTTGAATACTCTATGGGCATGAGAAGAACGCCCTATGCCATCACGCAATGACTTAATATTATAAAAAATAGCGAAGTAGGCCAGTTTCATGATTGACTCTGACATGCATCTACATAGGGTCCGCCAGACAAACATGCTCCTTCCAAGCCTCACACACATTCCCAACATGCACATCCCATTTCAGCTTTTTATTCAAACAAACTCCCAGGAACTTTACAGAAGACATTGCAGAATCTGTATGTTTTCGTGTTAACACCAATTCTTGAACTTCTTCCTGGTTTAGTACGAGTCTGTTGGAGAGAAACAATTCATCCAGTTTCCTGTGCCTCATTTAGATTTAGAATGGCAGTTTGCTCTGACTCATCCCCAGTAAATACTGTAGTGACATCAGCAAAGAGCACACAGTTACCCAATTGTTTACCGAAGGGTAAGACGTTAATAAATATTAAGACTAGAATGGGTCGCATAATTAATCCTTGTGGGACTCCAATATTTACTGGGGCTGGTGCTGATAACACTTTATCTACACTAACAGCTTGGCATCGCCCTTGCAGATATGACTGGATTACTGAACTGAATACTGTTGTTGCTTAATTTATACAAGCTGAGCTTTTTAAGCAGCATTTCATGCGATACGCACTTAAATGCCTTGTTGGCACGGGTGGTTCTCAAATTTATTCATAATGTCCAGCATGCCACCATGTATGATGTTCCTACCTTGCCTGAAACCATATTGGCAAATAAGGGAAAGAATATTTAATTCAAAAACTATATTATTTGGATCGCCATTGCTTTTTCAAATATTTTGGAATAGATTAGCAATAAGGAATAAGGAAATGTGTCTATAGTTGTGTAAATGAAACAATGCAGTCTTTCTCCACAGTTTAATGATTAATTTAATTAAAGACTTGGTGTACAAACTGGTTAATTGTATTGAAATTGAGATATTATGAAGTTTTGTTTAAATTCTCAAATTTGGATTATTAAAGAAATATTTTGGATAAAACAATAAATTGATTTATAACATCTGAAGGAGAAAGGTTTTTTTTTTTTAATTTTATTTTATGTCATTAACTGACATGGTGAGAAAAAAACTATTTTTATTTTTAATTTTTAACAATTAAACTTAAGGCTCAACTTTGATATGTTTTAATAATTTTCATGTTTTAATAATTTAACACTTTTAACGTGTTAGATTGTGCCTGTAACATTATTTATAGTTTGATATGACGAGTGTAAACAAAATTTTTGATTGTAACACAATACAATATACAGTGTGGCAAAGAATTCGCGCATAATCCTTGTAACTTTTGAATTATCTCGTATACACTATCGGACAGAAGTAGAGCAACAAAGTGCTTTTATTTCTTTGAATTTAAAATGTAATTATATGATTGTGATCCCCAGCTAAATTTAATGAAATCTTATCCCCACAATATTAGTAATATTTCACAATATTTTGGTACACTTTAAACAAAGTGAAGGTAGAGAAATATTTATAATTATAAAAATCGACGAAATGAAGTGCGACAAAAGTGAGGCAACAAATTGTGTCAACATTATTTTATTTTACATATTACGATAAAAAAAAACATTAAACACATTTAGTAATTACAATAGCTAGAAGTATTATGTTAATAGTTAATAGAATATCTATTATTTTTTATTACTTGCCGACAACGTCGCGGCATTGAGGCAATCAGTTTTTGAACAGTATTTTCGAAAAGGTTTGTCCAAACTTCATTGATTTTATTTACCAATGACTGTTTATTTGGAAATAATTGTGTACGAATTCCACGTTCAACTTCTTCCCATATATTTTCAAAGGGGCTAAGGTCTGGGAATTGTGCCGGCCACTGCAAAACCCGAACGTTATTTTCTTGAAACCACTCTTGAACAATTCGTGAATAGTGTTTTGGATCGTTATCCTGTTGGAAAGTAAAACACAACGGCATTTCCCACTCTGCATAAGGCAACATTACATTTTGCATTATATCTCCACAGACAAATCGATCCATGGTGTCATTAATGAAGTTTAAAGGACCCACCCCATTCCATGAGAAACAGCCCCATAGGGAAACACAGCCTTTGCCATGTTTAACTGTGGGTGTAACATATTTGGGATTATACCTTGTGTTGATTGGCCGTCTTACACGCTTCATTCCATCAGAATTGAAAATTTTATAACGCGTTTCATCGCTCAATAAAACTTTTTTCCACTCGTCTACTGTCCAATTTAAATGTCGACGTGCAAGTTCAAGCCTAGCCACTCTATTTCTTGCCGAAATAAGGGGCTTTTTAGCCGGGCGTCTACTAAATAAGTTTGCGTCTACCAACCTTCTTTGAACTGTTTTGACAAATTCTTTTAATTCGTCTGTCTGTCCAAATTGTTGTTTTTCTCGGCCTTTCCGATTTCGCTAGATTCTCTAAATGTCCCCTTTGAATGTAACTTGAAATTATTCTGGATACGCTGTATCTTGGTAAAATAAATCGTCTTGAAATTGTGGCTTGTATTGAAATTGAATGTATGGCTAGTATATACTCTCTGCTTTAACTCTTTCAAAATTGGAATACCTTTTGGCATGATTTATCCAGCACAGAAATATTAATTAAACATAAAATAAACTATGCAAACATGTTTTAACCTTTACTTTCACTAAAACCTTTCTTTTTTAGGAAAATATTAAAATGTTGCTTTACTTTTGACGCATTACAATACTGTATTTGAAAGTTCACGTCAATATCACTTCACTTGTTTTGATTGTTGGAAAAACAGTTGCCGCCGATAACAGCAGCCTACTTTGATACTTAAGACACGATGTATTTAAATACACTATCATGCATTTAATATTATAAAATCGAGATTTCTTTTATCTATAAGTTATAAAAATGTTGCCAAATTATCGGGTAGAAAATGGACAACATATTCGCAATATATTTAAGGAAATAGTTGTTATTTAACCTGGTTTAAACTACGAAATAATCTACAAAGTAACTACACATTGAAATAGTCGCCCTTAAGATCGTATCTAAGTTTTAGTCATAGAGGCATAAAGTAATTAAGTTGAAAATATTTTAATTCAATTACTTTATGTTAAAAAAAATGATATGTTTCATTTATTTCTATTAATAAGGAAACCAAATATTTGTAGCAATGTTAATAATATTATAATATAAGACTTGTTCCACTGGATAGTTATCACTGGTAATTTTTTCTTTTAGATTTAGCCTTTGGACGATGTCTACCAGCTGCTGGTGATCTTGATGAGGACGATCTTCACAGGTACATATGCAATGATATTTTTTTATTAGGATACAATACAAATCCTCAGAGAAGTATAATAATTAAGACTATCGAAAACAAGTATTTTAAAGTTCATACGATTTTAATAAAATACATTATTAAATAAATAATATGTAACAATAATTTTATAAATATAAAAGCAACTAAAATAGTTAGAAATGTAGCTGAGTCTAATTCCAGAGGTCTTTTCGTAAATAATACTATTATACATTAAGCGCCAATGTGAGCACTTAATTAAGTATCTCAATTCCGTTTCGATTCCAGCAGAGTGAAAAATGCTTTTTCATGTCCAATTAACCAAACGCAAACAAATCAAAGAAAATAGCCTTCAGATTTAACGATTCAATGCAAGAAGATGAAGTAATTCTCTAACTTTTTTATTTTGTCGTATTTGAAATCACTTGGCTATTTAATTTTGCTAAAGATACTTAAGTAAATTACGGCGTTCACGTGGATTTAATTTAATTCGTTCTATAGGAAACTGCTTTTATTCATTTTGCTTTAGGGAATAATATATTGCTTAACGTAAAGTTAAATAACATTTAATTTATATTTATAAAATGTTTTCTTTGATTGGACTGACATATTTAGATACTTTTTAAGTGGGCTCGTGTGCGGTGAGTTAGTAAAATGAGGAAGCGTTGTCGGAAGGTCCACTGGAGGCAAAGCGCCGCAGACAAAATATTGCCAAGGGTAAAGCATGTCAAGAGATATAAGAAAGTTACACTTTGCCTTTGAATGGGATTATCCAAGGGTGGCCATAAACAAACAATGAATGAATGAATAAATGCAGGTAAATTATGGTCCGTACTTAAAAATGTCTTAAAGTAAACTGCCAAGCCGGAAGACGTAATTTTATTATTAAAGTAATATTTTGGTGGTTTTTAACCGATTTTTACCTGATTCAAAATAATAGGGTTAATCTCATAAAACAAATAATTATGTTCTAAAGACTGTATATATAGCCACTCTAGATAGTTTTAAGCTTAGTAATTATTCGTACTTCGTATGTAATACAGCGTTAGCTTAATCGTGTGTGAGTCATGAAAAATATCTGAGGAGATAACCCCGTCGAGAAGCAGAAAACACTTTTCTGTGGAAACTAAGGAAGTTATAAACAATGTTTGTTCAGCTCTCATTGTACGTGCGGTCAGCAAGCAAGCAGCGTTAGAAGAAACGGCCACATTAACAAAAATTCCAACATCAACTATATGGAAAATCGTGAATAATCCCATTTTAGCGAGGACAAAAAGAAACGATACTGGCATTTTCTCGAAGGTAGATGGAAGTGATCAAGATATAATACGGTAAAATTTACAAGTTATACGAGGAACAAAGTGTGCCTACATTAGATAATTTAATTAAGAGACTTGAAAAAGATGAAACCGGCGTTAAATGTGGCAGAACAACGTTATGGAAGTGATTCCAACACATGGGTTTTAGATTTTAAAAAATTAAGAAAACACAAGTTTTAATGGAATCCAGTAGAATTCGGGAATGGCAATCCGAATATCTACAAAAAATTAGGATTTACAGAGATCAGCAAAGGCCGATTATTTACTTGGATGAAACCTGGTTCGACACATTATGATACCCCGGAAAAGGGTTGGGTTGACTCAAGCGGCAAGTGTAAAACAAGCGCGCCACCAAAAAGAGGTAAACGAATTACGATTTTGTATGCTGGATCTAAAGACGGATGGATTCCAAATAAACTTTCACTGTCTGCAAAAAATATTAAAGATTCTTCTCTGGATTACCATGAGGACACCACTGCTGATTTACTTGAAGATTGGTTTAAAAACAAGCTAATTCCAAATATACCTCCGAATAGCGTAATTATAATGGACAATGCAAGCTACCATAGTAGGCAGTTGACTAAGACTCCCTCCTCAAATGACACAAAAGCAACAATCCAAAACTACATGTATGATAATGACATTTATTTAAACGACGCGAAAACCCAAGCCATCTACTTCTCAAAGTCCAGAGTTAAATTTCCTGAAACCCGTTTGTTGGTCAAAAACTCTAGGATAAATTGGGTTGATAATATTAAATATGGGTCTCTGGTTCGACAAGCGGATGGCTTGGAATAAAAATGCTGATCAGCGCTTGAAAAAAGCAAACGGTCAACTCGGTGCCATTTTCTAACTCCTCAACAAACGAAGCAGAATCGACTTACGTACAAAGACTAACATATATAAGACTATTGTTCGACCAGTACTGACCTACGGAATTCCTACCTGGTGTACTCTTAACAAGACACACTTTAAGAAACTACAGACATTTCAAAACAAAGTACTTAAAATTATCGATGGATGCACCACGGTACACGATGACTCATGTCTTACACAACGATCTACAAATGCCGACTCTGACAGAACATTTTGACAAACTGATTAAAGATTACAACAGACGGGCTGACGTCTCGCAGAACGAACTCATTACACAATCACATATGCATTCAATTCCAAATAGATCATATAAACTACCTAGGGACTGGCTGCTACCTCGACCTTAATGATTAGATATAATCAAACAATTCAATAATTAAAGTTGCTACTTTTCACGAACTTCTTCAGTTAAATAAGATCTATTTCGAAATCAAACCCTTCTAAAGAAGATCTGCTTAAGATGTGGTACTAAGAAAAATAGAAGTAATAGACGTATGTCTCACTTAAAGAACAAACATGATCCAAGACATTTATTTTCAGGAAGATTACACCAAAAGGCAATTAATTGAGGTTTTACAAAGTTTAAAACAAAAGGGATACTTCTCTGATAATTATGCAAAAAATCTAGGGCATACAGTTTTAATGCTTCCACCATACCATTGTATATTTAATCCCATCGAACATGTTTGGCACCAACTGAAATCTGCCATTCGTCGTAACAATATTTGCCCTACTATTAACTCCAGTGTACTTGAGCTTATAGAAACTGAAGTTTTTAACATCCCTTCACAAAGTTGGGCAAATTCGGTTACACATGTTGAAAAATTGGAAAAATCCTATATCCATTAAACAATATAGCACAAATAATAATTAGAACAGATGATGATAGCGATAGTGATATTGATAAAATAAGTGAATAATTATTATAAGTACCGAATCATTTGTATATTTTGTAATCATAAATACAATTTTTATTAATAAAATAACTTGTAATTTCACATTTAAACATAAATAAAATATTATTTAATGTCTTACTTTTTTTTATTACAGACCATGATTAAATTCTAAGCAAAATACGAACCTGTTCGGCCATATTTCAATTTTACAGCTGGCCCGGGTCTTTCCTAATAGGAATCTGTTAGTCACTTTCTTATATCTCTGAACAGACTTTACCTAGAGGTCATGCATTCTAGCTTGAGCTCCGAGATGCGTAGATGATAGAAAAGGAAAATCAGTGTATGACAGATATACGTCATTCAAAGAATCCGTCCATGGTTCACAAAGAAACCTGAATTCAGTATTGTAGAGTAACTCAAAAAAACACAATGAGACCGTGACTTTGTTTTTTTATTAGTTACTCTACAAGATATACGTCAGTGTTCGACACAGATAGAGTCCGTCTATCTATCTAACAAACTCATTATAAATGCTTATCCCTTACCGTCCTAATAACCTATTGTGTGAGGTGTAAAATTCGGCCACCTGATCTGGGGACTCCAGGTACGGATCTATTTAAAGACTATTACATTATTATATTTGCTCAGTAATCCTCTTAAAATAATTAGGGTAAAATAAAATAGGTTTATTACAGTTATTTAAATGTGCTGATTTTTGGTTTTAAAATTCAGTTAGATGTTTGTATTGGTTTAGACAAGACGTTATTTGTTGCCAATTAAACGTGATATCTGAGAATGTTTTGTCTGTGGGAAGAAACCAGTACGCCAAGTGAATCTACGGGTCGTGATAAAAACCAACTTAAGCGTGATATTTTATCAGTTGACACAAAAAAAGTAATCTTCGACGTTTACACCACCCTTCTTAAACGTGGTTTTTCAAAATTTGGTGCAGTGAAGGAAGCGGCAGCTTTGACACGCAGGCCAGTGAGCACAGTGTGGCTTGTTGTAAATAAACCTATAGTGGAGAGAAGAAAGAGGAAATACTCTTTTACTTTTAAGAAACTGGACGCGACGGATGTCGATATAATTCGTAGAGAAATATATGCCATGTACAGAGAACAAATGATCCCCACTTTAAATACCCTATTGCAAAGATTAAAAAAAGATTGTACAGGAATAGAGTTTTATCCTGAGACTCTAAGGAAATGCATTTTAAGAAACGGTTTTAAAATGAAAAAAATTAACAAACGACAAGTAATTATGGAATCGGCTCGGTAAAAATGATGGAGGATGGAATACCTAATTGCAGTTCATGGATATAGACAGGATGAAAGTGGTATGGCACACATGAAGTTCCAGATAAAAGTTGGGTAGATTTATCGGGTAAATGCAGAACCAAAACTACATCAAATAAAGGTAAGCGTATTACAATAATTCATGCTGGGACAAAAAACAGATTTATACCGAACGCTTTGGCCTTATCGGTCAAAAATATAGAGGACTCCCTTGTTGATTATCTTATCACGATGACACTACGGCAGAACGATTTGAAGACTGGTTTAAAAACAAATTATTACCAAATTTATCACTAAATAGTGTGATAGTGATGGATAATGCGAGCTACCACAGTCGTAGGTTAAATAAAATTCCGTGTTCCAATGGCACAAGAGTTACCATACAGGACTATATGATGGAAAATAATATATATTTTTAGGATAATTACACAACAAAGCAATTGCTCGAAATTTTAAAATCATTTTCAATAAAGAAGCAATATTATTGTGACACTTTGGAGGCAGAAATGGGTCATACCGTGTTAAGACTTCCTCCTTATCATTGCATGTTTAACCCAATTGAACATATATGACACCAGCTAAAAGCATCAGTAAGGAGGAATGATGTTTCGCCAAAAATTCTTATGTGACAGCTTTAGTACAGTCAGGGATGCAAAATATTCCAAACAATAACTTGGGAAATTGTGTAGTGCATGTTCAAAAAGTAGAAAAATCATACGTAGTTATAGATCTGTTGCCCAGAGAAAGAATTATTGTGAACTTGGATGACGACAGTGACAGTGAAACTGACTTGGGTTAAAATGTAACAATTATTTTTCTGACACTGTACTTTTTTGTGGGTATATGTATATTTTGTTTTAATTAACAACCGTTTTATATGTTAATTTTAATTGTATTTCATCTTATATACTGTTATATTATTATTACTCATTATTATTACGTATCAATAAATTACGTTTATAAAATGTTTTTGCGTTTTCTTTCTAACATAAAAAATCAGTACGACACCTTTGTTGCATACGGATAGATAAAAAAAAATATTTTTCCCCGCTTTTATATATGTACAGGGTGTAACATAAAGGTTGGGAATAAATTAAACGGTGGATTCCTTAGTCAAAAATAATAGAAATTTTTCATATAAGGATATGCTCTACGGGATTTCATTTCCAAGTTACAGGGTGTTGAATTTTTCTTAAAAATTTAGTTTTTGTTTAATATCTTTTGAACGCTGGCAGATAACGAAACGAAATTTTAGCAGTAACTTCACTTGATAATGCCCTAGGAGAAGTAAAAATATTGTTTTCCTGGGATACTCATTGGCGTGCATACGGATATTGCCGTAGGGTTTTTTAATGAAAAATGTGGTACGCCACTGGTAGAATTATTTTTTTATTAAAATTTATGAATTCTCCTTTTATTCTAAACAAAATTTCCCTCTTGCGTTTTCTTTGTATCTCTTGCCATTTTCCCATAATTAAACATTTTGCAAATATCAGTTTTTCCACAGGTTACATAGGAAATTGAGGGTAATAGGAACAAAATCGAGCATGCCTTGGACCACGATATTTTTTGGTAATGTCATTGTCAGTTAGGTTATTTAATTTTGCTTAGGCTTTTTAATTTTAGTAATAAACCTATTAAAAATGGATTACTCAGTTGAAGAATTAGCAGATATGCATTTTATTTATGGCCGTGCCAACGGGAATACTGTGTTAGCTGTACGTCTGTATGTTGAACGTTTTCCAAATCGACGCATTCCGAATAGGAAAACTTTTTCAAGGATTCACGCTCGCTTACGGGAAACCGGATCATTAAAGCCTTGCACCTCCAGTGGAAGACCACAATACGTAAGAACAGTACAGCGTGAGGAACGAATCCTTCAGATTGTCGAGGCGAATCCTGTATCTAGTACTAGAAGAATTGGAAGAATGGAAAGAGTAAGCCATATGACAGTCCAACGAATCCTACATGATAATTTATTGTACCCATACCATTTACAACGAGTGCAGGCTCTTTCTGTCGAGGATTATGCACCACGTCTTAGATTTTGTACATGGTTCTTAAATAAATGCAATTTAAACCATTCATTTCACTCATCCGTTTTATTTACCAACGAAGCTGGATTTACAAGGGATGGCATAATTAATTTTCATAATAACCATCTTTGGGCTGATGAAAACCCTCATGGAATCATACAATCCCGGCACCAGCAACGATTTTCTATTAATGTTTGGGCAGGAATAATTGCCGATTATTTGATTGGTCCTGTAGTACTACCAAATAGATTAGACGGATTATCATATCTGGATTTCCTTCAAAATGGATTACCACCTTTATTAGAAGAAGTTCCAATTGAAACGCGACAGCAAATGTGGTTTATGCATGATGGCGCTCCAGCTCACTTTAGGCGAGAAGTTAGAGAATACCTCAACGAAACGTACCACAATAAATGGATAGGTCGTGGAGGGCCAAGAGCGTGGCCTCCTCGTTCACCCGACCTTAATCCATTGGATTATTATTTATGGGGGCACTTAAAAAACATGGTTTATTCCGTTCCCATTCCCAACGTACAGATTCTTCGTCAAAGAGTTGAAATGGGTTGTCAGCAAATTCGAGAGATGCCTGGAATTTTTGGACGAGTAAGACAATCCATGAGAAAATGCATTGAAAAATGTATTGAAGTTGAGGGGCAACATTTTCAGCACCTTTTGTAATTTTGTTTGTTGTGTTGGTTTACATACTTTATTAAAATAATTGTTTTCAATTTCTAAGTTTTTAGTATTTTAATTTTTGTAAATAACATATTAGTATGGTGTTTCAAAAATCTAAAAGTTTCAATGTCGTTTCTGCCATTTTGTAAACAGTGGATTACAACGTAGGTACTCGATTTTATTACTGTTAGGTACTGAAATTGCTGAAAACTGATATTTGCAAAATGTTTAATTACGGGAAAATGGCAAGAGATACAAAGAAAACACAAGAGGGGAATTTTGTTTAGATTAAAAGGAAAATTCATAAATTTTAACAAAAAAATAATTCTACCAGTGGCGTACCACATTTTTCATTAAAAAACCCTACGGCAATATCCGTATGCACGCCACTGAGTATCCCAGGAAGACAATTTTTTTACTTCTACTAGGGCAATATGAAGTGAAGTTACTGCTAAAATTTCGTTCCGTTATCTGCCAGGGTTCAAAAGATATTAAACAAAAACTAAATTTTTAAGAAAAATTCAACACCCTGTAACTTGGAAACGAAATCCCGTAGAGCATATCCTTATATGAAAAATTTCTATTATTTATGACTAAGGAATCCACCGTTTAATTTATTCCCAACCTTTATGTTACACCCTGTATACATATATTATTATCTTAAAGCAGCGCAACCTTTTATTCTATCAGCAACGAGTGCGTCCATGCTTTCATTCGATGACCCGCAGGGTCTTATCGGCATTAGGGATTAGCATTTATAATGAGTTTGTAAGATAGATAGACGGACTTTATCTATTTTTATTTATACCGAGCAACCGAAGATCAAATGTCATGCTATATTGCTCAACCTGTACCTGCATGTTTATTTAAACCAAATTACTTTTGTAGAAACTAAACAATAAATGTATAAAAAGTAGTATGCGTAATACGAAGGAAAAGTACATTTCCTATTAGTTAGGTATCTACACCATGCAACTACAGTTTTCAATTTTGTTAATTAATTTTCTTCTATTAGATACGTAGTTGTTTTTCCTTTAGAAAATATCGTACGTTTTTGTCCAGTTGATAACTGTGTAACGGCTTTGGTGAATCAATAAAAGCTTTTAAATTTAATCAACAAGTCGCTAATTCATCACACATGTCGCTCAATATACAATGAAACAATGGCCCATTAAATTTTGATGGATCACACTTTATCAATTTGTTTTATTTGTAACAAGTCCGGGACTCCTAATATAAATAATCATTTATAACATTACCAGGAATATTGGTTATTTAGGGTAGTTGGCTAAAATACTACTTCTAAATAAATAAATGAACAAATGAGCAACAACCGACATACCTTAGGTAAAATTAAAGAAAAAACTACCTCCTAGTAAGGTTAAAACTTTTTTCGCGTGTTGTTGATTAATTAGTTTCAACGGTTGGATAACGAGCGTAGAGACAAAATGAAATGACACTTTTAATATACGCATCATACAATATTTTATCTACAAACACTATTAAAAAAAAAATAAAGCTATAAAATTCAAAATTAGGTGACTTACATTATTTCTTTGTTGCTTGTTACATGGCAACCAATATGTACTGTTGTTAGTTGTGGAAAAACTCGCTGCCAATAACTTGTAGAAAGCGTTATTTCTTGAATTTCTGCGATCTTGGATGGATAATCTGGAAGAAAACGATCAAAATGTAGAAATTAATGAAGCATCTAGTAGAGCTACTCTTGAGTTGTTGTTGTTGTTCTTGGTTTCCCAACTTGCTCAACTATCTAGGAATACTTTCAACATAAAAAATTATTAGATATTTCTGTTTTTTTTTTATAGGTAGAAATTAAAATTATTAATTTTTGAAAGAGTCAATAGCAGTGAAGTGCTCAAGAGCATTTATTCTAGATGTGGCTCTGGGGGACATATTTAATCTTTAACATTTAATTCAGTTATACACTCTTTGGGAATTCAATTTCCATTCCATTCGGTAATTTAAATTTACACGCCATTTTAACCCCGTTACCCTTCAAAAACCGATTTAATTTTCTTTCCATTTATTGTTGGCCTATTTTCATTCAGCCTGGAGTATAAGCAATTAAATCAGGATTTTGTGGACTTAGAAATTATTAAAGACTTGCGGGCACAATTCATTTTTGTTAAAATGACATTCAAAAATGCTAAGTTTTTTTTATTAGTGTTCGGGGAGGGGGCTGTCGAAGCGTTGCAGGCAAAAAATTGTTAGAAATTCGGTCAATAATTTATAGTAGGCCTAAATACAATACTAATATTAGTCAATCGTTGGCCCAAAGAAACTTTTCATGAAATCAGGGAAAGCGGTGCTTCCAGCGCTTCCAAGTTCCATATTTATTATATACACAGCGTGTAAAAAGTCCCGGAGCGGTCAATTATTTAGAAAATGGGGCACAATATAAAAAAACTTTCGGTATAAAAGTTGTAAGCCTTAAAAAAATCTATAAAACTAGGACACCTGTAATTATACAGGGTGCCTCAAACACTCATGGAAAACAAAACTTTGGTTTATTTAAATGGAATGACCCCTTTTTAATCACGTTTTCTGATTCCTCTAAACATTCTAAACAACAATTATGAAACATGTCATATGGCTAAACCCATTAGTTTAAGAAATAATTTAAGTTAAAGGACATAAATACAACAGGTAAGATATTACCTACATTTTGCATTTTTACAAGCTGGTACCAGAATGTTTTGCGTTAAAACTGTAAAAAAAATAAAAACTGTACTAAATGTACCCACGCAAGTTTTCTCAAAAATTTAATAACAATTAAATTAAATACAAGCAGTAAAATTAATAACAAATTTACAAGAACAAAAATAAATTTAAGTAAGTAGTTATTTAATTAAATGTTGAAAATGTCCCCCTTCCACAGTTTGACAATGGGCTAGGTTATAATAAAATTTGTCGATGACGTTTTGTAACATTCCTTGGTTAATAGATTCGCATTCTTCAATAATTTCTCTTCTCAATTCGTTCAGATCTGCAGGTTTTGTCACATACACTTTATTTCTTAGTTGTCCTTAAAAAAAATAATCAAGGGGCGTTAAGTCTGGCAACCTAGCGGGCCATTCTATGGGGCCCCTTCGCCCTATCCAGCGGTTAGGAAAAGTATTATTTAAGTAAACTCTTAAAGCTCGCTCAAAATGAGGCGGAGCTCCGTCCTGCTGAAACCACGTATGTCGTAATAGTGGTCCTACTGTATTGGTTATTGCTGGCACAATTTGATTTTGCAGCATGTGGAGATAATATTCTGCATTTAAATTCCCCTCTATAAAGAAAGGTTCCACTAATCGATTGCCAATAATACCGGCCCACACATTTACTTTCTGGGGGTGTTGAGTGTGTGTTGCCTCTCATCCAATGTGGGTTCTGATCAGGCCAGTAACGACAACTATGTCGATTGACATTCTCGTTTAACAGGAATGTTGCCTCATCCAAAAGAACTATTTAATTAAAAAAATTGTTATTTTCTTCCTGTTTTTGCATCATTACTTCGCAAAATTCCATTCTACGTTCGAAATCGTCTTCTGAAAATTCCTGGACTAAAGTTATTTTATAGGAGTAAAAATTACTGTTTCTTAAAATAACTTCAACTGATTTAAAACATACATCAACTTGGGTAGCAGCTTTTCTCAACGACAAATGTGGATTCTGAACAAAATGAAGTAATGTCTCTAATTTTTTTTCATCACTAGTTGCCGATTTTGGTTTTCCGGAACGAACTTTATCTCTGCAACACCCGGTTTCCTCGAATCTTTGAAGTGTTCTCACAAATGTAGATTTTGATATAGGCTGTCGGTTTGGAAAAGTTATATTGAAAAATTGCTTTGTTTCGGTAAATGATCTTTGTGGTCTCCAAAACCTGCAATGCAAAATGCAGGTAATATCTTACCTGTTCATTTCATTTAAATAAGCCAAAGTTTTGTTTACCATAACTGTTTGAGGCACCCTGTATAATTACAGGTGTACTAGTTTTATAGATTTTTTTAAGGCCTACAACTTTTGTACCGGAAGTTTTTTTTATATTGTGCGTCATTTTCTAAATAATTGACCGGTTCGGGACTTTTTACACACTGTGTATAGTATCTAGGATACCTATGTATAATAAAAATATTTTTTCGATAAGAGTTTTATTTTTATTTTTTGAGAAATATGGGGGGGGGGGGAACACATCTCAGTGTAGGGGCAGTCCCTCCTTCTTCCTAGTTATACTATTGGTCATTCGTGTTAAAGCTTTAAAAGTAAATTAAATATTATAATTATTATTCTAAAAGCCTTAACCTCAAACCTATAAAAAGATTCTAGAAAAAGAATTTAATATTTACAAAGCACGTGCAGTAGTGTTAAATAATAAATGAGTAACTATATGCTTAGTTGAGTTACCTTGGTAAATATAAAAGTTTCCTGAACTCATATCGATATCGATAAATTAATATAGAGGGTGTTCCAAAACGGCATTCAGATATTTTAAGAGTATATTAACGCTTATGAAGGAAATGTCATATGCACATGTGGTCTAATTATGAATGTAGTGTTACATAATGACTTTAAGATGTTGACAGTTTTTCTTGAAAATCATTAGAAATTATTACGGACGTATCGACAAACCAACTCATTTCCGACTCACATACAAGATCTAGACAAATCGGGACATACAAGTTGCCTAAAGACTGGCTCCCTGTTGGTCCAAATCCCATCCCACAATAGTAGAGAGGCACTAAAATTGGCATGCACAAATATTATACATTTAACAAACATGCTTGCAACATAACTTCTAAATTAAATCCGTAAGAATCACAAACACCCAAGCAAAGCTTTTTACAAGTTTCTATAAACCATAGAGCTAAATAGTAATCACGAATATCCAACAGATGCCCAAGGAATTTCTCCTGGCGCAAAGAAACATTAAAGAACCTATATACTTTTTTACAGGATTAAGTTAAACTGTTAAGCGATGGTTTTCTTTGCATATTTTTGAAACATTTACGAATACGTAGCAATATTTTGCATAGCAAGTTATTTACCAAAAAACCCTAACTTCTGTTTTTATTTAATTGTCTTTATTTTTTCATTTCTTCGTTCACTTCCAGGGCCATTCCCGAGGGGACCTGCTATTTAACGTGGGTTCCGAACACCGTCACGACAACGATCTGAAACCCTCATTTCAGGCGGCCTTAAGTTGTCTGTTGGGACCTACTGACTGAGGAGTGCGTAACTTCACCTTCCGCCCACGAGATATCCGATCTCATCCGGCCTTTAACCGGCGTGAATGGGGGGTTTTGGATACCAATACATTTTTTACTCCTCCCTTATTTTGCAGGACAAATAATGTCGAACCACCACATGTCCAACCGTTTTGTCGCACCCGGGGATTGAACCCGCGCCACACTAGTCCCTGTGTATCTTCTTATAATCAATTTTTTTAGGCCAGACATCAGTCTTTTGCTCTTATTTTTTGTTGTAGATATCTTGTCGATAACAATCTTAAAAGGTTTTGATTTACAATTTTGTGTTTAATTTTCTTCTCATCTTCTTTTGTTTTGGTCTCACGTGCTTTTCTTATTCTCTTTAATACATATCTGTACTATTTATTATGGGGGAGCCAATCTTTAGGGAACTTGTGTTTCGAGTTTGGTAGTGAGTGTATGTGTGTGTCTAAAATGAGCCGAGTGGATGTGCTTGCTCGCGTATGGTATTTTTAAATAATTTTGTCATAAAAAGTATTTAATTTGTCCATTCGTGAGTCCCTGTGTAGTATGTCTGTCGGTACATGTCTTTGAGCGTCCGTTACTATGCGTAAAACTCAATTTTGTAATATTTGTAATTTTTTCAGTATCGTCTTGTTTACGGTGCACACACCGTATGTAAGTACAGGTCGAATTATTGTCTTGTGGATCAACGTTTTCGTCTTGGCGCTTATTTTGCTTCTTTTGTTTAATAATGAATAGACTGCACTTAATTGGCCTTGTGCCTTTGCAAGTCTCTCTGTCACGTTGTCGTTCCACAATAATTTCCTGTCAAACGTGAGGCCAAGATATTTAATCTTGTTCCTCCAATTAATTTGTGCATTGCCCACTCTTACTCTTGTTTGGGGTAGTTTTTTTATAGCGTTTGAAAAGTAAATTGCTTACCATCATTAAGACAAAGTTTTCAAGAGTCCAATCATCTCTGAAGCGAGCAAATACAATTGGGTGCGCGGATCCCGCAGGATATCACTAGTAGAAATATTGTATAGTAGAAAGGCCAGTGGCGATCCCTGCGGCATTCCCACCTTAATGTTTCTGAAGCTTTAAATTAATTTTCGGATGAAACCGCGAGTGTCCTGTCCTCGAGGTATGAAATCAAAACTTTTAAACTTTTATCAAATAATTGGGCATACCCAACCTTATCAACTTTATTATGAGACCATTATGCCAAACTTTATCGAACGCTTTAGAAGCATCAAAAAAGACTGCTTCCGTTGATTTGCAGTCGTTAAAAACTCTCAGTATGTTAGTCGCTAGTCGCGTTGTTTGGTGCAATAAGCAGCTCGAAATCCAAACTGCTCCGGTAGTCAAATATTATTGTCCAATAGAAAATCGGTTATCCGATTTAATATTAGTTTTTCAACAATCTTGTCAAGACACGATAATAAACTTATCGGTCTGCAGCTGACTGCTAAAGTTAAATCTTTACCTGTCTTTGGAATTAGTACCACTTTGGTCTTTCTCCAAGTATCGGGGAAGCAACCTCTTTTGAGTATAGCCTTGGCTATGTTTACTACGTCTAAAACTATATTTTCTGGCAAAATCTTCAAAGCTGCATTCCTAATACCGTCGATACCGGGCGCTTTTTTTGCTTTAAAATAATTTAAAGCAGACCGAACTTTCTCAGATGTCAGTTGCGGAATGGTACCTTCGCGATGATTCATGGTATTGTATTTTTGAATGGTCCTGGTGATTCGGGCATCTCTTTCCAAATCGTTACTGGGAAATTCACTATATTGCTCCGAAACCGTCGCTTTAACAGCTAGGCTTCGAGAATAGTTTTGAATTTTTTTTTATAGCTACTCTGTAAACATCCAAAAACATACTACTTACTACACCTAAAACAAATATTTTACACGAATAATTGGTTCCTTCTCATTTTGCTGTAATTGCTCGGAAGTAGCTTAATACTGCATTTCCAGATAGATAAATTGGGCGAGAGGGTTCGCAACGTTGGCCACCTTGGTCCACAGACCCTAATCCTTTGGATTTTAATTTTTGAGGATATCTGAAGCAGGTAGTATACACTACTTCAATTGCAGCAATACAAGAACTGCAGAATCGAATAATAGTCATGTAAAAGTATTCGTAATACACCCGCTGTTTTAGTTAGGGGATCAATGAGGCCATGAGTAGAAGGTTGCATCGTTACTAATGGCGGTCATTTTCAGCACTTTAGTATTAACATTTTAATAATAAAAATGTTCATTAGGATTCTGCCATGTTATTAATTTATTAAAAGAAATCTGACAATAAATCTTGCAGTATTTTTAATAAAATAGCTTTTTCTCCTAAACTAAGCGGCAACTTAAAAAATACCAATTTTATGTCAGGTTTTAAATGGGGATTACAAAAAATAGTCACAAAGTTAAAAATATATGTGATGTACAGATTCCTTAAAAATAATTATGGATATCATTGCCCGCCCGCACGCTCCTGGTGAATTGATTAAATTCTTGTTTACATTTAAACGTTCCTTTTATAAGCAGTGTAATCGTTGAAAGTTTGATGAAAAGAAAACATTCTGATTTTAAGATAATTGACGAAAACAAAATTAAAATCAAGTTTTTTCCACAAAAAGTACTGAGGAATATAGCTACTTGAAATGTTTTAGATTACTTAGGAAACGCCCTGTATAGCTTTCCTATTTTTTTTGCAGTCACCGGTTAAGTTAAACCGGATTATAATTATTGCAGAATCTGGGATTCATGCATTGTTCTATACTACGGTCTCAAAATAATTGGCAAAACTGTTCATATAACCTTTAACGGTGTGCGGCGAAAATACTTAATATTGATTCGCCCACTTTTAAGTTAAATAAAAGCAATCCAAACCGCTTGGGAAGATTGTGCATAAATAGGTCATCACATGTTGCCAAATTTTAATAGATTTCACTGAAATTTCCATAAAATTTACCGAAGTCGGCATGTCATTAAAGGCCTTTCACCCTACGGTACCTGTTTTACTTAATTTGGCAACGCAGGTAGAAAAAACCCATGTCTAAAGGCACTCGCACGCTTTCTTATCGCCTCTAACCAACGTTCAGTGTCATAGACAAGTTTCACATCAAGAGGATATTAGCAATTCAGTTTTATTATTTTGGTGGTTATTCACAACAGCAAGTATTATAATGCAGGCGAGTTCTTCAAGTGATAGTAACCAACAAGTTACAAAACGACGTCATTTAAAACCTGGGAGTGTACAATGGTAAAAAATGTGTATGAGGGAATTCTAAGTACACACAGTAGAATATCATTCACTGATGCAGCAGAACTTTGTGCCACATTGACTAAGACATCTTTCCGTACTGTTTATAGAACTATTAAAGACAATAGGAATACTAAAGTGTCCGATCAGAAGGAAACAAGAGGACGGAAAAAGATTTTTATTGATCAGCAAACAAAGTTAGCCATTCGTCGGAAAGTGCACGCATTTTTTTTTCGAAATGAACTTCCGAATTTCAAAAAAAAATTCTGCCGAAATTGAAAGGGATGAAAATATGCAAAAAATTTCACGAAGACTTCTAATGCGGGCACTACGCAATTGAATTTTCGATTCTTAAAATGGAATCGCAAAAGTCTTTTGGTGGAGAAAGAAGAAATCGTATTGTGGCGTAAAAAGAACCTATCAACCTAACAATATCGCTGTGCAGGGAAAATAATTTACTTTACCGACGAGACATGGCTAAATGAAGGACATACTGTGAATTACATTTGGCAAGATCTCAACATTAAAGATGCACTTAACGCCTTTATCAATGGGCTGTCCACTGGATTGAAAGATCCTTCAGGAAAAGGTCGTCGGTTAATTATAACCCACATCGGGAGTGATTCTGGTTTTCTTGAAGGTGGGTTAAACGTGTTTGAATCTCGTTAAAACGTTGATTATCATGAGGATATGAACTCGGGAGTGTTTGAAGATTGGTTTAAATCCATCTTACCGCGTATTGAACGTGGGTCGGTAATCGTGATGGATAATACACCATACCACAGTCGTCAGGTAGAAGCTTTGCCAACTTCTGCGTGTCGAAAAGGAAAGATTGTTGACTGGCTCGAAGAAAAAAATATTGCATTTGGCGAAAAAATGCTAAAAGTGCAGTTGCTCGATCTTGCAAGACTTCACAAAAAAAAATATACGAAATATGTAGTGGATGAAATGGCTCGTGAACGAGGTGTTACAATATTACGTTTACCGCCTTACCATTATGAACTAAATCCAATCGAGCTTATATGGGCACAGATAAAAGGCGAGGTGGCGCGTGAAAATAAAACTTTTAAATTAAAAGATGTTAAAGAACTGTTAAAAACGGCAATAGCAAATGTACAAGCAGCAGATTATTATTATAAATCCTGCAGATGACAGCAGTAGCGACAGTAATTAAATGTTTTCATCGTCAGATAGTGAATAATCACTGTAATGGTAATAATGAAATTAAAATTGTAACGTATTGTCATTATAACACTTTTTAATGTCGGCGTGGAATATAATTTGTCAAATTATTATCAATTACTGTTCATTATGTAACAATAGTTAGGAAATTTATAAACATTTATAATTTAGGTTTAGGTTTTGCCCTTAATCCACTATTATATGTTTCTATTATTATGTAGTATAATAAAAACATTATGAAAATAACATATACCGTTGCTTTATTATTCTTTTTGGATTTTATACCTGCGTAATTTAGTTTCTCTAATTACTTCATTAGATCACCAAATGTAAAAGCTTAATTTATTTTTCACTTTAATTTATAATATTATATTTATTATAGTAAATGTAAATATGTTATAATAATAAACAAAACTAATGTATTTTTTGAATTATTATTGTTTAAAATGGCACGCCTCTGGAATTGGCGTTCCCCTTACATCTTGTATACCCCGGTAAAAATGAGCCACTATCAATTATTTTGGTACCGGTAACCGGAGTATAGTATAGTACAGATTGTGGTGCCAACCAAATCATATTAAAAACAATCTTTAGACCTTTGTTGTTAAAAAAACTTTAACCTCCGACTTCTCCAGTATACTTTAATGTTACTACACAATCTTGGAAGTTTGGAGCGAATGTCCCCTTTGCGCTCACGTAGCATTTTTGTAGGAGTCAAAATAAATTGCTTTGTAAAATAGTCGTTTATATTCAACGTCTTAAGCAAAGTTATACATCTATTATGATAAAATTAGCTTGTCCAGGTTCAAAAAGAAATGTTATGAAATTACAGATAGTTAAAATAATGCAGGTCTTTTTAATTATTGCTCCTATAATTATGAGTTGAACCGTGCACCAAAATTTATCTTGAACTTAAAGCAGGACATTTCGATGTGCCTCTATTATGAAGGGTTAGTTAAATGAGTATAACTGTAGTTAGTTGTCTACTCGTTATTAAATCTTAAATGTTCTTATTTATAATAACATAATTAACTTGTCTCCAAGTTTTCAATCTTATCCGGTATATCGCCGGTACCGGGACGTCCCTCTTCTGCAAGGTTGTCGTTGTTTAGCTTAATGCTTCATATTATGTAACCTTCTAATACGCAAAGATTTGCAAATAGTAAGTTTAGGTGAAATAATTAAAATTAATAAAAATCTAATAAATAAGATGTTGGTTAAACAAGCCAATTAGTCCGATGTTACACTAAAATACTTTGAACATCGCGAAGTGTATATTATAATACAGTATTTTTTTCTGTGACGGGAAAAACGACGATTTAATATTGAAAATACATATTATTACAATATATTAAAGTCAGAAAAATATTAATGTAAAATTTGAATTTTTAAACTAGTAGGCTGTTTTACTTAAAGCGACAATTAGGACCTGCTTTGCTAAGGAAACCTTTAAAATAATCTGTCAATTTAATTTAAAAATTAAGAACTTAGTGGTTGTTTAGTAAGTAGTTATTTTTATTTTATTATTTAATTGTACTTTTGATATAAAGAAAATGTAACTTTTTGTATAATAAAATATACTCAAATAAATATCTACCTTTACTTATGTGTCAGCCTTTTAGTGTAATCAGCCGTTTCATGAAAAGTCTGGTATTTTCATAAAACGCTGCCAAACACTGAAATAGATAAGTATTACGCCAAAAGGCTATAAGTTGTAGACATTACATGAAACGTCAGCGTGTTTTGGCCTCTTGATGAAAACGAGCAAGATCAAGTTAAGTGGCTGACTTTACTGGACTTTTCATGTAACGCTCCGAATCTACTTTGCACTTGATGTAATAAAATTAATATTGTATAACCTGAAAATGGCGACGCCAGGCAGTTCTAGTGTTATACAACAAGCGCAACGTGGTTTTTAAAAACTTTTTTTTTTTAATTTAATTAATTATTCTAAAATAGGTCTCTGTTTTTAGGGGAAGAAAAGAAAGGCGCGAATACTTTTTGCTATAGGCATATGATGTTATGACAATTACATAACAATCACATTTAATAAAGAAACATGAATGCGAAGGTGAAATTGAATTTGTAGTAGCGTTGATTAATTACTCTTAAATAACTAGGTCGGCAATTACGTCCTGACACCGCAGCCTTTTACAGAATTATTGTATCCCCTAGTTATTCGTTACTAGCCCGCTCACGGTAATTTTACGCCTGCATGGGTAATGTCAGCCAGACGGGACTTACTGTTTATCGTGGGTTCCGACCACCACGCGCAGTCGCTTTCCAACCAACCACCATCCTGATCCCCCCACAGAATCACCCTCCTACACAGCAGCCTGCCCACACAGCCCGCAACCGAGGCAAGTCTCGGTTTAAAGTTAGTCAGAAGTACCTGCACTCACACATACAACAACCAAACCCAGTACTTTTTTTATTTGAGCGTACTGTAGCGGGAGTCGAACCCGCTCGACTCGAGCAGCGCGAAAGCAGGCTCATGCCGTTTCCGGCGCTTTACCCACTTCGGCCACCGAGGCGGTTGTAGTAGCGTACGAAGATTTATATGATAAATTATACGATTATCATATTAACAAAACAGGGCACGGTAGTCGCGTTAAAATGGAAGTAGCCCTGAGAAATAAACTTAGTATCCCACGTCCGGCCATAGAGTATTTCGTTCAATGCTGCAAAAGCTGCAATGAAAAGAAACATAGCAGACAAAAAATTGTTGTACGTCCTATTTTAAGCAAGGATTCTAATGAAAGAGGGCAAGTGGACTTAATGAATTTCCAGTCGCTTCCCGACAAACAATACAAATTATCAAAATCATGCCACAAAATTCTTATTCTTACCACCAATGGAAATCAAACGTGCCGAGGAAGTTACTTCCAACTTACTAAATATTTTTCTTTTAATAGGAGCCCCTAAAATTCTTTAAAGCGACAACGGCCGCGAGTTCGTAAATAAGGTTATACTCGAACTGAAAGATTTATGGCCTGACTGTATCATAGTACACGGTCGTCCTAGATAACCCCAGAGTCCAAGCAAGATGTTGAAAACATGATACGAGCTTGGATGTCTGACACGAATTGCAAAAAATGGTCGGTAGGGCTTCAGTTTGTGCAATAGCAAAAAAATATCCCATTTCACAGAACAATAGGACGGTCCCCGTATAAAGCACTCTTAGGTTGTGAACGTAAAATTGGTCTATCTTCTAGTAACATTCTCTCGGCGCTTGCAAAAACATTGACTACGGAAGAAGAGCTTATGAAAACTATGAATGAAGGAGATTCAGTTGTCGAAATATCTAATGCGCATGAAGGTCTCGCTGATGAAGATGCTGATATTACCAATGTTTTGCCGGAGGAAAAAAATATAAATAAATCTCAAGAATCAATGTGCGAAAATTGTTTACGTGTTGTTAACTTTGCAGAAGTTTGTCAACAAGGATCTTCAGTACTGTGCACTTTATGTTCTGCCAGTAAAAACATTTCTGAAGAACGCGACGAAGCTAGAAATAAAACTGAAGAAGCAGTCAAAAAAATGTTAAGTATTTCGGCAAAAAAATGCCGACTTTTAATGTAGGCGATTGTGTATTATTGAATATTCCCAAAGTCGACAGAGGTCCAGGAGATTCCAGGAATATGGTTTGTTTGATAATAGGTCAGAAAAATGGCGTAAATCAGGTTGCTGGTAAGCACGGTACTATAAAGGGATGGTTTGGTGCTGAAAGTCTTACTTTTGCGGGTTCAGCATTTCTTAATAAAGAGGAAATCCCCTTGGAAAAATCACGCAGCTTAAGAGAAGCTGTGCCATTGAAATGAGGTGGTCAAGGCATACTTAAATGTTCGTGTAAACCAAGCAAACAAGAGTGTACTAGGAATAAGTGCATCTGTAAAAAAAAGAGCGTACTTTGTAATAGCCGTTGCCATAATTGCTTGCCGTGCTTTAATAAGTAACATATCGTTTTTATTTTTTTTTAATAATTCAGGATTTTACTTTCGTTCGAATTTTTGTTTCTCTTGTACTGTAGCTAGCCGCTATGCCAACTTATTTGTAATAAAAGTTATTTTCTTTTGTAGTAAATGGTATTTTCTTTTGTAGTAAGTTATTTCGTTGTTCATTCAGTAAGTGCAAAGTAGATTCCGAGCTTTGCATGAAAAGTCCAGTAAAGTCAGTCACTTAACGTAATTTTGCTCGTTTCCATCAAGAGGCCAAAACACGCTGACGTTTCATGTAACGTCTACAATTTATAGCCTTTTGTTTCAGTGTTTGGCAGCGTTTCATGAAAAGACCAGACTTTTCATGAAACGGCTGCGACATATAAGTTATATATCCGGGAAAAAAGTAATAATTTTTTTCCCGGGGAAAAAACCAATTTCATAAAAAGTGTCATTTTGTTACCTGTCAACAAAGATAAAATGTCAAACTGTTTTCCCGTCACAGAAAAACATATTAAGTTTACCTAATAAAATAATTAAACAGCAATATAACGTTATTATTTTCAGATATGGCCTTGAGCAAGATTCTTTACACGACTTAAGCAAGGAACTACGCCGACTTTTTGCGCTTGGCTACCGTTGGGGTCACTCCTATACACAATGCCGTCTTCAGGGGATGCTATATACGCTTAAGCATGAGTAAGTACTAAGTTTTCTTTTTTAAATTAATTTTTATGCTGCGCACCTCATCTTTATCCCGCTAGATTGTTTCATGTATATTATTACATTTTTTTAATGTATTTTTCTTCGCAAAATTTAATTTTTTTTTTATGTATTATTTTCTACCAGATTTTATTTAGTTTAGGTTTTTAAAATGATAAATGCAAATGCGGGTTTTGACAGCATAAGAGCATAAAACTTGTCGATAATGTTGTCATGTACATTTTTCGATGTAATTGCAGGATATCTCGGTAACTAGTAAAGATAGAGACTTGCGGTTTTTACATTACTGCGATACTTTTTCGTAAAACAAAAGATGCCGCAAGCAGAATTGTCATAGCTTTCTTAGTTTCTAAGCTACAGGGCGTTTTCGGAAATGTTTTGCTTTTTGACCACCCCCTGTATTTCGGTTATTCTTTAACTTAGTAAAAAAATGAAAACTGTTTCTAAGAAAGTTTTTTAAGTAGAATTCAGTGGCCCACTTACTTTTTTTCTGAGGGTCTAACTTCTCGAGATTTAAAACAAACATATATTATTTTTTTAAATAGGACACCCTGTATATTTTCCCTTATTTGATTGGGCTATTTTTGAGCTTTTCAAAAATATATAATAGTGGATAGTTACTATTAACAATAAACGCATATAACGAAAAAATGGTTAAAATTAGGGTAATGCAGGCCTTGAAACCATTGAAACAAACAAAAGAATATCTATCTGACATATCTATTTGCCAAAATGTATAGGCAAAAAAATAGTTATTTATGATGTGAGTGTTAAAAGTGATGTTTTATTTTGTGAGTAAAAAAGTTCACGAACAAAATAAAATTACATTTAACACAAATATCATACAATGTTTTTTGTATAACTGCCCTATTTCAATAATAAAATAGGGGAATTTGGAATGACATTAAACTTCAAAATGCATTTTAATATTCAAATAATCACAAGGTTGTTGTGAATGACAAACGTTGCCAACATTATGGTTACTAACAAATGCTTGTTTACAAATAAAAAAGATGCTGTCATTTAAATAATTGCGTTCTTGTCCAATTTTTGTCTTTGGTTCTTGACTGCTTAATATGTTTGTCAATAGTGGAATAATTAATAAAAGTGTTAATTTGGTTGTTCCTGTGGATATTGAAGAGTCTGCAAGAAGAGCAACTTTGGAACTCCTAAAATTATTATTATAATTTTATTTGATTTCATAAGAAAATGTAGTGTTAAAAATATTTTTAATTCTAGTGTAAAAATATTTTTAACACGCTTCCACGTAAACAATCACTTTTAACACTGTTGACAGTCATTAAAAGTATCACTTTTAATGGCAGTTGTACAAAAAAACGTTAATTCAAATACATGTCGTTATTTCACTAAAGTTTTGAAAAAATGGCGAAAATGTGGTAGTATAAAAATTTTGAAAAATACATGTTAAGTTTGCTTTATAGAGTGCCATGAAAATAGGTAAACTTACAATCTTGTAATTTAAATATCTAACTTATAAGAGTTCTTACTTTCATGGATATCCAGAGAGAAGGCAGCCCAATCAAATAACATTTTCAAGTTTAAAAATTAATTTAATTAAGAATCGATCATTTATAAAACCAAGACCTAAAAGTCATATAATAAAAGAGAATCGCGAAAGGGACGAAATAAACGTTAAGGGGTTTGCAGAGGCACTAGAAGTTCTAAAGTCTAAAAGAAAAAGATCTCGGAGGAATAGAATCTTGTCTAACAAATTATTAAATAAATATCATATGAAACCCTATGAAGTAAAGATTGGGCACAAGATTTGGGTCCCCAGTTGTAAATGTAACATTAGTGTATTTTTACATAATATTTATTTTAGCAGTAACGACACACTTTTTGTTTGTTTCACTGGTCTCATAGCCTCCTACCCTGATTTTCAACTTTTTACAATTTTTAATTTCTTGATAAGTTGAAGGGTAACCGAAATACAGGGGGTGGTCGAAAAGCAAACATTTTCGAAAACACTATATAGCTTAAAAACTAAGGAAGCTATGACAATTCTTGATTTGAAATTGAAAAAATAGTCCATACTTTCAGTGGAGTTAATGTAATTCTGTTTGCGACATCTTTAGTTTCACGAAAAAGTAGCGATGTAATGTAAAAACCGCAAATCTCTATCTTTACTAGTTACCGAGATACCTTGCAATTACATCGAAAAATGGACATCCTGTCGGTTTAGACGACAATTTGCTTTTAGGCACATTTAGGCTTGCACCCCCCTCCCCGCCAGAGCGGGCTATGTGCAATTTTATCGTCAACAATTTTTTTAAATACATGATCTTCTTAAATTTTGTGTTCCTTTTTTTTTGAAAAAATATCATTAAATTCACAGTTTCACCACTTCGCTAAATCGATATTTTACCCCCACATTATATTTAATAAAAATGTAGGCCCCAGGATAGAAATTTCTAATAGACTAAAACAATTTTTTTGAACGTATTTTTCGTTTTATTATCAAATTATAAAGTAAAATATAGAAAAAAAAACATTCTGCTGAGTAACGTTATAGTAAAATATTTAAAGAGTAAAACTACCTTTAATAAATCTGTATAAATCTAACAAAATAAAGATTATGGCCATAAATAACGAGAACAAGAATATTATTTATATTAAAAATTTGATCAAGCCACCCGATTATTAAGCAAAATATTTAAGTATAACATATGAAGTCTCAAAAAAAACTTTTTGTCGCTTTCTTTGAGGCAAAGGTTTCCAAAACGTCATCCAAATTTATAGATTCTGTTATGTAGGGGTTCATATATCAAAGTCCTAATTCATTCACCTTTTCACTGCTGAGGGAATTCCTTAAATAATTTTTTATAAATTTTAATGCTAAAAATGATCTTTCATCTGTATATTTACTGCCAAACTTAAAAATATGCGTAATAAAATGTCTATATTTGAATTTATTTTTTGCTCGTTCCCGTATCTCCCCTTCGATCAAATCAGACATATTATTATTAACAAAAAATAAAGAGGTTTCCTATTTCATGATAAGCATTCCGTCTTTTAGATAACTCTTGTATTAAACTATCGATTGCCACGTTAAACGTATTCAGGCGCATATTCGATTCACCGCCAAAGCACCACCTTGTCAGCTGTTTCTCCAGTATTACGCTTCCTTATTTCTTTTCTGATAATAGCTTTATATTGATGGCAATTGGTTATTACGAGGTCTATGGTTAGCTCCTTGCCTCTTTCTTTATAGGATTGGAAATTATTTCGAAGCTTTTCACAAAATTTAATAATGAAATAAACAAATTAGTCAGAGTTAACAAGTCAGTATCTGCTTCTTGTAAAGATTTACTTGTTTTGTAGTGAACATAGCACAGTCGATAATTGAAAAGGACCACTTTCCTCTATTGTACAAAAAAACCGAGGTTGTTCTAATATCTAGGCCTGATAAACAGGATCAAACAATGGTCGTTAGCTACAGACCTATTAGTCTGCTGTCATCTCTTGTATACTAAATCATGTAAACGACTTTGTAAAATCTGCGTCAAGTAAGAAGAAGCCACCTCGTTATCTGTTTACGCTACGGATTATCGATTTCGAGCGACACGACATAGGAACATTTTAAAGTCAAAGTGAGATCGAGCATGTTTTACGCTTGCACATTGATGACGCCGGGGCGTCTTCTTAGTTGATTTTAGCTATGTACAACACAGGAGCGGTTCTTTATGGAATTAGTAAAGCATTCAACAAGGCCTGGCATGACCGACTGTTGGTAAAGTTAATATTATTAGGTATGCCTAATTATATCATAAAGGTACTTCATTCTTTCTTGGAAGACATAATTTTCACGGTGTCGTCAGAAAATGCCCTATCGTCTGGGCGGCAAGTTAGAGCCAAAATTCCAAGGCTCCCTTCTTGCAGCAGCTCTATACAACATTTATACCAGCGATACGAGATTTGCTCAAACACAATAATTATACCTTTTTAGACAAAAAGAACTCATCCTAGAAAGCTTCAACTATTTCAAAATAAAGTTTATTAAAAAATATTTCAGACGCATATACGATGACTCACGTACTTACTAATGCCGATACTGTTAGAATTTTTTGATAAATTAATCGCGGAAGGACAGATGCATCGGAAAACGATTTAATAACTGTCACTCTTGTGCATGCACCACTAAACAAATCATTCAGATTACCTAGAGATTGGCTGCCTCGAGCACCACCGACATTTAAAACTTGCAAATTGCAACTAAAGCCGGCGTCCCATGCATACGATTTCCGACGATACGATGATCCGACAGTGCTCTCATTGGTGGAAAATTTTGGCGGCAAATTTCATCCGAATATTTTTAACAATCTACGATGCATCGTACGAGTTAAATTTAGCTTAACTTTTGTCTGATGTCGGATGATTTTTAACCACACTTTTCTCTCGGTTAATTGTTTGTTTGACATGTTTATTCATTATTAATTTCGGCGGCATAATATCAAAAAAAAGTGTGTTCTATTTTGATACTTAAACCACAGAAAACTGTAAACTATCTTAAACCAAGTACTTAAGTAAGGTTAAGTTAATGAAAAATGTATTCTTCTTTTTGACACTCTTAATAGAGATTTTAGACACCACAACGGATCCATGGGATATGTAAAATATTTTCGTACGAATACCAAATTGTTCTCGGATATCGGACGTCGGAAATCGTATGCATGGGACGCCGGCTTAAGGCGTTCAGAACCATAGTGACCTAACCCCCATCAAGGTTATTGGAGAAAAAGCGGTTGAAATGTTTAGAAATATTTTAGAGCATTGCAAGAATACTTAAAAAATTGCAAATTGCTGTCTTTAGAATTTTAATAGGCAGTGAAAGAACTGGTTTTTGATGTAGATGATTAAAAATTAAAAAAATTGTAAAAGTTAAGAAAAAAGTGGAGGTTGGGCCACTCTGACATTACTGTTATATCTATAAAAACAAAAGTATATATTTATTATTCAAAACATATACTCACAGGCAAAATAATCGATCCAACGAAGTTTTTGATGAATTTAAATCGCAAATAGCTTTTTTATTTGATGTCGGATTTAAATGAATTTCAAAGAAATAAAGAAAAAAGTAGATAAATTAATGGAAAATCGCTCACATTTTAAAAAGTTACTACAAAATAGACGTACGTTTATAATATACAGATTTAAATAAAAATATGTTTATTACCATAAGTTTAAGACACTCTGTGGAGTTGCGGAACAGTATATTGTTCTAAATTAAATATAATAAAATATAATAATTAAAATAAAAAAATGGATTTTTAAAAAAACATTGTAATTTCCAATAATTTTTCTGTACGAGGAACTAGGTTACTATGGAGGATACATTTTTACGAATTTAGAAGGATTTCTTTTTCTGGCACTACGAATCACTTTGTTCCAATCCAGAGGCAGAAATATTTCTTGAAAATACTTTGTTTGCTTCTCTATAAGCCCAAAGTCCTGGTCACACAATAGATATTAGTGACCGCTGACCAGGAAGTTATGATCAATGTCATCAATATCAAACTCTGGATTCGAAACTACAAAATAGTGCGTTCCGGATGCTCGGATTTGTAAATAGACAAGGCAAACACTTTAGGCATAATAAAACATTAATATCTCTTTATTACGCATACGTCTTCAGTCGTCTTAATTTCGCTTCTTCTGTTTGGAGCCCACAATATGTTGTTTATAAGTCGCGTATAGAATCTGTCCAAGATAAACTTTTAAAATGTTTAGCATTTAGGGATAACATTAGATATGATAATTTGGGAATGCTACGCTCTAAGTATAAGTTGTTGTCCTGGAAACATCGAAGATCCGTTAATGATATACTTAACCTCTATAAAATAATTAACTCAGAAATTGATTCTCCTGAGCTGTTGGCATTGGTGACCTTCAATGTTCCTCAGAGGAATTTTAGGAATATAAATTTATTTAAATCCCGCTTTTCTCGGACCAATACAGTGGCGGCTCTTATATAGGAGCACTTGAGCACGTGCCTCCCTAAGATTCAGCCCCACATCGACCGACAAATATTCACTATAAATTACATATTTAGTTTACAATACAATGTCTGTTACGAAGCAATTCTAACATGATTTTATAAGCTCCCTATCCAATTATCGTTTCGCTAACTAAATATTTTGTAGCAGGTCTCTAATCCCGAATGCTTATCGCAGGAAAAATGTGCTCCATGGCTATCGCTACTTGATATGGACGGTTCGCTTCCCGTAATAAATGCACCTTGTCGTCCCCATCTCTTTTTAGCGCACGGCTCTAAATGGGCCTTCATTCCTCTCAAATGAGCACGCTTTTGCTGTGCTGCATGCCGCTGCCTTGTTTCGGATGGTTTTTGAGAGATCGTTTTATATGTTTTGCTGATCCGTGTAGCGCGGTAAAACCCTCCATAAGCGCGGCATACCTCGTGTATGTCATGCAGTGTTACCAGACCTTCTGTTTTAACAGAATATCTCCTGTTTTTGCCCTCAGTCCTGTTATTCTTTTAAAAAATGTTGCAAGATATTCCTAACTTTAATGACTTAGTTACTGAGAAATTTGCTAAACTTAAAAACAGAAGAATTCATTTTTTGTTTAGACACTGTGTTTAATCAGTTCTGTTTTTTAAAAATATTTTTAGTTTTTTTATGTTGTCGTTCTTGACTTTTCTAGTTACTGCTTCCCAAGTATGCTGTATATTGGTAAGTTTTCAATTTAAATTTAATTTTGTTTTATTAACATATCTACGTACAAAAAGAACCTAAATATTAAGAAAGCTTTTTACTCGTAAATTTGACACTTAACTACACAATATCTTGTGGTTGGAACGGAGGGGTGAAATAAAAGGAAGGGGTAGTGGTGGGCCGAGATATGCGCAAAATTTCGTTCTTTTTTTTGCCATGCTTGATGCTTGTGAACCTCCACAAACTTCCGTCACGAGCCGCCACTGGATAAATAGTTCTTTAAACTCGACTTTCTCGAGAATGTTTAAATTTTCTAACTCGGTATGTGATGCAGTGGACTTTTTTTCTACTTCCTTACAAGCCTTTAAGAGCAAATTAAAAGGAATATTTATTGACTTCTAGTATTTAGGTTAGTAAGTACCTATTGGGTTTTACTTAAATCTGTTCAGTTGATAGAATAAGTACACTATGAACATTTTAATTAAACTAAATTGTATTTGTAAATAGTGGATACTTTTATGGGAGCATATCCTGTTCGTATCCCAAAGAAAATAAATAAAAAATAAAATAAAAATAAAATTGCAAAGGACTACAATCTTGATGTTCCGATTTTGTCCACCGCACTGGTCGGAATACATCACAACATTTTCAGTTTTAACATAATTCCTAAAACAATACAAGGGAATAACCGATTTTTTATGGTCTTCTGGATGCAACTGATTCATTTCAAGTGAATATAATACCTTCATCTCTACCCATGTTATAGACTCACAAACAATATGTCCACAACAACTTTAGATGCACTATAAAGCCCAAATTCGACCATCGATGGAGTACTGTTCGCATATTTGGGGCTCTGCTCCTAAACATACCCTGAGATTGCTAGATTCCATTCAAAGAAGAGCCATTCGCTTGATCGGTGACCATGATCTGACAAACAACCTGGAAAACCTTGAACATTGAGGGCCGGTTGGCGACTTGAGTCTATTTTACAAATATTTTCATGGCAAGTGCTCAACTGAGGTTACCCGTTTGATTTCACCCAGATCGGTGCATGGTAGAAATACACGACGAGCCACTGCAGCCCACCCGTATGTGATTTAGCTTAGCAATCTCGAACGACACTGTTTAAAAATCCTTTTATCTGGAGAACTTCATCACTCTGGAACGACCTCCCTGAGGTCGTGTTCCCCAAAGAGTATAATCTCCATAGATTCAAGACCAATGTGAATCGATTTCTGCGCACACGCACCGCTCGTAGAGCGCCATAAAGGATCTTTTGTAGTCAAATACCAGTTGTTAGAGCTAACAAACTCGTCATTCTTAAGTCCATTTCTAGCAGATTCGGCTTTCTTGGATGAAGTTCTTGTTCAGCAGAATATGTGCTTTTTATTTCAAGGTCCTCAGTACTTTTAACTTTTATGTAAAGTAAGCAATTTTTACGTGAATTTCATATAGGCGGGGGAAACGAAAGATTAAACTCTTTGTTGAATATTTCACGAAATAACCAACTGGAATCTGGTTCTGAAATAACATTTTTATATAACTCCTACATTTTATTTAGGTTTAAATAAGGAGACAAGAACTTGCTGCTAGGGTTCTTCTGTCGAGTCTAATGTGACTCGTAGCTGGAAAATTCTTCTATAAAGGTTTGTACTTCTAAATCCTTTTCCTGGCTCATTCTATTGGGAGGCTCATGTTTAGCGCATTAATTTGTCTACTGGAGGAGTGCTATCAATATTCTTATTTTTGAGCACCCTGGTCAGTCCTTCATCCTTAACTTTAAATACGTTTTTAAGAAATGTTTTACATACTGTGATGGTTGTTACTGGCCTAAGCCACAGACGACACAAATTTAAAAAAAGTAAAATATTATGTTTAGCTTAGGTATAATATACCAAATATTAAGATAGTATTTGCCAGATTTTTGTGTCGCATTTTGTAAACTCCGTTCATAATAAAATTAGTTACGATACGCCAGTCATAATTTCTCAATATTTACATAATTACGATTGACACGTCCCTTCGCTTTATCTCATACATAAAGTCACGTATAACAGAAGTCAGCTTTTTATTTACTTATATGTTTGTTGTTTACCTCTACATTTCATAAAAATCTAGGTTTATTTACGTTGTATATTTTTCATAAAATAAAATAGAACCGTTTAGAACTATTATTATATTTCAGTCTCGTCTGGGATTATAGACATCAGCTATATTGTGTTTTTTTTTTGTATAAACCGTCAATCGTCAGTAAAATCAAGAAGGTCAACATTCTTTGAAAAATAAGTTAAAAAAAGTCATAATATTAAGGAAAAATACATGTAATAAAGGTTTATGCAATTACGTTGCCGGGCAATTATTATCAGATAACAAGAGTGTGTGGTAGGGAATTTAAATAATTCTGGTGTCATCACATAAGCTTTTAAATAAGATGTAAAACAATTGTGGTATAAAGTAGTTAGGCAATAATTTAGGGGCTAAACATTATTCATTGGCTACGACATATCGGTAAGGGGAAGCACAATCTTTTAAAATTTGTGTAGTAATAGGCGTGCTACCCGATAAGTTTTAAGTGCAATAAAAATAGGAAATTATATTTGGGAATGATTCAGTGATAATAATTGTCGGACAAAAGTCGTATATCAGCGAATATTTCCCTCATATGTTAAAGTTCCCATAAGAAAAATGCAATTTCCGCAAAATTACAGCGAATATTTCCCTCATATGTTAAAGTTCCCATAAGAGAAATGCAATTTTCGCAAAATTACAGCGAAAACAGCACTGCCAGAAATCGAAAATTGCATCGCAAGTTTATATTGTTGACGAAACGTCACTGACGCCTTACATTCAGATGGATGAGAACCACCATATGCTTTTGATTAAAAAAATGCGGGACAATGACCAACCGTCAAGCTCAAGAGAGTCCACCGCCGAAATAAGCTCTCGCTCGTTGACTGCATCAACCACCATGTCTACGAATTCAAAGCAAAATATTGTTAATTACAATAATTGTACTTTTCATTGAAATTCCTGTAATTTTTAAGCATTTTAATTTTATTGTTAGTATTTTCTGTTAAATAAAATATTTAAATTTACTTGATTCGAGTTCTTAATTAATTTGGGAAATATTCAAATAAATTACACTCGTGCATAAAAATAACCAGATAATTTTTTTATTCAATGTGTTTTTTTACAAATTGCAATCGTTTGTTTTCATATTTTGCGAAAATGCCCTCCTCCTGCGGAGTCGGGCTTTTTCGCGAAAATATGAAAACAAACTCTTGCAATTATAAAAAAACACATTTCATTCAAAAATTATCGTTAATTTTGATGCACTTGTGCACTTACCCCCGAATATTCCACTCACGTATAAAAAATCCCATAAGGACAGTGGTATTTTCGAAAACTTACAGCGGATATACAAAATCGAAAACACCAAAACGAAAATACCATTTGTCAGTGTCACTTTGTTGACAAATTTTTATTTATTATTTCAAAGTTGACAAAATGAATGTTTTTGGATTCGTGAAATATTCCTTTAAATACCATGCGTGCTTTAAACTAACCGGATAATTTTTCACTTATACGTGTTTTCTTTACAAATTTCACTCGTCCTTCGGACTCGTAAAATTAAAGAAAACACGCATTCGTAAAAAATTATCGGTAATTTTAAAGCACTCGTGGTATTACACCCGAAAATCTATATTCAAATCTCACAAAAGGTGATATGTTCACATATGAAAAAAATGTCACTTCTATCAACACCATGTATCGACTTAAACTATATTCCGATAATACTACTATTCTTAAAAGGAAATAAATACCGGGTGATGCAAGGTTTAGTTGAACATACGAAATGCCATATAAATTTTGAGGTGACTAAATATTGGCTCCCCTGTACATTTTAGAGAAAAATTTTATAATAATTTCTTGAAGAGGCGGATAAAATAAACCCACGTGCCAAGTTTCAATCAATTTTAATAAGCAAATCCTAACTTACTTAATTAAATGTGATGATAAAATTACGAAATTTTCATAGTTTAGGTAATACAGCAAACACCACCAAATAATTTCTATGACGCTATTGTCAAAAATTGACGTAAAGCTGGACATAACGAATAAAGATTATTTCACATTAAAAACACATTTTTGTTTTACCATTATGTTTTTCTTACTAAGCCTTTATTTTAACATAACATACCTAAGACTACAGATTTTTACAAAAACATTAATTAAATGTTCAAACAACCCTCCATTAACAGCTAAACAATATCCTAACCGATCATAAAATTCATTACTAACATTACTGAGTTGATATTGAGAAATTCTGTCACATTCTAACGAAATACAATTTTTGAGCTGGTCTGAATTTTCAAATTCTACATCCTTATTAATAAAATTTTTTAAGTGACGCCACAGAAAGAAGTCGTTTGGCGAAAGGTCATAGAACCTGGCTGGCCAAACGATTAGATGCCGTGGGCCTATATTTTCGTTAAAAATATTTTGCAAGTATTCCCTAACCATGAGAGAATCATGGGCAGGACAACCATCCATTTGATACCAGATCTCCTGATCTTCGTGTACAACTTCTTCTTATATTGAGTCCGAGTAAAAACAAGATGATGTTCATTTTCTTGGCATACCGGCAATCTTGAACATTTGGTTCGTTGTTAAGCGTAAAACAAATATTTCTCAAAAAATCCCTATTATTATTTGATCTTTCCATTACCTCAAAACAGAATACTATTCTCCGTTCTTCATCACCTTGCCGTAGCTCTTGATGTGTTTTATACTTGCAAGGAAAATATTTATGTTTTTTAAAGTGCGCAACACTGTGGTTTGATGTTTTCCTACGACTTGTCCAAGAATCCTAGTGCTAATTATTTTATTTTCGTCCAAGTGCAGTAAAATATCAAGATCTCTATTATCCCTTTCTTCAGCTCTGTTGATATTCTGAGTTAAGCATTTACAGTTAGTTATTACAGTGCCTTTTGACTCAAACTGACTAATGATAAGTTTAATTAATGAAATGGAAGGGACAGGCTTATCAGGGAATTGAATTGAAAACATTTCAGACACTGCTCTGGAAGTGTTTCATGTATAATACCACTTAATCACAGTTACTTTTTCCTTAATGAAATAGCTAATATTTAGCTATAATTAAAGCGCATTTAAAGAAAATTTTGGCACTGGCGCTACTTTTCGATTTGTCAATGCCAAATAATTATTTGCTAGTGTTTGCTGTATTACCTAAACTATGAAAATTTCGTAATGTTGTCATTACATTTAATTGAATAAGTTAGGATTGGCTCATTAAAATTTATTTAAACTTGGCGCATGGGTTTATTATATCGGCCTCTTTATAATAATAAAACAATTTTTCTCTAAAATGTACAGGGGAGCCAATATTTAGCCATTTCAAAATTTACATGTGATTTCCTATGTTCAACTAAGTAATGCATCACCCGGTATACTTATACCCATAAAAGCGTTTCGTCAAATTTCTAAGTATTTCGTAAGTCGACTTATAATTTTTAGTGATTTGTATTGATTTATACATCTTTAATTAACGAGAACTATAAGTATGGTTATATTATTTTTACTAACATAATTTCAACTAACCTAAGTAAGTAGTACGGTCATAAATACCTCGTTTTTAAGTAAATACCTTTTAAAAATAATATTTTAAAGTTATGTTGTCTTAGTAACAATGTACATATTAAAATATAACTTAAAACAATTAAATTAAACATTATCTGATTTCCTACAACACATTGTGACCTTTTAAGTGCAGACCACAGAATTACTTTTTAGTTTTAGTCGTATTAATGTCAAAAACGCATGAATTCAAGTTTTGCGAAACGGAATAAATTTTGCTAGTTGCATGACTACTCCACCAACACACACAAATATCGGCGGGTTGTTTCTGCGAGCGGCACGCGACCCGTGTCAACCAATTAAATTAATAATAGCCACCTTTATTAGTGTACTATGCTGCCATATTTTCATGCCTTGCTAATGAATATTAAATTATAATTAAGTAACGGTATGTGGCAACATCGTAAATTACTGAAAGTTTTTGGTCCGTATTCTTTCGGCAGCTACAGATAAGCGTGTCGAACTATATATATATCGCAAAAATGCTGGTACTTATATAGGATTGTTAAATGTATCCTTAGATGATAAAGCCTTTACATTGCCAGCAAAAAAGTGGGCTGTAGAAAAGCATTCAAAACATAAAAAATAACTACTTCTTGCTATTTCTACATTGTCCAAGGCAAAGTTTATAATTTTGGGAAAATTAATAGGTTGAGAAATTATGTAGGTATTTTATTGGTCCTTACGATAACGTACTACTGTGCCCTCTAACGCAATGTGGAAAACTGGTTTCTGGTATCAGGGGCGGTTTTTTGATATCTAGATTAAACGCTCTGTAGCCACCAAAAACGGCATCAACAGAATCGCAGTATAATTAAAAGAAATGCTGAAATGGTTTACATGTAGCGATAGATTTTAATCTGTATGATGATAAAAGTTGATTGATCAATAACTATTTATAGAAAATATAGGTTGTTTAGGTTTTTTTGTCATAGAAATGGATTGCTTAATCGTTTGGAAGCAGTTCTTGACGACTGAGGGAACAAACCATTAATCTAAACGATATTTTAGGAAGCTGGCTAGTGACACTGACGACTTTGTGTATAATGATGTGAACGAGGGTAAAAAGTTTAGGGTTTGAAGGGATTGATTTAATGTTTTTAGCTTTAAAATGAAGCTAAATCAATGATTTTTCTGCTATGGCGTAAGAAATGCAACTGTCCTACCAGTGGTGTACTATCACAAAATATATGCGTCCAAAGGAAAAGCATAGAAAAACCGATCAATTTTATAAAAAGTTTTTACAATGGCAATTAAGTGCGCGTATAAAGTCATCTTCTTTTTTGTTATCATCTGATTTACAAACGTGTAAGGCTGATTGTCGTTAAGACAGGTGGCCATTGCAACTAAGACTAAGACTAAGACTAATAAAATTTTGGTATGTTCTAAAACAACTAAAATACTTGCTACTTTTTAACCTTAAATGGAAAGTTTGATACGACCCTATAAAATTTGGGGATTATTTGTAGATTAAAAACACCTTTTCAATGAGGAACTACCCGTCTCCAATTGTCAAGATTGTATTTAAAATGGCGCCCTGCCGCCATTTTTGGTAACTGAGTTAAGAATTAAAATACTTACAAAGTAGTATTATAGTTATTATTGGACGTACCAAAAATTCATCATTCTCACATTTGTTAATCGAAAGTTAGCAAGTGGGACTTTATACGCGCATTGTATAAGTAATGTTCGCAACACGGTTCTAAAGCTAAAACGCTTGAGGAGGCAGGGCAGGTAAAATGCCTAACAAGAGTCGCTATGACGCGAGGGTGGCGGCATAAGCGTTCGTTATAATTTAGTTTTTTTTCTTTAATTATTTTGGTCTCAAATTGCATACAATATAAAAACAAATACCTACTGATTTATTAGTAACAAAAATCTTTTATAGAAAAAAAAATCTTGGAACTAATCCTTAACGAACTCCTATCAAAAGAACAAATACTTATACAGCGTGTAACAGAAGTATGGAACGCTTTAAATATCTTGAATACCGTTTGTCCGATTTAGCTAAAATTCGGTATCCGTATATAGGAGGTTATCGCGGAGCTGCTAGTGACATTTGCAATGTTGCCAAATTTACAGTTTTTAGCAATCTAAAATAATTTTTTTTTAAATAGAACAAACTATATATTACTTAATGTCTAAATCTAGCCATTTTTTTGAAATTGGGGTTTAAATATCATAAGAACTTCTTATCCAAGACAACTGATAGAGATATAAGTAGGTTTTGGAAATTTGTGACACAATTAAATTCTGACAGTGACATTGAGAAACTTTTCAGAAGGTATTTGTGCTTCATAATTTATCAGTTTTAATAATTCTTAAAATGGATTTACTAACGGAAACACTGCGAATAGAAATATTAATGATATTGGGTTACGGGGATCGAAGGCGAACACAGCAGGAGGTTGCTGAGATTTTTAATGATAAGTATCCCAACCGAAATCCAATAGCACGGTCCACAGTAAGCAAAATTTTAAAGAAATATAACGAAACTGGCCATGTAAAAGACATTTCAAAATCTGGGCGTCTAAAAACTGCGACAAGCGGCGATAAAGCTTTAGATATTTTGCTTAGCATAGAGGAAAATCCACACCTCTCTACTTGAATTATTGGCCTCGATTACAACACATCGCACATGTCGGTAGATCGCGTATTAAAGTGTGAGAAGTTCCACCCATACAAAATTCACCTGGTTCAAGAACTCCCTGAGAATGACTTTGACAGGCGTTTAGAATTCAGTGAGCAAATGATGGATTTGTGTAATGCTAATCCAAATTTTATTAATAAAATAATGTTTTTCGATGAGTCGACGTTCTGTCTTAATGGAAATGTTAACCGGCATAATATTCGTTATTGGTCCAAAGAAAATCCTCATTGGATTCGAGAACAGCACACCCAATTTCCGCAAAAAATTAATGTTTGGGCAGGCATTATAGGACAGAGGATAATAATTGGTCCATTGTTTATGGATTATAATTCAAATGGCGATAGAAAGAACGATAGGCTCTTAAGAAATGAAATTGATGTTCCTGCTCTTGCGATCCTATTCCCAAATCCTCGTAAGTTAGTTTCATTAAAGTAAATTAAAACTGATTATCAATAAACAAAATTTTAGACAACGTTGCGGGATTAAATAACGAAGTATGGCTGCAACAAGACGGTGCACCACCACATTACGCCAGACAAGAAGTACGGGAGTATCTAAATGAAGTATTTTTTGAAAGATGGATAGGGAGACGGGGTACAATTGAGTGGCCAGCTCGGTCACCAGATCTGACTCCACTCGATTATTTCTTGTGGGGGCATTTAAAAAATGTGGTCTACAAGACAAAGCCACATGATATAGAAAAGAATTGAAGTTGAGCGCCGATGAATCGAAGAAACAGATTTTCTTTCTAATGTTTTAAATACTTTTCCGCAATATTTAGCATATTGTCAAGAAGTAAATGGAAGGCACTTTTACATCTAATTTAATTTCTTTATTCTGTAATAAGTAAGTTTAAACAATAATTACCTTAAAGATATTTAGAGCGTTCCATACTTCTGTTACACGCTGTATAAACTTAAATTCGTTTCAACATAAACTTATATACTGGGTGTTTCAGAAGTACGTCACATAACTTAAGGAAGTGATTCCTTATGATATTCTAAGAGAAAAAGTTTATATGAACATGTGTCCGGAGTTGTCCCGTTTTTTTTTTATAATAAGTTTTTAAAAAAATAACGGCCTTTTATAATTTTTTTAATATCCTTTTCCCGATAGAAATTTGGTACCGTTTTCATAAGTCCAGTAGCGTCCGGGGAGCACCTCAACGAGAATTATTGACAAGAAAATGTACGCCACCGACTTTTTTCTAACTTTGATATTTTCTTTCGGATTAAGTAATTATACAACTTTTTTGTTCCTTGAATTGTTTTCGTATACTGCTTCGTTTTCGAGAGAAAAAATAAAAACCACTTTATTGCATGTAGAAAAAAAAATTCCTATGTATTTCAAAGTTAATTAAAACATTTAAATTAAAAATAAAATTATTTTTTTTTAATAATGATACAAGAAAAAAAAACAGTTAATCAAAGCAATTGTTGAAAATGGCCACCTTTTTTTGTTAAACTTTAACACCCTGTATATCAAAAACTGGGCAACTCCGGAAACATGTTCATATGAACTTTTTCTCTTAGAATATCATTATGTATAATTACTCCTTTAAGTTACGTACCCTACTTCTGAAACACCCTGTATAGTGCGAGTTTAACTTGGAATAAATTCGGTAAGTCCAGTATGGGTTTTCTTCTGGAAAAATCCTTGGACACGGGTATTGATATTTTAAGGTGTGGTCTGTTTTATTTAAAAATATTGATACAATGTGTTCTAAATTAGAGATATGACGTCATCGAGAATTTTTTTAAAATTAAACCCTAGTTTTTTATTTACAATTTCTAAACAGCGTAATATTAAGTTACATATAACTGCCACGTTTCAAATTTTTATTGATTGTCATTATTTATAAGATATGAAACAAAAATTAATTTTATTTACTTTAAGCTAAAAAAAAAAACATCCAATAAAAAAGGGTAGTATCCGTCGTTTGTTTTCTTTTTTGTGTCAATTTAAAGCAACACCTTTTGACATTTCTTGACAGAATTATCGTATTTAAACATTGTACGCGGCACATCTTGAACGCGTGTTTTTTGCCCTCCTTACTTTAACTTTACTGAAAAACTTAAAATTGAAATTTTAATGATAATTGGGTACAGAGATAGGAGAAGAACACAAAATGAAATGAAGAGAGAAATATCCCGATTTACCACACATATCTCAGGATACAGTAAGCATGATTGGAAAGCAGTTTCGAGAAAATGGGCATGTTAGAAAGACCGATGTTCATCGATAGAGTGCGCTCAATGAAGAGGTCAAAGTAAATGGACTATGAGGTATTCAAATTAAAAACCCTAATATTCCCACCAGGCAGCTAGCTCCCGAGCAAGAAATAAGCCAATCTGCAGTAGCAAGAATTCTTCATACGCATAAATTTCATCCCTACAAAATGACAATTAATCTAATCTAAACACAGAAAACATTATTTTTTCTGATTAATCAACGTTTATGTTAAATGTCATTGGGCAGACCACATTCACACTGGATGAGGGAAGGCCACACTTAACACCCAGAAAAAGTCAATGTTTGTGCAGGTATTGTTGGTGATCGAGTTATAGGACCAATTTTCTTTAAAGAAAATCTCAATGGGGCAAGATATTTGGAATTTTTGCAGGAATAACTAGTTCCGAATTTGACTCTTCTATTTCCTGATCCTGTCGAGTTTAATGTTGCGAATAGAAACATCTGGTTTTAACAAGAAGGTGCGCCTCCCCATTTTGCAAGAGCTGTCAGTGAATATCTGGATGCAGAATTTTCAGGCAGATGGGGACCCATTAAATGGCCACCCAGGTATCCAGACCTTATTCCCGTAGACTGCTTTTTATGGGGGTATTTGAAAAGCTAAGCCTTTAAGACGAACTTGGCAAATGTTGAGGAGTTGAAAGCACGAATAAGACATGAGTGTAGGTTAATTCCCCCAAAAGTTTTTAGAAATGTTCAAAACGAGTTTGTCTTCCTGTTGAACGATTAATATTTTATAATGTTTTACGGATACATGATTAGTTTAAGCAGTGTATTGTATGATTTTCTTGACTAATCTCAATACTGTTTTCTTGTATCTGACGTGCAATATTGTTGGTTGCCTACCCCGATGAGGGTGAGTGAGATGTTATGTCGAATATAAGAATGCGGAGTGTTGGTGTTAGTCCCACGTTTTTATAATTAATAAACAGTTAATTGATGTGCTCCGTGCCTTTTCATTCCACGCAACAGGTTATGGGCCCAGGCGCCGCAAAAGAAAAGGTACGCGTTGAAGATATCGCTTAAGAACTCCTTTATATTCCAGAAGTTGATTGGTTGGTCCAAACACGGTTCGTCCGCCATTTTATTCTTGTGTCATTTATTAAAACAAAAAAATGGATAAAGTAGATGTGTCCAGTATTAACAAATTCGATGGACAAAATTATGTTCAATGGAAGTTTCAAATGAAATGTGCCCTAAAAGCAAAAGGGATATTCAGTATTGTAGATGGTTCCACACCGAAGCCAGCAGCCGATAAACCTGAAGAAGTCCAAGCATGGACAAAGAAAGATGCCTTGGCGATGTTCACCCTTACAGCGGGAATGGAATTAAATCAAATCACGCTAATAGAAAACTGTGAGAGTTCACAAGAAGTACTAGTAAAACTTGACTCTATCTATTTACAAAAATCAGAAACAAACAAAATGTTAACTCATGAGCGTTTCCACCAATATAGAATGAATCCCAGTGACTCAGTGGCTCAACACATAGCCAAAGTAGAGAACTTAGCAAAGATAGTTAAGGAGTCTGGAGAAACAATCAGTGATGCTGCAATTATGACAAAAATAATGAGTACCCTTCCAATCAAATTTAGAAACGTTAGACAAGCGTGGCTGTCTTTAGACGAAAGCAAACAAACAATACCAAATTTGACAGCACGCTTACTGGATGAAGAAAGCAGCCTCTCATCTTACGAAGAAAATGAGGTGGCAATGTCAACTATGACCTTGAAGTCAAACTCATCAGGATCAGAAGGTCATTCTGGATACAGAGGTACTCCACGAGATAATCAAGACCAAAACAGGCAGCGTGTTGTATGCTACAATTGTCATAAAAGAGGGCATATAGCTAGATACTGCCGAGCACCAAGGCAGTTAAATGGTAGAAATAATCAAGACAATACCAGGAACCAAAATGAAAATCTACTAACTGTCTGTAACGAAACTGCTTTTAATGTAGAGCAGACAAGCAGTGTGTCAAAAGATAGTACTTGGATTATGGATAGTGGAGCTTCGGCCCATATGACATACAGAAAAGATTATTTTGTAGCATTTGAGGAACTTGATTCTAGTGTGCTGTTAAGCAATAATAATACTCTCAGTGTACTAGGAAAAGGCTCTATAAAGATACAAAAATTCGTTAATGGTCAGTGGCAAGATGCAACAATAAACAATGTCCTTTTTATACCGGATTTGAGGAAAAATTTGTTTTCTGAGGGTGTAGTAACCAGCAAAGGGATGAAAATTTTAAAACAAGGGGACAGGGCTATGGTGTTTAACAATGACGTTCTAGTGGCCAGTGCCGTTCGTGATGAAAACAATATATACAAGATGCTGTTTCGCACAATCACTTCAAGTGTAAATTTAGCCATTGAAGGTATTCAAAAATGGCATGAAAGACTAGGGCATATAAACATTAACTCCATTCGTGAAATGATGAACAAAGGACTAGTGTCTGGCATCAACATAAAGGATATTGACAAATTTGTATGTGAGGGTTGTGCTTATGGAAAACAACACAAGCTGCCATTCGATAAAAGTTCGCACGTAAAAATGAAACTTGGTGAGCGCGTTTTTAGTGACATTTGTGGACCCATGAATGTGCCATCCGTCCAAGGTGCAAGGTACTTTATATCTTTTAAGGACGAATGTTCCGGCTATCGCGTTTTGTACTTTATCAAACACAAAAGTGATGCTCTAGAGTGTTTTAAAGAATACAACACAAAAATTAAAAATAAATTTGGTTATAGTGTCAAAGTGATTCACACAGACAATGGGACAGAATATAGTAGCATAGACTTTAAAAGTTACTTAAAAAATGAAGGCATTAACATGGAAACCACTGCCCCGTATACTCCACAGCAAAACGGCCGAGCTGAACGTGACAACCGTACAATCATTGAAAGTGCAAGGTCCATGTTATATTCGGCAAATGTTTCAAAATTTTTGTGGGCTGAAGCAGTGAATACTGCTGTGTACATACTTAATCGCACACCTACAAGTCAAACACCAAATTCTACACCATTTGAAGTTTGGATCGGAAATAAACCTGTGTTAAGTCATTTAAGGAAGTTTGGTTGTGAAGCTTTTGTTCATACTCCCGATGAAAAAAGAACCAAACTCGAACCTAAAAGTCGAAAACTTGTGTTTGTGGGCTATGATAAGAACTCAACAAATTACAGACTCTTTGACCCATTTTCAAAAAAAATTACTGTGTCAAGAAACGTTATATTTAATGAAAAATGTAGTGATTATACTGAGCCCCGAAAATGTGTTGTTGGTGTTACAGATGATGATGTGACAGTCTTTCCCGAGGTCCTTCCCTTGGAGCAAAATCCCGATGAAGAAGATTCACCAGATGTAGAGAGCAACCATGAAGAAGAAGAAGCCATAGAAGTCTTACCTTCCCTCAGACCTCAAAGACAAATTAAAACACCAGCAAGATATAACGATTATGAACTGAACTTGGTTGAAACTGACGTTCCACTCACATATGAAGAAGCTCTTCAAAGCAACAGTTCGAGTGACTGGCAAAATGCCATTAGTGAGGAGATTACAGCACTAGAAGAAAATAACACATGGACATTAGTCGATTGCCCCATAGACAAGAGGGTCATTGGCTCAAAATGGGTTTTCAAAGTTAAAAGAGATCAAGATGGATCAATTTCACGATACAAGGCAAGACTCTGTGCAAAAGGTTTTGCACAAAAGCATGGGATAGATTATAATGAAATATTTTCACCTACTGCAAGATATGACTCGATCAGAATACTTTTGTCCATTGCTGCAAAACAAGATTGTTATATAATGCAATTCGATGTCAAAACAGCATTCCTTTATGGCGAGCTAGAGGAAGAAATATTTATGGAAATTCCTGAAGGCCTAAGAACATCAGAAAATGGCAATCTAGTTTGTAAGTTACATAAGTCTCTTTATGGCTTAAAACAAGCACCGAGGTGCTGGAACAAAAAGTTTCACGACTTCTTAGCAGACCATGGTTTTCAACGAGGTGAAGCAGACCAATGTGTTTATACTGGACAAATCCAAGGTGCAAATGTGCTTCTAGCAGTATATGTGGATGATGGACTAATAATTTGTAAAAATAAAGATGCAATAGAAGTGATGTTAAATAACCTTAAAAATAAGTTTAAAATAACTTTTAGTGATGCCACTTACTTTATTGGACTTGAGATTACTAAAATTAAAAATGGTATATTCATTTGTCAGAAAAACTATACGCAGCAATTAATAGAACGTTTTAATATGAACAGTGCCAGCCCTGTCAGTACTCCAGAAGACCCACATCAAGACTTAACAAATGAATCAGGTCCTTACCTATCTCCAGACGAGGTACCCTTCAGACAAGCAATAGGTTCGCTTATGTTTCTGGCGATAGTAAGCCGTCCAGACATAGCACATGCAGTGGGAGTACTAAGTAGATATATAAACAAACACACTAAAGCACATTGGAATGCTGTTAAAAGAGTAATAAGATACCTAATTGGTACTCAAGAATATGGAATAAAATATCAAAGCGAGAATGACTCATCGACCTTGATACTTACTGGTTTTTCAGATGCTGATTATGCAGGAGACACAGAGACGAGAAGATCTACTAGTGGTTATGTCTTCAAGATTTCAAATGGGGCAGTAACTTGGTCGAGCCGCAGACAACAAAGTGTGTCCCTATCCACCACTGAGGCTGAATACATTGCTGCTTCTGACGCAGTCAAAGAAGCTCTATGGTTGCAACAATTTTTGAAAGATCTTGGTGAAAAGTGCGAAAAGCCTATAACACTTTTTATAGACAACCAAAGCGCCATAAGATTAATCAAAAATCCTGAACTGCATAAACGAACAAAGCACATCAGTGTACGATATCATTTCATCAGAGAGAAATTTGAGAATGGTGACATCATTCCAAGATACATTGAAACTTCCGAGCAGGAAGCAGATATCTTCACCAAAGCTCTTCCGAAAGGCAAGGTTCAGAAACTAAGAAGTTTACTAGGACTAATAGACAGTGCTAGTCTCCAAAAGAAAAAGACACAAGTGATAGATTAAGCATTTATTTCCTTGTATTTGATGTATTGTAAAACATTTAAAAAGTGGGAGTGTTGAACGATTAATATTTTATAATGTTTTACGGATACATGATTAGTTTAAGCAGTGTATTGTATGATTTTCTTGACTAATCTCAATACTGTTTTCTTGTATCTGACGTGCAATATTGTTGGTTGCCTACCCCGATGAGGGTGAGTGAGATGTTATGTCGAATATAAGAATGCGGAGTGTTGGTGTTAGTCCCACGTTTTTATAATTAATAAACAGTTAATTGATGTGCTCCGTGCCTTTTCATTCCACGCAACACTTCCGTTTAGGACATTACCAAAAAAGTAATGGACAACGTTTTGAGCATTTATTAACAAAAAAATTTTAAAAACGAACAAAGTATTTTTTTTATAAAGTAAATAAAATTAATGTAAATGAAACAATGCAGTCTTCCACCACAGTTTAATGATTATCAAAGTAAATAATAAAGCTCGCTACATTATGCTTATGCTTAAGCACTCATCATCAGGGGATACTAACATCAAGTTTAGCGGAAATGTAAGTTGTCTCAAATTAATGAGTACAACTCACAGGATAATAAATGTAAAGTTGAAGACTTGGTGTACGAACTTTTAGATTATCATATTAATTGTATTGAAATTCAGATATAAATGAGCTTTTGATTAAAAATGTGGAATTTAGATTAGTAAAGAAACATTGTGGATAAGATAATAAATTGAGTTAAAACATCTGAAGGAGAAATGTTTTCTTTTTTATTTTAATTATGAGAGTTTTAAGATATTATAAAGTTTTTCGATCATAGAGTTAATAGAAAGTTTAACAATAATACCTTAGTTGTTAAAAAAGTATTACTTTTTATTAGTTGTTAGTGATATTAACTAACATGGTGATATCGGGTTATGTCCCATATTTTAGAAAAAGTGTAAAAAACTCTCATTTTGAAAAATAATTTAATTAAAATTTTTTCTTTTTTTTACTTTTTCAAAAGAGTGGTTATAAATATAACCTGTGCTCAATCACAACCGTGGTATCAACCGCAACGTGGTAGAGTAAGTGAGGAAACTAATTTTTGTTTCATATCTTATTTATAAATGAATGAAATTTGTCAGTTATATGTAATTTAATATTATGCTGTTTAAAAATAGTAAATAAAAAACTAGGGTTGTCATTTAAAAAAATTCTTGATATAATATTTCTTAAATAAAAAAGACCATACCTTAAAATATTACTACCCGTGTCCGGGCATTTATTCAAAAAGAAACTATACTGGACATTGGATTTATTACAAGTTACAAATTCTCACCGTATACTACACATGATGGAATTACAAGTCTATTATGATGTCCCATTGATGCCCAACTGTTAAACCAAAAATATCGTTTTTGTGAGCTAGGTGACGCCACAATCTATTATGCCAATCTAAATACTTTTTCTTCTTATCCTGCGTACTGCACTTTAAAATAATATTATGGCTTAATAAATTTAAAGAATCTAATCCCAAAAATTAAGTTCTCAAATGTATCGTAATATACACTATCGGACAAAAGTAGATTAACATTTTCGAAAAATGAAAGAAATCTTGATTTTATAATATTAAATGCATGATATCGCATTTAAATACATTGTGTCTTAAATATCAAAGTAGGCTGCTGTTATCGGCGGCAACAGCTTTTTCCAACAATCAAAACAAATGAACTGATATTGACGTAAACTTTCAAATACAGTATTGTAATGCGTCAAAAGTAAAGCAACATTTTAATATTTTCCTAAAAAAGAAAGGTTTTAGTGAAAGTAAAGGTTAACTTATTTTTGCAGAGTTTATTTTATGTTTAATTAATATTTCTGTGCTGTATTAATCATGTATTAATCATGCCAAGAGGTATTCCAATTTCGAAAGAATTGAAGCAGAGAGTAGTGAATGCACACTTGGAAGGTACAATACAAGCCACAATTTCAAGACGGTTTGTTTTACCAAGATAGAGCCTATCTAAAATAATTTCAAGTTACATTCAAAGGGGACATTTAGAGAATCTACCGAAATCGGGAAGGCCGAGAAAAACAACAATTTAGACAGACGCATTAAAAGAATTTCTCAAAATGATCCTTGGATGTCTGCACCTAGAATTATTGCTAAAATTCCCGAAATTATGGTTAGTCCACGGACAGTTCAAAGAAGGTTGGTAGACGCAGAGTTATTTAGTAGACGCCCGGCTAAAAAGCCCCTTATTTCGGCAAGAAATAGAGTGGCTAGGCTTGAATTTGCACGTCGACATTTAAATTGGACAGTAGACAAGTTTTATTTAGCGATGAAACGCGTTATAAAATTTTCAATTCTGATGGAATGAAGCGTGTAAGACGGCCAATCAATACAAGGTTTAATCCTAATTACGTTACACCCAGAGTTAAGCATGAAAAAGGCAGTGTTTTTCTATGGGGTTCTTTCTCACGGAATGGGGTGGATCCTTTAAACTTCATTAATGACACCATGGATCGATTTGTCTATAGAGATATAATGCAAAATGTAATGTTGCCTTATGCGGAGTGGGAAATGCCGTTGCGTTTTATTGTTCAACAGGATAACGAACCAAAACACTCTTCACGAATTGTTCAAGAGTGATTTCAAGAAAATAACGTTCGGGTGCAGTGGCCGGCACAATCCCCAGACCTTAGCCCCATTGAAAATATATGGGAAGAAGTTGAACGTGGAATTCGTACACAACTATTTCCAAATAAACAATCATTGGTAAATGAAATCAATAAAGTTTGGACAAACCTTTCCGAAAATACTGTTCAAAAACTGATTGCCTCAATGCCTCGACGTTGTCGGCAAGTAATAAAAAATAATGGATATTTTATTAACTATTAACATAATACCTACTTTTAGCTATTGTAATTATTAAATGTGTTTAATGTTTTTTTTTATCGTAATATGTAAAATAAAATACTGTTGACACAATTTGTTGCTTTACTTTTGTCGCACTTCATTTCGTCGATTTTTATAATTATAAATATTTCTCTACCATCATTTTCTTTAAAGTGTACCAAAATATTGTAAAATATTACTCATATTGCGGGGATAATATTTCATTAAAATTAGCTGGGGATCACAATCATATAATTAATTTTTTAAATGCAAAGAAATAAAAGCGCTTTGTTGCTCTACTTTTGTCCAATAGTGTATAATGCATGCATCTTCGTTTTTCATAATGTTTATTAGAACATCCCCAATACACCACAAACTCTCTCTTGGTGTTGGGATTACCACACAAATTTCGTACCTACATCAAGTTGTGTCTTTTAACCATGCGACATTTTCGTCGTTATGCCAGTTGTCATGTTTCTCCTTCAGCTCGCTTGATTCGTTCTTGATGTACCTTGGTTCATTGCCAAAATTCATCTTGACGGCAAAATAATGTAAACACGCAAAATATCCTTTGCTTTCAAGTCGCAATTCCATCCCAACGCGTCGTAACGTCACGGACACGGATCGTAATAAGAAACTGCCGATGCCGGTTAGTCTGTAGTGCCAACACCTCCTCAAAAACATTAGGAGGTGTTGGTAGTGCTGCCCTCGGACTCGGCGATGACGTCACGAGTACCGCCGCTCAAGCTTCCGCCGCTAATAATTGAAAAACTGCTGTGTTCTTAGAGTTTTTTTTTCTAATTTTTTTGCTTTTGGGTATACCACCCCTTTAAGATTTATATAGAAATTTACATACTTTAGTGGAATATATCAAGTCACCTATACATATATAATAAGTTGGAACGTTTTTCCTTCGTATTGGTAAAGGCCCATCGTACGCTTCCGTTGCTTCGATCGGCTTTTTAGATGATTTTAACGAATAAAAACAACATGGTTGGATAGTGTTGTGGTTTTTTCGTAGTCGGATAGTGTTCGGGTCATCCGAGGTCATTTGTATCCACACTGTCTGGGTTATTTTGTACTGAGGATCGTTTAAATATATTTACTAATTATAAATTAAATGATATAATTCTAAACTCCGCCAATGCCTGTGAAATTTCTGAACATGTCATGACGACAAGCACATTCCCACTAATTCAATATTAGGTATATACGATAAAAAGAGACAAAACCATTATCAAGGTGCAGGTGATAATTTGTGACCCAGAAGTCCGCACTGTATTAGACGTGGGTTGCCAAATTAAGTAAGGGGAAAAATAGACGGGATTTATATTACAGGGTGGATACAATATAGAGGGATATGCATACATCTATTTTTTTGATGTAATGTATTTGAATTACATATAAACTAATATTTTATGGAAATTTAAACCGAAGACCTTGGCAACAATGTTTATTTTTTATCCACATTCCTTTAAATTCCTTTCGTAGCCCCCAAGCCATGTGGCGACCTGTACATGTAGCAGATTTTAATGAAAAAACTAAATCCAACACCAAAGACCGGAGAGCAGTTAGGATGTTGCCCAAAATATTAATTTCAAAAGCGAGTTGATGCCTCGGGACTATGCTGGTTGTCGGCGTAAATATTAAATTATTATTGATCGAAAGTTTTACTCTGTTGCATTGTCATAAAAACAATGTTCGTAAGCAGTGTGTTCTCTTAGTAAATAAATATTTTAGCATACAATGGTATTTCTTGCTTTATTTACATCTATTACAGCTAGGGAGGTGGTGGAAAATTTTGTATATGATTTGTTCGTATGCCAGAAGCGTTTAAATTACATTTTCTTTCTTACTATTAGTTAAAACAGGGCTTTTTTAATAACAGGTATAACTTGTTCCAGTTTTAAAAAGTACCTGTAACAGTTCCGAGCTGTATTGTTTGACGTTGCCGGCTGACGGGCTGACGCTGTTTTTATCCTGTTGCGATCACGCGGTGTCCGTTGTTCCAGACAAGGTTGCCGTTAATAATAGCAGAGAAGCGTTTAGAGTACAATTAAAATATTCGTTTTTAGGGACTCCGCTGTTTTCTATTTGTTTTCATGTTGTTATATTTACTATTTACGTTTTATACGTCGTACGTAGTAAATCGTGTTGTGTCGACGGTTTATATTAATGTCGCCGATTTAAGTAACTAAGTTTTTTTCCTAAATAAAATTTATAATAAGTTTAATAAAAAATTTAACAATGCAAAATAAAAGTAGCCCAGTGTGAAATTTTTTACAAATAAACAGTGTAATATGTGCAAATTGCAAATATCCTATAAATCTTGGATAACAATCTTAACGAATCAACGAATGCCTTCAAATGACATGCATCTACTCCCCCGCTCCTATCAGCCCATTCTTCTTATTTTTTGTATAGGTTAGTGTGTTTTATGAAATCGAAAGCACTTTAACAACGTAGTATTTAAATGGGCTGTACCATTCTGCGCCTATATTATATGAGCGCAGAACTGCCGGTATTTATATAATCACGGTACAGTCCAATTTTGTCATAAAAGTTATAAACCATGTAGTTATTTATTTTATGCACCGTCAATATTTGACAAATAAATGTTTGTTGATTTGATTTAATTCTTGGGTAATTAGGTACACTGTATTTAGTTATTTATTATAAATTTTCAGAAATTTAAGTTCCTATACTTGCGCTACTTTTCGTTGTTTACTCCACTTAGTTTATAAATAAGCGTTTTTATCATTACGGTACAACCTAATGTACTTAATGGTTTTATTGTTACAAGGATGATTTTTTTATTTTAATGTTCTTTTTATTAATATTTCTGTTGTGTAGGTACTAATGTGTACTGATACTATGGACTTTATCCAAAGAGTTTTTATTTTATATTTATTTAATATTTTGTTATGAGAAGTAATAAATATGTTTCTATTTTTTTGTATTTTCTAAAAAATAATGAACATCGACAACACCGCGCGGGCCAAGCCACGGGTTCTTGTTTATGCACCGAGCGCCGCAGCAGACGAGGTAAAAGATCCGACTCGCAAAACAGATAAGAGGTTATTCGAGTGGACTGCTGCAACAGAACAGTATAGCAATAGCTGGAATGGCAACAAGTAAAAGAGACAACTGCGAACCGCGATCGCAGTTAGTTAACTGTTTCATCGGAACAGGAAACCTATTAATTCATACCTGTTTTAGCCTGTTCCATATTAAAACCTGTTTAAAAAGAAAAACAGATCCTGTTCCAAAGCGTCATCCCTACTTACTATCCCCAAATATCTACCTGTTACAACTTACTCCGGTACTAGGAGAGTTGTAATAATGAGTTGTTTTAGTTTTTATCGATTTTCTCATGAACCATGATTGTTTTTAGTCATTTCTATATTTGGTTCAAATAGTGAATTGAACTGCATATATGGAGTTGTGTGGTTCATAAAGGTAGGACCATTTTTGGCTGAAATACCCTAGGTACCGTAAAAACTGTTGCAACCATCCTCGGTCTCCGTCACGACCAGTTTGATATATCTTCTTTTCTTTCACCTCGCCTTGCTGAAAAAGCACTTCTCGGTACCGGCAATATACCGGGTTAGGTTGCAAACTTGAAGTCAAGTTCACATGTAATTGTAAATAGGAATATTTTAGATTTAATAAACCAGTATTCAACTAACTGCGGTTATACTTACCTATTTATCCGAACCAAGCCCCCGCAATAGAGGCATATATATATGCCCTGCTGTACATGGTCCTTCGAGCATACTGAACATAACCTATGGTGAAGCCAGGCCACTAACCCTTCCTGAAGAGGCCAGACTTCAAGAAGAAGTAAACAACTACATCAACCATACCCGAGGAGCACAAGACCTCAAGTGGAAACAATTAACAAAATCAACCATACTCGAAGAGCACCAAACCTCAAGAGGAAGTAATAAACTACATTACCGCTTCTGAAGAGCACAGAACTCTAGTGGAATCAACAAAACTAACGCTGTCCGCATCAACAACCCTTACAACCATGGAAGTGGAAGCATGCAACAAATTAGTCGGCGAACAAGGAGGGCTGGGAAAGGAAATAGTGCAGCTTCTGACAAAATGCAAAAAGGATTGAACATCAAGAAAAATAGAGGCCTCTATAGCATCCCGTACCAGAACTCTCGATAAGATATGCGAAAACGCCAACAAAAATAACACAAAACTCATTAAATTGGGCATTGACGAACACGCATATCCTACAACAAGATACTTTGATCAGATCACAGCCCCCAGTATCAGCCTTTCCACAATAAAACTTCCTATTCAAACATTCTGTGATCTGTTCTCAAAGATCATTCATCAAAAACTATAACAATTAGCAAGAGATGAAGAAAATTACAAGACTTCATTGTAAGTGATGTCTTGTCAGGAGCTCATAATATCGAAACAGCAAAACAACTTCAAGAAAACCTGTCGAAACTACTAAAGGGTCCACGCTAAGAAATTGGGCCAGCAACATTACAGAATTTTTCCAAGAAATTCCAGAAGTCCTAAATGAGAAAATGTTCGCGATAGAGAACCTTAATACGACACATTTCGCTTCAAAGCAGCCACAACAAAGAAAAATTTTCGACACACTAGGATAGTTAGCGCCATTTGTCATTAAGGCAAAACTAATGATACAAGAACTGTGGTTAAACCAGCTGGAATGGGACGAACCAGTCAATTATACTCCTGATTTGTTTGAGTGTGGAGCGTTGTCTTTATTACTTTTAATGAGTTTGCGTTGTTGTTAGTTTTGAAAGCTACGAAACATTTTTGTTTTCTGAGAAACTTAGAAATATTATTACAAGGTTTATCAATATAATTAAGAACTAAAAACTTGGGTTCTTTAATAGGCGTATGTGGGTAGATTCCATTAATTTGTTTTTCATATAATTTATTCTTTAGTATATTATCTATTAATTCAGGGTTGTAATTGTTATTACTGCTCTTTGTTTATAGAGGCCTAATTATTTTGTAAAGTTTTCCTTGGATAGGGAGTACATCGATGGATCATACTGTAATAGGCTGCTATTTTGTGTTGATATGGGCGTCCATGATAAATGTTGAATTCGTGTTTATTATTATCAAGTTTAATGGTAAGATCTAAGAAGTTTAAGGATTTATTTTGTTCGATTTCAATTGTGAATATTATATTTGGATGTAGTTAAAAAATAATTCAATTGTGAAGCACGTTACGATGATGAGATCATGTGCGTTTCTTAAGTCAGATCCAATCTTTATTCTTTTCTTTCTTCGTTCAGCTGCTTCAGCTGGTCATAATTTAATTAGATACGTTTAATCGACATATCTATACCAGTAAAAGAAGTTTTTTATTAAATTGTTGTTATTTTTTATTCAAAATGATCCAAACAAATATTAAATTGGAAGTATCTTTGTTCTAAACAAATCTCCAACAACGTCAATATTTTATTCAATTCAGAAACTAATATGATCGTATCCTTAGGAGGAATGCTTGGGAAGAGTTCCTGGACACTAAGTTACAAGAATTTTTGATACAGTAAAACCTTGCGACCGCATCCTTAAAGTGACCACCTACGTTAAACGACTCGTTATGAATTCCCCATATTTAAAACATGGAAATCCCATTATTTTATTTTCCTCTTTACCGACCCATGTACTGGACGGCCGCGGGCACTAATCATCGGAATCTTTAGTAAACATTAACGCTAAAACACCCTCCATCACGGGCAGTAAAACCCGACCCGACAATTCTTAAAAAATATAGGTACATACCTATACATTGTACTGGTTTAAGTACCAGGAAATTGGCTGAAAAATTTAAAGTGGGTAAGACCCAAGTAACTATGTTGCTTCAAAATAAAGCAAAAGTTAGAAATTTGTTTCAAGAAGGTGGCAAAGTTGAAGAAAAAAGAAAATTTCCCTAAACCGAAGGACTGGCAGTGGAAGTGGACCAAGTTGTTTTTAACTGGTTTTGTAAGGCGCGAAACAAGCACTTACCAATATTCGGGCCCATAATTCAAGCAAAAGCCCTCGAATCTGCTCAATGTCTAGGACTAGATAACTTTAAGGCATCAAATGGATTGTTCGAAAAATTGCGTCGTCGGCACGATATTATTTTTAAGAAAATGTGTGGCGAATCAGCCGATATCAATATCGAAGACGTAACTGCTTGGAAAGAATGTAATATATATGTTAGGATGCACGTGCAGTATATACTATTGTTTTATTAACACAAACTTATCGAATACAAAATTGGCATAGTAACGCCTTTAATCTTACACTAACTATTCTAACATTTTAAAAAGGTATTTATAGTAAGAATTCCGCAGTGTCGGCATGGTTCACACGCTAAACATCACGTTTTGCAATCATGCTGACGCTGCTTCTTGGAGTACACGGGTCAAGTTGCCAATGCGAAATAGAACACGCGCTTGATGCAAGTATTCTAAGTTCGTTATTAAATCGCATATAACATACATATTGGTAAATTGGCTTCATCTCATTTAATTTTAGTTCTGGTAAATTTAAACAAAAATATTTAAAATTATTTACATATTTATAGATACTTATTAATAAATAAACACTGTAAAATGCTGACCAGTTCTTTTCTCTATTAACCGTCCACCCTTGTTAATCGACCTACATTTGATTCCCCGAAAGTGGTCGCTATTGAGAGATTTTACGTTTTTTTTTTCTTTATGAAGTTTAATTACAGAATATATTATGGGTAGGCTTGGGCTCTTGATATTGTGATATTATTTACAGCTGTTTTCATTCCCCTGTTATACTGTTCTGTAGGTTTTTTTTTTAGTTTTCTGTATTTGTCTGAAGAAACGAAAGTTAAAGTTTTATCTACATTATCGGATCTATCTATTGCGATAAATAGTTTTACGTTTGTGTGCTCTTGTAAATATGATAGTTTGTTTTACACAATCAATTATATACTTTTTTTTAGAATGGACTTTGAACCCGATTCATGCTCCCATTTGTCTGACAATGATCTAGAAGGCGCCCTAAGAGCGCTGGAAGGACAGGTGCAGCTTGACCCTCAGGAAGTTGCCATCATTAAATACACTCCCAGCATTGATAATCCTCACGCCGACTTTGCCGATGAGGTGTATTATCCACCGGTCGACAACAGGCAGCAAGAAGATCTCAGGAGGAAGATTTTGGGACCTGGCGATGGAATCGACTGTAAGTAATGTAATAATCTGTGTGTGTAATAGTGCATTTTAAATAGTTTACATCTTTATACTACGAAATGAAAGATAATGAGTTTCTACCAAATAATAAATCCCCCTGTCTTTGACTATCGATTAAACGATAAACATCTTGAGAGAGAGAGAGTTAATGATGCGATTAGGGATTTAGGTGTATTAATGAACAGAAAGATATCCTTTGTAAATGACATTGAATTTGTATGAAACAGAGCCATAAAACTATTGGGATATATATTAAAATATTTTAATAATGTACCCATATGCGTTAAGGGATTTCTACTGTGCGGTGAGTCGTACAAAAATAGAATACACTTGTCCTGTATGGCCTCCTTAGATCAACAAAACCGGTGCAGCTGTTTGTTGTTGATTATCACAGGGTTACCTATACATTCCACTGTCCAAGAATTAATCACAATATTGTTAAAAATAAGGTAGAAAATTGCACTTGCAACTCAGAAAATATTTAGATTTTGTTTTATTGTTTGATATATTACGACCTTATTTTATCACGTAGAACCAAGGTTGTCACGCACTTGCCCGTCACGTACATGCTGATGCCTCCCTCAAAATGAGATTTACATTTTACGTAAAGAACGGGCGATGTCGCACTGTGTGTAACGGATAAGTGAGTTTATATTATATATTCAAAGGATATCGCACGTTTGTCCCTCATTCGTTTGTTTAATGAAGCTATAGTATGTCCAAAATTCTACCGATACCTTATTGAGTGATAAACATAATCGGCAGGTGTATGGTATACATTTACATTTCTTTCCTAAATTACACAGGGTGTCCTTGAAATGACCGCTTAACCACAAATTTCTTAATCAAAAATAAGGCGATCTAGGCAAACTTACCTATATGCAATGTTGCTTCGTTTTGCCGCTACAGGGCGCTAAAATTCTCAAATTAATATCGTTCTTTTGAATAATTTCTAAACGCCTTTATCTATTTCCTCTAATTTTTGGACTAGGAATTACTACTACACTCAGTTCCAAAAAAAGTGACACACCTAATTTTTGTTGCAAATTTGAAGCTTTGTCATTTCTGAACAAATGGACCGATTTTTATTATGTTTCCATTTGTTGGTAGGTAATTCCGTTACCTTTAAGAAAAAATAAACTGGTAGACATTTTTTCAAAGCCCCCTGGATGATAGTGGAAAAACTCAAGCCATGTTATTTTCTTAATTTTTGACTCACCCTGTGCGTTAATCAAGTAAATGTATAGAAAGCGCTTACACTCTATATGAAAGTCGCTTTTTTTACGAGCATTTTGATTTTTGTTCATTAATTTATCTCTAAAATTGTCCGAATTACAGCTTTTTTGCTGAAACCTTGCATATTATCAACTTTATGAATTTATCGAGAAACAGTTTTTAACAGATACGAATTTTAAAAACATTTTTATTAAACACAAAATTATAAACTAGGATAACTGCTTAATACCGTGTATTGCCTCCCCTAGCAACTCTAAGACCTTCTAATCTTCGCGGCATACTAGAAATTAGATTTCTTATCGTTTCCATTGGTATACGATTCCATTCTTCCACTAATGCATATGCTATTTCTGCGAGATTTTCAGCAGGCCTCTGGCGAGAACGTACCTTTCTCCCTAGTTCGCCCCACAAATGTTCTATAGGGTTCATATCGGGGCTTCTGGCAGGCCACTGTAATGTGGTGATATCCGTAGCTTCTAAGAAGTTTCGAACAATTGCTGCGGTGTGTGGTCGGGCATTATCCTGCATCAATATAAAATTATTGCGCACTAACTCTGCATGAGGTAAGACATACTGCTGTAAGATATCAATATAGATTAGCGCTGTCATCGACTGCCTCAATGGAAAAACATGGAGGGGTGTCTTTCCACTCATTGAAATCCCTCCCCACACCATAACCGACCCTCCATTATAACTTTCACATTCTGTTATTAAATTCTGCTTAAACCTTTCACCTGTCCTTCTCCATACTCTTTTCCTTCCATCCACTATGTTAAGGTAAAACCGTGATTCATCCGTAAACAAGACATTCGACCATTCACGAATATTCCGTTGTCCATAATTTTCAACGAAGTTTCTTCTAGCAGCACGATGTTGTGGCAATAATTTGGAACCTTTTGCAGGTCTCCTAGCTTTCAAATTAACTTCGTTTAGACGTCGACATACCGTTTGCTTAGTTATCGTAACACCCCGAATTTGGCGAAGATCTTGCTGAACATTTACCGCAGTATTTGATCGATCACGTAATATCCTCAATCTCAAGAAGCGATCATTTCTTTGAGAAGTTTTTCGAGGGCGACTAGAACCAACCCTTCGAGCAGTGATTCCTGTTTGTTCGTACTTGTGGATTGCTCTACGAGCAGTTGCTTCATGGACACCCACTGCACGAGCGGCGTAACGTTTACTACGCCCATCGTTAACTAAAGTAACTAATGCTGCTACATGTTCTGAACTTATTTGAGGCATTTTATGTAATTTTAGCCACTAAAACTTTTATAATGACGTTGACTTTCTTAATGACACAACGACAAAGGGTCAAATATGGGTAACTGCCATGGCAAGGCAATTGTTTTTTTTTAAAGGCAATGTGACCCTACAATAAATTACATTTGTGGGATAAACGTAAGGTTTCAGCAAAAAAGCTGTAATTCGGACAATTTTAGAGATAAATTAATGAACAAAAAATCAAAATGCTCATAAAAGAAGCGACTTTCATATAGAGTGTAAGCGCTTTTTATACATTTACTTGATTATCGCACAGGGTGAGTCAAAAATTAAGAAAATAACATGGCTTGAGTTTTTCCACTATCATCCAGGGGGCTTTAAAAAAATGTCTATTAGTTTATTTCTTTCTTAAAACAAAGCTTCAAAGTTGCAACAAAAATTAGGTGCGTCACTTTTTTTGGAACTCAGTGTATTATAGGCGTGTTTTGATGGGAACGCGATCTTTTTTTAATGCCTGGAAATTTAAATAGGGCGCGTGATTCGTAATTAAAAGTTTGTATTTTTGTTACCCCCTGTACAAATGATTTCAGTTGTTTCTCCGACAGTAGCTAACTTCATTTTGAAACTTTTTTGTCTCTTGTAAAATTCTTGCCAGACTCTCTCTTCCAAAAAAATATTTGCGATACCTCATCATTGCTGCAATTCTGAACAATGATACAAAAATAGTTTTTTGTTTGTTTACTAGGCAACAGTAAAATAAATCTGACATACCGATAGTGTTTACCAGGCTAGAATAACTTAAATGGTAAAGATTCTTCTCCGTTGGTTTAGTTCTTCAACCAGACGCTGATGGCGCTATTGTAGGTATTTTGTTCTATATGCACAGCTTATAAATAGTTTATAAGCTGTGCTATAAGGTTGTTCATACCCTGACGTTGGTAGCGACAAAACATGTATCTAGAATGAGCGTGGTGAACGTTCTGTATATTTCTCTCTCTGCATTCAACCGTACCAGCTAAGGTGCGAAAAAGATAAAAATATGACTTATGCGCTGATCCATAATAAAAATATCTTCCGGAGTCGAACCCAAGCGACATTGACATTTTAGAATTCAATTTTTAAACGAAGCGGCGCGACGTATTTGTTTATTAAGTTTATTCAGCTAAAATGGTGATTTATTGTTGCGTTCCCGGAGTACAGTACAAAGTGGGAAACGTGTGAAAATGCACAGGTTTCCAAGAAGCGACCAGGTACGTTTTTTGTTGTATTAGCGATGTAATAAAAAGGGTGTATCGTGAAGAGCCGAAATGCACCTTGCGCCTATACTGTATACAAAATATTGTTGCTATCTGAAAAAAATGTATGCAGGACACCTTTTGATCCTGAATAATCATAAACATTACTTATATATTGATTTTCTTAGAGTTATGACGGTTTACGATTACGATCTTAGTACAATGTCCGTGTATTTTTAGACGCAGAAACTTTGGGTAAATGCTACCGTAGAATTTCGAACCATCAAACTTCGCTAGTATTGAGAAGCAACTTAGGGAAACGGGTAGTTTTAATGGAAATAATGTAAATCGAGTAGGCCAACGTACAATTAGGACTCAAAGAGGTAGTTCTAAACAGAATTGAAGATGATCCCAAATTAAGCTGTAGACGCTTGGGGTTCGAATTGGCGGTTCCCAAAAATACTATTAATAACGTTCCACGAGAGCAGTTACTCCATCCGTATCATGTGCAACGGGTGCAAAATCTTTTGCCAATGGATCATGAAAGTCGACTGACGTTTTGCCGTTTCATCGAAATAATGATAATACCAAATGCAACATTTCATAAGAAAATTTTATTTACAGAGGAAGCTGCGTTCACGAGCTCGGAGAAACATTTACAGTATGAATTTAGAATTAATGTTTGGGCAGGTATGACTGACAATTTTATTATTGGACCAGTTGTAATGCCAAATCGGTTAAATGGGGATAACTATCTACTCTTCTTGTAAAACACTTTACCCGATTTATTGGATGATCTTTTATTAGAACTTCGTACCGAAACGTGGTTTATGCACGACGGGGAGCGGGGAGCCACCCCATATTAGTATCAATTTTCGAAGATTTTTAAATAAAACATATCCTAATAGATGGGTCGGAAGAGGCAACGATGTACCCATTAATTGGCCAGCAAGATCTCTCGATTTAACGCCTCTAGACTTTCTCCTGTGGGGCGCTCTTAAATTCGATGGGGGAATATCTCATCGCTACGGAAGCTGCATTATTGCAAATAATTATCAATGCTGCAGATTATTTTAACAACCAGCCCGATACGATGCCCAAAGTACAGTTTAATTTTTTAAAAATAATTAATTTATGTATTCAGGAAGACGGTGAACATTTCGAACATCTGTTATAAGAATTAAACTAGCTGGTAGTTATTAGAATTAAGACTTTTTTAATGTTTTTTTCGTTCCGACTAAACAATAATGATGAATTGCAAGGTATCGTAAATATTATTTTGGAAGAGAAACTGTATGCCTGGCAAAAATTTTACAGGGACAAAAAAGTTTCAAAATGAAATCAGCTAGTGCCAGAGAAACTCATTTACGAATCACGCGCCATTTTCAAATTTCCCGGCAATAAAAAAGATCGCGTTTGCGTCAAAACACGCCGATAATAGTAGTAATTCTTAGTCCCAAAATTAGTGAAAATCGATAAAGCTGTTTAGAAATTATTCCGAAAAAGGAATTTGTGGTTAAGCTTTGGTAGTGACAACATTTTCACATATCTCCTTGACAAAAAATAGCTGATGAAATTTGAGAGGTGAGTGAAAGTTTATCAAATCGGCAGACGGCTGCTCTGGATTACAGTGAATAATATTGGAAAAAGATGGCTCAACAAGGTTCCATTCTCTGTTTTTCGTAGTAACTTCTGAGAATTTGTTGCCAGTGATTATCGAGTTTTCTTTTTCTTGATGCTTACTTTCATTGAACAAAATGGAAGAATGGAAGGTCATCTTGTGCGTCATATTCAGGTGTCTCTCCAACATAAAACCGCGTCGTGCTTTAATTTAAATTTGCTTGCAACTGAACTGCAACGATAATTCCAAAGTTAAATCACTTAAAAGATTTAAAATAGGATATTATTCATTATGCAAATAAGGCCCGACCTAAACGTTGTTTCACACAATTTATGTTGCCCGATGCCAACGTTATGACGTAGGAATGTGGGCGCAACGACCTACTTTATTCAATTTATGTAACCCAAAGTCTTGAAGGTAATTTTACAGCCAAATTTAAAATGATAGAACTGTTTTTATAGCAGAAAGAACGTGTTACTCCGTCTACAATTTGACAATGAGGTAACTAAAAAGATTTTATAAATATTTACCAACTTCTATGAAAAAAATAGTTATATGTCTTGTTTCGTGACTCTGGAAACTGTATATCATCGTTTGTCTTCGAGTCAAATGCAGTACGTAACTTTTTTTTTAATTATTGCTTAAGCAAATATCTGCAACGATGTATCGCATATCAACAGGAAAAATCCTCAATAGTTAGGAAGCTAATAAAAATAAATTCATGAAATGCGTAAAGAAGGAAATAACGTTAGTCACATTTTTTAGTGTTGGCATTCAACACTAAAGTTTCCGAAAGAACAAAATATTTGATAAACTAAAAAAATTTCCTGAGATTGTAACACTTTGACAGCAAATGATTATTAATCGATATGATGTATAAGAGAGTCATGAAACAAGATATAACTAAAATTGCTGGTACCAGAAAAATAAAACAAAATATGTTGCTCCTAGACCAGGGATGCACAGACTTATAGGGAACAGGGGCCCCTCGGGAAAAATATAAGCCAAGGACGGGCCACTACAAACAATACTACAAAATTTTTTATTCTTAAATAGTATTAAATACAATGATAAAAATAAAAGAACCTTCAAAAATGTTTGTTGTAATTATGTAATCGTAAGGTAATCTAATCATTACAATGTAATATTTCATGTTTTATTATTTTGATGCATGACATTGCATTGAACTAACAAGTTTTTTTATATTTGGCTCCACATTGCTTGTCGCCACACGTAAAATTGCTTTCAAATTTTCATTTGCCAGACGGTTTCGGTTTTTCGTTTTGTTTAGTTTCATCACTGAAAACGTTTGTTCACAAATATACGTCGATCCAAATAAGCTTGCGCATTTCAATGTATTTATTCGCAACTTTTTATAAGCGTTTTTATCAACGCAAAGATAGAACTTGAGTAAATTACCTTCATTAAATTTGTTTCGTAAACTATCATTATTTTGCATGTCTATTAATTCCAGCTGCATTGATCCCGGCGCATTTTCGGGTGAAATGTTGAAAGGATTGCTGAAAATGTCCAATAGAGGTTTAACTTTTTTGAAGTCTACAAAACGATTTTGAAAAGTTTGTATCAAAATATCAATTTTTTCAACATGAGCGAAATTGACGTCAGTTTTATTGACTTTCTCCATAATTTTTCATTTGCACGTTAGGGTTCCTTTTAGTATTAAGGTTCAACAAAATAATAAATAATAAACTGTTCATCAAAATTCTCAATTAAATACGCGGTTAATTCTAGTTGGGTAATAAGTCCACATTAAACAAATATAAAAATTTACTTGTCTTTTAACTAAGCTCCCTTGGATCCAAACACTTTGCAGCCTCTCCAGTGACGCTCCTAGTTGCTGGCCGGCAACAGCTGCACAATAAAATGGCGGTGAACTGGACAACACTGTCAAAATAAAATGGCCGTGGCTCCCATAAAATCGGCATCACACCAAGGAACTCTACGCCCACCAGCCACTGCCAACAATTCACCAGGGTACGCTGCAACTACGTGAATCAGACGTCCACTCCAGGATACAAACGAGATTTGCTTGTCGTAAAAGTGAATTTGTGGAATTTAAGGTTTTAATGAAAATAGAATGGAATTAAACTAAATAAGGCGGAATAAAATAGAGTTAGATAGAATAGGATAATATAAAATGAGAGAAAATAGAATAACAGAGGAGATGAATGTAAGGGTGGATAAATTAAAGTAAAGGTCAAGGAAAATTTGATAAAGAAATAGGCAAAATACAAAACTTGATGGATAAAAAAAGGGTAAAAGTAGAAAACTGGTAGAGGTCAAAACCACGCTACAATCGGACTTCATCATTATTTTACCTGTTGGACTGGTTTCTTCCTTGATTTGGCCAGGAAACAAATCTCCCAATGGGTGTTACGCTTCACCACTTGGTAAAAATCAATCCAGAAAAGTCTGCGACACACTCGGTGCCTTTTATTTACCAGTGTGATTTCTCACGCCATTTAAACCTGGCTTCAAGGGAATACCAATGGGAATACTACGTGCAAAAGGCTCGCAACGACCGCGAACGATAGTTTTGTTTCCTCTCCCTGACGTCAGATCACCTGGCATGCGTAGAAATCTTACCCGTGAAGTGGCGCGCGAACCAATACGTCGATAAAATCGATCTACGGCACCTACTATGACACGAAACGACCGGGCCAGTGGACTTTTAATATTTAAATGAATTAAAGGATAATGAGTGCTTAAATTGGCTCATTCCAATTAATTAAGTTGGAATAATCAAAAGATTGTTACATCATGTCGGTACGTAGTTTTCTATATCCGAATTTAGCCGAAGTCCATATGAAAGAACCATAGATAATTGCCACGGTAATAGAAATAAATTTTCTTTCTATTGTGTTACGGAGCTCGCCAGCTGGTCTAGTCACCAGTTTTAGATAAACAAGTGGGCATTTTTGCGTCAAATTGCGTTAAATTGTATTATATGGTTATACCTGCCTTACTAACACTGGGTTTGTAGTAGAAAAATAAACTAGAAACTTGATTTTAAGGTTATTATTTTTGGTTGTAAACCTCATATCCCATCTGTCAAATATAATATAAAGTTATTAATAGGCATATTATTTCGTAAACTCGATAAGTGATAAATCACATGCTAAATAGCAATAAGAACAAAAACACATCCTAAGGGGTCGAAAATAAAAACATTATCCATTTAAATTTAGCCCCTCTGACGTCAATGTCTCTATATTTAAATAAGTTATGGATTTTTTATTTAGGGAGACACATGGAAAGAATAAATTTATCTTTCTCGTCACAATGTTCTGCCGGGTCACGGAACATTGTTTATTTTTAGGGATACGTTTAATTAAATCGTTACGAAAGGTGTATTTTTGTTATTTATTTTGTAATTGGGTTAAATATATTTACATGTAGAGATAAACATATCGATTTTAGATTGGTAATAGAATATAAAATCGGTTGCCTTTGATACAGTTCTACAAGTCCATCATTGGATAGAGTCTGCTCCAGATAAATCGTTTCCTTCTTGCAGCTATATCCAAATTAGCAATCCCCAAACCCCTAAAGCAGCAGGAAAACGCGGTTAAAAGTGTTAAAACTGAAAACTGTCTTGTAATTTTTTTTTTCTACTACTGTATAAATAATTTAACCTTCGGGCCCTAGCAACACGAAAGATCACGAAAGTAAACATCAGAGTTACCTGAATATTATACGTTGCTAGCTACGAAAGTAGTATGTTTCTAGCTATGAAAGTGCTACTTTCGGTGCCAGGACAAAAAAAACACGAATACTCAGGAAATTTTTATTGTATTTATTCAAGCGAATTTTGGAAAAAAACTTAATAACAAAATGCTTATATTTATTGAAAAAACAAGTGGTATAATAACAATAACATAAAACTTAAATAACAATTATTTATTGCCATTAAGGTTAATTAAGATTAAGAAAGAATTTTTTAATTTTTGTACTCAGTGCAATTTTATTGAATAAATATAATATCCGTAGAGCGCTTTCGGCAGTTACGCCATCATCAGTACTACTTTGTCATAAAATACAACCAACCACAAAACACAACATACAGGTATATGTATAACACTTAAAACATTAAAATTTAAGGCCTAAAGGCGACGCAAATTACATGATGATATTAAAAAACATTAAAAGCGCCCATTTTACTAGAGGGAACTAACCTTGGTTGGTAGGTTGTATTTTATGACAAAGTAGTACTGATGATGGCGTAACTGCCGAAAGCGCTCTACGGATATTATGTTTATTCAATAAAATTGCACTAAGTACAAAAATTAAAAAATTATTTCTTAATCTTTGATGGTGCACTCAGCCCCTTCCCTAATTTGTATTAAGGTTAATAGCGAAATTGTTGAAAAAACAGTTGGAAAAATAAATTGATGGAATATTATTCAATTCAATAGCCTCGCCGCTTCGTATTAGAGTGTCGTTATTATCCTGGACTCGGACCATCATATTACACCTCGTTCTATTTGTCACTCTTACGTCGTTAGATGGAATAAAAGTAGGAGTTCCATTTAAGATCTTTTTGGAAATTTCGATTTTATTAGTATACGAATCACCAATATATCCCGCCGCAACGGACGAAGACCTCCAACCGCCATGTCTTTTTAAATCCAAAATGTCGACACCTGGAGCATTTGCGAAAAACGTAGCTGATGTTCTTCTAAACGAGTGACCAGTGTATTAATTTATGTCTTGAAGTTTCAAAAATTTGGCAATTTCTTTGGGAACATTCGAAATAGTGTATGTTCCAATCACCTGATTCACACACCTACCTCGTTCATAGCGATAGAACAAGCGTTCGTCTTGTACATTATTTGGCCGAAGTTTAATGTAATCTTGTAGTAACCTCACAAAAGAAACTGGACCTCCATCATCGGTTATCACAAAACTTCTTTGAACCTTGTTTTTGCTCTGGAGGATTTTAACTATAGCTATATCATCCTTGATTTCGACGACTTTCAACCTCATGTTATGAATCTCATCGGTGCGGCATGCTCCAGCTATTCCCATTACTGCTATCACTTTCATAGATAAATAGCTATGATTAGAAGCGTCAAGTAAAAACTTTATTATTTTTTCTTTTCTGAAAATTTTAGATTTTTTAGCTTCGTAACCATCGTTTTTTCGTGTAATAAATGCAATGAGTTTCTTAAACTGCGAAATATCTATATCTTTGTTCACAGAAATAGTCAATTTGAGCATGGAATATTGTGACCATAGGGACGGAGGGGATAATCCTTCAGATTCGCGAACCATTCCAGAAACATGTTGTACGTTTGATAGTATCTATCTTTCGACTTCTCAGGTAACAGTGAGGCAAATGCCAACTCGGCCGCCTTCTGAGTAGCAACGTTTTGGTCTTTGGAGAACATTTTAGACTAGCGAAATTAAAAAATTCGAACTCACAGAATCTGACAGTACTCAAATAACTAGTTGTCATGTATTATTTTACAGGTGGAAAAACCTCATTTTATCATTATATTTTGAGTAAAATGAAGGTTCATTGCTTAATAATATACACACCAAAAAATTAACTCTCGCATCTAGTAATCTAATCAAAAAAATTATCAAAATCTAATTCAAATACACTTATTTAGCAATTATTTAATACATCCAAATAGTATATTAAAGTAAAAGTTTTATAAAGCTCATTTAAGCGAACGCGTCCATGTTAGAAAAGGATCCGCTTGCGGCGAGTTTTATAACGGACAAGTGCGCTAATAGCTTTATAAAACGTGTGCTTTATACTATTTTTTCTATGTTGGCATTTTTTTCAATAAATAAATTCATATTTAAAAAGAAAATAAAACATACAAGTTTGCAAAATCTTTAGGCCTAAATTTTATGTTCGTAATACAATCAAATTATTTATCATAGTAGCCTTGAAATCAACAAATAATTTTATTTCCGTGTCAGCCATTTTGTCACGAAGTTGTCTAATTTTTCTAACATACCTACATACTTTTCAAATATGGAGCAAGATGAGTTTAATTTAACTCCCCCAAAGTTAAGGGAAATTGCGGTAAATTTTATAGTTCTATGTTTTATAATATAGTAAATTTGTAATTTGCAACCAAACATACACGACAGCAAAATAAAACATTTGTGAACATTATTACCAACCTTAGAAAAATAAAGAGAACTGTTTCATAAAAAGTTCATTACAATACTGAAAACGATATCGAAACGGCTTTTTTATGAAACTAAATTAGAAAAATACATTTTTAAATTAACTAAATCAATTAAATTCTTCCAGAACTTCCTCTCTTCTTAATTTTCCTGCTGCTGCCGCAGCCTTATTTAAAATCATACCCAAAACCTCCATAATTTCCGACAGAAATATTATGATTTTATCTATTGGACAGTGACAAGCAAACAACAATCATATTTAACTAGGGAAACCAACGGCTCAATTGCAATTAAGGTAATATGATTTAATATTCCCAACTAATTTCCAATGGGCGGGCACCTTTACAGTCGGCAACACTATCTGCAACTCAATTGCTCCATGCATTGCACAAGCAAGACGTTTTTACAGCTGGCCATTCAATTGTGATCGAAAGGGATAGAATAGAATAGAATAGAAAAATTCTTTATTTCAAATTACATTCATTCATACAGAATATATAAACAAACATAAAATGAAATGACGTCAAAGTTGTAACTAATGCATTTTTACAAAATATGTCCAATATACGAGTAGATTAACATAATATACATACCAAAAACAGTACCTATTATGTGTTTTACCTAAATAAATTTCTAATTTCGAACTTTTAATCCGCATCACATTTCCAAGAAGTCTTTTATACTGTAAGGCTCTAAGTCTAACAGTAGTTTTTTTACCTTTCTCTTAAATATCTTCTCTGTAGGGACATTTTTAATATCATAATTAAATTTGTAATAAGATTTAAATTGGAGACGGCAGTGCTTAATTTCAACTTTGCAGCGGAGGCTGCAAGAAAGATCACCCAGAACCGTTTTTTGGCATGTGATGAAACTTGCAAGGCTATTGCAGAAATAAATCAGCTGACTCTTCAATGCGTATGTCTTCTTTTAAGCTTTATTGCGTCTTGCAAAAGACTTGCCGACTGTGAAACGACTGTGAATCCCAAATTGCATCCACAGAGTGGCAAAAAAGTCGCGCATAATGCTTGTAACTTTTGAATTACCTGGTGTATGAAAAAGTGACCTTTATGAAAGTTGCTCGGTAAATTATTCCCCACATTTCTACCTGCATATATTTTTTCTGTCATCTCTGGTTTGGTTGCTAACTTACTTTTTTTTAAATGGAACACCCTTCAGATTTGTATTCTACTGAGAAAACTCTGAATTTTTTGTATTTCAAATTTTTACCTGCAAGCGTTTCCGAGATAATGACAGCTGAGTTCCTGTTTAATTTTCTGTTGTCTGATGTCTAATTTGTTCACACTATGGTTCATCTGAATGAGAAACAACGAGTTGAAATTTTAATAATGAGCGGTTACTGAAATATGAAGAAATCGCAAGATCAGGTTTGTCAGCTTTTCATTGAATTATATCCAAATAGGCTTCCAATAAATCAGTCAACGGTGTGTCAAGTGGTAAAGAAATTTCGAAAAACAGGCAGTGGTGGGGAAGCCGCTAGATCAGGTCGACCTAAACAGCAACCGGGGGAGACAAAGCTTTGGATTTCATGCTCTCAATACATGAAAAAGTTATTGTTTTACCGGGTGTAAATAATGGCATAAACGAGCAGGTATGGTTCCAGCAAGATGGAGCACCTGCTCATTATGCGGCAAATGTTAGACAATACATAAGCGAACAATTTCCAGCACGTCGGATAGGCAGAAGAGGTGCTATTGATTGGCCAGCGTGATCCCCGGACTTAACACCGCTCGACTTCTTTTTGTGGGGATACTTAATGTATAATTAGTAATAAGTCTACGTTAACCGTCCAAATGACTTAGAATCTTTAAAAGTCAGAATTAGTGCTGAAATTCGGGCCATTCCAGAGGACTTCCTTTTAAACGTTGTAGACGGGTTCAGGGATTGACTGGCGTTCTGCATAGCAGAAAATGGTGGTCATTTTGGACACCTGATCCACTGAAAAGGTTTCACTTGTTTATTATTCCTATGTTAAGTCGTTCAATTTTCTAGGCTATTTATTTTGTTATTATAAAGTTTGTTACAATTTTTAATAAATAAAAATTTGAAATACAAAAAATGTGGGGAATAATTTACTGAACAACTTCCATAAAGGTCACTTTTTCGTATACGAGGTAATTCAAAAGTTACAGACATTATGTTCGACTTTTTTGCCACTCTGTATATGCATTATAACGCAGGGTTAAAAATGCAGAGTGAACATACATAGGTGCGGATCGGCCTTTATATTCACATTGCAGGCATTCAAAAATTAACGAAATCTATTTTCTAATTAACTGGACAACACAGCAAGTTGTATTACATTTTTGTTTCAGTTTTTAAAAATTGTTTTTTTTTAATCAAAAATTGCTCTTTTTTCAAAGTTAGTACGTAATAACATATTTTGTAATACCTTATACCTTTTCAAATGTAAGAATGCGTTTCATTAAATACAAAGAACCATATAAACAAATTTATATTTTAAATTTGTGTAAGTGATCGATATGTTTTGATAAATTGGGTCATAACGCCCACGACTGTACGTCATCGCGTTGGCGTTGGAAGGAACGACCCTTGGTCGAAAACGGACCTTTTATAATGATTAAAACAACAAAGTGGCTTGTGTTTTTTTCTCGCACAAGAGATCTTATGAAAGTTAAGTGGGTAAGGGGATGCTAGAAGTTTTATTATTAACGGTAGGAGGGTATAATTCTTTTAGCTTTTATTAGAACATCTTCTATTACACCTACAAGGTAAATAATTAAGCTCAACTATTTTAGGACATTTTGGGTTGTAAAATGACTTCCCAATTTTTAAACATTTTATATAAGCTATGCAATTGTGGCCAAGGGAGTCGGTAATGGTGGTAGTCCATAAAAAACACTATTGGAAAATAGACTACGTGTGATCCGTTGTTACCACGTCATCATCAGTAGCCAATCAAATATTTGTTTAGGGAGCTGACGGCTCGTCAGGGTTATCACGGATAAAAGTTGGTTAATGTTAACTTTTTTGCGCATCAGCGTTCCGTGTTTTGAGAAGCATTTTCATGCAGTCAATAAAAAAGTTTGGTTAGAATTTCGAAATTTATTGGCGAGTTATAAGTTCTTTTTTTAGTATTCGTGGTGAGTTAATGGAATAAATTCGCTTTAACGAATATGAACGACTATCTGGCATTTTATTTAACATAGTTTTCAAATTTGTCTTAAGTAGTCTTAACTCAGTTACGTCCGTCTCCATTCGGATGATGCCAATTTCATCTATGCGTAATTAGGGGTGGGCAAAATAACCGATTAATCGATTGTGAAAATTTTAAAAATCGAGTACCTAAACGATTATTTTTTGATTATTCGATTATGCATTTTCATAATCCTAGTTAGCAGCCTGCTAAGCGAATTCTCCTGTTGGAATAAACTATCTATACTCCGGTACCAAAATAATTGGCAGTGACTCATTTTTACCGGGGTGTGCAAGACGTAAGGGGAACACCAATTCCAGAGGCGTGTCATTTTAAACAATAATAATTCAAAAAATATATGAATCTTTTGTTTATCATTATAATATATTTACATTTACTATAATAAATATAATATTATAAATTAAACTGAAAAACAAATTAAGCATTTAAATTTGGTGATCTAATGAAGTAATTAGAGAAACTAAATTACGCAGGTATAAAATCCAAAAAGAATAATAAAGCAACGGTATATGTTATTTACATAATGTTTTTATTATACTACATAATAATAGAAACATATAATAGTGGATTAAGGGCAAAACTTAAACCTAAATTATAAATGTTTATAAATTTCCTAACTATTGGTAACAATAGTTAGGAAATTTATAAACACGGTAGTAACTAATAAACACTAATTGATAATAATTTGACAAATTATATTCCACGCCGACATTAAAAGTGTTATAATGACAATACGTTACAATTTTAAATGCAATATTACCATTACAGCGATTATTCACTATCTGAATCTTCTGTTATCTGCAGGACTTATAATAATAGGTTCTACCATGACTTCAACGCGTACATCTAAGTCCCACATTTTTTTTTCTACGCCCTCGATACGCACTTATGTCAATCTGCTGCTTGCACATTCGCTATTGCCGTTTTTAACAGTTCTTTAACATATTTTAATTTAAAAGTTTTATTCGCGCCACTTCGCCTTTTATCTGTGCCCATATAAGCTCGATTGGATTTAGTTTACAATGATAAGGCGGTAAACGTAATATTGTAACACCTCGTTCACGAGCCATTTCATCCACTACATATTTCATATATTTGTCTTGCAAGATCGAGCGTTTTTTCGCCAAATCCAATATTTTTTTCTTCGAGCCAGTCAACAATCTTTCCTTTTCGCCACGAAGAAGTTGGCAAAGCTTCCACCCGACGCGACGGCTGTGGTCTGGTGCATTATCCATCACGATTACCGACCCACGTTCAATACGCGGTAAGATGGATTTAAACCAATCTTCAAACACTTCCAAGTTCATATCCTCATGATAATCACCGGTTTTACAAGAAAACCAGAATCACCCCCGATGTGGGTTATAATTAACCGACGACCTTTTCCTGAAGGAGCTTTCAATCCAGTGGACAGTCCATTGATAAAGGCGTTACGTGCACTTTCCGATGAGTGGCTAACTTTGTTTGCTGATCAATAAAAATCTTTTTCCGTCCTCTTGTTTCTTTCTGATCGGACACTTTAGTATTCCTATTGCCCTTGATAGTTCTATAAACAGTACGGCAAGATGTCTTAGTAAATAAGGCACAAAATTCTGTTGCATCAGTAAATGATATTCCACTGTGTGTACTTAGAATTCCCTAATATACATTTTTTACAATTGTCCGCTCCCCAGGTTTTAAAACACGTCGTTTTGTAACTTGTTGGTTACTATCACTTAAAGAACTCGCCTGCATTGTAATATTTGCTGTTTTGAATAACCACCTAAATAACACCAAAATAATAAAACTGAATTGCTAATATCCTCTTGATTGAAATGTGTCTACGACACTGAACGTTGGTTAGAGGCGATAAGAAAGCGTGCGAGCGCCTTTAGACATGGGTTTTTCTTACCTGCGTTGCCAAATAAGTAGACCAAGTACCGTAGGCTGTAAATGCCCTTAATGACCTGCTGATTTTGGTACATTTTATGAGAATTTGAATGAAATATTTTAAAACCTGGCAACATGTAACGACTTATTATTGGACAATCTTCCCAAGCGGTTTTAAATGCTTTTGATTCAGTTAAAAGTGTGTGAATCGATGTTAATTATTTTCTCCGCACACCGTCAATAGTGATAAGAACAGTTTTGCCAATTATTTTGGGATACCTACATATAAACATAATATAATATTATGCTTTTTTTCTTAAAGAAAAAACAGTAATATAACGTTAAAATAAAATTTGTGCCCCGTATTATGTTTACTGTTTGCTGGAATTTTTGAAAGAAAACAAAGTAATAAAAGTACCAGACTAACCAAGTGAGGCAATTATAAAAAATTAAATCATAATCGTATAGAGCGTGCAAGCAAAAGAAAATGGATAATATGTTTTTACAATTTTTTCATTCATATTTTTTTCAACATCAAAATTTGCAGAAAAGAACATTCAAGAAAGTGTAAAACGCTTTAGTGGTGGAACAGCAACATTGAAGTCTTTAAGTGATACCAGATAGGCTTGCTGTGTCAAAGCAGTGCGTTCTTTATTAGATAATTTCTCTTTACGAACGTACGAGAGATTTCTGAGACAGACCCTGACATTGGTGGACAAGCCAATGCTTTATTAAAAACTATGGAGGACTTCAACTTTGTTGTGACCTGCTATTACTCAGGAGAGTTCTAGCACAATGTGACATACTGTCAAAGACCCTTCAGTTAAGCAGTGTGACCTACGAAATTGTGAAATCTCTAAAAAACAGCACACTTGAAGTATTGCAATCCTTCAGAACAGATGAGTTTTTCACAAAGTTCAATGACTGCACAGAAATCGCTGACAAGTGCGGGTTTAGAGCTGTCGAGCTGCCAAGAAAGGGCAAAATTCCCTCAAAAATTGGGGGGAGGGAGTAAAGCTCCATTTGAATCTGTAGAGCAGTACTACAAGGTTTCAATCCTTTGGCCAGTTATTGATATCCTAAACGAGGAGATAGAGGCCAGACTTCAAGAAAACAACCTAGATGTCCTTAACCACTTAAGCAAAGTTCTAGGTGGAACTGATGTAGAGACAGCCAATGTACAGTATGTGTGTAAATATTACAGTTTAGACAATAAACTTCTTCTGTCTGAACTAGGATGTTTTTACAAAATGGAAGAATGAAGAAACAAAACTATTGAAGAAAGAGCTGACGTTTTTGTACATAAATCTTTGAAAAGTGTGTTCTCTATGCTTTTTGAACTTTTTCGTTTGTTTTTTACGATTCCAATGATCTCGGCATTCTGTAAGAGGTACTTTTCTTGCTTACGGCGGCTAGAAACATACACCAGAAACATGATTGGCCAGAAGAGGTTGTCCTCGTTAGCTCTTTTAGCTGTTGAAAGGAGTGTTGAAGTAAACATTTCCAAAGTTATTGATGACTTTAATTCAAGACAGAAGAGAAGACTTCAATGTGTGTAAAAATAACTTGTGTATGATGACATTGAGTAAAAATAAAAGTTTTTTTTTTAATCATGTTTACTGGATTTTTCCTTTAATCATAAACAAATGGACTGAGCACACATAAATTAAAATTAGGCACACTTTTAAGTTGTGTGTGAATGATAATTACTTTACATGTGGTTTAGTTAATAACTGAAGTCATTTTTAGGGTAAATTGTTATAAAACTAGTGTGAAAAAGCTTCAAAAAGTAACAAATTTAAAGGCAGTTTTTAAAAGTTTTCCGAGGGAAGACCCTCGGATTCTTGGTCTTGCCACACCAGTTAAAAAGCTGAAATAACGCCTATGAATTCAAGACATGGGTAACTGATTCCACGGCGTACCTTAACGACGTTTTTTTTTATCTTAAATTATAATCAGGCTGTAGAACGACTATTTTAAATATTTTAGTATTCTTATTATTTTTAATTGGTTTCAGTGATGGACATGCCTGACCCGTTAATTGACTATGCTGTATCAAAGCGAACATGGATACCACCAATGCGACGCCGATCTATTACTCCTTTTTTTGACGGAAGGTAACATATTCCTGCTGCTTTACGTTAACTTTTAATTTAAGATATTTGATTTTATTCCTTAAGGGCTACGACTCTCGGTAGGTTTGCTTGGACGGTCGCGGCGAGGACCGAAGCTACTCGTCGGTGAGTAGGCGGTGACATAGTCTTCCAGGGCCGATGTTCTCGCGTGGTTATTTTGCTAGCTTATGCGTTTTGATTCGCATTCAGTGCTTATTAATCATTTATTTGTTGGGGGCGCGGATACATCGATAAGAAATAGTTAGCACTTACGATTTTCAATATGGAAAATTATAAATATGTAAGAAAACGGAATACCGGGTGTTGCATCGTCGAGCGGGACATAGGAAATTCCATGTAATTTTAAATGGGGTCAATTATTGGCTTCCCTAATTATTTTAGAGAAAAATTCTATTTAGGTTTATTAAAGAGCACTAAACCCCACATTCAAAAGAATAACTTTAGATATTTTTGATGAGCCCGTTTACGGGTTATCGCCGATTTCTTTTTAACTATTTCTCCTTTTTATGGCCCCGTATTTGCGGGCACCAGTCAAGGTAAAAAATGACTGTCAAATAAAGTTGTCATTTTGAAATGTGTGCTTATTGTTATAAAAACTCGTACATCGAAAATATTAAAGGTGTATTTATGAGTACAAATTAATCTGAATAAAACTAAAATAAAGTATCCAATTACAAGGTTAATTATGACATTTTACATGTTTCAATATTTTACTAATTAATAGGTAATTAATAATTCTTGCATCTCTTCTTTGTTCCTGCCTTTCTTCACATCTGCAGTTATTTATTACAGTGCCTTTTGTCTCAAATTTCTTGATATTCCTTTCGACTGTAGATTTTGCAGGTATCGGTCTATTCGGATACGGAGCAGCAAACATGTCTGACACATTTTGATAACTATTTCCTTGATAATATCATTTAATCATCAATATTTTTTCTTCAGAAGTGTAATTCATGGCTAATATTTTCGATGTACGAGTTTTTATAACAATAAAGCACACATTTCAAAATTACAACTTTATTTGACAGTCATCTTTTACCTTGACTGGTGCCCGCAAATACGGGGCCATAAAAAGGAGAAATAGTTAAAAAGAAATCGGCGATAACCCGTAAACGGGCTCATCAATGAATTGAATGTGGGTTTTGGTGCTCTTTAATAAACCTAAATAGAATTTTTCTCTAAAATAATTAGGGAAGCCAATAATTGACCCCATTTAAAATTGCATGGGATTTCCTATGTCCCGCTCGACGAGGCAACACCCGGTATATACGGGAAAATAGGTTTTGCTAAGAGAAGAAAAAATGTAAAATTCAATTACTATGTTTACGAAGATACTAAATACTAATCTTATGAGTAAGAATTCTATTCTTATAGCACAAATAAGGAGAAACCTGTGGTTATAGTAACACCCATATGCTATTCAGTCAAAAAAAAAAAAAAATTAGATTAGTTTTAAAAATATAACTCGAAAATAACATTCAAATTTCCGAGAGAGAATAAGAATCCATAATTTTTTGCCAGTTTTTTTTTTAATAATTTTCTCAATTTCTTTAGACAGTTTCTGATAAAAACAAAAATAACTCAATGGAATGAGTTATATTATATTTGGATTGATTTTAAAGCACTTAAAATATTTATATTTAGGGCACACCCTGTATGGCAAGAATTAAGATACCATGCAACACTGGCCTTCAAGCAAACTCGTGCTATATAAAATAAAGAAAACGTACCAAAATAAAGCAGTAAGTTGGACCCCTTCATAAAGAAAATATTATAGAGTTTAAATAAAGTTCATTAAATTTTAAGGTCAATATTAATTGAATTTAAACCAAATTAACAGTAAACAGGTAACAAAAAAACAAAACCTGTAGTATAGGTAAAATGGGGTCTTAATCGTCAAACAATAAAGAATATTAATATATAGTATATATACTTAGCTAACGAGACCAATTGTACTCGGTCATAAATACAAAAGGCACATTTATCTGAACAAAGCATGTGGTGTTAAATTATAGCCATTTGGAAGCAATATACAGTGAAAAAAAAAATAGATAAGAAAAATGAACTACGCTTACCTAATGGGAGCTGTAGGGTCTTTAAAATTGATATTGGGGGTTCCAACGTTGATGTGTGCTCCAGATGGTCGGCCCCTTATGGTCTTAGTGACCCGACTTAACTAAAAGAGAGCCCCAGAAAGTGTTTTAGGAGAACAGATGATTTATTACAGCTTTTTTTACATGTTAACCATTTTTACTTTTAAAAAATCTCAGGTATTCAAAGTCTATTAATTTTCTAAATTGGCAAAGCTTGATGTTTTGTTTTTGTCTAGTAGTGTGTAGTAGGTAGGTAGATATTTAAACCTCAAGGCATGCCGCATAGAGCCGGCATTTTTTGCTGGAGTTTTTATACAAAAGAAAGAAATGTGAACAATAATGTTATATTTGTGGCGCTTACTTTACCTAATACTGCGAATTTCCCTGTTACTTGTTTTCACTGGCACATATTATATAGACAGTAATAATAATTTAATTATATAAAGTTATAAATGTATGACTAAAAACTCATTGCCAGTTGTGACACTAGTCCAACAAAATACTATGAACGTACCTAAACATTATTGTTATGGTGTTTTCTGTAATATGTAATTGCACAGACAGCATATCACTTTATTTATTAGGTATGTATGTAAATTTTAAGAAATTAGAACCATAATTTTGAACGATTGTCTTTTTTTAACGGACACGGACACAGTTTGTGAATATTAAGACTCAAAGGTCTCAGACTAATATAATATTAGTAGTCTCTATACAATAATAGCTGCTAAACTTTTGACATAGTTTGGACATATTGCATTTAAAATATTAAATTTGCTTGTATAATAACAAAAAAGTATATTATATGGGGACAAAAGGAAAATCTGGTGGAGAAAGACTTTTTGCTTTCGTCCCCATACTTTGAACTCTACCTTGAGAATTGGCTATTTCTTCAAAATAAAAGTATATACATATATATTGTTAATTTATTATTATTCATTATGTTTTTTTTTATAAAATACAAAAGCAATATAAAATATACTGTTGTTTTTTGAATTTATTTTTGGTGTATAGTAACTATACCTACTTTAGTAAATATACCAAAGCAAAAAAATTAATTTTATTCAATAATATAATATTACTATAAAATATCTAACAAACACTTAAAAACGTCTCATGTTGCCGGGCGAAATCTCTACTTACTAGTTACAACGCATCGGCGTATATTAATACTTACCTATATACCATTCCAAATTTGAAATCCATTGGACTATAAATAAACTCACAATTCATTTTCTGCTATGTACCATCCACAACCGTAGCCCTTAACGATCTAATAAATCTAATAAATATATTCTATACAATATTTTAAGTTAAAATTAATTTTAACCCCAGGTACGGTGTCCCAAAATATCGCCGTGTGGATACTGAACCGACGGATTCCATAGAATTTCTCCATGAATACGAAAACGAGTTTCCAGATGGTCCACTTTCCAATGCTGATGCTTTACCACCTAGGGTTCCTTTATCAATGATGGACGAAGCAAACCAAAATTTTCGGGAAGAAGAAATGTATCCTCTCATTAAGTTGCTATATCAACTGCAGGTAAAAATTGTATTTTAGACATTGTCTGTTCACGATAACAATTTCATTAGAAATCGTTTCGAATATTTTCTTGATAACGATAGTTCTGATTTTGCTTCAGCTTTCTCCAAAAGAAATCGAACAGTACCTTAGCAAGTCAAATTACGAAAAGTTATCAAGAATTTTAAATCGATTTGAAAAGGCAACCGAAAAGGAACCACCCAGTGATCTTTTAATAAACCAGCTATTGAAACAGAAGATAGAACAGGCTGAAAATAACCTAAAAGGTAGATCTGTTTAATCGATATCTAGTTTTGATTGCTTCACCTAGATACAGATAATTGGGCAACCCTATCATCCAATAAGCACTTTGACTATCCACCCCTTCAGATTCTACCATCCAGACTATGCCTAAATTAAAAGTATACTGGGTTTTTTACTTGAAACTCCGAATGCCTATATCTCTCCCTCATATACATAATTTGAATAAAGTCTGGAAACGGCTTAATAACATCACAATTTATTGGCCGATTTAAACCAAATTTGGTATAGTTGTGTAAGAGGATCTGACGCACCGAATGACGATATTGGCGTTGTTGCCAGCTTATTAGTTTGTCTGGAATTCGAACGAATTTTATATTTTTAAATTTAACACCCTGTATATTTTTTCATTTATAGTTTTTACTTTAAATTTGTTACACTTTTGGTTTAACATACCTTGTTCCTAATCTCAGTAGTTTTCGAAATAACTAGTACTATTTAGAAAAAATATATTTTTTATATTAAGGCGGGTACGCACTTGAGCACGAATCCGAATGAGGCAAGCCGAGGCCGAACCAAATGCCTCGTGTTGTCAAGATTTCTCCTTCGCATGAGGCAACACGAGAACGTATGAGGCGTGCTCAGTACTGCTCAGTGTTTGTTCGGCGTGTGTTGTGTATAAATAATATTAATAATAAAATTAATGTAAAATATAAAGATACAAAAATTGTTTAAAAAAATGCCTACAAATAATACCGTATTATTAAATGCCTCGATTGCTTGTGTTAGTTTTATTATGATTTTGCACAAATTGTCAAAAAAGAAAAATAAAAAGGCAAAGCGTTTCTGGTCATCCCAGCTATATTTGAGAAGACGACGTCTGAATCACATTAATAGTACGTTTTTATTAAATGATCTTTTGATGGACTATTGATGTTACAAATTTAAAAATTTTACTAGAATATCGAATCAGGATTTTTATTTTATTTTACATAATATTAAGCACAAAATATGTAAAAAGATACTCGGTTTCAATTTTTTTCTTAATCCTTAATCTTCTTTTTTTTAGTTTCTTATAGTAAAAACTATTTCGGGGATTCCATGGCACATCCGTGCTTCTAAATTCTTCAATTAAACTTAAACATACTTCTTGGCTCCACTCCATTGCATACAAATTATTAAAAGACAAAGTAATTAAACAATTAAAATGCTACTAAATATATTTATTTGAGCGTGTTCTCTGCCTCGCCTAAATAAAAGCACGTCCAGACTGAGCAGGAATTCCTTTGATGGACCGACATCAGATGGCTCGGTCTGAGACGGTCTGAGGCTGTTCGGCGCACGATTTGAGAATATTGCCGCGCCTCGGGGCACCGTCCATACTTGTTGCCTCATGCGGCCTCGGGTTGCCTCATTCGAATTCGTGCTCAAGTGCGTACCCGCTTTTAAATGTTCAAACTGTTTTCCCTGTACAGCTTGACAGTGCGCTAATTAAAAATAAGATTTTTCAATTGTGTTGTAAATCATTTCTGGCGTTATTAATTCAAATTCGTCCAAAATTCGACGCTGCAAATCGGCCAAATCTTGAGGTTTTGTGATATAAACTCTGTTCTTCAAGTGTCCCCATAAAAAGTAGTCGTTAGGCGACAAATCAAGGGACCTAGGTGGCCACTCGATTGTACCCCCTCTACCGATCCACCTATTCGGAAAAGTGTTGTTCAAAAATTCGCGCACGTGTCGACCAAAATGGCGAGGAGCTCCGTCCTGTTGGAAGAATGTACTTAAATAATTTGTACCCATCACATTTCGTATAGTAGGGATTTTTTGCGTTTCCAAGAGCTCAAGGTAAAGTTGTGATGTTTTTTTTCCATCAATAAAAAATGGACCGATCTTGTGGTTACCCAGAAGCCCAGCCCACACATTCAATTTTCCAGGGCGTTGTGTATGACCTTCTCTCATCCAATGGGGATTTTCATTTGCCCAAAACCTACAGTTGTGTCTATTGACTTTACCATTTAACATAAATGTTGCTTCGTCGGAAAATACTATAAATTTGAAAAACTGGTTATTTTGGTCAAACCTTGACATCATAATATCACAAAATTCAATTCTTCGCTCATAATCATTTTCTGATAACTCTTAAACTACATGTATTTCGAAAGGGTGATATTTATGTTTTATTAAAACATTATGGACGGATTTGAAGCAGACGTCACTTACTTAAGAAATTTTTCTTAATGAAGAAACAGGGGTTTCAACAACATGTTGTAAAATTTCTAAACTTTTCTCTTCATCTACTACTGCTGGTCGTCCTGATCGTCGCCTATCTCTACAATTTCCAGTTTTTTCGAACCGTCGGACAGTTTTAAGAACAGTTGCTTTTGAAATTGGATTTCGGTTTGGAAATGCGTCATTAAATAGATTTTTAACCTTTTCGTAAGACCTGACCCTATCGCCATATCCTCTCATGATAAGAATTGTAATTCTTTCACTTTTGGTTAAAGACATTTTTGCATGTAAAAATGACAGCTTTAATGACTTTACATCAAAACTGAACTGGTGTTTTATTTATTAATAAATGAAACACAATTTGTTGATATTTTCAAAACACGTCGTTATTTCGAAAACTACTGATATTAGGAACAAAGTACGTTATACCAAAAGTGTAACAAATTTAAATTAAAAACTATAAATGGAAAAATATACAGGGTGTTACATTTAAAAATATAAAATTCGTTCGAATTCCAGACAAACTAAAAAGCTGACAGCAACGCCAATATCGTCATTCGGTGAGTCAGATCCTCTTACACGACTGTACCAAATTTGGTTTAAATCGGCCGATAAATTGTGATGTTATTAAGCCGTTTCCAGACTTTATACACACACTGTATAGGTAAACATGACAATAGCACAAGAATCAGCCTTCAGCTTAAATTAAAGATTTCTGTTTTCTTAGAAGTTTTTATGTTTTTCGGCATTTTTCCCGTTTTTGTAATAGTTTTCGTTTGTTTTAACAAATAAGTGGATATTATAACGTTTACAATTGATATTTTAGTGAATATTATGGCAATATTTTAAAGATACATGCCAAACATCGTAGGTACCTGTAAGTGAAAAAATTTTAATATGATTCCGAAAAAATATTAAATTTCGGAAACACAAACTTCGGATTTGTGATCGGCGATCTCAAATTAGGTTGTAAATAAAAACCATTAGCAAACAATTCGCTGTAGGTACCAAGTTTTTCAAATAATTATTAAAATAACTGAGTGCTTAACTTGAATTAACTTAAATATTTTTTTTGGAAAATAGTGCTTTATCCAACGATTTTTTGGCTTTACTGTATTCCATTTGAGGTAAGCTTTTTAGAAAATCCAAAAAAGTTACGAAATTCGAGTTGGCCTATAAGGCACCAGAATAGGGTTGCCACATGGCCGGGATTGTCTCGAAACTAACTGTGTTGCCCCGGATCCCGAATTCATATTTTTAGTCCCGGAAAATCATCAAAAGTCGAAAACATTGTTAAATCTGCCGTTTCCCTAAACGATGTACGAGTGGCAACGCCGCGCAGTAAGATATTTTTTCTACTAGCGTGCGGAAAAACGCATTTTCCGCACATGTTTTAGTGCGGAAAATCCACTTTTCCGCACCGTGCGGCAAAGATTTTTCCGCACTGTTATATTTTGAAATTAAATTTAATTAAATTAAATGCTGTACGATTTGAAGTCACTGTTCATCATATTACCTTTGAAATATCTTAGTTGCTATGGTGTATATAACCAGTTGTTGATTTGTATGTCACTGTCAACAGAATATTATAAATTTAAACTAGTTTATCAGTTTTTCTACTGGAGTTTTGCTGAATTCTTCGGCACGCAAAATGATTTCCGATGAAGAGATGAACGAATTAATATTGTAAAATTTTGTTCTTTGTAATAAAAATTTTAAAAAAAACTCCGTTTTTTAAATTATTTTCAATTTGTTTCCTCACGCTAGTAGAAAAACTATTGTTCCTAACACGTGCAGAAACCTATTTTTCCGCACTTAAATGCTTGACACCACTCCGCTACGCGTCGTGCTGTCAACGGCATTTGCGTGCGGAAAAATCGATTTTCTGCACTTGTTAGGAAAATAGCTATTTTAATTTTATATTAATTTCATTTTTCGTTACATTACTTAGTACTAAATACTTCAAAAAATGTGTTTGTTTTATTTAAAATTTATTGTTTTTAGTATGTTGTTTTTTTTGTTTTTGAAATGAAATGAAATGAAAATAACTTTATTTAGCACTTGGCTAGTTATACCTAGATTACAAATAGCATCAACTTTGATTACATAAATACATAAACAGTCTGTTACTAAAATTATGTATATTCGGCGCATTTTTTACATCATCAGGCAATTCATTAAAAAGGCGAAGCCCCTCATATAGCAGCGTCCTTTGCAATGCCGAAGTTCGCACAATTTCCAGATTGTAGTTTTGTTTAGATCTAACATTGTAATTATGAACCTGTAGGCGTTTCCGTACATAATTATTTAAGTACTGTGGCATTAAGTTATGTTCAATTTTATATATCAGAACAAGGTTCGCTCTTACAATGTTCTGATCAACATTTAACCAATTTAGAGTTTTTAACATGTTTTGAATTGGTGTATATCTATTGCAATTTAATAAAATACGCATAATTTTATTCTGTTGTATTTGATTTTGTTTAAATAAATAAAGTTTAAAGTACATAAGTTAACAACTTGAGTGCTATGTTAACATTTTTATTTCTTAATAGGCTGGTACACAAAAAAAAGGATAGTCAAAAAAGTGATGATTACGGTAGTTAAAAACCTCGATAGTTTATGAAAGTGGATTCACTGTACAGGGTGTCCAGTTCTCGTGTGTTTTCACACACCAGCTCCCTTATTATAAAATATGGAAATATGGGATTTGTGGCTTACTGTTCTATTATTTTATGAAACCTTCATTGCCGCAAACTAAATTTTCATAGCCCTCTCAGCTCCTGACATACAGGGCGATTTTGAAAATTTGTCATTTCTGACGCTAACCTGTATCTCGATTATTTAATAACTTATTAATTTGGTAAGAATGGATTATTTTAGAGTTTTTATGTAGAATTCAGTGGCGTAGTTAGTTTTTCCTTCTAAAAAGTTTTGTTTTTAAGTTATGACCCAAACTACTGTTTCTTTAAATGGGACACCCTATATTTTATTCCTTTCTCTTATCCCTCTTCTTAAGAGCTTTTCAAGAATATATAATAAATTCTAAAACGGGATAATTTTAACATTTTTTGTAAAAATCATTTTTCGTATAGAAGACAAATAAAAATTAAGAACATTATTTTTATTATACAACTTTATATTATTACATTACATTACTTTAAACCAACAATAAAACAAATATATTATTTTATTAAATTACAAAAATTCCTCTAATTGGGCTCCATTGGGTTCTACTAAATACTTTCGACTAGTGCTAGGAATCAAACTCTAATAATTCGACTATTCGAATATTCAATTATCAAATGCTTTTACTTTAAAATTAGTTAATGTTACGTGCTAAAAGTAAATAAATTAAAATTAAATATTTCTAAAACGAAATTTATGGCAATAGTAAATAATATAAATTATGAAAATATAAATATTTTTATAGATGACCAAAAATTAGAAATACTTCAGTCTTTTAAATATTTAGGGATAATAATGGATTCTAAATTAAAATTTGATGCTCATTTTGAAAACCCTATATCTAAAATTGGAAAAAAAATTAATTATTTCAAAAGAGTAAGTAAAAATTTAAGTTTATTTAAAAAAAAAACAATATATAACACAATAATTTCACCTCATTATTTGTATTGCTCTACAATTTTATATACTGCAAATGAAGGAATTTTTAGTAGACTTCAAATTTTACAAAATAAGGCGATGAGAATAATAATAAATGTTGATAAATACACAAAGATAAATTATATGTTAAATAAACTTAAATGGTTGAATATAAGAAATTTAATATTTTTCCTAGTTTGTATTTTTATTTATAAAATTCAAAATAATTTATTACCATCTAATTTAAAAGACTTTATAACGCAAAACTTTGAAAATCATAACTATCAAACCAGAAACAATCAAAATTTTTGTTTAGGGAAAGTGACAAAGAATTTGACATATAAATCAATCTTTTTTAAGGACTTCTCGAATATAATAATTTAGATTCTTTAATTAAGAAACAAAATTCCTTAAGTAAATTTAAAAAATCCTTAAAAATATAATTACTTAGAAAACAAAATATCTGATAAAATTTATTTAAAAATATTTTTGGTGCATAAAATTGTAATTTTAAATGTTTTAATTATTGTTAAAAAACTAGAATTTATAATATTGTAGCAGTATTGCTAAAATAAATTTTGTTACTGCTACTACTAGCCTTTAAAAAATTGTATTATATAATATACCACATAATATCTTATAATAGGTAGTGCATATGCTTAAAAGTTTTCATTTTTTTAAACACGTAGAAGCTAAAGCTAAAATTTAAATGAAAGGTATTCAAAGTCAAATTATAAAATTATTCAATGTTTGAATATCACTACGAGTATTCAAATATTTCAAAATTTGAATATTCGAAATCAAATATTCGAAACCGAATATTTGAATAATCATAGGCGATATTCGGATTTTCTATACAGGGTGAGTCGGTAGGAATGGGCCTAACTCTAAGGGTGTAGTCCATACATCAAAATAATAAGAAAAAACTCAAATGTTGTTTCATATTCATTTGTTTTCAAGTTATAAGGCAAAAATAAAATATTGCGTTAATTTAGCTTTCCTGTAATAAATGTTATTATTGTTTGCTTTTGATTGTTGTGCTGTCACTATCCTATTAGTGTCAGTATAAAATGTTACATTGATTCACCGTTAACTTTCGGATTTGTATCATTTTAATTTTATAAAATGCCACACATTTATTCACATCTCGAATACGCCTATATGGTTTTTATTTATGGTTTGTGTAATGGGAATGCTACTGCGGCTGCTGAAGAATATCGTGAACGATTTCCACATGAAAGAACACCGAACAGAAATGCCTTTATAGGAGATTCCTTTAAACATTAGAATTGAAATGTATTATCAACATAACGGAGCGCCTGCCCATTTCGATCGTCGGGTCAAGCAATATTTAGACCAAAGGTTTCCAGGGGTTTGAATTGGTCGCGGTGGTCCTAATAGTTGACCTCCTAGATCGCCAGACCTCACGCCGTTGGACTACAACTTATGTGGTTGGTTAAAAACTGAGGTTTACAAAGTAAAAGTAGATACTAGGGATGCATTAATTAGACGCATTAGAAATGCTGTACTCAATATTAAAGAAAGACACGAATCAATTAGAAGATCCACGCGCGCCCTTCGTAAACGAAGCAGGAAATGTCTGGAAGTAAATGGCGGTATTTTTGAAAATTTACTAAACCAATGATTTATTTAAAACAATGTTAATGTTGGATTTTTTGGTTTAACAATATTATTATTTTATTTAACGCTGTAACTTGAAAACAAATGAATATTAGATAACAGCATTTCAGTTTTTCTTATTATTTTGATGCATATATTACACCCTTAGAGTTAGGCCCATTTCTCCCGACTCACCCTGTATACCCTTATAAAAAAAATCCAACACAGGAAGATCAGGTGAACTTGGAGGCCACCTGACAGGTTCATTGGTACCAATCAATTTGTCGGGAAATGTGGTTTCTAAATATTCTCTCACTATATGAGAAATGTGACTCGGAGCGCCATCTTGCTGGTAATAAATTTGATTTTAATCGGCCAAAGGAACATCCATTATATTTAGGTGTCTATTTCCGGTTAAAGTTCCTTCATAGATAAAATACTTAATTTCAGTGCCAAAAATAAAGCATGACATGCTTCTCGTGGAAATATTACGTGTTGGTTCTCTTGGAACCAGTACCTTGAATTGTTTCGGTTTAAGATACTAGAGCTCGTAAAATAAGCCTCGTCGGACCATACCACCCTTTTTTCAAAATTTCCGTTTTCCTGCAACATTTGTAGGTACCAGTTGCAAAAAACTATCCTACGTTCTGCGTCACCGGGATGCAAATGTTGGACAAGATGGTATTTGCACCGTCCAAATATGGACGGTGGTATTTGTATGGTTTCAATTTATATTTTTTTAGTATTAACTGCGTTCTTGATTTTTTAATCCCAATTTCATCAAACACTTTTCTGCATGATATGGATGGTTGTACCGTGACAGAGGCCAAAACATTTATTTCTCTTCTTCCTTATTTTCCTTGTAAAAATTAGGCCTTGGTTTTTTAGAAGATCCGTGATTAATGAGATTGGCTTCGATTTTTTGAACTATTCTTTAATCAGGTTGCGTACCAATTGGCCAGCATCTCTCTTTGTATACGCTTATGAGCTTTTTGTTTTTCCCTTTACAAGATTTACTGAGATTTATTTTACAATCTACTTCTAATCCTAAGTACTTAATTCTATTTAATTGATGCATTGCAATGTTGTATTTTAATTTTTTTTTCTTTCTTTTTATTTTTTTTTTATTTCCTAAATATCTAGATATATTATCTTTTCTGTTCTATATTTTTTTTTCTTTTCTTTTTTGTCTCATTTTTTTTGTTATTATTATTTATTTCCTCTTTTTTATTTTTTTTTTTTCATAGTTTTATATTTCTTTTCGCAATAAATTTATATAATAGTCTGTATATATTAATATTATTTTTGACCAATAAGCTTTCTAAGTTAAATGGGAATTGAACATAAGTTTTAAGGTCCTTAAAGAGTTCATCCAAACATAATTGATTTCTACTACACCCTAGTATAGTGTGTTCCAAATTTCCTACCTCTCCACACTCACAGTGGTGACCCATCTGTACACCTATTTTTTTTTGTGCGTTGGATACAGCGCGTGGCCACTGCGCACCCGAGAAATGGTTCTGATGAAACCTCGATTTGAGACATTCCCAAACCAAGGTTTTTTATTTATTTTCGGAAACATCTTTCGATAGGTGTAACCTTTGCTTGATTGGGAATAGTGTTCCTGCCAATTCTCATACATTCGTTCCTTAGAGATCATAAATATGTCTGTATGGGGAATATAAAAATCAGGTACAAAGCTTATTATTTTAGTGGTGTCTTTAGCCAATTTATCTACATTTAAGATTTTATATACATTAATTATTTTTTTTTAAATATAATTGGCAGGAACCTTGTGAGAACAATTTAGCAGTGCTTGGAGAGAGCTTTTACTATCAGAAAATATAACAAAATTGGTATTGTCCTGATAATCCACACAATAAAGGAGCGACTCATATATCGCCCACAATTCTGCGGAAAAAATAGATGTATTATTTAGCAATCTAAATTTACAAAAAATTATCCCTTTTTAAAAGAAATAAATATAGACTATTATATATTTTTGAAAAGTTCTTAAAAAGAGGGATAAGACAAAGGAATAATATATAGGGTGTCCTTTTTAAAAAAACACAAGTTTGAGTCATCACTCAAAAACAAAAGTCTTTAGAACAAAACTAATTACGCCACTGAATGCTACATAAAAAACTCTATAATAGCCGATTTTTACCTTATTGATAAGTTATAAAATAATCGAGATACAAGGGAGAGTCAAAAATGACAAGCTTTTAAAATCGCCCTGTAAGTCAGGAACTAAGAGGGCTATGAAAATTTAGATTTAAAATAATAGAACAGTAAGCCGCAAACCCCATCTTTCTATCGTTTATAATAAGGGAGCTGATATTTGAATACACACGAAAAGTGGACGCCCTGTACACTTAAATTTCTATTTGTATACAAAATTGTATTAATTGGATACGAATTTTTGAGATACAACAACATAAAACTTCTTCGTGCTTAAATGACCATATAATACATTTCAAAAACAATTAAAATCACTAAGTCACTTACTTGATAGTTACTTACCTGATCTTAAGGGCTGCATGTTCACTTATCCCACAATCAATTATAAGTAAGTAGTAAAAGTGCCTGCACTGGAGAACTAACTAACAAATTTACTTAAAAAGAAAATGCTGTTCCTACGCAACGGTTCTTCGTTCGACGCCGAATAAATTGCGCTTGTAGACCTCAGTATATCCACTACAACAATACATAAATTGCTGTTATATTAACAAGATTTAATGTTTATCAATTATTGTATATCAATTGTCACTTCTGCCCCAACCTAACGACTGCTTTTTACAAAATAAAAATATATTCATTCGTTTTCGAGATAAAATATAGGCCCTCGGAGTTTTAATTGAGTTGCAGAGTATTATTCGCACTTATTTAAATTATTTTTGACAATTCGGAGAGTGAGATGACCTGGATCTGAATAATAAAAGCTGAAGAGAGAATTCTCTTAAGTTTTTATTTTATAGGTTTTATAGCTTGTGGTAAAGTCCGTTCACAGATTTAAGAGAATGACTTACCGACTCGTGTTGACGCCTGTTTAAAACCAGACTGGGGTCTACACAGACCCGCACTGAATTGTATTTCAAGCATGGATGATTTGACACAAATAATAAACAATTTTAGATAGAATATATTATAATTAATTAATGCAACTACAGTTTACTCATTTAATTCATTTTCACTGTCACTATCAACACCTATGTTAATAATAAATCTTTCTGTAATATTCCCAATTTGAATGTATGAATTTTCAACAGTTTTAATATGCGAAACACAATTATTCCAGCTACTCACCGGCACTTTGTCCACTTCAGTAATAATAATATCCAGTACACTAGCGTTTATAGTGGGTGATACATTATTACGTCTAACGGCAGATTTTAATTGATGCCATATGTGTTCTATGGGATTGAATATACAGTGATACGGCGGAAACCTTAGCACTGTATGCCCCTTACTTTTAGCGTAGCTGTCGCAGTAGTACTCCTTTTCTAGGTTCAGAAATTTAAGCACATCAGTTAACTCTCTTTTAGTGTAACTTTCATGAAAATATATATCATTCTGATACATAAATTCCTGTATTGCCATTTTCGTCATCTTTTGAACAAGGGTGCTTGTTTAACTGTCTACTGTGGTAACTTGCGTTGTCCATAATACTCACACTGTTTGGAGAAACATTAGGAATTAACTTATTTACGAACCAATCCTCAAATAACTCCGCTGTGGTATCGTTATGGTAATCCAAACAGGAGTCATTTATATTCTTGGCTGCCAATGAAAGTGCATTTGGTACCCAACCATCTTTGGACCCTGCATGCACTATGGTTATTCTTTTTCCTCTGTTTGATGGTGCCTTTGTTTTACAACTGTCACTAGAATCAACCCAACCTTTTGATGGGGTATCATGGGTATTAAACCAGGTTTCATCTAAGTATATAATAGGTCTGTTCTCACTTCTGTACTGAGCGATTTTTGTCAAATATTCAAATTGCCATGCCTTAAGTCGTTGCGATTCCATAATAACTTGCCGTTTATCGACTTTTTTTTTTAATTTAAAGCCGATTCGTTGAAGACACTTCCACAGCGTTGTCCTACCGCAATTGATATCGGTGTTATCTATCTCAAGTCTTTTTAGTAAATTATCCAGTGTTGGTACTGTATGCTCTTCATACATCTTATAAATTTTGCGTCGGGACTAAATCTTCATCGCTGCGATCTAATTTTTTGCAAGTCCCAGAATCTTTCCTTCTTTTCCTTTCGGTGATGGGTTTATTCACAATTTTCCATACTGTTTTTTCCGAAATTTTAGTCAATGTGGTTGTTTCTTCAATACATTCCATTTTACTCAACTTTTCACGTTCTATGAGAGTTGTATATAGATTTTTTATAATCTCTTTAGAATCTAAAGATAAGTGTCTTCTTCCATTTTCTTTTCCGCACTGTGGTTGTACCTGTACTCCCTCCGGCTGTTCTATACTAGATTCACCAATCCACAGACGCCACATATTTGGATAATCAAAGCTGCGTTTTTATTTTACACGAGCTAATAAAATGACTGGTTTTGCAACACTGACTTGTCTACTTATTTTTTTCCCATTATTTAATAAGGCTTTGTAAACTAATTACGGCCAAGTACGGTCCCTACCTGGATAATAAAATCATTATCTCTATGATTCTTGAAACCCTTTCAACAAAGAATTTTATGATGAGTGATAACTAAAGGCAGCTAGTCATTCTCTTAAATCTGTGAACGAACCATACAATTTTTATTTTATTAGGTGACTTTGGACCGGACGAACGTTTTACACTAACCTACAATACTCCCGATGGCTTTAGAGCTGGATGGGAAGCCAGGGATATCGTATCGTCAAACGACGAATTACCAGAACCCAGAATCTACTTCGACGAAGGTATTGTAGTTAATATTATGTCCTTAAAAGTATAACAATCCTAAAATATTTTGAATATTCAGAACAAGAAATGCCAGAACACAGCGAGTACGGTAGCGGACACCCAGAAGAAATATTTTCGGAAAGGAAGCTGGAATTTCTACCTAGAGAAGAAATTTTTAGGGAGCTTAAACAAAGACAGGAAGAAGATAATCAAAATTTTAACAGAAAATGGAAGGATCAGCCGGTGGTTTATTCTGAAGGTGGTGCTGAGCCTGAAGAGATGGCGGAAATAGGTAATTTAATCAAATTTTATATCGCAGCACTTTTTGAATGAGTATAATGAATCTTGTAGAAAATCAAGAAAGAGAGATTGCTATGAGAGACGACTTGAGCGTGTGGGACAGATACAATATGGGGTTTAAGAGACCGGAGAGGCTAGACGTTAAAAAACCTGGACCTCCTTTTGATCCTGCAATAACAGAGCCCGCAAAAAAAGGTAACTGTTGTTTGTTGTAATCCATGGAAATGATGTAATGAGCCTAAAAAACGTTATTTTTTTTAATTTTATTGGAAATAAGAGCTACGTCTAACTTTAATACCGCCGTTGGATTTTTTTATCTAGCACTTAAATTAAATAATATAATTCTAAACTCCGCCAATGCCTGTAAAATTTCTAAAGAAATTCATAATAACAAGCACCTTCCCACAAACTCAATATTATATACGATAGAAAGAGACAAAACCAGTATCAAGGCACAGCTAATAATTTGTGGCACACGAATCCGCACCCTGTTAGACGTGGGTTGCCAAATTTACCAAAATAAATGATTAATTAATATTTCTTAAATATTATCTTCACCTCTTTAAAAATATAATAAATTATATTATGAGAAAATAAACGGGATATATGTTGCAGGCATATGCACTATACAGGGATACGCCTACGTCTAATTGTTTTATGTAATATAACTAGTGATTTTTAATTATTTTGCTCAAGGGAGGCCATGCATTTTAAAAGCATCATGGCCGTACTGCGTAGATAAGATGACATGATTGTTTTATGACATTTACGTCTTATTTGAATTTGTGTATTTGTAAAGTTTAAAAATTGGAGAAATTTTGTAATTTTTGCAGTTATTTGAAGGTAGGTTACTATTGCTTTAACTAATATTTCTACGGGGAGTCGTCTTTTGACTATGATAAAGTGCTATTTGCAGGATATGATTTAATTTTTTATTTTTCAGCGTATCAAGTTTTGGTGAAGCTTTGTTGCCGGATTGAAAGTTCTACAGTAAAAATGTTTAGTGAAGCACAAAAAATTTTTATTGTTGAAAGTTTTTTTAGAAATGGAAACAAAATAGGCGGTGTGTGGAATTACTCTATGCATGACTGCTTTGATGAATTTCGAACCGAGTTTCCTGATGTTGCGGTGACCTTTCATAATTTTCGTACTGGGTCACAATACCTAATTGATAAATTTCGTCAGACTGGTTCTGTTCAACATAAAAAAGGGGCTGGAAGACCAACGAAACGATCGAATGAGGTTATTGAAGAAGCGCGACAAATTATGGAAAATAATCCTTCAACTTCTATTAGGCATTTATCTCAACAAATTCAGCAAACGGATTTATGCTACAGTACATGTCAAACACTTTTGAAAAAGGATCTGCATCTATAATACCCTTATCGTGTTACGGCTATTCATGAACTCCTTCCCAATGACGTTCCCCAAAGACTTAATTTTTGTGAATGGTTTTTAAACAATTCTCAAGAAGAAAATAGTGGTGCTTTTGAAAAAACATTTTTTACCGATGAGGCTTATTTTTATTTATCAGGCTATGTTAATTCACAAAATATGCGAATGTGGAATACGCAAAATCCGCATGTTTTTGTAGAAAGACCTCTTCATCCTCAAAAAGTTGGTGTGTGGGCAGCAATTAGTTCTAGAAGAATAGTAGGCCCAATTTACTTTAATGGCACAATTACAGCTGAGAGATATCGGATCGAAATTCTGACAACATTTATTAATGAGCTTCACGATGATGAATTGCGGGAAGGTTACTTCCAACAAGATGGCGCTACACCTCATGTAACCAGAGAAAATTTAAATTTTTTAAGTGAATTTTTTGAAAACAGAGTTATAAGCCGAAATACGCAACAAATATGGCCACCTCGTTCCTGCGATTTCTTCTTGTGGCCTTTTATAAAAAACTCCATTTATCGAACACCAATTGAGGATATAAATGATCTTAAACGAAGGATTTCAGAAAAAATTGCCGAAATTAATAATTCTCCAAACGTATTGGTTAATGTGTCTCTGAGGGTAAGAAGAAACATCAGAAGGTGTCTAGAAGTAGGAGGCGGCCATATAAAGTAGGCTTTCAAAGTAAGATAGCTCAGGATTTTATATTACATACCGTCAAAAAACATTATTTTAGGTTTTCAACGTGACAACGCTGCTTTCTTGCAAATTCGCCCTATGATTTAATCTACGCGCTACTGCTACACTATGTATACTGGGTCACAGCCGCCCTTGAGCAAAATAATTAATAATCACTCGTTATTTTAATTACATATAAATTAATATTTTGTGGAAATTTAAACATAGTATTACGGCAACAATGTTTATGTTTCGACCACATTTCTTTCGTAGCTCTACTAGACTCGTCCGTCGGACTATAGAAGTTCGCAGACAGTGCCCTTTCCAATTTATATCAAAATTGAAGAGGAAACAAAATTCCAAAAATTTTCACAAATATTTAAGATTTTGCTCTACGCGTTTCGGTTTCTTAAGCCACTTTCAAGAGCTGTCTAAAAAGTTCTTTTATAAAATAATCTCAATTCACAATCAAAACTATTAGGTATTACTTACATAATATAATCACAAGCTTTACATTAAGGACACAAACACGTTCACCATGGCAAACACAGGTTAACTAACTATATAAAATTGATCAATGGAATAAACCCAAAAAACATTTAAAAAAATTAAACAAAATATACCGAACCAGAGGCATCTAGGTTGCATAAAAAGAGGTACGATTATTTAAACAAACATTCACTACTTAAACTCATTCACAATTTTCGCTGCTTCTGTGTAGTAGGCGTTGACAGGATCATTCAAACACTCAATCTGATTATTAATCTCTAATTTGGCTGTTTCTATATTTTCTAAAAAATTCAGCTTATTGCCTTTATTCGCATTATGTAGCTTTTTAAAGTTGTCTTTAGTATTAAAATTATGTAAATTCTTTCTTAAATGTAGGATAAAAGCTGATCTCTTGTCATTAGGCGATTTCTGAGGGTTTAAATGTTCCTTTATTCTAATATTAAAACTACGTCCTGTCTGACTAGCATATTTAGCTGTGCATGAGTTACAGGATAACAAATATACCCCACTTTTGTCAAGCACGTTATAATTGAATCCTTTACTCTCGAGAATATGCTACGTAAATTGTTTACTCATTTGTAAGCTATTTTAAAATTGTTTTTTAAGGACTTCAATACATTACCCACCCTCAGAGAAACAACGCCCAAAAAAGTTAGTCTTATATACCTAGGTGTTTGAAAAGATGTAATGGTGTTATTCAAGGGGTCAGTCAACATGCCATAAATTTTTTTTCTTATTAAATTATTGATTAATAATATCTTGTATCCGTTGTTATAAGCAATTTGAAAGATGATGTTCTTTTCCCTCTCAAATTCCAAAGGTAAGAGTGGGATGGTGAACAAACGATGGATTAAAGAGTGAAACGCTGCCATTTTATGAGCTAAACAATGATTGGAGTCAGCTGGTATAACATTGTCCGTATGTGTGTTTTTCCGATAAATAGCATACTCAAAAAAGTTATTTACCCTCTTTATTGTTAAATCTAAAAAAATCAGACAACATTCAGATTATATTTCTTTTGTAAATTTGATGTGGTTGTTTAAAGAATTTAAAAAATTGAAAAAAAATTTCGAATTTATTCCCTGTTCCTACCCAGACAATAAAAGTATCATCAACATATCTGCGCTATAATAAAATTTTATCTAGAACGTAAAAATTTGAATTAATCAACTTATTTTCAAAGTCACCCATAAAATTTCAGCTGAAAAGGGGGAAAGACCTAAACCCATGGGTAAACCATCAGTCATTTTAAAAAACTTGTCATTAAATCTAAAAAATCCAAACCTAGACATTTATTTGAAAGGGGCATTATACCCCTCCGTACATTATCAGACAGAGATGAGTTATTTCCAAGCAAACATCCCACGATATTTACCACCAGTTGTCGAGGGATACTTGGAAACAGATTGAACATATTAAAAGAAACCAAAAGGCAATCATTTGGTAAGTTAATACTTTTTAAATCTTGAATTAATTCATTGGTGTTCTTAATACTGTATTTATTTTGATAATTCAATAGGTTTCTCAAACATTTGTCTAGCCATTTTACTAAAAGTATGCCCATAAAGATACAAAACTAACAACATGTCTAATTGGCATATCATTTTTTTGAATTTTGACTATACCGTATAATAAAGGGGTACCGGAATTCATAGGATTTACAGGTTTATTAATCTTAAGTTCATCATAGAAACTTTGGTCATTAATCAATCGCAACAAAGTTCTGTAGTGTAAGACGCTTTGAACCTTATTGAAATAGTGTTGTTTCCCATTATTACCAAACGATTGCCCTTGTCTGGCTTTTCCAATACTAAGTCATTTAATTTTACTTTTTGTCTCAAAGTTCGGCAAATATTCTTTTGTACATGAACTTAATTATTATATCGTTGATTTACAAAATTATTTTTCTGATTCCTAATAATGTGTCTACAAAACCCTCTAAAAGAATTCATCACATCAACATCACAAAACTTTAAGGCCATTTCTATATCAGCCAACAAAGAAGTCACATCCTTCTCCTCTATGCCCAAATTAGGGCAATATTTTAATCTCTTTTCTAAAAATGAGAGTTCAATATCTGAAAAGGCGCAATTTGTCATATTCAAAATTTTTGGGTGAAGAACATGATTATTTGAACATGAAAATTTACGATTAAACAATTAGAAAATACAGAAATAGCCAAATTAGAGAATAATAATCAGATTGAGTGTTTGAACGATTCTGTCAACGCCCACTACAGAGAAGCAGCGAAAATTGTGTATGAGTTTAAGTAGTGAATGTTTGTTTAAATATTCGTACCTCTTTTGTGCAACCTAGTTCGGTATATTTTGTTTAATTGTTTTAAATGTTTTTTGGGTTTATCCAGTTGATCAATTTTATATAGTTAGTTAACCTGTGTTCGCCATGGTGAACTTGTTTGTGTCCTTATTGTAAAGTTTGTGATTATATTATGTAAGTAATACCTAATAGTTTTCATTTTGAATTAAGATTATTATATAAATGAACTTTTTAGACAGCTCTTGAAAGTGGCAAAATATTAAATATTTGTGCAGAATTTTGGATTTTTCTTTCCTTTTCAATATGAATAATCTTCACCCCGGAGATATCTATGATTCAACTATATCAAAATATTTAATAATTTTTAATTGTTCGTTCTAAAAAACCCAATACTAACTTTCGTGGAAAAAAAAGTTTTAGTTTAAAATTATTTCTAAAACAACGAAAAATTGCTTTAAACTTTGACACTCTGTATCTCGTTTATTGTTTACTTTTGGGCTAATGTAAATTTACTGACATGCTAATATTGTCACATAAGAAATGTGTGGTTTTGCATTGATTGGCGGTCTGTATAAATATAATTTTTAGCCATAGCAGCAAACACATACTCGACAAATGACATAATACCATCTATGATGAAAAAGGAACCACATGGTGCGAACCCAAATCCCAACTTTAACTCCGAGAATTCGAGAAATGGACAGTTTGTTCACGTCGAGCTTAAAGATTTGTTACAGAATTGGGGACAAGGCAATTTTATTATTAAAAATATTTCTCGTTTGCTCCATATGGAATCCTCGGCTTTCGTTGAGGGAGTGTAAGTATACAAATCTAAAAGTAGTAAGTACTTAACAAAGAGTAAAATTAGATGTTTTGTGAAGAAAGTGCGCGTCTAAAGGTTCCCCCCCCCCCCCTGTTAACTTTTGATTAACAAATGTGAGTGTTATATTTTAAATTATGAATAATAGGTTTATCTTTGTATATATTTACCTGAACTAGTTAATTTATTGTTTAAAATTACCGTAGTTGAAAAAGAAAAAAAAGAATGACAATAATAAACAATAAAAAATATACTTCAAAAAGTAGACAAGTAAAATATACTATAAGTTTTCTTAGAAAAATCGTCGTTCGACCAGATATATATTCAAGTTATATCACATTCTAGGTAAGAAACGCAACAGTGAGAATAATGAAATTTTGGTACGTTTAATAATAACTAAAATACTACCATTTTAGTATAAATTCTGAACTCAGTTTTTTAAGACGGCGGCAGGGCGCCATTTTGAATAATATTTTTAAATGACAGATGGGGTCGAGTGATACCTCGTTGGAAAGGTATTTTCAATATATGGACGATCTCCAGGTTTGAAAAGATTTTATCGATTCATTTCAAGATGGCGGCCACTTTTGTTAATGTGGGTTAATTTGATTTTTAAGCAATAGTAAAGAAACCTACTGCGGCCTGGCGATATTTTTAGTATTTTATAATAATAAAAAACTACCAAAATTATTGTTTGGAACTTTTGAAATCATTCCCGCAAATATTTTCTTGAAATTGGGTGATCAGGAAAACGTTCGTTAAATGCGTTTAATGCGCTCAGCGGCATGATAGCTACGTTGCGCCTAATTGACTTTAACGATCACAGTAATATAAGCTACACAACTTACTGACAAATACTTATTTGACAGGTCGAAACAAAACAGTTTTTTGTGAAGAGGCAAAGCCTACTTTGCATTCCAAATTTAAAAAGATGTGATCTATTGTAATGAAATGGCAGCTACGAAACCTACCTACTTCTTTTTCTGTCTTTGAGGGTGTGGAACACAAAAAAAGAGTCACCATTCTTCTTCTCCCGCACAACCCCCGCAAACAGGCTAAAACCACCCTTTTGCCCCGCTTTCTAGTAGATATGAGTGTTTGGAGGAGTATGAATGGGATTGTTAAGAGGGTTTACAGACATGGAAAGGGTTATGAAAGGTTAGTTTCCTTGGTCCTTGGCCCAAGGGTTGTTATAGCCCTGACCCTATCATTGCCCTTTCCTTGTCTCTAAACTCTCATGAAAATCTCTATCATTCCCTCCAAATACGCATTACCACGAGAAAATTGCGAAAAAGGGTGGTTTCGGGGGTAAAAAAGGTTTTGACAATTTTATTGTTTTTTTCCGCCCTCGAAAACAAGGGAGGGGGGAATTAAGTTTCATAGCTGCAGCTAATATTCATTAAAATGCGGCAAGATCTCAACTTATTCACAGTTTTATTGCTTAAAAATTAAATTAAACCTACATTGGCAAAAATGGCCGCCATTTTGAAATGAATCGATAAAATCTTTGGGATCGTTCATAGATTGAAAATACTTTTCGAACGAGGTATCAGTCGACCCCATCTGCCATATAAAAACTTTATTCAAAATGGCAATTCTAAAAAAGTAGTATTCTAGTTATTATTAAACGCACCAAATTTTCATTATTCTCACATTTGTTAATCAAAAGTTAACAGGGGGGGGGGGGACTTTAGACGCGCACTGTATGTAATTCCTAATGAATTTACATTTTTAGGGTTCTCCCAAATTCAGTATCCTTCAAAGTGCTTCCCATTAATAGCCGTGGTTTTAATGCAAGTGAAGTTGCTAAGCATATTGGTATGTATCTTTTTTATTCTTGTGAGTACATTTTTTGATTTCCGTATTCTACTTAAGATTCATATAATAACATATTTGTGTATGCGATTAAATAGCACTGGTTGAAGCCAAATAGCTAGAAAACATATTTATAATATAATCATTTGAAAGATTTATCAGATCAATATATTTCATTAAGTATAATTACTTTAATTTTGCAAGGTTTACATAATCTACTCAGATATGATCAGCAAATATTGTTATTATGAAAAACATGCATTATTATTGTTTTGTAGGAGAAATTAAAAATGATCTAGAAGATGCGACAGGAGTTGAGATTGTCTCTGCCGGTTTTGGAACTAAGGTAAAATGTAGTATATATTTTTCTAAATTACTTAACCATTATTCCTGGACCAGGCTTTAATAATTTTATAAAGGAAGATATGAATATAAAATTTAGGGAGGATTTAAAATTCAATCTGTTGAACATTCTGAGTATTATTGGCATATCTAGTTAAATCGAAAGCAGTATCAATAATATTTTAAAAGAGAAAAGGTTGCGATAAATTGGCCAAAAAGTATTAGTATAAACGTCCTTTGCATTACAGCATGTGAAGAGTCCAAAAATAATGGACAGCCTCGGGATCCGGTAGACAATAATAGGCTGCTTTTCTGTGGTTATTACCACTCGTCAGATTGCCATAATATGCATAAGAACCTACACAAACTCTAACATTAGACATCCAGTGCCTTAACTACTAAATGAATCACATATTTGAGAAACCCCACATGTCCATATTATATTGGATATATTGAGTTTGTCAATAAAACATTTTACAAGTGTAAATACACGTTTTGGGAGAAAAACCCCACATCTTCGCTACCCATTATGCTAGCAACCCACAACCGAAAAATACATTTATTTCAGAAATCTCACATGTCCAAAATACATTGGTTTTTTATAGGCAGCGCCACCACTAACAAGACAACGCATTGCTTACTTTATCATTCAAAATATCGTCGTCCGAGAAACACGAGCCGGGCAAAAATTAGCTAATTAAATTAAAAATGGGACTAAAACAATTTTTTTATAAGTTGTGACAAGTCAATTTTGTCACTATAACATATTAACTTATATCGCATATTATCTGATTTGAATTTTAGCTTTAGAACTGGGGAAAAGTACTACGTTTTGGTTACTGTATATTACCTACCTCACCTTGGTTTTCTAATTAAGCTTAAAGACCTTCCTATCGGTGTCTTTGCTCATTTCTTAATCACCTTGTGACAATCCGATTTTGTCACAAATGAACTCTTAGAATCTAATGCCTTATATCACAGCCTGACTTGTATTGTGTCGTTTAAAAAAATTGAATTTTGCCTTTTAAAACGATGTTTGCTTCCCTGTATAAAGTAAATACATACCTTGCCCTTTTAAAACGATGTTGGTTCCCTGTATACTCTTCATAAATAAGTTCCTCAACAGGTTTAATAGTTTGGTCTGACATAGATTCTACAAATACCAATAAATACTATACAAATAGTAAGTACGTACCCAAGGTCAACGGCCTCTGTTTTCGTTATCTTTGACGAAGCAGGCTACATTATCCCCCTGTTTTAAATCCCATATCTCCCTGGAATACACTATCGAAGACTTATTCTAGTGTTCCATTAGGTAAAATATATTCTTATTTGTTATGATAACCTGTCAAATCGACTAATGAATTTTCTAGGTTAATAATGTTTGGGCACTAATATTATTTAGCAACTCAAACTTCAATGGCCGTTTGCCCCGAGAATGGTAGGGGTATTCTGGGACTTGGGTTTTCTTTAAATAATTTTTAGTGAATTGTAGGATTTTCGAATTGACTTCTTATGTAAAACTGAATTTGGGTGCATCTGTTTAATTTCTCTTGGCTTGGAGTATCTGCAATTGAATGCGCACGGCTCTAAAGACTTCATTCCGTGTCGCCGCCAGTGTGTGAACTGATCTCTCTCTTTCGGAGCGAGCAGGTAGTTCTGCCCTAACCTTTATTGTTCTGTGGTTCTGCCCGGAGGTGGGTGTCGCCCTAAATTCGCTTTCGGCACATTTTTTCAACTTTTAACCTAAAATTCTCCATGGCGTGACTTCACTTAACTTCCAGCGTTCAACGAGGCAGCAGGCGTTTTTAGATCCAGGGCTATTCAAGCCATCTGTTTTCCAGGATTTGGGATCTTGAAGCGTCACTTTCTGTGCCCCTTAGTTTGCTTAAATTTGCTTTAGTTTAATTTGGTTTCCGGGGCCACAGAAAGCCACATCGTGGGATTTTTTTTGTCCAAGTTGTTTGCTGTTTGGAGTTAAGTCGGGTCACTAAGACCATAAGAGGCCGACCATTTGGAGCACACACCAACGTTGGAACCTCATATTTCAATTTTAAAGACCCTACAGCTCCTTAGGGTCTTTCTTTCTCCGTCTTTCTCTTTCTCTTCTTTTCTCTACTTCTCTTCAGATCTTCTGATCTGATTGATCTTGACGTCCTTTTGTTTGGACATCATCCTTGGGACGTCTTCTGTATAGAACGCCTTCACAACAGGTTTATTAGGTTAAATACTAACCCCCCATATATATTTTTTTCTTATTTCATTTAATAAAAGCCAGCATTAATTTTAATTCTTGTTGTTGTTTTATTTATGCAGCTCCTGTGGTTTGCTTTATCTATTTCTTTTTTTTTTCTACCTAAGTTGAGAAGTCCAGCTGAGAGTGAGGCCCCAGCACCATCTTGGAGGTTTCCGTTTTGGCCTGGCTGCAAAACGGTGGCGCCCTATTTAAACCCCCCCCCCTACTCTCTGGCAATAGAGCTAGGGCTTTTGCACGCGGTCCCTCAGCCTCTCACCTCAGCTTGGCTTCGTTTTGGCTTCACTTAAATTTCTTTCAATTTAATATTTAAACCGTGCTTTTAATGGAAATGTTATTGGCTTAAATCATACAGTAAATTGGCCAGCCAGGTCTCCTGATTTATCGCCAAATGATTTCTTTCTCTGGGGCCATTTAAAAAACAGGATATACAAAAAAAAAAATAAATAAAAAATAAATAAATAAATAATTTTTTTTATAACAGCGAAAGACGCGTTGCAATTTTGGCGCCCAACGTGGTGTGAGTCATCTACCACATCATTTGATTCATACAAAAAATATTTCTTTTATTGATTGTGTTGTGATGTGACACATTTTCATTTACAAGACTAAGACTAGTACATGACATGAGTATTTTTTTCGCATATTTTTCAAAAATTCTTAATGATTCAACTTACAAAATTCCAACGCAGTTTTAACTTTAAACCCGTTTTTTTCTATACCGGCTGCTGTCAGCGACAAATAGTAAAAGTACCTTTTGTATGTAAAATTAAATGGAAAATAGGTCTATCTAGTTAAAAATGACATACAGTGTGACACAAAAAAGTTATGGTTAATATTTGAATCCAGGTACAACACTTAATATGGTAGAGCAAATATTAAATTTGATAGAGCACAGTTCATTTCAGTCAGTCAAAAAGAGAAAACAACAACAATATTTTAAATTAAAATATTTTCATTTATTGAAATGCAAATTCATTAACTTATAATTGTTACATAAAATAATAATAATAATTACCGTAAATAAAATCAATAAACTATTTTCTAAAATTCTGACAAACTTTAAACAAGTTCTACAAATCGTACCTCCTTGTGTACAATAATCTCCTTAGCAAGTCAGAAGAAATTATGAGAAAGCACTTATTCAAACATAAAAAAAAGTTCTTTAAAAACTCTTTATGTTCATAGCCATTCATACAGGGCTATATCAAAACTCTAAATAAAAAAATAATACCAAATCAAACTAAGTTCGAATAAAAAGGGTGTTGTCAAATGCTTTTAAAAAATTATAAAAACTAAATCGTGAAAGTTAAATCATTACTTCAAAAACAACTTCACTCAAGGTCAGACTTATTATCCATATTTGTTTTTGTTTCGTCTATTCGGCACACAGACGGTCGACCAGTTTAGTCTTCACTGGAAAACCACGCACAAACTGTTCACTTAGTCCATCCAGATAAAACGCCGATTCTTTGTTCTTAAGGTGGAAAAACATGACTAAGGTTACATCCCGTGACACTTAGATCATCTTAATTCGAAATTTTGCTATTTTAAAATAATCATTACGTCGTTACATGGCTTTGCTTTTAGGGTTAAGTAAACAAACAATAGCTTCCAAACACTTCTAGAAATTAGATTGACGTCATTGCTTTTGAACAAAGAAATATGCGTTCTTCTCAAATCTTCTTAGCTAGTGACGTATTTTGTTTATAAATTAATTTCTTTGTTAAAGGTATTGGATTTTTCCATCGACATTAAATTTGCAAAAATTGTCAAATCTTTAGTAATTTTAAAACCCCTTTTGTGGGTCATCATACGGTACAATTTTTGAAAACTAAGATTTAATTTCATTATTATTTTCCTATAAATTTAGATGTAGAGGAAAGTCGCCTATTACGGGGTACCATTTTATTTTCTGCAATTTTTTATTTTACTTATTTTTTTTTATATCTCATGTCAGCAAAATTGGTTCGTTATTATGCAAGCAAGATAATACTAGATAAAAAGAAATTTAGAACGTTACCGTTTTTGTAAAAAAAAATAATTTAAAAATGCTGTGTCTACCCCATATTAGGCTACCAGGTAGCCTATTATGGGGATCTGGTATGCCTTATGTGGGGTACGTGAAAAAGTTATCTGGTGCAAGTGTTTAGTACAAAAAAAAAAACAGAAAAATAAAACGTACTTAAAACTTTTAAGTTTTATTGATACAAGAAGAAATTATACAAATGTAAACAAGTTATAAAAACCTAAATATGGTGAAAAGATTCACCTAAATAAATATCTTAATAGAAACTTTTAAGAATATATACACAAAATTAAAAGCTTTTACAGAAGTCGCAAATATACTTCGGCGTGTCATTTCCCGCACATTCGACATGGGCCCATTCCAAACATCCTTGACACTGAACCCACCCATCTCCACTTTTATCATCCTTGAATATAGGGTGACAAAACATGCATTCTGATTGAATGTCATTGAAATTAGAGTCGTCTGATTCTTGAAAACGCACTTCGATATCTGAATCAGATGATGAGTCCTTTTTAACAGTCTGTTTCTTGGATTTTTTATTTTTATTATCATTTTTGTTACTATTTTTGCCTTTGTTTGATACCGACCTCTGTTCGCTCAAAACTTTTCTTTTTGACGTTTTAGAAACAATAATTGTTTTCTTTTTGAGAACCTTTTCCAGTTCACTTTTGTAGGGTGTACTAGTAACCACAACGCACTTGCCCCCTCTGCGGCTTATGTTTGGAATAAGCAATATGTTGCTGGGTAAAATCAGTATTTTAGTAGGAGTGTTTGGTGGAGTGATGTGGAGCATCTCCTGAGAATTACACTTTGAAGTGCTTGGAATGGCATGATCTGCAACTAATTTTGACCTAGTAGAGAGAGTACTATACAAAGTATTTGTCGTCGAGGTGCTCGGTATTGAATCATTAGGTATTCCTTGCATTAAACAATCACCAATATTTTCCTCGGAATTTTCATGTGAACTGGTATTAACAAAATCGTAATCTCGGAACATATTTCGGTTTACCCTCGGGTTTACCGGAAACATTCCTGTCTTTTTAAACCCATTAATTGCATTCCAGTTTTTTCTCTTACGTTGGTTTGGAATCTAGATATAAAAAATATGCATATTAATACCTAACCCTTGATAATGGAGTCCTAATATGGGGTACCCCATATTGGGAATATTTCGGGTACCTCATAATAGGGCACGTTCGGCAAATAGTAAACAATCAAATATTTTTGTATAAATGAAAACAGAAACAAAAACCTACATGCACAAAATACTTACTAACATTCGTATTATTAGCCTATGCCATAACGAATAGCCAAGACTTACCTTGTATTTAAAAGAAAATCGTTTAAATAGGCACCGTCTAAAACTTTTACGCCCATTAAAACGTACAAACGAAAATGACGGAACAGCTAATTGGTGCAAAGCTTTAATATTAAGTAGAAATCAATACAAGCCTGGTAGTCTACTTTGGCTATTGAAACATGACATATGGACAAGTGCGTATTTAAAAAAGATTGTGTGTGGGGGATACATCGGTTAATAAGTATAGATGAAAAGCTCGCCGTAAGAGAAATTTTTTTCCACGACCAAGCCCAAATGTTTAAAAATTTGATCAATGATTTATAGTAAATACCGCTAAACTATATGCAGCCGTATCAATAGACGCGCTTAAAAATTAATTTTCGGAAAAAGTGATATTCCTTGTATTATCCCCTCTCCCTCCCTCCCTCCCATAAATCCGCTCTTCCTTGCATGCAAGGATTTTCAAATATGTGATTCATAATGTGGAAAATATTCCGCAATGAAAGTACAAGAGCGCCATCTCGAGTTTATGTCGCAATACAAAAGAAAACTACACTAAGTGGATGCGCCATGATAAAATGTCAACAAGCACGGTATATCGTTTTCCTGAAAAGAACCTTGCTTTACACTTTACATACTATTATCGCGGGTTTGCAGCTAGTAACCGCCAACCGGGATCGAGCGTTGTGATCTTTGCGCTGCAGGTGGGAGTAATTTGCTTTTTTTAGGACCAAAAAATTCATACTGATGAAAAGTGCCCGTGAAAACAATAAAGGAAAAAAAGGTTGTGGTAATCGGACGAAAGGGATTTCCATTTTTAAATATGGGGAATTCATAACCGGGCGTTTAACGCAGGTGGTCACTTTATAGAGGCGGCCGCAAACAGAGGTTTTACTGTATATATGCATGCACTTTTACCAGAGAAAAAATAGGAAAATAAGCATGAAATTTTACCTGGCATGTTTTTTTCCGTCAGACACGCTTCAAATGAAATCTGGCGATTTTGTGGTAACTTTTAGGAATATTTTGTTTTTTTAGTTTTATGAAAATTTGTTGTTACTAATTTATATATTTAAATTTAGAAATCAATGTGCTTTGTGGCGATCTGCAAGTTCTTGTGCGCCTAAAACTTATAATCTTTGGCTGCTAGTGAATATGGGCACTGAGGACATTAATGCTTTTGCGGTTGGAAAAAAAATATGCAAAGACAGGAAAAAAATTTATTTATTTCCTTCTTTGTTAATATCTTGGACTTTTTTGGTTTATACCCATCTGATTTTCGTTTTAGGAATACAATCAAATTTACATATTTGTTGTAGTCAACATACTATATGAGTGAAATTTTTGCTATTAACATCGAGTAATAGGACCAAAGAGATGAGGGCTTCTGTGTTTTGCTTAATTCGTTAAGATATTCTAATAATCTTTTCTCACTTGTTATCTTTGATCTTGATTATCTTTTTTTCACTGCATCATTTTTCGTACTGATTAAAAGCTACTTGGTATTTCTTCGTTGATTTATCTGACACAAGATTCGAAACAACATTGAAATTATTATTATAATTAAATTATTTGTTTTGTCACACCTTTTCACAACATAGCAAGTGTAGTTTGTTATTTCGCTCAACAGGCTGATTCTCTCGTTCGCGACATTACATATTAAATTTTAAAGTTTTTTCCCTTTGTTTCGCGATAACGACAGCCGACAGACCCCAATAAACAGGTACTCTACAAGCCGAAAAAGCAAATATAAGTCAAAAACCGATATGTTGAAATATTTATAGTTTAATTTGAGGATATATTTGTTGAATCTTGTTTGTCAATTGACTACAAAATAAGGTTCTGCGTCGATTTATACTAAATAAATTAGAGCAAGCTCTAAATATTTCTCATTCAGATATGCGTGCTATTTTTTCTTGGTAATTTAATATCATACACGCAGCAATACTTTCATACAAAAATAAAGCCAGCAATACATGCAGAAATTGCACCGTGTCTGGCTGGACTTAAAATTGAAAACGAGATCTCATAAATCTTCCCAAAATTTTGTTGTCAACAAATACCTAAAAATTAATTAAACAATTTTAGGAAACAATGCAAAAGGTCTTGTTCACCAAAGTCGTTGTGGAGACCCAATATATTGTCATATTCCTAGTCTGTGGTGTCCTAGTTGCGCTTATTCTGGCAACTATAATTCTCTTAGTTATAAGAAGACATGTAAAGTCTAAGGAAAAGCTGCAATTAGCTAGACCAGATACCGAAGCCAGTAAAGACTATCAAGACCTATGTCGCGCCAGGATGGCTACTAAAGGACAAACGACCGATGCTACTCATGATAAAGGTAATAATTAATAAAGCATATGATAAAGCTTCTACTAGTAGACTAATAAGTAAATACAATTAGTTTTTACTGATTATTTATTATGGAACCTGTAATACCGACAGATAGGATGATTTCTAAATTATTGCATTCTCGGAGAATAGAGGAATGTTTTAATCGAACGCTGGCGGTGGTTGAAGCACAGAATATATAGTTGCGTAGCTAAGTATATATTCCAGGGTTAAAGTGTTGAACCTGTGGTTGAACTAGAAACTAATGTAATTACGGTAATTATAGAGTAATTTTCTTTAAAAGGAACTCGCTTGTTTGTTCAGTAATTACAGTTGCACACAGAATCAATAGCCGAAAATGAATATTTTAGAAACACAGTTCTTTGATTTGCTGTCGATTTATTATTTTTGGGCTCCGGTTTTATTTTAAAAATTATGTGGTTATTTTATTCACTTTACCAAGTCGACAGAAAAATATTTAAACAGAATTTAGGTATAATATACCTATATCCAATAATCAAAATGTATGTTTGGGTAACGTGCTTTTTTTCGTGATTGGTTCGAAGTTCTTTTTAATTTAGACACTTGTGGATTTTTCTTGATTAAAACTGATTTATTTTAAATAATTATTGATTTAACATTACCTACAACATTTTTGTAACATAACATAACGATTACAAAAGGAACTTATTTTAATATTTTTGTTTCGCGCGTCGTGTCGTGACAGATATTGACATTCTTCTTCTGTCTATTGTTTTTATTATTTTCTTGACTTGTCAATCCCATTGCTACTTGGATCCAATGTTCTTTCGGTGGCGCGTATGCTTGGTTGCCTAGTTATTTAATTGTCTTTACTGAACAATGTATAATCGAGAAAGTTACGTTGTAAAGTTTCTTTGATATCATTGTTTTGGTTCTCTGTTATATTGTTATCACTCATAATGAAATACAATTGGGTTTTCTTTAGCCATTCTTTATTAACACTGTTAAAACTGAGAATACATTTAACTACTAATGACTCATCTACTTCTTCACTCTTGAGTCTAGAGAGAGAGCGAGAGGACATCTCACTCTTACACATCTATAGCAAAACCACAGAAGTATGAAGGAATGTAGCGCAACTATTTCCATGTTTTTCAACACCCCTCCTCGCTAAATTCCTTCAAACCCAAAAGATTTTTAAATTTATTGAATAAAATACATTGCAATCCTTTACTAAGTATATCTGCTTGTTGATTTTCTGTATTAACATACTTTAAAACTATTAAACCACTATTATAGTAATTACAAACAAAATTAAACTTTAGGTCAATATGTTTTACGCGCTTATTATTTGTAGGATTTTTAATTAATGCTATACAACCCTGATTGTCTTCGTAAAACACAACATTTTCGAAATTAACACCTAAATCTAAAAATAACTTTTTCAACCATAATCCATCACAAACAGCTGTACATAGTGCAACTAGTTCAGCTTCTGTTGTTGATAATAATACGCAATTTTGTTTTCTAGTAACCCACATCAATGTATTATTAAAAGCTTTAAAAACATAACCTGTTACAGACTTACGATCATGTGTATCGCTTCCCCAATCCGAGTCTACAAAACAACACAAATCCTTATTGTTACTGTTTCTTTTATATTCTACCCCTACATTAATAGTTTCTTTTAAATATTTTAGTACTCTTTTTAAATGATTCCAAACTTCATCAGATGCCTTGTCTTGAAAACGACTAAAATAATTAACAGCAAAACATATATCAGGCCTACTGCCTAGCATCAGATACATAAGACACCCAACAAGTTCTCTTATTGGTTTCTTAGTTATTATTTCAATATCAGTACACAAATCTATATTCAGTTTTGGATCTATAGGTATTACAGACCCTTTACAATCTCCCATACCAAATCGATTAAGTATACCTTTTATATATCTAGATTGATTTATTCTCAAAATACCTGTCTCACGATCATATAGTATCTCTAATCCTAAGAAGTTTTTCAGCACACCCTTGTCTTTTATTAAAAATTTATTCATTAGTTTATTTTTAATTTCATCAACGTATGAGACACATAAACCTGCTAAGATTATGTCATCCACATATAAAACCAAATAAACTTCATTATTTTGTTTTCTCAAAACATAGAGACAATAGTCATTTTCGGACCTAATAAAACCTATCTCTAATAAGAAAGAATTAATTTCTTCATTCCAGCATTTTGATGATTGACGTAACCCGTAAAGAGATTTATTTAACTTTAAAACCTTATCTGTTTTATCATTAGTTCCTTCTGGATAATAAATATAAACATTTTCTGTTAATTTACCATTTAAGAATGCTGACTTCACATCTAACTGCTGAAAATGAAATCCGTTTTGAACCCCTATTATAAGCAATGCTCTAATTGTTATTAATTTAGCAACCGGTGAATAGACTTCACTAAAAATATCATCTCTTTCTTGTGTGAATCCCCTAACTACTAACCTAGCTTTATATTTTTCTTCATCAGTCTCTTCTAACATTTTATATGTGAAAACCCACTTTGTATCTAAAATTTTACTGTCCTTTGGTCTTTCTATTTCCTCCCAAGTTTTGTTTTTATGTATAGATTCTAACTCTCTATCAACTGCATTTAACCATTTACCTTTATCTTTTCTATTATCTAGGTCTTTATAACATGTTGGAATATTTTCAATATAACTACTAGCATCAAAAGCCATATACATTTCATAATCATCATATTTACGAGGAAATCTTGTATTTCTTTTATTTCTCCTATCATTTTCATTTTCCCTTATTCCTTCTGTCAAGCTCTCACCTATATCTATTTGTTCCTCATTTTCTTGTACTTCACCATTTAATTCATTTTTATTTACTTTTTCTTGGTCAATATTTACCTGTACTTCTTTTATTTTAAAATAAAAATTGTTTTCATCAAACTCAACATCCCTACTAATTAATAACTTTTCCCTGTCTAAACTCCAAAGTCTATATCCTGTAGGTGCATAACCTAACATGACACATTTTTCTGTCTTAAAATCAAATTTGGTTCTTTTTTCCTTAGGTATATGACTATAGGCACTACACCCGAAAATTTTAAAATTGCTCACATTTGGCTTAACATTATACCAAAATTCAGATGGTGTTACATAACCTAAATTTGCTGACATTCCCCTGTTCATTACATAATTGCATGTTAAAATTGCCTCACCCCAGAATTCTTTTGGCATACCCGAATCTGCTAAAATTGCCCTGGCTCTTTCCACAAGACTTCTGTTTTTTCGTTCAGCCTTGCCATTTTGTTGTGGTGTATATGGACAAGTATAATCTAAAAGTATACCCTTTTGTTTGCAAAAATCAACAAATTCCCCAGAACAATATTCACCCCCATTGTCACATCTAAGCTTTGATATCTTACTACAAAATTTATTTTCAACCATCTCTGTGTATTCCTTAAACTTTTGAAAAACCTCACTTTTATTTTTAATTAAATAAACTACTGTAAAATTAGAAAAATCATCTATAAATGTCACAAAATATTTAAATCCGTCATGAGTTTCTGGTGTTACAGGTCCACATACGTCAGTGTGAATAATCTCTAGTATTCTATTACTTTTTGACCTATTCCCAAATGGAAAACGTGTCATTTTTCCTGAAATACATGGTTCGCAAAAATCTACCTTATTACATTTTATATCTTTTTCAATACCTAAGACCATTTCTTTCTGTATAATTTCTCTTAATCCTGTAAACGCTACATGAGCATAACGCCTGTGCCATTTTATAAAATCACTGTCGACACTTTCTACATTTAAACATTCAGCAGACCTTAATACCTCAAAAGAAATCTCATATAAGTTCTTCCTGCTTCCTACACCTATTATTCTGTCAGTCTTATCTTTTAATTTCACCTCAGAATTTTCAAAAATAACTGACATACCTGAAGCTTCTAATTTTTTAACAGACAACAAATTCCTGCGTAACATAGGGACATAAAAAACATTTTTAATTGTACATTTTATCCTATCCTTACCACTAAATACCTCTATATTTCCCACACCTATTGCATCCAGGTAAGTATCATTCTTAGCAACTGCTATTTTAATTGGATCTTTCAACATTAACAAGTCAGAGAAAAAATATTTATCACTAACCATGTGATGTGTACACCCTGAGTCTATATAAAAAGTCAAAATATTACTCATACCTTCTTCTGCTTCGTTCGCACCTGTTTCTACCATAAAACATACACTATTGTCATTTACCATACTTCCTGTAGAATCTTGATTTTCACTATGTTCTACCAAATTGCTCCTTGGATTCCCATAATCTCTAAATTGTCCTCTTCCTCTCTGGAATTCTCCTCGGCCCCTCTGATACCCTCTATTTCCTTGAAAACCTCTATAATATATACCTCGTCCTCTGTTAAATGAACCTCTCACTTGATTATGCCCAAACTGATTTTGAACATGAGACGAAAACTGGTTAATCCTAGGGCAGTTACGTTTAAAATGTCCTACTTGGCCACACTTGAAACATGCATTTTGATTCTGTCGAGGATTTTGTGATAAAAAAGCTGTCATACCTGTTTCATTACTGTTCAAGTTTGATTTTTCTAACTGTCTTTTCTCGTATTCAGCCAGTATTTTTGTTTTCACAATTTCATATGTCAAACCAGAAGAATTTTCCAACACTGTCACAACTGTTGCAAAGGACTGAGGTAAACTAAGTAATAAATTACATATTAAGTCATCTTCCTGTATAGCTGCACCTGCATTTTTCAATTGCCGTATTATGTTCTCAAATTCGTCAAGAAACGTTTCTAAATTTTCATTTTCTTTCAGTTTCATCGATAAAAGTTTCTTCTTTAAGAAAAGTTGCCCAGGTATACCTTTTTTCTCATATTTTTCCTTTAAAACATTCCACATATTGAAAGCACTCTCACAGTTACGTAAACTTTCTATTTGAGAGTCTTGGACACACTGTACAATTAAACACTTGGCTTTATCATCATTTTTCACCTCCGAATCCTTTTCTCTATCTATTGCCCTTAGTATACAACTTTTTACTTTGTTTTCTGCGAGGATAAGTTCCATCCTAAACTTCCAATTGTAGTAATTTGATCCATTTAACGGCTCTATCATATAAACTTTTCCTGCCGTAGCCATTTTTTTGCTTCTTCTTTACCTATTTACTTTTACAAGTATAATATTTCACTCCGCCATGTCTGGCAACACTGGAACTGGACTCCTCAATTTACACATTGGACGTAGCTTTAACCACTACTAAACCCACGCTTCTCAAGGAAAACTTTGCTTTCACTTTTTACTCAAATTCTGCTTTTTCCAATAAAACCACTTACTTGTGCCTCGTCCTGGGCCCATAACCTAATGAAATACAATTGGGTTTTCTTTAGCCATTCTTTATTAACACTGTTAAAACTGAGAATACATTTAACTACTAATGACACATCTTGAGTCTAAAGAGAGAGCGAGAGGACATCTCACTCTTACACATCTATAGCAAAACCACAGAAGTATGAAGGAATGTAGCGCAACTATTTCCATGTTTTTCAACAACTCATAATAATGTTCATTATTAAAGTGTTTTTATACGATATTTAATGGCGAAGTAAAATAATAGAATCCACAGGTTCCACTATGATCGTTCTATTTTAAAATAATTCTTAAACGAATTATTCTCAAGAAACATAAACGAAATCTAATTTAAAGGGACAGGTTACGTTCCAGTAGCCATTAACTTGAATCAAATGTTAGTTGCACCACTTTCTCCACCTAACTAACTTTACTTTCTTGAACCCCCTATTCTATGCTCGAACGATCATTTCCAGCCTGTCAATTAAACTTTGAACTTCGCAATTGACTGTTGCAGTGGTAAATTAGTTGTGCAACCATTCGAGGGACTGTACTGGTACGGTTTTTGTTGGGGTTGCAACAAACCTTAAATTTACTGGCAAATATATTTTTACCGTTTCTGACGGTGTGTGAAACCTTCAAATATTTATTGTAGGGACAGTAAATAGTGTATGTTTGGTTGCCTATCCTAATCGGCTTGCCGGCCCTACTTCGGGTTACAAAGGCGACTTTTCATGGTGGCGTGTTTACTAGTAATCCACTATGACGTCGTGGGTTACAAGTTACAAGGGCGATTTAAAACGTGGAACGGCTATTTGCTGGCAGTTTGCGGCTCATTAAAAATGCAAATTGATGTAGACAAAGAATAAATAGGTACTGTCTGTTTTGCTTGACATTGGGTCGGCATTGGCGACCGTGCTGCCTCTGAATCCAACGACATGTAATACTTAATATTTATTAGGCGTGTTAAATAATCATCTTTATTATGGCCAGCGAGGAGTCCCGACCTTAATCCACTTGACTATGTCTCATGAGGAGCTTGAAACGACAAAATTAATACAGTCATTTACTCATTTGTTGATCTAATTCAATTAAAACTGGATATTGCTAAAGAGTGTATTGCCATCAATCCAGAAGTAGTATCGGCAGCTGTGCAGCAACGAGTTTCTCAGGATTTTACAAAAAACCCTGCCTTCAGAAAAAATGTGCCACTCACTAGAAAGAAATCTTTTGCTATTGCCTCCTTACACCATTTCTTCTGCTAATGAAGTAGAGTTCGACCAAGTGGAAAAGGCCTCCAGTCTAGTTGCGTAGTGGTTTGTGAAAAAACTACGATCTAATTAAAAAAAAATGTTAATTTGTCGGCTTCTTTCACTGCAGAAAGGTGATCCGTCAAATTGATAGTCACGCAAAGTTAAGAAGCAGCAACAAAACATTTTTCTCATTGGTTCATTAAACGCATTGAAAAGAACTCGTTAAAAAAATTGATTCAAAATAACTTTTCTTTCAAAAATATGAGTTTTCTTTTCGTGTCATGGACATTTTAAAAAATGTTACATGAGCCCTTTCCGCAGTTGGGCATTTAATTTGTTTAATATTTAATACCTTTGTTTAGTTCCGTATGTTCTGTATTTATCAAGAAATGAAGTAGCTTTGTAATTAAAAGAAAACCAAGTCGACGAGTTTTAAAAGCAAACGGACCATAACTATTTTGTGGTAATACTTATTCTAAAATGTTCCACTAAATGAAGTACAGGTGTAGTCTTGTATTTGTAGGTAGAATTACATCACTTTCTCGAGAATCGGAACAAAGCCCTTCTAGCCGATCAAGTACGTCATCATGGAGTGAGGAACCAGCATTACATAATATGGATATATCTACCGGTAAACTTCAAATATAACACAAATAATCAGAATGAAGTCGACACACCACTTAGTGCAAAACCTTCTTGCATTTAATACAGTATACGAGGAGATATAATGGACATAACCACGGGGGTGAATATTCTTATGGACAATGGCATATGTTTCGTGGTTCTGCCGTTCATCAGAATGCTACAACTCGGCTTGGTATCTATTTTACAGATACAGTAAACATCAGAGTTGGAAGAACAAGTTTTTACAATCTGATGCGTAGCAAAAACCCCCAAGGTTACCTATTATATCTTGAAGTCCTTGTATGTAATAGGGTTTTGCACCTATTGTAGTTAGATTATTTTATTCTTCTTATAATACACTGAACTGCAAAAAAAGTGACGCACCTAAAATTTTGTGAAAGTTTGATGACTCGTAACTTCTGAGCTGGTTAATCGATTTGAATGATCTTTTTTTTTATTTTATAGAGTTAATCTATAAGAACAATATACATGTTGAATTTTGTTTCTTTATTTCTTATGATTTTGTAGTGTTTATAACCTAAAACAGATATGATTGTTTTTTCAAAAAATTTAAAACACCCTGTGGATTGTTTCAGCATTCAATTTTGTCTTAAGCTAACATTAGCTTATTGAATGAAATATTGTTTATCTTTTGTTTTTTGATTCATGTACCTATCTTATGTAGGTTAGAAAATACCATGATTTTATTAAAGAAAAGTACTTTGTATGCACACTGCATAGTGGAAAAACACTGCCAACAGTATGTTTAAATGGTAAGTAGGCGATGAAACACATGTTACAGATTTTTATTTGATTCTTTATGTCATGATTTGGAAACGTTAGTGTGTCAGTTTGTCAATGAGAATTTTCTCTTTGTGCGGTAATTCAATTAAATGCCTCAACAAATTACACCACAACAAGTCGCTCGTATCATCGCATTAGTAGCAGAAGACAAAAGTAAGAGATATGCTTCTCGGGCCGCTGGTGTTTCTGAAGCTACCCGACGTCGCGCAATTCATAGGTATGAAATATCAGGCCAGAACCATAGAAGAGTAGGTTTCGGCCGTCCTAGATGTACAACGAATTTTGATGATCGTTTTATTCAAATGCAAACGTTACGAAACCGCTTTCAAACTGCGGTGAAAACAAACCATCTGTCAAGAGAAATACGCGGTATACATGTAAGAGATCATACAGTCTGTCGAAGGTTAAAACAGATAAATTTGAGAGCAAGCAGACCAGCAACTGGTCCAAAATTACTTTTCAGGCATCGTGCGGCTCAACGAAACTTTTGTAGAATGTATGGAGGTCGTAATGAGCAACAATGGTTTCAGGTTTTATTTACCGATGAGTCTCGATTTTGTTTGTTTTCGTCTGATGGTCATCCAAGAGTTTGGAGACGAACTGGAGAATGATACGAAGAAGGTTTAATTAGCGAACGAGCAAGCTATGGAGGGGGATCCGTAATGATATGGGGAGGAATATCACTAGAAGGCCGCACAGAACTGTATGCCGAAAATATTTTGCAGGATTATGTGGTTCCCTATGCACATTTTATTGGGAACAATTTTATTTTTATGCGCGACAATGCGAGATCGCATACCGCCCAAATTGTCAATGGATATCTTAATGAGGTCGGCATAGAAACAATGGTATGGCCACCAAAAAGTTCAGATATGAACCCGATCGAACACTTGTGGGATGAATTGGGGCGGCGAGTTAGATCTCGCCAGACGGTTCCGCAAACTTTAGATGCTTTAGGAGAAGCTCTAGTGGAGGAGTGGAATATTATTCCTCAGGTGACCATCTCCAACCTCATCCAAAGCATGCCAAGGCGAATAGAGGATTTAATTAAGGCAGGAGGTGGTAACACGCGATACTAGATTGCAGTTTGCTTACATTTTGTTTCATACTTTACTGTTTCTGTTGTTCTCAATAAAGCTTTTAAATGTTGACAGTGTTTTTCCTTTATGCAGGGTAAAAAGTACTTCTCTTTAACAAAACTATGGTATCTTCTGACCTACATAAGATAGGTAAAGGTGTAATTGCTTTTGTGTCATTTGAGGAGGGAGTCTTGGTTAACTACCTACTATGGTAGCTTGTATTATTCATTACAATTACGCTATTCGCAGGTATATTTGAAATTAGCTTGTTTTTAAACCAATCTTCAAATAAATCAGCAGTGGTGTCCTTATGGTAATTTAGAGAAGAATCTTTATTGTTTTTTGTAGACAGAGAAAGTCCATTTGGAATCCATCCGTCTTTAGATCCAGCATGCAAAATCGTAATTCGTTTGCCTCTTTTTGATGGCACGCTTGTTTTACACTTGCCGCTTGAGTCAACCCAACCCTTTTCCAGGGTATCATATGTGTCGAACCAGGTTTCATCCAAGTAAATAATCGGCCTTTGCTGATCTCTGTAAATCCTAATTTTTTGTAGCTATTCGGATCGCCATTCCCGAATTCTACTGGATTCCATTAAAACTTTTGTTAATTTTTTTAAATCTAAAACCCATGTGTTGATACACTTCCATAACGTTGTTCTGCCACATTTAACGCCGGTTTCATCTTTTTCAAGCCTCTTAATTAAATTATCTAATGTAGGCACGCTTTGTTCCTGGTATAACTTATTGTAAATTAAAAAATTAAAAACTAACCTTTGAGAAAATGCCAGTATCGGTTCTTTTTTTCCTCGCTAAAATGGGATTATTCACAATTTTCCATACAGTTGATGTTGGAATTTTTGTTAATGTGACCGTTTCTTCTAACGCTGCTTGCTTGCTGACCGCGCGTTCAATGAGAGTTGAATAAACATTGTTTATAACTTCCTTAGTTTCTACAGAAAAGTGTTTTCTGCTTTTCGACGGGGTTATCTCCTGAGATACATTGGGCTGGCTGGCACATATTTTCCATGACTCACACACGATTAAACAAACGCTGTATTACACACGAAGTAAGAATAATTACTAAGCTTAAAACTAACTAGAGTAGCTATACCGGGTGTTTCTCAAAAGACGCTCACCCCTATAACTTTTTTGTATTTATAGATATTAAAATGAAATTTTGAAATTGTGCATAAGAGATGAGTCTGAATTTATTGGCGTAATTTTTAATTTGTTAGCACATCCGGTTTAACCGGAAGTAACCTTGACTTTGGTATTTTAAATGGGACACCCTGTATATTTTTACTTATTTGGATTCAGCATGATATTCTGAGTTAAATGACATCCCACTTGTCATTTTTTGACGTGTTATAACATTTTTATTCTCATTTTTTGTATTGAATCTAGAGGGCCATGAATCAATTAAATAGGTTAATTTATAGTCAAATAGTTTACGAAAAATAAAATTATGTCATAATAATTGACTTTCTAAGTTACACAAGCGTTTAAAAAATGAAATGACGTTTACTCCATTTTTCCAAATGGAATGATAGTGGTTCACTAGGATATTTGAAACGAGCATTTTTTTCCCAACAATTAGATAGCATACACTCCTATGCTATTTTAAAACTTACGCAGGTGATAAGAAATTAATCTAGGCAACTAGGCTTAATTAAAACTAAACTAAAAGAACAAAACAGTTAACTAATTCATTCTCAACAAACAACTAATATTAGATAGTAATTGTTAATCATTATTAATAAATCAATATAGGACTTTAATTATAATACCAATTATCATCGCTCTAAATGTTCGAAATGTCCTCCCTGTTGATGAAAACAATTTTCCACTTTTTCGACAGTTGCCCTCATTACATTTCTCAACTTGTTTACATTCATTTCTTGAATTGCTGAATTGCTGCTCTCACTTTATTTTCAAGTTCTGCACGGGTGACTGGTGGAACGTTGCAGACTTTGTTTTTGAGGGTTCCCCATGCAAAAAAGTCTAACGGAGTTAGGTCGGGGAATCTGATTTAGAAAATAAAAAATGTTAAAGGATGAAAAGACATACCTACCAAAAAGCTTAATACCTTGCTGGCCATCTTATCGATCCGTTAGTGCCAATCTAATTTTCCCCATACGTGTTATGAAGGTATTCCCTAACAGCACGAGAATTATGTGGTTTATTTCTACTTGCAAGAAACCTAAATATCTTTCGCCGGTAAGGTGACCATCAAAACCCTCCAATGATACCTAACCAGCAATTGAATCCAAATCGCTCTTGAAAATTGCCTTCTTCCATCAAATGCAGGTTATCTTGTGACCAATAACGCTTGTTGTTTCTATTAAACAGGTCCAAATTTGTGAATCGACTCTCATCCGAATAAAGAATTGTCGACGGAAATGTTGGATCTTGTTGATGTGTTTGTAAAAACCAGTTACAGTATTCAAGCCTTCTGGCATGGTCATTTTGATAGAGATGTTGATGAATCTAGTATTTGTATGCATGATATTTGTATTTATGTAAGATCCTCCATACTGACGAGCTACTAATATCACATTCAACAGCAATTTCTCTGACTGAGGCAGTAATATTTATGTTAACTAATGATAGTACGTCAATTTCTTTCTCTTCACTTACAACATAGTTATTGACCGCATCCTCATTGGGTTCTGTACGCATTTTTTGTTCCAGTTTTGAAAAATAATGCCGGATTGGAAGTCGACGACCTGGAAATTTCTCTGCATACAATCTTGCGGCCTCAGATGAACTTTTTTTGGTCTCTCCAAAAATTAAGAGCATATCAATTTGTTCATTTCTAGTAAAACTAACCATTTTATCTGATTTACAATCTAAGTTTTATAAACGAATGACATTTGAACAACTTTTAATTAGAGCCATATTGGTTTTGATAATCAATTCAATTGTTTTTCAAAGCCACCTTTATAATTATTTTCTTTAGAAAGGACAGGGCGGCAATAATAATACATAACGCTTTTAAATATGTGATTGGGATTTAAGGTAAATTTTTAATTAATTTTAAAATAGCATAGGAGTGTATGGTATTAAATTGTTGGGAAAAAATGCTCGTTTCAAATATCCTAGTGAACCACTATCGTTCCATTTGGAAAAATGGAGTAAACGTCATTTCATTTTATAAACGCTTGTGAAACTTAGAAAATCAAATAATATGACATAATTTTATTTTTCGTAAACTACTTGACTATAAATTAACCTATTTAATTGATTCATGGCCCTCTAGATTCAATACAAAAAATGAGAATAAAAATGTTATAAGACGTCAAAAAATGACAAGTGGGATGTCATTTTACTGAGAATATCATGCTGAATCCAAATAAGTAAAAATATGGAGGGTGTCCCATTTAAAATACCAAAGTCAAGGTCACTTCTGGTTAAACCGGAAGTGCTAACAAATCAAAAATTATGCCAATAAATGCAGACTCATCTCTTATGCACAATTCCAAAATTTCATTTTAATATCTATAAATACAAAAAAGTTATAGGGGTGAGCGTCTTTTGAGAAACACCCGGTATATACAGTCTTTAGAACATAATTTGTTTTATTGGATTAACCCTCTCATTTTGAAACAGGTAAAAATGGTTTAAAATCACCAAACTATTACTTCAATAATGACATTACGTCTTCCGGATTTGCAGTTTACTTTAAGACATTTTTAAGTAGGGACCATAATTTACCTGCATTTATTCATTCATTCATTATTTGTTTATGGCCATCCTTGGATAATCCCATTCAAAGGCAAAGTGTAACTTTCTTGTATCTCTGGACAGGCTTTACATGAATCAAAAAATAAAAGATAAACAATATTTCATTCAATCCTAAATTTTCTGAAAAAAACAATCATATCTGTTTTAGGTTGTAAACACCACCAAATCATAAGAAAGAAACAAAATTCAACACGTATATTAATCCTTAAGATTAACTATATAAAATAAAAAGAAAGTCATTCAAATATATTAACCAGTTCAGAAGTTACGAGTCATCAAACTTTCACAAAATTTTAGGTGCGTCACTTTTTTTGCAGTTCAGTGTATTTGGAAATTAGTTTATGATCTTTAATTTTCGCAATTTTCTATTTAGGCCACATGGTTCTAAGTTACATGGAAGATCACCTCAAAAACAAGGACCGTTTAGATCAAGAATGGGTGGCACTCTGCGCTTACGTTGCTGAACCATGTGAAACTTCTCTTGCCAACAAAAAAGAAAACGTTGAGAAAAATCGATATCTGGAGGTCGTCCCTTATGATCATGCCAGAGTCATCTTAAACGAGCTCTCTAATGCCAATGCGTCCGATTATATCAATGCTTCCAGCATAACTGATCATGATCCAAGGTAAGCATTGCAGCAAAATGTACCTACATGTTTTTTAATTTGTTCCTTTATTTTGGGTGTCCCTGTTTTAATTTTTATTACCTTTAACTGCATCACAGTTTATAAAATATAATGTTTAATTGTGTTCGAAAAGTCTTGGTAAGGGCAAATATCTCAGCCAAGTATTTTACTAACCTGAACTAATCCAATCCATATTGTAACTAATTTGTAATCTATGAATTTGTGAAGAAAAAATAATTGTATTTTTTTTTATAAATAAATTTCACTCTTTTACGGTTTTGCACTGTTTATGCTTAATTTGCATTCATTTGCATTATTTAGGTGTTCGATTAGTTATTTGAAATCGTTCATAATAACAAGGACAAAGTTGAAATAATAGTCGCATTGTAATTTTAAGGAAGCAGTTAGACTTTTTAACTCAGATATGCCTAAAAGTATGAAGAAGAAGAAAAATTGCTGTTTTTTTTTCTAAAATTATCATAAAAATGTTTATAAAAAACAGTATTTTTCGAACTCATATTTTTATTGTTACAAAAAACCAAAAAAAAATGCGACTTACTATATACAGGGTGTTAATTAATGTCATGCAGATATTTCAGGGGGTGATAGTACTCGTCAAAATAAGAAAAAAATGCAAATATATGCATGATCTAAAACGCGTTATTTTCGGTATACAGGGTGGCAAAGTTTCAATCTTTTTTCTCGTATTTTGCGTTTTCTCTCTTATTTATATTCTGTGATAATTGTTTTAAATTTGGAACATCATCCATTTTTTAGAATCTCTACAATAAAGTATCAAAATTGTCGGTCGTAGTATACAGGGTGTTACATTTTCTTGAATCGGCTACAATTTTATCTTTCAGGACTTTTTTTTGGAGCTCCCTGTATGAATTCCTGTATGAAATTTGAACTTTCTGTTCCTTTGTTTAGCGTTCGTTTTTGATATATATGCAAAAATAGCCATCGATGGAAATTAAGTGTAGGCGAAATAGCGCAATAATAAATATGAGAAAAAAAAATAGTAGGCTGGGATAGGCAATTGTTAATTATGTTTATTGTCCTTCTGACATTTTGTAACAAATATTTTTTTGTTTGACGTTTCCGGAGTTGTTTTGAACTGGTTAATGATGGTTGAATTCACAAATCAAGAATTTGCAGAGATGCATTTAATCTATGGACTTGCCGATGGCAATTGTTATGAAGCCAGACGACTGTATGCACAAAGGTATTCAAATCGAATACTGCCTGACCCACGGACATTCGCAAATCTATATAATCGACTATGTGAAAATGGATCGTTCAAGAAATCTACTCATTTAGCAGGAGCAAACAGAACGGTTAGGACTCCTGAAGTCGAGGAAGCAGCCCTGAATGCAGTAGAAAATGATCCTGCTACTAGTACGAGAAAAATTGCCGCAACACTTAACATTTCATTTGTGCTTTTCTCGAAAATTTTAATAGACAACTTAATGTATCCTTACCATATCCAAAGGGTTCAAGCTCTTCTCCCACGTGACTTTCCACTACGTTTTAATTTTTGCCAATGGTTCCTACAAATGCTAGCCCAAAATCTGTTATTTGAAAATACGATTTTATTTAGCGATAAGCAAATTTCTCAAGGAATGCCATAAACAATTTTCACAACAACCATTTTTTGGGCAGAAGAGAATCCGCATTCGATACGCGAAAATATTTTCCAAGAACAGTTTTCAGTAAATGTGTGGGCCTGCATTATTGGAGATTATTTGATAGAACCATTTTTCCTACCAGCAAGGCTAAACGGGCAATATTATCGTCAATTTCTTGAAGAGGAACTCCCAGGGCTGCTAGAAGAGGTACCAATTCTTGTCAGAAACTAAATGTGGTTCATGCACGATGGTGCACCACCGCACTTCAGCATAGAGGTGAGAAACTTTCTTAATCAAATTTTTAACAACCGTTGGATAGGTCGAGGGGGACCTCAGACATGGCCCCCTAGATCCCCAGACCTGAATAGACTGGATTTATTTTTCTGGGTACACCTGAAAGCATTAGTGTATCAGAGCCCAGTCCAGACAGAAGAGGAGTTAAGAAACAGAATAATAGCTTCATGCGACATCATTCGCAATACTCCTGGAATATTTGGCAGAGTCCATGAGGCGAAGACTTGATTCGTGCATTTTAGCAAGAGGCGGACATTTTCAACAATTTTTATAATTTTGTGTTATTTTTATTTGATTAACTAATTAATTGTTTTGTTTTAATTTGTAATGTTTTATCTGATTATTGATAACCCTGTCGGTTGATCTAAAATAAAAATGAAAATAATTACTTAGAATACATACAAATAAAAACAGCTTTTAACTCTGCTTTATTTCGCCTATACTTAATTTTCATCGATGGCTATTTTTGCAAATAAATCGAAAACGGTCACAGATACGAGAATAGTGCAAGAGACCAGAACGCTAAACAAAGGAACAGAGAGTTCAAATTCTATACCGGAATTCATACAGGGAGCTGCAAAATAAAGTTCTGAAAGATAAAATTGTAGCCGATTCAAGAAAATGTAACACCCTGTATACTGCGACCGACAATTTTGAACTTTATTGTAGAGATTCTAAAAAATGGTTGATGTTTCAAATTTGAAACTATTATCACAGAATATAAGAGAGAAAACGCAAAATACGAGAAAAAAAATTGAAACTTTGCCACCCTGTATAACGAAAATAACGCGTTTTGGACCATGCATATATTTGCATTTTTTTCTTATTTTGACGAGTACTATCACCCCCTAAAATATCTGCATGACATTAATTAACACCCTGTATAGTACGCTAGGCCTATAAGGTAGGTATGTAGGTATTATTCCTAGGACCTGGTATGGTAAGCAATAAAACATTTAACATCACATTTTACGCATCTTGTCTTTGCTCTCCCATGACAGGAACCGCAACGAGTTCGATAGTCTTGTGGTATTACAATATGATCTAAACGGTCATGTCAAATGTCAATATTTTCTTGACTTGCTGGGCACCCACGGAATAAGTAAAAGGTTTTTTATTTTGAGTAAGTAGAGGTGTTGCAATATGTCTTCTGAATTTCAGCTAATCCAAATCTCCACCATGGCCAAGCGTTGTGGACTGCCATGTCGATGCAGTGAGATATCAAAAAAAAAGTATCATTTTTTACCTCGGAGGGCGACGCGATAAAAGCTAATATTTTGATCGGATCGGTCCACGCCGCCCATATTGACATTGTACAACTTTACAATTTGTGGTTATTGTATCTAAAACAAAGTAAAAATGTATAATAGGAATGTATGTATTATTTCAGATTTTTGCTAAACCAACCTGTATATATTTTTTTTTCTTTTGGGAATATCGTGTGACTGACTGGATTGGTTATACGCCCACAGAATTGGAGCAAACGGTTACTAAATTGTTGTCATGCCATTTGACAGTAATAATGTTTTTATCAGAAATTTTTCTGAAATCATGAGTCCCTCTCTTTTCTCTTTTTATAACCTTTGAATCTTGTAAATCAATTCCTTGTATTCAATTTTCCCTAGCTGTCCCGGTTGCAAGAAATCTTTTCTCCGAAAGCTTCTCAATAAGCGGAATTGACAAAAAAAAATTGTCAAAAAATAAATGAAATTTTTTGTCGGCCCATCTACTTAAAGCATCGGCATACTCAAGTACCACACTGGCACCTACAGCCTAAATCACAATATGTTTGCTAATATTGGTCGATGCTCCTTGATAAGGTTTAAACCAATAAATGTATCCATAACTGGAAGTACCTACCCATAATTTGTAGCCATACCTCATGGGTTTAACATGAATAAATTGTTTGCAGGAATGGCGACCAAAATGTGGCACCATTGCCTCATCTACAGAGTGCATCTGCGTAAGAATGTCATTTTCCGAAAACTTTTTGTTGAGGTAATTGAACAGTGGTCTAACTTTTGCAAACTTATCTCCCTGGTCCAAATTTAAATCATCTGCGATATAAAAATTTAACATAATGTACTCAAATTTATCTCTAGTAAGTGCTTCTGTTACTAGTACATTATTCGCATCTCTTTCACGCTCCCAGAACATCCTACGACGAGGAATTGGCACATAGTAGTAAAAGTATACCAATAAATGCTCTAACTTCTCGTTCTAGTATTTCCTGGTGGTTGTTTTTATGTGAAGCATATCGGTTACTTTCATGTCTTATAAGTGTGAAAAGTTCATCATCAAAAAAATCTAAAAACCATTTAAGTGGAGTTTTTGTTTCATTGGCGATATCATTTTCAAATATATTTAGAGTATTTGGCGTAAGATCGTTTTTTACCCATTGATACGTTTTCTTCTTTTTGGAAGGTCGTTTTTTACTTATATGTTTTTTGGCTAACTCTGCCAATAAAATATCATCTTCGGAGTCCGAACAAGAAATAGTGTCATTGTGTGTAAAGTTTATTTCTGCTGACGCTTGCAACTGCGAACCCGGTAAATTGTTAACCGAAACCTCGTCCTTTTTACCAGAATCATTATCGGTGATAGAACCACAAGCATTGATTGGAGGTATTATAGGGTGACACTATCAACTTTTTGACACTAAATTCTCGTCATCTTCTAACATGGCCATTGCTTGCTCGAGAGAAACGTTTCTGAAAAAATAGTAGGTTATTTGCCTGGCGTACTATATATAGTACTCTAAAAAAAAATCGTTATTACAAGCTTTATAGCAAAAAATTATCGATATCGTAAAAATTTATTAAGACTAACCATTATTCTTTTAACAGAAAACAGCCGTATTTTTTTAACACATTGTTAAACCACAAAAATTTATACTTACTTAGCTGAATTTCATATTCGGTCATTTTAAGAAATGTTTGTTTTTATTCGTATTGCCACAAGAATATTTATGAAGAAAACAACAACATATCTACTCTCAACGACTAATAGCAGCTTACTTAGGTTACCTTAACTTGTACTGCAAAATAGAACGATCGATTTTTGCTAGTTTTGACTTGTTTTAGGTGCACTTTAAATAGTACGCCAGGCATATATCAGACTCTTAATGGGGTTTTCCAGGTAGACCGGTCTCTGGTAGTGATGTTAGAAGTGTTGTTCCTAAATTTGTTACAAACTTTACTGTGAAAGATGCGCCACCAAGCGATCGTCTATCTGTTGAAACCGCGGAGCCTCAAGTTTAAATTCTTGGAACAATTATGGTTGTTCGAAAATTGTCACCAATGTAGATTCCTTATATTTATCCGTACAATGTACAACTTTTGCGAGAACTAAACGAGGATGATCCAGACCATACGTTATAGTTTTGCTGGCAGTAGTACCGCACCTACTTATTATACCGTTTTACCGAATATGTTTTAGCGACGAAGCAACTTTTTTTTCTGATTGCTAGGTACTCTGAGTAAACATTGCTTTAAATATTGGTCATCATTGGTTTGAAGTAATCCACACTTAGCATTCTCAGAAATTAAATGCGTGTACTGCAATTCTCGAACGTAAAATAATAAAATTGGTATTTTTCCTATTGGCTCTACATTTAAATTTTATGGAGGAAGGTATTTTACCTGAAATTGTAACAGCCATTGAAGGGAAAGATTTTAACAAGACTGTCCCGTCCTGAAAAAGCTACCCTTTTAATTGACTATGACTAGTTCGCGTTGTTGAAACTCGCAACGCATTGCTGCTTATACAAAGCTTAAAAACACCTTAATATCTTTAACATCTTCCTACCTGAAAAGTGTCAAGACATTGTCCCAAAATAAAAATAATGAAAATATCATCAGGCTATCTTCTATATCTAGTAAGTGCATTATTTTCATAACTTCTGGGTCCTAATTCTGGAAACTGGGTAGGAGAAATGTGAGCGAATATCTCAGGCAACGCATTAAATGGTATTCTTAAATGCACTACTAGACTATTCATATCACCGACTGCTTTGCAAGGAACTAACTGGAGAAGTAAATGATCATATGAGTGATATGATCATCCCTGTTCTCTCACGTTCGAGAACCAGAACCGTACAATAAAAGCTTAGATACTGCTAGACACGTGTATCCAATGAGATCGAAGTTTTTATTATTGAAAGAATGTTAACAATATAAAGCCCACTTTTCAAAAACTTGTGGCTGCTTGTAAAACATCTTTCTGTGGATTCCATATTACAACAACAAATTATACTAACACTCTTCGATTCACTGTTTGGAGTAGACTGCCACCCTCTAAGCTTAACTTCAATAATTTCCTCTTTAGAAACTTAATTTCAAGGATGTGAAGTTCCCATAAATCAATGATCGATGCTTCTTTAACAATAAAAAAATACTTTGAAACAATCTGCGCTATAGGTTCCACTACAAAAACACACTTAGCATTGTCGCAATTTAAGAGAACTGCAGTAGTTTCAAGTTCCTTATTAAACGACTCTGTTAAACCATAATCTTCGCTAGCTAAATTTATTTTCTGCTCAGTTTCCACTTAACTTAATAATGTCTGAGAAATTTCATCGATCTCTTTAATTGTGCTTCTAGGGAGGGTACCTTCATTTTCGAATATAAGAGAGCTGTTAAAGTTTAAAGAACACTCCCAAAATCTGAACAAATCATGAGGCAAATAAGACTATATCAAAGGGAATAGCATAACCGAACCCTTATCTGATGTAATGCCTAGTGTTTGAAGTATCTTATATCGAACTTTTGCTTAGAAGTAGAGTTTGTTAAAATTAATTTCAATATGCGCTTTGTAGGCTTATTCTCCCAAATCTATTACGCATGCTCTCCACCATTTTAGGGTAGCTTTCTCCCATAGCTGGATAGCTCTCTACTCCAACTCGACTGCCAGAACCCGTGGAGGAACCAGTCAGAGAATTTTTGAATAATGCATTGTGCGATATGGATTTATTGAATAGCCTCCTCGTTCTTCGGACTTGGTCCCTTTTGGTTTTTTCCTTTGGGGATACTTAACAGATTGAGTATACCGGGTATTTCTCAAAAGTGGCCCACTCCTATAAATTTTTCGTTTTTATAGATATTAAAAATTTTGGGATTGGGTAAGACAGTGTGAAAATAAAAATAATACTGAAGAAAATCGACATAAAAATGTTATTATTTAGCCTCGTCTTTAGCAAATGTTTTGTTAAAATTAGGTATTGACTTAAACAATTCTAATCACAACTATAATTTTAAAATTTTTAAGCTGCTACATAATTTACTTTAATTATCGGTTTGGTAATTAACATCCGTAGTTTCTAGACGTTTTCACATTTCACTAAATATATTCAACGCGGGAGGTTCAAATAAAAATCGGGAGTTTGATGACTTTGTTAACAAGGGTACATGAGAAATAAGGAGGCTCTCGCCTAAATCGGAAGGTCTGGCAGCCCTAACTTATTTACTCTTTATGCTGAACAGAGTTTTCTACTCCTGTATTTATCGTTCTTTCTTTTTTGGAATATCTTGAGATAGGGTTGCTATTAGACTTTGCTAATTTGGTGGTAGGCTTTAGCCTATAGATTGGTTTTAAATTTTGATTTTTTAAAGTTCCTGGGTGTCTTGGTTATCATCTTCAGGGGGTTGGAGCCAGTCACGAAGGAGTCTGTGTGGGATTATTTTATTGAAAAACTGGTTTAGTATGTTCATGTGCATGTCACTGTGCAGTACTCTTGTAGGTGCATAATAAAGTACATTGCTTGACCAATAACCATATACAGGGTGTTTCATTAAGGTCGAAGAGCGGCCATATCTCGGAAACTATTGGGCATAGAAATTCAGGAAAAAAAAATTTATAACTAAAGTGGCCATGGGAAAATTCTGGAAATAATTTTTAAGTTCCGCATTTTGCCGAAAGGGGGCGCAATTGAAAAGTAAATTTTTAAATTTTAGATATCTCCGAAAATTGCACGTTAAGGTATATTTTTGATAACACCATTAAAAAGCTTGGACAATTTTGCATAATTTTGGTCCCATTCTTATTGGCGTACCGACTTTAGTAAGAGTGGGGGAAGCTGTTGAATGTGTAATCATTTAAATCGCTGTAACTTATCAACGACTTATCCGATTTTAGCAAACTAAAACTTGTTTGGAAGAGAAATGTAAGTACTTTTAACTATCGTCTTGATTGGTCCATGATACTTCTCAATAAAAATACAAGAGGGCGCAATTTGCAATAATAACACATTTCTTAACTTTATTCATTTATTTCAAATCATACGGTATAATTATGATACCATAATCGAAAAGTAGATGAAATTTGCTACAAAAAATGTCAAAATTGCAGTTCGATATCTCCATCCGTTTCAGAGTTATTGCCAATAGAATAATTTTTAAAACTTTAAATGAAGAAGCGGTTGTTTTCATAGTTTTGTGATCAAGCATTCCATGACAAAAAATATTTTTAAACTTTATGGTTAGGTAGGTTTGTTTCTCATTATTCCAATGTCAAACTCCAAATCATGTAAAATACAAAATTTGGAGCGTGTTTCAAGGCCAACGGGCCATAAAACAGTATTGAAATAATTATCGGAAACTATTGAAGGAAACAATATTCATGGAAAGCTTCTTAGGAAAACAATTGAGAGACTTTATAAATGTTCAAAATGACCTCTGTTGTGCAAAATACAACGATTAATTCTTTTTCTAGAACTAGAGACAGCTGTTTCAATTTCAGCTCGTGAAATCGAATTTAGTGCATTTTCAATTCGCTCAATCATGTTGCCTCGTGTGGTTGGTCGCGTTTTATATACAATGTCTTTTATTCGCCCCCACAAGTAAAAATCTAACACAGTTAAATCCGGGGATCTAGGTGGCCAAGCAAACAAACTACCCCTTCCAATCCAGCGATTTGGGTATCCAATATCTAAAAAATCACGGACCATATGCGAAAAGTGTGCCGGGCATCCATCATGTTGATACCACATGGATGTTCTTAGGCCAATAGGAACATCTTCTAAAAGGATAGGCAAGTCATTTTGCAAAAAGTTTAAATAAGATTCACCATTTAGATAATCATTAAAAATAAACGGTCCGATAATTCTGTGTCCTAATACTCCGCACCACACGTTAACACTCCATCTGTTTTGGTGATCCACTTCGCGCATCCAGTGAGGATTTGTCTGTGACCAATAGTGCATATTGTGTAAATTAACTTTGCCACAGCTACTGAAAGTGGCTTCATCAGTCCATAACACGTGGGAGAGGAATTGAGGATTCTCGTTACACATCTCTCTTAGCCAATAGCAATAGTCGAGCCGTCTGTCATAATCACTTTCTGATAGCGCCTGATGTAAAACTATATGATAGGGATGCAGCTTAAAATCCCTTAGAATTCGGAACACTGCAGTACAACTTATACCTAGGTCTAAAGAAATTGCTCTTATGCTTAAATGCGGATCGGCCTCTACGTACGCAAGAACGTTTGTAATGTTGACTTCATTTCTTACTGGACGTCTTCTAAAAGCAACTGAAATGCGTCGTACACTTCCCGTTTGCCTTACGCATATTGCCAGTCGCTGAAATACTGCTCTGCCATAGTGCCTTCGTTCAGGATATCTGAGAGCATATTCGCGTTCCGCTATAGGCGCATTTTGAAAACATTCAAAATATACGGCCAGCATATCGTAAGCTTCGGCATTGGTATAAGCCATTTTTGAAAGGTACGTATCACAATTTTCTATCAAGAAGTTTAAGATGAATTACGAATAAACTTTTGTCAACACCTTTTAAAATGAAACTAGTTGACAACTATTTGTATTATTTGTCTTATCTCCATGGAAACTTTCAGATTTTATTTCACAGCTATCTAGATTTATTTTTTAAAACACATCATATTGTTAGAGTTACGCCTAAATGACACGTTTTCCATGATTGCCATTAATTCTAGAGTGGTTTCTGGGCCATTGGAATAATGAGAAACAAACCTACCTAACCATAAAGTTTAAAAATATTTTTTGTCATGGAATGCTTGATCACAAAACTATGAAAACAACCGCTTCTTCATTTAAAGTTTTAAAAATTATTCTATTGGCAATAACTCTGAAACGGATGGAGATATCGAACTGCGGTTTTGACATTTTTTGTAGCAAATTTCATCTACTTTTCGATTATGGTATCATAATTATACCGTATGATTTGAAATAAATGAATAAAGTTAAGAAATGTGTTATTATTGCAAATTGCGCCCTCTTGTATTTTTATTGAGAAGTATCATGGACCACTCAAGACGATAGTTAAAAGTACTTACATTTCTCTTCCAAACAAGTTTTAGTTTGCTAAAATCGGATAAGTCGTTGATAAGTTACAGCGATTTAAATGATTACACATTCAACAGCTTCCCCCACTCTTACTAAAGTCGGTACGCCAATAAGCATGGACCAAAATTATGCAAAATTGTCCAAGCTTTTTAATGGTGTTATCAAAAATATACCTTAACGTGCAATTTTCGGAGATATCTAAAATTTAAAAATTTACTTTTCAATTGCGCCCCTTTTCGGCAAAATGCGGAACTTAAAAATTATTTCCAGGATTTCCCCATGGCCACTTTAGTTATAAATTTTTTTTTCCTGAATTTCTATACCCAATAGTTTCCGAGATATGGCCGCTCTTCGACCTTAATGAAACACCCTGTATTTATAATTTTGTGACTAACATATTTGCCCATACTAAGGCTTTTCGAATCTTGACGAAATTTTGACTGTTATCTTATACTATTGAGCATCATCGTTAAACAAAAATTGAAATACTTTTTCTTAAATCTTTAACAATGATTTTACAGGAATCCGGCTTATATAGCTACGCAAGGGCCGCTACCACACACCGCACCCGACTTTTGGCAATTGATTTGGGAACAAGGGGCAGTTGTAATTGTTATGCTATCTAGACTTACTGAGGGTGGGGTCGCCATGTGTCATCGATATTGGCCTGAAGAAGGTAATAAATTAAAAATATCGACAAATTATATAGATCAAGTCATCCGTTATGAACACAGTCTGGGTGAAAATTTGAGAGCGCTTGTTTCAGTGAATAAATGATCATGATTCCGTGATTCGATCTGTATACCTATCTATTGTAATCACCTAATTAGAATAATTTTAATTCGATAACAAATTAGTTAAAAATATTAATTGTGTTCCATTTAGGTTCTGAAGTTTATCATATTTACGAAGTCCATCTTGTAAGCGAACACATCTGGTGCGACGACTATTTGGTTAGATCGTTTTACTTGAAGAATGTCAAAACCGGCGAAACTAGGACTGTCACTCAATTCCATTTCTTGTCATGGCCAGAAGCAGGCGTGCCTGCGTCGACAAAAGCTCTCTTAGAATTCAGGTAACTGTTTATAATTTTCATATTAATTCATGATTAGAGATAAACTTATCACGGAAATTTGACAAGTCACAAGTCGAGTCTATTGGGAATTCACGAGATGACCCAAGCGCAATATATGGCGGCTGCATCGTGCTAGTTTTAGAAATAACGCTAGTCGGCAAATTAAAACGCCCCTTATTATTTGGCTTTATCCAAAACGAATCCTTTAATAATAATATTAATAATTTATTTCTAGAAATAATTTACATTAAATTTGCCAGTAAACACAAGACATAGGACTAACTATGTTTTAGAAATAAACAAAAAAAAATCTGAAGTCCTAGCACTTGGTTGAGAAAGTACCTTATATAAAACATAGTTGTTTAAGAAATACGTCTCAATATAAATCAAATTCACGCACAAAATCTTATCCTATAACGCATAAGAATATGCTAATTTTACATGAACAGGCAACTAATTTTAACATACAGTTGCAAGTCGCCAAGAAGCAACAAAGGAAATCATCTTTTAACTTCGACTTTTACAAATATTATATTCCGCTTAAAAACTAACAGCACAAGCTAACGGTTTCAATAATTAATTGGAATCGGTGTATTTGACTAACTTTACACAATATTAAATTCAGTTCTAGCAAATATTCATTTCTCCTAGCCGGACAAAAGTATAAAATCCAACAGCGAATCTATAAATAAACTCAAGACCGTTTGTGGTAACGCGACATCAAGTAAACGTATGCAGATTAGTGTCTTTGATACAAGGCCGACCTACCGCCCGGTTACTATTCTATCTCAATATTTGTGTTAATTTATTATTGGCAAAGAAAAACTATAGCCACCGTTGCCATAGCGACATATCGTGTCACTGAGGGTCAATTAGTTTACCCAGGATACCGGTGCACTTTGAGGAGGACAGTTCGATTTGCGACCGGTCATGCGGGACCATCATTTTCTAACATATAAAGTGTGCTGTTCTTCCTCCGCTTTAAAATAAGTGATATTCCTCTCCGCCATTAAGTATAGCAAGTACGCGTTAATATTATATAGGTAAGCGACGTTTTAGTATATTATCTATTATCGCAAGACAAAGTATGTGTTTCTATCTTCCGTAATATATAGAAGGCAATAAAATTCCACTGGTGCCTAAGTACAGTGTCTACAGAGTCTGTAAGGCAGAGCGCCCACCAAAGATGAGCACTTCAAGTGAGGAGATATGAGGTGCGCATGAGGTTGGTATGAAGTGCAGCGTACCATGTTTTTACATGCAATGAGCCACACAGAAGCCGTGCGAAAGAAGTGAGTCGCCTCACCTCACTATGCAGTGCCGCACGGCATGCGTGCTTAAAAATAGGACCTGTTCTATTTCCACTTGACGCGCGCCGAATTAGGTATAGCTTTTTAGGTTATATCTTGCAGTGTTCCGTATTGATTGACATTACCATTTCCAGAACGGTTTACCCCTGGACAATTATTTTAGTGTTTACAGTTTTAACAAAAATGCGTGATGATCAATAATTTAATATTGAATTCGGGCAGCATGTAGAATCATGTAGAATGCTAAAATATCTTCATTGATGATGAAGATGACATTTTGACAATGGCATTAATGTTTGCTCCTCTATGCACTGCACGCAATGCTCTGGTGGGCGCTCCCTCTAACGTTGCAAGGTCCTATTATTTAGTGTAATGCATCCGTAATTTACCGAGTTAAACGAATGTACATTCATGTCTACAAGTGAAATTTATTCAAAGGTGGAAAATTAAAAATATCTTAAGTTGAGAAAGTATTTGATTGAATCTGGCCGTATACAAACCAACCAGCCTATTATAGGTACTGTGGAGATATACTAAACTAATGAGCAACAAGCTAGTAACATTGTCCGTTCAAATAGTGTAGAATAAAATATGTCCCTAGGCCAGATAAAGAATGCATATAATGTCGTTATATTGCAATACAATGCAATGGAGTCAAAACTGGTGACTTCAAACGACCAAGAGCCAAAAATACTATTTCGTAAACATATGACTTTATCTACTGATGTCTTTAAATAATACTGAAGCAAGGGTGTCTAACCATTTTACGTCAAAAATGCAAACAGGTGCTCTTATTGGGCAGCCACCGCTACTTCTCATACGCCCATCAGAGGACGTCTTTCTTAGCGGAAAACTGTCAATGGTTTAAATAATTACACATATGTAAATAAATAATATAACCATATAATTTGGTCATTCGTTGACAGATGTCTGTTTCTGCCAATTCTCAAATACTTTATACGTCCAGTGATGACAACAACTACACTGAGCGAAATATCGAGTTGACATAACTCAAATATGGGTTATCCCAGACCGACGCGTGTTGCTAATAGGGGACAGCTCAGACCTCTGAGTTACGGCAACTAAACCGAAGAGATTGCATCAAATCACTGTTCATGAGTTATAGTAGCCCTGAAGATGGGTTGTTTTAGCTAGCTTAGATAATCGTAACTGGGTTTGACGAACACATGCGACGTGGGCTGAAGCAATTCATTATTTAAGCTGCCAGAAACCAATATAGGAGTTGTGATGCGTCACTATACTAGGGCTAGATTAACTCATGATTCGAGCTATCAAAACTGGACCTTTCAGTTCTAGCTTACTTATTAACGACTATAGATTTAATATGTCCTAAATGTTGGCAGGAAATCTCAATATAGTCAAGAAACACAAGGAATATTTAATAATATGTACTTTAATTAACAAACACTTGTTACGAAAACACATGCTAGGTTAACTGACATTACTGACATAAGTGACATCTAACAACATATGATAAACGTCAAGTGCAAAGGAACTACTCTATGAACGGATAAGGTTTGGTACTTTAAATATATTCCAACACTAAAATTGGATTATTCTCATTATCACGCACCTGTATGAGAACAAACTCTGAACAAAAATAAAAAAACATCCCTCCGATCAACGATTGCGCGGATAGCAAGTCCAGTTATGTGGTCCATGATGACGCGACGTGCACCAGATACTAATAACAATGGGACGAAGTTACCGCGCTAAATCGGCACGAGCGTGAATTCGGAACTTTCCGTGACTTTTCGACTGATGATTTACTCTCGACATGAGTTTTTAGAGCACTATTTGCGACTTATTCCAACTCAAAATAATTTAACACATGGTAATGAGTTAAAATAATGCACGTCTGGGTCAAAACGGCACTTTAAAATCAGTTTGTAAGTTTTCCCAATCCAAAAACTGAGTTCAGGTAACTCATAAAATGGTTACAAAATGAAGGATTGTGGTAATCCCAAATGTGTTTAAAATGTTGACATTAATTTGTGTGTTGAGGCGAACCACAAGAAGCTGAGTTATTCTAGCGCTTTTAAATGAGTTGTGATAATTCGTAGGCTCGGTTTGAACAACATATAATCGTGCGTTAAAGTAGCTCTAATTCTTCAACCCACGACATTGGTAAATCCATTTTTGTCAGTGTAGAGATTGATCGATTCTGTATGGATTTTATAAACCTAATATCGAGCTAGTTTAAATCTTCTCTTCTGATTTTAATATTCACTTTTAATTTTGATACTTCTAATGGTTGTACCTGGTTGTATAACGTGCTTGTCATTTTTCTCTTATATTTAACCTCACTTCAATTTCCACGTTGCCGAGAGAGCCGCGGTTGTGTTGGAGCACAGGTTGTACTGAATCTCTTTATAGCCAATTTAAATAATTTTTCAAAAAATTTTCAATTCTCAACATAATAACCTATTACAATTTTTCTAAAATATAGGGCAATATCATCATATCAGCTAGTTATGACACAACATATTAATTTTAATTTCTTAATTTTTATTTTTAATCCTTTTATAAAAATTAAGCTTAAACAGCTAAACGTAAAATAAAAAGAAAACTTTCTCCTTCAGATGTTATAATCAGTTTATTGTCTTATCCAAAAATGTTTTTTCACTAACCCAAATTTCAAAATTTAATCAAAACTGGAGTTATATTTCAATACAATTAACCAGTTCATACACCAAGTGTTCAAGTTCAACCTTTACATCTACTATCCTATGAGTTGCACTCATTAATTTGAGGCAACTAACATTTATGTTAAACTCGATGTTGGGTAAGTCCTTCTTAATCTTTGATTTATATTCATTATTCATTCTCAACTTTATACTGTCCTTTTAGTATCCCCTGAAGATGAGTACTTAAGTACTCGAAACATGTCGGGAACTTAGAATTTATGTCAATCATTAAACTGTGGAGAAATACTGCATTGTTTTATTTACATTACATTGACTCCACTGAAAGTATGGACTATTTTTTCAACTTCAATTACACATATATTTTTGTAGACGAAAGGTCAACAAATCATATCGTGGTAGATCGTGTCCGATAGTAGTCCATTGCAGCGATGGTGCGGGCCGTACTGGAACATATTGTCTTATTGATATGGTACTCAGCAGAATGGCAAAGGGCGCTAAAGAAATAGATATCGCTGCTACCCTGGAACACCTGCGGGATCAGAGACCAAAAATGGTAAATAATTTTTCATTGGAGTTTTAAAATTCAAAATTTTACTTTAAAAAATTTCTAGGTGGCTACAAAACAACAATTCGAATTTGTGCTTACGGCAGTCGCAGAAGAAGTACACGCCATTCTAAAAGCTCTCCCTCCACAACCTTCACCCGCTCCACAAGCTGCTCAGGAAAAATCCGAGAAATAAATCAACTTTAACCACAAATGGGATCAGAAAAAATTGTAGGCCTAAATAAGTCAACGTGATTTCCTCAGAACCTGCAATGTGTCTCTTAAGAATTACTTTTCTCGACGAATTTTCGATTAATGTTTTTCTGATCCCGTTCCACTAATCTCAGAGACTCAGGCTACCGTTTAAGGCTAAATGAAAACAAACTTCTCGCTCCGACAATAAGCAACGCTCAATATAACGTATCCAGCCCTATTGAGGGTGGCTTAAATTCCGAGCCCTTTCTCAGCCACTTTTAGGGTTTAGAGTAGAAAAAAGGTTGCATCTTATTATCATAAAACAGTTGGTTCGTACGTAGATATTTCTTTATCAGCGCCAATTTTCATAACTTTGTCATATATTTAAATCAAGTATTTATGAAGTATAACAAACTTTAATTAAAGGAAATGTAACAATGGCGTACATTTAAGGGCTAAAATATTCAAAATGCCATTGCAAATATAAGGTGAACAGAAAAGCAAAACAATCTTTAAATTGTAAAGCTTTTATGTTCTTGGCTAATAAAATAAGACGTTACTAAAGTTAATTAAATTACGCACAATTTGCGTCAAATATTTTTCAAAGCGATACACTGCTCTAAACCCTAGAATTCTCCTGTATACTATTTATAGAATATTTATTTTACTAGTCACTTATATGCTTTGATTGATGTACCTTCTTAAAAACTTTTTATTCTACCTTTTTATCTACATATCTAGTGGAATCAATCAGGTTTCCCCCAAATCGAAAAAAATTATAGTTATTTATCCCAGAATAAATTAGTATTATCTATCTGTATTTTTTTGTCGACTCTGTCCTGTCGACGCTATCTGTATGAAAAAAAAGGTAACCCTATACGATTTAGGTGATAATAGAGAGAGATAGAGATATATGTTTAAAGAGGAGAGAAATATAATATATTTATTGGTGTTTTTTTTGATCTCCTTGACAGATGTCATGGATTAAAAGGAAAAGCATTTAATTCCATTACTTAACATCTTATATAAGATTAAGTATTTATCAACTCAATGTTGTCTGTGTAATGTAACGATTTTTGAAATAGCATAATGTAATGACATGTTACATAATCAGACAATTTTGGGAGTATTATTATAATATCTATGCTGATGATATCAATTTCAGGAACTATTTTCTTTTACATCTACCGATCTATGTATGTGCTTAAACGAAATTTATTTATGTGTTTGGAATATTTAGCCAATATAGTCTATTTCTATGTTGAATATGTTTACTGTTATAATTTGTTGTTGTTTATTACTTTATTATTTAAAATTTTAAAAGTATTGTTGGTTATTGGATGTGTCTAGGTTCCGGTAGAAGTAATCAAAAAAAGAAACATCTATGTCTTATAGGGATTTGATCTTTTATACTTAAATAATTTTTTTATTTAAGGTAATTCACGATGAATGGCGAACCCAGCAACAATATTTTCGACAATGCGATGTTGCCGCTTCTACTAGACAGTATAGTAGCAACTCTGATATTTTAACACCCTATATAGTATATACATTTATTTTAACAATTTCCATTAGTATCTTAACAACTTTCCTTATCGTTACCCGATACATATAGTTTGCCTCACGGTTCTAGAGCTACAACGCCTGAGGAGGGCAGGGTGGTAAAATGCATAAAAAGAGTCGCTATGACGGTGGCAGTATAGGCGTGCGTAATAATTTTTCAAAATTATTTTAATCCTAAAATACGTAAAATATAAAAACAAATACTAACTGATTTATTGGCAATTACTGCTTTAGCTTGACTATGAATAACTTTACCTTTTATTTATTTATTCATTTTACAAACATCAACGTTTAAATATGATTAAATATAATAATTTTAAACTTCGGCAATGCGTGTAAAATATCTGAAAATGTCAAGATGTGCTTTGTATCCCCACTTATTCAATATCATATACAATAAATAGAGACAAAACCATTAGTAAGGGACAGAAATCCCCGCTGATTGCTTGATTTCGGCGTGAGTTGCCAAATTTACCAAAACATATTACCCTCGCCGCTATAAGAATATAATAAATTATATTAAGCGATTATAATTTGCAATATGAAGGGGGAAAGTCAACGGGATATAACATGTTACACGGTATACAATATACAGGGATATGCATATGTCTAGTTGTTGTAAGTAATAGATTTGAATTGCATACAAATTAATATTTTATGGAAATTTAACAGGAGAAATACGGCAACAGTGTAAAGTGTTTTGCTCGTTTCGTGGCTCAACAGCCGCGTGGCGAACTTTATCTGTTATTGTTTTCGAGATATTGATTAGTTTCTATTTTTTTTTTCGAAAAACATGACCTGGAATAAGTGCTGATATCTTGCAACTCTTAGATATTAAGTACTAAAATTTGGTTGGGAGTAAGGTTAGGAGGCTTTTTACGCTATGGCCAATGCTTAGTTGCCATATATACAAGGTGGTCTAAAAATGCAGGTATTATGTTTAAAAGTAGATATTATGAAATTAAACACCCTATTGATTTGAGATGCTGCCAAAATTTGATTTTTTTATTTAAGTATACCTACTTATATCTAACAAGTCAAGTTTATGACTTGAAAAAGTTATTCCCATCAGTCAGTGCGCCATGCAGTGTCATATATGTCACTGTTGTTATCAGAATTGGCCTCCGGGATCACCCGATCCCAATCCATTAGATTTTTAATGGAGATGAGATGTGTTTCAAGAAACAATTATTTACAAATCACCAGTACATTCTAGAGAAGGGTTGCTACATCAGGTCACCGAGCATTTCAAGATCTAGATTAAAATTAAATTGGATCTTCCATGAGGAGCGCAGTCAAAAAACGCATTGTTTAAGTTCTAACGCGCCTAGAAACAATAATAATTAGAACCCATCATAGTGGCAGATCCAATTTAATTGCAGAGGTCTACATCTTGAAATGCTCGGTTGATCCGATGTAGCAACTCTTCTCTAGAATTTATTGGTGATTTGTAAGTTTTTTCTTAAGACATACCCCACAGATAATAATCTAATGGATTAAGATCAGGTGATTTAGGAGGTCAATTCCGATAATAACAGTGACATGACAGATTGTCATGACCCTGACTGACACTGACTAAAAACAATATGGAAATATCTTTTTCAAGGAGAAAGTAGTAATTCGGTATAGGTATAGGGACACATAAATAAAGAACAAATGGCAGTTTTTAAAATCAGTAAAAATATATAGGGTGTTAAGTGTTTCATTTGAAAAAATCTACCTTTAGACGTTTTTCAACTTACTTACTCTAAAAACACCTATATTTTTAGACAACCCTGTATATTAACAATAAGATTTGACTATAGCGTGATAAGCCACGGGTATTGCCTAACTTCGAACCAAATTTCAGTTGTTTTGTATCTTATATAGAGTTCAAAAACATTACAGTATTAATTTTTGTCTTGTTTTTGGAAAAGAAAATTAAAATTAATTAATATCTCTAAAACGGTAACAGATTGGCGTAAAGAAATCATAAGGAAAGTTGTTAAGAAACTACTAGATATTGTAACAATAAGTTAATATGTATATACATACAGAGTATTCCGTTTAAAATATTAAAGTTTATTCTACTTTCTAGTAGAAGCGACATGACCGCAATTATCCAAACTGTTTCAGATGGGTGGGGCAATGTGGGGCATCCTTGTTTATGCAAACCTCTAATTTGTTGGATCGTTCCATTAAATGGTTGACCCTAAACTTATGTTCCATCCACTGTCAATAACCCACTAATTAGAAGTTGAAAAAGTAGTCCATACTTTTAGTGGAGTCAATGTATTATGAATAAAACAATGCAGTCTTCCTCCACAGTTTAATAGTTGTAATACAATTCTAAGTTCCCGACATGTTTCGAGTACTTAAGTACTCATCTTCAGGGGATACCAACATCGAGTTTAACATAAAAGTGAGTTGTCTCAAATTAATGAGTACAACTCAAAGGTTATAAAGACTTGGTGTATGAAATGGTTATACCTATGTATTTAAATAAAGGTGAAGTTTAGATTAAGTTTTGAAATTTAGAATAGTATAGAAGACATTTTAGAGAAGGTTATAAGTTTATTATAACATCTGGAGGAGAAAAGTTTTCTTTTATTTTAATTAGAGCTGTTAAAGCTTAATTCTTATTTATTGAAAAAGGGGATTAAAAGAAAATATTAGAAAAGTAGTACATACTTAAGTACTCGAAACATGTCGGGAACTTAGAATTTATGTCAACCATTAAACTGTGGAGAAAGACTGCATTGTTTTATTTATACCCACTAATTAGTTTAAGTTAAGCGTATTTTGGTGATGATGACAAAAAAACTGTTCCCAGATGATCCCCCTTAACTTATTCGATTATAGTAATTATTTATATGGGACCATCTCTACCTATTTACCGGACCAAATTTACAGCCCAAATATCATAAAATTTAAGTAAATTTGACGAAAAAAGCATCTTGGGGATAAACAGTTGACACAAAGAAACAGACAGATGAAATACAGAAATAAAGTCAAATTCTTAAAAGAAAAATTCATCGATTTTAAATTTTGATCAAAATGCTGTCTCCTATTCTTTAGATCCCTATGATACATACAACACATACGCTTATTTTTAGCGTACCGTTTCTATGGCAATAATACCCGAACAAAGCCTACTTGATAATTTTATACGGTGGGTAACAAACAGCTGACTCTTTAAAATAAGTTAATGCTACTGTCAGAAGACTCGTTCGTGTACTTGGCGAATAAGGCAAGTGAATTTGTTTCACACGATTTCCCGACAGCCGATGGTAAAAGGCAAGTACCGAATAATAATTGTCCAAGTATCATCAAGTAACAAATAATTTTCAAGGGCACTGGGCGTCTGAGTCCGGCTTAAGATTTTGATTTTAGTGATCGGTATATTTTTGACATTTATTACTTAACCTTAATACACATTTACATGATTACATGTTTTTTAAGATTATGGATTTAAATCAAAGTATTAATCAGTGAAGAACACAGACACGAAAGAGCGTTAATATAAATCACTATAATCAACTATTTTGAGTAGGTATTTCAAGATTTTCACAGTAAAATAGCCTAAGTAAATCGTTTCTAAAAATCTATATCAACATTCCACCTGGAAGTGTGTATTTTTCACTTACCTTTATAAGAATATTTTCAGCACTCATTTTTAAAGTAAAAATTGCAAAAAAAACACGAAATATCAGAGCAACCCCCCCCCCCCCTACATTTCCCTTTCCTTTGACCCTTTGACCTTTCCGCGATTGACAACCGAACTCGTCCCTGATTGGCTCAAACATTAACCTCTGGTGCTAACATGTTTAAGCTAGTTTTACACGGATTATGGGGCAATAAATTGAAGAATATCTTCAAGGTCAAATTTTGCTGTGTAAAGCACCAAAATTTTGCGAAAATTTATTGTGCAATTTATTTAACAAGAAATTGGCGAGATAGGTTTTGCTCAAATTAATTGACCAACTTTAGTAATGTTCTAGTTATATTAAATTTTTTTCGGGTCTGCCAACTGTCCTATTTTGAGGTTATGGTTTTTGTTATTATAAAAGCTGAAAAGCTCAAAAGCTGTGAACTAGTGTTTTTATACGCTTTTTCTAATTAAAAAGTCCTTAATCATACCTTATTTTGCAATTTAATTATTCAGTAAAGTTCAAAATTTGAAATGAAGAGTTTAAGATCGCAGTTCCTTAAAAGTGGAAAGCATTCAATGCTTTAAAAGTAATTGTGATTACTTACTTTTAATAACAAAAAGAAAAGATGATGTATGCGTGCATAGACGTTGGTGGGTTTTTCGCCCCTGGCTTCAGAAAAGGAAAGGCAATTTGTGCCCAGTTCATGAACAATTCCCAGAGAACCCCCAAGTATGGCGTTTCGGTTGGTATTACTGAAGTTTCCGACAATTTATTTAACAAAGAAAATCCTTGTATAAAACGATCGACAATTTGGCAATTTCTTGAAGAATAAATTGCACAATTTCCTAGCCAAGAAATTGACAAGAGATATCCCGTGCCCGATCCCGTGTAATACAGGCTTTCCAGCAAGGACTTTGCCGCGTATAAGTCGAGAGTTGGACTGGAATTTTGGTCACTTGATAAGTTAAAATGACGTTAAAATAAGCGTATCGAATGCTGTTGTATCAGTGGGCTAACTATCTGCTGTTTTTTATATTAATATAATCGGCAAGTAAAAATCGATACGTTAAAAATTGAACCACCATGCAAAATAATTTATTGGTAAAAACCCGGTTAAAAACGGGTATACCTGTAAATTATTTATTGGTAAATTACCGATAACTTGCCACAAGGATATTCAGGGTGTTCATTTAGTGTATAATTCTTCGAATCTCGTAACCTGTTACAAGAAGTGAAATTTATCAATCGGAATCTCACACAGGGGTTGGAATATATTCATGAATTTCGGTGCGAATAATTAATCGGAAGGAGGATCATTTTTGACGTGGTTTTTACCCATTTTCTCTATCATTCTTTAAGGGTATAAAGGTGCGCTCAGAGTTGTCGTAACGTAAGACGTAAGCCGGAACGACATACCCGTTCATAGTTTCAAATAGCTAAAGAACCTCGTTACGAATTTGTGGGTTATGTGTTATATTTGGTAAGACAATTTGTTGCTTAATTCAACTACATATGGATTCTGTTGAAAACATAATTATAGGTGGAGCAATATTGTATTGTTATTTATTAACAAAAATGCAATTAAATAAAAGAACATCCCAAACTTGAGGATGTAAACATTTGTACGACTACGACAGATTTCGACCGAAGCCGTAACGTAAGAAATGAGATTAAACCATTTCTTACTGGTTACGGCTTACGGCCAATCCGTTGCTAATGACATGTTTATTTTTCTTACGGTTTTACGGCGACTATAAATCCAGCTAAAGGAAACACTACTAAAAAAACTTGGACATGTTAAAAGTTGCTCAAACAATTACCTAATTAAGTAGTAGTAAATCAGACCTTCAAAAATATTTTCAGTTAAACTGATTTTCTTGAAAGATAGCAATAAATAGCAAAATAATGTAAAAAATACAAACAATATTATGTATATTCCTAAATTTTGATTTTAAAAACTACGGGACAAATGGTGGGAGTTCGGGGATGAGGGTTAGGGGAATATCTGCCTGCCCATTTAGCGTACCTATAATTCTTCAAATCCCGTAAGCTGTTACAAGTGAGTTTTATCAGGCTCAATCTCAAACAGGGGTTGAAATATCTTCATGAATTTCGGTGCGAATAAGTCATGGAAAGGGGCATAGTTTTAAGCCTTTTTTCCCTCTAATTTTTTTAAGGGACTACGGGAAAAGCTACTTTGAGAAACTGGGATATGTTAAAGTTACTAAAAAAAATTAAGACTTAGTAAATCAAACCTTCAAACGTATCTCCGGGTAAACTGATTTTCTTGAAAGATAGCAATAAGTAGCAAATAACTACCTGTAAATGCCGGTATACCTTAGCTTTGTTAACATGAACTAGCTCGAAATGGGGAAATCTCTTAAATTATTTTACCTATTGTAAGAAAAATCCTATGAGCTTAATATTTCATAGTTAATAGGTATTTTTATAAATATTATGTGAATTACAATTGACTTCTTTAATCACTTATTTCACCTTTTTTTGATTACTCTACAGGATAAATTTATAATTTCCGTTGTTTCCAGTCATTTAAACTAAGCCTAATAATGATTGTGTTTTAGAAGCATGTTTCACATGAATTCCTTATGTTCGCTAAATTAACTAGACCGGCCCTTAAGATGCAAAACTAGTGGCAACAATTAAAGACACTTTAAATACTTATGTAGAACATGTCTCTATAAAATAATAAAGCCTAATTTCTAAACCTCTGCTTATTGAGTGCCGCTTAAATGCGTCACTTTATCATGCACACAATTACAAACTTACAAAAGTAAGTAAAATATATCCACTTGTTTATTTATGTTCACTGTGACTGTGTAGCATATTTTTAATACTCCAGCCTCTTAAAAACATGCTACATTTCTCTAACGCTTATAGGAAATATCCAGACTGATTTTATTTTCCGTGGGTCCATCCACAAAAAAATGGCAAAAATCGGTAGTGAGTCTGCACCATTACCGATTTTTTCGAAAATTTCGTTGACTTTAGTACTTAAGGATATAAAAGATTTTAAAGATTATGGTATAATTACAAATGTTTTAAGCTATATTACTATAAAATATATTATAATCAAGTATATTTTGTCAAATTATGAAATAAATATAATGTTAATGTTAAAACTGTATGAAAACTCATCAGTGTACTGATTCTATCTGAAATTAGACTAGTGTAATGTACTTTGTGTATGTATACAGCACATCAGTTGTTGTTATTTTGTCTTATTTCCTAAAAACCTCCTCCCGCAAATATTCCCGAATATTTCACTCATATACAATGTGTGACCATGTACCAGGTACTGAATTACTAGGTTAGTGGAAATTACAGCGAATATTCCACTCACGTATAAAAAATCCCATAAGGACAGTGGTATTTTCGAAAACTTGCAGCGGATATACAAAATCGAAAACACCAAAACGAAAATACCACTGTCAGTGTCACTTTGTTGCGAAAATACCACTTGTCAGTGTCACTTTGTTGACAAATTTCTATTTATTATTTCAAAGTTGACAAAATGAATGTTTTTGGATTCGTGAAATATTCCTTTAAATACCATGCGTGCTTTAAAACCAACCGGATAATTTTTCACTTATACGTGTGTGTCCTTCGGACTCGTGAAATTAAGGAAAACACGCATTCGTAAAAAATTATCGGTAATTTTAAAGCACTAGTGGTATTACACCCGAAAATATTTTCCGGTGCCATGACAACCCACATTCTTCTCAGTTATAACATCTTGGCAGATGTGTTGTGAGCCATCTTAATGAGGTTTAACATTCCGGATGGCTCTCTTGACTGCATTGTGCCATCTACCTCGGACATGTGGGCTGCTTGTGGGAAACTAACATCTAACAGTTTTTTGGTCACATCAACCCAACGATTTGGTGATGGTCCCCGTCTTCTACTACCCTGCACGATAAGCCTCTCCATGTGCTCACTACGATTGAGGTGACCGAAAAATATAGGAATCCGATATAAGGCAATAGCCTTTCGATGGGCGTATTTCTTGTAGAGTTGAAATATTTGTTCTATGTGCGGTTTAAGAAATTCTCAGCATATGCGACTCCACGTCCACATCTCGAAGGCATCAATCCATTAAAATGATGGCCCATGTTTCAAAGGCATACAAGAATATCGAAGAGACCAATGTGCTGACCAGGTTTGTTTTGTGGTGTCGTTGTCACGCCATATTTTATTCAACTGCGTCATTGCTGATGTAGCAAGTTGAATGCGGCATCTTATGTCGAACTCACAGCCTCTGGTATAGAGGTGTGTAGTTCGCGAACGAACTAGTTCAAAAGGTCGTATCTGATAACTGAACTAAAAGATTCAGGTCAGTAGTTCTTTAAAGATTGAATCGACGCAAACTAATGCCTTGCACTATACGCAAAACGCGAACGAGATTGAGGCGACCGTGAAGCAGATCCTGAACTATCCGGAGCCTGGAAAAATGTTTGGGACCACTCCCAAATTTCGTAGGAATTCACCTTTTTTTATGCTCCCTAGGGAACGGGAGTCTGGCTCCAAATAAAGTTAAAATCCTCTACATATAAAAATTTAATATAATGTTGTGGGACGTTCTCGAAACCGGCTTTATTAAGTTTATTCCCATCGCTCTTCTTTACTAAAAATAAAATAAGACCGATCTTGTTTTTTAAGAACTATTTTTTAAGTACTAAAGGGGCGCCAGGCCAAGGGGGGCAATCGCCCCCCTGTGGCTAAGCTACTGGTCGTATCGTCAGCAATTCTCAAGTTATAGACACTCTTCTTCGACCAACATTTACTCTGCCGTGCCAGTCCTCCATTCCTGTCTGTATGTAATGAATTCACTATAGATTATTAAAAAGAAGCGGCGCGAGAATATACCTACCCTTGTCTCACACCTTTCCATTTGACACATTTATCATTCATCAGAGAGTCAACTCTTACAAATATGTGCAGAGTTGTTATCATATAATCGTCGTATAAGGTAGGTACATGAGATACTCTGGGATGCCCATCAGCAACAGTATATTCTATATTTTACGTTGTGAAATGCTTTTGGTGTAATTGACAAAGCACAAATATGTTGGAACGTAGTACTCCCTCGACTTCTCGATGAGCTGTCTAACGTTGAGAATTTGCTCTCTAGTGCCTCTTCCCCTCAATCCGGATTACCAAGGGGAAATTTGCCACAGTGTTCCAAACGTGCTCGAAGAATATACAAGAATACTTTACTGGTATGGGTAGTCAAGGCAACCCACCCACCGAAAAATACGAATTATTCATTGTCAAAATAAGAAGTGTTAAAGTCAATAGCAACATAAGAATTTTTATTTGAAAAATATTCTCCCGTATTTTGCGTATTTTCGGGTGTAGATATGGACATTAAAACTTTTAATTAAAATTTAGTTTCTGGCATAGTTTCGTAAGTATGGTTGTTCTTAACACCGTGACAGGTGCCCTTGGTCGCTTGGTTTCCTTCTATCATTTTCTATACGATATACGACGAAAGTTGCATAAAAATTACTGTTTTTTTTAAACAGATTTAAAGTCAGAACGGATGTTTTGAATGTTTATAGACTTGAGAAATTTCTGCATTTGACTTGCCTTGGAACTTTGTAGGAAAAAAAATGAATATGTTAGAAAGCATAATATAATTGTGGAAAGCCTCAATGCAGCGCATTATAAAAACTGTAAAACAGTAAAACAAACAGTTATGTTATTAATATATTTACTTATACTATGAAACTACAGGTAAGGTGTACGTACTAGTCAGAAAACATGATAACACTAAAAAAAAAACAAAACAGGGGTATTAAAAGCAGTATTTGGATATAGTACTTATGTGATCTTTAAACAAAACGAAAGGTTTTTACGTTGAAATAAGAGGGCAACAGTGAAATAGCAGCTATATTGACGAAACACAATATTGATGCATAATTGGATAATAAAAATTATTTTGTTAGGGTGGCAAGAAGAGAAATGCATCTTCAAAATATTTCAATAATTTGTCAAAAATCAGTAAACAAATTAAACACAAATAACATAATATTACTATTATCCCTAGTTTAATAAACTCTGTGTTAGTTTCCAGTTGGGTAAATTATTGTAAAGTACTTGAACGTTATAGTATCACAACAATCAACAGCTTAAACATCAAAAAAATAATTACCTATATAAATACATGGGCAAGACCTTGCACTTATTATTTTAATGAGAGTGCCAGAAAATACAATAAAGAACTGTAAATAACCCTTAATCGGTTCTGGACAAGATAAACCTCAATTGTAGGGGAATATCAAAAAATCGTCGAAATCCGACGTACTGCGCATGAGAAATGGCTTCCATACACCGACGCGGCCACGGCCACGGTAGCGGTGGCGGCCGCGGTGGCGGTGGCGGCCAATCTAAACACATAGAAATAAATAAATGAAATCATACCAGCGCGGGCAGGTCTAGATCAAGCGGCCTAGGGCAGCGTTCTGATATGCGGTGACGGTCAAATACAACGTGTCAACTTTGACTGCGAAAAGTGACAGTAGTAATGGCAAATAATATAATAGAATTATTAAGAGAAAATGTTAGATTATTTCCCATACTTTTTGATTTAAGCCATCCAAATTATAAAAATATAAGGGCTAAAGACAAAGCGTGGGACAAAGAGCTAACAGTAACAAAGTCTCTTCTTCCACATCATCTATCATAATAACAAATAATAGGAATAAAAATAGAACCTGGACGTTTAAAAATATATTTTCGTATACCTAAAATCTGTAAACGGCAACTACCTCACAGCTCCACTCACCGCTTTGGTGTGAATACGTCCGACCGCTAATATGATCGCCACCGCTGCGCGCTGCCGTGGCCGCGTCGGTGTGTGTAAGCCTTAAATCTTCTGCGAAAGGAATTTTCAAGGTGCATAGCGGGGACATTTATAGATTGCTCAGGGATTAGCTTTGTTTTTCTATTGATGGGGGTTCAGTTATTAGGGTCTAATCTCTGTTCCAGTGTACAAGAGCTATACGCCTTAGAATAGTATATAGGCCAAATAAAAATTACATATTTATGAAATTAGTTGTCTTTGGTTTATTTATACTTAATATAAAGAAGACGATACAATATTCTTAAAATCGAAATAGTCGGTAAGAAGGCTGGAGCATCATAATTAAAACAGGGCTTTAGTTCAGTCAGTGCCAAGATATCAAAAATTTGCGTGGTCGAAGGTGGTCATGAAATAAAAAACGGCTGTCTTAGCTTTCTTTTAAAATTTCTCTTACCAGTTTAGGTTAGTTTGGATGACATGCCATAATGACTTCATAAGTAACGCGCAAATATATTATTAATTGTAGAGATGAAATAATGAACTGCAATTTTAAAAATTGAAATAAAAGACTTATAACGCTTTTAACTCTCTTTTTAATAACAACATAAATGCAAATTTTATTGTTGTGGCAATATTACCGACATCCTCGCAATATTTATAAAATATTGTTGTTTGTAAAATAGCATTATAAAAAATACATATTTTAAAAATATTTATTAAAGATTTTAGGGCATCATTTATATTTAAAGCTATTTATAATGTTGCAGATATATATTTTCAATATATTCACAATATTATTTTGTAATAAATAAATCATTATAAATATTTAATAAATACTGTGGTTTATTAAAACACAATGTATAATAGATATTTAAAAAATATAATAAATAGATAATAATCAGCCCTATGATCAAATGCTCACTTTAACTTTTAACGTGAGTGTTTCCATGACAACAACCGAAAACAGCCTACTTGTTGATTTTTCACTGTGGTGGAGAAACAGCTGAGCCGTTAAAAGTTATCGGATGTGATTGTCAGATTTAAGTGTCAGAATTCTTAACCTAAAAATAGTATAGATTTTAGAGAGAAAGTTTTATAGTGTGCGTTCGAGATACATTATTTTATGTCGTAAGTACCTATTTATATATTTCAATTGAATGCTTGTTTACATATTTACAGCCGTTTTTTTTAGAATATGGATTGGAATCAAAGTATTAACCAGTAAAGAACACAGACACGAGACAAAGTTTATTTCAATTGGTAATTGTGGCAAGTTTTCACCAAGAAAATGGTAAAAGAAAATATTTGATACCTAAAGAGGCTAGTTATTAAACAATTATAATATGTATTTACCTACTACTTCATATTAAATATACTTTTAATTACTTTAGGGCTCCTAGTGGGAATAAAGATTATTAGAATTTGTATTTGTAGTCCGGCTTACACTTATGTATTAACATCAGTAGAATGTGATTGCTGCATGAAAATTAAATTAGGTACTCAATAATTTATCTGCTTAACAGAAATTGAGAACAACTTGTGTCAGAAAACTCACTAAGAAAAAAAGAGATTATGGTATGAGATGCTTTTCAACTAGACAGATAACTCGAGAGATTATTCGCAGTGACCGCAAAGTATGTATTGTATAATTTTAGTTTTTTTTTTTAATTTTAGCCTTTTTCTCAGTGATATAATGTGATGTTATAGGATATGACCAACCTAAAAGAAGATTCCAATGTGATTAAACTCGATTCAATTTTATTCACTATAAAAGGATCATTATCTAATAATGTAAAGGTAGGTCCCGAGGTAGGTCCTGTCTTAAAATATAGTACCTACCTAATTTTTTATTAGTATTGCTCAAACTTCTCTACTAGCACAGCTGCTTACGATCTCTTGGAATATATTTATAAAACAATAGATTCTAATTACTATACTATAGCTCTATTTTTCGATTTAATACAATACAATAGTATTTATTTGTTCAATAATAAGATGCTTACGAGGATGCTTACATTTACTATAAACATAATAAAAAAAAACCAATAGGGGCTGTTGAACAATGTCTGGAGAGATTTTTGTAAATAACCATTTTAAATTTGTAATTACATTACATTTAGACAATGACAATTTTGATAAAATTACACATGCTTAAAATTGTAACAAACATTTAAAATTTAACACTGAATTATTCCTTTATCAGGATCATCAAAGAATTTATTAAGGTTGTAGAAGGCCTTACTGACTAGATATTTTGTTAAGGTATATTTTAGTTTATTCTTTGGCAGGTTTCTAATTTCGTCTGAGAAACAATTAAAAATTTTTATGATGCAGTATTTTACATTTTTTTGGAGGTATGTAAGTATAGTTATAATTTTCTGGTACTAAATTACTTTTATGGCGAGTATCATAATCATGTTTCACATTAAAACCGAGAAAAGATCCCTATTATCACATACAAATATTACAGAGTCCAAAATGTACATTCCTATTACCGTCAGAATATTTTTTTCTACAAAAACAGACCTACAACTTTCCTGCTGCTTCATCCTAAAAATATTTCGGATGCACCTTTTTTGCATGACTGTAATTCTGTGTATTTCCGTTGAACTACCCCAAAATATCACTCCATATTTTAGCCCAGCGTTTGACTGCGTCGACACTGCCATCTTGCTCAGAAAGTTGCATGCTATGGGAATACGTGGTAATATTTCTGACTGGCTGGAATCATTTTTCTCTAATCGCCAAATAAGAGTAAAACTTTAGGGCTCCTATTCGGAGAAACTAAATATCAGATAGGGCGTTCCCTAAAGAGGCGTAATCTCTCCCTTGCTTTTTGCATTATTTATAAACGATTTGAAAAAATGATGCAACAGTAGTCATACCTGCTTCTACACTTAATCAACTACTTGAAATAACTTATACAATTCTGCTTAGATTTTCTGTTTGGTGCCAAACAAATCATCTAGTTGTTAACACAAATAAAACCCATTACATGGCATTCTATAAAAAGCAGCAGGTTCCTGATTTATACTTAAAATTGAATAATAATTTTATTACAAGAGTAGAACAATGCAAGTTTCTGGGTCTTCACCTAGACTTACAATTAAAGTAAACAGCCCTTATTATGCCTTTGTCAACTTAAAAACCTTTATGAACCCCAAACAATTGTTAAATATATATTATTCTTTGGCCTACAGCCACTTAACTCATCTTGTGCTTTACTGAGAGACTACTCAGAACTTCAAAGATTATTTATTCTTCAAAAAAAAATTATTCGTAAAATCTACTCCTTAAGCCCACTTGAGTCATGCAAAGAAACCTTTCGGCAGCATTAGATTCTCACACTTCCTGGTATTCTGATTCTTAGTGCACTGATGTTTGTTAAAAAACACTCTTACAAGTTTTAATATACTTCAGATATAACACTAGAAACTCAAATAAAATCTATATTTCAGGCTACAAAACATCATCATATCCGAAAAGCCCTTTCTGCTGTTGCAGTTTTAAACTGTTCGTATTTGGATGTCTATTTGTGTCCTTTAGCAGGCAGCATTTGACAATATTATTTTGCAGTCATTTAGAAATAGGTAAAATCTTGAAGATTATTTTAAAGATGAAATGACAAAGGTCGAAATTTGTCGAATCCTTATTCGTTTTATTTTGATTTGAACACAACGTTTCGGTTGACTAACCTGACCTAATCGTTTGCTAGTGTAAACTTAAAATTGATAAAAAAAAGTGCTAAGGCTTATCATTAATAATTGGCTGTAGTTAACCCTACATAAAAGGTCTCGCTTTCATCTACTATAAACTACATAGTATATTATTCGACGTTAGTAATGTGTAGACATTTTAGTTTTTGCTTTCTGCCATGGGGATAATTACTATACAATTTAAAAATATGTTAAAATAAACTTGATTTATTTTTGAATTTCATTCCAAAATTCTCATTCAACAAACCTTTTTTGAGCAATCATAAAAGTAGGTTTGTCAAATGGGAAACTTCAGGAGTGACATTCCAGGATGCCCTGTAGCTAGGTAAAAAATTAATTTGTAAAAACCTGTTAACAATTTTAGGTTTTTGGAATATCTAGTTGCAGTAGATAGAGAAAACCCCACCACATGAAACACAAAGCCATGAGACGTGACACTAGTTTGCTGCTTCCAGTTGTAATTTTACGTTATAAAATGTAAATTTGGTTTAACAATTAAGTTACTCCTGTAATTTTAGATATTAATTTAGTAAAACCATTATATAAACTATTTTCGTTGTTACTTATTTATTTATTAGCGAGCAAAATCACATTTACAATTTTTACAAAATCTGGTAGGTAGGTACTGCTAATAATATTCAACACGATTGTCAAGACTAAAATAATATCGTATCACTTGCTAAATTTTTTTTGTATTTTGGTTTCACGATAAAGCTATAATATTTTTCAGTTTAAAAAGAAGTTAGTTAACGTTAGAATTTTATATGTGTCACTTTCTGCTTACTAAAAAAAGTAACACAAAACTCAAAAGAAACTTGTTCAAAACAAAATCGTATTCGAGAGTATTTTATTTATTATTTGATAATTATTATAAAACTGTAACCTTGATTGTTTAATCCTTTTGGTGATGTTTTGAGACAGCTTCTTTATGTAATATTAAAATTAGTGTGAAAACTAGAAAATTTTCGATTAGGAAATCATAATAGTATACTGTTCCCTGTACCTCCGGAAAAACGTGGTAATTTAACCAATTAATATTTTAAAACCCCTTAACATGTCTTTAATAATTTAGAGTTGACCTTGTTCGTTACTGACCTCGTCGTATTTTAATTAATATAAAAAAAATATATATTAAATCCGGTCCTAAATCAACATAATATATCTCCACCTAAAATAAAAGTAACTAGAATGTGATACATGCCATAAAAATGTAAACTCAACTAACTTCTTTCTAAACCGAAAGATACTATACCTACTGTTTTTGCGATAAAATTTTAAGGAAGTCTCAGAGATACCTTCATACAGGAAATATAAAAAGAGTCATGTTTTTAAACAATGCTGTTATGTTAAGCGATTCTTTTAGAATTTTAGTATACCTACCTAAAGTTATCTAAAAGTAATTTATATAATTTAATATTTTTATTATAAATATGGCTGTACCCTGTTCCTGTCGCGACTTTACTGCAGTCTAAAGTTTATCCATTGTCCATGTTTCTGACACTAATTGCTTTAATAATTTTTGCACCTCAGAATATTTCAGGTATTTTTAAATCCAACTTCATTGGCATTCTTTCCTTCTACATCTCAATTTCTAATCTTGCCCATTCTATACTAGTTCTTCGTATTGCATCCAGCTGCTTCTGCCTCATTTGCCTACGTACAAAAAATAGTAAAATAACATTCGAACTTATTTAAATATTTTTAGTATTAACTTTGCTATAGGCAACCATTCCTCGATAGTAATATTTTAGTTTCTGAATTTTACAGGTGCATATGTTCTTTGTTAGGATACTGGTAGGTATAAAAATAGGACTGAATGTTTTTTTAATACTAGTAGACATCATCTCGATTTAATCAAATTATTAATAAAAACGTTTAATAAGATAGAATGTTGATATTTTTATTAAAAATAAACAAAGGAATGCTCTGCATAGGATAGATAGAATAACTAACCTGAATCCTTACCTTATGAGATTTTTTTACAAGCACTTAGGTAAGTAAACAACAAAAATATCTACTCTCTATTCTATTTCTAACTTTAAAACTGTTGTAAATAAATTAGAAAAATGGATCAAAGCCCAACGAATACCAAGGGACAAAGCCCTTACTCTCACTTTTGTATTCCTACCTGGGCTTTTGAATTGTGACCCTAGTGGTTCAATTTTTTATAAACATTAGGTACCTACTAAAAGATCTATAAATACAACACAAGTTGTGTAATTTGTACGAAACAATACTTGGTTGATCCAGGTTTTAATAATTATCTAGTATCTAGCTACCTAGTTTAAAAACTTACCTCTTTTAGGTATAAATTGTTGCCAAAGCTGAATTAAATTGTAACATCATGTATTTTTCAGCTTGTAAATTATAGGAAACTATTTGAAGGCTTCAATAAATATTAGAAAATGGTATAATTCTTATATTTTATTCACTTCTACGTGTAATTTAGTAGCTGGTACGGATTTAGGTAAATAGAAGGAAATCTCCTCGAAATTCTCTCCTCTAATGTTTTGTTATGATCTAAAAGGTATGAAAGTCACTATAAGGGAGTTGTAAATCAAATCAAATCAACTTTGTTCAGTAATTTCAAGATTTTTAAAGTAAAATAATCTGAAAGTAAAATCCTTTGTAAACATCTATACCAACAATGTACTTAAAATGGGGTTTTTAACTTACCGTATAAATATATTTCCATTTCTTTATAAAAAACGAGCTAATGCATCTAACAAACGTTGCCTTTTTCACCAAAAACTCTTCGATTACTAATTTTTGAAGCAAAAATCGCCCAAAATCACCAAATATGTGAATAAAACCCAGCTGTGGCCGTCAACCGCTCGCAAAAGTTCATTGACCGCTTGACAACTTGACATTTCCAAACAATCTTCAAAATTTCCGCGATTGATAACCGAACTCGTACCTGATTGGCTCAAATATGCTAAAGTACTCACTTTAAGGATCGCGTCGCTCCTGTTTAGGATGACGAGATCGAGAATTAACACGACCGTTAACTGTAGTTGCATCATACCAAAATGGAAAATAGCATTGGATTTTAACCCACTTACTTTAATTTTGAAATTAACGGCTCGCGTTAACTTGTGAGTTTGATCATAGGTCTGAATAACGGGCAGACATGGTTTTCAATATAAGATTAGGTCCTTATTATTTTTACGAAACCTTAACAAAGGATCTGGGATTCGAAATTCTCCAATTCGAGGTAATTCCTACCCTAACAGAAATATTTCCAAGATGTGTACCTTATAATAAATTGAATCATATAGTATTAAATTATATATTTACTTAATTCGCACAAACATGGGCAAGATATTCAGACCTATGATCAAACTCACAAGTTAACGCGAGCCGTTAATTTCAAAATTAAAGTAAGTGGGTTAAAATCCAATGCTATTTTCCATTTTGGTATGATGCAACTACAGTTAACGGTCGTGTTAATTCTCGATCTCGTCATCCTAAACAGGAGCGACGCGATCCTTAAAGTGAGTACTTTAGCATATTTGAGCCAATCAGGTACGAGTTCGGTTATCAATCGCGGAAATTTTGAAGATTGTTTGGAAATGTCAAGTTGTCAAGCGGTCAATGAACTTTTGCGAGCGGTTGACGGCCACAGCTGGGTTTTATTCACATATTTGTTGATTTTGGGCGATTTTTGCTTCAAAAATTAGTAATCGAAGAGTTTTTGGTGAAAAAGGCAACGTTTGTTAGATGCATTAGCTCGTTTTTTATAAAGAAATGGAAATATATTTATACGGTAAGTTAAAAACCCCATTTTAAGTACATTGTTGGTATAGATTTTTATAAAGGATTTTACTTTCAGATTATTTTACTTTAAAAATCTTGAAATTACTGAACAAAGTTGATTTGATTTGATTTACAACTCCCTTATAGTGACTTTCATACCTTTTAGATCATAACAAAACATTAGAGGAGAGAATTTCGAGGAGATTTCCTTCTATTTACCTAAATCCGTACCAGCTACTAAATTACACGTAGAAGTGAATAAAATATAAGAATTATACCATTTTCTAATATTTATTGAAGCCTTCAAATAGTTTCCTATAATTTACAAGCTGAAAAATACATGATGTTACAATTTAATTCAGCTTTGGCAACAATTTATACCTAAAAGAGGTAAGTTTTTAAACTAGGTAGCTAGATACTAGATAATTATTAAAACCTGGATCAACCAAGTATTGTTTCGTACAAATTACACAACTTGTGTTGTATTTATAGATCTTTTAGTAGGTACCTAATGTTTATAAAAAATTGAACCACTAGGGTCACAATTCAAAAGCCCAGGTAGGAATACAAAAGTGAGAGTAAGGGCTTTGTCCCTTGGTATTCGTTGGGCTTTGATCCATTTTTCTAATTTATTTACAACAGTTTTAAAGTTAGAAATAGAATAGAGAGTAGATATTTTTGTTGTTTACTTACCTAAGTGCTTGTAAAAAAATCTCATAAGGTAAGGATTCAGGTTAGTTATTCTATCTATCCTATGCAGAGCATTCCTTTGTTTATTTTTAATAAAAATATCAACATTCTATCTTATTAAACGTTTTTATTAATAATTTGATTAGATCGAGATGATGTCTACTAGTATTAAAAAAACATTCAGTCCTATTTTTATACCTACCAGTATCCTAACAAAGAACATATGCACCTGTAAAATTCAGAAACTAAAATATTACTATCGAGGAATGGTTGCCTATAGCAAAGTTAATACTAAAAATATTTAAATAAGTTCGAATGTTATTTTACTATTTTTTGTACGTAGGCAAATGAGGCAGAAGCAGCTGGATGCAATACGAAGAACTAGTATAGAATGGGCAAGATTAGAAATTGAGATGTAGAAGGAAAGAATGCCAATGAAGTTGGATTTAAAAATACCTGAAATATTCTGAGGTGCAAAAATTATTAAAGCAATTAGTGTCAGAAACATGGACAATGGATAAACTTTAGACTGCAGTAAAGTCGCGACAGGAACAGGGTACAGCCATATTTATAATAAAAATATTAAATTATATAAATTACTTTTAGATAACTTTAGGTAGGTATACTAAAATTCTAAAAGAATCGCTTAACATAACAGCATTGTTTAAAAACATGACTCTTTTTATATTTCCTGTATGAAGGTATCTCTGAGACTTCCTTAAAATTTTATCGCAAAAACAGTAGGTATAGTATCTTTCGGTTTAGAAAGAAGTTAGTTGAGTTTACATTTTTATGGCATGTATCACATTCTAGTTACTTTTATTTTAGGTGGAGATATATTATGTTGATTTAGGACCGGATTTAATATATATTTTTTTTATATTAATTAAAATACGACGAGGTCAGTAACGAACAAGGTCAACTCTAAATTATTAAAGACATGTTAAGGGGTTTTAAAATATTAATTGGTTAAATTACCACGTTTTTCCGGAGGTACAGGGAACAGTATACTATTATGATTTCCTAATCGAAAATTTTCTAGTTTTCACACTAATTTTAATATTACATAAAGAAGCTGTCTCAAAACATCACCAAAAGGATTAAACAATCAAGGTTACAGTTTTATAATAATTATCAAATAATAAATAAAATACTCTCGAATACGATTTTGTTTTGAACAAGTTTCTTTTGAGTTTTGTGTTACTTTTTTTAGTAAGCAGAAAGTGACACATATAAAATTCTAACGTTAACTAACTTCTTTTTAAACTGAAAAATATTATAGCTTTATCGTGAAACCAAAATACAAAAAAAATTTAGCAAGTGATACGATATTATTTTAGTCTTGACAATCGTGTTGAATATTATTAGCAGTACCTACCTACCAGATTTTGTAAAAATTGTAAATGTGATTTTGCTCGCTAATAAATAAATAAGTAACAACGAAAATAGTTTATATAATGGTTTTACTAAATTAATATCTAAAATTACAGGAGTAACTTAATTGTTAAACCAAATTTACATTTTGTAACGTAAAATTACAACTGGAAGCAGCAAACTAGTGTCATGTCTCATGGCTTTGTGTTTCATGTGGTGGGGTTTTCTCTATCTACTGCAACTAGATATTCCAAAAACCTAAAATTGTTAACAGGTTTTTACAAATTAATTTTTTACCTAGCTACAGGGCATCCTGGAATGTCACTCCTGAAGTTTCCCATTTGACAAACCTACTTTTATGATTGCTCAAAAAAGGTTTGTTGAATGAGAATTTTGGAATGAAATTCAAAAATAAATCAAGTTTATTTTAACATATTTTTAAATTGTATAGTAATTATCCCCATGGCAGAAAGCAAAAACTAAAATGTCTACACATTACTAACGTCGAATAATATACTATGTAGTTTATAGTAGATGAAAGCGAGACCTTTTATGTAGGGTTGACTACAGCCAATTATTAATGATAAGCCTTAGCACTTTTTTTTATCAATTTTAAGTTTACACTAGCAAACGATTAGGTCAGGTTAGTCAACCGAAACGTTGTGTATAAATCAAAATAAAACGAATAAGGATTCGACAAATTTCGACCTTTGTCATTTCATCTTTAAAATAATCTTCAAGATTTTACCTATTTCTAAATGACTGCAAAATAATATTGTCAAATGCTGCCTGCTAAAGGACACAAATAGGCATACAAATACGAACAGTTTAAAACTGCAACAGCAGAAAGGGCTTTTCGGATATGATGATGTTTTGTAGCCTGAAATATAGATTTTATTTCAGTTTCTAGTGTTATATCTGAAGTATATTAAAACTTGTAAGAGTGTTTTTTAACAAACATCAGTGCACTAAGAATCAGAATACCAGGAAGTGTGAGAATCTAATGCTGCCGAAAGGTTTCTTTGCATGACTCAAGTGGGCTTAAGGAGTAGGTTTTACGAATAATTTTTTTTTGAAGAATAAATAATCTTTGAAGTTCTGAGTAGTCTCTCAGTAAAGCACAAGAAGAGTTAAGTGGCTGTAGGCCAAAGAATAATATATATTTAACAATTGTTTGGGGTTCATAAAGGTTTTTAAGTTGACAAAGGCATAATAAGGGCTGTTTACTTTAATTGTAAGTCTAGGTGAAGACCCAGAAACTTGCATTGTTCTACTCTTGTAATAAAATTATTATTCAATTTTAAGTATAAATCAGGAACCTGCTGCTTTTTATAGAATGCCATGTAATGGGTTTTATTTGTGTTAACAACTAGATGATTTGTTTGGCACCAAACAGAAAATCTAAGCAGAATTGTATAAGTTATTTCAAGTAGTTGATTAAGTGTAGAAGCAGGTATGACTACTGTTGCATCATTTTTTCAAATCGTTTATAAATAATGCAAAAAGCAAGGGAGAGATTACGCCTCTTTAGGGAACGCCCTATCTGATATTTAGTTTCTCCGAATAGCAGCCCTAAAGTTTTACTCTTATTTGGCGATTAGAGAAAAATGATTCCAGCCAGTCAGAAATATTACCACGTATTCCCATAGCATGCAACTTTCTGAGCAAGATGGCAGTGTCGACGCAGTCAAACGCTGGGCTAAAATATGGAGTGATATTTTGGGGTAGTTCAACGGAAATACACAGAATTACAGTCATGCAAAAAAGGTGCATCCGAAATATTTTTAGGATGAAGCAGCAGGAAAGTTGTAGGTCTGTTTTTGTAGAAAAAAATATTCTGACGGTAATAGGAATGTACATTTTGGACTCTGTAATATTTGTATGTGATAATAGGGATCTTTTCTCGGTTTTAATGTGAAACATGATTATGATACTCGCCATAAAAGTAATTTAGTACCAGAAAATTATAACTATACTTACATACCTCCAAAAAAATGTAAAATACTGCATCATAAAAATTTTTAATTGTTTCTCAGACGAAATTAGAAACCTGCCAAAGAATAAACTAAAATATACCTTAACAAAATATCTAGTCAGTAAGGCCTTCTACAACCTTAATAAATTCTTTGATGATCCTGATAAAGGAATAATTCAGTGTTAAATTTTAAATGTTTGTTACAATTTTAAGCATGTGTAATTTTATCAAAATTGTCATTGTCTAAATGTAATGTAATTACAAATTTAAAATGGTTATTTACAAAAATCTCTCCAGACATTGTTCAACAGCCCCTATTGGTTTTTTTTTATTATGTTTATAGTAAATGTAAGCATCCTCGTAAGCATCTTATTATTGAACAAATAAATACTATTGTATTGTATTAAATCGAAAAATAGAGCTATAGTATAGTAATTAGAATCTATTGTTTTATAAATATATTCCAAGAGATCGTAAGCAGCTGTGCTAGTAGAGAAGTTTGAGCAATACTAATAAAAAATTAGGTAGGTACTATATTTTAAGACAGGACCTACCTCGGGACCTACCTTCACATTATTAGATAATGATCCTTTTATAGTGAATAAAATTGAATCGAGTTTAATCACATTGGAATCTTCTTGAGTCCTGATATGTGCTGGTAATTTTAGGTTGGTCATATCCTATAACATCACATTATATCACTGAGAAAAAGGCTAAAATTAAAAAAAAAACTAAAATTATACAATACATACTTTGCGGTCACTGCGAATAATCTCTCGAGTTATCTGTCTAGTTGAAAAGCATCTCATACCATAATCTCTTTTTTTCTTAGTGAGTTTTCTGACACAAGTTGTTCTCAATTTCTGTTAAGCAGATAAATTATTGAGTACCTAATTTAATTTTCATGCAGCAATCACATTCTACTGATGTTAATACATAAGTGTAAGCCGGACTACAAATACAAATTCTAATAATCTTTATTCCCACTAGGAGCCCTAAAGTAATTAAAAGTATATTTAATATGAAGTAGTAGGTAAATACATATTATAATTGTTTAATAACTAGCCTCTTTAGGTATCAAATATTTTCTTTTACCATTTTCTTGGTGAAAACTTGCCACAATTACCAATTGAAATAAACTTTGTCTCGTGTCTGTGCTCTTTACTGGTTAATACTTTGATTCCAATCCATATTCTAAAAAAAACGGCTGTAAATATGTAAACAAGCATTCAATTGAAATATATAAATAGGTACTTACGACATAAAATAATGTATCTCGAACGCACACTATAAAACTTTCTCTCTAAAATCTATACTATTTTTAGGTTAAGAATTCTGACACTTAAATCTGACAATCACATCCGATAACTTTTAACGGCTCAGCTGTTTCTCCACCACAGTGAAAAATCAACAAGTAGGCTGTTTTCGGTTGTTGTCATGGAAACACTCACGTTAAAAGTTAAAGTGAGCATCACAGAACAATAAAGGTTAGAGAAATGTTACAACAATGTTAAAGTTTCGAAACATGGGCCATCTATGAACCAACTGCATGGCTAACCCACCGGCAAAATAGAATTATATTTTACCGATAATGTCATGTTGGCATTATAGAAATCTGACATACCGACTGAAGAAATGCCCGGGAATATTTGAAAATACATTATAATTTTTAAATAAATTTTAGTTTTGATTCGATTCGACTGTAACATTACAGTTGGATTTCAAAAGATATATGTTTCGCAGGAATACACAAGCTGCTCGCCTTATAAGTAAATGTGAGCAGCTTGTGATAATTTCTAACCAATTTAAAAATATATCTTCTGGAATACAATTATATAGTAATGTTACAACCAAATTGAATCAAAACCTTAAAATTTATTACACATTAATAATTGTTTTTATTACTGTTTTTTTAATTATAAAACAATGTCTAGTAAATTTTCATAATAAAAGAAAATATGATCAAAATATATTTATTTAGAATACTATTTAAATTAAAAAGATACCTACATATGATTTAAGAATACAATATACAACACTAACGTCATGATATTTTTAAGAAATTAGATTTTCTCACTGATAATTATTACAGCTAAGGAACCCTAGGAGTGTGGTTAGACTGAAACAGAAAAAAAAATTCTTTGCAATTAGGATATAAGGTACAATAGGTACGAAAACTTTTATATTTTGCCCAATTAGAGTGAGGAAAGAAACATTGGCCAGTTAAATTGCATAGCAGGTGCAATGTAGTAATGCTGGTATCAGCTGTACCCTCCCCGAGACACATGTAAAAGCTTACACTCTCAAGGACTACATTCGAGGACACTGTATATTCTACTGTATAACCCCATACTGTCCGAAAAACAAGTAAAACCCAATTAAAGGAACATATTCCAGTAAATACTCTTCATACCTATCACTAAATTTGCAAACAAATCCATGGAAAAAATATAATACCTATGTTATTCTTCCTATATTGGATTTTAATTTATTAAATGCCAATTTTTTATTAACTCATTAATGCCCAGGTTTATGGGTTATAGTTAACTTCATTCTCCAGTTCATCTCAGGTTAGTTTGAACCTGAACTAACCTAACTGTATTTTTGAAAATAAACCGAACTAACCTAAACATAAGTAGACTAAAGAATATCAATAACGGTATACATATATCCAATGTTTAACTACAAACAAAATGTTTGTCCTGTACCTAGACACAGACTAATTAAATAGTATTTAAACCAAAAACATTTTCTAAACTTGTATTTTATAGAAGGCAATGCAGTAAGTACTTAAGTGAGTATTTATTTATTTCAGTTAGTGGCCGACTATATTATGCAAGTGATATCAGTATTTTGATACATTCACAGACAGTTATTAGAAACTACAAGCTACAGAAAAATAAAGATTACTACAAGCTGTTAAACATAAGAGAAAGTGTAGTTGTATGTAAAAATATTAATACTTTAACTGCACTGCAAGCAAGGTAGGTTAACAGAAGTGACTCACCAGTTTTGAAAAATAAGGAAGGAACTAATTAATAACATTTTTACCCAGACAAACTTCAAAAGATCATTATTAGAAAGTTGTGAATCTAAAACTATACTTATCACCTTACTTTAGTATAATACTTACAATAAATATACTTCCAAAAATCATCAATCCCAAAGCATGGTCGACAGCGAAGTTTCAGCTAAAAAATATCCCAAGAAAGAACTTACTTGCTCATGAAAAAATAAACTAAGGACTTAGATATCACTATAAACTTACCAAAAAGCCCCACTAATTCATTCCAAGATCAAATTAAACCCATTTTATAAAGAAAAAAGTCGTGGAAAAAATCACAAACGCGTCAGAAGATCAGACGAGAAGTAAACTGTCATTGTCATAAAAATTAAATCAGTGTTGTCAGTCTGTCAAACCCTCCCGCCCCCCTGACATGAACTGCCCATAAATTGCTTGTTGCCCTACTCTCGTATTTTAGTGACATGCCCCTGGTGAGCATTTGATCATAGGGCTGATTATCTGGACAGATTTGGTTTAGGGGATATTGGATATAGCATTGCATCATCCAGAGGTGATTCTTGGATGTCACCTAAACGACAGCTTTGACAATAAACCGAACCTTCTATGAAAATGTCGCCTCTTTTGAAACAAATTCATTTCGATGAGATTGTTTAGTTTCGATCTACAGTGTCACCATTAAACTCCGCACCATATGGAACTTTTTATTATTAATGAGGTTAGTTCAAATTAAATAACGGCAATCGTTTTTTTTTGCTTCAAATTAGACTAAAAATTATCCCTCAGGGCAGAGCCAATAACAAAAAGAAAGAAAGAAAGAAGACTAAAAATTATAAATTCAATTGTCACCATCTGTCAAAAATGACATTTTTGTCAAAAAATGCTGAAAAATTGCATTGTTTAACCGAATTTCAAAAAATGTTATTAGAAAAAGTTGTTTCTAGTATAATTTTAGGCCTATATACAAAGTTTCAGATGTCTAGCGTAAAGTTGAATTTTTTGCCATTTTTTTCGAATTAACATGTTTTTTTTATAATGTAAGTTGACTTAATGGGTATTAAACTATTTGCTTATACCATACTCAATATTTTATTTAGTTTGTATGCTTATTTTTTTACTTGAATGCCATTTTTTTTCGAAATATAAAATTAGAAGCATTTGACACGGGTGGTGCAAGGTTATCATAACATAACAATTTTAACAGATAGACGTCAGATGTTCAATTTTTCAAATGACGAATACATCTAAATATTTCATAAAATATTTTATTTTATACTAAATATAATTTAATATAACTGATATTATTATTCAAAGGAACAAAAAATTTCACATTTCAGTGTGATGCCCCCACAGGAAAAAGTCTAGTGGTGTTATGTCAGGCGATCTGGGTGGCCAGCAACATTCTCTATCACGCCCTATAACTCTGTTTTGAAATAATTGGTTTATGCATTCTTTCACTGCTGCAGTTTGTTGTATGGGTGCACCATCAAGCTGATACCATAAGTTATGTATATTGTGTAAGGGCATGTTATCCAAAACTTCGGCAATCTCATTATCAAGAAAAGTCAGGTACCTTACACCAGTTAAGCTTACTCTAAAGAAGTATGGTCCAATAAGCTGATCTTTCAAAATCCCACACCATACATTGGTTTTAAAATGATACTGGTCGCGACATTCAATTGTGAAGTTGGAATTTTCTTGAGACCACCATCGGCAATTTTGTGAGCTCACGGTACCATTCGAAGAGAAAGTGGCTTCATCTGTCCATAAAATCTTGCATGGAGAAAGAATATTCTCCTGATATTAAAACGAAAAATCTAGACGGATATCAAAATTGCGTTCTTTCAATGTGTTTATAAACTTGCGTTTATATGGCCGAAATCGATTTTTCTGAAGAATTTTTCTAACACTTTCCCTCTTGTACCCTGTTGAATCACTTATCTTGGTTATACTAGTTTGACCGTGGTCAATAACATTTAAACAAACATCAAATTGTGCTTCTTCATCGTATTTACTTGCTCCGTGAGGTTTTTTAAAATTATATTATTAACAGATCCAGTTTCTCTAAACTTTGACATTATTCTTGAAACTGTGCTATGCTGCAAATTTCTTTCTGGATGCCTCTCATTAAAAACGTCAGATACTTTCCGGTGAGGCATATTTTCTTCACAAATTAAGACAATTTCTATTTTTTCTTGAATGGACAACATTGGTGATAACAGTAAAAACTATAATTTGCGAAAATATTCCAACTTATGACATTTCTTTTATTTTGTCGGTACTCTAATTCCTTTTTTTCCATAGCCTACTTAAAAATTTCGAAATTGCCTTGATATTTTATTGTGGATACCAAGAAAATGCGTTTAAATTGTGAACTAATCTGATATCTGCGAATTTTATTATAAGTTTTTTTTTAACTTTGTACGTGTATTTACTATAAGAAAAAATGGAACATCTGACGTCTATCTGTTAAAATTTTAAATTATGATAACTTTGCACCACCCGTGTCAAATTTTTTTGCTTCTAATTTTATATTTCGAAAAAAAAAAAATGGCATTCTAGTAAAAAAATAAGCATACAAACTAAATAAAATATTGAGTATGGTATAAGCAAATAGTTTAATATCTATTAAGTCAACCTGCATTATAAAAAAAAACATGTTAATTCGAAAAAATGGCAAAAAATTCAACTTTGCGCTAGACATCTGAAACTTTGTACATATTAAAATTACTAAAATTATACTAGAAACAACTTTTTCTTATAACATTTTTTGAAATTCGGTTAAACAATGCCATTTTTCGGCATTTTTTGACAAAATATAACCGAATGACAGATGGTGACAATTGAATATATAATGTAGTCTAATTTGAAGCAAAAACGATTGCCGTTATTTAATTTGAACTAACCTCCTTAATGATAAAAAGTTCCATATGGTGCGGAGTTGTATGTACCAACATTAATTTTAGAACTATAAATCTTTCATTCTGATGACCCATAGGTATATATCATTTACCCCTCACTGTATATCCGGAAACAAGTTCTTCAGCAAGAAAACTATATGCAAGTTATTTGGAGGTTAATAAAAGACTAAAAAAGATTTATACCTATGTCAATTTATTAGAAATTCTCTCACGAAAAACAGCTCTCCTATCGGGCGAGGTAATGACGTCGTCAATGTATTCCCTAAAGTACGAAACTTTAGTAAATACTCCAGGGTAACCAGCTGCAGCGCATGTATCGCCTCCCCAGGAGGTTATTCCAAGTAAGAGACCATCTGCTACCAGTGGGCCACCAGAATCTCCCTAAACGAAAGACATAGAACGTGTAGGTACATAAAAAATATCACCATAAACACATGAACACAGATTAACGTCATATCTATACCACAGCGGAATTTTCAAAAAATAAAATGATTGCAATTTTCGATGGTGCTTAATACAAGGTCGTTGGTATGTATGGAAAGGGTCGATTATTTTTTAAAGTAAAACACCTATTACAAAATATTTAAGACAAAAGTTTCAGCGTTTTTTAAAGTCTATCAGAATTAAAAAAAAAATAAGTTTGCAGAATGAATCAGAAACCCGTAGAAAAACAGAGTTACTTTTTTTTAATATATATCTTAATATATACAGGGTGTTCTTTAATGAGTGTCCGATATTTTACAGGACGATTCCTCAGTTATTTATAAGGTGAAAAGTTTATATAAGCATGGGTCCGCAAGCCCTTTATATTTCAGATACACGGTGTCAAAAATGTAGTTTTATTTTTGTTTCTCGTAAACAATTTAAGAAATAATGTCTATATTTGGACGAAAATTGGTGTATGGAGACTTCTTGATATGAGAAATTCAAATTTGTTCTTAGCTTGGCCCTTAATGGTAGGGGGCGTGACTTACAGGTATTTTTCTTTTTTGGGGAGTCGCAACTTTTTCGTGCATGTATGTATCACATTTTGTAGAAGAAAAGTCGATTCCCCCTTCCCCCATCATTTTTACGTGAAAATAGTGTGATTGTCAAAAGTCGCTACAAGCAGTACAAGCAGCCGTTTTCGAGATATTTTGATTTAAATTAATCGATGCATGTGCTTGTCAAAAAGTGAAACAATTTTAATCAGTATGTGACGATTTTTATTTAATTTGTACAAAAGCATTAATTATGACATGAAAAAATAAAATGCAAATATCTGGGGTTTTTATTTTATTTTTAGATTCCTAACGTAATACGCAACAATAAACTTTAGTTATCTTGACAACTTTTAATGGTAAACATTTTCTGCCTGCAATAGTTTAAGTGAAGTTTAAGATAAATTGTCCTGTCCGCACCTACAAGTATTTATTGTACCTAGTGGTAAATTTCAGTAAAGAGACTAATTTTTTGCTACAGAACTTTCCAAATTTATGCTCTTTTTACAAAATTTCTAAATTAAATAGAATTGCTTACAAAAAGATACAAAATTTTTACAATAATGTATGTTTTAATATAGGAAATATGCTTCATCGGACAAAAGCCATTCTGTCGACCGTAGAGGGCAGAGGTATTTACTTAAAATTGCTAATGCTAGATTATGCGGGATCATGTAGGTTATATTATTGACTCCCGGGTAACTTTTTGTTATCAGCTGATCCTTTGAGAGATATATAGGTCGCAATAGAGTGGGTGCAGACTTGACATTTTTGTGCGGACCGGACAAATTAAAGTTTTGTTTTGCAAGAAATCGGGAGTTTATTAATTATTATTGAACATGAACACAGTATTAAAATAATAAAAATCGCGGGTAAGTATATAATCTCTAATAATCATTTAGAAGGCTATCGATCTTGTTTCCTCAGGTATCAAAAATAGCTCTTGAACTCTTTCTTCGTTTTAGATTCTTGGCACCTTTGGTAAACTTCCTATTCTCTCTGTATGGTAATATTTCTCTAATTTTCCTGTGAAGTCTATACTTTTTTAATAGGTTCCCAGACAGCAAATTTCTAGCCACTTGTTTCATCTTTTTATCTAGCTTACTAAAGTTTGTAACAATTTGCTCCTTTAGAGCTGCCCCAAAAATTAATTATTTTTGTATGTCGTTGGGTATGGGTTAAAAGTAAGTTAATTTTAGTATTAGGAGATTCGTTTGTAGGTACTGGATTTTCAACTTCATCTTGTGTTGTGTCTGTTTTATGATTTTGATTAATTTTATGTTTAGGTGAAAGTAATTTCTTTTCTTGTCTCTGAAGTCGTTTTTATATTTAAGTTTTTCCCTTTTTAATTCTTCTATTTGTTTCTCGCTGTTGCTCAATTCTTGTTTCAATTTTTCTATTTCTCGAGAAAAAAAAAGGAGTTGTACTTTCGTTTATTGTGTTTCCGTTTACGAGCAAAAACTTTTTGATAGGTCGCTTTACTTTTTAATATTTCTTTAGTCACTGTACTGTCTGCATCAGTGGTTTGAGATGTACTAGGTGTACTAAATATTAATGTTGGAGTATATAATATAGTACTACCTCGCGTACATACTGAAGAGTTAGGTGAGGTTGGTTGTTCCTGGTTTACATTTATCTCTGGTTTATTTTGGTTGGTATTATATTGGGTATGCGCAGGTTTTCATCAAATTATTCATTGTCATTGTCTAAATCAGAATTTGGGGGAGTTGTATTTAAGACAACATTTAAACTTCTTCTCTTTATTCTATAATTTCTTTTTATTTCCCTCCAAATTAGTCTTTAACTTTTTTTCTGTTTTATCGACATATCACCAATTTTAAGAATTTTCTTTTCAGCCCTGGCATTTCGTTTTCGAAGTTTGTCTTTTTCTTTTATTACAGCTTTTTGTTATTCGGTCAATCTTGCTCTACGAATTCGGGATGTTTCTGTATTATAATTAGAAGAAACCTTCTTATTATTTACCGTTTTGGATTTTTGATTAAGTTTTTCTTTGGAACAATTGTACTGCTAATAATAAGTTTAATATTTGATAGAAGATTTGCATTCTTCTTAGTTAATGCTAAACTCTTATAACATCTTCATAAATATTTTGCTTTTGGATATTTGCATAGTCGTTATTATTAGTGTGGTTACTATTGCTAGGCTTGAAATCATGTTGGTCCAGATAACATCTGAAAGTATTCTTATTTGTTTCTTCTCCTTAAGCTCTTTTATATTGCGCATGTAAGCTTTTTCTTTATCTTCTCTTAGCTCCTCTATAAACTTTTCTTTTTTTAGATCATCCTTTGCTTCATATACCCAAATAACATTGAAAAATCGGCTTTTATACGGAAGGTAAAAGACACAAAATAAGGACTAAACAATGCGTGTTTGAATATTCCCAAGTACGTTCTTTGTTATTAATATTATATCTGTACTTCAAATAGTAGGTCTTTGATTATTATCAAAGAAATACCGATTAACACCATTTTATTTATAATATTCATGTTAGATGCTTGTAAGGAGTAAACTAATTGAATATAATACAAACCGTCATTAAGCTATAAAAATATAGTGAACAAAAGGCAAAAACAAATAATGTCCAGTCTGCACCATGATTGTCCGGTCCGCACAGCGGTTTAAAGGTGCAGACGGGACGGTGCGGACTGGACATTTATCTGCTTAAAATATCTTATGCACTGCAACGCTGCTTAATACGAACATTATTTTGAGGTTATTTGATTACCGGCACATTATTGCATTTTGTAAAAAATATATGGTTTTAATTAATGCCGGTACTGCCAAAATAAATACGATGCAGACGGGACGTAAGAAAAATTGCGCAAGTTTATTATTTGTAATTTTTTATAAAAAAAACTACAAAAACTATAGAAATTAAACTCACCTGATATAATTTAGACACACACTGAAAGAAACAACATTATTCAAGGTCAAACTAATTTTCAGTGTTGCCGGTGTATCCCAATAAATACCCGGGCCCAAGAGGTGCGGACGGGATACTTTCAGATTGAGACACATATAAATTGACAAGACAGTAAATCTCGCTGCTAAAATATGGTATCATGATAATATACTAATGGATAAAATAAAAGTTTAGGAAGTAGATTTTGACATGTGCGGCAGTCCTAATACCTAATTGTGATTTATATGGACATTTCAATACCACAAGTACTCTACGAGACAGGTGCGGACGGAGACATTAAGCTTCATTAATATTATCCATTGTTTATTAAGATGCAAAACATCGGCTTATATGTTATTATTTTTCTAAAACATTATTTATGTAACGGTAAAATCATATAAATTGTGGAAGATTATTAAAATGAAATCTGTGAGAAGCCAAAGACATCAATTTGTTAGTTTTAGGCATTAAAAATAAAAATCGTCATGTATAATATTTTTGAATTTAGCATAAGATTATAAATATTTTTTAGTAAGTGCATTATAAGTCTAAACCCAATAGTTTCCGAGATATCGACTTTTGAAAATGACATTTTTTAACCTTGACAGCTTCTAGCTCTCTAACGGTACGTCTTAGAGTAAAACGGCTTACATGTCCCTATCTTAGTTCCTTATTATCTTCCTAATAGTGTCAACTTCTGGTTAAACCGGATGTGACTCGAAGGCCGGAAATGTGGTACTTCCGGTTTAACCGGAAGTTGATGTTTTTGGAAAGATAATAAAAGAGTTAGATAGGGACATGTAAGCCGTTTTGCTTTATGGCATACCGTTAGAAAGCTAGAGAAAGTTCAAAATTGTAATTTTTCAAAAGTTGATATCTCGGAAACTAAGTTTATACTGATAATGACTTATTATCAAATAATAACAATTTTATGTGGAATCCAGAAATATTCCAAGATATAGGGCGTTCCATTAAAAAAAAGTGACTTTGTCTTTTCACGGCTTTGTGACTTATCCTGTATACTTGTTTTTTATAATTTCTAATAGACATTATAAAACCCTAAAACTTTTGTCTTCAATATTTCTTGCAAGCTGTTTTACTTTAAGAAATAATCGACTGTTTCCATCCATACCAACGACCGTGTATACTATTCAATGTAGTTTTGTTTTTGGGAAATTTCCAATAAAATCCAGTCAGCCAGTCTAGAAATCAGACCGCGTTATATGTTTCAAAGGTGTGTATTTTCGCGCGAACTGTTATTTATTGTTCGGGCGAAAAACAAAAGAAAACAAATTCAGAGCTTTTTATGCTCGATACTTTTTTGCATCCTATTTTTTTTTGTAGCTGACCGTTCTTTTTTTGTTTATTTGCTGCAAACAAGTGATGAGTCGTTTAGTTGTTCAATGTTAGACGCCAATAGGAGTTTCAGCGCGTGTTCATACTTTTGCGTTATAGTGTGTGGTAATTATAATAACAATGGTATAATACTTTAATAAACTGTTTGTGTTATTTGTGCTTCGTGCTTGGACATGGACATACTAGGTTTGTTCCAACACCCCCCAAAAACCGTACATTGTATCGTTGGGTTCATGCGCAGAAAGAAAAAAGCGTTCCAACGAACCCGTGATGGTTTATCGAACGACCCTTGTTAGCGTTCCTACAGTTCCTACACTATTATAGATAGTTCGTGAATCGGTTTCTGTACGGTCATTTCGATTTTCGATACTTGGTCGAGAGCAAAGAGGATAGGGTCGAGAGCAAGTATCGTTTGGATTGACTTGCGCATTAGTCCATTTACGAGTATTTTTAGATAAAAATGCATTATTTACAAAATTTAAAATTTAAATAGGTACCTAGTCAATTACCAACAATTGAGTAATTTTCCATTTTTAATTGCCGTATCGCAAACTTCCAATTTTCAATAATGTTTACATTTAAAAGTAAGGTTAGTTTTAGAAAGACGCTTCCGCGCCGCAGAAATTTTATTCTTAACCGTCCGCCCGAGTCCTATCGCCTACCGAGTCCTGACGATTTACGCTTGCTCTTTTCGTACCGAATGGCAAAACTCTTTCAAAAATAAGACGTTCTGATTGGCTGTGCCGCTGCTTTCATTCTACTGTTACTACATTAAATAAATTTTATCAGTTATTCTGTGGCGTAGTGTACATATATAGCGTTTAGGTAGGAAATAAACGAATTTAAAAGGTCACAGGATCGATTCCCACATTGGGCACTTTTTCTTATATTGACTTTTTTAGTATTTTCATGATTTTTTTTAGTTTTTTTATGACTCAGTCTTTTTTAAAGTAGATCGAATCAAAAAGGGCTGGTAAATAATTGGCCGGTGAACTTGAAAAAAGCGAATTGGAACCAAAAAGGTGGATTAGATGCGTGTTAGCGCTGTTTAACCAATATAAGTCTATAAAAGGGGCAAACAATTAATAATAATATTCCCTGGTGAACTTGAAAAAGGCGAATTGGAACAAAAAAGGTGGATTAGATGCCGTGTTAGCGCTGTTTAACCAATATAAGTCTATAGAAGGGGCAAACAATTAATAATAATATTCCTCGGTGAACTTGAAAAGGGCGAATTGGAACCAAAAAGGTAGATTAGATGCCGTGTTAGCGCTGTTTAACCAATATAAGTCTATAAAAGGGGCAAACAATTAATAATAATATTCCGTGTGTAGGTAAACCGTAAACAAAATTTGAGAACAAATCACGAACAAATAAACAAATTTCTTTAAAAAGGTTAGGTTAGGATTGTCGTGAGAAAGAGTTTTGACATTCCGTACAAAAAGAGCAAGCGTAAATCGTCAGGACTCGGTAGGCGGTAGGACTCGGGCGGACGGTTAAGAATAAAATTTCTGCTTCCGCGCCACCGAGTGCGCCACGTTCCGTTCACCAATCAGTACTAAAACTAAAACCGTTCCATCTCATGTCCATTTTTGTAAGGTCACGAAACGATAAAATGTTAACGCCTGCGCACAAAATCGATCCCAACAGTTTTGTGGCGGTTCTCGGACGGTACAAAAATTGGGTGTTGGAACAAACCTACTATAAACCGGTAAGCTTTTACATTTAGTTTAGTGTATAATAGGTATCTAAAGTTTTTGTGAATTTAATACTGCCTTGCGTAAGGCTACGGTTACAGAGTGCATACTTTTGCTTTTAGTTTTTCCAATTTTTGAACTATTCAAAGCGATTTTATCAATAGAGCATCTGTTTGACTTAAAACTGAGGAAATGCTTGTGTTGAAGAAAAATATTATTTAGCAGAAAACTATTAAAATTTATTAAAAAAAAAAAATGCATTTGAACAAAGATACAACTTTAATCAAATATTCGGTAAATCACCATTTGAGTGTGAATATAGGGCGTTACTTAATGACAAGCCGTAAATCCAAGGACGCATTCCTGAACCAAATTCAAGTAGAAAAGTTCATATAAACATGTGTTCTAAATAGTCTGGTTTTCAAGATACAGGGTGTCAAAGTTTACCAAAAAAATCGGTTTCTTATTAATATCTCAAAGATCCTTTTGCCGATCTTGATGAGACCTGGCAGTGGTATTCGTTGTAATAAGACGCCAAGTTAGCACTAAGTCCAGAGGTCGGCAACCTACGGCACGACGCGCCCGACTTGGCACGCCTGGCAGTTTAAAATGACACGCATAACTTTGTGAAGTTTGGTGTATTATATTAAAGATTTAATTTTAAGGATACTTATTGTAAATTTAAAATAATCTACGGAACTGTACACAAGCTGGCAACGTAGCTCGACCGAGCTATGTGATGGCAGGCCAGGCTAGAACGACGCGAGAAGGTAATTATCGGCTTTTCGAACGCCCGGTGAGCTACATTGCCACGGTTAGACGGAAAACCACTAGAAGGCGGATTTACCATTATATAAGCGTGTATTCAGTTAGAGGTAGTTTAGTTTAGTACGAGCTATTGTAAAGATAAGTTCCGAAATAAAAGTTTAGTGGTAAAAGTTGTACCAGGTGTTCTTATTGGACGGACCCAGGATAGTTAATCGTACCATTATTTATCAACCTGTAACGTACAAGTGCGCTATTAACGTTAGTGTTATGGCAGCTAAAAAGCAGAAAGTAGACGTTCGGCCCTTTCAAAGCTCTTGGACAAGTGATTATGGTAGTAGGTATTCCCTTACTTGAGACCGTATCTCCTAAAACACATGTATTTTCTTATGGAGAAATTTCCATTATTCAGCCATGCGCATTCCGTTATGATGGCATCCATTTCAACACAAACATTATAATGTACTTTTTTCCTTTTTGTGACATGCGTAATTGATATAGTAATTGTTGATATGCTTTAAAGTTCCTGTACAAACCTGTTTAGGACTCTGTTGACTGATGCAGTGTGGATTAAAAATATTATTATTTTAAAATTATTTATTAAATTTAAGGCACAAAACTTTGTTTATAAGTAATTGGTATAATTAATCGGTGTTATAATCATAAGCCTCTTGATTAAGAACGACCATTTTAACTTAATTGTATATTATGTTGTTAATGTTACATGGTATATTTTACGTAGAATAATAGTTTTTAGATTTAGGATTAGACAATCTCCTTGTATTTACATTAAATCATTAAACAAGTTACATAAAAAGGGGGGGTTTTACGTTTTAATATTTAAGTTAAACATACGTGTATGTCAAGGATAAAGCTAGATCAAAAGGATGGAACGAAATCGAGAAAAGTATTCAAGTAGTTGGGATAATTTTAGGGTTTTTCACAGGGAACCGACCTAGATGTCTAGGTAGATTAAATAGCAGTTGCTTGTACCTGATCGCAAAATGTGTTTACCAATCAAGTTGTAGTTAGTTAAAAAAAGGCATTGGTTTTATCTGGATTAAACCGTTCTGATTTAAAAATAATTATTATATCAATGAAATATTCTTATGAAATATATAGTGTAACATACACAAACCTTTATATTATATTCATCGAATTGAATGATTTTCACACTTACCTAGAGTGGACCTAGGCCGAAGGCAACATAGATTTTTTTTTCTCTTCAATAAATAAAAAAAAGAACCACATGCGGACGCTGAACTCTAATCAGCATATTTTACTAGTAAATGGACCTATTATTGTTGTGTACAATGATTCGATGATTTATCATAGTTTTGTATGCGATCTACGAGGGTTTCACCCATATGCTATTAACGACTCACTTTTTTCAAATATCGCTCGATGTCAGTGTTGTAGTTCTGATTGCGATAACACAGAGTAATTGGCTGTTGACAGTGTTTATAAAATAAAAATAGACTAACCTATTCTGCAAACGTTCTTAGGGACCGTTGTCTTCTTTTTTTTTTATAACGGATATTGACACAAAAACGGCAGTATAGTGGTCTTTTGTTAATTTCGGATTTATTTGATGTGTTGATTGACGAGGCAAATATCATTGATGATCAGTGGTGATGATTGATATTTACGTTTTACCTGTTAGCCTGACTTTGTAATCGTTTTCAAAATTTCTTCACATTACGACCCTGATGATGAGCTCGCAAACGCATAGACAAAAAGTTTTTTAAATATAAAAGGTTTAAGGAGAACGTTTGCCCTTAAACATTATACGCTTATTTAAGACAATATTAATTTAAACTACAAAAAAGTATATTGTTTTTATTAAAATTGTACTATTTATACTTTAAGTATGTATAGATATTTTTATTATTTTGTAACTATGGTGAGTTCTTTGTATTCCAAAAAAGTGGATTTTCTGAATTATTTTATTTTACTATTATTATACAGTATTAGTATTTGTCTATCATTAGTTTGCTATAGCGTTAAATAAGGCCACTGCATTTTATGCATTTTTTAATTATGAATTCAAGACATATTTCAATTCAACTAACAATTTGCATGTTTAAACATGTAATTGTTTAAAATAACCACCTGAAAAGTAATAACATGTAAGAACTAGGTCCACTAAAAAATACTACAAAAACTAAGATTAGGGTAAAATCACCTTCTAACCAAGTATGGCTGATTCCAAGAAGATATCACTTCAATGACCCTACACTCCCAGTATAATTTACTTTTAGTTCATTACCTCATTAATTCAATCTCGCGAATTAATTATCCCCTCCCGCTTCATTTTTGAGTAACCCAATAAGTTCTTTTCCCCCACCCCTACAATTCACTACCCCAACTCCAATCTCGACAGTTCCTACATTATAACTAGGCGACTGCAGAAAGACCTTGTCATATCTACTTTTAGACAGGCAAACCGGACAGACGCATCTTGTAGAAATTTACAGAAAGATGGAGAAGTTTATTATTGTTAAAGACGTTGTTAAAAAGTTACGAGAATTTAACCTTACAGGACGCACTCTAGAGTTTAAGTTAAAACCTGTTCCACAGGGAGTTGAACCAGTTGGTTGGGTGAAAAAAGGAATTAATCAAATTATTCAAAACGCTACAGTAGGCCTACAACCCTTAGATCGTGTGGGTTTTAGTTTTTGCTCTAAAGACTTCAACCGAGGAGAAGGTTGGATTCGCTTCAAAGCAGCTAAAGACATAACCTTTCAAGATGTTTGGAGTGTTATAAGTGGCATTTATCAGTCAAACTCAGCAGGTCTTAATACAGAATCATTTTGTCTTAGTGTGACAACTGTTAGATTACCTGTTGGTGGGGGCAGAGGAAAAAATTATAACAGCTTTCACGAGGAATGTGACAAGCGACGAGGTATTATAAGTATTAAAAATACCGATAACCTGTGTTTACCACGTGCTTTGGTAGTCGCCATTGCCCATAATAAAAGAGATCCCGAATTCAGTAAGGTTAGAAGAGATATTAGTAAAATTCAAACCGAAAGAACAAGATCATTGTCGGAGAGAGCTAAAATTAGCATTCCTGAGGCAGGAGGTGGAATTCCCGAGTTAATACAATTTCAAAATCATCTAAAAGAATATAAATTAGTTGTTTATAGCTATGGATCAAAAGGACGAAATATTATATTTGAAGGTTCAACTGAAAGCAATAAACGGCTGAACTTATTACATTACAAAAGCCATTTTAATGTAATTACATCGCTGACAGCAGCTTTTTGTTCTAACTATTTTTGTGAAAAGTGTTACGTCCCATATGATCACAAAAATGAGCACCGATGTGGTGGAACCTGTCAGGCATGTCAGCAAGCCCCTGCTTGTGAAATAGCAATAAAAATTAAATGCCAGGACTGTCTACGATTTTTTAGAAGTCAAAACTGTTACGAAAATCATAAAAAGGATTATTCGTCAGGCAAATTTACAGTATGCGAACAAATTAAACTATGTTCTATTTGTTTAAAAACCATTAAAGCCAAAAGAGCACATGTATGTGGTGAAATTTATTGTAAAATTTGTAATAAACATGCACCCGAGGATCATCTATGTTATATTCGGCCTGATAAGGGAAAACCTAAGATTAAAGATGTTCTTTTTGTATTCTACGATTTAGAGACGAGCCAAGACAAACTATTGGAAAATTCAACGTTTTTACATGAAGTCAATCTCTGTGTTTTCAAACAATACTGCGATGAGTGCATGGATTCTGAAGCAGATACTTGTAAAAAATGCGGTCTAAAGTTACAAAAAGTCAGAGGTATAGACCCAGCGGGGACATTTACTAACCATTTGTTACAAATGAGGAAAAACTTTAAAGAAATTATTGTAATAGCCCATAATGGTCAGGCTTTTGATCACCAGTTTATATTAAACTACATTATGACAAAGACAGATTTTACACCTGAGTTAATCATGAGAGGTACCAAAATAATTACGATGCAACTTGAAAATGTAAAATTTATCGACTCACTTAACTATTTCCCTATGCCTTTAGCCAAACTACCAAAGGCATTTGGACTTGATGATATTTTTAAAAAAGGCTACTTCCCGCACCTATTTAATACAAAGGCAAATGAAAACTATATAGGACCTCTACCATCAATTAAATATTACTCCCCAGATAGTATGAAAGAAGAAGACAGAGCCAAATTTCTTAAATGGTTTGTAGAGCATGAAAATGATGGTTTCGATATGCAAAGAGATCTGGTAGACTACTGCGTATCGGATGTCGAAATTCTTGCGCAATCATGTTTAAAGTTTAGAGAACAACTTATACAAACTACCAATGTATGTCCATTTACTGAAGCCACAACTATTGCTTCAGCATGCAATAAAATTTTTAGGAGAAATTTTTTGAAGCCTAATACTATAGGAATCATACCAAAAAATGGATACCGATGGAGAAACAGGCAGAGCAAAATTGCCATAGATTGGTTACTTTGGACCGAGAATCACAGAAAAAATCAACATCTTACATGCTGCTAATGGTAAAGAAGCTGTTTTAAATGGTGTAAAAGTCGATGGTTACTGCTCCGAAACAAATGAGGTATTTGAATTTCAAGAATGTTATTTCCATAGATGTACTGTATGCTACAAGTTCGGCAGGAACGATCCTCTTTCCGAGGACCCCTCAGAAACGCTAAATTTAAGATATGAAACCACAAAGGCAAAAATTATGAGACTAAAAGATTTCGGTTTTTTAGTTAATGAAATGTGGGAGTGTGATTTTAGAAATTTATTAAAAAATAATCCAGAGATAAAATCCTATACTAATACCCATTACAATAAAATTTTGACAAAACTAAATCCAAGAGATGCTTTTTATGGAGGACGAACAGGAAATACATGCGAATACTATGAAATAAAAGATACGGAAAAAATTAAATACGCCGATGTTTGTTCTCTCTATCCGTACATCTGTAAGAGTTCTAAATTTCCACTATCACATCCAGAAGTGTATGTAGGAGATGCGTGTAACAAATTAAACCTAAATAATATAGATGGTTTAATTAAATGCACAATTCTCCCACCAGAAGAGTTGTACCATCCAGTACTCCCTCAAAAAATAAACAATAAATTGATGTTTATTCTTTGTCGAACATGTGGTCAAGACATGAATTACAACGAATGTAAGCATACCAGCGAAGAAAGGGTACTTGAAGGAACATGGGTTCTGGACGAGGTACTTAAAGCCCTAGAAAAAGGATATAAAATACAAAAAATACATGAAATCTGGAAATATAACGTACGAAAGTTTAATAAAGAAAACGGTGAGGAAGGATTATTCACATCCATGATGAATAAATTCATTAAAATCAAACAGGAAGCATCAGGCTGGCCTAAAGATTGTGAAATAGAGGAAGACAAAGTTAAATACATTGATCAGTTCTTTGAAAAGGAAGATGTTAAACTAGAGTATACCAAAATTATTGAAAATCCAGGGCTAAGATCACTGGCGAAATTAATACTTAACTCGTTTTGGGGAAAATTCGGTCAAAGAGAGAATCAACCAAAGACGAAAATTGTAAATAAACCAGCAGATTTATTTGCAATGTTTATTAACCCTGCAATTTATATCAACGGGGTTATACCCGTCAACGATAAAACATTACTTGTCAATTATGAATATATAGAAGAAGCCAGCGATCCGTTGCCGACTGTTAATGTTGTTATAGCGGCTTACGTAACAGCGCAAGCGCGCCTTAAATTATACTCCTATCTTGAAGCTCTTGATAAAAGAGTCTTATACTATGATACAGATTCCGTGATTTATGTTTCAAAAAATAATGACCCCGATATATCAACGGGGCAATTTATTGGAGACATGACAGACGAGTTGGAGAGTTATGGCTCTAACTCATACATAACTAAGTTTGTTTCTGGAGGCCCCAAGAATTATGCATTTAAGGTTCACTCGACGAAAAGTAATTTAGAAGAAACGGTCTGTAAAGTTAAAGGTATAACTCTCAACTATGCCGCATCACAAGTAATAAATTTTGATGCAATCAAACACATGACTCTTCAAAAATCCGAACCGATCCCCATCATATCCAGAAGCATACGGCGTAGCAAGGAGCACATTGTGACAACTTGTACTGAAGTCAAACTCTATAGACCTATTTCAACAAAGAGAAAATTTCTATCGGATGGAAGCTCCGAACCATATGGATATAGAAAAAGAAAAACCCATTGAAAATAAAATATATTGTATATTTTGTATGTATTGTATATAAAATATATTATAAATATTGTATATCTAGAACCGCTATGGAGTTTAAAAATGTAAATTAAGTAATAAACAATTTAAAATATCCATTTTGGTTTTATTTTTTCTTTAGCAGTAAGAGTTTTCAATGTATTTAAATAAGTAATTATGTACATATTAAAAAAATATGTTTTTATTTTTACAAAGACACTTATAATTTAAATAGTTTGAAAATATTATCCAGTCATTTAAGTACTACACTTAAACTTAAAGAAAAGTTCTCCGAAGCCACAAAAACACTAAGGGAATTGGTTCTTTTCAGCTATTTTTCTGTTATTCTTATAGTAATCCATAATCGTTTCAAATTTGAACGACCCACATGATAGTCTTTTTTTTTTTGTAATTTATGCATATTTAATTACAAGGTTTCATACAACTTTAACAAATAAAAGTTGTTTTTTCTTTTATTTTTTTCTTTTCTGTTTTCTTTTTCGGTTCTTAAGAAATGCTAAAGAATCTGTACAAAACAAGTCACGAATTAACTAAATAGCCACCATTTCACTAAATACTTAACACTCAGTATACAATTTTCAGAAATGTCATGATTAAGAACGGTTCTAGTCATTTTATACAAGATTTCACATGATTTAACAAATTTAAAACATTTTTTTTTAATTTTACTAAATTCTAAACACGCAGTATATCATTTGCAGAAAATAATACAATTCAGTACAGTTTTACAAATTTTCACAGGTCTTAATAACATTAAAACATTTTTTTAATTTTTTACTAAATTCTAAACACTCAGTATACAATTTTCAGAAATGACAGGATTTAGAACTTTTTAGTCGTTTTATACAAGATTTCGCATGATTTAACAATTTTAAAATATTAGATCACTTTTTCGAAATATTAAAGCAGTTTTTCAAATTTTACTAAATTTTTAAACACTCAGTATACACTTTTTAAGAAAATAACACAATTCAGTACAGTTTACAGATATTTACAGGTCTTAATAACATAAAAACATTTTTTTTTTAATTTTTACTCAATTCTAAACACGCAGTATATCATTTTCAGAAAATAATACAATTCAGTACAGTTTTACAAATTTTCACAGGTCTTAATAACATTAAAACATTTTTTTAATTTTTTACTAAATTCTAAACACTCAGTATACAATTTTCAGAAATGCCATGATTTAGAACTTTTTAGTCGTTTTTTACAAAGTTTCACAGGGCTTAATAACGTTAAAACATTTTTTTTTAATTTTTTACTAAATTCTAAACACTCAGTATACAATTTTCAGAAATGCCATGATTAAGAACGGTTCTAGTCATTTTATACAAGATTTCACATGATTTAACAAATTTAAAACATTTTTTTTAATTTTTACTAAATTCTAAACACTCAGTATACACTTTTAAGAAAATAGGACGATTTGCGACTGTTTTAGTCATTTTTTACAAAGTTTCACAGGGCTTAATAACGTTAAAACATTTTTTTTAATTTTTTACTAAATTCTAAACACTCAGTATACAATTTTCAGAAATGACATGATTAAGAACGGTTCTAGTCATTTTATACAAGATTTCACATGATTTAACAAATTTAAAACATTTTTTTTAATTTTTACTAAATTCTAAACACTCAGTATATCATTTTCAGAAAATAATACAATTCTGTACAGTTTTAGTCATTTTTACAAAGTTTCACAGGGCTTAATAACGTTAAAACATTTTTTTAATTTTTTACTAAATTCTAAACACTCAGTATACAATTTTCAGAAATGACACGATTTAGAACAGTTTTTACAGATATTTACAAAGTCTTAATAACATTATATTAATAATTATCTAACATAATGTATACAATTTCAAGAAATAGTAGATTTTTAATCCATGTACAAAATTCAAGAATCTAAAATACAATTAAATGTAGGCTTTTTTAATTGGCATCTCAGGCAAATTATTTCCCCCAAAATTATCTAAAAAAGATATACCAAAAACATTCTAAAGCGGTTTTTTACCTCTATAAGTATGCAGGCCGATCCGACCCTTGTCGGTTTTATTACCCGCATAAATTAACACAGTAGAGGAATATGGACAGAGTTCTGGGGCAGCGGCGTTTCACTAAAGCTTTGGTTTCCTACAAAGCGGTACCGCAAAAGAGTGGCCGTAATTTGACGGCGAGCTTTGCCGCGACAAAGCGTGTATGTACTTGCAAATCGGAGTGTGTTCCTCCAGAGCGTTCGGCGCAAAAAATACGGCACCGTATTTTCTGAAGCGGACGCTCTGTACGTTGGGATAGTGCAAGCACGATTTTTGACGGTGCGCCAGTGTAGTGATTGTATGTTTTAATTATAATATTTGGAAATTAATTGGTCTAGCGAACAAGATAAAATTTTAATCGAGTTTTTTTTACTATATCGCTTTAACAGCGGCGTTTGCACTAAGGTTAAATCATAAAAGGTCGGGTTTTATCTCGGGTCAGTTCATAAATATTCAGGTTCAAGTTAGGGTTAGATGAGAAGCCGCCTCGCGAAAGCATCCGGGTTAGGTCGTAAAAAGTCGGGTTTTATCTCGGGTCAGTTCATAAATATTCAGGTTCAAGTTAGGGTTAGATAAGAAGCCGCTTCATGAAAGCATCCGGGTTAGGTCGTAAAAAGTCGGGTTTAATTTCGGGTTATTTTGTAAACAGCACCACCGAACCACCCGGGTTAGGTCATAAAACGCACCACCTGCACCACCTGGGTTAGATCGTAAATTGCACCACCAGCACCACCTGATCCAGAACTCTGTCCATATTCCTCTACTGTGTTAATTTATGCGGGTAATAAAACCGACAAGGGTCGGATCGGCCTGCATACTTATAGAGGTAAAAAACCGCTTTAGAATGTTTTTGGTATATCTTTTTTAGATAATTTTGGGGGAAATAATTTGCCTGAGATGCCAATTAAAAAAGCCTACATTTAATTGTATTTTAGATTCTTGAATTTTGTACATGGATTAAAAATCTACTATTTCTTGAAATTGTATACATTATGTTAGATAATTATTAATATAATGTTATTAAGACTTTGTAAATATCTGTAAAAACTGTTCTAAATCGTGTCATTTCTGAAAATTGTATACTGAGTGTTTAGAATTTAGTAAAAAATTAAAAAAATGTTTTAACGTTATTAAGCCCTGTGAAACTTTGTAAAAATGACTAAAACTGTACAGAATTGTATTATTTTCTGAAAATGATATACTGAGTGTTTAGAATTTAGTAAAAATTAAAAAAAATGTTTTAAATTTGTTAAATCATGTGAAATCTTGTATAAAATGACTAGAACCGTTCTTAATCATGTCATTTCTGAAAATTGTATACTGAGTGTTTAGAATTTAGTAAAAAATTAAAAAAAATGTTTTAACGTTATTAAGCCCTGTGAAACTTTGTAAAAAATGACTAAAACAGTCGCAAATCGTCCTATTTTCTTAAAAGTGTATACTGAGTGTTTAGAATTTAGTAAAAATTAAAAAAAATGTTTTAAATTTGTTAAATCATGTGAAATCTTGTATAAAATGACTAGAACCGTTCTTAATCATGGCATTTCTGAAAATTGTATACTGAGTGTTTAGAATTTAGTAAAAAATTAAAAAAAAATGTTTTAACGTTATTAAGCCCTGTGAAACTTTGTAAAAAACGACTAAAAAGTTCTAAATCATGGCATTTCTGAAAATTGTATACTGAGTGTTTAGAATTTAGTAAAAAATTAAAAAAATGTTTTAATGTTATTAAGACCTGTGAAAATTTGTAAAACTGTACTGAATTGTATTATTTTCTGAAAATGATATACTGCGTGTTTAGAATTGAGTAAAAATTAAAAAAAAAAATGTTTTTATGTTATTAAGACCTGTAAATATCTGTAAACTGTACTGAATTGTGTTATTTTCTTAAAAAGTGTATACTGAGTGTTTAAAAATTTAGTAAAATTTGAAAAACTGCTTTAATATTTCGAAAAAGTGATCTAATATTTTAAAATTGTTAAATCATGCGAAATCTTGTATAAAACGACTAAAAAGTTCTAAATCCTGTCATTTCTGAAAATTGTATACTGAGTGTTTAGAATTTAGTAAAAAATTAAAAAAATGTTTTAATGTTATTAAGACCTGTGAAAATTTGTAAAACTGTACTGAATTGTATTATTTTCTGCAAATGATATACTGCGTGTTTAGAATTTAGTAAAATTAAAAAAAAATGTTTTAAATTTGTTAAATCATGTGAAATCTTGTATAAAATGACTAGAACCGTTCTTAATCATGACATTTCTGAAAATTGTATACTGAGTGTTAAGTATTTAGTGAAATGGTGGCTATTTAGTTAATTCGTGACTTGTTTTGTACAGATTCTTTAGCATTTCTTAAGAACCGAAAAAGAAAACAGAAAAGAAAAAAATAAAAGAAAAAACAACTTTTATTTGTTAAAGTTGTATGAAACCTTGTAATTAAATATGCATAAATTACAAAAAAAAAAAGACTATCATGTGGGTCGTTCAAATTTGAAACGATTATGGATTACTATAAGAATAACAGAAAAATAGCTGAAAAGAACCAATTCCCTTAGTGTTTTTGTGGCTTCGGAGAACTTTTCTTTAAGTTTAAGTGTAGTACTTAAATGACTGGATAATATTTTCAAACTATTTAAATTATAAGTGTCTTTGTAAAAATAAAAACATATTTTTTTAATATGTACATAATTACTTATTTAAATACATTGAAAACTCTTACTGCTAAAGAAAAAATAAAACCAAAATGGATATTTTAAATTGTTTATTACTTAATTTACATTTTTAAACTCCATAGCGGTTCTAGATATACAATATTTATAATATATTTTATATACAATACATACAAAATATACAATATATTTTATTTTCAATGGGTTTTTCTTTTTCTATATCCATATGGTTCGGAGCTTCCATCCGATAGAAATTTTCTCTTTGTTGAAATAGGTCTATAGAGTTTGACTTCAGTACAAGTTGTCACAATGTGCTCCTTGCTACGCCGTATGCTTCTGGATATGATGGGGATCGGTTCGGATTTTTGAAGAGTCATGTGTTTGATTGCATCAAAATTTATTACTTGTGATGCGGCATAGTTGAGAGTTATACCTTTAACTTTACAGACCGTTTCTTCTAAATTACTTTTCGTCGAGTGAACCTTAAATGCATAATTCTTGGGGCCTCCAGAAACAAACTTAGTTATGTATGAGTTAGAGCCATAACTCTCCAACTCGTCTGTCATGTCTCCAATAAATTGCCCCGTTGATATATCGGGGTCATTATTTTTTGAAACATAAATCACGGAATCTGTATCATAGTATAAGACTCTTTTATCAAGAGCTTCAAGATAGGAGTATAATTTAAGGCGCGCTTGCGCTGTTACGTAAGCCGCTATAACAACATTAACAGTCGGCAACGGATCGCTGGCTTCTTCTATATATTCATAATTGACAAGTAATGTTTTATCGTTGACGGGTATAACCCCGTTGATATAAATTGCAGGGTTAATAAACATTGCAAATAAATCTGCTGGTTTATTTACAATTTTCGTCTTTGGTTGATTCTCTCTTTGACCGAATTTTCCCCAAAACGAGTTAAGTATTAATTTCGCCAGTGATCTTAGCCCTGGATTTTCAATAATTTTGGTATACTCTAGTTTAACATCTTCCTTTTCAAAGAACTGATCAATGTATTTAACTTTGTCTTCCTCTATTTCACAATCTTTAGGCCAGCCTGATGCTTCCTGTTTGATTTTAATGAATTTATTCATCATGGATGTGAATAATCCTTCCTCACCGTTTTCTTTATTAAACTTTCGTACGTTATATTTCCAGATTTCATGTATTTTTTGTATTTTATATCCTTTTTCTAGGGCTTTAAGTACCTCGTCCAGAACCCATGTTCCTTCAAGTACCCTTTCTTCGCTGGTATGCTTACATTCGTTGTAATTCATGTCTTGACCACATGTTCGACAAAGAATAAACATCAATTTATTGTTTATTTTTTGAGGGAGTACTGGATGGTACAACTCTTCTGGTGGGAGAATTGTGCATTTAATTAAACCATCTATATTATTTAGGTTTAATTTGTTACACGCATCTCCTACATACACTTCTGGATGTGATAGTGGAAATTTAGAACTCTTACAGATGTACGGATAGAGAGAACAAACATCGGCGTATTTAATTTTTTCCGTATCTTTTATTTCATAGTATTCGCATGTATTTCCTGTTCGTCCTCCATAAAAAGCATCTCTTGGATTTAGTTTTGTCAAAATTTTATTGTAATGGGTATTAGTATAGGATTTTATCTCTGGATTATTTTTTAATAAATTTCTAAAATCACACTCCCACATTTCATTAACTAAAAAACCGAAATCTTTTAGTCTCATAATTTTTGCCTTTGTGGTTTCATATCTTAAATTTAGCGTTTCTGAGGGGTCCTCGGAAAGAGGATCGTTCCTGCCGAACTTGTAGCATACAGTACATCTATGGAAATAACATTCTTGAAATTCAAATACCTCATTTGTTTCGGAGCAGTAACCATCGACTTTTACACCATTTAAAACAGCTTCTTTACCATTAGCAGCATGTAAGATGTTGATTTTTTCTGTGATTCTCGGTCCAAAGTAACCAATCTATGGCAATTTTGCTCTGCCTGTTTCTCCATCGGTATCCATTTTTTGGTATGATTCCTATAGTATTAGGCTTCAAAAAATTTCTCCTAAAAATTTTATTGCATGCTGAAGCAATAGTTGTGGCTTCAGTAAATGGACATACATTGGTAGTTTGTATAAGTTGTTCTCTAAACTTTAAACATGATTGCGCAAGAATTTCGACATCCGATACGCAGTAGTCTACCAGATCTCTTTGCATATCGAAACCATCATTTTCATGCTCTACAAACCATTTAAGAAATTTGGCTCTGTCTTCTTCTTTCATACTATCTGGGGAGTAATATTTAATTGATGGTAGAGGTCCTATATAGTTTTCATTTGCCTTTGTATTAAATAGGTGCGGGAAGTAGCCTTTTTTAAAAATATCATCAAGTCCAAATGCCTTTGGTAGTTTGGCTAAAGGCATAGGGAAATAGTTAAGTGAGTCGATAAATTTTACATTTTCAAGTTGCATCGTAATTATTTTGGTACCTCTCATGATTAACTCAGGTGTAAAATCTGTCTTTGTCATAATGTAGTTTAATATAAACTGGTGATCAAAAGCCTGACCATTATGGGCTATTACAATAATTTCTTTAAAGTTTTTCCTCATTTGTAACAAATGGTTAGTAAATGTCCCCGCTGGGTCTATACCTCTGACTTTTTGTAACTTTAGACCGCATTTTTTACAAGTATCTGCTTCAGAATCCATGCACTCATCGCAGTATTGTTTGAAAACACAGAGATTGACTTCATGTAAAAACGTTGAATTTTCCAATAGTTTGTCTTGGCTCGTCTCTAAATCGTAGAATACAAAAAGAACATCTTTAATCTTAGGTTTTCCCTTATCAGGCCGAATATAACATAGATGATCCTCGGGTGCATGTTTATTACAAATTTTACAATAAATTTCACCACATACATGTGCTCTTTTGGCTTTAATGGTTTTTAAACAAATAGAACATAGTTTAATTTGTTCGCATACTGTAAATTTGCCTGACGAATAATCCTTTTTATGATTTTCGTAACAGTTTTGACTTCTAAAAAATCGTAGACAGTCCTGGCATTTAATTTTTATTGCTATTTCACAAGCAGGGGCTTGCTGACATGCCTGACAGGTTCCACCACATCGGTGCTCATTTTTGTGATCATATGGGACGTAACACTTTTCACAAAAATAGTTAGAACAAAAAGCTGCTGTCAGCGATGTAATTACATTAAAATGGCTTTTGTAATGTAATAAGTTCAGCCGTTTATTGCTTTCAGTTGAACCTTCAAATATAATATTTCGTCCTTTTGATCCATAGCTATAAACAACTAATTTATATTCTTTTAGATGATTTTGAAATTGTATTAACTCGGGAATTCCACCTCCTGCCTCAGGAATGCTAATTTTAGCTCTCTCCGACAATGATCTTGTTCTTTCGGTTTGAATTTTACTAATATCTCTTCTAACCTTACTGAATTCGGGATCTCTTTTATTATGGGCAATGGCGACTACCAAAGCACGTGGTAAACACAGGTTATCGGTATTTTTAATACTTATAATACCTCGTCGCTTGTCACATTCCTCGTGAAAGCTGTTATAATTTTTTCCTCTGCCCCCACCAACAGGTAATCTAACAGTTGTCACACTAAGACAAAATGATTCTGTATTAAGACCTGCTGAGTTTGACTGATAAATGCCACTTATAACACTCCAAACATCTTGAAAGGTTATGTCTTTAGCTGCTTTGAAGCGAATCCAACCTTCTCCTCGGTTGAAGTCTTTAGAGCAAAAACTAAAACCCACACGATCTAAGGGTTGTAGGCCTACTGTAGCGTTTTGAATAATTTGATTAATTCCTTTTTTCACCCAACCAACTGGTTCAACTCCCTGTGGAACAGGTTTTAACTTAAACTCTAGAGTGCGTCCTGTAAGGTTAAATTCTCGTAACTTTTTAACAACGTCTTTAACAATAATAAACTTCTCCATCTTTCTGTAAATTTCTACAAGATGCGTCTGTCCGGTTTGCCTGTCTAAAAGTAGATATGACAAGGTCTTTCTGCAGTCGCCTAGTTATAATGTAGGAACTGTCGAGATTGGAGTTGGGGTAGTGAATTGTAGGGGTGGGGGAAAAGAACTTATTGGGTTACTCAAAAATGAAGCGGGAGGGGATAATTAATTCGCGAGATTGAATTAATGAGGTAATGAACTAAAAGTAAATTATACTGGGAGTGTAGGGTCATTGAAGTGATATCTTCTTGGAATCAGCCATACTTGGTTAGAAGGTGATTTTACCCTAATCTTAGTTTTTGTAGTATTTTTTAGTGGACCTAGTTCTTACATGTTATTACTTTTCAGGTGGTTATTTTAAACAATTACATGTTTAAACATGCAAATTGTTAGTTGAATTGAAATATGTCTTGAATTCATAATTAAAAAATGCATAAAATGCAGTGGCCTTATTTAACGCTATAGCAAACTAATGATAGACAAATACTAATACTGTATAATAATAGTAAAATAAAATAATTCAGAAAATCCACTTTTTTGGAATACAAAGAACTCACCATAGTTACAAAATAATAAAAATATCTATACATACTTAAAGTATAAATAGTACAATTTTAATAAAAACAATATACTTTTTTGTAGTTTAAATTAATATTGTCTTAAATAAGCGTATAATGTTTAAGGGCAAACGTTCTCCTTAAACCTTTTATATTTAAAAAACTTTTTGTCTATGCGTTTGCGAGCTCATCATCAGGGTCGTAATGTGAAGAAATTTTGAAAACGATTACAAAGTCAGGCTAACAGGTAAAACGTAAATATCAATCATCACCACTGATCATCAATGATATTTGCCTCGTCAATCAACACATCAAATAAATCCGAAATTAACAAAAGACCACTATACTGCCGTTTTTGTGTCAATATCCGTTATAAAAAAAAAAGAAGACAACGGTCCCTAAGAACGTTTGCAGAATAGGTTAGTCTATTTTTATTTTATAAACACTGTCAACAGCCAATTACTCTGTGTTATCGCAATCAGAACTACAACACTGACATCGAGCGATATTTGAAAAAAGTGAGTCGTTAATAGCATATGGGTGGAACCCTCGTAGATCGCATACAAAACTATGATAAATCATCGAATCATTGTACACAACAATAATAGGTCCATTTACTAGTAAAATATGCTGATTAGAGTTCAGCGTCCGCATGTGGTTCTTTTTTTTATTTATTGAAGAGAAAAAAAAATCTATGTTGCCTTCGGCCTAGGTCCACTCTAGGTAAGTGTGAAAATCATTCAATTCGATGAATATAATATAAAGGTTTGTGTATGTTACACTATATATTTCATAAGAATATTTCATTGATATAATAATTATTTTTAAATCAGAACGGTTTAATCCAGATAAAACCAATGCCTTTTTTTAACTAACTACAACTTGATTGGTAAACACATTTTGCGATCAGGTACAAGCAACTGCTATTTAATCTACCTAGACATCTAGGTCGGTTCCCTGTGAAAAACCCTAAAATTATCCCAACTACCTGAATACTTTTCTCGATTTCGTTCCATCCTTTTGATCTAGCTTTATCCTTGACATACACGTATGTTTAACTTAAATATTAAAACGTAAAACCCCCCCTTTTTATGTAACTTGTTTAATGATTTAATGTAAATACAAGGAGATTGTCTAATCCTAAATCTAAAAACTATTATTCTACGTAAAATATACCATGTAACATTAACAACATAATATACAATTAAGTTAAAATGGTCGTTCTTAATCAAGAGGCTTATGATTATAACACCGATTAATTATACCAATTACTTATAAACAAAGTTTTGTGCCTTAAATTTAATAAATAATTTTAAAATAATAATATTTTTAATCCACACTGCATCAGTCAACAGAGTCCTAAACAGGTTTGTACAGGAACTTTAAAGCATATCAACAATTACTATATCAATTACGCATGTCACAAAAAGGAAAAAAGTACATTATAATGTTTGTGTTGAAATGGATGCCATCATAACGGAATGCGCATGGCTGAATAATGGAAATTTCTCCATAAGAAAATACATGTGTTTTAGGAGATACGGTCTCAAGTAAGGGAATACCTACTTATGGTTTTGTACAGCAAAGAGATCGAGCCATATGTGCATTATGTCGGGAAAGCGTAGTATTCCTGACATCTAGTGTTCAACGACATTTTCAAACAAGACATTAATCGGGGTTTAAGGATAATGCTGATAGAATGGAGACAATCCGAAGAGCAGTTGCTCAGTATACAAAGCAGGCAACATTCTTTACAAAAAGTAGTCAAGGGAAAGATCAAGCAACCGAATGCAGTTTTAAAATTGCACAATCTTTGGCAGATAAGGGAAGACCTTTCACTGATAGGGAATTTATGAAGCAAACGTTTCTGAGAAGTGCGGATGTATTGTTTGATGATTTTCCTAATAAACAAGCAATACTGGTCCGGATTAAAGATATACCAGCATCAGGGCAGACTATTGAGAGGCGAGTTACTGAAATGGCAGAAAATGTACGGAAAAAACAGATCGACGCCATTAAACGGAATATCGTATTTAGTATTTCGTTGGATGAAAGTGTCGACGTTAATGACATTTCCCGGTTCGCAATCGTTGCACGGTACTTTGAAAATAACCGTGTGTATGAAGAACTGATCTGTCTGCTACCATTGGAAGGAACGACAAGAGGCGAAGACATACTATCAGAATTCGTTAAACATTTTCAGAAACGGGGACTAGACTTAACTAAGATTTTTTGCGTAAAAACGGATGGCGCACCCGCTATGATCGGGACACATAAGGGATTTGTATCTCTTCTTACTGCACGCATTGGTCGACCACTTTTAAATTTTCATTGCATTATTCATCAAGAAAGTTTATTCGCGAAGATCTCGAGCGGAACTTAAAATCCGTGATGGATACTGTTGTAAAAGTTGTCAACTACATTGCTGGTCGTTCTTCAATAACTCACAGACAATTCAAGTCATTTTTACAAGAAATGGAAAGTGAATATTGAGATATTCCATTACACAGCAATATACGCTGGCTTAGCCGCGGTAAAATGCTTTCTAGATTTGTGGAATGTTTGGGAGAAATTAGGTAATTTTTGTTGCAAAAAAAAAAAACAAGCTCAAGTCTTTCCTGAACTAGATAATAAAGAATAGATTTGTAAGTTGATGTTCCTAACTGATATTACAAATCATCTCGGCGAACTAAACCTTAAGTTGCAAGGATCGGGTCAAACTGTTCTAGATTTGTATGATTCCTGGAAGTCTTTTAAAAAGAAAATAAATGTATTTATTCGCGATATTACCTCCCATATATATAAATACTTTCCAAATCTAAAAACATACATACCCAACCCTAATAATTGTGCTAATGCTGCATTTAATGAGGAAATGTTAAATTACATGACTTCACTGAAAGAAGAATTTGCTGAAAGAGGCCAAGATTTTGATAAACATGATCACATGTTCACCTTCTTGATAAAACCAGACTTAATGAATTTTACTAGCATTCCTTTTAATGATTCTATTTTCGCATGAATGGAAATTCAAGATTTTGAGCTTCAGCATATTGAATTTAGGAACTCCGAGTTATGGAAGACAAAATTTGTGGAACTAAGAAGAGTTTTAGAAGGTGATCCTCAGGATAAATCAAACGAAATACTGAATTGTTGGGCTAGTTTGCCAGATAAATTTATTTGCCTAAAAAAAGTGGCATTTGCAATGCTTTGAGCATTCGGATCGTCCTATATGTATGAGCAAGTTTTTTCCCATATGAAAATCATTTTGAATCCATATCGAAGTCGGCTAACAACAGAAAATTCAGAGGCGTGTGTAATATTAAAAGTAAGTAGAGATGAACCAGAAATAGAAAAGCTTTCGCGAGAAACACAAGGACAAGGATCGCACTGAAAACGTTTCAAATTTTAAACAAAATGTTGCCTTATACATATAAAAACATATATTTCGTTTAACAGTAAAGTCTGTGCTATGTTTCCTTTTTGATTAAAATTTTTAGAAATATTGTTGATAATTTTTTTATTTTATTAGTTAGGTACCTTCCTTATTACTTTTAACAATTTTATACGTTATTTATTCGTATAAAAATGATACAGTTTTGTTCAAAATTGCACATGGGCACCTCTTTGTTAAAAGGTTGCCGACCCCTGAACTAGATGATAATTATGAGGTTTAGTGGCGTCCTTGGGGACAGTCTCACGAATAATATTGACAAAAAAATGTACGCCCACTGACTTGTTTAAAAATTTTATATTGTTTTCGCATTAAGCAGCTAATACTACAACTTTTTTGTTTTTTAATATTTTTTCGCATCTCACTTCGTTTTTGAGAAAAATAGTAAAAGCCACTTCATTGCATGTCGAGACATTTCCTTTCTCGAAAACAAAGTAAGATACGAAAAAATATCACGAAAGAAAAAGGTTGTATTTTTAGCTGCTTAACTCGAAAACAATATAAAAGTTTTAAACTAGTCGGTGGCGTACCTTTCTTTTTTAAATATTATTCGTGAGAGTGCCCCCCGGGAAGCCACTGAAAGTCATGATTATCATCTAGTTAGTGCTAACTTAGCATCTTATCGCAATGAACAACACTGCCAAATTTCACCAAAATCGGCAAAAGGATCTTTGAGATATTAATAAAAAACCATTTTTTTTTTATCTTGAAAACCAGACTTTTCATTTCAGGCACATATTTATATGAACTTTTCTACTTGAATTTGGATCAGGAATGCTCCCTTGGAATTACGGCCTATCATTTAGTAACACCCTGTATTTTAAGATACTTAAACAGCTTAATTTTACTTACCAAACAAGTATCCTTGCCACCTTGTTTGTATCCAGCACAGAACATTCTAGGTGTAATCAGGGATCCATAATAATTTTTGCAGATTTGTGTTGTAATCTCTGGTAAATCAACAGCCTAAAATACCAACAATACGATTATTTATATCTATTAAATTTTCTAAGAGAGAACAAACCTGCAGTATAGTGGGAAGCATTTCATCGTCTGGATCAGTTTGTCCCCATCCAGTAGCTTTTGCTACCTCGCCTTGTATTATTTCATCATCGACGTTTGCTAATTCTATTGCAGCAACAGTTTCACTAAAAATCTGAAAGTGAGCAATTGCATTAAAACATTGGAATTATACTTCTAGAAATTTATAGGTATAAATTAGCTTGTGTGAGAACATAGAGCGGCCATAATTTTAAGACTTGTAAAAATAGGATACGCCTTTTTTCCTCACATAAGCCAAACAAAAATATAACTTTATAGTCTCACACTTTTTTGAGCTATCCTGAATATGCGAAAATACTTTCCTATACCTAACCGTTTTCTGCGTTTAATTTCTGAAATAAACGGCTTCTTTCTGGCTACACGTCCATTATAACCTGCCCTCTGTGTAAACAATTTCTCACAGTTTGCGGACAAACGTTTTTCGAAAATTCTTCTCTAATTTCTTCTGAAACTTTGGGGCACTTTTCTATGAATCTTTACTTATTTCTCTAACAATACTGGCCCCTTCACGTGGAGTCACAGGTCAACCGGAGTGGGGTCGAATTTTATACGAACCAGTTGATTTGTATTGGTTTACTATGTACTGAACCGTAGCGTGTGTTTTCCCTATAATGTTTCTTATATTTCTAAATAATTTTCCAACTTTCCATAAATCAATTACAATATTTCGAACTGCATTGGGAATTTCACAATTTCTTTCACTCATTTTTGTAACAATTAAATAAATTCACTACAAAATCAATTACAACGGGTGACAAATTAAAAAGTATGGCTGAAAATGATTCATTTGTTTTAAATTTAGCTAGCAATGACTACCCGATAATTGTGCCTATTAACAATGCAATTTAAATGGAAAGTAGCTTCAGCCGAGAAAATGATATGGTACTTACTTGATTAAGTGCAACTGAATATAATGTAGTTTTCCTTTCGTATATCTTACTGTAGACTTTTTCGACTTAGTTTTTGTTAATATTTTTAAATTATGATGTAACATTTCAATAAAATATTTTGCAGTTATATTTTATTTAATTTTTTATTGGTTAGGCCTGAAATATTAGTATAATTTTTGTTTTTTCATAGTTTCAGTTAGATGGTTAAAACTAATAAAAAATATGTATAAAAATACGTAGTGTATGGAGACTTTTTGGACTGAGTGCATAATAATTTTCTTCCCTACAAAGTGCGATGGCAAGATAAAATGCACATGTTTCCGAAGTCTACTATAAACATTTAAAACCTCCATTTTAACTGGCTTTTAATGTGTTAAAATTAATTTTTGTGCAACTTTCGTCAGATGTTGTATGGAAAATGATAGAAGGAGACCAGGCGACAAAGGGCAGTTGCTACGATGTTAAGAACCACCATTATTACTTACGGAACTATGCCAGAAACTAAATTGTAATCGAAGTTTCACTTTTCATATTTACACCCCAAAATACGCAAGTCCTGAGATTTGCATAATTTTTTGCGGTATATTGCTTGTTCGAGAAAATGATTGCCTTCTTATATTTCATATTATACTAAAATTTCCTCTAACCGCTTTTTTTTATAAATCAATACCTATTCAAACAAATTAAGTTAAATAAGTTTAAGGCCGGACCTGACATACACGCGAACTGCGCAGACACGACGCTTCCGGAAAAAGCCGCATTCTGGGGACATTTCTGTAACACGGTATTAGCAATATATTGGTTATACAGGGTCGTTGGTATGTATGGAAACGGTCGATTATTTCTTAAACTATAACAGTTAGCAAAAAATATTTTAAATAAAAGTTTTAGGGTTTCTTAAGGTGTATTGGAATTTTAAAAAAATAAGTATACAGGATGAGTCAGAAAACCGTAGGGAAGCAAAGTTACCTTTTTTTAAACGGAACACCCTATACCTTCGAACATTTTTGGATTTAGCATGACATAGCAATTATTTTTTAATAAGTACATTATAAGTCTAAACCTAATAGTTTTCGAGATATCGACTATTGAAAAATTACATTTTTGAACTTTGACAGCTTCTAGCTTTTTAACGGTACGTTTTAGAGTAAAACGGCTTACATGTCCCTATGTTACTTTTTTATGATCTTCCCAAAAACATCAACATTCGATTAAACCGGAAGTACTGTTTTTCCGGCTTTTGAGTTACATCCGGTTTAACCGGTAGTTGATGTTTTTGGGAAGATAATAAAAAAGTAAGATAGGGACATGTAAGCCGTTTTATTCCAAAAGGTACCGTTAGAAAGCTAGAAGCTGTCAAAGTTTAAAAATGTAATTTTTCAAAAGTCAATATCTCGGAAACTATTAAGTGTAGACGTATAATGCACGTATTGAAAAATAATTGTTATTTTATGTAAAATTCAAAACTAATCGAAGATATAGGGTGTTCTATTTAAAAAAAAGTAACTTTGTTTCTCTACGGTTTTCTGACTTAACCTGTATACTTATTTTTTTAAAATTCTAATACACCTTAAAAAACCCTAAAACTTTTATCTAAAATATTTTTTGCTGACTGTTTTACTTTAAGAAATAATCGACCGTTTCCATACATACCAACGACCCTGTATATTATAATGTGAGGTAGATCAACCACTACAAATTTAATGATTGCTACTCAGGATGCAGCGAGACAATAGATGATGGTTCTCAAACAGACATAATTTACCTACATTTTATGAGAGCACTTGGCAGGCTTGACCATCGACTCTTACTTAATAAACTATCTAATTTTGGATTTTCTACATTATTAGCTGCTTTATTTTATTCCTACTTATTAATTCTATGGTTCCAGATCAAGTCAATTTTCTGCTTTTTCAGGCGTTCCACAAGGTTCTGTGTTGGAACTTTTGCTTTTTAACCTCTTTATTAATGACATTGGCTCTAATCTTACTGATAAGTTCCTGCTATACGTTGATGATATCAAAATATATAAAAGAGTAAGAAACATAGTTGACTGTGTTGAACTTCAATACAATCTCAATCTGATTACTGATTGGTGTGTGGCAAATAGGTTGCAGCTGTTGGTAAGTGCAATATTTTATCTTTTACAACCAAAGTATCGCCAGTTATATTTGAATACTTCATTGGTGATGATTTAGTTACTCGCATTCAAGAACTTAGAGATCTTGGCATCTTGGTGTAATTTTTGACCATAAACATTCCTTCTCGACTCATGTTAACATCATTGTTACTGAAGCTTCTAAGGCATATGAGTAGAGGATTAATACACTTTCATTGTCACCCCCCACTCCTCTGACGTCACATGACCTTGAACGCAGGTGTTCAATGATGTCACATGACCTTGACCTTGAACGCAGGTGTTGGTATCACCTTGACCTTGACCTTGAACGCAGGTGTTGGTATCACCTTGACCTTGAAAATTTACGTCATATGACCTTGACCTTGAACGCAGGTGTTGGTATCACCTTGACCTTGAAAATGTACCTTGAAGTTTTATGACCTTGATGTTGCATGACCTTGAAAGACCTGTTGTCAATGTTAATTTTTAATGGTGTGACCTTGGCCGCTAGGTATATATGTGGGTAGGAGGTGTCACATTTTAGTATTGAACAGAATATTCAGCAAGACTTTTTCAAAATAATTAGTTAAACGGACATGGAGTATGTGTGTGAAGATTGTAGTGAGACATTTAGTCGTAGTTACAGTATGTTACGACACAGAAGAGAGTCTTGCATGTTTCGATTTGTTAACGCAGAGTCTGCAAAGCGACGGAGAGTCGATGTGGCTACACCAACACCCCAGATGCGAACATGTGTAACTTGTAATATAGCTGTTCCACATAATCAATTGGGTGCTCATCAAAGAACGCTCCAACATCGAAATAATTCCTGTTTGCCATTGTCACAAGGTGTTCAAATTGTGCAAACGGCTTTTAAGAAGAGGATTGCAACATATCGAGTAAGCAGTGAAAATTTCCATATAGACTTCACCATATTTTTTGAAGAAATTAAAGCTCAAGTGCTTAGTTTAATAAGTGAAGTAGTAGCAGTTCGTGGTGCACTAAAAATAAACATGGTTGTGGTGGGATTGTACATTCTTCCCGCACAGGATTCTTACAGTGAAAAATCTTTTAACACGTGTAATGAAATTGTTACTGTTGCAAGTGACTTGGAAGAAGTGTACCGATCATTTGTTGAGGCAATGAAGGTTCAATCAACGGAATTTCAGGAAAAGGATTCAGGTATGTTATAGGTCAATAATTGAAAGCATATTTAATTATTAAATATATATTTTATCTTACAGGTTGGGCATTAGAAAAAATTTTGTACTTGGAGGTAAACATCAATGAATATAAACCATTTGGGGGATCATCATATATCAAGTTACCGAAATTCATTGATCTGAAGAATGCTGTTGTTAATGTTTACAATCAAGATGAGTGCTGCTTCGCTTGGGCCGTCACGTCAGCATTGTTCCCTGCCAGTAACATGTCATCACAAATGACGTCATACCCCCATCACTCTAGAGTGCTAAATTTTACAGGTATGAATTTTCCAATTAAATTGCGTGATATTTCTAAATTTGAAGAAATGAATAATATTTCAGTAAACGTGTATGGTTTACAATCGGTATTTGAACATAATAAATTAAAATATGAAGTTGTGGGCCCATTAAGATATTCTGGTAAAAAGCTGGGTATACATGTAAATTTGTTGTTAGTAACCAAGGATTGTAATGTCAGAGATAATGATGATGATGATGCACACATTTGCGATACAAATTGTATGAAAAGTCATTACTGCTGGATAAAAGACTTGTCAAGATTATGTTCAAGTCAGATATCATCAAGTTGTGATAAGCTTTATTTTTGTGATGGGTGCCTTATATATTTTAAATCATCATTCGCTTTGACATTACATCAAGAAAATGATTGTAAACTTAAATACTCAGTTATACCATCAGTTAATTTAAAAGTGGATAAATTTGGGAAAAGTGTAGCGGAAAACATTTTAAAATTTGAAAATATCGAAAAACAAATGCGTGTACCATTCGTTGTATATGCAGACTTTGAATCAGTGCTTAAACCATTAGATTCAACTGAACCAAACCCCGAACATTCTTACAGTACGACAAACGTTAAACATGAGCCGTTTTCTTTTGCATACCTAATAAAGTGCTCCTTTGATGATTCTATTTCAAAATTTGAGTTATATCGCGGAGATGATGCAGCCCAAGTATTTGTATCCCGCATTGAGACAGATCTAAGAAATTTATACAATACGTATTTAAAAGATATTAGACCAATGAACCGTTTAACATCTGATGAAATAAAAGATTTCGATAATGCCACAGAGTGCAACATCTGTGAAGGTCCGATTAACAATAATGATAAGGTAAAGGATCATTGTCACATAACGGGAAACAAAAGACCTGGTGCTGCTCATTCGATTTGTAATTTAAATTATAAAGTACCTACATTTATACCAATTGTATTTCATAATTTGAGTGGTTATGATAGTCACATGTTTATCAAAGAATTGTGTCGTCATGGTGATAAAATTGATGTGATAGCTCAAAGCAAAGAAAAGTACATTTCATTTACCAAAAGTATTTACGTTCATGATTATGTAGACTCAAAGACCATGACAATAAAAAAAAAATATTTAAAATTAAGATTTATTGATAGTTTCAAATTTTTATCAGCATCACTAGATACTTTGGGTAAAGGTTTAGACTTAAGTAGTTTAAAGGAAATGCGCAAGCATTATCCCGATGATAAGAAGTTTAGTTTAATGCGTGGCAAAGGTATTTTTCCATACAGTTTCATGGATTCTTTGGAAAAGATGAACTATCCAAATTTACCAACTAAAAATCAGTTTTACGATAATCTATCAGAGGAACACATTAGTGATGAAAGCTATGAAAAAGCTAAGGAAGTTTGGCGTTTATTTGATTGTAAGAATTTAGGGGAATATTCAGATTTATATTTAAAATCAGATGTGTTATTATTAACCGATGTTTTTGAACAATTTCGCGATATGTTTTTAAACATTTATAAATTAGACCCAGTGCAGTACTACACTCTTCCCAGTTTTTCATTTGATTGTATGTTGCGCATGACCAAGGTAGAGTTGGAACTACTTACTGATATTGACATGATTCACTTTTTTAAGAAAGGAATTCGTGGTGGTATAAGTCAGTGTTCGGAAAGGAAACATATTGCCAATAATATTTATTTACCGAATTATGATGCATCAAAACCTTCTTCATTCATTACTTATCTGGATGCCACAAATTTGTATGGTCATAGTATGTCACAAGCATTACCATTTGGTGGATTTAGATGGTTATCACAACGCGAAATTTTAGATTTGAATATTATGGATATTGACGACAACAGCCCAGAAGGCTACGTGTTGGAAGTCGATGTGCATTATCCACTGGATTTGCACGATGCACATTCTGACCTTCCATTTCTGGTTGAGAATATAATACCACCAACAGAAACAGCCAAATTGTCAAAGTTAATACCAAATTTAAATGATAAAAAAAAATATATTGTGCATTATCGAACCCTAAAGCAGGCGATTTCTAGTGGCTTAATGGTAATGCAAACTCATAGAATTTTAAAATTTAGTCAATCTAAGTGGCTAAAGACATACATTGATTTCAATACAGATTTGCGGAATAAGGCAACATCAAAATTCGGTAAGGATACATTTAAATTAATTATTAACGCCATTTTTGGCAAGACTATGGAAAATGTCGAAAATCGCAACGATATAAAGTTAATCACACAGTGGGAAAACATGCGGGGTAAAGTAGGGGCAAGGGCTTTAATATCGCGTCCGAATTACAAAAGTTCAACAATATTTACCGAAGATTTTGTTGCAATACATATGGATAAACTAAAAATTATATACAATAAACCAATTTATATCGGATTTTCCATATTGGATATGTCAAAGACAGTGATTTACGACTTTTTTTATAATTTCATTAAAGCAAAATTTGGTAGTAACGTTTCCTTATTGTACACTGACACCGATTCTCTTATTTTAAAAGTTTTTACCGACGACTTTTATCGAACAATTGCAGAGAACCCTGATAAGTTCGACACCTCTAATTATGTAGAAGGGAATATTTTTAATATCCGGAAAAGTCAATCAGTAGTAGGTCGGATGAAAGATGAATTTCCAGGTGATCCGATAATGTGTTTTTACGGCACCGGCGCTAAAGCTTATTACATCAGCTCGCTTCATAATGAAGTGAAGAAAGCAAAAGGTGTCAAAAAAGCAGTTATTGAGAAACAACTTCACCTGGAAGATTATCAAAATGTAGTAGAGCGTGGTGGTTTAATATTTCGCAAAATGAAAACGTTTCGTAGTTATAAACACGACGTTTACACGGAAATATTAAACAAGGTAGCATTATCTCACCACGACGACAAACGCTATATAATACCATCAACGACAAAAACTTTGCCTTGGGGACATAAGGATTTAGACTTTTATAGTGCAGACCCAGAAGAAAATTTGGTAAACTTGTTGAAAGTTATTCAATCATATCTTTAGTTTTTAAGTAATTTTATGTCATACCGATTTTAAACTTGTTAAAATAATTGGAAAATTCATATATAAACTGTTAATTTTAATATTTATCAACGTACTGGATTAGTGTTATGTAGAATTTTAAAAGAAAATGCACTACCTCAAGGATGGCAAGATACACCTTGACCTTGATAAAGCTAGTTTTAAAATTTCAAGAGAACGCGCAACCTTGAAAAGTGCCTGTAGTCAAGGGCACTAAGAAGAGTGGTGGCAAGAACGAAGTGAAGGACGGCGAGACTCGAGGTGGGGTGAACTTATAGTGGGGGGAATAGGCATAAAAGCGAGCATCTTGTGTGGAGCTCTTCAGTCTGAAACTTTTAGTGACGACAATTATTCCTGTGTACGTAATGTGTTCAAACATGAGTGATATTTCTGATTTAATGAGTGTTTCAACCCAAGATCTTCTGGGCGTCGAAGATGATTTACATCTGATTACCGCAAACGCCTTTGTGGACGAGCCCGCAGCCCCCGGGAACGACTTGAGTATAGCAGACGATGGAATGGAGCAGATTATGGATGATGCATGTGGCCAGTTGTTGAGGGACATAGAGAAGCGGCAAGCAGCTGAGAACAAAAAAGTCAATGTTCTCAGTAATGTTGTGATTAAGGAAGCCCAGCCGACACATTCAAAATTAAAAAGATTACTGACGACTGGTGGATCCAAAAGCAAGGGTGAATTTTATTCGTCTGTGGCAAAGGATGTGCCGAAAAAGAAGAAATTCACATTTAGGCGCCTCCCCGTACCTTTTCCCGGTGGATTCGAGATGCCGTCTTCACCACCACCACCAGCAGCAGCAGCGATTCCAAACCACTTGGCTCCGGTGGTAGTTGTCGTGGATGGCCCAATCATGAGGACACCATCGCCACCACCACTATCACCGGAGCTGTGCCGGAAAGGACGAAAAGGTCGAAAAAAAAATATAGAGCGACCAATTAGTGCATCTAGTGCGTCCACATCATCATCAACGTTTGTGGCGTCTCAACCAGGTTGGCTAGATGAGTTTTCTAGCAGCCAAAGGAATGTCCTAAGAGACGCCTATAATGTGCGGGGTAAACTTTTGGGACAATTAAGGGCGCGAGAAAGTGATGTGGAAATTTACGAGAGACAGATTACGGAACTAAAAAAAAAGTTAGATTTAGCTAGGTGTGATGTGGGACAATTAAAAAAAAAACTATTGTTATTAGACAATTTTAGTGTTAAGTTAGAGTAAGTTTTGTAATATTAGATGTATATAGATTTAGGTTTAAGAATTGTATAGGCATATAATTTTAGTGTTAATTTAGAGTAAGTTTTGTTATAGTAAATGTATATAGATTTAGGTTTAAGAATTGTATAGTAATGTAATATAAATGTATATATTTTATAAAAATATATTTAAATAAATATCATCCTAGTCAATTAAATTTTGTTTTATTTACAACATTTTGAATTAGTTAGGTTTATGAGAATCAATAAACCCATAGGCTATATATAAAAAAGTTTAAATCTTAATATTTAAATAATTTTTTAAGCAAACGAAGTTATAAGAAATTTTACTTTAGCGAATTCAAGAAATTATTAAATCGAATAGATTTGTCTAAAACTATATTTCCTTCGCTAACTACATCAGTCGATTGCAAGCCACGATGGGAGAATATCCTTCAGACATTTTTCTTGATATCCAAGGCTACCATTGTTCTTCTTTTGGATACTTTCCAAAAGAGTTAGCAATTTACGATGGGTTTCGTATCTCAAGTTATCTATTTAAAGCTCCTTTTGCGAAAAATATGTTGTCCCTTGCGGAGCTAAAACATGTCAAATGGGCCGAAAAGTATCATGGACTGAAGTGGGAGTCTGGAAACGTAGAACTCTGTGAAATTAACAATATATTTAAACATGTGTTGGAATTATACCAATCACCCAGGATATACGTAAAGAGAAGTATGAAGGCAAATTTCCTAAAGAGGTTTATAAGCGAAGAAATCATTACAGATATTCCCTGTAAGCTGGAACCGAAATTAAGTAAATTTAAGAAGATTCCAGAGTGTTTTTTCCACAAAACGATGCATCCATGGCATTGTGCAGCATCGAATGTAAAACTGTTATATATATATAGAAATTGCTACTAATAAATATTATATTATTGTTTACTTTGTTTTTCTTTTAATCATTCGTCAGTACCTAATCTGCACACTTTTTCTCTTAGATTGGCTAGCTAGTATTGAACTTAAAATATTTGACTTAGTGTTTACAATAAATCACAACTTAAAATAAAATTTCTTGGTACTACCCGTTTCGTATTTAAATAATTTTTTAAGGCATTTGCTGTAATTTTACGCAGAAATGCAAAAGAGCTAAAATGTTTGCCTTCGCTTAAACCATAGATCCCCGGTTTTTAAATTGTATTTAGTGAAAAAATTTTTTGGTGGTACCTCCATAATATTTGTTATTTATTAATTTTTTTTAAGCATTTGCTGTAATTTTACGCAGAAATGCAAAAGAGCTAAAATGTTTGCCTTCGTTCAAACCATAGATCCCCGTTTTTTAAATTGCATTTAGTTGAAAAATTTTTTTTGGCGGTACCGCCATTATATTTGTTATTAATTAATTTTTTAAGGCATTTGCTGTAATTTTACACAGAAATGCAAAAGAGCTAAAATGTTTGTCTTCGTTTAAACCATAGATCCCCGTTTTTTAAATTGCATTTAGTTGAAAAATTTTTTTGGTGGTACCTCCATTATATTTGTTATTAATTAATTTTTTTAGGCATTTGCTGTAATTTTACGCAGAAATGCAAAAGAGCTAAAATGTTTGCCTTCATTTAAGCCATAGATCCCCGTTTTTTAAATTGCATTTAGTTGAAAAATTTTTTTGGCCGTACCTCCATTATATTTGTTATTAATTAATTTTTTAAGGCATTTGCTGTAATTTTACGCAGAGATGCAAAAGAGCTAAAATGTTTGTCTTCGTTTAGACCATAGATCCCCGTTTTTTAAATTGCATTTAGTTGAAAAATTTTTTTTTTGGTGGTACCTCCATTATTTTTGTTATTAATTAATTTTTTTTAGGCATTTGCCGTAATTTTACGCAGAAATGCAAAAGAGCTAAAATGTTTGCCTTCGTTTAAACCATAGATCCCCGTTTTTTAAATTGCAATTATTTGAAAAAAAAATTTTTTTGGTAGTACCACCTTCATATTTGTTATTAATTAATTTTTTTTAGGCATTTGCTGTAATTTGACGCAGAAATGCAATAGAGCTAAAATGTTTGCCTTCGTTTAAACCATAGATCCCCGTTTTTTAAATTGCATTTAGTTGAAAAAATTTTTTTATTTGTTATTAATTATTTTTTTTTAGGCATTTGCCATAATTTTAGAGAAAAAAGTATTGAAGTGAAAATGTGTGACTAGATGTAAACTATAAGCTCCCATTTTTTAAAATTGCATTTTCTTAAATTTTAAAAACCCCATTGTCATTTTTTTTAAATTATGTATATTAAGCGAGTTATTTAGATTTTTCTATTTTTTGACTTTTTGAGGTATTTCCATACTTTTTACATCAAAAGTTGCATAATAAATAAGATGCGGCCGGTTTCGAACTTAATTATGGTATTTTTTAAAATTTCTTAATACCGCTATTTTTTGTTATATAAGCAATTGAAATGTGAAATGCATGGGGTGCCCCACCTGGCTATTTTTTAGAAATGTTTAATTTTTAGGCTTTTCGCCCATCCTACATAAAAGTTGTATCTGACATAAAAGATTCGTCTACTCGTGAGCTAAATTATGGAATTTTTTAATTTTAAAAATTAACAATATGAAGCAAGTTTTACAACAATTTATAAAAAAATAGCATTTTTAGTGTCAAGTATCAGAACTTCCTTATTGTCAGTCCCATAAAAAAAAGCTTCGTATAAGAGATGGTCTAAATTATGTGGAGAATATTTACAAATTTTTTATTAAAGTAAAAAACCATAAATAAAAAAGTTCGCCGGTGAAAAATCGTTTTATCTCAGCTATCCGTGGTCCGATCTTGACGGGACCCCCCCGCAAACGATTTAGACGCCCGTCTACGGTGGGAGGGTGGGGGGCGGGTGGGCACTTATAAAAAAAAAAAAAAAAAACGTATAAACCGAACCTTGCCTACCATCTCCCAGTGTGTTTTGCACATTTCAATTACGCATAAGCGAGCTAGAACTATCTCTGACCTTGAAAAAATTGAACAAACTTCTTTATCCTTCATCCGATTTTAAATCTGTTTCCACGATAATTTTCCTTAAAAAATTTCAACAAACATTTACTCGAAAAGTTTTTCTCTACGACTTACCATTGAGGCACTGTGAAGCTTTAAAGTGCAGTTTTCGTTATTTCACCTATCTTTTTCATAACCCCCTATTGATTTTTGGAGATTTTAAATTTTTTTTTCAGCAATTTTATGTAGAAAAATATGCCAAGAAATATTTTATAATGACATTTCCTCATAAAATATCGCCAAGTGGCCGAAAAAAATTCTTAAAGGTTGAAAATTTGCATATTTTATATTTTACAAAAATTAACGATTTCTTGATTAAAATGGGATCTTTAGAGGTAAATGAGTGTTTTTGTAGTATAACATTTTTTTCCCAAATGTTTGCATGTATTCGAAAAAAATTCTTAAAAGTTGAAAATTTACATATTTTATATTTTGCAAAATTAACGATTTTTTGATTAAAATGGAATCTTTAGAGGTAAATGAGTGTTTTTGTAGTATAACATTTTTTTCCCAAATGTTGGCATGTATTCGAAAAAAATTCTTAAAAGTTGAAAATTTAAATATTTTTTATTTTACAAAAATTAACGATTTTTTGATTAAAATGGAATCTTTAGAGGTAAATGAGTGTTTTTGTAGTATAACATTTTTTTCCCAAATGTTGGCATGTATTCGAAAAAAATTCTTAAAAGTTGAAAATTTAAATATTTTTTATTTTACAAAAATTAACAATTTGTCGAGAGAAATGGAATCTTTTGAGCTAAATAACTGGGTTTTCAGTAAAAAATTGTAAGAACTTTAAATTTCGTAGGTATGACGAAAGATCATTATTGCCTTAAAAAAATTTTGCCGTAAAACGTTGGGATAAAAATTGACATTTAACAACTAACTACGCTCAAGTCTTTATGTGGCCCTCCGAAGAGGACCTGGGGAAGGGGGTTAGGGTGGGTCAGGGTTCGGGCGGTCGCATAGTAAAGAGAATAGGACTTCTACGGAGTGGTTGAGTCCGCAGGACCGGCGTCCATATCATCTTCAAAATCCCACCAAGATGTGGAATCGGCTGGTCCGCTAAAGTCATCGCTGACTTCTACCGATCCCGCATTCGATGTGGAGTCCGCAGGTCCAGTGGCCTCAACATTTTCAACTCGCCTCGATGGTGGTGGTCTGTTGGGTCGAGGAACAATTTCAGTCTCATCGCTGAACAGCGACGAGCCACGGCTTGCAGGTCCTTCTTGGGGTCGAGGAACATATTCTGTCTCATCGCTAAACAGCGACGAGCCACGGCTTGCAGGTCTTTCTTGGGCCATGTCCAAGATGTATATGAATTAATTGTGAAGCTGAACTAGTATTTATATGCTAACATTGTAGTGGGGGATAATAATATTTGAATGATCTGCCTTATAGCCATTTATAATAAACATTACTCGGTCTCTACCAACAGTAACACAATCAAACACAAGATTTTTATTTTTAACTAATTTGAGAGAAATGCGATGAATTATGTACTGCAGAAAATCCCTTGAAGTTTTTCTATTATGCGATGATAACAAATACCACATGTTGGTATTGTATCATCCCAAAAATGGGACTTCTGCCTAACTAACTAACTACGCTCAAAGTATAAGTGTGGTCCTGAAAAGGACCGTTTTTGTAGGTTTAGGGAAACCAGCTAATTCGGCTGTTCCCCTCTGGCGATCTGGACAGATCGCGGTGCAATTATCCGACGCCAACGCCGACGAGGTGCTGGTGGTTCGGGCGCTCCAACCCTTTCTTCCTCGTCGTCGTCGTCGTCGTCGTCAATCACCACCACGACAGGTGGTGGTGGTGGTGCTGCTTGTACTGTCGGCTTAACGACAGCGATCGGTTTCCCTTCAAATTTCTTCTTTGAGGCTGCCCAATACTCTTCGATTTTCCTCTTCCTGGTCGAGGTCAACATCAGTCTAGTAGCGTCCATGGCTGGATGAAGAGTGATACATTCTGCTATGCGCATACGTATTTATAGCCATATTTTAGGGGTGGGGTGTAAATTTTACTATATCCTTCAAAAATGTGTCTTGAATTAAAAAAATAATTTAGTTTGATCCCAGCTTTGATGAGATGAAGTTTGTTGTAGTCGACATTCAAGGATTCTGCGTTCCACAATTTCAACCTAAAGAGTTGGCTATTTATGATGGAAGGGAGATGAAAAGTTACTTCTTTAAACCAACAATACCGTTTCAAGAACTATCGTATGAATGTCAGAAGCAGGCGTTGTACTTATATGGAAACCGACATGGACTTTGCTATACTTATGGTGAAACGGATCTCGACCAACTTTTCTCGATTCTCTACGACGCTCTGCACGATGTCGACACTATTTATGTCAAGGGACAAGTTAAGAAGGATTTTTTAATAAACACTTTTTTCGATATGAACCTTAAAACTCCTTCTATTGTTAATTTAGAATTCACTACTGATTCTATTAATATACCAAAATTAACAATGGATACTACGTATTGCTCCAATCATAGTTTAAATATTTGTTCTTGTAGCGTAACAAATGCTAGAATATTGTATGACTATATACATAATTGTTTACCTAAATAAATAATACAAAATGTCAAAAGTGTTTTATTAACAGTCACCTTACCATAGTAAAATTTTAATAATATGCTTACGGTGGTATGCCTTCAATAATAATAATAATAATAATAATACCGTAGCACAATCCAGTGATCCACTACGCTCAAGTCTTAATTTTCCCTTCAAAAAGGACCTGTGAGGTGTAATTATTCGGGTGGTCGCATAGGAGAGAGAAAGTGGGAATTATCGTAGTCCTTCTACGGAGTCGTTGAGTCCGCTGAACCGACTTCTACCGGTCCCGCATGTCTCTACCCATGGTAGCACAATCGAAAAATTATTTCTCGAAAAGTATTGTGCCACCCTGGGTATGTGACATTAAACAACTAACTACGCTCAAGTCTTTATGTGGCCCTCCGAAGAGGACCTGAGGAAGGGGGTTAGGGTGGGTCAGGGTTCGGGCGGTAGGTAGTAGTAGCTTTATTTGTAATAGAACTTACATTCTATTGCAAATAATGCAAGATTGTTGGTGAAAGACCGTAAACAATCTTTCACGACAATCACTACATCTCGAGTGATTTTGCATCGCCCTATTATATCCTAATGTAAAATGAGTTTGAATGAAATTAACATCATTCAAACCTCCAAATCTAGTTATGTAGCAATTCATACATAAATTGACGTGAAGGCCCCATTTTACATAGGATTGAACTATGCAAAATCTAGCTCTGAACCTACCTCCCCTACGTACCGCTCTATGTTGAACATTTGGTTCAACTGTTCGGTCTTCATCGGTTGAATATCCTGCATCTGAACTTGATGACATTTCGGGACAGTATGAGTTTCCATGTCAAAATCGGTCATTATATATACTTTATTTTGCCCCCACCTCTACCTCCCTCTCTCTCTCTGTCTCATACACTTCTATATATTCTTATCATTGAAGAATTCATGTCTTGTAACATATTAAAATATACCCTCGATCCTCGGTTACAAAAATTAAACCAACAGTAGTAGCTTTTACAATAACAGAAACACGGTAGATAATATTAAAATATTTATTTCTAAATTTATTTTCTATGTAATACAGTGCCTTCCTTAAACGGTATTACAAAATAAAACTGTTAAGATACTAAATATCTAAGGTTATTTTATTACAAAGAAAGATAAACTACAGAACTTAGATTAAAATATGGATTTGTTACTAACTGAACCATTCATGATATTGTAACTTAAAAATGAGTCGTGAATAACCAATGCATAAACTTTAGTGTCTTTGGGAAATTTACTGTTTCGTGTTTCAAACTCGATTTTGACATCAACTGTGGATGATTTGATAGCTTCTGGTTGATGACTGCAATCCACGATGAAAATGGGGTTGTCAGGATATTCGACGTAATTTAACATTGGGTCCACCATTTCTCGACCGTAGTAGCTACTCTGGAAGTTCTCATAGGTATAGTAAGCTGTCGCATATAATTTTTTCCCAAACTCTAAATTCCATCTTTCATATGGATAGACGGTGGAATTAAGGTATACTCGTATGTCACTTATATTGGCTGTAGTAAACTGGGTGGCATCTTTGGCCTTATTGTCGCAATTGTTACTATTCTGAAAACCAATAATCAAATATCTCGGTTTTTCAAGACTTGTGCTAGTCCTTAAAGCCCACACATCTGATGATGTTTGTCGCAAAGCAGGTAGTTCGTAAAGATCCCATTTACGATATGCCATTGGAATATTGGCGCTATTTACACCTTTATTCATGCGAGACATTATCTTTAGCTTTTGACGATCGTCGGGAATAATATGACGAACTCTCCATTCGATTTTATCAATATTAATGTCTGCTTCCACTTCACCAACATAACAATTGGTAAAATTGCGAGCGATAATTAAAATAAGCTCTTGCTTAACATTAAAAATTCCTTTCGTATAGTCCTCTGCAAAACCCATTAGATACTTTAGGGGGAGCTTTCCGGAGAATACGTGACTTGTGGCATCAACAAGAGCTTGATTATTTTCATTTAGACCCCATCCACAAACCATTAGAGAATTATTTTGTAAGGCGCCGAAGGATGCCATCGTTTTCAGTGTTGTAGTAATTCCTGGTTTTCGGACAATTGCGACTTGTTCACCACCACCCATTTCATAGCGAATTTCGTCGAAAAGGAAGGCTATAGCATTATTCGATAAGTAACATTTCTTTGTTGCATCTTTAGGTTTGAAAGTACCTTCGATGTATATGTAACTTTCGGAAACATCCAAGATTATGTCTTGAAAGTGTACGGGAATACGAATTTCATCAGAGTTCTTAAATGTTGGGGAACCATATGGTTTATAAGTATGTTCCTGTAAACTTATTATGGAGTTCTCGAAGATAGGTTCGGTGAAAACCTCGATCTTTTCACTAGTAGCCGTCATTTTCTAGATTTTCGTATTTTCAAACCAATTGATCGTAAAAAACTGTAATCTTCACGAGAAAGCTGCTGCTGCTGCTGCTGCTGCCGATGAGGTCTTTTCGATCTTATGACTGGATTACGAATGAGCCTGGTTTGCCTACTTTGTTTACTTTTATTATGTTTAACTGAATCTTTCACAGTATGCAACAAACGTAGTTGAGTGTTAAAGCAGAAACCCATCCTTATGCTATTTTCTTTAATTCCAATTTAATAATTATCTTCTCGCCTCGAAAGTCAATCAGATCTCCGTCGTCATCCAAGATTCGCAGACTGATGTTGTCTATGAACTGACGTCCTTCCGGTATAATCGGCATATAAATAATATTCTGCGGCTCTTTCGTAATTTTATACCCTGCTTCAACGTCAATATCAAATTCAAATAGGATGTGGCATTTCGACGAGTTCAGGAATGCACCAGAGATTATATTACAATCAACCCGTATAATGCGTACTTTCATAATATCCACATTGTACACTGACTGATGCTTTTCATTTTTTTTTAACACTTTAGCGTCAAACCCCAACATTTTGGCAATACTTTTGTCACCACCCAAATCAATGTCATACTTCGATTTCATCTCACATTGTAATGTATTATTGTTGGCTGTTAACGAAAATATTTCATCACTATCGTCGCGGGTTGACTCTTTTAGGGCTGTCAACATAGCTTGACCAATTTCATCAATTTCATATGCTCCTGGTGGAATGGTCAGTAGATGTGATATTTTTTCATCATTCCTTATTTTACCAGATGAGCTGTTGTTTTCATCAATTATGTAACCAAATGAGTTGTTGTTTTCATCAATGTTAAAAATTGAATTATATGTGTAAAATCCCACAAGTGCAAGACCATATTTACTTGTTGTACTCAGTTCAATGGGTGGATAAAAGTCGGCGCTTAACACGCTCGAGGATCCTGTTAGCGTGAATGTATGCGACATGACTGACGTTAAGTAGCTATTTGTGATTGTTTTTATTATCATTTGCAGCAGTTCAATGGGTTTAATACACTAGCGCTTTTTTTTTTCTTCTCATCTGATGTCGTGTTAATCGAATTTTCAGCTGTTATATTCACATCACTGATTTTGCAGTAACAACAAAATAATTTTCGAGGCAATGGCCCATCACCCACATCCTTGTTGGAATCGTCACTGTCGCTATTGTAATGTTCATAGCAAAACTGATATTTCATCATATCCTCGTCACTTTTCAGTTCATTTGACAGCTTATCCCAAACTAGAGCAATTTCATTTGGCGCCATCGAAATCATTACTTCCTTCGGCACGTTTTCTAATTCTTCGGCAGTCATTCTCAACAATCCACCCACTTGTTTAAACACTTTAAGTGAGTGCAAGATCTTTGTGTAGTTATCGCGTTCAACTTGTGACGTCAAAGACATAATTATTATTATTATTTTATATCGGAGAGAAACTTCAAACACAGATGGCCACACCAAACTGAATCGAATTCTTGCTGACGATCGTATGTATAGTAAATGTTTTTCGACGCGTTCGAACCTGTTTGCAGATATCTCACCAATTCGGTAGGTGGTGGCAAATCACCAAAGCTATCATAGTATGTTACTTCAAAGTTGACTTTTCGATATGCCACCCAATGCGTCCCTACCCCCGATGCGCTATCCAAATTAACAATGGCTGCTTCATACCGTCGGGGACCACGTGCAGGTAATGCATCTCGCATATAAACTCCCCTAAAGTGAGGTATCTTTAGTTTTAACACATACTTTTCCAGATCGACATTTGATAGCGGTCTATGGGGTAGGGATTCAATTAGTTTTTTGACATATTCCTATGGTTCATAAACAATCCCATACCTGAACGATATGGTTTCAGATATAATCCATTTCCTCTTAGTTTTAAAGTGGCGCCTGTTTTTTCTGCATTTGCCTTCTTCACTTCTTTGATGGTGCGAACAATGCCGGCGACGCCACCTGCTAACGAGCCTAAGGCTGACAGACCAGCAAATATTGGTATTAATGGTAATACTCCACCAGTTTTAGGAATAGGAATAATCCTAGGTGTGCGAACTTTTCGTTTACCACCTGCTTCTTTTACTGATTTGCGGGCTGCTGTAACGGCTATTTTCGATGCATTTAGAATATTCATTTTCTTTCCACCACCTCTTAGCAATTCTGCTCGAATCGGACGTCGAACAGCAGAACCAAAAGCTACTTTCTGCACACGCACCCGCTTTCCAGCACGTCGCTTACCAGCTCGCCGCTTCCTCTTGGTAATTTTTGATCTACGACCCTTCCTTTTGCTTGATGACACACCCATACCAAAACGTTGCTTTGTTTTCATAATGTTTGTTACCAACCACGCAGCACTCTTTTCACCAACGCTAGCGTCTGCAGATTTCACTCGTTTCCAAGCACTTTGTTCCAACTCGTAATCTGCTTGGTGCCGCTCACTTAAATTGTCTCTATTACGTAAGTAAGCTAAATCGTGCTTCTTACACGCCACGTCTAAAGGATTAATTCCTTGATCACCTCTTTTCACACGTTTAATCACTTTTGTTCCGGGACCACAATATTGATAACCTGGGATATGCAGCTCCACCGGCAGGTTATTAATTAAGGAGTTAACAAAGCCTCTTCCAGTCTTAGTCTGTAAACGAGACGATCTACTTCGTCCGGTGATCAGCATCTGAATGACCATTTAAGTGAAAAGTTTGCTATAAAGTATTGATTTTATCAATATGCGGATAGTACATTTGAAACAAAAATTCCCCATCGATAATCTCGATGAAAAAGTTGGGTGTGGACATGAACAGAAATTGTTAAGGAAACACGGTCCTTTGCTTCCATCATCCATTCGTGGAATAATAATTGGACCTTCGAATTGTGGCAAAACCAATGTTATGATTTCACTACTTACTCACCCCTTGGGTCTTCGTTTTGAAAATGTTTATATCTACTCCAAGTCCCTACATCAACCAAAATACGAATATTTGAGGAAAATTCTTACACCCATCAAGGGCCTTGGTTACTATGCATTCAGTGATGCTTGCAATATTGTGGAACCATCGGACGCAAAGCCTAATTCGATATTTATATTTGATGATGTTATGTGCGAAAAACAGGATGTCATAAGATCTTATTTTTGTATGGGACGTCACAAAAATGTGGATGCCTTTTATTTGGCTCAAACATATTCACGAGTTCCTAAACAGCTTGTGCGAGATAATGCCAACTTTATTATTATGTTTAAACAAGATGAAATGAATATGAGACACGTTTTTTCCGATCATGTATCACCCGACCTGAATTTTACACAATTTCAGGAAATGTGCTCGAAATGTTGGGATAATAAATATGGATTCTTGGTTATCGATAAAGATAGTGATGTAAATTCGGGAAGATATCGCAAGGGACTTGATAGCTATATATTTGTTTAACAGTGATGAATGCATTCATTTCATTGCTGTTCGGTAGTTTGTCAACACCATGAATGAAGAAATTGACTTAAAACGAAAACTAGTGGAAACGACCAATGCTGTTCGAAAAAAATTTAAGCAATTCAAGGCGGCGAAGACACAAAGTGCGCTCGACTTGGATAAATTTTACGAACCAATCACTAAACCACTAACATCTATATCTAATGTAGTAAAGCAACGCCAGCAGCAGCAGCAACCCAAAACCCAAGGAAAGCAATATAGTCGTAGTACTAGCACAATGGAGGAGCCTGAGGAAATATCCGATCACATATCATCATTTCAATCGTCTACACCGCGGATAAGCCGAAAAGCTCACATCGATACAACACCGAAACGTGATACCAATGTTACATTGTTTGAGACACCTTCCCCTTCAAGTTATACAAGTTCACCACCGCTCGACAAGATTCAAGCGTACTTAAATGGCTTAAAAAATAAGCCATCTCAATACGATACCATTTATGGTGTACATTTTGGTAAAAAAAAACCGAATCACCTTAAAAGATATATTGGTAACCTAGAAGTGCGTTTTCCAAATGGCAAAATTTCTTTATATAAAAACGGGAAAAATGTTGGTGTATTTGATGGAACGCCTCAACTTTACGATTTGCTTTTTTTAAGAAATCCACCATTTCTAACACAACACGATAAAATCGATGATGGTGTGCTACAGAAATACACGGATATTTTAGAACTAACTAGTGCAGCATATGAAAATTATGACAAAAATATGGGTCTACGAGAAACCAGATTAATGAAATATTTGCATATTATAAAACCACTACTGATGCCGGCGGGCACTAAATCAGGTGGTGCTGTTGTAAAAAATAACATCGCTGAAAAAATAAAAATACCCAACAAGAAACTACTTTCTTCCAAATCACCTCAATACATTTATTGGAATAAACCAAAGGAGTTGGTTGATCGCTTAAGATTGCTGTGGAGTTCAAAATTAGCTGGTAATACTGGGCATGACAATGAGATTATGTCAATTGTTGAGGAACTTCGTGAAGAACAAATAATATATTAAATTATGTACCTTGTTTCCTTTGCTCAGTGTCTAATGAGACGTGTTCGCTTCGCTACAAAATATGGAAGCAAGCAGGGGAAAAATTGAAATTGTTAATGAACTGCACCGGACTGCTAGAAAAAACTTTATTAGAAGGCGGACGATCATTAAAGGATACAAGGATTTATGGCAAATAGATTTAGCGGAAATGCAACAATATGCTGATGAAAACGATGGTTATCGCTACATCCTTGTATGCATCAATTGTTACTCCAAATTTGTGTACACAAGAGCAATCAAAAACAAGACCGGTGCTGAAGTGACCAATGCAATGAAGAGTATAATTGAAGAGGCATCGTATACACCAGACAATTTACAAAGTGATCAGGGAAAAGAATTCTATAATAGTCGCTTTCAAGCCCTTATGAAAAAATTTAATATAAATCATTATTCTACATTTAGCACGAAAAAGGCGGCAATTGTTGAACGTGTTATAAGAACTTTGAAGAGTGCATTATACAAACAATTTTCGACTAGAGGTTCCTACCGGTGGGTGGAACTATTACCATCAGTAACAAGCGTCTATAATAACACAATGCATCGCACCATCGGCATGAAGCCCAAAAATGTGTTAGAAGATACCGAAATTAGGGCATACGATTATTTAAAGGTTAGACCGAAGAAATATAAATTCCATCTGGGTGATATAGTTCGCATCAGTAAATACAAATCCATATTCGAAAAGGGGTATACACCTTCATGGTCAACAGAACTCTTCAAAATAGTAAAAAGCAACATCACAAATCCACCTACTTACATACTGGAATCATTAGAAGGTGAACCGATTAAAGGTTGTTTCTACGAAGCTGAACTACAAAAGACAACCAACCCAAACGTATATCTTGTTGAAAAAATTCTTAGAAAACGTCAGAAAAATCACATCGATCAATTGTTTGTAAAATGGTTGGGTTTCCCTAATCAATTTAATTCTTGGATAGATAAGTCTGATATTGTTTAAGTACTTAATGTAGTTTATAAAATATTTTTCCAGAAAATAGATAACACTTATTGTAAAATTAGCACATGTATCTTTTATTTTAATATTTCCCTTCCCAGATTGGTTTAAATAATAAGGTAAATAAACAATCAAATCGGTTTATTATCATAAAAGCATTACAATAAAGACCTTAAGAACTAAACTTAGGTGATTGCTATAACAATATAATTACCAAAGTATTTTGTTACTTTTTCCTTCTATTTATCATGATAAAACCTTCTGTCTACTTTCCGAATGTAAATTCTGGATGAAAATTTCTATCAACTTTTTCTTTAGTTTTCTGTACTTTCTCCTTTAAGTGATTTATTTCTTCATTCAATACAGCGAATCTCCGAGAAATATCTGTATTCAATCCTATGATTTTTCGCTCAAAAAATTGTATAACATTCTTACTAATTTCGTCAGCAACTTGTATGCGCAGATCTGATAATTTCTTAACAATTACAGCAGTTAGTTGTATACGCAGGAGATCACGTTGAGTGAGAACATATTCTTGAGTAGCAGCATCATTTGGTTTTTTAGGTGATGCAACATTCTCTAGGGATTTTCCTTGCATATCATACTGATCATCGAGAGTAAGCCTGAATCCATTTCCAGGTGGTCCACGTAAAAACCGACATTTTTCATTGGTTTTCTTACGTCCAAACTTATCAACTGTGCTGTTACTTCGACTCATCCTTAACTTAAACTAAACTAATTTGCTATTTTACCTTCTACTTATATAACTTCATAAGGTTTTCATCTTACAAACGCTTATATAGGGTTTGTTATGTTGGGAAAAATAAAACAATGCTTTTACTACAAACAATTTATTTCCTATCGGTTTTATTTATATATATTAAACCATAACATTTATTTTTAAACATGACCATTATTTATAATAATATATACATACATTTATATATATTATATATTATACTGGTTTATGGAAATACAGTTCAGAACATGTTTTTACAAACAAAAGTTGTTCGAATAAGTAATTTTACTTTTCTTGATCTTCTACTTTGTCCATTATTTCACAACCATTTGCACCATCGCTGCGGATGACTACACCATCTTTTACGATATAAGTAATATCGTCGGGATCCACATAATCAACCAAATTAAATTTTGTTACCAAATCACTTGCTAGATCTGGTATATGAATGACAAACTTGGCAAGATCATTATCAATCATTTCAGCACAAAATTCACTCAGGTTTATGGATCCGCAGAGATATTGTCCACATAGATGCGCACCAGCCATAAAATTGATTGCATCACGCACATACTTTCTGTACTGACAGCCAGTTGAATCCAAACAGGAACCATCAAACATTGAAAACTGTAGTATATCTTGAGCCATACGTCTTAATTTGCATGCTAACCAACTTATATACGTATCTTGTTTTTCAGCAACATTGTCACACATCTACAATAGAATAATGAGATTGTGATTGTGTTTTCTGATACTAGGTACCTATTACACTTTTCTTAGATTATCAATTAAAATTAAAAATACGATAAACTATATATTAAAATATTCTTTACACAACATTGTTTATTCTAAACACCCAAAATTTAATAATGCTCTAGTATTACCCCCAGAAAATACATGTGAGCTTTGCCCCAAATATGTTAGGGTAAATTTATCACATGATTTATTCATTATGTCAACAGTTGCCTCTGATAATGTTTCAGCAACACGCTTGGGTAAGAAACTTTCAAATGTTACATTATGTGTTTTATCATATAAAGTAACAACAATACTTTTACCAAAACGTGTTGAAACAAATATTATCTGTTTTATGATATAAATTTTTCCCACTGTTAGTGTTGAAATTTTTCGGTGCTCGAGAAATTCAACATCCTTGTTTATCATATTATTAATTTCAGCCAAAGTCTGCTGTGAAAGACTCATTATTGAAATATGTAATAAAATACCTTTAATAACTTTCACAAAACACACCACAAACACAATATTTCTATTCAACTTTCAAGGCAACAGTTATCAATGCCTGTGTGACTATGCGGCTCTGTAGGAAAGGGACCTTTTTATAGGATAAATTTTCGAGGTAATGGAGGGGGAATAATACCACAAACAATGCACGCTCAAGGTCATGCAACATCAAGGTCATAAAACTTCAAGGTACATTTTCAAGGTCAAGGTGATACCAACACCTGCGTTCAAGGTCAAGGTCATATGACGTAAATTTTCAAGGTCAAGGTGATACCAACACCTGCGTTCAAGGTCAAGGTCTAGGTGATACCAACACCTGCGTTCAAGGTCAAGGTCATGTGACATCATTGAACACCTGCGTTCAAGGTCATGTGACGTCAGAGGAGTGGGGGGTGACAATGAAAGTGTATTAATCCTCTACTCATATGAATTTATTTTGAGATGAGATGAGATGAGATGCGGCTATTATAAGCTCTACAATACATACGTTAGGTCAAAAATGGAATATGCAGCTCCAGTATGGACTCCGGGCTATAATATTCATAATGACAACTAGGAAAAAATTCAAAGGAAATTTCAGTTTATTTTTTTACAACCCAACCAAATGAATCCATTGTATTAATTACATGCATACATAATACACATATCTATTAATACATATGGGTAATTCCAAGATAAGTTGCTAATAAGTAATATAATGTTTTTTTTTTTGGAACTGACAGCCGTGATGTATTGTGAAGTACTTCTTAGTAATATATACTTTAGATCGCAAATTTAGCATCAGCAGTGAAGTATTTTTTTTTCTACATTTCTACAACATCTATTTTATGCTTAAAACTAGGCACTTTATTTCTTTAAATGTTAAACTAAAAAATCCAATTTTTAATATAGAAATAGTATATTATTAACCAAGGTTTAGACAGCCATCATTATTGCCCGAGCGGCAAGTTTAAATCACGAGGAGCGGAGCGACGAGGGATTTAAGACGCGAGGGCTATAAGCTGTCTAAACCGTGGTTAATATAATATTTTTTCCACTACAACAAACTTTTATAAGACATTTATCTTTATTGTATTAATAATTATAAAAAATGATATGTAGGTATAAGTATATTTTCTAATCAAGTTACCTGCGCTTTGGAATTGGCAAAATATTTTATTGTTTTATCAGGTGGCTTTGTTAATGTCAATTTTTGTTTATTTACCTATGTCATCAGATTTCACGAGTTTTCCGTTTTTTTAAAAAATGAGCGAAGAAAATGTTAGTGATATTATTATGTGTACACCTCCAGAATTAAGGATGGAAGCAGAAAAAAATGTTGATTGTATCGATATTTTACAATATCAAGTAATCTAATATGTATTGATAATTATCTGGTTGCCTAACCACATTCATGTTGTAGAATCAAAAAATCAAGTTACCTGCCTTCAAATAGATTCTTGAAGATCGGTCAATAATGGATTTCAATGCCTTATTATTGACCAACCTATAAGGTAGAGAAAAGCGATTTCTAACGTTATTAATCGGTTAGTAATGGCGATGTTATAGGTTAGTAGTGGAAAAAGAATTTAAAATAAAGAAATGTTTTGAGAAATGCTCTCTCCAAAATTGTAACACCTCCTCTAAGTTTTGGAATGTGATAAAACGCAGCAAATATGCTCAAGCTTTACAATGTTCTTGTCTTCAATATCAGGAAAAAAAAATTCATTTCTCCTTCTTCCTAAGCAGTCAACTTAGTATGAGCTATCTTCGTTAACTCCAACAACTAAGGCAATAAGGCATTTATCCATTTCGTGTTTTGTCCCCTGATTTTAAATGAGTTTGCATTATATGACAAAGTTTCCCATTGTAATAGGTTGTAAAGAAGTGTCACATTGAGGGGTATAAAATCAAAGGCGGCAATTTTTAAATGTTTTGAGATTAGGCAACCGTATTATTTATACTTTTATTCTTTATCACCCACAACTCAAAGAAAAAAGCATAAACTTCAATATCCTTGTTAAAATGGGCATTAAAAATTAGGGTTGGAATCAAAGGTGGCAATGTCCACTGTTCGGTTGGTATCAAGCACTCAGGTCGACTGGTCGCCGTCACGTGTTCGGTCACATTGGTTTGATTATTTTGTTCTTAGCGAATTTTGTTGCCCAATTTGTTGTTAAAAAATATACCGCCCTACAGTCACACCAACACAAGCAAGAATACGAATCGGTCAACCTTTTTTTTTTCGTTCCATATTTAACAGAAAATATAACTTCAGTTTTAAAACTCCAAGAACCGACGTTTGCTCAAAATGTCTAGAGCTTTGTAAACAAATAAAATTCGAGAAAATATTTTACATTTAACAATTTAGTCCTTCCTAAAGTTCCCGATCAAAGTGCCTATTATTTAAGGCAGCTTTATTTTTATAATTTTACCATTGTTCCAGGATCATCAAAATCTATGTTCCAGAGAAAACGTACTTTTATATTGTTAAACCTTGAACATGTTTGGTAAAGGATCGAATGAAATTTTCTCTGCAGTGTTTCATCGACTAAATGCGATTTTGGCAATACGACTAGTTGCGGACGGATGTAGCGGCCAAAATAGAAACTCCATAATGCATGTGTTGCAAGTGGCTAACACAAGACGCTCCACCAAACGTAATATTGTGGAAATTTCTGATAGCATTTCTTGGGAAGTTTCGCCTATGAACATTATTTCACAGTCAAGCACCGCGTTCGCACAATATAAGATGATTCGCAGGGGAAAATCTCATGGAAGTTAGGTTTTGTCTTGTTGAATGTGGTACGGGTATAAAAGAGAATAGTAAATAATTCTCCAGACTAGAATGTGCGAGATGTGCAAGTTAATCACAAATGTCAAGCGACTCCGAGGCTGGAAATCGACGACTGTCGCCGAGAGCTACATTGAAGATTCGACAAATCAAAAAAAGGACATGTCGAATAAAATATTGGCCACGAACAACTGCCCTTCTTCATCAAGCTACATAAATCCTTCTGAGTTAACACCTTCATCGACCTATTTGAACAACTGTCCTTCCACGCCAAGTCAGTGCTCATCAAGCCATACCATAAACCACCCACTGAATGAACTTACTGCATCGGCTATCAATTTGCATAATGTCAGCAATTGCTCTTTTGTTATAAATGTTATAAACAAATAATTTAGTTTCCTATTATTATTTTTTATTGTTATGTAATTTTTGAATTTTCTATTATTATTTTTTTGTTATGTAATTTTTAGTTGTACTATACCTAGTTCTTTTTTTAAAGTTAAATTAAAAATTATTGAATAAACTATCATATTTTCATTTTTGTTGTTATCTGATATGAAGCTCGTAGGAAATAGTTATTTTTGTATTAAGTGCGTGAAGTGAGTGTTTTTTTAATGGCATATGAGAGTGTCAATTTTTTGCCGAGACCGCAGGTCGAGGCGAAAAATTCTCTCGAATGTGCCATTAAAACACGAATTTCACAAACGAAATACAAACAACATTTTTTGTACAACTGAAAGTTTGAATTAATCGGTAAAATTGTATATTATAATAAAAATTTTACCATATAATTTCACATAATCAAGTTAACAGCCCTGTCGTTACTATAGAAATGGTTTGTTGGCACGTTGCTTGTTTTGTTGTCATACGTTGATAGCTGTTCATATTTATTGCAATTTTTTAAATAAATAGTATAAGTACTTAAAATGGATGTAGATTACGATAGTGATAGCGAGATTCCTTCAGATATAGCCGATATAGCAAATTCGGCTATAGCTAACATGTTACCGGCGAAATCAAAATTTATATACGAGAAAAATTATAACCAATTCCGTGAATGGTGCGGCAAGAAAAATATACAAAAAGTGTCTGAAAAGGTACTTATATGCTATTTTGAGGAGAAATCAAAAACTGTAAAACCTTCTACTTTATGGAGTGTCTACTCAATGTTGAAGAGTACATTGAATGTTAAAGAAAATATTGATATAAAGAAGTTTTCAAAATTGGTGCCTTTTATTAAGAACAAAAACGTCGGATACCGAGGGAAGAAATCTAAAGTTTTATCGAGAGACGATATTAATAAATTCATTCAAGAAGCTGATGACGAAGCAAATTTACTTTATAAGGTACAGATGATCAAAATTTTGTATTATTTCAGTAATTTCAATATTTTTTTTAATTGTAGGTTGCGTTAATTTTGGGAATCAGCGGTGCTTGTCGCCGTGAAGAATTATTGAAGGTAACTATTGATGACATTGAAGATACCGGGTCTATATTGATTGTTAAAATACCGGATACAAAGACCTATTGCCCAAGAATGTTTACCGTTTCAAATTCTGATTATATTGAGATATATCGCAAGTATAGAGTACTAAGGCCGTCCCATACACACAAAAAGAGATTATTTTTAAAATATTCAAGAGGAAAATGTGTTGACCAACATGTGGGAATAAATAAAATAGGGGAAATTCCTAGCTTGATTGCAAAATGGCTGGGAAAAGAATTGCATAAGAGCTACACAGGTCACTGTTTTAGGAGGAGTTCTGCAACTCTCTTAGCCAATGCAGGGGGTAACATGACATCTATAAAACGCCACGGTGGTTGGAAATCTGCCGCCATAGCAGAAGGATATATAGAAGATAGTTTGAGTAATAAAATTGATATTTCTAATAAATTAAATTGTTCCTCTACTTCCAAACAAATCAATATAACTGATACAATTGTGGACTCAACTTTTCAAGGAATATCTAGCGTTTCTGATCAGCAGCAAGGTGGACTAGCTTCGGGAATTAATATTGGAAGCAATTGTTCGAACTTCACCATCAATTATTATTGTAACAAATGAGATTTTTTGGTAGTTGGTAATTAATTAGTAAATTTGTACAAAAAAATTCAATACATTTTTTAAAAAGTAATGTTTTATCGTTTTTTTTGTAAATCATTTTTCCAGTTAAAAAAAGTCTTTTTTTCACCGTGAAAAAAAGTCTTTTTTTCACTGTTAAAAAAACAAAAGGTTTACGTATCGATAGCGATGAAAAAATGTCAACTTTTTTTGACAGTTGTACAAAAAATGTTGTTCCTAACACGTGCGCAAAGTACTTTTCCGCATGCAAGTATAGTAGGGCACTTTGCGCACTTGTTAGGAAAATAACTATATTATCACATTTTTCATTTTCCATTTGCAAATCAGGGTCCATACTTTTTATGTTTTTCGACTATGCAACCTTAATCTTGTCAAATCTTAGTTCAAATTAAATTAAAAAAATTAGTATTAGAGTAACTTACTAATGGAGTGGCAAGTTCCAAAATAGCAACGTCGTAGTCGTACGTGTCTTGGTTGAATTTATCCTCAGGATAAGTGATGGATTTAACTTCCACCAGTTGACCACCAGAAGTTCTATCTGAAGATCCTGCTCTGATAGTAACTTGACTTGCTGCTACACTATAAAAAAACAATAGGTATAAGAGACGATTTTACATCATTTTAATAATTCATATTATTAAAATAAATCTAGGGTTCAGTTTGGAAAAAAAATACGATAAGCTGAATTATTTAGCGAATCATGAATAGAAAGTTCGTTTCTAATATTAACCGTTCAAAAGAAATGATAAGTGTGATATATTTTTTGAATGAGGATTTTATTTTTTTTTCTTTTCTATAAACGTGAAATGGATAAATGCCAAAATTTTAATCAAGATATGTGGAAAACCATTAATTCTGATGGCACCATTGCGACCAAAGCACAGGAAAAAGCAAACTTACTGGCGGAACTATTCTCTTCGCATTCAACGGTAAATTTTCAGGAAAGTACTCCACCGAACATTACCCCTGTAGAATCGAGAATGCCCGAGATTGTCTTTCGCCACCGCCATGTTAAGCGAATCTTGGGGAGTCTCGACACTAAAAAGGCTTCTGGTCCTGACGATATTCCAGTCATTGTAATTAAGAAATGCGCTGACGAACTGACACCGGTATTTTGTAGGCTTTTTAACTTATCCTACAAAAAAGGAATATTTCCTTCTTGCTGGAAAACTGCGAGAGTCCAGCCCATACCCAAAAAAGGCAAGAAGACTTTGCCAAACAACTATCGTCCAGTCGCATTGCTCTCGGTTATATCAAAAGTTATGGAGAAGGCTATCAACGAAAAACTACTAAAATACCTGGAAGGCTTCAACATTATTAGTGACCGCCAGTATGGATTCCGTAAGTCTAGATCAACAGGAGACCTTCTCGCTTATGTTACTCATGTTTGGAACAACGCAATAGAACACCATGGGGAGTCCCGGGCGGTAGCACTGGACATTTCCAAGGCTTTTGACCGAGTATGGCATGAGGGGCTCCTAACTAAAGTGAGAGCATACGGAATGCCGGTTCAATTTTGTTCATGGCTGTCGAGCTTTCTTAAAGACCGTTCTCTGCGAGTGGCGATGGACGGATTTCTTTCAGACACATTTAACATCAACGCCGGAGTCCCTCAAGGTTCTATATTGTCGCCCACCCTTTTCTTACTATACATTAACGATCTTTTGGAAAAAACTAAAAATCCTATATATAGCTTCGCTGATGACAGCACACTTGTTTTAACTTTTACTTTGGATGCTCGGACATCGGCTGCTAATGCACATCTCTATAGGCAGCAAGAGGTCTCACATCTCAACAAAGACCTGGAAGAAATTTTGTCTTGGGGTGACAGTAACCAAGTAGAATTTAACGCTAAAAAGACCCAGGCGACAGTTTTTTCTAAAAAAGTTAATGTTGAAGAACCGGATATGGTTATGGCGGGACACTCAATTCCCTTGGCTTCATCAATTCATTTATTGGGCGTTAATTTGGATAGTCATATGTCTTGGCATGGCCACGTTGCGGCCATTGCTAAGGCAGCCTCGCAGAAGCTTGGAGTACTTTTCCGAACAAAGAACCTCTATACACCCCAACAACTTTTGATGCTCTATAAAGCCCAAATTCGACCATCACTGGAGTACTGTTCGCATATTTGGGGCTCTGCTCCTAAACATACCCTGAGATTGCTAGATTCCATTCAAAGAAGAGCCATTCGCTTGATCGGTGACCATAGTCTGACAAACAACCTGGAAAGCCTTGAACATCGAAGGCAGGTTGGCGACTTGAGTCTATTTTACAAATATTTTCATGGCAAGTGTTCAACTGAGGTTGCCCGCTTAATACCACCCAGAGCGGTGCATGGTAGAAATACACGACGAGCCACTGCAGCTCACCAGTAAGTTGTTCAGCTTAGTGTCCCTCGAACGACACTGTTTCAAAATTCTTTCATCTGGAGAACGTCATCACTCTGGAACGACCTCCCTGAGATCGTCTTCCCCAACGAGTATAGTCTCCAAAGATTCAAGACCAACGTGAATCGTTTCCTGCGCACACGCACCGCTCCTAGAGCGCCATAAAGGATTTATCCTGTAGTGCTGTGCCTTATCATAAAAAAAAAAAAAAATAAAAAAAAAAAAAAAAAAACGTATGTAATAAAAATCAAAAACATAAAAGTATAAGCGAAATTAAAATTGAGAATGAGTCAATTACGGACAAGAAACGTATAGCTAATAACTTTATTCACTATTTTTCTACTGTTGGTGAAAATCTAGCAAATAAAATAAATACATGTAATAACACATTTTTAAATAAGAAAATAAACAATATTGATTCATTTTATTTAGAAGACACTAATCATCAGGAAGTTAAAAATATAATTTAAAAAATCTCCTGGTGTCGATGGTATAACCACAGAAATATTAAAATCTATTAAAACTACTAGATATTTCTAGACCACTAATTTTTCTTATAAATAAAATTTTTAAAACAAGTATATATCCAGAAGCTTTCAAAATTGGTGTAATAAAACCTATTTTTAAAAATGGAGATTCAAGTAAAATTAGTAATTATAAGCCTATAACAATAATATCTTCATTAGCTAAAGTTTTTGAAAAAATTTTAAAAATGCGAATTGATAATTATTTAGAAATAATAAATTTTATTTCTAAAAAACGATTTGGGTTTCAAAAAAATAAATCGACGTAAGATGCTATTTGCTATCTAATAGAACAAATATATAATACATTAGATAATAAAACACATTGTATTTGTATTTTTTTGGATTTAGCAAAAGCCTGTGATACGGTTAGCCATAATTTACTATTAAAAAAATTAAAAATATTGGATTTAGAGGAAAGCAATTAAAATTAATTAAAAACTATCTTAAAGATAGACCAACTTATGTTAAAATAGATAAAGAAGAAAGCTATTCAAAAGTATTTAAATATGGTGGTCCTCAAGGGACAATTTTAGGACCATTATTTTTTAATATTTATATTAATGATTTATTTAGTATAAATTGCTATTTTTTATAGCGATACAAATCGGGACAATTTAAATAAGGAAATTAACAAAGATTTTAAAATTATAAAGAATTGGTTTGATACTAATTTATTAGCAATTAATTTTAATAAAACAAATTATCTTTCTTTTACTTTAAACCTAAATAATGTACCACAAAATATAAATAGCATCAATATAAGCGATGACATTCAAATTTTAAAAGTCAATCATGTAAAATGTTTAGGAATAATTTTTGACAGTAAATTAAATTGGAATTTTCAAGTAGAATATTTGATTAAAAAATTAAGAAGTTTATTACCAATTTTTAAAAGCATTAAAAAATTTCTGGATATAAAACATCTAGAAATATTATACTATGCATTAGTCAAAACTCATTTAAATTACGGAATTTTAGGTTGGAGAGGAATAAACGGAAATTTGGTTAAAAAATTAGAAGTATTACAAAAAAGATTTTTGAAAATATATTTAATAAGGACTATCTTTATCCTTCAAAAGAATTATATTCATAAACAAAAAAGATGGACGTAAGACAAATTTATATTTATAATATTTCAATATACAGGGTAAGTCGGGATGAATGGGGCTAACTCTAAGGGTGTAATCTATGCATTAAAATAATGAGAAAAAACTCAAATGTTGTTATCCAATATCCATTTGTTTTCAAGTAACAGCGTTAAATAAAATAATAATATTCTTAAACCAAAATATCCAACATTAACATTGTTTTAAATAAATCATTGGTTTAGTAAATTTTCAAAAATACCGTCATTGACCTACAAACATTTCCTGCTTCGTTTACGAAGGGCGCGCGTGGATCTTCTAATTGGTTCGTACCTTTCTTTAATATTGAGTACAGCATCTCTAATGCGTCTAATTAATGCATCCCCAGTATCTACTTTCACTTCGTAAACCTCAGTTTTTAACCAACCCCATAAATTGTAGTCCAACGGCGTAAGGTCTGGCGATCTAGGAGGCCCACTAGTACGACCACCGCGACCAATCCAAACCCCTGGAAACCTTTGGTCTAGATATTGCTTGACTCGACGATCAAAATGGGCAGGCGCTCCGTCGTGTTGATAATACATTTCAATTCTGATGTTTAAAGGAATCTCCTCCAGTAGTCCTTGCAACTCATTTTGTAAAGAACTTAAGTAGTGATTCCCTGTAAGGCGATTTTCCAAAAGAAAAGGACCAATTAAATTATTATCGATCATGCCGCACCACACGTTTACTGAAAACCTGTGTTGAAAATTACTTTCGACTATTGCGTGAGGATTTTCGTCCGACCATACATGGGAGTTTCGATTATTATTGATGCCGTCACGGGTGAATGTAGCTTCGTCAGTAAAAAGTATGTGCGGTAAAAGATGACGATTATTAATGATCCACTCACAAAATTGCATACGCTTGACGTAGTCTCCAGGTTGAAGATTCTGTACACGCTGTACATGGTACGGGTATAAGCCTTGTTCGTGAAGCGTATTAATCACTCTTTTTTGGGGCATCCCCAACTGAATTCCAATTCTTCGTGAGCTCGTCATCGCATCTTCTTCTACTAAAGCTAGAACATTTTCTATTTCTTCTAAATCCTGTTAAATGGCTCGTTCGGATGTTGCATTAGCACTTGGAAGCGTTCCGGTCTCGCAGAGTTTGTTGAAAACTCTGATAAAGGCCTTTCTGTTCGGTGTTCTTTCATGTGGAGATCGTTCACGATATTCTTAAGCAGCCGCTGTAGCATTCCCATTACACAAACCATAAATAAAAACCATTTTTTTTATAAAATTAAAATGTTTCAAATCCGAAAGTTAACGGTGAATCAATGTAGCATTTTATACTGACACTAATAGAATAGTGACAGCACAACAATCAAAAGCAAACAATAATAACATTTATTACAGGAAAGCTAAATTAATGCAATATTTTGTTTTTACCTTATAAATTGAAAACAAATGCTTTAAAAATATTTTTGGAAATGCTATAACTAATTAATGATAATTTAATATTATTGTGAATCAATTATATTATTAATCCTTTTTCAAAAATTTAATAATCTATCATCAAGAAAGTATCGTTTATTGAATACTTGCAACTTTTTATAGAAATATTCTTAAATATTTATAATTTTAAATACTTTTAAATAAATAAGATTTGCCCAAAACAAGCACTTCTGGAGAATTTATGGATAAGTTTATTCAAGAATATCATATTAACATGTTTATTATATTGTAATTATTTGAAATAAACTTAATATTATTATTATTTAAATAAAGCATTTTAATATGAACTTATTCCATTCTTTTCGATCCAGGTTTGTATATACATATTATCTAACTCTTGTCTAAGAACTCTTCCTTAAACCTTAATGAAGTTTATAATAATTATTGCACAGGTTTGTCTCTTTAAAATGTGCCTTTATCGATGTTCCCCGTGTTTTTATAGGGTTGTTTTAATTCCGGACTTGGTGTTAATGTATTGTATTCCCAAGGATCTTAAGGGCGTGTGAAATAATTGAAATAGGGTGGATAATAAACACATTTCCGGTTTATGCTTAATTAAGTTGTTTCGTGTTCGTGCTGTTGAAAGGAATGATTTACTTGTTTTTATAAATAATTACATTACAAATTATTTTCATACCTAATTAAAAGTTAATACTATACAGTATCTTCACGGATAGACGTCACAAGAGGACAAATAAGTTTTTGCTTCTTAAAAAAATACGGCCTACGAGAAAGTTCTTGACTTTTTTTTATACAGGGTGCTTAAAAAATACAAAAATATTAAATCATGCCCTAAGTAAACTATTTTTATTTCTCAATTTGTAAATTACGTGACTGAGTCATTTTACCATAGGTACCTTTTAAAATATGTTAATAATCAAAACACTATTTATTCAAACTGTGTACTCCAAAATGCGATGAATTCCAATCGTCTTTGATAATCATTAGCCGTAGAGCTAGATTAGCAGCATGACAACATATTCATTGGGAGTAAAAAGTAACGGCATAGTTATAAAAAAATACTACTTTGCCTTCTAACTTCTAGTAAAAAGTTTATATCACTGTTAGAAATGTCAAAATTTATTTTACAATGTCACTAATTTATTACTATAGTAATATTTAATTATTGTTTAACTAATATTAAAAGCCTCCTGCTTTTAAAGTTTTAATACTTAATATATCATTATATCATTATTTCGAAAACTGACAACATTCTGGCATAGAACATATAATACATTTTTAATAGAGAATTGAGAATTGATTGAAGTGCCCGATTTAAGAAAGTAAAGTTGATATTAAAAATTGCACGTTTAAGGCACCTACACTTAAAAGTCGTTTTTTAAGCCGAGAATTATTTCTCTTGAAACTTTTATATCATGAACGGGGAAGAAAGTATTTCGTATATAAATAGAGTTAGGACACCCTGTATACTGATTTCCTAAGCACCCCACGTTTGTAAATTACTATATATATACATATATGGAGAGGGTAGTCGTTGCTGACTAGTTAAGAAATAGACTAGTGAATATTGGGGAGTGCAGCAAATGAAAGAGTACTCTTTAAAGTTATTCCAAGCTTGCGGAAATCATATATTTCATTTCCATCCTCAGGGAGACTACAAATTTATATAAATTGAGATTAGGAGATTTTTTTAGATCAATAAATAAACGTTTTTACTTACAACTTTGTTGAGATTGTTCATACGGATGTTCATGGAATTAATATAAGACATGCGAGAAGAAAACGTGTTGAAACCCAAGTCAATTACAATTAAAACCAAAATCTGGAGACAATATTAAAAACATTGTATATGGACGTAGAAACACACAATTTAAAATAAAATCAAAATTTAGATGTTCACATTTTGAAAAAATTCGTTACTTAATTTAAAATTATGGAACTATTAAGCGGGAAAACATGACTTGCGTGTCACCATTTTAAGTGACTAAATAGGTTAGGAAATACTGTCATTTTAATATGTCATTGAATTTGTCAAAATTATTTTTGATGCGGTTTACAATAATTTGTAAAAAAAAATTACTTACAATCAATGCAAATAATAATAACACTTTGAACCTCATATAATACAATACAACGAGTTTTCAGGTTTGCTGCATGATAACACTTAAATCCGAAAATTTGTCGGTTTAATATTATCCTTATTGTAAACAAGGGCGGTTTTAGCTTTTCAACATGGAGGGGGGGGGGGTAATTTGAATTCCGAATTTTTTTTTTAAAAAAAGTAACCAGAAAATAAGTTTGGGAGGGGGGTCAGAAAAAAAATAGCGCCGCAGGCAAAAAATTTTTGGGTGCCACACCCTTTTTTCAATGATGATGCTTAAAATTCTAAATTAATGGGGGGGGGGGGGGGGTAATTACCCTATTACCCCCCCCCCCCCCCCCCCCCCGTAAAACCGCCCTTGATTGTAAACCGCATCAAAAATAATTTTGACAAATTCAATGACATATTAAAATGACAGTATTTCCTAACCTATTTAGTCACTTAAAATGGTGACACGCAAGTCATGTTTTCCCGCTTAATAGTTCCATAATTTTAAATTAAGTAACGAATTTTTTCAAAATTTGAACATCTAAATTTTGATTTTATTTTAAATTGTGTGTTTCTACGTCCATATACAATGTTTTTAATATCGTCTCCAGATTTTGGTTTTAATTGTAATTGACTTGGGTTCCAACACGTTTTCTTCTCGCATGTCCTATATTAATTCTATGAACATCCGTATGAACAATCTCAACAAAGTTGCAAGTTAAAACGTTTATTTATTGATCTAAACAAATCCCCTAATCTCAATTTATATAAATTTGTAGTCTCCCTGAGGATGGAAATGAAATATATGATATCCGAAAGCTTGGAATAACTTTAAAGAGTCTACTCTTTCATTTGCTGTACTCCCCAATATTCACTAGTTTATACATATTATTATGTATATATGTACGTTACACATCCGGAAAATACGTTACCAGGACAATAACAATAACTATTCTTAAGCATTACTTACTCATGAATGCAATGGGCAGCGGTTAAAATAAACGTATTCCGAATAATGGAACCTCCGCAACTTGCCTTCCCATCTATCATAAGCAGGATTTGGTAGGGATAATCTTTGATATCAGCTGGACTTCCTCCGATGATACGTAGTTCGTTTTTTAGTGCCCATAACCGCTGACGTTCAAAATGGCTTGGCAAAGAAGTATCTGCACGTAAAACCACTTTTTTAAAAATATAGATATTGAAAAGTAGGTCTTGATGTCACGACCTTACTGGATGTTTCGTGTTTACAAATGAAAGTTCTTTGACATGTGCAATGGTAAAGTAACCTCGCCAAATATGTATAATTGCAGTATAGGTTCCGTCCCGCCTTGTTTTCCGCCCATCAGAACGTACCATACATACTGTACCACCCGTACGTATTTCGAAAATAAATCAATTTTGAAAATTTGACAAATTTTTTTGATAACCTTAATATCGCTCCCTTTTTTTAGTTTATGAATTCGAAGAAGCAATGCTTGGTTTTCAAGTAAGAAAAGTAAAAAACACAACAGAAAATCACGCAAACAGCCAGAGTCGTTTCAATTTTTGTGTAATTTTACCTATCTTAGGTAGTGATGAGTTTATTTTTCATGTAAACAGGTAGAGTTAGAGATAGGTGCGTCAAACTCGGTGTGAACATGTAGAGGACGGTCTAAAACCCCCCCAAAAAATGTCAGGTCGAAATGTTAAAAAATGACAAAGTTAGGGCCGTTTAGCACATAAGTCGGTATTTTGGTGAGGATAAAAAATGCGGCATTCGGATAGAGAATGGTCGTGTTTTTTCGATATAATTGAAGGGTATGTTGGTAACTATAGTAAAGACAGAGAATTGTGGTTTTTACATTACTACGCTACTCGTTTTGTAAAACAAATGATGATGCAAATAGAATTGTCATAGCTTTCTTACTTTTACAGGGTGTTTTCGAAAATGTTTGCTTGAGGTTTCTATGTTACTGCGCGCCTTTTCGTGAAACAGAAGATGCCGCAAGCAGAATTTCCATAGCTTTCTTAGTTTTTAAGCTACTGGGTGTTTTCGAAAATGTTTGCTTTTTGACCACTCTCCGTATTTCGGTTATCTTTTAACTTATAAAAAAATTGGAAACTGTTTCGAAGAGAGTTTTTAAGGAGAATTTAGTGGCGTGCTTACTTTTCCTTTGAAAGTCTTACTTTTCGAGATTTAAAGCAAATATATGATGTTTTAAATGGTATGCCCTATATATTTTTCTGTTATCTGATTAGGCTATTTTTAGACTTTTCAAAAAGATATAATAATTGATAGCTACTATTAACAATAAACGCACAAATCAAAGAATTTAGACAATTAGGGTAGTATAGGCCATGAAATCATTGAAACAAACAAAAGAATATCTATCTGTCCTGATTATTTTTGCACATACGGATGTTTAGTCATCTAGGTGCGGCTTAATCTAATTTTTAGAATGTAGTCAATATAACTCCTGATTTATATACAAATATTGTTACATTGTTAAAGTTTGAAAAATAAATGAGTATGAGTATTTGTCAAAATGTATAGGCTAAAATGACTTGTTAAAATACATGTCACTATTTCACTCAATTTTAAAATAATGGCGAAGATGTTATAGTTATATGACAATTTTGAAAATTACAACATGTCAGCTTGCTTTATAGTATAGTGCAATAAAAATATGTGAGTTTACAATCTTGTAATTTAAATATCTAACTTATAGGGTTCTTACTTTTATTGATATCCAAGGAGAATTCAGCCCAATCAAGTAACATTTTTAAGGTTAGAAAATTTTATAAAGCAAAGCACCTTAAATCATATTAGTATTTTCTAAATTTTTTGATTTGTGCGTTTATTGTTAATAGTATTTATTTATTTGTTTTTAAAATTATTATATTTCTTTTTTAATCTTAAAAATAGCCTAGTCAAATATAAGAAAGATATACAGGGTGTCTTATTTAAAAAATCACATGTTTGCCTTAAATTTCCCATAAAAGGTAAGCAACGGAATTTTGCTTAAAAACCTTTCTTAGAAACAGTTTTCAACTTTTTTATAAGTTAAAGGATAATCGAAATACACGGGGTGGTCAAAAAGCAAACATTTTCAAACATTTCTTTTTTAGGTTAACACGTTCGCTGCCATCCACATTTTTCATTTTTTCCCAACAGGCCATTTACATATTTTCATACATATATGTACAATAGAAGCAAATAGAAGGTAAGTTTCAAAATTATAGTATGCTACATAAAGTTATGAATATTTTTCTGCGCTGGTCCCATGGGACCAGCTCTGCCCGTCAGAAGTAATTTTATGTTACTGCGCCGCTGGTCCGTCAATGAGTTTTCTACGAAGCCATTGTTGATCACAGGATTACTGCAATGATGGTTGACCAGACGAACCTTTATGCTACCCGAATCCTAGGTTCAGAGACCGATGTTACTCCTGGGTTACGTCTTCATGAATGACATCCCACAACGGTGGTGGAAATAAAACAATTTTTAGGTAAACGATTTTTCTTTTATGTTGTAACTGTAATAATGTCTAAATTTTCTTTTAGCGCTTATTGGATATATGGGTATAGTCCGACTACCATCTTTAGCTGACTATTATTGGAGTAATAATCAGCTATTCAACCTTCAGTTTCCACGAAAAGTAATGAGTCGCAATCGCTTCGAGATTCTTCTTAGAATGATTCACTTTGCCGATAACAGCGCGGATCATAATAATGATAATCTGTATAAAATCAATCCCATGGTTGAGATGCTAGTACAAAGTTTTAAATCTTTGTATATCCCTGAAGAATATGTCTGCGTCGATGAAACTTTATTACCATTTCGTGGCCGTCTTGGATTTAGACAGTTTATAAAAAACAAACGACACAAATATGGTGTCAAATTATTTAAACTTTGCTCGGGATCTGGATACACCTACAACTTGTCTATCTATGCAGGCAAAAATGATGATAACAGAAAAACAACATCATTTGATGTTGTGGTTTTACTAACCAACAATCTTCTACAAGAGGGTAGAACTGTTGTGACCGATAACTGGTACACAAGTATTCAACTGGCAAATAAAATGTTGGATGCCGAAACACATTTGATTGGAACGGTTAGAAAAAATCGAAAAGGGATCCCCAAAGAAGTGGTAACAAAAAAATTAAAACAAGGCGAATTATACGCTAAACAAAACGAAAGAGGGATAACTGTTTTAAAATGGAAAGATACTAGGGATGTGCTCTTGCTGTCGACAAAGCATGATGATAAAATGGTGGGAAAAGAAGGCAGAAGGGGTGTAAAAAGAAAGCCTGAAGTTGTATGCGACTACAATAAAGGAAAAGGGTCTGTAGACCTCTCCGATCAAATGGGTGCTTATTCAAATCCGCTTAGAAAATCCCTTAATTGGTATAGGAAGGTGGCTTTTGAACTTCTGCTTACGACCTCTATGGTTAATGCATATTTATTATACAAAGAAGTGTGTGGTATAAACATTACAATTACCGAATTTAAAAAGTCTGTCGTGAAGCATTTGGCTTCTTCTTCAGAACCAGATAATATTGAACAAAATAATCAAAGGACACGACGACGACAACACACATTCGCTCAACATGAAGAAGGAAATATGCATAGGCGTAGAAAAATCGCGCAACAAACCGAACAAAAAAGGTCGATACATATTGTATGGATTGTAATAATAAGCCTTCTCTTTGTCTAGAATGCTTTAATAGTATTCACGTTAGAAATGAATAATTTGTGTACTTTCAGCTAATTAATATAATAAATAGTTTTGTAAAAATATGCTTTTTTCCTTAGACTTTTGAGCATGGGACCACATGTGACCTTAATTAATAAAATTGGACGCTGAAACGATTTAGATACTTCACGGGCCGCGCTGGTCCCCTCAAGTTATTTAAACACGTTCAAAGTTCACCAGCGGCCGGCTACAATGAAATAAATGTGCTGGTCCCATGGGACCAACGCTGCCCAATTTAATAACCACTTGCTGGTCCCATGGGACCTGCGCGGCAGTGAACGTGTTAAAAACTAAGAAAGCGGTGATAATTATGTTAGCACCTCCTATAGTTCTTCTGGCATGTGCCATTATCTTTTTAAGATGGAAACAACAATCGTTTTGTGTATTAAGTGTATAATTTATTATTTATTATACACTTAATACACAAAACGATTGTTGTTTCCCTCTTAATTCAAAAAAGTGTACACAGCCCCACCTTATCATTATCTTTTTAATTTCTTGATCGTCTTTTCCCGTCGAGTCAAAAATCATACCCAAATACCCCAGGGTAAAACTACTTGATCATTCTCTAACTGAATATTTGCAAACTCAGCTCCTATGGGAAGGTACCTCGTTTTCTGTGTGTTAATTTCTTAACCCCATCCTTAATATTCTTCCTGCAGCTTTCTGGCCATATATTCTAGATCATTTTTATCATTTGCTATGATGGCCTGGTCCTTGGCGAATTGTAACGTTTATAGTGTGTCCCGAAATTAAGGGGCAATACTTTACCACCATATTTTCCGGCTAAAAAAATTGAGTTTTTTCATATGAATATAAGTGCCGAAATACTTGTTAAGGGAGCTACCCCCCCTCGTATGGGGAAAACTGAAGTCATTTTTTTTTTTTAATATATTCGAACCCGTTCATAATTAAATATTAAAAATAGGTATGGTTGTAAACTTTTAACGATAAATCCAGTTTCTGAATTCAAAATTTCAAAAGTTTAGTCATAGGCGTCACATATCGGGGTGGTTCAGGGTTAAAATAATCCCATGTTTTCAACCAGTCGTTTTTTTTTATTATTTTTTTAATAATTATGAAATTTCAAAGTATTCTGCGTAAAAAAGGTACCCTTAGTTCACCTTGATAGGACTTACAATTTTTGAATAAAATCGTTTTAAAGAAAATCACGTCCATAAAGGAGTTAATTAATAAAATTATTCTTAAAGCTTTTATAACAAAAATGTACTAAAAACTACAAAATTAATAAAAGTAAATACTTTTCAAATATACGCAGTCAGCTCTTACGCCCTTTTTTTAAAGAATAAAATTTAAATTTAAACCAAACAACTACTCCTTCAGAAGGTGTTCAAATAGACCCCCATTTTCTCTGATATAAAGTTTAGTTCTACGGCGAATGTTGAAAAACCCGAAGAATCTGAAAAGGATTTCTTCTTATTTCATTTCCAGCTTAAAAAATTCGCTGAAGCAGATCCTCACGGGTATTCACCTTCGTTGCATAAACTATGTTGCACATCTGACCCCAAAAATAATAATCGAGTGGATTTAACTCCGGCGATATCCCTGGCCAGGATACTGGTCCACCTCTGCCTATCCACCTTTCAGGATAATTCTCATCTAACCAGTTACGATCAGGTCGTCCAAAATAGGCAGGGGCAACGTCGTGTTGGAAATACATCCCCAACCTGGACCTTAAGGGTACTTCGTCCAACAGTCCTGTTAACTGATTTTGAAGAAAGGCCAAATATCTCTCGCTGGATAAATTATTGGGCATTTTAATTGGATCAATTAACTGATTTCCAATTATTCCCGGCCACAAATTGACGGAGAACCTATATTGACAATTAGTTCTTCGGTTCTGTTCTTGGATGTTCATCTAGTTCAGTTAGTTCTACTAACTGTTGCCTCATCAGACCACAAAATTTTGAATAGCAAATTTGGATGTCTTAAAATCCACCGACATAACTCGATTCTGGGTGAGAAATCTCTAGGCAACAGCTCTTGAACCCTCTGGTAATGATATGGGTGAATACCTTGCATCTAAGTCATTCATCTAAAATAAATATTCGTTATAATTATGGATAGCAATATGGTAAAGTAAAACGCATTCCAATTGATTTCGGAATGTTGACTTTTGTAGCCAATGGTCTGAGCCCAACTTGAGGATTATCTACTATTTGTTAAAGTTCATTTTCCAAATCATAGTCCCCCCTAGGTCGTCCTTGCCCACGAAGGCGTTCAAACGAACCGTTCTCCATCAAATTTCTATGAACCCTCTCAAATACTTTGCGTCCAGGAAGTCTTCGTTGCGGAAAACGTCTGCGATATTCCTGTACCGCAGCAAAGGAACGTCCATTACAATATCCGTATACAAAATGGATATCGGTAAGCTCGTGGTTTGAAAAACTTTGCAATTTTTTATTTATTATGTCTAATTTTACAACAGTAATAACAGCAGACAATATCTGACACAGAAATGTCAAAGAAAACAAATATCAATTTTAATCCATGACCTTCCATTCACAAATTTCACTTTGATTATTATTCTTATTAATTATCTCCTTTATGGACGTGATTTTCTTTAAAACGATTTTACTTAAAAACTGTAAGTCCTATCGAGGTGAACTAAGGGTACCTTTTTTACGCAGAATACTTTGAAATTTCATAATTATTAAGAAAATAATAAAAAACCACTGATTGAAAAAATGGGATTATTTTAACCCTTAACCACCTCGGTATGTGACGCCTATGACTATATTTTTGAAATTCTGAATTATTTAAAAACTGATTTATCGTTAAAAGTTTATAACCATACCTAATTTCAAAATTTAATTGTGAACGGGTTCGAAAATATTAAAAAAAAAACGATTTCAGGGTTCACCATTCGAGGGGGGGGGGGTAGTTCCCATAACAAGCATTTCTGCACTTATGTCCATATGAAATAATTCTATTATTTTTAGCCGGGAAATATGGTGGTAAAGTATTGCCCCTTAATTTCGGGACACCCTGTATAGGCATACATCTTCAAGGTCCACGCCCATGCCTTCACATTTACGCTTCCACTGACTCAGGGCTTTTGCAATATATAATATCTTAAATAGTGTGGGTGATATACACGGTGATCATTTATAATGTCTCCCCCTCTTAACTTTTTTGTTTTTTGCATTAGATAAAAATGTTAAATATAAAAGTTGTACAGAATAATGTAAGCTATTTGCAGAATAATATATGAATATACAGGGTATTGCAGAAATGAGTCACAGGTTAAAATACTTTTTCTTTAAATGGTACAGGCTATATATTGTTAGCTTTTAAGAATCTCCTAAAACTTCTGAATATTTTTCTTATAACATGTCCTATACCTAAATATAAAAGTTTTTGAAATAATCGCATTTTAACTAAGCGGCTGCATTCAAAAATAAATATATTCTAGATTTCAGTAAAGTTCTTAGGCGGCTGTGAATTATGCGGTCACGGAGCAACAAAAACTATGTTTATTAGTGACAGTTACCGACATATTAAGTAAATATTACATTTACTTAATAAATATGCCTTATTCAGAAAGGGAAAAACAAGTAATTTTGCAAACATTTATTAAAGCAAACAATAGCGGTAAATTGGCTCAATGGGAACTGCGTAGAATTAATCCCCGGATGCACGTTCAAGACAAAAAAAACATTCCATCGAATCTATGAAAAGTTTCAACAAACATCTAGCCTTGCGAGAAAATAGAAAACAATGGAAAGAGACACGAAAATAGTGATTTAAATATACTAATAAAAGTTGAAAAAAATCCAAACATTTCTATAAGAACAGTATCGAAAAGTTTAAAGGAAGAGCTTGATGATTTAAAAAATACCTCTCATGGAATTGTTCAAAACACTCTTAAAAAATGTGGATATAAAGCTTTCAAAATTAGGCCTGTAACAAAATTAACGCAGAGACAGCGAGAAAAAAGGGTTGAATTTTGCCAAACTATGTTGGAAAAAATTTATTTAAATCCTAGTTACTTCGAAAATGTATTTTGGACCGACGAGTCATCATTCTCAACTAGTGGCATAATAAACAGAAAAAATAGCAGGCAATGGGCCGCAGTAAATCTCCACTGCTACAGGGAATTTAAATTTCAAGGTCGTCAAACTATCAATCTGTGGTGTGCTATTTTAAATAACGAAATAATAGGTCCCATTTCTTTAACGGTACTTTAGATGGAGAAGGTTATTTGAATTTTCTCCAACACGAGCTAGAGGACTACTTTGATGAGCTTCCGTTGGAACAAGAGCGAAACATCGTCTTCACAGGATGGCGCTCCACCTCACAGTGTAGTAGCTGTTACAAACTACCTTAATCAAAGGTTCAATGAATGGATTGGACGGGCTGCACTAATACAATGAACAGCCCTGACTTGACGCCGATGGATGCATTTTTATGGGGAACGCTAAAGGATCGAGTGAATGCAAATACAATTGAAAGCACTGAACATTTAAAAGAACTTATTAGAACAGAAATTCAAATTCTGACTGAAGATTATTCCCAATCTATCACCGCCGCATTACGAAGGTTACGAAAAACGTATATCAAATATATCCAAGAAAACGGTGGCCCAGTTGAGCAATTTAATTTGTAATTACCACAAGTTCTTCTTTATTGTTGAGATTTTAATTTTAAAAACTATATTTTAAATTTTGTATTTCATATACTTTTATTAGTATATTTAAATCACTATTTTCGTCTCTTTTCATTGTTCTCTTCTTTCTCGCTAGGCTAGATGTTTGTTGAAACTTTTCATACATTCGATATTCGATGGAATGTTTTTTTGTCTGGAACGTGCATCCGGGGATTAATTCTACGCAGTTCCCGTTGAGCCAATTTAACGCTATTGTTTGCTTTAATAAATGTTTGCAAAATTACTTGTTTTCCCCTTTCTATAAGGCATATTTATCAAAAAAATGTAATATTTACTTAATATGTCGGTAACTGTCACTAATAAATATAGTTTTTGTTGCTCCGTGGCCGCATAATTTACAGCCACCTAAGAACTTTACTGAAATCTAGAATATTTATTTTTGAATGTAGCCGATTAGTTAAAATGCGATTATTTCGAAAACTTTTATATTTAGGTATAGGACATGTTATAACAAAAATATTCAGAAGTTTTAGGAGATTCTAGAAAGCTAACAATATATAGGGTGTACCATTTAAAGAAAAAATATTTTAACCTGTGACTCATTTCTGCAATACCCTGTATATTCATATATAATTCTGCAAATAGCTTACATTATTCTGTACAACTTTTATATTTAACATTTTTATCTAATGCAAGAAACAAATAAGTTAGAAGGGGAGCCATTATAAATGATCACCGTGTACAGCATACCTGGCGCAGACGAGGAATGGTTGTGATATTTTATTTCTTACCTTTACTTGTGATGTTTATTCATCATAAAGATTATTTATGACTTTAATTAGGGTATTTTTCCGCTCATACTTTTATGCCCAAAGATTTATTTAAACCTTACATTTATCTTTAAATGCCAATTGATTAAAATAATTAACACTTGTGTATTGATAACATCGATAACATCAATGCATCCGATAGATTATAGATTGATTATAATAACAATTAATTTAATTTTAGTATTACCTTGTCAGTTATATAATCACTAGACAGTATTATTGATCTTCTCCTACAAACAGGCATCTATTTTTTTTGACTATCAAGTATTAAAACCAGATTGAGATTATTATCGAAGTATGACATATTTCCGGTATAATCTATTCAAATTTTTAACAATCATTTTAATAGAACTGGTCTAAATTATACTACTCCTAGTTTACAATATTTTTTTATTTTGTGCAGGGGACAAAATATATTTATTTTAAAAATAATCTAATACCCAACTAGCATCAAAGTTACAGACACTAATTAACTGACTCTGCCGTTACTTGGTGGAATTCCATAACAAAACTATATGAGAAAGTAAACACACTTTTACTTTAATTCCAATATTGTTATATTTGAAACTTAAGAATTATTTATAAAATTCAACTAGTTTCGCTATGACTGTAGCTTGTTCAAGAATAAATGATATAAAAGCGAAGCGAGCGAAAGCGTATTTTTAAGGACCGTATTATTGGGCCGTATTTAACTAACCTGAACTAACCTGGAAAATTAACAGGTGAAATGTACCTGAACCTGTTAGAAACCACTATTAACCCTGCTTTAACGAATGCCATTGAAGAAAATTACCGTTATCGCCGTTATCGGCCAGAAAATATTTACTTTCAGCAAGACGGAGAACCCCCGCATTATGCGTTCCCTGTTAGACAGATTCTGGATTAAAGTTTTCCAGGAAAATGGATTGGAAGAAGTGGTTCTATTGAATGGCCCGCAAGATCTCCTGATTTGACGCCACTGGACTTTTTTTTGTGGGGACATTTAAAGTCTAAAATTTATGTAACCCAACCCAATTCTTTGGAAGACTTGCGACAACGAATAGTGTACGAGTGCCGACAAATAACTCCCGCAATGCTCCATAAGTTCGCGAACATTTTGAACAGAACCTTTACAATTGCATTGAACATTTACTTGATTGATACAAGCGGTAATAAATTTTATTACTTTTAAATTTTCTTTTCTTTTTATCCCTATTTCTCAGGAACTATTCACTTGATATAAACGAGCGTTGAGAAGGCAATTGAATTGCCTTTGAAATAAGGTATCACTCGACCCCCTTTCCATTTAAGATTTTAAGGGTGAAAGCAGGGGGGGGGGGGTGAAAATAGCAAAAAAATATGTCCCTCTGAGAACTAAGGTTTCCGTGTTCGAGCGAATTTTGATTCATTTATTAACAAGAAAATAAACCTGGGTGGAAAGTTTTCGGTGCCCCACCCTGTATAAACTTTTCGTCTTAGAATCACCCCTTGAAGTTTGGCCACGTACTTAAATAACAGCGCCTGGGCGTCGCGACGCTTCAAATGTATAAATCGACTACAGGGTCTTCGAAAGTAGGTGCATTCGAAAATTCGAAAGTACTAAAAATGTTAAGACTTTTTTCTCATTTACCTTAATTCGACGACTTGAAAAGTAATCTTTTAAATATAAAACAAATTTAAAACATCTCCAGGGAAAATTGCTAATGAACAGCTGCTGTTGTCACAAATTTTCCAGTTGAAAGTAGAATTGTCCAATTGGTTTTTTGGGCTGCACCCATTATTAAAATTTGTTTAACATACTTGCTCAGGAGTATATTGGGTATTATAAAAATAATAAGTATTTGACAGTAAATGTTTTTCCGGACGTAGTATTCTAACAAACAAATTTGGTGAACTAACTCAAAAGATAGTGAAAATACTCTAAACGAGTTTTAAATTTGTAATTTATGCCTAATTATTTTCCTTTCGCGTAACAATTCCTTTTAAGAATAGACGATAGGTTAAACATCAGTATTTCTTAATCTAAAGAATGCCTTTAAAGTACAGATCGTGCATTCTAGCTTGAGCTCCGAGGTGCGTAGATGATAGAAAAAGAAAGTCAGTGTAGGACAGAGATACCTATTATAATTTCTATTGCACACCCAAAGGTGAAAGCTCATGCTAGGGTGACTGCGCTAGTAGTCGGCCTTTTTTGATCATTCTATTTTTGTTTTTAAATAAGTCTGTTCATTTAATACTTAAAATAATAATATATGTGTTCTTGTCAAGTATAAACATTAAATAAGCGATTGAAAAAGATATAAATACTCGAGAAAGTACATAAATATTTTATTTTTCTGAAAAGTATCAGTTTTTTCAGAAGTCGGCCACTTATTGTTTAGTAGTCAGCCATGCCTATCCTGGAAATCGGCCGTCATAAATTAATGGTTATTTAGCACAGACCCGTGCTTGCATTTTTTATTTAGTCAATAAAAAGAGAAAAACATATTATAAAGAACACAAAAATTATGTGTCTAAAAATATAAAAAAAAACCTTAAATATGCCAGGACATTTTTTAAAACTTAAAAAAGTATTCGCAAAAATCGCAGTTTTAATCTAGACACACAATCTAGAAACCACCTTGGACACCAGACACATCCCACATTCTTATCACCTTCTGCTTCTGTATCGCTATCTAGTTCATCTTCACATTTATCACAAAATTTCTTTCAAAGCATTTTTCTAAAATCTTGCTTCTATCGTTGGGTCTTTCTTTTTTTTATTAGTATTATTAACCATTTCGCTTTTTTTTTGTTCTAACTCGTCCTTTTTCCTTTTCTTTGCTTCCTTTTTCTCATTTTGCACTCTATCCTTCTTCATGTAATATGTTCTCCAAACGTTGGACGAGATGACACTTGTGGAAGCAGGGTCCAGCTTTCGGACGTTTTGTTTTTCAAATTGACTTAGGGTATTTAAGATATTTTTAAAAGCTTCGGCTGGGGAGGTGGACTTCGGCATCGGCTCTATTGCATGTAAGATTATTGATGACTATTAATGTGCTTATATATGGATCTGGTGCCCATTCATCGAGGTTTATTGCTTGCGACACGACCTGCGAGCCGGTCCTGCAGAGTTGCACGTGGTATGCCATAGTTTCGGCAAGTTTTTCGAATTTTAGCTCCATTTCGCATAGAATCTAAAGGGTTTTCTAAGGACTCTTGAGAATATCTATGGAACTTTCTTTTTGGCCTGCGTGGCCCGGCGTAGCATCGCCTATAATGTAAAGAAATAGTTATTTTCCTAACAAGTGCGCAAAGTGATACTCTCCCGCACGCAAGTATAGTTGGACGCGTAGCGGAGTTCGGATAAATTCTTGCGTGCGGAAAAGCACTTTGCGCACGTGTTAGGAACAACATTTTTCCTACGAGCTTCATATCAGATAACAACAAAAATAAAAATATGATAATTCATTCAATAATTTTTAATTTAACTTTAAAAAAAGAACTAGGTATAGTACAACTAAAAATTACACAACAAAAAAAAATAATAATAGAAAATTCAAAAATTACATAACAATAAAAAATAATTATAGGAAACTAAATTATTTGGAAGATATTCCATCCTTTTTAAGAAAAACCAGAATTCGGCAGAACAAAATTGCATCCAAATATTACATCTATTATATTAAACATAGACATCTGATAGAAGTGGAAAGGGAAGATAACCATTATCCTTGTTATTCTCCATTACGAAGAGAAGAGTTCCAACCAGAATTCCAAAAATATTTAGCCTTAATGAAAGAAATATTTGGTAAATAAATATTTGTATTTATTTAGTATTATAAAATGAATAAAAACATTAAATACCAAAATTTGATCCTGAATACTGATTTTCGGATCATATGATAGCTGTCAAGAAAAAATTTCCACTTATTAATTTTGTTCGCCTAGCTTGGCAGGAGGAGAAAAATTATTTGTTTATAACATTTATAACAAAAGAGCAATTGCTGACATTATGCAAATTGATAGCCGATGCAGTAAGTTCATTCAGTGGGTGGTTTATGGTATGGCTTGAGGAGCACTGACTTGGCGTGGAAGGACAGTTGTTCAAATAGGTCGATGAAGGTGTTAACTCAGAAGGATTTATGTAGCTTGATAAAGAAGGGCAGTTGTTCGTGGCCAATATTTTATTTGACATTTGATTTGTCGAATCTTCAATGTAGCTCTCGGCGACAGTCGTCGATTTCCAGCCTCCGAGTCGCTTGACATTAGTGATTCCTGCTCCAGAATCGGCCAACATGGTAGCCGATGAACGACGGAAACTATGTCCTGTATAATGCTTTGGATTTTTCAATTGTAGATATGCAGCTATTTCCGAAGGCATCTTACCGAATGAATTTATTCCAATACATTGAGTACCGCATGTTCCTTGTCGATACTGCACAAAAAAGCGCTTGTGCGGAGTGGATGGTTTTCGCAAATTTGCATATTTATGATAGAGTTGTAAATAATATCCCTTATTTGTTTCATTAGATACTACAAAGATTCTTGAAGTATGGTTTTTACTGTCAGGAATTTTCACGACTATCAAATTTCCTTAATCCTCTATGTGATCAACCATTATCTTGATTATTTACCTCATCCAATATAAAAGCGGGTTGATTTTCACCTGATTATTCAGCGATAATCTCCCGCTCTCCGGTGAAAATCACCCTTGTCAAAAGTGAAAATCTCACCCGTCAGAAATCCAGCGATAATCTCCCGCTCTCCGGTGAAAATCACCCTTGTCAAAAGTGAAAATCTCACCCGTCAGAATTCGTTAGTTTTTTATTTGGTAAATAATCTTCAAAATACATTTCGGGATTGGGAAATAATCAGAAAATCATTCTCAGATTTTTTGCCATTAGGAAATCGCTCTCGGGCAAGCCCTCGAGCGATTTCCACGGCAAAAAATCTTCGGAATGATTTTCGATAATTTCCCTATCCCTTAATATATTACTACAGAAAAGCTCATCGCGCCTGCAAGCACCGGCCAGCCCAAAAATGGTGGCGACTTTTATTAGAAGGTAAATTTGATCAGGTGCTTCTTCCATAAATCTGAAAACTTCAATTTTGTCAAAAATTTTGGCCTTTTTCGGACGATATCCCACATTTTGCTTTTTTAGAAACAATGTTAGCTTGAAATATTGACTTAAATCCAAGTTTATTTTGATTTTAAGGACACTTTTTAACATAGAGTACTTACTCCATAAAGTATTTGGCTGAACTGATTTTCGTAAATCTGCAAAATACGCTAAGAAGACCTCCTCCTTAAAACTATTTGTCCCTTTGTTGCGGCACCAGTATTCAAATTGTTTATATTGCTTCTCGTATTTTTCTTGGGATTTAGCGGACAATAAATTTAAATTTGCAGAGTTTGCGGCCTCTACAATGGAATCTGGTAGCTCCTAGTCAGAGCTGCTCATTCCAACAGCGTTTATACTTTTTGAGGATTTGATGGAAAGAAAAGTGTCGGTGTTTGTAGATTCTTGTTGACATAGAAACGGAGGAAAAATCTGACATCATGTGCCAAAATCAACATGTACATTTATTGTTGCTTGGCAATATTATAATCATTTATCACTATACGAGGTACTTAAAAAATAGATTTTTTTTTTCGTTTTAGGCTAAAATACGAATATTGTGAATTACGATTAAAAGGTAAAAGAGAATACACTTGCAACGACTTCGCAAGCCGGTCTCGGTAGCTCGGTGGGTAGAGAGCTTGCCGGGCAACCGATAGGTCCCTGGTTCGAATCCGGGCAAGGGCATGGATGTTTGTGTGAATGTGAATGATTGCATACAAGTTTCAAGAAAAACTCCTGCCTGGATGCTGAAAGGCAAGAGGCGATTGCAACAATAGAAAAAAAAAAAAAAGCGGCTTCGCACATTGCATAAAATTGTCTACAGCTACTAAAATAAATATAAATATTCCCTGCTAAGGAGATTTTTGAATAGTGCTACTTTTCCGCGGATAATAATCTTATCCGCACTAGTGCGAAAAAGTGTAACTTTGCACACGGAAATGCGTGCGCAAAGTACTACTTTGCGCACGCTCGTAGGAAAACATTTTTTCGTTAAATTAAAGTGCTTTTATAGCCAAAAAAGTCTTCTGGCCGAGTACTAGCACAATCATCAATTTATGACTTTGCCAGTAGTCGGCCACTAACTTTAATATATATCCCCTATATAGGGACTTTATCATTCATTTTAGACCCAGCCGACTACTGATACGTACGTTCTTGATACATTATAGCACATGATGGCAAAGGAAGAATCTGCTTATATTTGTAAGCCAGATATGGACAAAATAAATTTTTTTAAGTTTTGCCAGTAGTCCGTCCACTAGAAACTTTATAATAATTTAATTCCAGTAACCGGCCATATTATTTTTGTACCTAAAAATAAGGATGAATATATTTGGGACTTGTTACTAGTTATTTAAACATATGTTCATCCAAAAAATCTTACTTCGGTAAACATATCTAGTACAGAATTAGTTTAACTTACCTTTAAAATTGCCTGTTTGATCTTCATTGACTTTTGTACACTGTTTTTGGAGACACAATGACTAACACCTAATTTTTCGCGCCAATCTACGGAAGTAAGGTTCGACTTATAGTAAAGAAATATTAATATATGTATTCTTGCCATTCTTGGAAAGTAAAAGAAGATAGCAAATGTAAGAAATAGAGCTAAACTCTTGCGAAATTTAAATTATAAGTGAATAAAGTCATTTTTGGCCGACTACTATAGGTGGCCGGCTTACTAGCGCATCCACCCTATATTGCTCGTCCCTCGCCCTGTACAATCAGTCGAACTATTTTCTTATAAATAACCAAAATAACACCTAACATTATGTGCTTATGGTCAAAACAATTTTAGGATTACGTACGTTATAATCCTGCAATTTGTAACCAAGAAATTGTCTTAACCGTCTTAAGGAAAATTTAGGTTATTATTTAAAGTCGACACAATGTAAAGTTTTAAATGTCCAGTTGTATCAGTCAGATATCATTGTCACGGAAAAAGGGCGATGGATTGTAATTTGCCTCATTGATGATTATTTTATTCCTTGTAGTGTTAATGAATATTTAGTAATATTATTTTTTCTTATAATATCAAGGATATATTTTTGATTCTGCATGTAGATAAAGTTTCGATTGCGCCATTACTTTCCTGTCTTCTTTTTCCCAAATAATATCCTTATTTCTTTAAAATTCCGTTATTTAAACTTTAAATTAGAAGTTTAAATGTTGGTTTCAAGAAAATTTTGATCTGCGTCTACATAAATCATCATCACTTTAGTCTTAACTCATAAATTATTTAACTTGAAGGTTTAAAATTATGGAAAATATGTTGTTAAGGTTTAAAATGTGAATACCGCCATCTGTTTGGTTAACATTTTATCGTTTGAACTCCTTAAAAAAAATTAAACAATAAATTATTTTTTAAATATATTACATTAAGATATAATAATATATAGATTAAAACACCTGTAATAGGTTTTCTTTTAGGATGTTTTAAAACGGTTTTGGCATTTTAAAACAAAAAAACGCAAATTTAAGTAAATTATCCCTCTGAGAAATTGGTAAGGTAAATTTTTCATCCTATCGGTCGGTCAAATGACTAAAAATGTTTGTTGGGTTGAGTTGTTAGTCACATTTAAGGTAAAAAATATATCAAATTACATTTAAGACTTAATGTAAACAAATCATCCTGCGTTTCCACTTACATGAACAAATTAAAATCAATAAAACTACACAGTAGTCGATAAAATATCTCATAATTAATTACTCTCTAAGTTACAGACTTCACTAATAAGTTATTAAATAATACTAATCAAGACAAAACAAATGACGTATCTATATAAGGACTCGATTATGTGAAGAGGTGTTTCGCTTTATCTTTGATAACATAACAAAAAATATTTTTATATGAATACTCAAATAATATAATCGGTGGTAATTAATTAAGATCAATCATGCGTTAGATATTTAACCGTGTCGTTAACTTTGGGACCTCAATTTCCCTCACGTGGGTATAAGCATTCTCCGTAAAAAAAATATACCAGGGACTTGACAAATTTTATTCGACGTAAATGCCTTATACGCAAATTTAGAAATATGAGGTTCAAGCTTCACTGTAGAATTAAAAATTGCATAAATTCTTGGATCTTATAATTTGAAGAAAATACTCTAGAAATTATTTTCTCCACGACCATTACTGAATGCAATAATTCCAAAATCATTTTTGATAATAGAATGTAAAAATTCTCGCTCTTGAGTTGGAATATTTATTCTGAAACACTTGCTTCTTATGCGTTTTGCGTGTATTTTCATTCCATAATAAGATACGGAATGAATATTCTGTAATTTATCTAAACGACATAGGTTGCCATGAATTTCGAAACTGTGGGTGGCAGATAAAAATGGCCGCGTTGTAATAATTATTTTCAGACAAATTTTAGTGCAAGTCAAAAAATGAGTGAAAAATCGGATGAATCAGATATGGAACTGGATAATACTCCACCTGAAATTAAGAATATTGCGAATAAATAACTTCATTGCTTTGTACAGATTTTATTTGTTTTTATTCGTACTTTTTAGTCGTCGAGAAAATATAGTCTGCTACTCGGTTAGAATGAAAATTCGATACTCGTGGTTCCTCACGCTCGCTACGCTCGCGTTCGGAATCTTCCACTCGGATCGAATTTACAGAATCTACTATTATGTACCTTCCTTTACACTCGTTTCATAACTCAGTATTTACAGGGGGATCTTTTCAGTTTTTAATGTACTTACCTATTTGATTTTGTTTGCCGCAACTCATAGAGTTTCTAGATTTCGGTAGCCCACAAGAAGGGCGTGGCACACAAAAAATTTTGCCTTCGGCGGCTTTATCGGTTCTCTGGTTTTAATTGTGTAACAATGAAAAAAATTAAAATAAAAATAAAAATAGTAAATTGATGGGGAAATTTGATTTAATAATTGTTAGGTGATTAGTTAGTGGATTAATAATAATAATCTTTTCATTGCTCAATGATTAAACCGCGGCTCCTCTGGTATAGGTGTCGGTTTTAGAGCAGGCTCGTGATTTGAGTGAGTATTATTTATGAATCTCCAGAAAATGCTGGAAGCCAGACAGCCAAAGCGACTGTCAGAAAATAGAAAAAAAATTAAGGCCAAAGGGGTCAATGAAAAGTAAGCTTATTAAACAAAAAAATTGATTTTCAACCAAAATGAAATTGATCAAAAGGGTATTAATTAATGGAAAATCTCCTAATTAGAGGAAGAAAGAGAATACAATGAAACTAGAGTACAGGTTAAGTTTTAATAGAGCTTATTTATTAAACTTACTAAGGGAAAGCAGAAAATATCACATTAAGTATTTCCAAGCTATAGGTGGTAATTGTATTTAAGGCCTACACTTGAAAGGTAGCTTTCGCTCTACAGAAATACACTAAATATTTAACAAAAAACAGGCTTGATGCCTTACACTTAATACTAAAAACAATTAACCATTCATCAACGTTACGGTAAAAATGGACCGTACTGATCTGAAAAAGATTTTTTTATTTTCTTTTCTTCTTTATTTCTCTTTAGGATTAAGGTTCAAAAAAATTATAAATAATAAACTGTTCATCAAAATTCTCGATTAATAAATACGCAGTTAATTCCAGTTGGGTTATAAATCCACATTAAACAAATATAAAAGTTAACTCATCTTTTAACTAAGCTCCCTCGGATCCAAACACTTTGCAGCCTCTCCAGTGACATTCCTAGTTGCTGGCCGGCAACATTTGCACAATAAAATGGCAGTGAACTGGACAAGGCTGTCCAGATAAAATGGCCGTGGCTCCCATAAAATCGGCTTCACACCAATGAACTCCTCGTCCACCGTCCACTGCCAACAATTCACCGGGATACGCTACAATTACGTGAATCAGACGTCCACACCAGGATACAAACGAGATTTGCTTGTCGTAAAAGGGAATTTGTGGAATTTGAGGTTTTAATGAAAATAGATGGAATTAATTAAATAAGGTAGGATAAGATAGATTTGGATAGAATACGATAATATAAAATGGGCGAAAATAGATTAACATGGGATGAATGTAAAGGAGGATAAATCAGAATAAAAGTCAGGGAAAATTTGATAAAGAAAAAGGTGAAAATAAAAAACTTGATGAATAAAAAGGACAAAAATAAGAATCTTGATGAAAAAGGTAAGAAATGTAACGGGGTCATAAAAATCTTGATAAAAAGGGCAAAAAGGTGAAAAGATGAAAAAGCAAAAAAAGTGAAAAAAGCAAAAAGGCAAAAAAGTAAAAAAGTAAAAAACTTGAAAAAATCGTAAAAGAAATGCGAAAAAAAGTGAAAAAAAACTTGAAAAAAATGTAAAAGAAAAACCTGAAACAAACAAAATGGTGGAGGTCAAGACCACGCTACAATCGAAATGCATCATTATATTACCTGTTGGACTGGTTTCTTCCTTGATTTGGCCAGGAAACAAATCCCCCAATGGATGTTACTCTTTACCACTTGGTAAAAATTAATCCAGAAAAGTCTTCTCACACCATTTAAACCTGGCTTCAAGGAAATACTAAGTGCAAACGGCTGGCAACGACCGCGAACGATAGTTTTGTTTCCTCTGCCTGACTTCAGATCACCTGGCATGCGTAGAAATCTCACCCGAGAAGTGGCGCGCGAACCAATACGTCGATAAAATTGATCTGCGGCACCCACTATGGCACAAAACGGCCGGGCCAGTGAACTTTTAATATTTAATTGAATTATTAAGGATAATGAGTGCTTAAATTAGCTCATTCCAATTAATTAAGTTGAAACAAACAATCAAAAGATTGTTACAGAAGGAACGGAAAAATAAAAAAGCTTCCCTTGATAAAAATTTGGAAATGGCTTATCCATCTTCCCTGGTATTTACTGGAGTTAAGTAAACAAGTTTTTTTTAAATGACCCCAAGAAAAGTAGTCGATCGGATTTAGGGCTGGAGACCTAGATGACCATAGAATAGGTCAGCTATGACCTATCCATCAATTACCAAGATGTGGCGACATACCATCGTTCATAAACTACATTTATGATCTTGCTTGCAAGGGTACATTTTCTAATAAATAATTTAAATTATGTTGCTAGAATTGCAAATACAAAGCACAATTATTTAACCTGTCCCCAATCAAATGATTCCCAATGATCCCCGCCCACAAATTAATCATAAACTTCGTTGATGCTAGCTCTGTCTTATTGCATGGGGATTTTCTTTAAAAACCTATAAATACGTCTCTGAGTATTCAAAATAGCCGAAATAGAAGGTACCAAAGTTTAGAGATATTCTAGAGGTCAATATAAAAAAGAAAAGTCACATAAATATGGGTTTGGAAATGCTTTTTTTCGGAAATACAGGATGTCAAAAAAAAGTAATATCATTTTTCCCTTGATATATCTCGAAAACCATTTAAGAGATTACACTGATCATGGGTATGCCCTATACTGGCATAAAAATACGTTTTCTCGATTTAAAAAGTTTTAATTATTACACCGGTGGCGTCCGCGACAGTCAAATTATTGTCACTGGTACTTTTGGATGTAGACAAGTGTATACAGAAATTAAAATTTCAAATTAAAGCTTAGTTTCCGGCATAGTTCCGTAAGTAATAATAGTTGTTCTTAACACCGTTACAGATGCCCTTTGTCGCCTGGTTTCTTTCTACCATTTTCTATACAACATAAGACAAAAGTTGCACAAAAATTACTGCTTTTTCTAAACTATTTTAAACAGATTAAAAGCAAGTCGAAACGGAGGTTTTGAATGTTTATAGTATATAGACTTGAGATACATGTACATTTGTCTTGCCTTGGTATTTTGTAGGAAAGAAATTGAATATGTTAGAAAGGATATAATGGTGGAAAACCTCAATGCCAGGCATTATAAAAACTGTTAAACAGTAAAACAACCAGTTGTTATTAATATATTTATTTATATATATACCCTAATCAGGAAAAATGTTAAACCCATATATTTGTATCCGATTTTCATTTGTTTTTAAGTTATAGCGTAATATCAAATAATCAAAATTTCATACATTAACATTTTCTTAATCGTGGCGTTTTTTTAATAATTATTGTTCAAAAATATCGCCATTGACCTCTAAACACTTTCTGCATCGTCTATGAAGAGCGGTATTTCTAATACCTCGAGTTAGTGCATCCCGAGTGTCCACTTTTACTTTATATACTCATTTTTAAATCAGCCCCGTAAACAATAATCTAGTGCTGTGAAGTCTGGATATCTCGGAGGCCAATTAATAGGACTACCGCGAATAGATACCCTGAAAATCTTTTGTCCAAATGTTGCTTGATCTGACAATCGAAATATGCAGGAGCTCCATCGAGCTGATAGTACATTTGCATTCTGATGTTTACAGGAACATCCTCTAGTAGCCCTTGTAATTCATTTTGTAAAAAATTGAAGTAGTGGTCTACTGTGAGGCAATTCTTCAAAATGAAAGGGCCAATTAAATAACTGTCCAGCATACCACATAACACGTTTACCGGAAACTTATATTGAAAATTACTTTCGACTGTTGCGTGGGGATTTTCGATTGACCATATATAAGAGCTACGAGTCAATTAATATCGTCACGGGTGAATGTTGCTTCATCCCTAAAAAGTATACTCGATACAACACGATGATTATTATTTATCCACCAACAAATTCCATACGTTTAGCATAATCTTCAGGTTTTAGGTGCTGTACTCTCGGTACATGGTATGAATAAAAGCCTTGCTCGCGGAGTGGTTGTTACTATTTTTTGTGGAACGCTCAATTGAGTACTAATTCATGGTGAGCTGATCGTTGCATATTCTTCCACTAAAACCAGAATATTTTCTACTGCTTCTAAACCTTGTCAAGTAGTAATTCAGATGTAATGTTAGCACTGGGAAGCTTACCGGACTTGTACAATTTGTTGAAAGCTCTGATAAATACGTAGGATATCTCTGATGTGCAAAGCGTTGACGATATTCTTCAACAGCAGCAGCAACCATAAACAAACACCATATTTGCATATTCCAAATTTGAATAGGTGTTTGGCACTTCGTAACACTTTAATCATTCAAACTTGAAAACATACGTTGATTACTATAACAGTACACTGACACATTGTCAAAACAACAAAGTTATCAAACGTTTTTGAGTCTCGAACATGGCATACTCTGATTATGCGAAAATTTAGATATTAGTGGAACGCTTAATAAAATTTTTTATTTACGCTATAACTTGAAAACAAATGAAAATCGGATAAGAACATATGGGTTTTTTTCATATTGCTTTCACGTGTATAATACACTCCTGGAGTTTGGTCCGTTCCTCCCGACTCACCCTGTATATTAAAGTCATTACAAAGTCAGTACAAGGCCCAGTATCATTTTTTAAAGGGAATGGTATAGTTTTTAATTTGCAGTGATACGCGAAATTTTAATCAGATTCCTTGTTTTATTATCTTATACCTAAATTAATCAGTTTAGAAGATATCCTAACTAGCAAAATAAATTTTATAAAGGTAGTATAAACTGCTATACAATAAATTTTATAGAACTTTAAAATTCCGATATCTATAGAGTCAATAAAACATTTTGATATATTAAGAATTCTATATAAGTTGTGTACCACATTTTTAAATCAATTTAATGCAACAACTATAAAATTGTTTTGTAGTATGAATATAGTGATATTTATGCAACAATATTTTATCGACAGTCTTACACTAACATTATAATAGTGATTGTATGATGCAGTCTAATAATATATCAATTTCAAGAGATATTTAATTTCTTAGGGCAAAATTTTGAACCAAGTTATTTTACTTATTTAAAAATTGATCAGTCGAAACTTATTAGCGCTCGTTCGTGAAGAATTATTGATATTGTATTACCTTTATCCTTTTAACAATCTCGGATTAGCGTTAATAACTCGAACTTCATTGCGCTGATAATTTTATTGATACACTTTGTATATGTTTGTGGCACAAGAAAAATGCGCTTTAGTTTTAACCACGTTTGCTTTAAAATTTAAATAACTATATATAATTTTTTTTTATTATTTCGATATTTTTTACTTATACTATTAAGTTATTATTTTATTTAAGAATAACGTTAGGGAATAGTCTTTTAAAACTAATAAAATAACTATAAGACTACATTTTTACGTCTCCGACTTTATTTTACATGGCGCATTATAACACAACTATTTTATAGTATAGAGATAAAAAGACCGAAACCCCAATAAAACGTGCAACAAATAATGCTACAGGGTATTACTTGTTCTCATACAAATCAAAAGCAAGAACAAATTAAAGGGAATATCCAGTTGACGCCCTTCAAAGAGAGTAAAATATTAAATCACATAAGTCTTAGTGTTCTATCTTTTACCAGGTACCCAAGCGTGTACCTGAGGAAGAGAGGCATAATGTAATATGATGATGTATTTTGTATCCTTTTATAAACTGATTGATATCTGTGGTGAATGCTGGTTGGATATTGGGTCAGATCCGGAATGAATTATTTCAGAAAAGTTAAGTAACAATTTATAATGAGGTAATTTATTAATAATCGTAATATTTTATATTTTTGTTTTTTATATAATATACAGGGTGTTATGGAAATGACTTATTATTTTTTAACCCGTAAATCTATAGGTCGAGCCGAATTGGGGAAAAATTGCGTTAAATGGCGCTCGAAGCTAGAAATTCGAGAAAAATGCCTTCAAAAATTTAGCTCAAAACACCTACGCGCCAATGATCAAACAGCTGATTCGTACTACTTGTCAAAAAAAAAATTGTTGACAAAAATCTGACAGTTACTGTCAGATAGTCTTTAGATATCGTCAGCCCAAAACATGTGTTTTGAGCAGTGTTGCCACATTTACTACATCAGTTTCATCAGATAACCTTTTTTGAATATTTAATTTTTTCTACTTAACTTTAATATGCTTTAGTTTCTACCCTATTACACGAAAAATTGTCTACGTATTGCTCTAGTTTTATTTGTACATACCTTGAAATAAAAAACATATCGGCAAGAAATCCACGTTATACCGTTACCATTTCAAATGATTCTAGCGGGACATTTATTCACTTTAACAACACATTAAAGGTGGATTTATAGATTGACGGTGGCTGGTACTGGTCGACGTTTGACGGTCTGTTGCTGGTGGCCGGTGAAAAAGTGGATTTATATTTTGACGGTCACATCACCGTTGGGCATGCGCATTATTCGTTTGGTTGTTTTAAGGTTACGATAATCTTGATTTTAGTGTGTGATATTTTGTACTTTGTAGTTGTATTTGTGAAAAGAAAGTGAAAGCAATATGGAGATAAAGTCGCTAACTATGTTTGCTCTGCTGCTGGGTTTGATAGGAGTTGAAAAAATTAGAAGAACAACAACGTAGGCGTCGACCAAGTCCAGCTGTTAAGCCACGTGACATCATTCTGCGACAGGATTGGTTAAATTCCGAACAGCCACCGGAAAAAGTTAAAAGTTGACCATCTCGACCGTCAAGCCACCGTCAAACAGCACCGGAACAGAAATCTATAAATCGGATAACGGAAAGCAATTTGTTTATCTATACCTGCCACCGTCAAACGTCGACCGGTACCAGCCACCGTCAAACTATAAATCCAGCTTAACTGTTCGGGACATTATCAAGTTATTAGCTCTTTAATTCTGTGTTATTAATACAAGAAATTACTAGTTATAGACTTCTTAATACTTTATAACAAAATCCGGATTGAAAACAACGCGACACACGTTTGATACGGTTATGTTCTTTCTCTTCTTCTGTGACTTCTGTTCTTCTTGGTAATGATAATAGCTGGCTAATTGTCGTCAAGACAGGTGGCCATTGCAATTAAGAATAATAATTACGGTATCCAATCCAGTCCTCTTAACTGGACACACAACATTTAAACACGATAGTCCAAGGGGCGAGAAATGTGATTTGTTGCTGTTCTGTGATTGGGTACTGAGCAGTTCAAAGTCAATGAGCGCATTCGGGAGACGAAACTGCTCCGGAGCAGTTCCTAAATCGTCTTGTTGTGTCGACCGCTACTTTTACGACACTTTCCAACATGTTACGGAACGGTCGCCATTTTGGGTAGCATCTTTCACTTCCGCTGCTTGGAGAGAGCGGTTCGTTATGTCAATGGGGAAATGACGTATGCAACAAAAGTTTGGTTACGAAGAACGTAGTAAATAGAATGGAGGAACAAAACATATACATTAAACAGGAAAACGTACTTTTTAACTGCCACCAAAGAGTTTCAACCAAGGGATGAGTATATTGGTAAGCTTCACAAAACAAGAAAGGTTAATGTTTGTTACGCACAGCTGATATGGATTTGACATTTGAACCAAACGTGATGATCTTTTGGTCGAAATAGTCGAAATCCATGGAAGCCGACGAATCGGTAGCGGTTGGATCATAACCGGTAACCACTGCGGAGCAGTTTCGTCTCTCGAATGCGCCCAATGGCTTCATATGTGGCTTCATAAATTTGTTTTTAATATCATTTCTTATTATTCATTTACTTGCAACGGCATAAAATTTGTTTGGGTTTTGCTGCTGGAGTGTATAGTTGTTGAATAATGTGATACACATGTGATGGGAATGTTTTGTGATGTGATAGTTTATCTGTGTAAATTTCCAGATATAGGGCTTGTTGTTGGTATCTACGATTTTTACTCAGCGAAGTATTATGATAGCAATACAATTTCATGGGGTGAGTAAAAACTATACCTATTGAATAAGGCTTGTTTAATTGAAATTGCAGTATAGTTTTTGATTTAATCTTTTTTAAAAAACCTAAAAAAAAGATTTTCCCGAATACTTGGCAACGTCGCAAGGTAATCAGCTGTCTGTAGAAATTCCGCCAATTTGTCATGTCAAAAACACGTGTTTAGGGGTAATGAACTTTCATAGAGGCACAGATGGTCCGGTTTTAAGGTATTTTACAAAATTCAAAATACTTCCGATTTTAGAAAAAAAAACTATCAAGTGTAACTCTAGGCCACCCCAGGAGTGGCCCCTTAAAATATAATAAGTCATTTCCATAACACCCTGTATATATAACATTTTTATAAAAAAATAAAGAAATAGACATTCAACTATATACAAAGAAGTTAATCTGAATCTGAAGATAAAGAAATGTCACTTTCAGAATCGGAACCAGAATCTGACACATGAATTATCAGTGGCTTAACCTGAACATCCAGAATGTGTTCTTTTTGCCAATAATCCCTCATAATATTATTTGTATGGCAAGCACAATCAAACCAATTTTCGGGGGTAATGGTTTGTAATGCCTTTTTCCAAACATCCAAAACGGCATTTTCATCTTTCCTGTCTTTTTTAATAATTTGTTTATTAAAAAATGTTTTGCTTTGGGCCCAAATTAATTCAATAGCGTTGAAAATGCAGTGGTAGGGTGGTAATCCCAAAACTTGATGACCCATAATAGAAATTAATTCATCAACGGCATATCCTAATTTTGCTTTGCATTGTTTTACTATTTGTAGCAATTCGGGTTTGAGTGCGTTTTCCATAAAATTGATATTTTTGCTTTGTAGCCAGGAAATGATATCAGCTTTTCTCGTTGAAGCATTTGGCACATTTTCGCTCAGCTGTGAATGGTACTTTGCATTGTCCATAACAAGAAGAGCGGGGTTTTCGACCCGAGGTAAAAGCTGTTCTTCCAACCATTTTTCAAACAATGTAGAGTTCATGTTGTCATGATAGTCAGCGCTTTTATTTTTTGTAGAAAGAACTAAGTCTGCCACATCTATAAAGCCATCTTTGGTGCCAGCATGCAAAACTATATTGCCGTCTGATTGTTCTTTGTTTAAAACTGATTTGATGTTGTCATCATGCCATGTTCTAATGTAGTTACCATTTTTAAATATCCATGTTTCGTCTATAGAAACCACATCTAACGGAGTTTCTAATAACAATTTTTCGGTATATTGTCTCAAAAATTCTATACGTTTTGAAACAATATCCGGTTTCTCCATAATTTAGCGCCTGCCACTGTCCCTTTTAAATTTAAATCCCAAATGCTTTAACAAATGGCTTAATGTGGAGTTGCTTAGGTCAATAATTTGTTTAGCATGCAATTCCTCTTTTAGCTTTTGGCGTGTGACATACTTACGCGTAACAATCATATTGGAAACTACGTTCCTTACTGAGTTTTCCTTGCCTCAGTTAAATCCCTTGTTTTTGGGGCACGCTTTTCTCTGTTAGCCTAAAGAGGATACTGAATATTATGACTACATGTTCTTTTATTGATTTATAATTGAATATAAATACTTATAATGAATTACAATCCTTATATATTATATAATATAAAAATCGCATAATTTTTTGATCCATAAACGTCTAATACTTCATCCACTGTGGGACACCCTGTATTCATATGTGAATAAATTTCTGAAAATTGGCTGAAGGCTATTTTCTTTTTCATTTTGAAAATACTCCACAACGTTTAAAATAATTTTTAGTGTCTCAGCGTTAAACATTTTGCACCAAATATTCTAAGTCGAATGTCGAATAAACCCCCAAAATTCCTCGCCCGTACCTGAATTTCTGGATACCTGGAAAAAGGTTCTTTGTTCCGCTTTAATTTCTCACACCTGACAAAGACAGGCAATTAAGGGTTAGTTCTTGCTAATTACATGCCTATGATTTGTTTAGAAGAAAGAAAGATGATTAAAAGCTGTAGCTTTTTTTGTTGCAGGTTTTATTGTCATCTCGGTCTTTTTAAATAATCTCTACATTCTGTTTTTTGCTTAATCGTGCAAGGCCTACGGTCACGCACTTTATGCGTTATCCTTAAACACGTAAATTTTTCGAATTATATATCAAATAAAAACGTTTAATAATACTCAAGTGTAAATTTGAACTATATACGATAAAATGGTTTTATTGTGTTGCCACGCTTTAGAAGTTGCCAGATTTCGTAAGGCTAAGCCTTGAAATATAATAATCGTTATTATATATTGTTATTAATATTTTTCCCTACACTTATAAAATTAATTATTTGAATTAAAAAAAAATCCCATTGACTCAAATAAATATTTGTTTCCTATTAGCCAAACAAATATGTATTTGAAAAATACCAAGGGATTATTTGCCTCAATTAGTATTATGTGATTTGATACAAATTACTTTTTATTTGGAATTAATCACTGAATACAAAGTTTAAGCAAATATTTATTTCCCTAATACTAACCTAACTTAAACAAGCCGCTTCAATGACTTAAAGTAAGTAGGTTAAAAGTTAAGTTAACAAAATGTTTATTTGATTGATATTTATACATATTTTATCAAGTAAATATTTGTTTTACTTTTGTTTTACATGTAGGTACCTATTTGCCGTAACGACAACGTTATTTAATTAAACAATTTACGTGATTGGATTTAAATAAACCGTTATTTTCTATCAGTCGTTGTTTTCTTATTCAAGTACATAATTGTTTAACTTGTCTTTTACATTTTTTTAGACCAAGTATAATTTTATTTGGTTTAAAAACCTTTTTTTAATTTTAAATGGATCCGAAAGTTCATTTAAATCAGTTCTTACTTTATCCAAAAGCAAACCAACAGAAAAAACACATTCTTGCCGAAAATAAATGTATTACAAATTACGCGCCCGCGCACAACGATTTTCACATAAAAATATCATAAAAGTTAAACAATAACCATCTCTTGTTATTTGGTTCTATAAACGTCTTATGGCGGACCTGTAGATTCTACTCTTATTTTATTTTTATGTCATGTTATTTTGCTCTATAAACCCACCATTAGTTGTTGTCCCCCTTAAAATATAAGTCAATAAAACATTATAGAGAAGTTAATAACTTTGAAAAAAATGAAGTAAGGGCAAATTATGCAAATATTAGGTACTTTAAGGTGGGTTTGATGATGTTATTTTCAGCACGAAGAATAAGGCGATCAACGTACAACAGTATTTATTTACAATGTCCGATATACAGTATAGTGAATGACAATAAGGGCGCGGCGTCAGCGTTCCGATCGGAAGCACTGGTACTCCGTAGATTCTCGGTCGTCAATCTTGTCCACAGGCGAAAGTCCCCTAAGGAAGCAGTCAAGCAGAGCAAGAAGGGCTGGTCGAGAGTCGGCGGCGAACTCTGCTGGTCTTAGGGCGGCTGGTGTCCTGGCACAGTTCGCCTTCGCTTCCTCCTTCAAGGGGCATATCCCTGGCGGCTCCGCGGCTAGGCTCAGTCAAAATCTCAGGGGCGGCGATCTGTGTAGGGCAGTTTGAGACCGCACCAGGTCCTTTCCTGGGGACGGCCTCGGTGGTTGAGAGCATGTCGTGTCCTTCTTCGTCCTCCGCCGTCCGGGCTGGAGGGGTTTCACTGTTTAGTGCCATAATTCCGGCTAATACAGTGTTTGCCGTACTTGGCTTCTTTGCTGCCGACCTGGGGCGGGTTATGCCCAGGTGGTAGATTCTTGTTCTCGGTGCTTTGGGGTCGGCACTCGGTACTGGAGGTGTGGCCACACCGTCCAGCTCTTGGCGTCGCCTATTTTTCGTTATTTGATCGAAAATCACGTTTGCCACGTGGTTTTCGTCTTCCGCCGACCTGGTGCAGGTTATGCCCAGGTGGTATTCGCTTGCACACGCCTCCCTGGCGATGGCGTCGGCTTCTGTAGATGTGGCACGGTCCGTACAATGCTGGCAACGCCGGCTATGTCGGATTATCGTAGTATTTCTTTTTTAAATTAGTCTGCCACGTAGTTTTCGCGTCTTGCCGACCTGGTGCAGGTTATGCCCAGGTGGTAAACTATTGTATTCTCCTTCTCGACGTTGGCGTCGGCTATTACGGCTATGGCCCGGCTTGTCCAATGCTGGCAACGCCGGCTATGTCGGATTTCCGTCGATATACTTCTTTTAGTTAACTTGCCACGCGGTTTTACTTCTTCGCCGACCTGGTGCAAGTTATGCCCAGGTGGTGAACTCCTATACACGCCTCCCTGGCGATGGCGTCGGCTGCTACGGTTATGGCACGGATTGTCCAAGCTTGGCAACGTCGGCGATGACCGGTTCTCGTCGTACACTTCTTCTTAAAACTAATTCTCTAGGTGGAATGGTGCTCGGAACGATTGGCCCTCCTCCGACGATCGTGAGCGGACTCTTTCCCCTAGGTGCTTGCAAAATCTGTCCGTATTCCAGGTACAAACTTCTAAGACGGCCAGGAACCACTGTTTCCTCACAGTATCGGGCTCGACTACAGCGTCTCTCCGCCGGTGCTTCTTCAGCAACGCCTTGCTTTTATCTTCAGGTTCACGTATGCCCTCTTGGCATACCCAGGTCTCCGGAAGCTCCAAGATCAACTGGCAAATTTTATGGTGACGTTCGTCCAAAGAAAAAGACTTATGCAGATTTTAAAACCCAGAAATAATGCTCCACAATTACTTAGCTATTTACTGTTTCATGGTTCTGCACCGACTGGCTATTCCCAGCGAAATCGCGCTTTTTATAGCCGATTTCCACATGGCGAATACCACAACACCCCCCCCTTAAGAGCATTAATTATGGGGCGTTTATTTAACTGTACCCATCTGGTACAATTATACTCTATTTATAATATCAACTTAAAAATACTTAAATCTAAAATCAACAAAAATCTAAAAACAACAATAAAAACTAATACTAAGTTCATAACAACAATAACACTAATACTAAGTCCAAATAAACAAGTTTTAAAATCACTTCCTTTCGTAGGATGATTTCTCCTTTTCTCTCGTCCGAGGCGATTCCTCAACCTCCGTAGCTCTAGCTTCGACAGGTGGTTCTTCTCCAGGTGACCTGGCATAGGCCTCCTGTGGACGGTTCTCCGGCGACCTGGGGGACTCCTTGGAGGCTTCAGGTGGCTTCTCTCTCGGCTGCCTCACTGCTGGTACGGCGACCTCGGGCTGAGGGACCGTAGTCTCTTCCACATCTGGTGGTTTCTCCTTAGGCTGCCTCAATGGTACCTCGGCGACCTCGGGCTGAGGGGCCGGAATTTCAGGGACTTCACGGGGTTGGTCATGCAGCTGGATTTGTGCGGGGACTCTGGTAGGCACATATCTCCAGGGAACTCCTTGCTGGTCATACTGGGTCTCCAAGCTTGGAGGACACAAGTACAAGTCCGTTACAGGCGGCTCCACGAATGCTGCAAATGGGTTGGATGCCGGTAGTGGCGTACGTTTCACCGCGACTACCGTCCACCCTATATAATCTTCTCTTGACCTTTGGTCTTCTTGCCCATCTCTCAATAGTAGGTCCGTCAACGCCGGTTCCTTTGCTTTTGCTAATTCTGCACTCGGTTGATCAAACCCTGCAGCTGTAGCGGCCGTTGAATCGAACAGTTCTTCTTCTTTAATCTCGATCTTATCTTCAAAATCCGGAGGTGGCGAGATAACATCGACCTCGACCTCTTGGTCCACGTCTGGTGGTTCCAATACTTCATCTTTAACTATTATATCTTCTTGGACCACGTCCGGTGGCTCCAAAATTTCAAATCTTGCTCGCTTCCCTAGTTGCAACAATTGGTCCGCTGCGATTTCTTCTTCCTCTGCTCGTAACAATGCTATGCATGTTCTTTTATTAAACTTCACACCCTCCTCCGAATCTGAAGTTGAGGGTGAAGCATGACGCTGTCTAAGTCGTCTTATTCGACGGTGCTGTTTCCGGTCTCTTCGAATCTCCGTCATTGGCGATTCCTCATTTGTCACCGTATCATTATCAGTTGGAGTAGAGTCACTAACTATCTCCTCGCTGTCTTCTATAGCGGCTGGGACTCCCGCTGGCAAGTTGCTAGTAGCTTGGCTGGTTGATTGGACTGGGTGTCGGTTTTCCGGATCTGCTAGGTCATCAACACAGGAAATATAATCATTGTTCCGGAAACCGAACAGTAACTTCCCCGGGTCCTCTATTTCCTCTTCCTCATCCGATATGTCCTCATTTCCACTTCCTTCTTGGATACCACATTCTTTACGCAAGAGCTCCTGGTCATAGTCGTCATCGTCCGCATGTAATGCGTACCACATTCCATCTTCCCGTGCTTGCTGCTTATAATCCGTTCCCTGTGAAGGATGATCAATTTGGTATTGCATGGCGCGCATAATCATCGCTCCATGCTTATTAGTACCAGGCATTTCTACAGGTGATCCATCCGGAAATATAAATCTTGGTTTTTTCGGCTTAACTACATTTGCCTGTTGCCTATCTGGATTCGGATTATCTCGTCTCTCCCATGTTCTACTATATTGGGGTCTATCTGGTGCCCGCGCCTGACCTCCTTGTTGCTGAGGCCTTCTTCCTTCGTTCCTACAGTCTCTACGTAGGTGAGCGCCTCCACAACCATAGCACTGTAAACGGCCTCGGTAGCCTTGGTACTGGGGCTGTCTGTTTCCACCATCAATTCTGCCATCTTGAGCGTTAACATTTGCTCTTGGTGCGGTGTACACCTCGGACGTCTTCCAATCCCGTTCCACCGTAATAGCAGCGTTTAACAGTTCTTCTGTGCTTTGACAGTTCCAAGTCCGTAGCGCAGCCCGTAATGGACCGTTTAATCTGCTCAGCAGCAGTGGCACCACTTCTTCCTCCTGCCATCTCGGATTGATCCGCTGACAAATCTGCCTTTTCCGAATCAAAAAGGCTTCTGCACCTTCTCCTTTAATCTGGTCCTGGCCATACAGTTCCGCACGTAAGTGATTTATACACTCACTATTGTTGTAAGCTCTAAGTACTGCTTCCTGTAACTGCCTCCATGTAATCTGACCTCCTGCGTATATCTTCATTCGTATAGCTGCCTGTCCCGTCATTTGCCTAACTGCTAGGTCCGTCCACTGGTACGCCGGTGCTCCAACGTCTATGCAATAAGCCTGCATATGCTTTAAGAATAGCACCGGGTCCTCCGTATCGGTTCCTGCAAACTTAGGTGGTGGTGCTGAGATCGTTCTTCTTGGTTTATCCACTAATTGTCCTATGGATTGGGCTAATTCCTCCATAGTTCTCCACCTTAATGCCTCCACAGCTTGCCAATCTTGACCTGGCTCTGTTGGTTGCTCCTGTAGAGGTGGCAATGCCATTCCTCTAATTTTCCTCTCATAATCTGGCTTCTGCCGGACTCCCCTTTGGGTTGGCGGAACTTGCCGACTTAACGGTGGCAGCGCCGAACCTCTAGGCTTGTCTTCATAGCTTGGCCTTACTCGTTCCTCATCCAAACCAGATGGCATCTGCCGATCTCCAGGTGGCATAACTTTTCCTGACAATTTTGTTCGAGTTTCTTTTATAATAAACGAAGCCTCCTGGTTACAGGGTATCTCCTCGTCTATTGTCGTATCTTCGGAGTCGATATCCGAGTCTTCCTCGGATCCGCTACGAATCTCTACGTCTATTCCATATCTTTCGTCCCATATTCGGCGCTTCGCTCTTGTATTAAAAGCTGGGCATTCCATGGGCAGGTATGCAAATGATTTACGATCGCTTCGGCCAGCGGGCCTAACGTCGTCACAGGGTTCTTTGTTACTCCTCTTGTTCGAGTAAGTCATCGAGTTGGGCGCCATGTCCTGGCACAGTTCGCCTTCGCTTCCTCCTTCAAGGGGCATATCCCTGGCGGCTCCGCGGCTAGGCTCAGTCAAAATCTCAGGGGCGGCGATCTGTGTAGGGCAGTTTGAGACCGCACCAGGTCCTTTCCTGGGGACGGCCTCGGTGGTTGAGAGCATGTCGTGTCCTTCTTCGTCCTCCGCCGTCCGGGCTGGAGGGGTTTCACTGTTTAGTGCCATAATTCCGGCTAATACAGTGTTTGCCGTACTTGGCTTCTTTGCTGCCGACCTGGGGCGGGTTATGCCCAGGTGGTAGATTCTTGTTCTCGGTGCTTTGGGGTCGGCACTCGGTACTGGAGGTGTGGCCACACCGTCCAGCTCTTGGCGTCGCCTGTTTTTCGTTATTTGATCGAAAATCACGTTTGCCACGTGGTTTTCGTCTTCCGCCGACCTGGTGCAGGTTATGCCCAGGTGGTATTCGCTTGCACACGCCTCCCTGGCGATGGCGTCGGCTTCTGTAGATGTGGCACGGTCCGTACAATGCTGGCAACGCCGGCTATGTCGGATTATCGTAGTATTTCTTTTTTAAATTAGTCTGCCACGTAGTTTTCGCGTCTTGCCGACCTGGTGCAGGTTATGCCCAGGTGGTAAACTATTGTATTCTCCTTCTCGACGTTGGCGTCGGCTATTACGGCTATGGCCCGGCTTGTCCAATGCTGGCAACGCCGGCTATGTCGGATTTCCGTCGATATACTTCTTTTAGTTAACTTGCCACGCGGTTTTACTTCTTCGCCGACCTGGTGCAAGTTATGCCCAGGTGGTGAACTCCTGTACACGCCTCCCTGGCGATGGCGTCGGCTGCTACGGTTATGGCACGGATTGTCCAAGCTTGGCAACGTCGGCGATGACCGGTTCTCGTCGTACACTTCTTCTTAAAACTAATTCTCTAGGTGGAATGGTGCTCGGAACGATTGGCCCTCCTCCGACGATCGTGAGCGGACTCTTTCCCCTAGGTGCTTGCAAAATCTGTCCGTATTCCAGGTACAAACTTCTAAGACGGCCAGGAACCACTGTTTCCTCACAGTATCGGGCTCGACTACAGCGTCTCTCCGCCGGTGCTTCTTCAGCAACGCCTTGCTTTTATCTTCAGGTTCACGTATGCCCTCTTGGCATACCCAGGTCTCCGGAAGCTCCAAGATCAACTGGCAAATTTTATGGTGACGTTCGTCCAAAGAAAAAGACTTATGCAGATTTTAAAACCCAGAAATAATGCTCCACAATTACTTAGCTATTTACTGTTTCATGGTTCTGCACCGACTGGCTATTCCCAGCGAAATCGCGCTTTTTATAGCCGATTTCCACATGGCGAATACCACAACACTGGCGTCTTTTATACAGCCCGGGGCTCGCTTGAGATGCGTTGGATGGAAGGGCGCGTAGAAGGGCTGCTTGGCAGAATACTGGTGGCGCTTTGAGAGGGTAGTAGCGGCGCGCTTCGGTACTACTGCCGTATAGGCACTGTGGTACGGCTTTATTGTGCTACAGTCTCCCCCTCAGAACCTTCCTGACGTCTCGGCTGGTGGTTCTGGACCTTCTTGGGGCGTCCTCGGCGGCGTAATGGCGACTGGCGTATTCAATCGGGTGTTCCTCGTGTCCCTCCCCCTGGAGTAAAACCGCCCCTAAGGCGTAGGCGCTTGCATCAGTGCGTAAAGTGAATGGCTTCGTGTGGTCGGCTTGCTTCAGTATGGGACGCAGTTGTAGGTCTATGATGGCGAAGGTTACTTCCGGGTAGAGGGGTGGTAGTTCATCTAGTTCGGCCCACATCTCTTCCACTTGTCCTGCTGCATCATGCATGACGTAGTCCTGGCGAGAGAAAGGGTTCGGTATGGATGGAGGTCCTGAAATTTCGGGTCCTATAAACGATTCATGTCTGTTAGGATTTCCAGTCGAGAGGTCAGGGCCATATCCCGCGATTAGTCCGAAGATGTGGTCGCACTCCATAGGACGTACTGGGGATTCCTCCAATGGCGATAGGACGTTTGGTATTTGGTAGAAAGCGGACATCTCTTCACAGGGGTAGACGTCCGCGTCATGGGATACTGGGAGCGAGTCCCTGATATCAAATGCATGCTTCTGGGTTGGAGCTGGTGATAGTGGTGATAGGAGCTTCGGTATTTGGTAGAAAGCGGCCATCTCCTTACGGGGGTAGGCATCCGTTTCCTGGGCTGCAGGGAATGAGTCCTTAATGATAAAGGCATGCTTTCGTGTTGGAGCTTCTGCAAAGAACCATCGTCTGTGGAAGAAGTAAAGAACGAGGCCGGCATCCTGGATAAAGTCGATACCTAGGAGCGTTTTGGCGTCTGGTGTATCTGGCAGGATAACAAACGTCGCTCCCACGATCCTTTCCTGCAGTTGTACCGGCACGGTGGTTACTTGGACATTTTGAAGTTGCCGGCGGCCATCTGCGAAAGTGACATACATCTTTTGGTAACAGAAAGTGTGGCCATTCTTTTTTAGTACTGCGTGTAAGTCCGGGCTGGCTATACTGGTTCGGGCTCCTGTATCCAGGTAGGCGGTCCCGGTGATGCCGGCAACGGTGATTTTTACAGCGGGTCGGGCTCGATCCTGCGTGCTGACTGCGCAAAATCCCGTTTCCGGAATAGGTGGAGAGTGTTTAGTGCTACAGTTTTGACAGTTCCTACGAATAACTCCAGGCTTCTGGCATCCATAGCATCGTAGGGTATTAGCGCCCGTTGGCTCAACGGTCGTACCACGGGTTGCTCCACTGTTCCCTAAACTTGCTAGTCGTTTACGACAGACGGTGGCGTCATGTCCGGGTGCACGGCAGTGGGTGCATCGGTTCCTAGGTTTTCTGTTAGGCGACGGCCCCCTGTGGGTGTTCTCCTTTTCTTCTGGTGTGCTTGCTTCTATAATTCGACATTTGGCCAGTAGTTGAGCCAGTGTCGCGACGGACTCGCGGTTTATTCGGTCTTGATGTAGGGGCGTAGTAGTCCATACAGCATGTCGAGTTGGGCATTTTCATCTGGTGGCGTCGGAAGTTGGGCAAACAAGGCTCGTTTTCCTGCGATGAATGTTCCAGTAGGCGTGCGGTTGTCCTGCGGTGATCTGAATATCTCCTGGTAAATCTGATAAGCTGGTAATGTGGGTGCAAACTCATCTCGAATCATTTGTTTCGCATCATTCCATGTCCTGGCTGCGGCTTTTACCCCTGACCACCATGTATGTGCTGGTCCTTCCAATAGTAATGTTAGTCCAGCCAGGGCGTTGGCGTCGGTTATGCCTTCACTTTCCTTAAAGAAGTCGGCGCTTGTAACGAAGTCGTCTACAGCTTCCAAGGATCGTGTTCCGGCAAAACGGGCGGTGCATTGCGTGAAGTGTTTCACTGGAGTGGGTGGCTGCATTCTTCTTAGAATGGCTTCCAGGTCGTTGGCTGATAGCTCCATGGCACGGGTTTGGCTCCTTGTCCGCGGTATGTTTACGCACTATTACTACTTGGACCAAAGAATTTGAGAAAAATGTTGTTTTCTCGACACTAACGGATATGAGTTTACAAAGCGGCACACTGCGATAAGTCCAATTTCTATCGTAACACTCGCGACAAAAATGTATATTCCGTGTGGTTAATTTCCGCACTTACTTCGGGCTCACACGTTGGTTTTCGCACTTACTTCGGGCTCACACGTTGGGCTGCCACTTTCTTCGGGCTCACACGTTGGGCTGCCACTTTAAGGTGGGTTTGATGATGTTATTTTCAGCACGAAGAATAAGGCGATCAACGTACAACAGTATTTATTTACAATGTCCGATATACAGTATAGTGAATGACAATAAGGGCGCGGCGTCAGCGTTCCGATCGGAAGCACTGGTACTCCGTAGATTCTCGGTCGTCAATCTTGTCCACAGGCGAAAGTCCCCTAAGGAAGCAGTCAAGCAGAGCAAGAAGGGCTGGTCGAGAGTCGGCGGCGAACTCTGCTGGTCTTAGGGCGGCTGGCGTCTTTTATACAGCCCGGGGCTCGCTTGAGATGCGTTGGATGGAAGGGCGCGTAGAAGGGCTGCTTGGCAGAATACTGGTGGCGCTTTGAGAGGGTAGTAGCGGCGCGCTTCGGTACTACTGCCGTATAGGCACTGTGGTACGGCTTTATTGTGCTACAGTACAATAATTATTAATATTATATTAATTATATTATATCTTTTTCGTTAGAAGGTTTGATAGGTATTGAAATATGATGAAAATTGAGAAAAACTGTCTTATTTGTAACACGATTTAAAAAAATACACCTAGGTAGATCTAGCTCTAATTTATAAATACCTGGCTACATTTTTCTAAAAAGATTTTGTGTTTAAAATTTCAAATTTGGTATTAAAAGTATCTTTTCTTTGCCTCTTACCTTATTTTTTTAACTCGTTTCATGCGTAACTAAAATATTCAAATCTAGTTTCCTACCTTGAAAAGTATCTAACAGATGGGATATACCCTTCGATATATCCAATACCAATCTTCTAAGTAATTATTCATATTACGTTTCCCCCATATCTTACTTTTAATTTTTGCTGAAACCGCTAACTTCTGTGCCACTAACCAAGAAGATTTTACTCTCACTTATAAATTTCTGCAAGACAAAATCGAACATCAATAACCAAAAACGCGATGATGATTTATCAGGCCACTTTTGTATCACCAATCAAATTACTCAAAGTCCCATGGAATGTTTGGCATTGAATGATTTAAATTAGGGTTATAGGTATTTAGTTCTTAACTTGAAATGTACTTCGATTAAATAATTAGTTATTTGTAAATATTTCGTTGTTTTATATTAAGGATCTAATGTAAATGCATAATTATTTAGTTTAAATAACCTAGACATTTAAATAGTTCTCTATTGGGTGATTTAACTAGCGATTAACGGAATTTAGTTCCTAAATGAAAATTAGTTCGATTAAATAATTAGTTATTTAGATTTCGTTATTTTAGTTGTTTTTTGGTAAGATATTTGTTTGAAAGGTTCCATGATTTGACACAAATCCACCAACAGTCAAATAATTTTACAAATAAAACGAAACACTCTCATTTATTTTAGTTGAATAAAACTTAGTTAATTAAAATCACATTTATTTATTACAAATAATTATTCACCAAGTAAATCAGATTATTTGATTAAGGGAGCACAGATTTATCAGTGTATATACAACGGAGCCGCAGTGACGAAACTTATTTCGTGTATTATTACATAGTAATTATTAACTATGTAGTTTGTAAGCCTGCCCATGACGGAGGAAGCCAAACCAGTTTCGTCCATTTTGGAAGGGTTATTTTATTTATTTTTTATTGTAATAAGATTCAGTGGCGCAGCCAGAAATTTCGTTCGGGGGGGGGGGGGGCGGTTATAATCTGTTGCGCCGCAGACGAAAAATTTTGTGGGTGCCACGCCCTTTTTTGGGTAAAATACGTATGATTGACGACAACTTATAATACCTATTGCTTATTGTTAAACTTACCTAAAGAATACTTGTCTATAGTAGAGGCAGAGGCTTCTACGACTAGGTACGAATAACCTTAAACAATAATAATTAGCAAAATGGCGTTACTGGTACGACGCGCGACGCCGCGACGACGTCTTAATGCAGACAGAATGCGGAAAGCCCATCGCACAAAACTTTACATAAGCGCATAGCATAGACGCATAACAAATTTGACCAATCACAGGCCGAGTTCATCCAATATGGCAGCTCGAACCCGGCCTGTGATTGGCCAAATTTGTTATGCGTCTATGCTATGCGCTTATGTAAAGTTGTGTGCGAAGCCCTTTATTATTACGGAATTAGGAAATAGGTAGGCGGATCAGCGCTGCCAGACTTGGCGTATGAAATTATTGTGCAGCGTTGCCATAATTATCGGATTTTTCAGAACAATATGTCACAATTCGCCTAAATCCTTTTATCGTTAATTATCGGATTCCTACCTATTAAGAATATAAAGGTAAAGGTACAGTAGTTTGCAAGTCTTGGGGCCCGCCCCCCCCCCCCTCTGGCTGCGCCACTGATAAGATTATACTTTAAAAATTCAAATTCGATAAATATTACATGACAACATAAGAGCTTGAGATGTAGTAAGAAATTTCTTTTGGTACGTACCTAAAATTTAATTTCATGCAAGATACTTTTTACATTTCTAAAACTTCGGATTGACTTTAGTTTAAAGATTTATTAGTTGTCTTTGTATAAATCTTTGGGTTTCGAAGTAATATGTATAAAATTCACTTATAATATTATATTTTCAATTAAATGTGGCAACACTGTTTTTAAAACTTCGATACAACAAGGTATTTAACGCATAATTAAACTCGGTTACAAAAAATGGTTGTCCTATAATCCATGGATATCCGCACTATCCAGCCTTCTGTTCTATAACGTTTCAATAAACTGTATAAATAGGAGAAACTTAAACCTAACCTAAAAAACATATTTATAAAAGATTAAGTCTTTTTCTAGATTAAACATAACTTTAAAAGGATTTTATAATTAGGCGTATATCAACGCTAAAAAATAATTTTTTCTCCTCCCTATATTGCAAACAACGCATTTTGACACTGTTTTGAAGGACGTAAGTAACAATTACCAAAAAGGTATCGCCCTTGACGACGGGTTGTAAGTCAACTTATCACCCTTGGGTGGTAATAATTTTTGATAATAAACTGTCAGCTTGACGTTGTTGATAAAATAACAATGCTTATGATGCTATAGAAACCGGTCAAAGCTTTCCATAATTTCATGCGAAAAGTATCGAATTAAATTAATAAAAATCCAAGAATAAATTTTGCGGGGAGGAGAAAAATGTTATATACTTCAGGGGATGTAAGTATATTTACTTACATCCCTTGTAGTATAAATAACTATTATCATTTCCCTTAAATATAACCTTAATAAAACATGCATGTATATACAAATATTTTATAAGCCGCTAATTAAAAGCTATTTGTGCAAGTATACGACTCTTTCATATTATGGTTGCAATACTTATAAATATATGTTTTTAAAGGTTTTATATCTGTTTCAACCCTTTCCAATCCACCGGAAAAGTTGTATGCTGAGTATGATTAGTTATTGGATTATCTGCAAAGGCCAAGCATATTCAATTTCGAATTCTTCGTTTACTTAAATTGCGTTTAATTTAAAAAGGCTGTTGGAAAGCAAGTTCCAACTAAGTGTTAAGAAAGAAAATGGGCAGAATTGGCGTTCGCGTGTTATGCTGATTAGAATTCTTTGTCTTCCTCTATTGCATAGAAAGAAACCAGCTTCACTGAGAAAATGCCGGCTTGTTGCCAGGGGAAAAATTGTGAGGCACCCCGCAAAGCATCGCAGTTACTCTTAAAATGTAATTCAAAAACAATTACCCATTACAGTTAAAAAAAAAACATCAGTTACAATTACCAATTACCAACACTATGATAAAAATATTTTAATTACACAAATTACCCACTAAAGTAGGTAATTGATTCCTTGTTCAATTACTCCATTCGAATTACTAAGATTAATTCAATTAGTTATATAAATAATTTAATTACTTTCTGGTAATTAAACTACCTTAAAAGTAATCGATTCCGTAATTAATTACCGCATTCCAATTACAGACTTTAATTCAATTACTTTTATAAATACAGTAGGCTCTCTATTATCCGACTCTCTGTTTCCCGATCGCCGGATTATCCGAGTTGAGTATAATACCGCCGTTGAAATTCGATCATCAGGCGTAATCATAAGGTTTGTTCCAACACGCAATTTCTATACCGTCCTAGAACCGTCACAAAACGGTTGGGATCGATTTTGTACGCAGGCATTACCGTTGAATGGTGTCGTGACTGTACCTACAAAAATAGACATGCGTTGCGACCACTTGCCAAGTAGTATTCTTTTACTACTTAACCTTACTTTTAAACGTAAACAAATAGTCAGTAATTTTAATATATTATTCATGTAAAGTCAATAGACACAACTGTAGGTTTTGGGCAAATGAAAATCCCCACTGGATGAGAGAAGATCATACACAACGCCTTGGTAAATTGAATGTGTGGGCTGGGCTTCTGGGTAACCATTTTTTATTGATGGAAATTTGACATCACAACTTTACCTTGAGCTCTTGGAAACGCAAATAGTGCCTACTATACGAAATGTGATGGGTCCAAATTATGCAAGTACATTCTTCCAAAAGGACGGAGCTCCTCCCCATTTTGGTCGAAACGTGCGCGAAATTTTGAACAACACTTTTCCGAATAGGTGGATCGGTAGAGGAGGTACAATCGAGTGGCCACCTAGGTCCCCTTATTTGTCGCCTAACGACTACATTTTATGGGGACACTTGAAGAACAGAGTTTATACCACAAAACCTCAGGATTTGGCCGATTTGCAGCGTCGAATTTTGGACGAATTTAAATTAGTAACGCCAGAAATGATTTACAACACAATTGAAAAATTTAATTTTCAATTAGCACACTGTCAAGCTGTACAGGGAAACAGTTTGAACATTTAATATAAAAAAATATATTTTTTCTAAATGGTACTCGTTATTTCGAAAACTACTTATATTAGGAACAAAGTATGTTATACCAAAAGTGTAACAAATTTAAAGTAAAAACTATAAATAAAAAAATATACAGGGTGTTTCATTTAAAAATATAAAATTCGTTAGAATTCCAGACAAACTAAAAAGCTGGCAACAACTTCAACATCGTCATCGGTGCGTCAGATCATCTTACACAACTGCACCAAATTTGGTTTAAATCGGCCAATAAATTGTGATGTTAATAAGCCGTTTCCAGACTTTATACACACACTGTATATGAGATGAATTTACTTAAATAATTTAATATTAGAATCAAGTAATTTGAAGCCCCTCAAAATTCATATTTCTCAAATATTACATCCTGGAGATGCAGAGAGGAGAGCTACTTTTTGTCAATGGATAAGGGATCAAGCCACAATCAAACTAAATTTTTTAAATCGCATTATCTGGACGGATGAATCAAAATTCACAAACTGTGGTATGTTTAACAGAAATAATGTTTGAGCTGTAGAGAATTTCAGAGAAAATAGAGAATTTCGTCCTCAACTCAGGTTTTCCATTAAAATGTTTGTGCAGGATTGTATGGGGACAAAATTCTGGGTCCATTTTTATATGATCATCGAGACATGTATGTAGATTTTTGAATAGAGATCCTGTTGGCTATACTGCCACATCTTTGGTTTCAACATGACGGGGCACCTCCCCATAATGGTAGAGATGTGCGTACATTTTTACATCGACATTTCCCAGAAAAGTAGATAGGAAATCAAGGTGTGGTAGAATGGCCAGTGAGCTCACTCGATCTTTCACTCTTGGATTTTTTTATGAGGTGCAATATACAATAAAGTGTATAAAAATGATCCTGTTAAAAACTTGGCACAGTTGCGTGAGAAAATCATAACTACATGCCGATCTTTATGCAGAAGATCAATCTTAAGGACAGTAAGAAAAGTAAATGACAAATCAGTTGAATGTTTAAACGTAAATGGATATCTGTTCGAATATTTGAGATAAGTTTCAAGAATATTTTTTCCTTTTCTTAACCTTAAACTAAGTAGTGTTTTACACTCACATATTTTGTAAAGGAATTAATAAATGAATTATAATTTATTATCATTATAATAAATATCCTCGAGTAACCTCGAATGCTTAAATATGGTGTAATTTCTGGGTAAGGTAAATCTGCATACATGGATCTTTATATTTAAGAACCGTGTGGCCCAATAACCAAAGGTTAGTTTTAAATCGGATATTGTAAATAGTTTTCGAATATACCTTGTATTCCATTAAATGTATGATCAGGATGCATGAACCCTCTCGGAAAATATTATGCTAACCATGCGAATAATTCTACTGATTTCCCCGCAAAAATTCCTATGTTATGATAATATTTCTATATGCGTACTACTACATACCCACAGAGATTAAACGGTTATATGGGTAATTCCGGGATAAGTTAAAATAATTGCGTTTCAAATCACCTTGCTCTTAAATACAAAAAAAAATGCGACTATATTTTTTTATGTCGATCTTATTCAACTTTATCTAACACTTTAACCAAAAACTTTCTTTAACTTTGCATAGTTTTCAGAATAAAATAGAAATCTTTTTAGCAATTGTCATATATGTTACCTGTCACCAACGTGGTTGTTGATATTTGATAAACTCGTTATAATTTTAATAGACATTGTTTATTCGTTTTTCTGCCAGCAAACCTCACGCAGCAAACCAATATTTATTTACTGGTTTTTTATTATTAGGTAATTATTCGTTAGGTACATTAATAGAAATATGATAATTTTATAAATTATTAGCGTACCTAGGAAGAACGTCAAATATGTTACCCAATAAAAATATTAAATTATCTTTGACGCGGCAACATTGTTTTTTACAGTCGTCTGGCAAACGTAAGTTTAGTGTTTGGATTACACGTTAGTACTTAATTATTTGTGTTTCTTAGGATAAAATCATAGACGTATTATAAAAGAGATAAAACTAAATGGTTTGGAAAAAATACTCTTCAAAGCAAGTGCGTATGTTTATTATAAGTCAAATATGTTACTCCAATACTTCTATATTAATTTATAACAATCTGTATACCAATTATGGAAACATATTCTTAAATGTACCTAAATACTTCTTTGATTTATCTAAAAGCACCGATTAGATTAAAATTGGTGGCAATTTTAAAATTTTAAGTGTGAAATGTCAAATATGTTACCGTCAAATATGTTACCACTCCAAAGGTAACATACACTGTGTTCAAAAAGTCCCGGACCGGTCAATTATTTAGAAAATGGCGCACAATATAAAAAAACTTCCGGTATAAAAGTTGTAGGCCTTAAAAAAAATCTATAAAACTAGGACACCTGTACTTATGCATCATATCAAACAGTCATGGCAAACAAAACTTTCGTTTTTTTAAAATGAAACGCCCTATATCTTACAATACTTTTGGATTCTACATAAAATATCAATTATTTTTTAATAAGCACACTATAAGTCTAAACTTAATAGTTTCTGAGATATCGACTTACGAAAAATTACATTTTTGAACTTTGACAGCTTCTAGCTCTCTAACGGTATATCTTAGAGCAAAACGGCTTACATGCCCCTATCTTACTTTTTTATTATCTTCCTAAAAATGTCAATTTTGGGTTAAACCGGAAGTACTATATTTCCGGTTCTTTAGTTACATCCGGTTTAACCGGAAGTTTACACTTTTGGGAAAATAATAAAAAAGTAAGATAGGGACATGTAAGCCGTTTTGCTCTAAGATATAAGTACCGTTAGAGAGCTATATAGAAGCTGTCAAAGTTCAAAAATGTAATTTTTCGAAAGTCGATATCTCAGAAACTATTAAGTTTAGACTTATAGTGAGCTTATTAAAAAATAATTGATATTTTATGTAGAATCCAAAAGTATTATAAGATATAGGGCGTTCCATTTAAAGAAATGAAAGTTTTGTTTACAATGACTGTTTGATATGATGCATAAGTACAGGTGTCCCAGTTTTATAGATTTTTTTAAGGCCTACAACTTTTATACCGGAAGTTTTTTTATATTGTGCGCCATTTTCTAAATAATTGACCGGTCCGGGACTTTTTGAACACAGCGTATGTGTTAATTCTTTATATCCTATTAGAATAGGAAACTTTGTCATATGCAAATTCATTTACAATCCGAGGACGAAATATGAACTGGAAAAACGCTTTGTTGGAGTTAATGAAGATATGTCATACTTAGTGGACTGCTGAGGAAGAAGGAAAAATGAATTTATTTTTACTGATATTGAAGACAAGAACATTGTGAAGCTTCAGCATATCCGCTGCGTTTTATCAGATCTCAAAGCTTGTAGATGGTGTTACGATTTTGGAAAGGGAGCATTTCATTAAGCATGGCTATATTTTAAATTATTTTTTATATTAAAAACAAGTTTTTAAGTTTAATATCTAAAAAAATACAGTATCTAGTTTTAAGCATAAAATAGATTTCTTCTTGTGTATTTTAATTTATAAATCTATTTAAAGCCAAATATTACTATGTTTTCCCTGGCTTTATATAAGGTTATATGTTTTTGACACAGAAGTTACTGGAGGTCGCATATGTTACCATTTTTACTTTTTTATGTTTATCTTGTTTATCTTAGTTTTCTCACTAAATTTAATATTTAGGAAATACTTTTTGTGGTTGTTAGTAAATCAATAAACAAGATATTATGTTGTATTTTAATTTATTAATTTTACTTTTACATCTCATTCTTTCTCTTAGTAACATATGTGACTGTCGCGTATGTTTTTTTCTCTAATAATTGATAATAAGATGTACAAAAAAAATACTTCACTGCTGATGTTAAATTTGTGATCTAAAGTATATATTACTAACCAGTATTTCACAATATATCACTGCTGCCAATCAAAAAAAAAAACAAGACATTTTATTACTTATTAGTAACTTATCTTGGAATTGCCCATATTATGTAGTGTGATTTAGGTTACTAACAAGTAACTGCAAATTAGTAAATTACCCCAAATAAATTTACTAGTATTCTCATACATCAGGGTGAGGTTTTTAAAGAGGTACAAGGAAGGCAATATCAGAACGTTTTTTAATATTTTCATGAAATTTTGTAGAGGTAATAGTAGGGTGACTAGATTTCCAGGATTTATTCCGGGGACAAAAGAGATGATAACATGTGCTGGAAGTAAAAATGCGCCGCAGGCAAAAATTTCACGATTTTGTCAAAACTGGGTGTTTTTTAAGCCTATTAGTCGAAATTCCTGGTTAAGCGAAGGATAATAAATTAAAGTTTGAAATTAACATAGTAAACTTTTATTAATGAACTAGAACTAAAACTGTGGAATGTAGGTATTTTTCACAAGAATGTATTCGTTTTAAAATATTTTAATTTTTTGCAAATAGATCTTTAAAATCCTTACAGGAAATTCCTAAATTCGTTTTGACCTGTAGCTCAGCTTCACGGTTTTGACTTTTATCCTTGATTTTTCATCTGTCCGGATAAGATTCATATTTGAAAAAATTCTTTCCACAGACGCGTTTGTTCTAGGAAGACACATTATAAATTCAGCTATATTTTTCAAATTGCTACATGGGATGGAGTTGTTTTTAAAATGCTCAATGACGTTCCACCATTTTTCACCAACAGAAAATCTTTCATTTTCTTCTTGTTTATTTGAAAGATAATCTCTTGAATATATGAAAATTGCTACATTTATTTTTTATAAAGTCAATTGATCTCTCAATCTCGTCTCCTTGTGGAATCTGTTTTAAAAGCCAGCCTTATAGCATTTGAAGATCATCAGAGTACTCACACCACGAATTTAAATAGTCGACTGCTCTAGAATATACAGCATCGCTTATATTAAAAAATGATGACCGAGTTAAAGGCCCTTGTTCTTCAAATTTTATCAGCAATGGTTTTACCATGACTGGAAAAAATTATTCGTCTTTTCGCGCTTGCAGCCTCTGACGAAGATCGAACATAATTTGGGCAGATTCGATAAAATTCCTCTGATCCACCTCCAACATTTTTATTGTGTCGTGAAACAAAGTTCCATGAATGAGCAGTAACCATAATTCCGTTGCTGGATCATCAACAAGTGTCTTTAGTATTACAGGGCAGTGTTCTTCAGATAAGAAAAACGATTTTAATGGGCCATACATTCGTAGAATTCTATTTAGTGCGGGCATTAAAGACAGCCATCTTACAGACAGATGTACCAAAATTCTAGAATATTCTTGACCAACAAACTCACCCAGTTTTGTTACACGGACGGTGTAAATATGGAAATATCCAAATATTTTTGTTATTATTTATTCCCTCGACGTCTATCGGAACACAATTTATTGCTGTATGCGCACTTTTGTGGGCAATTATGTGCCGCACAGCGTAAGCCTAGATTGACTTTTCCAAATTTAATTTCAACACATTTTCACCCGCTTTTCTTTTAAGTCCACCAAAATTGCTATTGGTGTTGATAAGGAAACAACTTTATTTTCTAGTTTAAATTTTTCAATCGCGTTTAAGATTTCTGTTGAAATAGTAAACGACGTTTCTCCCATTACTTCAATAAAATCTAGAAGTATTGTTTTCACTTCTTTTTCAGCAGGATTAAAGAATCTTACAATTACTGGTAATAATTTCATGTCACCGTGATTGGACGTATCGCTTGACAAAGATACAAAATTAACAAGGGTTAAAGCATTAACCAACTCTGAATGGGCCCAAGGGGCAAAAACATTTGTTACAACAATTGCTTCACACTTCGTTCTGGAACATGTGAATTTTTTGTTGTAAAATGTTTTCACTAAACTACTTGTACAATCCATGGATCGAAATATTTGGTTATGGAAAATCGTATGATAGGCAAGCGTACCTTCTTGGATTGCCAAATTAAAGTATTCACCTTTTTAAAATAGTAAAATAGTTAGTGAGGGATTATGAAATTCCGGGGACATTCCGGGGAGGTTTAGCAATCGGGGACCAAACTTTTGATCCGGGGGCCGGTCCCCGGAAATCGGGGATGTCTGGTCACCCTAGGTAATAGGTGAATGGGGAGACATATTAATCAATTCTGGGGGCTGGGGGCTAGTTTGAAATTTTTCAGATGATGTAATTTTGTTGCTTAAATTGGAATCAACGTAAATGTTGGGGAAACGTGTATCAGCACGTCAAAGAGAATAGGTTGGTAAATGCTGTGTGCGTACGATTTCAATCTCTGCTATTGTTGTTTGTAAATTACATTAAGGGTTATAATTTGTTCACGCAGTTATTTGCATTCAGTTACGTAGCTAGTCAAAATCGCATCGTGACGGTACTTGTAATACGTCAATATTGGGACGCGATCTCCCGATTGGGCGAAAGATCGTCGTATCGCGTGCTAGTCGAGAGAGAGATGCCAAGATGGCTCCGTGAAGCAAGTGATCTTACGCACGCTCCTAAATCTTTTTAGGCAATTAATGGTTCCTTTTTAAGTAGAACTAAGCAGCTAGCGATTCCGCGTTATCTGACATACGAAATTGAACTCCCTACGATACCGGGGCGTTTTTGTGATGTACCGGGTGTCCCACTAAGAATGGCTGTCGGCCGTATCTCACAAAGTGTTAGTCGTATGGCTTGCGGAAAGAAAATATATTAGGTAAAGTGGTCATGAGAAATTGTTGGAAATTATTTTCAAGTTTCTCAGACTGGCGCTAGAGGGCGCAACAGTAACGGTAAATATGAATCACGAAGTTTCCTCAAAAGCTCCTAGTTAAGGTATCCCGAAAATAACATTTTTGTATATTTCGAAGATTTATTAATGAAATTCACCTATAGAACGTGATTATTGTTGTTGATATCTCCGGATTAAAAATAGATATTAACTTGCGGTTTTCGATGACTTCTTAGACTTTTGATCGTCCTTGTAATCAGGTAAAATTGAATCTACTATTATATTTACAATTATGGAAAAAACGCGCAATGTTTGTGAAGTTGTAAGACAGCGCCCCCTAGCGCCCCCTAGCGCCTAGCGTAAAACACATATTGCCGTAGTTCATAAGATGATATATAGAGTGAGAAAAGCCCTTTTTAACAAAACTAAGTTTACTAAATTATGTTAAGCCAGACCGGAGTTATCAGCATTTATTACAAATAATGTTCAACCTTCCCCCACCACTTTATTTGAAAAGTAACGAACACGTTCTATAGGTGAATTTTATTAATAAATCTTTTAAATATATAAAAATGTAATTTTCGGGATGCCTTAACTAGGCGACTTTTGAGAGAACTTCGTGATTCATATTTGCAGTTACTGTTGCGCCCTCTAGCGCCAGTCTGAGAAACTTGAAAATAATTTTCAGCAGTTTCTCAAGACCACTTTACTTAATATATTTTTTTTCCGCAAGCCATATGACTAACACTTTCCGAGATACAGCCGACAGCCATTCTTAGTGGGACACCCGGTACTTTGAAGTGATAGTTAGGGGAAAAATGTAAAAAAGCAGTAAGTAATATGAAAGTTAAGTATCGACCAGTATCTTTGTCTTGAATCTTTGTAATATGCTACCATTACCTGCATTAAGGAATAAAAACACAAGTAAACAGTTGTTTTGATCAAAAGGTATCAAAAAATTAACGAACCAGTGAGCAACCACTAGCGAATCAACCCAGTGCGTCATCAGTGAAAAACTACGTATGTTATCAAGAAAATCCCCTGGTTACGGAAATATGATTTATTGTGGTATGACAACCTTATTTTAAATTATTTAACGTCTACCATGCTTGAGAAGTTGTTTAAAATGTACCCCTTCAATTTCCAAACACTGTCTCATTCTTTGTCTAAATTAATTTTGTACCATTTCAGGTGTCACTAATAAGCAGGCAAAACAAATTCGGTCTTTCATTTCATCGGAAATTGTAGGTGCAGTTGCCATCACTTGGTCCTTTATAAAGCCCCAGAAAAAGAAGTCAAGGGGGGTCAAATCTGGGGACCGAGCAGGACCAACTCGACCAATCCAACTGTTTTCAAATATTTCATTTGTGCTGCATAATAGAGCCCGTCCTGCTAAAGCCACATGTCAAGTGTATATGGTTGGTTTTATAACACAATCCAACAAAAAACAACTGTCTGTTTCTAAATAGCCAAATCCCGTTAATTTTGGGTCGAGAAAAGCGAATATGGCGATGACATTTTTTTTGTTAGCCCTTGTTTTCAATATACAGGGTTGGGCAAAATACATCTATGTTTCATTTCGAACGTCGATGTATTTAACACCGATGTTTTTTTGATACCATTGATGTTTATTTTAAACTTCGAAACATCGAGATGAAATCTGAACTCACCCTCCGAACGGTATAGTATCAAGGCTCAATGGTCAGTTAGCGTCCGTATTATTATTCTTATTTGCAATTGTAGGTACAGGAACTTGCTCGATTCTTTGGGATTCCCGGGTCGCATATTTAGAAATCGCGGACACATTAGCCGCTCGGAACAGTTCGGTGCTGCGAGTAATAGACTTGTAAAGTTCAGACACGCTAGACTAATACGTCGGCGATTTATAAATACACACATCAAACTTGTCCTCGATTGCGAAAAGATGGATTGGATGCCTGTTAGCGCCTGTTTAACCAATATAAGTATATAATTATTACTTAATTATATACTTGCATTGATTGTAGTAATTATTTACTTAGATTGGTTAAACAGGCGCTAACCGGCACTCAATCCATCTTTTCGCAATCGAGTCTGGGATTCCTCTGGCGGTGGGTAGTACTGGGTAGTGGTGGGTCGTTCGCGACTGATCCGGTTCAGGGATCCGGATCCTTACTGGGACCCGGGCGACCCGGTTCTTTTCTCCGATCTTAACCGGGTCACAGATCCAGCGGATAGACCTGACGTTTGGTTCAGGTGCGCTTAGCTTTTTCCGATCATATCTCGATCTCAGTCCATCGCGTTGAGTGAAGAGAAACTTGAACAGCGAAACTTATGGACCGCAGACTGCCGCGAGCTGCGACCCTCACCGCCCGAATCTCTTGCAGGCAGTGTTGCCTCTCCTACCGATTTTTCGGTAGATCTACCGATTTTCACCTCAATTTACCGATCTACCGAAAGCACATTGAATTATACCTAATTTTACGATTTAAGTTGTTGTCAACATGTCATTGTCAACTTAGTTGAGTATACTAGAGTCTACTAGAGACTAGAGAACAAGAGAACGCCCTAGTCCTATTAGAACACACGAGATGGCTAAACATTAACTACACTTTTCAATTTAAACTTGTTTCTTGTTTGTATTAAAGGTTGCCTATCAATGGTAGGCAACATTAATACTATAGAACAATAGAAAATAGAACGTCTAGTCTTATAAGAACACACGAGATGGCACGACATTGATTTCAACTCTCGGGGATTACCGCTTTTATTTGAAATTAAACGTTGGCCACAGATAAATATATAATTATGTTAACTACCAGTTGCACTTGCAGTAAATAATACACTATTTTAAAATTCTACCGAAAAATGTCGAAATCTACCGATTTTCTGCGAAGCATCTACCGAATTTGTTACAAGCGAGGGTGGCAACACTGCTTGCAGGTTACAGACTAACAGTAATTCTATAATGTATTGTATTACCGTGGTATTTCCCTGTAGCACGAGAAATCCCAGTAATTACCCGATAAATAAACAAAGCGTTATCCTTTTCTATTACATCTTAACATTAACAACGGTTGTGACATGCATTGCAGCTCACTCCATTCTGCAAATCTGCAGTTCCTCTTGCCTACCCTACGTTCGATAGATTTCACCAGACCTGGCAACGGCGCAGGCCACACGGTTAAGTTTATTAAATTCATTCGCGAGCGGAATCCGGCTCTAGGCGAACGATTCGACGGCGACCCACCCGATTGGAAACGAGACGTGCGAAAAGGACGAACTTCTTATAAGTTGCAGATCCGCGACCCGGTTCAGGGATTCGGATCTTTGTACTGATCTGGATCTGGAGATCCAGATCCCAAAAAAAAACCGAATTGCCCACCACTAGCGGTGGGACTCGTGCGGAATGTTAACAAAAACATTTCTGCAATACCGAAATGTTCCTAGCCGCTAATGTGTCGGCGATTTCTGAATATGCGACCTGGGATGCCCAAACAAACGAGCAGGGGAAACCCCGCACAATTGTGAATAAGAGTAAGAATACCAGGGGCGTATATACGGGGGGGGGGGGTAATGGGGGTAATTAACCCCCCCAGGAATTTTATAGACCTAACCTTTCACTGAAATTATAATATTCCAAAAAGTATTATCAGATCAACTGCAGCAATTTTTTTGTTCGATCTGGCAGTAGCGCTTTTTTACTTTCGTCGACAGAGCATCGCGCCAGGACGTGCCACGTGCCACTAACATGAAGACAAGCCGCCAAGCGTCAGAGACAAACGCATCGCCCCAATATATAATATCTGCAGAAAATGACGAATCTTATTTTAGAATTAACATATATTCCTCTGTTAGATAATATATTACAAGATCTCCAATTTCGTTTTAACGAGGAATCTTTATATACCTATGAGTTTAATATATTTTTTCTTTCCATTTTCATTTCAAAAACGGAGACTGAAACTACTCAGTCGATTGAAGTAGTTGCGGAGTATATAAGCAAACTTGAAAATACCCAAAATAAGGACTTAATACTTTTAAAATTAAAATTGGAATTTAGTATTTGGAAAAACATAAAAAAAAGCATTACAGATGGTATAGGTTTATATTCGTCCTGCGATGAAGATATTTTTCCAATAATAAAAAAATGCCTACAAGTTTTGGTCACTCTACCCGTTAGTGTAGCCTCAGCTGAAAAAAGTTTCTCCTCTCTGCGGCGCCTTAAAACGCGGCTTCGTTCAACAATGGGTCAGGATAGATTAGTTGGGCTATCACTTCTGTTCATACACAGAGACATCCAAGTAAATGTAGACCACGTCATAAAAAGATTTGCTAATAATACAAATAGACGACTTGATTTCACATTATAATTTTTTTTTAATTTCATGTTTTCTAGCCTTGCGAGTAGGTACTTATGTTTTGCTCAAGGGAATATTATCTTATTTTTTTGCTTTAACATGTTTTTATTAAATTTATCATTTTTTATAAAAATATATTTTTTGATAACTGTGTTAAGTATTTGCTATTTCTTTCATATGTATTTATATCTATTTATTAATATAGTATGTAAAAGTTATGTTATATTTAATTTTACTTGTTTTATATGTTTTTTACACAGAATAAGAAAATTAAATCATATCTTGTCTGCATTTCTGTTACCTATACACTTGTTCAATGCAAATATTAGAATCACAGAACTTGTGGACAAAAACGAAATTTGGGCGTGGCTCCTAAAATTTTTCGCCTGCGCCGCTATTTTTGTGCCTTCGACGCTATTTTAACCCTGCCACAATTTTTCCCTGGATCCGCGCCACTACCCCCCCCCCCCCAAACTGAAACTCTGGATGCGCCACTGAAGAATACTGACGCTGACTGAACTCATAGCGTCATAGTTTGGAATTGCATTGAGACTTGATACTATACCGTTCAGAGGGTGAGTTCAGATTTTATCTCGATGCTTCGATGTTTAGAATAAACATCGATGGTATCAACAAACATCGAAAATAAAACATTGATGTTAAAGACATCGATGATGCAAATGAAACATGGATGTTTTTTGCCCAATCCTGCATATTGAAAACAAGAGCTAATCTGAATTTTTTATGGTGATTTTCATGATTAGCAAGACAATATACTTCGGAGATGGCTATTTTTGAGCCCGAAACATTTTCGATGTTGAGTGGTGTAATTGGGGTAATTGGTTTCTTAAAAAATATGTGCACTTTTCTCCATTTAAGTATCCTTCAAAGAAATGCAGATCTATTCCCGATAATTCCACACCAGATATTGATTGACCAGGGATGTTGATTCTGAAGAGTTCTCTTCCAGTAGGGATTTTCCGGCGCCCGGTAGTACATATTGTGTCTGTTTTCCCTAAGGAAAACAACCAAACAAAAATTAGGAATTGAATTTCTAATAATGAGGAGTAACTTAAAATCCTACTTGCCCATAATTATGGAAAGTGGCTTTGTCAGAAAATATTGCATTCTTCCAGAACCCGTTTTCTTGTGGCCCAACTGCAAAAAAAAAGTGATATTCAAAGTCTTTTCCACACATGTGGTATGGATGAAACTTGTACAAGTGCAATATGGATATAACTGATTTTTGATTTATTCCGACATCTCTAGCAAGCCGCCTGGAACCTACATGAAGGTCAATAGCTGTCGCTCCTTAAACACCAACTGCCATGTTTTATTTATTTATTTACTTATTCATTTAACAGTACTTACAGAATTATTCCAAATAGTACTAGGTAAAAAACAAAGAAATAATTACAGAGAGCTTATACATTTTCTACAAACATATTTATACAAATGACAATACTTACTTACAAATAGAAATAATGAAGTAACAACAATAACGTTCCCAACTGTAGCGCTAATGGTACGGTGGATATACATGATTAGATCCGTAAGTTAATGCAGAAGGAGCCGTTTTAAGTTAGTTTTGAACTTCGATATAGACCATTCATAATGAAACTCATTGGGAACATGGGTATTTAAGTGACTCATGATTCGGTTGGAAGGACTGTTATGTCCGATGTCAGTTCTATACCGACTATGCCTATGGGTTGAGAAAGGTATTGCTTGACGGGTGTTACGTGATGGTACTCGGAAGTTGATCGATCTCAATAGGTCTGGACAATCTATCTACTTGCTGGTGATTTTATGACCAAACTATATAATTAAGAAGATCCGTCGCGTCTCCAACCTATCCAAGCCAAGCATGCTAAGGCGTTGGGAGTAAGACAGACTTGTTCGATCAATACGAAGCTTCCTTAACAAGAAGCTAGCGAACTTGGACTGCACTCGTTCAATTTTTGCAGAGTGGGTTTTATAGAAAGGGGACCATACTATGCAGCAATATTCAAGGTGACTACGGACTAATGAATAATATAATATCATCAAAACATTAATGTTGGTACAGTTAAAGCAAGTTCTTATAATGAAGCCTGCCATCCTAAATGATTTGGAGATTATGTTGTTTATGTGTTCCCTGAATCTGAGTTCGGTGTCAAAGATGACTCCTAAATCATTGATTAAAGCAACTCGGGAAATACTTTCATTGGACAGTGAGTAATTGAACAAGATTGGCTTTTTTGCGAGTGAATGATATAACCTTGCATTTGGATAGATTAATTTTCATGTTATTTAAGGTAAACCAGTCAGCGATTTTGTTGATGTCCCACTGCAGTATAAGACAGTCGCTATGATTATCGATCACCTTATATATTTTTAAGTCATCAGCATAAAACAGAAAGTAAGCGTTATCAAACACGGTACTGAAATCATTTATGAAAATAAGGAACAGGATAGGACCTAAGTGTGAACCCTGAGGTACACCCGATGTTACTGTTATTCTATCCGACAGCTGGCCATTAACACTAAAAAATTGAGATCTTTCGGCCAGATAGCTTGAGAACCATCTGAGAAGGGAACCAGATATTCTATATGAGGTCAGCTTAGCGATAAAAACATGATGGTCTACCCTATCAAAAGCTTTAGAGAAATCGAAATAGAGAGAGTCAACCTGAGCCCCAGAGTCCATTGCTGCCGCAAGGTAGTTTGTGTAAAGGCATAGATTGGTTTGAGTTGAGCGCTTAGGAGTAAATCCATGCTAATGTTCAGATATAATGTTTTTGAAAGCCGGCATCAGAAAATCAGAAAATCAACTCATGCGTTTAAGTTCTATTCCGAACTCATTGTATCGCCCTCAAACTGCCAATAGCACGACATCTGGTTTCCAGCCTTTTAAATGCCATGTCAGATTTCGGATTGTTAGGAAACCCTTCTGTCCACACTAGTGCAGCTTCTCTGTAGCTCTTTCTGCACTCCCCCAAATTAAATAACATATCAAGTTGCACATTAAAGTTTGTATCCATGTTTTGACAAATAAACTGAGAATGCTTAAAACTTCAAAATTTTCAACTGACGTAAATAAACATTACACATTTCCATGAGAACGCACATTCATTTCGAAATAAGTAAACTTGATTTATTGACAAAATTTATTTATTTTTTTTAGTTCAATCAAATTTTGGTTAATTATAATTCCGTAACCAGGTGAGCAAGTCAACATTTTTTTTGATAACATACGTAGTTTTTCACGTAGTTTCGAATTTTAGCAACAAAAATACATCATATAAAATTCCAAACCCTACCCTTTAAAATTGAGAAAGGGGTGAAATGTAAAGAAAATGGTTAAATATGTCCCCCCATATTCCTATTACCTCACCAAAATTTCATTAAAATATTTAAAACCGTTCTCGAGAAATTACCTTGTAACACTTTGAAAAACCATAATCTAAGCAAAGTGACAGAAAACCTCAACTACCTAAGCAATGACGCTTGGTTTTTAAGATTCCCTGTATGAACCATAATTTTTCTACTAGGTTCAAAATAAGCTGTTGGCAAATGTTACCTCATAAACACTTATAGGCCTTGTTACAGGAAGTTTAACTAAACGTTAGGCACTTGGATTTTCGTACTCTGTATCAAAAACTAATACGGAATTATCACTTCCTACTTGTGCAATAAATATCTTTTATTTTTAGGGAACAACGTACTTTAATTAGTGCTGACGTTAATTTCCAACGATATTTTTTTAGATAAGATTGAATTAACATTTTATGTAGGTAACAAACACAATCTACGACATTGGTCATTTTTATGCAACATGTCGTAATTTTTAAAGATTATACATTTTTTCTATATCTTGTTAAAATTAAGGGCAGTAAAATCTGGTGGTCGTGTGGAACAATTTTCATTACACATAGATAGAAAGAGACATAAATTCACTGGAAATTGACAGTGGTTCCTCGTGTATTTAATAATAATATTAATATTATTAATAATAATAATAATAAATGCCTTTATTGTAATGAATATATTACAAACGGCGAAGTTGAATTTATTCGTAACTAAATAGTACGTAATTAATAATCACTGTACTAAATAACTAATTAACCAAATAACAGAAAATTAGACTCTATAAATACAAAGTAACGTTACAATATTTACTATAGTAAGTAATATTTAAGTAATAAATACTGAAAACTTAGCATTATTAAAAATATAAAATTATATTTAAAATATAATTAAAAATATAATCAACCTGATTTGCGTACAATTCAGAGTAAATGAAATAAGAACTGTTATACAATATTTTGTATTATTTTTTTTTACTGAGAGCTTAAATTTGATGCCAGTAGAAAATTTCATGCTGGCAGGAACCTTATTGTAAAGTTTGGCTACACTAAAACTAAAGGATCTTTAAAAAAATATGTTGTGTAATGCAGAGGTGTAGTACCTAATTGTAGATTTTTGTCGAATATCCAGATTATGTTCATCATCGCGGAATTTAATTTTTTCATATAAATACTGAGGACGTCGTTTCAAAATAATTTTGTTATAAAGAACAAGTGCATGCAAAACTCGCCTTTCATCCATTCTTAGTCAATCAATATTCCACATGTTAGCAGAAACATCACGCTCTCGTCCTCTTTATACCTCCAACCAGACGGACGCAACAGTTCTGGATAAGCTGGATACGGTACACATCTGCACCCACCAGACATGGCCCATAGACCGCGTCCGCAAAATTAAAGTGTGCCAAAACAATCGAGTCACCTAGAACTCTTTTCATACTTTCATTTAGAATATTCTTATGACCAAATAGACAATAACGATTTTTTACCGAATTTCAAATTATTAGGAATTTGGCTTGCTTTATTTCATTAAAGGTAATTACGATCGTATTATAAAACAAATTTGCATTTGAACAGCACGAAAATTTATTGACTAAATCGATCAAAACAAATTGCTGGAAAATATTTTTAAGTTTCCAAAATGGCCGCTAGGGGGCACAACTACTAAGATATATCTAAGAAGTAAAATTTTATATATAGATTATCGCTATATTAAGGTTCTGTTTTAATGACGGAAATAAAAAGTTCGTTAATTTTTGCGGAAACTTGTTTCAAGACTTTTTTTGTATCTTCGAAAATATGGATGGAGGAAGCTTGTGGAAAAGGTACTTTTAAAATTGCTGTTTCTTCCATATGATTTACCCAAATTTACTCAGCTTAGGCTCGTTTAATAGACACTTCTAAACTTAAAAAACCGACTTTGATCGTGGTCGCTAGTGCATACCGCATCTTCTAGGTGGCGCTGTTTAAATAGGATTTAGTTTTTTTGAACTTTCGTAACATCTGGGGGTCCTGTTCGACTCTAAAATGACATTCAATCTGCACATTGATAAGCTGGTCAACGATTGTAATAGGATTCTTGGATTCATCAAGAGACAATGTGCGGATTTTCATTATCCTAAGACAATTATTACTCTTTATTATTCAAATGTTTTTAGCAAACTGCAATTTTCATCAGTCATATATGGAGCCCCAGATACAAAAATTCAATTGATAGACTAGAAAAAATCCAAAACAAATTTTTAAGATTTTTATGCTTTAAAACCCATTTCCGTATTGTCGACCATAACTATACTCAATCCCTCGATTACACTTCAAGATTCTTGAACTGGAAAAAAGAAGAACCATAACTGTTATCTTAGCAATGTTTAAGATTGTCAACAATATGTCCAATTCTCCCAATATTTTTTCCAAGATTCAAATTAATGTACCTGCTCGAACACTCCGCACTCATGACCTATTTCATATTCCATATTGTAGAACTAATTACTACCAAAACGCTCCTTTAGTAAGGATGGTAAAGGCTGTCAATTTGTATTGTGCTGATAGTGAGTAAGACTTATTTGCAACTAGTTTATTTACACTTAAACGAGAACTTAAACTTAGGTTCCTAGAATAGATTAGACCTCTTGTGATATGTAATGTACTGTGTGATTTTCTTAATTTAAGCGGGATATTGCTCTAGTAATATCAGGATACTATTTTTTGGAATTTGTTCCGTTTGTTTCCTAAGAGACCTTAATAAACAAATAATAAATAAATAAATAAAAACTAAATAGCATGATACATTTTTATAACACAGCTTTAAAGAGCATAAAAATAGTTACATTTTGGCGAAAACCGTGATTTGATATCATTATTTGTTTTCGATAACAAATGACTATTGTAACCAAATAGTTAGTGGTTACCGCTAAACGAAGGGAATGTAAATATTCATAATAGTCATAGTTTTTCATTAATTTAATATCAGCAATAATTTTTAAAGTAAATTATTAAAATGTTTATACTTTTAGTGCATTTATTTTGTGTGTATTCTCGCCTTAAATTCAAAAAAGAAAGTTTATCCAAGGACAAAAGCAAAAATGTCAAGATTATTTAACAACTAAACTGTAATAGCGTAATTTTTTTTTACAAATGATTTGTTCTGTTCTTTTTAAATAAACAGGTCTTAGTTATTGATATGTTCATTCGTAATTTTCACGATAACTGTTGAGTTTATGAATAGGGTATGATACATGAAACATACTTAGAATTCGATGCAAAATTCAAAAATGAAATAAAAAATAGATGTTACCATTTTAAAAAATTAAGTTGATGGCCGTAACTTAGTTTTGGGCTACCCTATATACTATATACATAAATTTATCAAAACAAAACCACATTTAGAAATAAAAATTAACGGGTCCAAGCATTTTTCCAAAAAAAAAAGACCGCCGGATGTTAAATTAATGTATATATTATTTATAAGTAATATATAATGTGATAATAAGTTTTTCAACTAGATTATAGATCTCTTTATAAAAATAAATCGTCGCTTAACTTATGCAACCCGGTATTATAACGATGAAAGAGGCAAATTTGGCATCCTTGTAAGAAGTATATAGTTACTGAGAGTGCCGCCACACAACCCAATGAGAGTGTGGCCACACTCTCAGTCCCTTATTATTCGCTTGAGAGCACAACCACCTCATTCAATATGAGAGTTCAGCCACTTCCCTTTCCCTTATTATTCGCTTGAGAGCACAACCACCTCATTCAATATGAGAGTTCAGATATTCCCCTTTCCCTTATTATTCGCTTGAGAGCAGACCCGCACACTCTAACCGTACGAATTTCACGCTACGACGTCATCGGGCTCGGAAGCCCTGCCATCGAACTCTTGCGAGACAATTAACCTTGTGCTCGGTTGAATTTAACAGCGTTAGCATAATCCGATATTCTACAGGGTGTTCATTGCTTAAACAAAGAATGAGATGGACAGACAGAGACATACAGCAGATAGAGAGAGAGAAAACAGTAAAAAAACAGCATTTAACAGTAAAAAACAGGAATCCAGACAGTGACATACAGACAGTGAGAGAGAAAAAAATAGGAATTTAACAGTAAAAAACAGGAATACAGTAACAAAAAAAAAAACAGGAACAACAGCGGTACTATATCATACACAGAGTAACTTTTCAGTAACTTTAGGGAGAAAAAAAACAAAATAAATAGTAACAGTTTCTATAATTGTATAGTAATTTTACATTTGCCAAAGCGCAATGCCAACAATTACCATTCTTATGAAAATAACATTCTGGAATTTTCTTAAATTTACTTAGCTTTGGTTCTTTACCAATAGGAATACTGTATATAGTTTCTTCATCAAAGAATTTTCGTAAGAAGTTTGCCTTTTCATTCCCTTTCACGTAAATCTTGGGTGACAGATAGCATTTTACCACATGGTTTAAAATACTATTAATTTTATGGAGACTTATATATCCGCAGTCCCATTCAAGACCATGATATTCTTCTGCCCAAGTCACGGTTTTCAAATCTTCAACAGTTAACAAATTTTTCTTAAATGGTGATTTAAATAGATAGTTTGAACAGCGAATCCCATCATAAATCGCTAATTCTTTTGGGACGTAACCAAAGGAGCAGTGGTATCCTTGAATGTCCATAAAAACAGATGCCTCGCTCATGTTATGTCAGTAAATGAGGTTCGAAAGTTACGGAATTACCCTACTCACAATTACCCCACTCAAATATTATCTAACCTTTTGATTAAAGTATGGAAGGAGATTTTGCTTTAAAATGAGACTTGCAAGACATTTAGTTATTGTTAATAATGCATTCTTCAAGTAGTGCATTAAGCCAGCATGTTAGGAAATTACATAAGACCTTTTGTGAGAAGATTAATGAGCAATATTATTTAGCTATGCAAAGTAACCCGCAGTGGTGTAACTTCTATCAAGACCAAGCAGAACATTATGGAAGAGGTGCTGACGCATGCGTAGATTTTTTTGAAAGTTTCAACTTGGTGGATCTGGTGCAAGAATTCAACAGCCGTGGGTTTTTTGCAGAACTACTCAGTTTAAAACCCTATGTTACGGATCCTATAGTATTGGAGGCAATCAATATAATTGATGAAGAAGAGGAACCTCTGAACATGTCGGCTTAATATACTAATTATAATGTAGACTAAAATTAAAAATAAAACAGTAAATACAAATAAATTTCTTTTATTCATTCATCAAAAAGTTTTCGTACAGATAAAACACGTTAGATAATGCACAAACAGAAGGTGACCTTGAATGATATATACATCTGGGTGTTGATTGAGGCAAGGCTGGTTCTTCGTCTAGTTCGATTATGGGCTTGGAAGAATATTTTCTTAGAAACTTTGCTTTTTCTGGTCCTTTAACATAAATAAATTCACTATTTTCAGTAATTTTCTTAGCTATATCGCTGAAATGATGAAGAGGGGTAGGTCCTAGGTTCCAGTTTATGCAATGATGATTTTTCATTAACCAGGTAGCTTGCTTGTATTGTTCCTTAGGAAGCAAATTTATTGCAAAGGGTTGTTTGAAAACATAGTGACTTATTTTATAGCCATCAAAGGTTGCCAATTCCTTAGGTATAAATTTATTATGTTCGTCCTTAAACCCTTGTACATCAATAACAATTCTGGAACCCATCATTAATTTTTAAAGCAGAAGAATTTTTAAACATAGAAAACTTTTTAGAATAGTGTTCGATATCCTTTTTAAGTATATTTAACTTATACATAAAAGTGTGTAATCGTTCAGAAAACTCCTCTTCTAAAGACATTCTCACCACTACTAAGCTTCGTAAATAACTGAATATATATAAAACATTAGTCCGGGTGGTAGGGGATTTAAAGTTGCTTTACTATTTTTGTTAGCGGATTGTAACTGAATATTTTATCATGAATAATGAGACAATATGCAGCGGTTTTGGCAGGTATTTTTTCCTTTGTTTCAAATTCAATCCTCATAGTAACTGGACCAGTTTGTAACAGATCCCTTTGATGTGAACAATTTATGTAGGAAATAGGCGCATTACTCTTAAACTCGGTAGGACTAAAAACTGGTTCCATCGGAGAGTTATAATATACTTGACGAAAATCACAAAACATTTCATAGAGTGTAGCGAATTTGTTGTTTTTAAAATCGAGTTGAAGGTCGTTATAGGGATATCGTTCAGAGTTTAAAAATACATTTATATTTCTTAATTCACAGTGATCAAATTTACTCATATCCATTTTAATATTGCCACGCCTATTCTTTTGGAAAGCGATTAAAACATGACGAGGTGTTTCAACCTTGGTAGAAGTTTTTACAGGCCAATTATGCCTTGTAGTTTCTAGTAATTCAGGATATTCAACTAGCTCCCAACTTCGAAAAGTAATTAGTATGTCACTGTTTTTCTCGACAAGTTTCGTTAATGCCAATTCTTGGGGGATTGCCGGAGTAAGATGTGGAACCCTCCAGCAAAGTCTTGTGATTACAATTTTTGCTGTTTCCGCAGCCTCGGTAGTGCGCAGTAATGAATCAACCGAATCATTACTTCTAACGAGTATTAGCTCTTGTTGAGAATTCAGGATAATTTTATTGTAATCTTCAAAGAACCCTGAATACATCTTTAATGGAATGCACAAAGAGACGTTTCCTTTGTCATCGGTCATAATTTTATCAGTTGCTTTCGCTTTGGGATACCAGCCGGCATTTTCCAATTTTGCGCTTTCGTTTTGGTTAAACGACGTATAACCCTTAAGTGTTGAAGTGATGCCGAGATCTCTAACAGAGTCAATAGTAACACCGTTTAAAACATAACGCATTTCTTTAAACAAGAAGGCTGGGGCGTTGTTGACTAAAAAAGTGTTTGCTAACGGTGCACCATCCTCTTTGGTAACTTGTAATTCCAAATATATTTCACTTTTGCAGGGCAAGGGATACTTCCCGGTCTGTTGCAGGGCAATGCGAATTTCATCATTTGGTCCGAGTTTTGTTGGATTAAAGGGATCGAAGGAAAATACCTCCCAACTTAATATTGAATCATCAACAAGAACATTTTCTTTAACGTTTAGATACTCCATATTTTATTTAATTTTAAAACCCAAACTTATAAGAAACTGTCTATTTAACGGTGTTAGTCTTTGAGAGTTCTGTTTATTACTGAGAAAATTACGATTGTTTTCTTTCTTATTAAGCTTTCCACTAAAATATTGATTTTTCCTGTTATAAATAATCACCATCGTTCATCTAATTTTTTAAGATGTAGTCTTAAAGTTATGGTTTCTTCTCTAAAATTAACACGTTCTCCCTCTTGGTCTAATATTTTAATAATTATTTTATCTATTACCTTGGCAGTAACTGGGAAGTATATAACGTTTTGGGGTGATTCTATTATTTTAAAACCAGGAGCCACACTGGGGAAAAATTGATGTATTATATGAACTGGATTACCATTTAAGTATGAACCTTCAGCGATACTGCAGTCGATATTTATTGAGTTTACTTTAATTATTTCTGCAGGTCGTTCAGAAATATGAATTTCTCTCGAATCTAGTATCTGATTTTGAAATCCCAACAATGTGCCTATAGAGCCGTCTCTAAAAATAATAGTTTCGGAGCATTTAATTACTGAACGCAACGTATTATTATTAGCGTTAAGATAAAATGAAATTTGTTTTTCTTCTAATTTGTCTTGCAGTAATTTGTTGATATTATCAATTTCATAACTTCCGGGCGGGATAGTTATAAATTCACCAGTTTCACCGTAAAAGAAACGATTATTACTCTCATCAATGTTGGGAATTGCATTAAATGTTTCAAAATTTACAAGTCCAATAACATAATCGATATTTTCCTCTAGATATATGGGAGGGTGAAATTCAGTAGTTAAGATGGCTGAATTGCCGCTAATAACAAAACTATAGGACATGCCCCTTTAATATTTCGCAAATGAATAAATCTTTATTGGGTATCATGTGTTATTATAAAGAAATATTAGACACAACTGTCCGCAATTTGTCGCGTTAAAATCTTGAAACCTGTTATAATTATAATTTATAACATTTTTATTTTTATCGCTGAAGAAATATGTTATTAATTCAGCTGGTGGTCGTAGATTACCATAGCTATCAAAATAGGTTATTTGTTTTTCTTTTTTTATGTAGGCTGTCCAATGAGTCCCCTTACCGTTATAATCATCTAGATTAATAATACCACTTTCATTGTCTTTTATTTTTTTAGGAAGTTTATTTCTCATAAATATACCTCTAAACTTAGGAATTTGTAAAAATTTGATGTATTTAAGTAAATCATAATTAGTAAGAGTTTTTAGGGGTATATGTTTTAACAGTTTTTTGAATAGGGCTTCAAATACAAACCACACCCCGATTTATAGGGTTTTAAATACAGTCCGCTTCCTTTTTGTCCTATTGCTATAGACTCCATCGTTTGATTATGTCTTTTATCTTCTTCTAATTTTTGTTTGGCTGCTTTTGCGTCGTTGATGGCTTTTGCTACTCCTGCGGCGCCCCCTCCTAGAGCGCCTAAAGCTGACAGGCCCGCAAATAATGGTATAAGTGGTAAAAATCCACCACTCTTTGGAATAGGTATTACTCTTCTTTTAGGTACTTGAACCTTACCACTTTTTTTAACTGATTTCATAGCTGCTTTAATACCCTCATGTAAACTTTTAAACTGCTTTCCCTTAAGTCCTTTTCTTGCTTGCGCAATGGCTTGATGCAAAGTTATTCCTCGCCCTTTTGTCTTTTTTCTTTTTAGACCCATACCCAACTTTCGTTTGACGTTCATAGTGCCACTAATGCCTAACGCTGCCACTTTTTCTCCAAAACTAGCGTCCTTTGCTCTGAATCGGGCTATTGCTTTCTCAGACAGTAATTTATCGGCAACGTTCCTTCTGTTTATATCGTTTGATTGCGAATATGCAATGTCGTGCTCTTTGCAGGCCTCGTCTAATAAATTGATTCCCTTGTCACTTCTTGATAATCTTTTTTCTAATTTTGTCCCGGGCCCACAGAAATTGTAACCAGGAAGATGTAATTCAAAGGGTAATTTATTGATAAGCGTGTTTAGTAAACCAGATCCTCTTTGCTTGTCGTTCGACTTGTAAGTAACACGTTTGTTGTGTGATTGAAACATTATATAGTTAAAGTCTTAACATAGAATGATTAGTTTTACTTTGACAGTGAACTTAAGTACTTTTATATAATATGAGAGTTGAAAAGCAACCATACTCTGTAATAATTAAGAATCATGATACATCAACAAATAAATTTAGAAAACACGGAAGACTGTTTGAAGGAAGTAGCAAAAGATGTTTAATTATTGGTCCGTCAGGTTGTGGTAAAACAAACGTTGTAATTGGCTTAATTGAAGATCCCAACGGTTTACGATTTGAAAATTTATATATTTATTCAAAATCTTTGTATCAGCCCAAGTATGAATATTTAAGAACACTTTTTAAGCCAATAAAGGAAATTGGTTATTACGAATCCGAGGACGAAGAGAATATAATTGCACCCCAAGAAGTAATGCCAAACGCACTAATAATTTTTGACGACATAGTTTGTTGCAATCAGTCAATTGTAAAGGATTACTTTTGTTTTGGAAGACATAGAAATACTGATTGTTTCTACTTGTGTCAAACATATTCTTCTATTCCTAAGCAGCTAATTCGTGACAATGCAAATTTAATTGTTATTTTTCAACAAGACAATACAAATTTAAAACATGTTTATAATGATCACGTTAACGTTGATATGACCTTTAATCAGTTTAAAGAAATGTGTTTATTGTGCTGGCGAGAGAAATTTGGATTCATGGTAATAGATAAAGATTCCGGTATAAATTCAGGTAGATATCGAAAAGGTTTCGATTCCTACATTTACTTATAAAAACAACACCACTAGACAAAAACAGCTATTTCAAAATATACAGTCATGAATGAACAATTAGCAAGACAACTTGTTAAATCAAGAAAGGCAGTTAAGAAAAAATTTCAAGCTTTAAAAAATGCTGAATTTGAGTCTCATTCGAGGCTGGAAGAAACTTATAAACCAATAACACAACCTTTGCAAGAATTAATTTCAACCATTGGTAAAATTGAACCTGTTGTCATAAAAGATGAGGAGCCGTCATTTACAAGGTTTTATAAAACATCAACCCCCCAAAGAACAAAAAACATAAGAAAAACTGGGAAGACCCCAGTTCTACCAACAGAAATACCCTCCTTTTTTGATACTAGCGTCGCTTCAGTGAGTCATATCCCAACCATACAAGAAACTAGTGTTATAGCTGAAACAGCGCCATTATCTTCATCATCCGATTCAACGATAGGAAATCTTTCAGATCTATTGGAACAAACTAGACAAACAATCCAGACTTATGTTGGTACACCTGGATATCAAGATTGGCTAAACGACTTTGACAACTTACCTCGTAAATACATTGATGAAGGTGTCAAGGATTTAGAACATACGTTTGATCACCATTATGGTATAGTTCATGATTTGGAAACGGAAAAATTTTTTTTGGACTAACACAAGAACCTGTAGAAATTATTGGAAAAGATATTAAAGTAAAAGAGATTACCTATCAAGGCACCCCCGGTTTATATGAATTAATATTTAAAAAAGATCCAAAAGGTTACAGTGCTAAAGACTTGGATAATTATATGGATATTCTAGCACGAACTAATGCATATCGTAGGAATAATAGTCCTGACGAGCAAGTTCAAGGGAATGGATCGCGTAAATATGTTACAATAATTGGACCATACTTACAAAAAAAAGGAATAACAAAAACAAGAGCTCTTAATCCTGCAGCCGAAAGGTTTATCTCAACATTCACAAGACGTAAGGCTCCGTATAGAGCTCAAAGAACAACTACAGAAGGATCAGGTTTAACTCTTAAAGTTAATAAAAATAATACTGATTATGTATATTGGGATAATGTTAACGAGCTTGTTGATAGACTTCGTTTATTGGTGGCCTCAACGAATGCTGGCCATACCGGTCATAATAATGAAGCAATATTAATCATTGAGGAGCTCAAGGAGGCTAACGTCATCATATAAGTGAATGTTACACCTGTTTCAGAACACTTACAAAATGACTATCGACAAATTTGGTCGCCACATTTCAAAAAATTTAAATTATATTGAAAACAAGGTAGTTGAACACTTTAAATATGAATTGCAACAAAATCACTTGGAAACTTCAAATTTTAAAAAAGAATTAATGATACAAAATAAACGATCACTTGAAAATGTTGAAAATATTAGCAATGTGGCGAAAAAGTTAAAATTTTGTGAAGACCAAGTACTAACATTAGAGCAAAAATATACACAGGAAGAAAATTCCGGCAAGGAAACTATAAAAAATATCAACAAGAGAATATTAAATAATACAAGTGAAAATATCGCCTTGAAAGCTGATATTGAAAAAATAAACAAAATAATGAACACAAAAATTAAAGAAGTAGTATTTTTCAATGCAAAGGAAAAAATTAAAGCCTTTAGAGCAAATGTTGAAAATTTAAATACAACTAAAGCAGAAATAGTGGATAGTTTTCTTAATGGTCGACAAATTTATGAGCTGCCTTTATCAGAAAGGCGGATTGTAATTAGTATTAATTCTGTCTTGCAAAGCATTGTTAAGAAATTACATGAAGAAATAAATAACATAGATAAAGGGATGGGCGAACTAGACACAATACTTAATCCTACATCACTAAAATATCTAAACACTAAAATTAAAGATAATCTTGATGATGTAAGCAAAAATATTGATAAAATTGTCGAATATTTTAAAGAAGATACAGTAATTTTAAGTGAAAAGCTTAAAGAATGGGATGATACGTATAAAAGCTATTGGGATAATTATTTTGTTAAATCATTTGATTAATCGTAATGTCTATCGCTAAGGAAACAGTTGTCGACGAATTACATAAACCTGCTAGGAGAAATTACAAAAGGAGAAGGGTGGTTATTAGGAGCTTGAACGACTTGTGGCAGGCTGATTTGGTAGAAATGCTTCCCTATGCTAAATTAAACAGGGGATATAGATATATTTTGATAGTAATAAACACATTTTCAAAATACGTCTGGGCTCAACCCCTTAAAAGTAAGCAAGGAAAAGAGGTTACTCGAGCTATGAAAACAATATTAGACCAAACCAGTAAACCCACAAATTTACAAACTGATTTAGGCAAGGAGTTTTACAATAAAGATTTTCAACAGCTTATGAACGAGTTTAAAATCAATCATTACAGCACTTTTTCCAACCTGAAAGCAAGTATAGTTGAACGCGTTAATCGAACTCTTAAAAATATTATGTGGAAATATTTTAGTAATCAAGGTAGTTATAAATGGTATACAGCGTTGCCAAGTATTGTTGAAAAATATAATAATACCACTCATAGCACTACTGGTTATAAACCGGTTGATGTTAACCCAGGAAATGAAAAAACAATATTACAAAATTCTTTCACTTTTAAAAAAATAGTCGACTTGGATCGTAGAAAGTTTAAAGTTAATGACTTTGTTCGCATTTCGAAGCAAAGGGAGTTGTTCGCAAAAGGCTATACACCCAATTGGTCGACTGAAATTTTTCAAATAAGAAAAGTAAACCTGACAAACCCCACCACGTATCTTCTGAAAGATGAGAAAAATGAAAAAATTGAAGGTGGATTCTATCAAGAGGAGTTACAAAAAGTGCAATATCCAGACGTATATTTAGTTGAAAAAATATTAAGAAAAAAAGGAAGTCAAGTATTTGTTAAATGGTTGGGCCTTGACAAATCTAACAATTCATGGATTCCCAAAAAAGATGTTTTGTAATATATTATAATTAAGAAATAAAACAAGTATGTTAATCAAATGTATTTTATTACTAATTAAACCTATTAGCATATATTCTATGTTTTTCATTTAAAATATTAAAAAGTTCAATTTCAAATTGCTGAATTCGTCTTTTGAATCGTAGTTGGTCCAGATATTGGCTTCTAAAATTACTCTTTCGGGCGCTCCTATAGGCAAAGGACCATACCACAAGCATATGAACTTCATTTTGCTCACTGAAAGTCACTGTTTTCTTCATATTTCCTTTTCTGTCCATTTCTCATAATCAAATTTTCCAACTCGTTCGGAAATATTGTCAGCAACTCGAACATTGTGCATACATTTTCGCTGTTTGGATTATGATTTGGATTTAAAACATTATATATGTTTGCAAGCAGGTCCCCTGAATGTTTCAGACTAGTTTTAAACACATTGAAATATTGTGGAAACTCCTGTCTTTTAATTATTTGAATCCTGTAATTAATTAGTTCCTTAAGAGCCCATAAATTGTCCATGGACTCGCAAGCAAGAGTCACGTAATAGCCATCACTTTTTTTAATTTTTATTACAGGCTGTTGTTGATACATTTCGAAATAAACTGTGAAATTTGCAAACTTTACAGGAGTCGTGTCCGCATTAAGTGAATAAAAATACCCCATCAGAATGCCTTGATAAGAAAGTAAATTTTTCCAGTCTTCTTCAGACAGGAATATTTTGAAACCATTGTGACCGCCAATAATTACTTTCGGGGCAAAATTCTCCAAATTTAACCCAATGCTTATAAATTTTGTTGAGGACTTGTTCAAGTAATAGATTTTAGCATTTAAAATTTTTTCATTAAATTTATTTTCACTGCTAACCTCACTTTTGTTTGGGGGATACTCAAAACCTTGATTAAATGTCGAATACATCTTGTTTAGTGAATTGTAAGACAAAAATGCATTCTTATTATAACCGTCTCCCTACCAACTTTCCTTAAAAGGTCAAGGTATGTGAACATTAAAGCACAACAGATTTTTTTTTCTTAATACATTTATTTCATATTAACATAACTAGGTATAAACATATTTAGTAGAAATAGCAGAATAATAAACAGTGGTACTAGTATTTTATAATCGTTTTGGGTCCCTTGTAATATTTGGTCTTTCATTTTATATCGCCACATACACTCCATTAGATCACAGTTTTTATGAAATTTATAATGTTCCTCAATGGGAGAGTCCTGAGATCTCCAATCAAATATCTCTACCCCGCAGTAATAACATCGACAAGAATCCTCAATCATCAGATAGTAAAATCCACAGATTGCTAATATTTCAGGTGATAATTTTCCTGTCCATCTTTTAAACGAGCGTATTCTTTGATCGTATGTTCTATAAGAAACATTGTCAATTTCCTTATCAAAGGATTCTGCACACATTATTAATAATTGATTAAAACTGAAATATTTCACAGTTGTGGACCTTAATATACTCACAATTGAGGCGGGAGTTACCAATTTTCTTGATCCTTAGACCACTCGTAGAGAGGGATATCCTGGTGACCCCATGCGAGACTATCGAAAGAATTTGGAATCTTATAGCGCTTATCGTCGGTCGACGTAAGGGCTACTTTATTAACGAGCTCCGTAAAAATATTATGTGACCTAGATCTGAACAAATACATACTACAAAAAGTTTTAGAGTTATTTTCAACAACATCCTTGTAATGAGTCAAGTTCAATTGTTTATTAATACTACTTTTTTTAATTCCTTTCGCTTTTTTAAGTAACGTTTTTTTAGTTTTAACACAATAAGCTTTAGCACCGGTGCCATAAAAGCTTTCTATGGGTTCGCCAGCATATTCGTCTTTAAATTTACCTACTACAGCTTTTGTTATTGGCATGTCGTGTATGTTATTAGGCTTGTAATTTGAGGTGTCAAAGTCTTCGATATGATGTTTAATATCTTCATATACATTTTCGGTCTCGATTTCCAAGATAAACGAGTCAGTATCTGTGTACAGTAGTTTAACCTTTTCTTGATATAATGGTTTTAAGAAATCGTAAAAGAAACTATACATAACCGTTTTAGATAGGTCTAAAATAGAGAATCCTGCGTACACGGGCTTATCATAGTTGATCAAAACTTTTTGCATGTGAATAGCAGCCAAGTTTTCATTATACACAAATGAGTCTTTAAAATATGGTTTTGAAATAAGGTTTTCCGCACCGTCCTTTCGTACATTTTTTGACCACTCTGTAACCAACCTAATGTCAGTTCTTTTTTCAACATTTTCCATCGTCTTCCCATATATACTGTTATTAGCCAATTTATACGTACTTCTTTCAAACTCGGTTTTAGATTCGTTTCTTAATTTTGTGTTTAAATCGATATACTTTTTTAGCCAAGGTGATTGAGTAAACTCTAACACTCTGTGAATTTTAGTTAATTTTAGTCCATGTTGAAGGCACTGCTTAAGTAACATGTAATGAATCACGTACTTTTCCTTGTTTTTTAAATTTGGAATTAATTTTGAACATTTAGAATTGGGCGGTTGATAACTTTCAGGACAAAAAGGAAATTCACTATGTAGATCATGTAGCTCACCCGGGTAGGCCAGATCCACTTCTAAAACATACCCCTTATCAGACGTATCGGAAATATTTGTGACATTAAAATTTACAATTTCTTCTGGAGATAACCAAATAAAATCTTTTTGTGGTAGGTATTGAGACATTGCCTTTCCGTACAGGTTATTTGCATCCACGTATAAAATATACTTATCGGGTTTAGACTTATCGTGATTTGGCATAAACCGATTATTTGCTTCGGATTTCCTACAAACACAGGTACTGACCCCTCCTCTTACACTATCTTTAAAAAAATGTAACATGTTTACGTCCGTCAATAATTCTAATTCCGTCCCTGAGTGTAATAAAAAAGCAGAAAAGCTGAAACTCGGAAAACTTATATATGCCACGGGATCTAGAGTGTATGTATTAAGACAAGTTTTCCTAAAGTTTTGAAATACATCTGCCAAAAGTAAAACGTCAGATTTCAAATAGATATCAGAATATTGCCCAATAGACTTACACTCAAACAAGTTCCATACCTTCTTTGCGCGTTCGTACTCTTGGTCACTAATATGTTCCTCTATCAAGTCATTATAAAATTGTTCTTTTTCGGGCAATGAGGCTTCTTGTAATTTTGTGTAACTATCGATGTAGTTATAAGGAAAAACACCTTTTTGACGAATAAAATCAAACTGTTCCTTATCCTTAAAATATTTTGATATTTCCAAGCATTGCTCATCTTTTAAAGTTTCCGCAAGTTTTGATAAAGAATAGGGTAAAAATTGAAAAGAGTCTATAAACCTAATGGAAAAACATTTTTTCTTTTGTTTTCCAGTTTTTTTATCGAAATATAGACCTACCTCAAGAAACTTCTCAAAGGTAATATATTTTTCCTTATTTTGGGCAATTACCTTCAGCCGTTCCTTGTTCTGGCAAAGGTTTTTTATAAATAGATGGGTATCGTAATTTTTTAGGTTATGTAAGACAACAGGAATGAAATTGGGTATCTTAAAATTTAAGTTACACACTGAATGTGCGGGCCCCCGGTACTTCCCAGTCAGATGACAGTGATCCGCAACTTTTTCTTTCTCTGTTTCGATTATTTTTTTACAAATGTGACACTCCTTTGTATAAGTATGACGTAATTTTTCCAATTCACTTAAAGGGTTCATTGGTTTTTTGTGGTGTAAATATTTATTATAAATAGAGTATACATCTCTGTCTAACATATCTATAAAAACCTTTGCACAATCAAGGCCCTGAAAAAGTTCAAATTTTGAAGCCTCATCGTCAAAAGAACACTTTATGTAATACGCGAAGGAATATGGAACATGTTCGTATTTTTTCAACGTGTAAGGACGGTTTGCTTCCAAGTCATTGGTCCCATTATTTAAAGGTTTAAGAATACATTCGAAATCTGCGTAAATGACGAATGGAACTTCCATTTTTTTTTCAATATTAGTAAATTTCAAAATATTTCCCGGTACCATGTTGCCAAATTTATCTATTTTATTTTCTGTGCTTGGTAAAGTAACACGTATATGACCGCAGTCGTAAATGGTATGTTTGGTTAATTCTTCATTAGATGTAAAATATTGGAGACAGCCGTCACAAAAATATTTTTCTCCATTGTGTTTAGTTATTTGACTAGAAACTAACCTAGACAAATCGGAAATTAAACAATAGTGGAAATTCCCATCGTCATCGCCTATTAACAATAAATTAATGTGTTTATTTTGTTTGACCTTTGTATAATGTAAAGGCCCAATCACTTCATACTTGGATTTAAAATCTGTTTTTAGTTTTTCTAAGCCATAAACGTTAATCGATACATTATTTTGCAATTCAAATTTTGAGATATTAATAATTTTAACGGGAGTTTCAATACCTGAAATATCCAAGACATCTGCAAAATGTGGGTATGATGATGTTTCAAACTCTAATCCCGTAGGGGGGTGCAAGGCTGCAACGACTGACCAGAAGAAACAAAATTCATCATTGTTCCTGATATTGATTGTAGCACGTTTCATCTGAATTTCCTGGGGTAGTTCAATATGCGAAGAAGCTCTGAGGGGGTTGTATTTATTAACGTTAACTTCCAAATGAATAATGTTGATCAAGCTCCATCCTGTAAAAGACAACTTTTAGAACTATGTTCAAAAACAGAGATGTTACCTTAAAATTTAAAATAATTTCTTTTTACCTGAGTCTCTTTCTGCCATTTCGTCAGTTTTTACGTCGATTATCTTGCACATATCTGCAATATACTGGGCTAGGTCCGAAGCTTGACAAAGTGTTTCAAATCTAGTGTTAAAAGACTTCACACTATGAATTCCATTAACGGGATTTACATATAGTCCAAACAACTCCAAATTTGATTTAATGCACGTATGTTTTTGTACTTCTGCTCCTAATAAGTCCATCACTTTTTGAAATATGTCACCAAAAAATGTATTCACGTTAATATGGTGCCCCTCAGGTTTGATTCTGTAGGATATGATTCTTCCTTTAAAGGCAGCCTTAATCGTTTCAATACCATTTGAAAATTTTGCAACATTATTTTTATGTTCGTTTGTGCGCAGATGACTCGTAAATAACATTGTTGCGCAGAATTTTTTACAATCTGCACAATATTTCGATGTTGGTTCTAAAAACAAATATATAATTTACAGTCTTGCAAAAGCGGAACATTGCATTGACTCTTATTAACAAATATTATCCTTACCTGTTTTCTTAGAAGTTTTCTGCCTTTTCGCTTTTTTCATCTCATTCAACTGTGATTTCTTCCGATCACAGTACTGTTTCAAGTGACGCAGTAAACTATCTTTTCTGGAAAATGACTTGTTGCAGGTGATACAAACGTGCGCCATTTCCTTTTAATTACAATTTGTAATAAATACAACTTAGTGAACCTCTGAGTAACCAGTTTCAATTAACTAAGAAATATCTTATGTTATCTTTTAATACTATCGAGGGTGTGTGTGGGGGAGGGAGAAATTAATTAACTATTGAGAAAAATTCTGTTCTATATTGTTCGCGCATTTTTCAAATACTTCCACTATTCGATTCCATTTCTGTCTTTCCCTTAAGGTCATATTATCCGTACGATACTCTGAAAAATCTGTTAAACATACGCGTAAACTCATTAAAGTAGCTTTAATTTTACGTTTTTTCCTTTATACTTCATCTTTACTTATCTCTGATTTTTTAATTGAAAAATTTTTATCTTTAGTTTGTGTTCCCACGTTCAAAAGATTAGTATTGTTTGTTTGTACTGAAACGGAATTTTTTTCTTTTTAGAAGCATTATTTGATACTATATCACAAGGAGTTAATTCATTGGGAAGCCCCTCAAAATTACTAGCAAGCAAACTAGCATTTTTTGACAAGAGATCTTTGCTCGCTGTTGATTCTTCGTCAGCCCTAGTTATTTCTGGTTTAAAAATAATTCCTGATTGCTTTGGTAATTCTAACAACCCATTACCCTTTAAATCTGTTTGCCCTATGGTATCTAATTCATCTACAATTTTTTTAATGTCCTCTGCAGAATATAAATCTTGATCAAATATATCATTATTCAACACCGGAGATAAACAATTAAACACCTTGTCTGAATCATCACTAACCTTTTTTGCTGGAATTAAAATATTTTGTAATACATTAATAACTGGTTTCTCTGGGTTACCCGACGAGGTATTCATTACACGCACGTTCAGTAAAGATATCAAACTATTCTGACTATTTATAGGATTAACATGTCTGTGGAGATTTCTATTTTTATCACACAGCAGTGAGAAAGTGAAAGTATCAATGCACCCAAGAGGTAAGTCTGCCAATTACACAAATCACAATTAGTCATAAACCAACTGTGACGTCAGCCGCTCCGTCTAACCTTGAAGATCCAGTCGCTCCCATCGACCATAGTTGCTCTGGATGAGAGTTGTCGATCCCCTCGAATATCCCGCAGACGCCACCCAAGCAAGCCAGCGAGGAGAAAATTGTGAAATATATTAATGGCAATAAAACAATTTACTTGAATGTTATCTTTTATTTCTCTTTTTATACAGTAAGTACAAAAAAAAAAAACATTTACTATTTCTTAGTCATTTCGAATTAAAGCAATATTTTCTTTTAAACCTATTATTCTAAATTCGAGCATTAATTAAATATTTAGGAAGAATACAATTAAATCGCAAAATTATACTGTGACATAATTAAAATCCCAGGTCATGCTGATGTCTGGGTGAAAGCCGATCCGTTAGACGTCGCAGCATGAAATTCGTACGGTTAGAGTGTGCGGGTCTGCTCTCAAGCGAATAATAAGGGAAAGGGGAATATCTGAACTCTCATATTGAGTGTTGTGGTTGTGCTCTCAAGCGAATAATAAGGGAAAGGGAAGTGGCTGAACTCTCATATTGAATGAGGTGGTTGTGCTCTCAAGCGAATAATAAGGGACTGAGAGTGTGGCCACACTCTCATTGGGTTGTGTGGCGGCACTCTCAGTAACTATATACTGTAAGAGATTGTTATCGATAGCAAAAGACGATTCTATTTTCTGTAGGGGGGCAAGCCCTCGAGCGATTTCCACGGCAAAAAATCTTCGGAATGATTTTCGATAATTTCCCAATCCCGAAATGTATTTTGAAGATTATTTACCAAATAAAAAACTAACGATTTCTGACGGGTGAGATTTTCACTTTTGACAAGGGTGATTGTCACCGGAGAGCGGGAGATTATCGCTGGATTTCTGACGGGTGAGATTTTCACTTTTGACAAGGGTGATTTTCGCTGAATAATCAGGTGAAAATCAACCCGCTTTTATAATGGATGAGGTAAATAATCTGTCAAATTTATCATCGTGTCACTCGTGTCCGTGTCACCCCTTTTGACATTTTTGAATTTGAGTTTCTTTTTGATATATCTTCCAATTTATGTATACAACTTAACCTCATTACACAGGAAGTTTTTCATTATTTACCTATATAGGTGATTATTTATTATTGTTATTTACCTATAGGTAGAGAAATCCTACTTCTCATTAGAGGAAGGAAGTAAATAAGGGCGATTTCTCAAGTTAGTAGTAGAAAAAAATATCTTTTGGTATTAAACTAACTAGGCAATCCAAACCAGGTTATGTTTGCCTGCCACGGTCATATTGGAGTCACCAAAGTGCTTACAATATGGCCGTCGACGGCAAACGTCAGAAAAATTAACCTTTATTTTTTGTGTGAACGTCAGTGTCAGTTTAAACAGCGATATTGGTTTTATTTGTTTTATTAAGTTATTGTTATTCAATTTGTGTCTTTTTCTGTTATTTATATTTAATAACGCTTAAAGTTGATGATGTTAACAATGGCAAGTGTATATCTACACACAGCACAGGACTCGACTGTAAACTAAGCATTGAATCCGTGTATATTTGCCACATATTTGCCTTCAGCGGCCATACTGAATGGTTTGTTGAATGTTCTTGAGTTTTGTGGAACGAATTCAATATGGCCGTGGCAGAAAAATCGTAATTTGACACATCGTTGGATTGCCTAATACACCCCCATGTACCACATGCTATTTTAGATGCATGCGCTGTTGCCAAGTTAAGGATAATACTAGTTTTTTAATGATTTGAGGGTGTTTCTCCCATATATGTATTAGTACTATATGGCTATTACCCTGAAAATTTTGAAGCAACAACAGAGATAGCAGATCCAGGGTCATTTCGACTTGTGCGCATGCGCCGTCAGGGTATTGCCAAATATGCTTTTATTTCTTTAGGATAGGGCAGAAGAGTGAGTCTTAGAAAATTAGAGCAATGATAGAATTACCAAAAATCTTGCTAAAGAATTGCAAAATAAGCATTAAGTCCGTACTTCCAAGTGTTTTCAAATTATTTGTTTCCATTTCTAAACTAAAACGCGTCAAATAACAATTTCATATGACTAGAGGGTGACAACGTGACAACGTCTCATTTTTGCTCGACATAACCTCGAAATCTTTAGCAAATGTTAATTTGGTTGACGAGCTGTCAGCGAGTAGATTTGTTATTATTAACGGCTTTTGTGTACTGTTTATCTTTACTTTTCTGCCAATTTTGATTGTGTGTGTGAACTGTGACCATTTTGTGACGATGCCGAGGCAAAACGGAATATTTTACATTATTTTAAACAGGCGTAGAAGCTTGAACAAAGATTTATCGTTCTACAGGTATGTACCCAGATCGAATGTTTCTTTCTATTAACTTACTTACGTTAATTTCATGAGGGAACAATAACTAGGTAGTCCATTTCCTAAAGATTATAATTTCCTTTGCTGCTGTTGATATAATTAGGTACCTATATAAGGTACCTATTTTTACCGAAAATTGCATGTACTCCAAAAAATCCTATTAAAACCTATTATTTTACCTGTTGAACTCTAAAAATGAATGTAAAATATCTAATAAAAGTTTTATTGATATATTTACCCGCGTTTTTTTTCTTTTTTCAGTCGAAATACTATACAAAATCCTAAACAAATCAAGAACTTTAATGTTTGTTTACAAATTTCTGTCCAGTTGTCAAAGTCAAATGTGATAACCTCATTTTTTTCCTGTTAAAACAAACGTCATCTCGCGCATGCGCACTGCGCGAAATGACCCTGGCGAAACAAGGAACCTCGGCTTCACTTCGTTTACATTGGTTAAATGGGCAAGGCGCCATATAGTACTAATACATATATGGTTTCTCCAAAATGTTGGTAACATCTGGCACTTCATTTAAAAGGTAATTTAAGGAGAAATAATATTATGTACTAATCCAAGATGATCGCCATAAGAAATAACAAAGTTACGTTAGGTAACTCACAATACTTGGTTGTGAAATATGAATCCCTATCCATACATTGCAACAAAAAAGTTGTTATATTGTAAAAACCAAGCACAACGTAGATTTGTCATTAGGGGGTTTTGATAATGTTGGGACGCTTTGATTACAATGAAAGTACTAGGGGACTTCTATTTAAAAAACTGAAATTACTTACAGTATCAGAGAACCGGTAAACTTGACAACTTTGCAAATATTACCATTGAATCAGGCATCCCCAAAGACCCCCAGATAATAAATTTTGTATTTTTTTCTTAATCTGGACCCGACAATACAGTATAATTTCCTATTATACTTTATTTATTTCAATACAAAACTGTAAAAAAAAATAAAAATATATCCATAAGTAAGGGTCAGGTTAGTTGCCTGGGTCTTCTGGGATTTTGTTGGGTATAACATATTGTGGGGAAATATTTAATTCAATAATTTTGCCGCCCTATGTATTTTTTTAGCGGGCGCCCATTTTCTTGGCATAGATAAATATAGTTTTTTACAGTAGACACGAATCAACCGTCACCATTATAGTCAAACTACCCTTCTTCTTCTCTCTCAAAACTGCGGTTTACCTATCTCATCGACGCAATGATATGCCATTTCGGCACGATACCAACAACGATAAAACTGGTAAACGGGATACTGGGCTATAATAAATATCAACGAGTTTTTTAATAGAGGATCCGCTACTTTGTGTGATTTCAAACTGATGTTTAAAATTAAAATACGGACCTAGTTTTGATTAATTATCTATTTTTTTTTGAGGATATATATGATATAGCAGAAATCAGTGAGGGGGATCGCTCAATCAGGGTTGGATGGGGAATTTTATCGACTTTGACATGAGCCGAAGTTATTATTAAAAAGGGCTATGTTTCTGTGTTATACAGTGTGTTTTAACAAGTATTGCAAATTTAAAAATTTTTAATGTGCTACAAAATTTGACTACATGATTTCTGACTTATTCTAGGATATTTTTTGGAAAGCTTACTAGATTCTGCCGAAACGTTTTTGGAATCATCAATTTATTCTGTAAAGTCAGAAAGCTATTAATTTTTAAATTAAACCATACATTTCCACAGCTGTTTTGCCTTTAAATGTTCAACAATGGCCGTTTCCACGGAAACGAGTTTGAAATGTGAAGTTTTATGAAGGCGTTTAAAAAAAAAATAAAATAAAAATAAAAAAAAAAAAAAAATATATAATTAAAATGGAAAATCATTAGTCGCCTATCAGACAATCATTTTCCATTTTAATTTATTTGCAGACACTAAAAAACTATACTAATAATGATGATAACTTTATTAAAACATTTAAAATACGCCGGTCCAAATAATAAGTGGTAATCGTAAAAAAATAAAACTAATATCTAGTGGGGTGACCTCGACTTTGAATAACTTCATAACACCTCTGAGGCATACTTCTAATGATGTTGTCGATGTGTTCTTGAGGTACTAGTTGCCACAAGATAGGAAGTAGCTGCCGCAACTGACCAATGTTTTCTGGCTGAGGCAAATGTTGATCCAGTTGGTACTGAAGCCTGTCCCACACATGTTCAATCGGGTTGAAGTCTGGAGAATATGGTGGTAATGGTAAATGATTTAACTCTAATTTGTTAATTTCTTCCATTACCACTCGAGCTCTATGAGGGCGAGCATTATCGTCAAGAAACACAAAATTGTGACCAATTCGACCTCTAGCCCCTGTCACATAAGGTGTAATAATTTCAGCCCTGTATATTTGACCAGTTACTGTATTATCAAAACAGTGCAGCTCAGTTCGAAACCCCAGAGCAACACCAGCCCAAACCATGACACCACCTCCTCCAAATTTATGAATTGGCTGTATATATGCTGGCAAGTTTCGTGTATTTACAGTTCGGTACACTCTTTTACGACGGGAATCATTGTGTAAGCAGAATCTTGACTCGTCAGTAAATAATACATGGTCCCAAATAAAATTTTCTTCAATTCTCTCATTGGCCCAAGCAAGCCTAAGTCGTCGATGATTCGCTGTAATAGCTATTCGCCTTAGCGGCCTATAAGACTTAATTCCCGCTTCTTTTAGTCGGTTTCTTACTGTCTGGTCAGAAACTCTTCTTCCTATTGCATTTTGTAGTCCTTGTTGAAGTCGTCGAACTGTACTAAAGGGGGCTCTACTTACGTCTATTCTAATGTGTCGATCTTCTCTATCATTAGTAGCCCTTACAGATCCGCTAACGGGTCTTCTGCTAGCACTTCCAGTCTCCCGATAATGACTAATGATTCTTGAAATCACACTCTTACTTTTACCCAAAATATCTAAAATTTCACTTTGTCTAAATCCACGTTGGTGCATCGTGACAATAAAGTTACGTTGCTCTTCGGATCAATGGTTTCTTTCCATATTTTTAAACTAAACAAATAACGTCAATTTTAAACGCTTTCATAAAACTTCACATTTCAAACTCGTTTCCGTGGAAACGGCCATTGTTGAACATTTAAAGGCAAAACAGCTGTGGAAATGTATGGTTTAATTTAAAAATTAATAGCTTTCTGACTTTACAGAATAAATTGATGATTCCAAAAACGTTTCGGCAGAATCTAGTAAGCTTTCCAAAAAATACCCTAGAATAAGTCAGAAATCATGTAATCAAATTTTGTAGCACATCAAAAATTTTTAAATTTGCAATACTTGTTAAAACACACTGTATAACACAGAAACATAGCCCTTTTTAATAATAACTTCGGCTCATGTCAAAGTCGACAAAATTCCCCATCCAACCCTGGTTGAGCGATCCCCCTCACTAATTTCTGCTATAAAATATCTATCCTCAAAAAGAGGCAAAAAAATGTTAGTTCCCTATTCAGTTTTGAGTAGTTTAATATGTACTGTCCGAGCAAAAATTATTATCATCAAAGTGGGCTTTGCATCTAAGGCCGTACTGTTTAGCGGTAGAGTACTGTTGTTTGTCAGTAAATACCAGCATTACAAATGAATTAGTTATTCCGTTATCTTTAACACTCGTGTCAAGTAAATTGATTAATCGCTAATTTGTCCAGTTTCTTGAATACTTAATTCACGCAACTCGTTTTACGGAACAGCACAAAAAATTCATAGTTGAAGCGTATTTTAGAAACGTTGCTTTCATTGCTGGGGATTTTTATCATTGCCTGAGAAGTTCCGTGGCTCTGTTTAGGGAAAGAGATTCTATGCAACATAAAAAAGAAGTTGAAAGACCATCCGTAAGAAAAAAAGTTTAACTTGTTGCAAACGTTTGTGAAATAATGCAAAATACGTCAACAAAATGTGTAAGACGCCTGGCTCAAGAAGTGGGAAGATTTTATGGAACATGCGGGACTAGTCTTAAAAAACAGTAAATTTTATTTCCTTATAAAGTGGAAGTATTCCAAGAAATACGAGCTGCAGATTTTGAAAGACGCAGAAATTACTGTCAGTGGTTTACCCATTGGCTGTTTCCCGAAGAACATGCTGCGGTCGGCAGGCAGACTGCCCCATTACGACGAACGGCTTTATGATAGGCAACCAAACATACCTATGTAATATAATATATAGTTATATATTTGAAAACTTCACACACACTCAAAATCAGCAAAAATTTGCCGGTAAATTTATGGTTTGTTCGAACCCGACCAAAAACCGTATCAGTACAGTTCTCCGAACGATCGCACAACTAGCTTACCACTGACCACTGTAATAGTCGATTGACACGTTCAGTTTAATAGACAGCCTAAGTGATGACGTCACAATGCGCGTGTTTTAAAAAATCTTTCCAAACAAAAATAAATTGCATTGAAAATCCCATAAGACATTTTTGCAAGCATTGGTACACGTTTATAAGCAAGAAATAAGCTATTTCTTCAAATTATTTATATTTTTGGTGATATGATTAACCCATTTACAGCCACAGATAGAGGTAAGTGTTTCCTGAAAATATTTAATCGCCATTTGAAAAAGTTTGAGGTTATGTTATTGTTGTTTACATTATTGTTTATTAAGACATAATTGTTAGTTTTTTGTAAAATAAAGCTTGTGTTAGTGTTTATTTATTAATATGAAGTAGACCCAGTCCATAGCCTAAATAATTTATATTATAGATTCAATATTGGCTAAGCTAAAGTGGTTAGGTATTTTGTTACCCGAACAGAAAATTTTCAAGTTTGTTGTATTCCCTGCAAAGATAGAAGAGAGGAATGCCTGGTCATCACCTATAAGCATTATATAAGGTACATAATAGAACAATTATTATGTTAAAAAGGGATAAACGCCTTGGAGTTAAACCATTATTTGCTTTACAATGGTAGAAGTCAAGATAGAGCAGAGAACTTCGCCGACTCCGTGGGTGCTCGGGGGCTCCAGCACCCATGAACGACAAACAGGGGGTGCAGAGCACCCATGAGCACCCATGACCCCATTATTATTAAAATTGTTCGGTTATGAACAATATCAATATCTCTACAACCTCACCCGCTCGCGGAGCTAGTTTACTAATAGATCATTTTCACATGACGTCATTGTCATGGTGCTGGAGGACAAACAAAGCAATTTCGCTGACACTTTCCATGTAAATAATGACATTTTAGGGTTAGAAAACTTGTTTGTCCTCCAGGTTGTCATATCAACGTCAGCTGTTTGAAAATGATCAATAGTATACTAATTTACTAGCAAATCGGCAACATAGCTAGCCGCTTACCGCGTACATGTGGCAACTTATTTTCATAGTTCTCACTTCTCAGTCTAGATGGCAGTAGATGGCGTTAAATCGGGTGCTTTAAAAGCGCGGCGACGGCCGACGTGCAAGTTTTTATAGTTTGTAGCTGTGGTTTTTATTTGGAAGAATTATTTCGATGGATAAATTCGTTGTTTGAAATTGTAAGGTGTCAAGACCTGAAGAACCCTCCACTAGTAGTTCTTCTCAGCTAAGTACAGGGGACCAAATCCAACCAGAAAATGGATTTTCTATAAGTTCAGTTGCGGACAAGAAAAGGCGCAATTTTCAAAGTAAGTGGCAAACAATTTTTCCATGGCTTTTGTACAATGGAGATATTGATAAAGTGTTTTGTCAAATTTGTAAAGAAACCACGTCTACTGGGGTTTCTACGCCGAAAAAGTCATCAAGAGATGATGAGTCTATTAAGGCATTTACTCAGTGCGGGTTTTCATCATGGTATAAAGCTTTAGAAAGGTTTAAAAAGCACGAAATGTCTGATGTTCACCGTTTTTGTGTACTGCATAAAGCCAATTTAGAACGCGGCGTTAATGTACACACCATGTTATCTAAAACCAAACTTGAAGATTTGAAAACAGCTAGAATCGCCCTCTTAAATATGATTTCAACTCTTCGTTTTTTAATGACCGGAGGCCTAGCCATAAGAGGCCACGAGGACAAATATTCAAATTACATCCGGTTGTTGAAGCGCGAGCACAAGACATTCCTGTGTTAAACTCGTGGCTCCAGCGTAGCAAATATAGATGGTTGTCACACGAAGTAACTAACGAAATTTGTACAATTTTGAGTCACGAGGTGTTGCGTAAAATAATTAAAGTAGTACAAATTGCGGTCTATTTCTCAGTCATTGATGAAACTGCAGATATTTCCAATCATGAACAAGTCACATTCTGCTTTCGTTATGTGGACTCACAGCTGAATATACACGAAACTTTTTTTGGCCTCTACAAAACAACATCAACAACATCTGAAAATTTGTTTGACATTTTTAATGACGCTCTGAGAAGATTCGATTTGAATATCAAGATGTGTAGAGGTATATGTACAGATGGCGCTGCTAATGTTAGTGGAGTGCATACGGGCCTTCAGTCGCGGGTTAAAGCTATCGAACCAAGGGTAATTTATGTATATTGTATCGCACACTCGTTAAACTTGGTTGTTCAAGACACAATGAAAGAAGTACCTGCTATAAGAGATTTTTTAGTATTAATAAGAGAAATTATTTTCTTTGTACGTGGTTCACCGAAACGCCAAGCTTGTTTTGAATCACTACCGGCGGCTGATGACGCTCATAATCTTTCTCTGCGACCGTTTTGCCCGACAAAATGGTGCTGTCGTATAGCCTCTTTAAAGACTATTCTACACAATTATAGCGTACTGCTATGTTTTTTGGACGACACAGAAAGTCAAAAAAATGATGCCGGCGCAAAAGCAAATGGATTTTAAAAAAGTCTTCAATCTTTCGAATCTCTTTTTTTCATTAAATTCCTGATAGAAATTCTTGACCGTATCGAAACTCTAAATGCTACTTTACAGAAGATTTCTTTACATCTGCAAATGGCTGTCGATAATATTAATACGGTCAAGGAAATAATTTCATCCCAAAGAACTGAAGAAAAATTTCAAAGTTTGTGGAAATCTACTCTACATTTAGCTCATATCTTGGAATTGGATGAACCTAAAGTTCCGAAAATGAGGAAGAGACCTAAAAAGATCGACGACTCTTCAAGTGACCCCCATCAATTTTTCTCGTCTGCTGACTTTTATCGAAAAATATATTTTGAAGTGTTAGATAAAGTCGTAGGTTGTATTGAACAGGGCTTTACTAAAATTGCTATGACACACTTGAGTAACATGGAGCAATTTCTTACAAAGCAAAATGATAAAAGCAGCAGTTATGTGAAAGATTTCTACGGAGATGATTTTGATGTGGATCGTTTAATTCTTCATCGTAATATGCTTTTAGATATTGCTACAACAAAAAATGTCACACTGAATAATGTGGAAGATGTTGTTTCTTTTATAATTTCACATTGCGAATCTACCAAAGATATGATATTTGAAGTTATTAAATTAGTTAAAATCGTTTTAACTATCCCAGTATCGACATGCACCGCCGAAAGGTAATTTTCAGCATTACGGAGAATAAAAACTTATTTAAGAAGTACTATGACCCAGCAAAGACTAAATGATCAAATGGTAGTGCACGTAAACCGAGAAATGACAGATGATTTGGACCTAGAAGAAATCGCTGATATATTTATAAATAGAGCTGTAGTTCGCCAAAATACGTTTGCATTGCATTGAAAATCAATTGATTTCAATAATATGATTTTATGTTGATATTATTTAATACGTACCTAATATAGTATAGTTGTGTTGGTAATAAATAATTTGATAAATCATAATTCGTTTAATTTTTTGTTGTAGTTAATTATTTATCAAGTATTGGGGGCATTGGGGCACTTGGACTCATTGGGGGAACAAAAACACGGAGGCACAAGAGCAAAGCTAAAAATATTTTTAATGGAAAACTGATGTTGTGTTTAAAATAAATTATCCTGTTATATGTATAGCAACCAATTTTCTTATAATATTATTAGTTTTTCTTCTACCCCTTTATTATATTCTGATGATTCGTTATCCTGTCACCAAAAAAATTATAAACTCTTTTATTACATACTTACAATTTATATACCTACCTACTTATCTAAAATAATAATTAAATCTTGTAGTTTAAAACCACGTGTAATTTGTGCCAATATTCTATATTTCTACGTTTTTCGGGTCGGGCTATCGAAATTCGATAGCGGCTAGATTCGATTAGTTTTGATAGTCCAAAAAAGGGCGTGGCACCTAAAAAAAATTTTCCTGCGGCGCCTTTTTAAAGAAAGAAAGAAACAAATATGGTCATGCGCACCCACTAACATTTATAGAAGTCGGCGCCCCTGCTTCCTAACATTCTTTGGTTTGTATACCTGCCATTTTGGGCACAATGACAGAAAGAATAGGGCTACAATATTTGAGTTCAGCGCTAAAAGGCAATTTAGCATTACATCCCCAGAAAAAAGGTATGTTATAGCTTTTATTATACAAAATGTATTCACGTTCCTAAAAACTAAAGTAAAAAATGTGAACATTTAATACCTAGTTTGATTTAACTTTTAATAGAAAATCAAGGCCAACATTATATTAAATTATTTTTAGAAAAAGAACCACTAGTGAGCAGACAGATGTTACCGAAGATATTGACTCGTGCTTTAGAAGCATCGTTAGAATCAGAAAAGTATTTTTTAATGCAAGATTTGGAAGAAATTTCAAAAAAACCTTTAAAAACTTTTAGTACGCTTTAGTTACAACTATTCTCATGTCCTTATGTATGCACAGGGATATCAATGCTATACCAAATACAATTAATTTGAAATATATATTATGTAGATTATAAAACAATATAATAAAAATAATAATAAATATTTGTTTCAATTTTTATAATTTCAGTACATCAAAAAATGTTGTTAAGGTCTACAGTATTTCTAAAATTGCTGATCAATCTGATGATCCACAGCTGCATGAATAAGGCTTACTGGGATATAGCTCCTCAGCTGTTTTAACTTCGCTGAATTTAGTTTCTTGGGCATTTTGGAGGCACTTCTTATCAGTGACTGATAGGTAGTAGTATCCAAATAATGCAGTTGATGATATTTTATTCCCACTAGAACATAAACAGTTGGCAGATATTGTGTTGCATTTTTTGTTTAGTATAATCTACAATTAAAATATTTTGCATAAAGTACTTATATAAAAAAATTTAGGATAGTAATTTAAATTACCACAATATTATAACTTTTGTCTTTCATCATAGTGTGAACTTCTCCGATCTGAATCAAATTGCATCCATAGGACATGGTTTGACTCCAAGGCATTTACCCCTTTTTAACATAATAATATTTGCTCTATTAGGTACCTTATAAGTGATGTCCGAGCTTTCTTTTCTTTTATCTTTGCAGGGAATACAACAACCTTGAAAATTTTCTGTTCGGGTAACAAAATACGTAACCACTTTAGCCAATATTGAATCTATAATATAAATTATTTAGGCTATAGACTGGGTCTACTTCATATTAATAAATAAACACTAACACAAGCTTTATTTTACAAAAAAACTAACAATTATGTCTTAATAAACAATAATGTAAACAACAATAACATAACCTCAAACTTTTTCAAATGGCGATTAAATATTTTCAGGAAACACTTACCTCTATCTGTGGCTGTAAATGGGTCAATCATATCACCAAAAATATAAATAATTTGAAGAAATTGCTTATTTGTCGCTTATAAACGTGTACCAATGCTTGCAAAAATGTCTTATGGGATTTTCAATGCAATTTATTTTTGTTTGGAAAGATTTTTTAAAACACGCCCCTTGTGACGTCAGACTTAGGCTGTCCATTGACAGGCTGGAAATAATCCTTTCAACATAGAATAGCGGGTTGGAACAAACATTTAAAGAAAGTAAGGTTAGTTACTTAGTTATTGCTATTATTACTTGTTATTTGTTATACTCGTTAATTTATCGGTTGCTTGTTATTATCCTTGAAAGAAAAGGACTGAATTAGTGTAAGATAAGTCAGAGTAAGTGTGGCCTGTTGAAAAACAAAACTTTCGGTTGGGTTTACAGGTTTGCTTAGGATTAGGACCTTAGGTAAGTGTTTTAAAATTTAAATAAAATAAAATAGATTGATTTAGCCGATACTTGATGGAAATCCATTAAAAACTTTGTTTTTGTTCAAAAAAAAATTTTTTTTAAATAAAATATCTTGTTTAGACGCAATGACATGGAAAACCAATTTGAAACTGAGGTAAAAGGGATCCCAATGATCCTATTCATTGTATTTTCGTTTTATCTTTCATTTGATGAATAAAGTGAAATAAAAAAATAATGGTTGTGTCCGACGACACAATAACATTGTTTTCTTAATTGGCCATAACATGACGACCCTGGCTGGCAACTCACGAGCCGCCACTGCATTTTTGTTTAACATGAATGATTGAACTACGTAGGTATATTTTATAGACTTAATCATTTTTTTAGACTGTTTTTTCTTTATTAAGATCTTAATGGTATGTTCTTTATTCAATTTTTATCCCCAAGGTTTTAGACGCCACTAGCCAATTATAAGAATGCATTGTGCTTTTGAAGTAATTACTGTTTATCCACCAAAATGTATTAAAAAGTCTGGGCGTGCAATAAATCGTAACTTTTCTAATTATTAACATCCTGTATATTCTTTTTCGGCTTTTTGGGTAGCTTTTCTAAATTTTAAATCGTATCCTCCCAATCCACAAACTCAATATCCAGATAACACCTATCATCTGGCGTGCTCTATTCGGCCGTAGCCATGGCTACGAGGAAGCGCGAGAGCGCGGGATCAGATCTCCGTCTGTGAGAGAGTGCGTTGTATGGGAAATTTAGCGTCGTATCATTTTTGTGAAGCTATTTGTATGTAACAGTTAATTAGCGTATAAGCCAGATTTGGGAAATTTTTAACTACCGGATTTATCTACTTTGTATATACGGTGGGTCAAAATTATCAGCCCTGTAGGAACAACGAAACAAATGGAATAACCTTACTGTAAATTAAAAAGTAGATATTAAAACAAATTTTTAGAAAGGGCGTCACTTTAGGTTCAGTTTGATGGGCGGAGGATCAAATGCAGGTGCAAATTATTTTTGGCCATAAAATTAACGCAAAAGCAACATGAAAAAAAAAAAGAAAATTTGTGGAAAAGTAATTAATAAGACCAATAAGTCCCTTTATCTTTTAAAATTAACATTCAGGGAGGTTTTGCAAGAAGGGAACTATTATATTTTTCAAGACCTACCAATGCTGGTTTTACATCTGTGTAATTTTCCGTGTGTTTCTTCATGTATTTTGTATGTGTATTTCTACACGAAATCAGCCGTCTGACATTTGTGCATATTAGTGCTGCCAAACCTAAAAACTTGACAGGTTTGAATCAAACGTATACCTTATCTACTTATAGTATTAAATATTATTTAATATAATCCGAGACCCTTTGCTTTCGTTGCCAAAAACGCACTGATCGAAAAGCAGTATTTTCTTTCAAAACAAGACAGTCAGACAGTCAGGTTATGGAGACAACGACAGCAGTTGGTAGCGCTGAAAACTCGATAAATACACGCAAAAATTTACGAAAATTAGAACATGTTATAATATATTCCTTTAATTTATACATGTATTTATGCAAGAATAAATGCACGGAAACTCCGGAAATGTAAAACGACATAACGGGAGAAGCACCACAAAAGAAAATTGAAGCCAGAATAAGGCAAATGGGACTGTCTTAGTTCATTTTCTGTTAAGTTAGTATTACACGTACACATTTTTTTGTGAATTTATTCACGCATTTCTACTACAAACTACAATAAGCTGATACATCTTTATTGCGATTATTTAACGTTTGCAACAGTTCTGCCAACGACACTTTGGAGGTTATGTCAAACATTTAATTAACTATTAAAACCACAAATTAAATTAATATTCATACCCGTATTATCCATTTTAGGAAAATAAAAGATAATATTATTTGTTAAATAACTTTGGATAGACTGCATGAAAATTATTAAAATTTTGAAACTGAGTTTAGTTTATTGGGTTCTTTAAAAAGTTTAGCTAAACTTCTGCTCTAAAATAAATTGGGGAGCCAATATATGACCACCTTAAATTTTGCATGGGATTTCCTATGTTGCGCCAGCCAATGCACCACCACATATTATATATGTACGTGCACTAATTACTTTATTGCAAGTAGATCCATTCAATTTGCTTTTAAGGCTGATAAATCAGTTGACATACGTTTTGTGTGTTTTGGGACTAACGTCAATATTTGAAGATGGCGGGAAAAAGGAAATTTCTTTGTTTAAGCAAAAAATTTGAAATAATCGAAGAAAGTGAAACAACTGGTTTAAGTATCAGGAAATTGGCTGAAAAATTTAGAGTGGGTAAGACCCAAGTGACTATGTTGCTTCAAAATAAAGCATAAGTTAGAAATTTGTTTCAAGAAAGTGGCAACGATGGCAGGGTTTTGTAAGGTTTGTAAGGCGCGAAACAAGAACTTACCAATATCTGGGCCCAAAATTCAAGCAACAGCCTCAAATCTGCTCAATGTCTAGGACTAGATATCTTCAAGGTATCAAAAATGGATGGTTAGAAAAATTCCGTCGTCAACACGATATTACCTTCAAGAAAATATATGACGAATCAGCCGATATCAATACCGAGGACTTCGAAGAAAAATATGATATTCCGCTCGCACAACTGTTTCCTAACATAAAGGACACATTTGTGAACTTGAAACAATTTGCCTCTGTTGATAACGATTTGCTAACAGAAAGTGCAGAATTGACTATCATCGAGTGTATTGAAGAGATCCAAGAAACGGATAAAACTACTCCCAAGTCTGAGAGCGAGGAAGAGGAACCTGAACTTGCTTCAGTGTCGAAAATATCAAGTCTATCTGACGCCTGCGCAAGATTGAGAGACTTTTTTAATAATTTTAACAATTTTGACAAGTCTACACATATTTCTCAATTGCTATTAAAATGTGAATCTGAATTTTATAAAAATAAAATAAAATATATGAAGCAATCATTAATTTCTGAATATTTTAAAAATAAGGATTTGAAAGCAAACATACAGTACATTGCAGTGGCGGATTTACCGGTACGCTAAGTACGCTGCAGCGTAGGGCCCCATGTAGCCTGGGGGCCCTGCAGGGGCCCTCCTTACATTTCATTTCAAAAATATACTCCAAATTAATTAAAAAATCTGTTGTTATTAATTTAATTAAGATCTAACCCCTCAGTAATAAATGTAATGGAATGGGTGGTTATACGTTATTCAGCAATTTCGAGTCTATAAGCCGATAAGCGTTACATTTTTGAAGTTTTTCTATTTTTTATTGACTTTTGCAGTTTGCAGTAGGTGTTTTAAATATCATTTTTTTTAAATTTAAAATATGTGTTAATAACTGTGTAGATACTGGGCATAGGGGTAAGTAATGAACATTTTTAAACAAAATAAAATGCCTTTTTTTCTTTTTTATTAGATTTGGATAGAATATCATTTTCTAAAACAAACAATATCATTAACTAACAAATTAGCAAATTTCCAAACATACGAAAACAAAAGGTGGCATTTAACGTTTTATGGGGCGGACTCGACTATGATGTGAGACGTAAGTGGTATAGAAAAAAATCAAAAAAGTAAAATAGGGACTTTATTTTTTTAAATGAAATGTTTACTACATTCCCAATAAGTTAATCCAGAATCCTAATCTAACAAAGTATTTTTATCTTAAAGTCTCGCGGCCGATTCGATTGGAATTTTGCCTGTAAAAAGTGTAACTTTCCTGTTTTGTAATGTAGTAATGTAGATGACCTACTAGTTATTTATTTATTGTAATATGTTATTTTAACATATTACAGATACACTTGTTGCTTTGACGCCATGTCTGACAGACATTATATGACCGGTTACCAAAAAAGGAAATTAAAACAAAACAGAGAGCAAGAAAATGTTAAGCATCCAAAACTAACAGATTTTTTTTGTTTCAAATAAAACCAATATTCCCGCGGAGGAAACAACTTGCCAACCCAGTACTTCACAAACAACCATTGATAATGAAAACGAAAGGGGTTGTTTACAGGAATTACATCTACAAAATTACGAATTCACAAGTTCTCAAAATGATAACGAAAATGATGCTGCTGCTGAAGAAGAGACCTGCCAATCTGGTATTTCAAAGGAGGCGACCGAAAGTGAAAAAAAGGTGGAACGTTGCAACGAATCATTTGCTGAATCGGATACAACTTTTGATGGGTATCAAAACCTAACTTTATCGCCAATTATGCCGAGTTAAAGATTTTTCATATTTTCAAAATTATGACCATATACATATAATAATAGATATCCTAAATCTGAAATTACATGTGGAAAGCACAAAAGACGTTTTTCTAATAGTTGTTTTTCAAAGACTCTAAAAAACGGCCAACAGATAAAAAGACAATGGCTATGTTACTCACCAAGTAATGGATTGGTTTATTGTATTGCGTGTAAATTATTCTCAAAGGTAGAATCAAAGCTTAAAACCGGACTTAACGATTGGTCTAATATTTTGCGGTTACTGGATATGCACCAGGAAAGTAAAGGTCACAAGCAGTCAATTTTAACATATAATAAATAAAAAGTAGGGGGTGGGGGTGAGGGGCCCCAAAAATTATGTAGCGTAGGGCCCCATAAATCGTAAATCCGCCACTGGTACATTGTATAATATATATGTTAGTATGCAGGTGCAGTATATACATTTTGGTAAATTGGGTTTATCTCATTTAATTTTAGTTCTGATAAATTTAAACAGAAATATTAAAAATTATTTACATATATGAAGATACTTATTAATAAACAAACACTGTAAAATGCAGACCAGTTGTTTTAATTTTTCTCTATTAACCGACCGACATTTGATTCCCCGAGGGTGGTCGCTATCGAGAGATTTTACTGTAATACGATTTAAAATGTATTAACCAGTGTTAAATGATGGTTTTGGTTATTTAGTTAAAAAAAAGTTTCGAGGTTCTGCAGCTCTTATACAGCCTTTATACAGGAGCCGCCACTGATGGAATACCAGCATTTCTCTAAAACAAACAGTTCAAGGCGCAATAAAAGGTTATCTTCTATCTCATTTACTCACTTTAGTATCGCATTTATTTCATCTTGTCGCTCCGGTAAGCACTGTCGCTGTGGTGTTAAAAAATGCCTCAAGATATGCATTTTGTATTTATGTTTGTTTTATTATTTTCGGGGCGACATATTATTTGTGTGTTGTTACTCGTTAAATACGAAACAATTTGAACCAGTCTGAAATTTTGAATATGAATTATGAAAACGTTGTGCTTTTTCTAATGTTCTATATTTGGATATGTATTCCATAAATAGCTAGGTTCCTTTCTAATATTTTAATTTTTCCAGTCCACCGAAAATGTAGGTATGACTGATTACAGAGAGATTAAATGCCGGTACTTTTGGCACTGATCAACTCATTTGATAGACGATTAAAATAATCAGGGTATTTCAATATAAATTTGAAGGTTTTGGCACATTAGAAACCATGATTATTTTAACTAAGAGAAGCAAACGCCATATCACTGGTCTCAATTCAAAAAATATTTAATAACCATAATTAATCGAGGTTATATGGTTCGCTTTTAAAGACCATCATCAGACCTTAAATAAATAAAGAATTAATTTTGGCTATTGATCTTAAGGTCTGATGATGCTCTTTAAGAGCAAAATATGTATCCTCGGTTAATTATGATTATTAAATATTTTTTGAATTGAATACAAGTCCCTTTGGGAATGATGGACAGCTTTGACAACAAAACAAAATGGAATTCCATATTTGGTTACTCTCCTCTATAATTTTAAGAACATTTCCTGTTCCTGGCTTAGATATCATTAAGTGATTTTGAATAGTATTAATATCATTTTTGACTTTTATACACTTTTTTACGATAAAACCTAAAATACTTTCAATCCACATTAATATTGAAAAAAATCATGAATTTATGAATTTTAAATTTCGCCCCTTGCCCTAATATCTAACCGTTTCAAATTTTTAACTGTGAAACTTGTTCACCCTAGAATATAATACTTACAAATTAAATTGTATATAGATTGTAGAAGGAAAGTTACGAAGGCGTAGAAAGGCCACCCGAAAGAAAGAAACATTTTGTGTAATATTCCGAGTTTAATCTCGGAATTCCGACTTTATTCTCGGAATTCCGACTTTAATCTCGGAATTCCGACTTTAATGTCGGAATTCCGACTTTATTCTCGGAATTCCGACTTTAATCTCAGAATTCCGAGTTTTAAGTTTCATCTCGAAATTCCGAGTTTAATCTCGGAATTCCGACTTTTATCTCGGAATTCCGACTTTAATCTCGGAATTCCGACTTTAATCTCGGAATTCCGACTTTATTCTCGGAATTCCGACTTTAATCTCGGAATTCCGACTTTATTCTCGGAATTCCGAGTTTTAAGTTTAATCTCGAAATTCCGACTTTTATCTCGGAATTCCGACTTTTATCTCGGAATTCCGACTTTTATCTCGGAATTCCGAGATTTAAGTCGGAATTCCGAGATTAAAATATTTTTTTCTTTCGGGTGGCCTTTCTACGCCTTCGTAGAAAGTGGACACAAGAACAAATTTTAAATTTGAGAGAACTGGAATAATTACGGGAACTCCATAGTCTATACAATTAAGTATGTTTTATAGATTATCAGAAAGCCTTAGATTGCTGGCAAAAACTACGAATGATTCTTTCATAGATGGGCACGTAAAAACACCTAATTGTCCTCATAAAAACCTATACCGGGTGGTCCATCGCACCCCAAATTTTATTTCTTTCCTAATAAGCCAATTAATAGTAGGGACATTATATATATTGGTTGAGAAGTGATCTATTGTATAGCACGATATAATGTGCGAGGTATATGACGTGTATTCCATAGTTCGAATTAAGTCACAAATAAATTCACCACGAAATCCAAAAATCAGTAAATTAATATCGAAGTATAGGTTCAATGTGTCAGCGATGTGAAAGATGACAAGTTCTAAAATGCAGGATATTTGATTTATTTCGTATCATAGCAACGTTTGCAACAACAATACGTTTTTTTGGTTTCCATAAATAAATAAAACGCAAATTTGTTGTGAACATAGGTCTTCTACAACTACTCGTTGATTATTCTTTCCCTCGAAATCGGTATATTTTATCGACAATAAACAATAGTGCCTTTTTTTTAGTCTAAGGTGCAAGCTACCCAGATTTATTTTTTTAAGTCTTTATCATACAGGGTGTTAAAAGTTTAAGCATTAAGTTGTAAAGCTTGGTCCGCCCCCGGTAAACTAAAAAAGCTAAATGTTTCAAGGACACTCTTTTAAGAGGTCCTTAGTAGTGTCCATCACATTAAATTAGATTAAAGACTTTGAAAGTTATACAAGAAAAACCTATTTCCAGCGGCGTCCTTCATGGGCACATATATCTCCGTAGGGGAGGCCGGTCAGAAAAAATTTTAGAGGAACCTATCATCTTATTTTTTCATGTTCTATCTAAATCCGACTCGCAATAGCAAAAAACGCAATGAGCAGATTATCCAGGAATACCAGAATGTTGAAGGATACAACAACAACACTCTTACAAAAAAAATTAAATGAGACTGGTACGCTAGTATTCTTCATATTTTTCTATGGCTCTGGACCCTTCGTGTCCAATATTAAAATACGATTCTGGAAACATTCTTTAGGCAGCCCATCGAACGTATGCGTCTTTTATTATTGTGAACCAAGTCGTTATAGAGACGAGGCTTTCTTCCATCTATCTTCAGCACATTCTACAATAATTCTATTAGCGTGTAACTTCGCGAGAATGTTTCAGAAAAGACTTGACACCACACACTAGTATTTTGAGACTTTGAGGACAGCTGAAAACAGTTCCCATCAGTGGTAATAATTTATTGACCCTGTAAAGAAAGAGAACAAGAATCCTGGGGGTATTTCAATATTTTTTAAGTTACAGCCTGTCAAAGTTCAAATTTTTACCTAACTTTTAACTTGGAAAATGTTAATACTTCGATTTTTTGTTGCTGCATCACTTTCTATCTTTATCTTACTACATACAATAATCCCTCCAAGTTTCCTAACTCATTTTCCAAGCCCTCTACTTTAGAATCAACTAAAATTCACTTTTTGAATGAAAAAAGCGTATATTCAGTCTTAACTGACGGACAGTTTAAGGGCTACAGTTGTGGACGGTACATAGCAGAAAATGAATTGTGAGTTTATCTGTCATTCAATGGATTTCAAATTTGGAATGGCATAGGTATAGGTAAATATAAATGTATGCCGATGCGTTGTCACTTTTTTTTAAACGACCTAGGTCCGACATACTCAGTTTTTTTTTCATAAACTACTAAAAAAATTTAAAAAACGTCCAGCGGCGGCATGGCTATTACCATTTTCTTTACATCCAAACTAATCAAGTTTTTTTAAAAAAATTTGAAATGTGTCTAAATCATTTTTTCTCCGTTTTTAAAATACGGCCGACGGCTACCGACCTCTTGCGGATTTCGAGGCGAAACTTACCGCAATCGCACGTTACACGCTGGACGGCGAAACCAACTGTGTGCGGACGAACTCGGAGATTTCGGAGCATTTATTAAATATTTTATGCTGAAACTTAAATGTAATTTTCGGTTGTTAGTCGTGTTTGCAGCTTCAAAACGTGTTTAATAATAAGTTTAATGATGTTTCCAGAATTAGCAGTATCATATGATATGATTGTTAGTGCCTACATGTTGCAGTTCTTGGTTTAATTTTCTGTTAGAATAATATACAAATTTCATAAAACAGCTAATTTTTAGTAAAAACGATAAAAGTATGTTCACATCTCTCGTCATTGTGTATGTCAATATTCTAACGCCCATGCCCGAAATTCCTTTAATATGTGCCTGTCAAAGTTCAAATTTTTATCCAACCTGTAACTAGAAAAATATTAAGATTTTGATTTTTTGTTGTTCCATGACTTTGACATGACGTAGATAAATCCCTCCAAGTTTCGTAACGCATTTTCCGATCCTGTTGACGCCGCCTTTATTTGCTTGCGCCAAACATAAATTGTTTACTGTATTTCTCATAGGTTGCGTGGTTCAAAATATGTCAGTTGAAATAAAAGGCTTTTTTCTCACACAAAATATATCTATTTACTTCTGGTATTTCATTTACTTGTCTTCACATCCGTTCTGCGTACCAGCGAACGCTTTTTTACTTTTGAAACTTAGTATGGTAACTACTTACTGCATTAAAACAGCTATACATTTTCACATCACTAACATTACATCACTAAACAAACAATAATATCGGGATACACTACTGTATTCTTAAACCTTCGAGAATTTATCGAATAAACGAACTTTTTACAATAGATAAACAGGACTCGTGCCGTGGTATAATAACAACGTTATTCTACCTTCGGGCATTCACCGCGAATTGACCACGTTATTTCAACAGATAACCGGAACTTGAGTTTGGGGTGTAATATACACATTAGTTACACCTTCGGGATACAATACCGCAAATTTCCCAAATTACTTTATGGCTTAAATACCATAAAATCAACTAAACCGTGCGCTTTCCACCAGACGTGATACGGAACTCTACTTAAGTCTGGATATACTAATCACATTAGTATATCTTCGGGATTGATCAACTTAATTACTAGGCTTAAGTGCCATAAAATACTAAAACCTCGCGCGACCCGCGCGAGCGAAACCGTCTGTCCCACGACCACTGATACAGATCTCTCCTGTTCGCCCAAAAAGCTAAAACACGTCAAGTCTTACTTGCGATATATCATCCGTCTTTCTCGTACATAGAAACATTCTGTCATGCTGTTTCAAACCCTGCGCTCAGTCACGTAGGCTTATTCCGCCTTCAGCGACGCTAGATGCTTGCTTTACTTCGGCGGATTTTCGGAATTTAGTCTGGGTGTTGTAGACGGCGTATATTCTAGGGAATTGTTATTGGTTATACGTTTTAGCACTCAACTGTCTTGTCTTGTTTCCATGCGTATTTTTCGCCTTGATGCACCGTAGATACATTAAAAGATTGTAAACGGCGGCGTTGCCGTGCTTTCTCTGCTTTGACTTCATACTTGTTTGTTGGTATTAGATTAACCAACTAGACAACTGAACCTTTCTCCAACAGATCCCCCTACTTTAAAATCAAGTAAAATACACTTCTTTACTGAAGAAACTGTATATTCAGTCTTAAGCGGATAATTCTAACACTTTCTTAAGTTTCCTTTGAAAACAAGAGATTCTTAAATGAAACATGGACGAATATTATAATTGAAGAATTTTGAAATTAAAATATTCTTAAAAGAGAAATTCTTCATTTATGAATAAGAAAATGTCTTGGATGAAACCGGTGGATCTCTGCCGCTATAGTTAAGAACAAATCACTAAATACCTTGGATGAATTTTGATTTAACTGAAGCATAGTTTTTTTCGTGCATCTCGTATTGTGGGCGTTTGAGAACAGTTCCCATCAGTGGAAATATTTATTGACCATTTAGAGAAAAACAACAAGCCTGGGGGTAAAAATAGAAAAATCAGAGAAATCAAGATATTGTATCGTATTAATTTGCAATAAATGTTTTTATAAAATTATTCTGTCGCGTCGATCAGATAAAGCCAGTCACCTCAATAAAGGCTAAATAGCTCTATTTTATAACAACCCGTCACTCAAGATTGATAAATTATTGCTAAATGGTTTTTAAACTCTTTCCGCTGTCATTGGCCTTTTTGAGCATGGGCGTCGCGGCGCCCACAAACGTCTGTCACATACGCGCCTCTTGCGACGGCAACGCGTCGACGTCGTAACGAGAACCGCGGCAACGAACGGCGACAAAGAATGAACAACAAAGTCAACACACCCTGGCTGGAAGCTCGTAAGCAGTTGTTTCCTCCGTGTAGCATCATCCTCGAATCGCGGGTGGCTGTGAACGCGCCGTTTGGCGGGATAACCGACGACGCCTTTTGTTTACGGTAGTAGTGTTGTGTGTTTGTGACGCAGCAAGCGGTCATATTAATTAACCCGAGCTGAGGTACTTTGATTAGTTTTCATTCGGGAAGACGATTTTTATCCGAGCTATCAGATTAAAAGGATATTTTTGGTCCAGGAAAGAGAATGGAGGCAGGAGATTTGAAAGGGTAAGGGTTACGGGTGGGGTTGTTTACTTCCTCATTTTGGTGATGTATATTTCATATCAGTTTTTTGATAAATTATGCCTTACCCATTATTATGGTATTAAATAAAAATGTTTATTGTCTCAAGTTTAGATGATTGGTGCATTTTGATAATAAATTATTGACATCTCTCTACTGAATTTGCAATTTGCGTTGCATGAATGAAAACCTATTAACTCAGGACGCAAATCTTATGTGTCATTTTTAAACGACTAAATTTTTCCAGCTCTAGGTTTTGCTTCTGGGTTTTTAAATTACTATTCATAATGGCATTGATCAAATGTCGCTGAAATCTATATTACTTTTAGATATTCTGTAGTTTTAGTAAAATAAAAACTTCCTGCATCCTTTAGTAATAATTAAAAGATAGTACTACTAAGCAGGCAACATTTCAACAACCTTTTTAATAGAGTCTTATAATAACAGAGTGTCCGGAAGTCCGGAAGTGACGATGACAAAGTTTAAGGGATGATTCTACATAAGAAAAAGTTCATTTTAACATAGCTCCGTAAATGCTTCCATACAGAGCTAAGACGATGTCATCAAAAGTGTGTTTAATTAATTAGGATCTAATTACAACACAGAAATGAACTTTAAGGTAAAAGCTAGGGTTATCATAGGCAATGACGTTTGTTTTATCGTCATTGTTCATAGGCCGCTTTTTTAAAATATTAGGCGACCCTTAGTGCGTGCGCGCACTAGGCGACCATGGCCGCGAGACCAGAAAATAAGCAAATTGGCAATATTTGTCGGCCGCGTGGCTAAGTTTACTCAGTGTAGAAATGGACGCTGTGCAAGTAGCTGCTGTTTGGTACCTATCGCGAAAAAGAAAATTGAGGAATAAAAAAAGAATTTCGGTACATCCTCTATTGGATTGTCGACGACTAAAGGGGATGTTTAATACATTTTAACATGAAGAAAATTTTTTTAATTATACACGAATGTCGATTTATTCGTCACCTAAGTAACTCCCAAATCGCTAGTTTTTTTTCTATCTCCATAATAAATAATTCGGTATCCTTTTTTGTAGACATTTTGCATGTCTGCTTAACAACATCATACTAAAGCTGCGAAAGAAACGCCAGTCGCGCGGCCAAGTGTGACTAGGCGACCCTGGTCGCGCCACCGTTGCCGCGCGTATTTCAATGCATCAACTTGATATGGCATACGCGCACTAGACGACAGCGACCCGTTGGCCGCGCGGCCAGCGAGATCCCGACTGCAACACGGCGGCTCAGGTGTCGCCGCGGCCAATGAAATACATACAGTCTTATGAGAGGTAGTGCACTTGGCCGCGCGACTGGCGTTTCTTTCGCAGCTTCAGTATGATGTTGTTAACCAGACATGCAAAATGTCTACAAAAATGGATACCGAATTATTTATTATGGAGATCGAAAAGAGACCAGTGATTTGGGAGTTACTTATATGACAAATACATCGATATTCGTATATAATTAAAAAAAATTTTTCATTTTGCCGAAGATTTTGATAAAATGTATTAAGCATCCCCTTTAGTCGTCGACAATCCAATAGAGGATGTACCCAAATTCTTTTTTTATTCCTCGATTTTCTTTTTCTCGATAGGTACCAAACAGTAGCTACTTGCACACCGTCCATTTCTACACTGAGTAAACTTAGCCCCGCGACGCCGCGACCGACAAATATTGCCAATTTGTTTATTTTCGAGTCGCGCGGCCAGGGTCGCCTAGTGCGCGCACGCAGTTATAGCAACCCATGGCGTTTAGTTTTAGCTGTAAAGGCTTTAAAGCAAGTTATAAATAAATAAATAAATAAGGTTTTATTTCATCAACCAAAGTGCATGCCATGAAAAACGTCGTTAGGTTGCTGCCAGAAACAAATTATCAATGGCTAAGCAAATCCATATTATAAAAAAAAAACGTACCCACTAAACAATGTAGCATTTAAAAATTTAACAATGAAAATTTAATTCATGTCATATCAAAATTTTCTAATTGTTAATAATATTGTATCCTATAAAGAACACTGTCAATCAATACCTTAGATATACAGTGTGGTCAATATTAAGTATGCAACAAATGGGAAACTTCTTTATTATCGGTTTCTCAGAAAATTTTATATTTGATAAAAGTTGGTGCATGTCCAATAACCATTTCTGGTGCACTTAGAATGCCACCAAGTTAAATGGCATACAGGTTAGGGCAAGAAATATAAAAATCGTTCAAGAGTAAAGTACCCTAATGTCAAAAATTAAAAAAGTTTTTTATAATTAAAAAATACGTCTAAATACAAATACATGGCTATTTGGGATAGTTTTGATAGGTTTTTTTTAGATTATTTCCCTTATTTGTATTTTTTCATTATTTCACACGGAATCGACTTCTATGGTGTTTAGTTTTTTACTATGTATATGTAAGTACATTAATATTAAAAGAGTGTTTATCTTATTCTTAGGAATATTTGCGAAACTCGAAAAAAGAAGAAACTGATTAGAATACAAAAATTGTAGTTTTCCCTGAAACACCAACATTACTTTTTAGATTTTGGGCGTTTCAAGAAAACTCGAAATTTCGTTATTTAAATAGGGCTAAATTAAAAACACATCTATATTTAAACAAAGTTTATTTAGAAACAATATACAAACAATATATTTATCTACTAAAACATCTATAATGTTTTCGGGCATACCTCACGATTTTAGAAGGTACTTTATGGTTTAAATTTACCGGCAAATCTATTTTTGCCGTCTCTGACGATGTGCGAAGTTTTCAAATATATTACTATGTATTATGTATGTTTGTTTGGTTGCCTATCCTAAAGCCGTTCGGTGTAATGGCAGGGTAGGCTTGCCGGCCCCAGCCTGGGTTACTTGAAAAGTAAAACAATTTATTTTATGGCGGCTCGGCGAGTATGAGGTCCGGGCTTACAAGGGCGATTTAAAAAGTGAAACGGTTATCGCTAGCAGTTTGCGAGTAATTAAAAATTCATGTTATTGTAAATAAATAATAGTATTATACTGTCTCTTGTCTGTTTGACACTACGTCGGCATTGCCGACCTTGCCGCCCCTGAAAAGCCGCCACTGAACTAAAGGAACCGGAACTATTAGAGAAAATCGCATTTCCGACAGCATACCGAGTCCGTTAAGTCAACATAAGAAAGAAAGTATGGGTCCTTGCAGATATATGCTGGATGTTGATAACCAAATTATTGTATGTATAGATGGAACGACAATTTAGCATCCAATAGTTCCCCCGTTGAGCCAATTTCAAAAGTAAAAATATTTTCAAAGAAAGATAAAAAAAAGTATTTTGCTTGACCAACCGTACATTTTTTACGGGATCCCGGAAGCTCGAAATCCCGGGATTGGATCCCCTATGTGAATCGTCGCGAACAAGTACACTGAAATGAGCAGGAGCTCCATCATGCATGTATCACATTTGATTACTTAACGCATATGGAACATAATATGTTCTTATTTTTATAAAAATAGCCTTGCCTTTTGTCGTGCTAAAATAATATGTCGCGTGGATTTCTTAAACTCTCTTTTCCCTCTAAATTAAGTTCTCGTATAAAATAATATATTTTTTTTTTCATGAACAGCATAAACACTGAAAATCCTTTTTGGAATATCTTGCAAACCAAGCAAGATAAGGCGGTCTGTTTTCCAAAATCGACAAACACAACACAAGTATAAATTTTGTTGTACCTTCACAAAATCATACAAAAACTGTCACAAACACAAATAACTAGTTCCTGCATTGTTCAAAATGCGATAGACGCGATCGCGAACAGCGCTTCTCGTTCAGTGCAAAAGCAATAAATTCGCCGGATGCAAGCGAGCCGAAGAGCTACGAAGCTGCGAGAAGGAATGCGAAAGCATCTACAAATTACCTATACCTTTTTACGCAATAAAAATAAGAAAAGTAATATTTTCATTTAAGACGGAATTATACTGGGGCGCAAAAAAGTTATGACCTTTGAACGTAAGCATTGGGTCGCAGACAGCGCCCTCTACATTATACATTGAAATTTTCAAGAAATTAAAATTTTTCATCTAAAAAAACACAAATGCGAAGTTTCGTGCAAAAATATGTGTCTTGTCCAAAGTTATTTATAAATTACTTCAAACTTTTGAACTAACATACCTAAGCATGCTGAAATACTAATACTTTTACATATAGAATCTGTGGTTTTGTGCTCATTGATAAGGCTCAGATTATCAATGTACTGGTAATTTTAACTACAAAGTATCTTCTAAGCATATCATTGTTGAGACGATTGTTGTCATGGAACTTATGTGGCAGTTATCACTAACAGGACATTGATAATTTGGGCCTTAGGCGTATATTTTTAATAGTAGGTATAGCTTTTTTTTTCTCTAAAGTAATTAAGATATTTTCATAAGAATGTTAAAAAGGAATATAAATGTAATTCAAATTTAAAGAAAAGCCTCAAGTGCCAGGTGCCAATATAATTGGTTGTTTACCTTGAATTTTAATAAATGCTCTACACAGTAAGAAAGTTAAACCTCCAAATATGCTCTTTTTCGTACCTCCAGGTAAGCGGTAGAAGCAGCCTTTTAAGATGAAAATTACCTACTTTTTCTTCTGGTAAAAATTTATAAAATGCGTCCCGAGCTTTTCCTTTTTAACAATACAAAAGCTCAAAACCGTTGTGTTTACCGTACATGACGGTGAAGATGAACGAGATGAGCCTTTTATGAAACGGGGTCGCGCTAAGGGTTGTTCTAACTCTGATAGCTCTAATTACGGTGGAAAATAAGCGCAGCACTTAATGGCGTATCTTTATATAGGGAGGTTTCGCATATCTGTATCAATAAAAAATTTGAATTAATCCTGAATTTAACCACTCGATGCGGTTGAGTTTAGCTTTTGATGTTTTTGCAGGATCTTTCTTTATTGATCTTTATTGACACTTACAAAAATTCAACGCCAACATAAATATATTTTTCGTACACCTATACTCTTTGCAAAACCAAAACCGATGCACGTCATACCCTTAGAGTGACGTCAGTTATCGACAGTGTTGCCAGCTTGTAACCAAAATATCCGAGTGAGGGAATTACACAGTTTTTTTTTTCATAAAAACAAGATAAGCATACAAAAATTTCCCATAGTTTATATATTTGTTTACGGCATAATACCTTTTACCATCAACTTTAGTAAATCTAACACTTCTTTTATTTTCAACTTGCCAAGATCGACCAATGGTACCATTTAGAAAAATCCATGTCTCATCCAAGAAAACGAATTGGTACAAGAATGCTTCTTTTTCTTTAATATGTTCTTTTAAAAATACCAGTCGTTTAAAAGCTACATGGAAAAGTTCCATAAACCCCCGCCTCAGTTCATCTTTTTACTATCCTAAGCCTATTTTCTTGAAGAGGCTTCTTAAAGAGTTAAAACAACCATCAAACAGTTCTCCGTCTTTTAATTTCTAACTTAAAATTGTCAAAGCTACATGATGTTCTAAAAAAAGTTACAGCTTATGAATAACCGATGTAAAATATTATAATTTTTAAATAATACAACTTACTTGTTTCGTGCATACCATAAATAGTGTCACGGATCTTATATCCAATCTTCACACATTTACAACTTTTTTTGGATTAGAACGTTTGTTTAAGGGGATTCTAATTATTTATTTTCCTTAAGTGTTGTTGAAATTGCGCTTACAGTTTAGATATTCAAATTTAGGCAAACTGCTACACGCTAAAAATTAGTAAAGTAGAAATAAAATATCTAGACCTTAACATACTCTTTAAATTTATTTCTCTGTACTGCTGTCAGGGGTAACAATGGTCCATTGTTGTTTAGTTCTTCCTGAAAATAGCTTCTTAGAGAAGCTCTTTGCACCGACTATTTAAATGCTTCGGCATTTTTCACAAATAGTAAACAACGTAATCGACAGAGATATGTATGGGCACTTTTGTTTCTCTAATAGAACAGTTTTTTAATTCTATTTAGGAAAAGATCTGGCGTTTTTGTTAAAAAATAGACGTAGGTACAGTAACACGGAACCACAAACAATTAAGGTAAGTTTGCATGAAACGTCAAATCAAGTCAACGAACGAGCTGGCGCCACCGCACCGTTTACAGTTGTGTTTTCCAACTATCGGCCAATAAAATTCAAAATATATTAATTTTTACACGCCTAAATAAACAAAATATTTACTATAAGTGGGTTCGTATGAAAGAAGAATACTTTAAGTTTGTAGTAAATTCAATATCGCATAAAGCTTTAATACTTTTTGCCCAAATTTAAATTCCTCGTGTTTTCTTACGGATTTACAATTATCAGCTGATTGATGACGTGCATCGGTTTTTGTTTTGCATCAACTATATATGGATTTTTCTGCTAGTGCATAGAAAGAAAGTTAACAACGCACTATATCGTGCATGAATCAACTTAAATTTTTAATATAGAACAAACAAAATATAGTATTCGATTTATTGCTACACTGAAATTGACTTACTTACTTAGAAAAAGTTCTAAACCATGTATATTCTGTGTATATAATAACACAACAGGTAGTGTTTAAAATTTCAGGTGAAACAGATGCTTATTTTTAATTTTCAATTTAATGTCACTGGCACTGGTGGCTATCAGTTAATTACTCTCTGAAAACACTATGTTTACATACCTATTTGGCGAATGAAAATCGGGATTTTCTAATTCGTTCGCACAGGAAAAATTTTCCTAGGCACTGTTATGATATTAGCTGTCTTCTTATCAACCCTAATAAAATATGATATTGAAAATTGCTCAGCAAAACAAGCAACGCTGTCGCGAAGCAACACTTGCATTGTGCCACAGAGCTGACAGTTCCTCGGATTTTTATTTAACATATTTTTAAAATGATTTCTTCATATATCCTTTGAAGGTTCCCATACTATAAGTAGTACAACAAGATAGATTGCTGAGTATCTGAACTTAAAAAATCCCAAAAGGGATGATAATAATACAGAAAATAGCTATAGTGGGTGTCGTTATCCAACTACTGCTGCTCATACAACCACCCTGAGGGAAAGATATGCATAGAAAAAATATTAGCAATAAAACATGTAGAATATTAAAATTAATTACCAAAAAATGGTAAATAAGGATGCCAGTGGCGGCTCTCCAGGGGCGGCAGGGTCGGCAGTGCGGACCCAGTGTCAAGCAGACAACACACAGTGTATCATATTTATCTACATTCTACATCAATTTGTATTTTTAATGACCTGCCTGCAAACTACCAGTGAATACCCGTTATACTTTTTAAATCGCCCTTGTAGCATGTAACCCAGGACGTTACAGTGAATTACTCGTAAACACGCCACAATTAAATTAATTTTATTACTTCTCAAGTCGCCTTTGTAACTAGGTCCGGCAAGCCAACCCTACCATGAGATAGAACTTTAAAAATCTAGGCAGCAAACATACATATATACAATATAGTATAGTAATATATTTGATAATTTCACACACCGTCAAAAACGGCAAAAATGGATTTGCCGGTAAATTTAAGGTTTGTTTCAACCCGACCAAAAACCGTATCGGTACAGTCCACCGAACTAATTTACCACTGCAACAGTCGATTGCAACGTTCAAAGTTCAATTAACAGGCTAGAAATAATCGTTCGGGCATAGAACAGCGGGTTGCAACAAACTTTTAAAGAAGGTAAGGTTAGTTATATACAGGGTGGTGATAAAGTTTGGAATAATAGGAATATTTCTGAACAGGTTAACTTAAAAAAAAAAAAGCTCAGACAAATCGATTTTTATTTTTATTTCTGCATTTTTTTAGCTAATACTAGAATATACAGGGTGTTACCATGTTATATACCCTGTATATTATTTCATTTTTTGATTCTACGCAAGATTCTAAGCAGATTTCGTTTATGATGTTCTATACCTATCTTCAACTGTTTACGAATTATTGACAATTGAAAATTAGACATCTTCAATGAAAATAAAAATATAAATTGAATTGTTTGAGTGTTTTTTTTTTAAGTTAACCTGTTCACAGATATTTCTATTATTCCCAACTTTATGTTCATTCGTATAAGGTGTCTCAAAAAATCATTATCAATTTAAAGTTTGTTTTTATAAACGAAATGACACTTTTTTAAATTTTAAACGTATTATTTTATTTAATGAACATTACTTGCAATAAAGGAATATGCCTGCCTATTTTAATAAATGTTGGAAGTGGTATCCATTCACAGCTCCCAATCTATCCACAAACTCTCTTTTTACGTTAGCATGGTTACCAATATCTGGCGTTCATAGTGATGTTATTTGATGTTATTCTAATTCACTTTTTTGACAAACGCCTTGTGATTATTTGATTATTTTGTATTATTTTATCATAATGTTCTTAACAGAAACGCAAATAATTAATGGCTGGTTGTGGAGATAAAACTCGAACGCAAGAAGAAGTGTGTGAGATGTTCAATAATAAATACCCGGAGAGACAGCCAATCAGTCAGGCCACTGTAAGTAAATTAATAAAGAAATTTCGGACATGTCAGAGACAAGCCGCGTTCAGGACCACCAGGCATCCCTGAAGACACTAAAATTGATATTTTAATGTCGCTGGAAGAAAATCCTCATTCAAGTACTAGATGTATTTCAAACCAAGACAACATTGATGTGGATCATTCAGCTATTGTGAAGTTCTTAAGAAAAGAAAAGTGGCGTCCTTATAAAATAATAGTATATTACGTTACAAGACCGGAAAGTACTATTTTACAGGACGAAGCAGGCAATTTCCAGGGCGAGCCGCCAGGCGAGTCCTGGAAGCCTGCGAGTCCTATAAACGTACTTTCCGGTTGTGTAACGTACAATATTTTTTTTTAAATCGACGCAAGACCAGTGGCGTACAAGAAAATTTAGATAATGGCTTACTACATTAATATAGTTTTAAACAGATTGAAAACTCTATAGTCAGGAATTTTTTTTATTTATAATAGTTATAATAAATATTATTTGATAATAGGTACTTAATAAATAATTAAAATTAGAATTATTCTAATAATTAATAATATCTATTTTTGAACTGTTATGTTAAAAGTACAATTTTTTTCTTTACACCAACATTTGAAAACGGCAAACGTTTTTTCATACTTGTCCCTGGACTTATGCGGCAACAAATCGTGAGTAGCTCTAGCAGCCGCTTCAGTTATTTCAAGAGGAATTTCACCTTCATCCACATTCATTTCCATAATATAATCTAACTTTTAACTTTTAAACACAATTTTTAATAAGCAGTATCAAATTTGACAGTTCGTTGAGCTATATGACGATGATCCGTACAGAAGAAATCAGTTTTGTGAGGTAATGATGGATATCTGCCAAAATAATAATAATTTTGTAAAAAACGTGAGTTTCTCTGCTGAAGCCACATTTTGCCTTAATGGGGAAGTAAATAAGCAAAATTTTCGTTATTGGTCAAATGAAAATCCACAATGGTATAGAGAGGGCCATACGCAGTATAGGGAGAAAATTAATGTTTGGGCGAGAATTGTTGAGAGAATCATCGGGCCATATTTTTTTGAGGGGACATTGAATGGCGAACGATACCCGTCATTTCTAGAGGAAGAACTTGTACCTGCCTTAATTACACTATTTCCAAATCAAGATGTTCCAGATACGTTTGATGATAGACTTTTGTTTCAGCAAGATGGAGCTCCTGCCCGTTTTCTCTTTTCATATTACTGCTATGTAGGCAGTTTAATGGCTAATGCGAAGCACGTTTTGATCAATCAGCAATCAACTGGACACTTCTAAATTTTTTTTTGCAAAGACAGGCATGATCTACCCAGCTAATCGGCAATTGGCGTTGTTGATGCTTATACCAGAGAGTATAAGCAACTTTAATCTTTTAAACGAAACACATTGCTTTTCTTAACAATTTACTGTTACAGTTTTTGAGATATTAATAAATTTTTATTTTATTTTGCGAAAAACATGACTGCAATAAATATTTCTATTTCTAAACTGTAGAATTCTAAGGCATTGAAATTTGGTTGCGAGTTGGGCAAGGTCCGGAGGCCAAATCTTAGTTCAAGTTATATAGTATGGCCTAAAAATGTAGGTGATTGGTTACTGGGCAATGTTTAAAAGTAGATTTTGTTTATCCTGGGTGGCCCATTTTGTGTGACAAAGTAATATTCATATGGGTTCTTATATATGAGATATAAAAAAAAGTTTTCATAAAAGTCATAGGGTATAAAGCAGTTTTAGTGCTCGTTAGAATCTAACTCTCATTAAAATATCACCTAACTCTATATTTATTTTATTAGTAGTTATGTTATCTAAAAAAATAGAAATAAAATACCCACTATAGCGCGGATCCAGCCAGGTGGGTTATGGGGGGTCATGACCCCCTCCCTCAAAGAAATATTATACTACATAATATTATCATGAATGAAGAATGTTTTACATTGTTTCAAGCCTACCTTTTTGCATAGAAATAAAAAAAATTGAAGTGAAATTAAATAATGTATCATACATCTGTTTATTGCAAATATTAGAATAGTAGACAAAACCGAAATATGGGCGTGGTCGCCAAAAATTTTCTCCTGCGGCGCTACTTTTAAATGAAATACCTGCTAAAGGATTGCATGTTTACAATAACATAAATTACAACAAAAAGTGTTCATTTAGTAATAATTAATTAATGATATAGTTTTTTTGTTTGCTCATAATGTATGAAAATTTTGCGTTGTTTTTCGTTTAATGAAAAATATCGCTCATTACACGTTCATGAATGCTTTTTCCGTGCATGTATTATGACTTTCAGTGTTCGGCTACGTCTTGGGAATTTGTTATGCATGCACGGAAAAACCTATTTTGTGGACTACTAATGAAATATAGTTCTAGTATGTCTGAATATATCTACTTAATTAAAACTGTGACCGATATTGTTGTTCACCAAATTTCGAGGTTTGTTTTGATTTCATCTTTTTATCTTTATATCCCTTACCCTTTCCACGTAAATTACAAGATTACGTTAAAATCCTGAAATCCGAAATGCCATAGCACACAATGTAACGATGACAGAAATAGCGCAAAACATCCCTTTTGTGTTTAATTTCAAATGGCATTTCGTCCCCTTTTCTCATGAGGTTTTACTTTAAAAGGGTTTAATTTTGCTCGCAAAGTTATACAGTCAGAGATTATCTAGAAATTTTTAATATCAGGATTTGGTTTAAGCAATCAGGTTGTGTTTATGTCGTATACCATATTTTAAATAGAGCCAGTTAAATATATAACGTACAGAATAACACACCTATATGTTAATTCCTAAAATATTGTAGTATCATTAAAATGTTTATGTTTAAGTTTATTATACAAAATATTAAAGAAAGGTCTTATAAAATATTGTATATTAAAATTTTAAAATACTGTATGTCAAAACAAGGTATTTAATGAGCAGGAAACAAAACCTGTCTTGTCATTTAACTATCAGCGGTCATCGGCGAACGTTGCTTCGCGCTGCGCTGTATGCTGCAAGACAGAACTCCTGCGAGTCTGCGAGCCAGGTATAACTTGTCAGTTATCGAAAAAATTACGATTGAACATATCAATTAGTAAGACCGTATTTCTGACGATTTCTTTGTAAATCGAACAAAATACTCCATTGTGTGTTTGTCTTCTTTTTCTTTCAATTCTGATATTTCTGAATGTTGACTTGTCACCGTTAATCCCATAGAAACGGTATGGCGATTCTATTTCAATAAGCAATTGTCAAGCGTAGTTGCAAAGTTGCAGTTTTCACAATGGTGGAGTTAACGGAACGAAAAAAAATTTGAAATCTATGCATGGTTGGGTTTGGTGATAGAACACGTACTCAAATAGAAACAGCTCAATTATTTAATAAAATGCATCCTGATAGTCCTCCCATATGTCAAAAGGTGGTGAGTAGAATAGAGGCTAAATTTAGAGAATCCGGTCATGTTAGACATTTGCCTAAATCTGGTCATCCTGCTCGAGATGAAAATGAACTGCTTGACGTTTTGCTTTCCTTGAAAGAAAATCCATGTACGCCTGTGTCGCACATTGGAGCAAATTTAGACATGCGGAAATCTCTTGGTCACCGAATAGTTCAAAAGCAAAAGCACAAATATCACCCATACAAAGTTATTCCAGTGCATGAGTTATTTGAAGATGATTTTGAGGCGAAATGAGTTCTGTAAACGCATACAAAATATGTGCAATCTAGATAATAAATTTGTAATGTGAACAGACAAAATTGTCGTTATTGGGCAACATAAAATCCGCATTGGATGATGGAGGTTCACAGCCCTCAAGAAACAAATGTGTGGTGTTGAGCTTGAATTAATTCCAGCATTAGTGGCTTTATTTCCAAATCCATTGGTCTGGGTTCTGACAAACAACTGATGTTTAAGCAAGATGGTGCTCCTCGGCACTATGCTGCCACTGTGGGTACATTTTTGAATGAAAACTTCCCCAATTGGTAAATAGGAAGGAAAGGACCTATCGAATGGCCTGCTAGGTCGCCAGCCCTAACTCCACTGGACTTCTTTAAGTGGGGCTACCTCAAATCGAAAGTATTTGTTGACAGGCCAAACAATCTGCAGGAGTTGAAAGAGAGGATCCGAAGAGAAGTGTTTGCCATGACTCCGGAAATGGTTGAAAACGTGCAAAGAAAGTATATTAATAGCCTTTTACATTGTCAAGCCGTAAATTGTGCTGTTATTTTTAAATAAACAGATCTTACTTATTGATATGTTCAATCGTAATTCTCTCGATACCTGTTGAGTTTATGTGTACACAGTAAAAAAGTGAGTGTTAAATTTAACACTCAATAGTGGTACATATAGAACCACACTCAATAGGATATATTAACCAATCAGTGTATCTGGTAAAAAAGATATTTTTGAATGGTTTTTTTACTTTTTGATGAGCGAGCTTAGCTCGGGTCGTCTAACTACCTGTTTACAAAAAAATTAGCTCATCTCTAAGGATAGGTAAAATTACAGAAAAATTAAAACGAGTCTGGCTGTTTTTGTGATCTTCTGTTGTGTTTTTTATTTTTCTTACCTAAAAACCAAGCATTATCATTGAAAAAGGGGCGTGGCACCCAAAAATTTCTCTCCTGCGGCGCTATTTTTTTTTCAACCCACTCCGAACTTATTTTCTGGTTGCGCCACTGGTGTTAATTCTTCTTATTTATGGGTAGGTACATTTACACTATCGTGTGTAAATTAAACTCACAGATTGTACCTCTCCTTCTAGGGTGTAAAAAAAATAATGAAATATCATATTGTTGTAGTGTAAATTTTATTTTATTTGGGTGTGACTTTACTATAGTAAGTGTAATAAAATAATCTACCCAGGGCTAGAATACTTTCCACTTTGATTAAGTCATTTAATCCCGTATCAAACAAACCGGGCGTTTATAATAAAAATGTAAAAAATTATGCATTCACATGTTTTACATTATTAACCTCTGCTTAGTTTAATACATGATTGAATGACTTAATTAAAGCCGAAAGTAGTAGCCCCTAATATATATAAATCTTCAGATCGCTTGGAAAAGGTTTGTTAAATGAATGAAAATATTGAGTATTATTTATCGTTTATTTATAAACAAAATGATGGTCACAACAGAACTGGAAAACCCTTTGATATTCTTTTTACCCTTATTATTATAACTAGTTGAACAAATTGACACACCTATTATATAGTTTAACAATGTTAAAATAAACATATATATATATATCTACATTTAATGTACCTCATTGATAAGCTTAACAAAACAAATAACATAATAAATCTACGTATACTTAGAACACTAAACAACTAAATAAAAGTATGCTTTGGAACAATATGAAAAAATTAAAATGACGAGTATTATATTAATCGTATATTTACTTAGAGATCTATGAAGTAAAATATGTAGGTAGGTACCTCGTTAATACCCTTACCCGATTTAACAAGATTCTCATAAGAGGCACTTTACAGAACTTTGCTTTGATCCTATATTTTAATTTAAATATAACATTTTTCTATATCACGTTTAAAGAGCACAATCAGACTGACTTGAAAGTTGAATTTGCATGTACCGTCGGCGTCATGTGTCAATTCCTAGAATTTCCCACAACTTGTTGCCGCCTGTCTTTTCTGTAACACGGGTATTGGTATTTTTACCGGGGCCGTGTAATAAAGCGATTAAAGAATAAGTTTTACACTCAATGTGTTAAAATAACCTTCTAGCGGGGTTTATTTACAGGCTAATATGGTGTTATTAATTCTCATTGTATTTAATTTTCCTGATCGAGTGTAAAATGGAATAAATAACACCCATTCAACAAAATTAACTTTTTAGAGAGTTCAATTCATAGGCAAATTTAATACAACAACTTTGGTCCCATATGAGTGTAAAAATGTGGTAAAGTATGTTGATCCGGGTGTTAATATTAACACTACTTCTTTTTACCACTCGTGAAATGATTTTTACCAGGTGGATATTTTTTACTGTGTAAGATATGGACAAAAATATATATAATAATAATTAGAATATATATAAATAATATATATAAAAAATAGATGATTTTATTTGAAAAAATGGTCGTAACTTATTTTTGGGCTACCCTGTATACATGAATTTGCCATAAAAACACATTAGGAAATAAAAATCGACGGGTCTGAGCGTTTTTCCTAAAAACACGCCGCTGAATTTTATATTAATTTAGACATTATTTCTGGGACTGTATATTTGTTTATTTTAGGAATAAAAATGATTTTAACATTTTAATATACAATATCTTAAATTTGGGAATACTTAATCTAAAATATTTGTATGTTATTTTAAATATATGGTATGGCTGTCCCAAATGGACACATAAAATACATCTAAAATAAATTTTATTATTTTCAAGTTTACGATATCTCTTTCTCAGTGTACTGCTTAACATACATTTAATTTTTTAATATTGTAAAAAACTAAACAGTAAACTCAATAATTGAATTAAATACTAAATAATTGCATATGATTTCGTGGTCTACTGTTTCAAATGCTTTTCCCAAGTCTAGGAATATTACTAGTGATGATTTAGATTTATTTATTGAGTCATACATTATTGAAGTAAACATATTAATAGAGTCGTTTATTGATTTATGTTCTTGAAACCCAAATTGTTTATATTATGTCAATTGAAATTAGTTTAAAAAGTTTGTAATTCTATTCTTCATTATTTTTTCTAAACGTTTAAAACTAAAAGTCAATGAGATTGGCCGATAATTCTGCTATCAATTATACACATCAATCTGCATATTTAAAATCTCTTTTTAATTTTTCTTTCATAAACAATAAATATTTAGCTCGATCTATTCGTTTTAATGTTACATAAAAAATAAAAAACGAATGAAAAGCGGCAAAGTCGATTCACTTTATAAAAAATTAATTTCGCTCCTCCCTTATGAAAAGTGTGCCCTTATAACAACATTCTTATCCTGACTTTTTAAATATTTAATCAGTCATTATTCTTTGGGTTGGTTGGGGAAATGGCCGTAATCAGAAGTTTTTAAAAGACCCCTAAATAAGGTTTTTTTTTATATTAAACGATGTTTAACGGTTTAAAACTAACCACCCTCAATAATATTTGATTTAAACTAAGTTTTCAGTTTAAAGAAAACACTATTTAGAATAAATATTATATATCGAAGGAAAGGCTTAAAAAGCTAATAGGGAGTACAGAGCCTATACCTTGTGACACTTCATTTTAAATGCCGTAAAATTCCTGATTTAACTACGTTTCAAAAATTCAATTCACTTCATTCCGGTTAATTTTAGATGACCCTTGATATTTTATGATAAATATAATTCATTATTAGATAATCAATAATATGATAAATCATTTGTTTTCTAAATATTGCCTAATAATTTGCTACACCGGGTACAATAGAAATAGTAAAAACTGTTGTATAAGTTTTATCTTAGAACGTGTTTTTTTTTATTTAGAACAATTTTTTGAATCCTAAATAAAGCAGAACTGTTAAAAACTTTCAGGGATGCAACTTCCAGTTATTGACAGCAGTCTAGAATTTTATGTTAAAATGTTGACAAAAAACAGCTACTCAGGACACCAGAAAGCAAATCTTATTTTAAACAAGTATTTATTATTAACCAGAAAAACATGAATACTAGGTACCTAACCATATTTAAAAAAATTCACTTTACCTCAACAATTTAAAATCTTAAGAAACCTAACGAAGTATTGAAGTCATCACTAGTGTAATACTTTTCTCAACCCTGTATAAAATCAACTAACAGAAATGAGCCGAGAAGAGTAAAGAGATGTAAGAAAAACGAACTTTTTAAACCTGATGGAAACTTAAGCTACATAAATTAAAAACGATGCCTTTTTGGTAGGTATATCATATTGTATCTGTAAGCTTTCGTATTTCGACAGAAAAACTGTGGAAAAGGAAAAAAGCAACGGCTCTATATCAACGGAATCAACATAATAAAATTAGTCTTACTAGTTCACTTTAGGAAATAGGAAACAATAAGAATTATATTATAAAGTCTGTGAAAGAAATACAGCGATTCTTCTCAATATTTGTGCATACAACAGAATGAACAAATTTTTTAAAACCTATTTATAATATTATTTTCAGGGCGCAAATCCATGCAATATTAACACTACGGTAAAAAATTAAAATTCGAATTTTCTGACAATTTGACGTCCATCAGTCTATCGGTTGATAATAATCCATGATTTTCTAGCAGTTTTCGTGGCATAAAAACTTATATAGGTATCTGTAATAATAGGACAATAAGAATTTATAGGTCGATCAAGCACCCCATTTAGAATATACAGTGTGTATTAGCCAAATGGAATAAATTCGATAATAAATACATGGGGGGGTGTCCGAAAAAACGCTCGGACACGTCGATTAGTATTTCTAGTTGCGTATTTTTTTTAATAAAAACTTTTTATACAGGGTGTGTCATGTAACAGTGGCCAATACTAACTTTCTTATTTTAAATGCAACACCCTGCATATTATTTAATGTTTGGATTCTTCAGAAAATTTTATGTACAATATCCTATACCTATCTTCAACTGTTTCGGAAATATTAAGTGTTTTCAGATTTATTGCAAAAATTAACAAAACACTAAAAAACTAATAAGTAATAGGTACTGATAATTTCTTGATAATGTAAAAAACAAAAAAAAAAACATTAATGTAGGAGATGTTGAAAATTGATGTTAAAATGTTTTTACTGACATGAAATAAAAAAAAGGTATAAATAGTTTTGTTTACTTTTGTTTAAAACGCCTGACCTTAGCAAATTGTTGTCTGTCTGCATGACAGTAGTTGTCAGTATAAAAAGCTGGATTTATAAACTCGAAAAGTTGGTGAGGTTGAGGTTCAGTTGGTGTTGGAAATAGGAGTTTAATTTAAACTAAAGGGAACACTCAGTTCCATTTATAGACTCGTTCATGTTGTTCATGTAAAGCTCATGTAAGGTTCGAAAACTTCCCGGGTAGTTCAAGATAATCAATTTTTATGCTCGGAGTTCGGAACATCTAACCTCACAAACTTGGTCATAACTTCAACCTCACCAACTTTTCGAGTTTATAAATCCAGCTTTTAGTCGTTTGAATTTCGTTAACTGCATATCAGAAAAATGGTTAATTTAACAGAAATGCACAAAATAACAATTGTACAGATGATGGATTATGGAGATAAAACACGGACTCGAATGGAAATTGCTCGCTTATTTCATGAAAAATTTTCAAATTTGCCACCTATAACTCAAGGGACAATTAGTAAAATAGAAAAGCAGTTTGGCCAGCTTGGACATGTAAAGCAGATAAAAAAAAGTAGCTGCCAATGCAATAAGTGATGATACCAAAATTACCAAATTAGATATTATGCTTGAGTTTCAGGAAAACCCACATACTTCTAGTCGAAAAACAGCTCCAATGTTCGATGTTTGGCATTCATCGATTATTCGAACATTACAAGAAAATAAAATGTATCCCTATAAAATGATACCTACTCATGAGCTCAGAGCTCATGTAAGACGATTTTGATAGGAGAACGTATTTTTGTTTATGTATTATTTCAACTTTTTGTTCAATCGACGGACCTGATTCAATTTAACTGAACAGTGGTTGGCCTTGAGAACAAGCCACATTAAAAGACGGTTGTTTGTGTTTTTGAGGTTAAATTTTGTTCTGGTAAAAATCTAGCTAAACCTTTTTGAATTTTATGTTAAAAATGTCCAATTTTAAATAGCCCAACAAACACCCTACGTACTAAAGACGTACTTATTGTGTTCGTTTTATGTCCCGTACGTACAGTAAGTAAAATGTACATTTTAAGTACGTATTTTCTCTGACATATTGTGTATGTACAACGATCATTCTTAATTGTACGTACAATGTATCATCCTTAAATGTACCAACGTCTAAAAAACGGTTGGGATGATACGTTGTTATGTAGGTATGTTTTATTACATAATGTAACAATGTTTTACCTTATGTAAAACTAAATTACTAATAAAAAATAATTAAATTAGACCTTTTTCAAACTTGGACATTTTTTTGTTCTGTGATTGTAAGGTTAATTATTATTATCCGCTACCGATTTAAATTTCGCGCTTGCTTATGTCGTAAAAATCCGACACTATTTGGACGTCTCTCTGTGCAGTTAAATTAACTTAACCAAACTTTTGAGTTTGTAAGTGTGGCTTCTTTTTGTTGTATTGCCGATGTTTCTCAACGAATTGGCGAATTTTACCAGGACGTTTTCCTCTAAATGCGTTAAGTTTTATTACTTTGTTCGTTAATTTATTACTTGATATACAATTTACAGGTAAATAGTAACTTGAGTGGTAGAAATGCCTCTTAAACAGTTTCGAAGCTTAAAAAACTAATGTACTTAGCTATGTCGATTACGATTCGTTTTATTTTTAGCTGAATTCAATGCTGAAATTTTAAGACAGCATTTTTTTCTGAGAGGCTTGATATTCCAAGTAAAAAACTTTAAGGTATCAAATACTGAAACTATTAGTCCTGGGGCGCTTAGTCAAGTAAAAGTTACTTGTAATCGAGCTTGTAATAGTGAAGCAGATCTACTGGCACTTGAAGATTTCTTAAATCTACCAGAACATTTCAGAAAGTTGGTAAGATTTGACCACCCATTCTATTTAAAAAGTAGTATAGTAAAACTTGATATACAGATACCTATATGTATTTTAAGGTAAAATTCAATTAACAATTGAATAAGACCTTAACAGCCCTTTACGTTAGGTATTAATATAGTAAGAATGTTTATTTTTGATAATGTTTAAGTACATTTACCATTTTAGGAGTCTAAAATGTGCATATTGGCAGGAAATAATTTGCAAGCTTTATTAAACGAAGCATGGGAGCATTTATTTGGAATCACCAGGCTAAAAAGATATCAGAAAAAAAGATTTTCACAGTTTTTAATTGCAAAAGTTATAATAAGTAAGTACTAATTTAAATGATGAAACGGAAATTGGACGTTTTCAACTAGAGGTGTAGTGTATAATAGTAGTCAAGTTGAGTAGGATATGAGTGTATTTTGTATCTTGATATTATTTTTATTTTATCTCCCCTAATTTTTTGTTTTAATTTAATCATCTTAAAGTTTCTTTAAAATATGGCTTATTTTATTTAGTTGACTTGTATTTGTATATACTATAAAATATTATTTTTTCTGGGTTGTAATTAAAGTCTTTTCATTTAAGATGCCCTTCTGAGAACAGAAAAAGCTAAAATAAAAAAGAGGAAGAGCAGGAAATAGCCAAATTGCTAAGGAGGACCCCCGATTGACTAAAATATAAACAAAAAGCGAAAAATAATGATAACGATGGGGAAACAAATAATAATCCCGGGGTATCAGATAGATAATAATACATTCATATATACACAATATATATAGAATGTTACTAGATATTAACCAACAAATTTATTGTAATATATTACCTATTGTAGATACTTTATCAGTAGTTATTATTTATCCATTGTAGGTACAAACAACGTACTTCTTACGTATGTAGTACGTACATAGCACGAAGTGTGCGTACATCTTTAACACGTACAGTAAATGTACGTACATTAAATATACGTTTATCGTACGTACATAAGATGTACTTGTCGTACGTCTTAATTAAGTACAATTGTGTGGAAAATTTACGTAGATACTAAGTTTGTAAAATGTACGTACTACGTCCAATAACGTACATGCATAAGACGTACTTTATGTCCGACTAGTACGTACTTAAAACGTCTTATGTATGTATTTATGCTGGTTGGGAGAGTGGTAACCATATCTCAAAGTTTTTGGAATCTACTTGTAATTTTAGTCCAGCTGGAAGAGCGTCCCCCAATATACTAATTTTTTTCTGTATGAGGTATGTTCTGTAGAAGTGCTTCAAATTTCTCTTCGCTCATTCTTAAGTCGTTTTTGTAGGCATCCAAGTCATCTCTTGCAAATTCTACTAACAGCTTTACTGAAGCACCTTCATATCTCCGTTTTAAGATCCATAGTCTGACCCACCAACAAGGAGATTTTCTTTTTTTTTCTGTTTTTGATTACGTTTTTTAACTGTTTACACATAATCGAACGACAGCGGCGCACGCACAATTTTCTGTATTGCAGCACTTGCAGCCATTTTTAGAACTGACGCATTCTATATTCACTGTCCTTATTGATTCGAGTAAATAAATTTTTCATTCCATAGATTCAACGATATTGATCAATAAAGCCGACAAATGAGAATCCGCCTTAATAGTCTGAGGAAAAACTAATTTTTTTTAGTGAAAGTTGTTTAATGACGATTGAATAATTTCAATATAATTCCGATAAAATATTAAAAAAAAATTTAATCTTTTGCACGGCCTGTATAGATAACGTATAGACGTAAAATTCTAAATAATCTACATTTTGCGTCTTTTGAGAAACGCTTTCAGACAACATTATGAAAATTATGATCAATTTTTCTTTAACTCAAAAAAAAAATAAAACCCGTTTGAAAAAATTGGAAATTTTAGTTTTTCATAATCCCAATTTGATTGCGATAAAATATTTCAGTTTAAAGATAAATTTTAAGTTTTTGCACAGTCTGTATAACGTAGACGTAAAATTGTAAATATATACAATGTACGTCTTTTGAAAAGCGCTTTCGAACGACATATATTGAACATTTTGATCATTGAAATTGGAAATTAAAATTTTTCATAATCCCAATAGATATGATTTCGATAAAACATTTCAGTTTGAAGAGAAATATTAATTTTTTGCACAGTCTGTATAACGTAGACGTAAAATTCTAAATATACATTAAATTTTTTAGTTTTTCTCGAAAACCTACAATTTCTAAAATTTTTAGGTAGGTACAGGACGATGTATTGTTAATAAAATATTTGAAATGCTCTATCTAGTGGTCAAAACGACTTTTCGTTTTCAAGGTATTAGGATAAGGGACCTGTTTTGATTTTCAATCGATCAAAAAAGTACGCCCCCTGTGGCTACGCCACTGTTCCGAAGGTAAAGGTTCTCTACAATATCAGGAAGTTTCCAATGAATATATTTTATATTATATAATATATTGTTAACAGTTAAAGGTCCCTTATTTCAATCAATTGTTATAGAGCTTCTCACATACACTGGTCGGCGTAAAAAATATATATTCCACGCCACATACCTATATTTTATAATATTTATATATTTGTAACAATAGTCAATATGTGCTAACTGAACTAGCTTTGCGTAAAGAATGTCAAGTCTTCGGTAGTATAGTGGTCAGTATCCCCGCCTGTCACGCGGGAGACCCGGGTTCGATTCCCGGCCGGAGAGGATTTTTTTTTTGTTTTTTTAAAAATAAACTATGTTGGGTTAATCCGCGAGAGTTTTAAATTTTGCCTGATAAATTTCGCATAGGCGATTTTTCGAAAATTTCTTTATTACTATAAAACGGTTAGGCCCACGCCATCTTAAATTCTATTAGGTAAGTTAAGTATGATAGTGTGTAAGCTATTTAAATAAAGTAGGTAAAGTCTGTTCAGAGATATAAGAAAGTGACTAACTGATCCCTATTAGGAAAGACCCGGGCTAGCTGTAAAATTGAAGTATTTTGCTTAGAATTTAAATGGTTTGTAATAAAAATAAGTAAGACATTAAATAATACTTTATTTATGTTTAAATGTGAAATTACAAGTTATTTTATGATTAAAAATTATATTTATGAATACAAAACAAAAATATACAAATTATTCGGTACTTATAATAATTTTTCACTTAATATATCAATATCACTAATCACTATCGCTATCATCATCGGTTCTAATTATTATTTGTGCTATATTGTTAATATGGATATAGGATTTTTCCACTTTTTTAACATGTGTAACAGAATTTGCCCAACTTTGTGAAGGGATGTTAAAAACTTTAGTTTCTATAAGCTCAAGTACCAGTGGAGTTAATAGTTGGGCTAATATTGTTACGACGAATGGCAGATTTCAGTTGGTGCTAAACATGTTCGATGGGATTAAATATACAATGGTATGGTGGAAGCCGTAAAACTGTATGCCCTAGATATTTTTGCATAATTATCACAGTAGTATTCCTTTTGTAAAACCTCAAATTAATTGCCTTTAGGTGTAATCTTCCTGAAAATAAATGTCATTATCATACATGTAGTATGAATTGTTGCTTTTTTGTCATTTTGTGTGGAGGGAGTCTTGGTCAACTGCCTACTATGGTAGCTTGAATTGTCCATTACAATTACGCTATTCGGAGGTATATTTGGAATTAGCTTGTTTTTAAGTAGTAGTAGTGGTAGTAGTCAGTATCGGTTCTTTTTTTCCTCGCTAAAATGGGATTATTCACAATTTTCCATACAGTTGATATTGAAATTTTTGTTAATGTGGCCGTTTCTTCTAACGCTGCTTGCTTGCTGATCGCACGTTCAATGAGATTTGAATAAACATTGTTTATAACTTCCTTAGCTTTCACATAAAAGTGTTTTCTGCTTTTCGACAGGGTTATCTACTGAGATACATTGGGCTCGCACATATTTTCCATGACTCATACACGATTAAACAAACGCTGTATTACACACGAAGTAAGAATAATTACTAAGCTTAAAACTAACTAGAGTGGCCATATATACACTCTTAGAACATAATTTGTTTTATGGGATTAACCCCCTCATTTTGAATCAGGTAAAAATCGGTTTAATATCACCAAACTATTACTTTAATTATGAAATTACGTCTTCCGGATTTGCAGTTTACTTTTTTTTAATTTATTTACATTTTTAATAATAATTTAATATAATTTAATTTAATTTAATTTAATTTATTTATTTAATTCAATTTAATTTCACATTAATACATTTTCACAATACAATGTGGCATATAAAAGTTTATTTACATTTGATTTAATATAATATACCCTTAATTATACACCTAGGTGTGGAACACCTGTATGTGTTGGTTTAGGTAAAATTTTAAAGATAAACCTATCATCTTTATTAAATGCCATGCAGTATACAATATAAATTTCTTTACCTTATTTGTTTATTTAATTTATTTTATATATATATTTTTTTTTTTTTTTTTTTAATAGAATGCAACTAAAAAAACTGAAGAAATCTAGCAATATTCTCAAAGAGGTAGTCACTGAATTGTTTTTTAAAATGTTTTTTGTTTGTTAAGGTTCTGATTTTTTGAGGTATTAAGTTATATAATTTTGGACCATAGTATGTTACAAAATGTTGCATCATTGTTGTTCTAGTTCTATAAATGTATACTAGTTCATTTGTATTGCCTCTGGTCTGATGATCGTGTGACATTTTTAATTTGTTGAAATTTTCATTTGAGTGAAAAAAATTACATACCGTAATATTATATAATGTTCTAATATTACAAAGTTCTCTGCAATAAAGTTGGTTTGTAGGGAAAAGTTTTGGTTTCTTAAGACTAATCTTTACAATACAATTTTGGACAACTCGGAGTTGTTCTAGATTATTGTTATACATTCCTCCCCAGACCAGAATACCATATCGTAGTAGAGGTTCGACAAGCGCCCTATATACCATAATCATGAGCTTTTTGTTGAGAATTTCTCTCAGAGTATAAAATTTGTGTATTAAACATCTAACTTTTTTATACAAATATAAAACGTGTTGGTCCCATTTAAGGCGCTTGTCAACGACTATACCTAAATATTTAATGTGATTGACCTCTAATAGTGGTTCATTAATATCAGGAATAGCAATTTGATTAAAATAAGGTCGATTTACAGAATTTAGAGAGAAGGCAATGTAGTGTGACTTTTTGATATTTAAAGTCAGTTTGCGACTGTCCAAAAAACTTTTTATTTTTAAGAAGCCTTTTTTTATTTTCTTCTGCAATAGAAACCAACTTTCATCGCTGAAAACGACAACCGTATCATCCGCATACGCCACAACCTTTTCACCGACCGAATAATTTACCTACATTTATTCATTCATTCATTGTTTGTTTATGGCCACCCTTGGATAATACCATTCAAAAGCAAAGTGTAACTTTCTTATATCTCTGGACAGGCTTTGCATGTACTGTCAAAGACTAAAGAGCTATTACTTCGTACTGTCCAAAAACTGCATAAATATTTAACATTAACTGGAATAAAATAGCTATATATAGTATATCCAAATCCAAGAAAAATGCTTTAAAAACTGTTTAAATTATACTAAAAAAAATTTAAATCATCTTCTTCTTACTTGCAACATATTTATTATAATTGTGAGTAGGTTTTTTAGATAATCGATTTTTAATTTTGTTTTTAACAGGAAATCAACCTTACAAAAAATATCGTGTTTTCGTATTCAAAAATATTTATTTCCTAATATTCTTAATGTATTAGCTAATATATTATTCAATTTATGTTATTTTCCTTAATTATACCCGAAATAGCATACACGGTGTTTAGAACGTTGAGCCAAATTTGTCAATTCTTAGACATTATGGTCGACACGAAGTGTTGCATTTTATTATAGTTAAATATAACACTGCAAAGTAATAATAATACTAATCGTATATAACGATTCCCTGGTGCACCGCGAAACAATTCGCCGTATAGGTGTAGCTATCGACTGGCCGGAAATATTTTTAAACTATTTGCAATGGGTTAGTACAAATTCAAGAAGTAGAAAAAACAATGTCAGTAGAAGCAAATGTTAAGAAGAATTTTAAAGTTAAAAGAACAAAGTAACTCTCTCTAGTTTCAGTTTTTTTGTTAGTAAAAATAGTACCTAATGCACGGACATGGTAAAATTTTACATCACGAAATATATCGATAAAGTAATTTATTTTCTTTAACTTTTTAAGAATGTTTATCATTTATAGTCGAAGTTTAATTGAAGCCGAACACAGTGGCATTTTACGAGAGCTTGTGGAGGTAGTAGCTCCAGCAAACATTTTAAACTTTTATTAAAAGTTAGTCTTTTATTTTTTTAACAGTTAAGTTTTTGATAATTTTATAGTCATATTAAGGTTTTAAATTTATTTAACATTCAACATATTTATGTGATTAATAAATATATTACTATAGGTATTACAAATTTGGAAACACACTTAATTAGTATTATTTAAAAGCAGGACTTAAGAGTATAGTTTGTCCCATATTGATTGTTGAGTAATGGAAAACTCACATGCACCTCCCTATTTGCCGGCAATTTGCAATGCAACAAAGATAAGGATACAATTTATTGATGATATTAATAAGATTGCGGAAAAGATCGTTTGCACGAAAGATCTTACTTCTTATCTTACTGTTGAAATACACCTCGATCATTGAACTCTGTTTTTGTCCAAATTACATTTGATACAAACACCTGAGTCCAAAATGAATAATTGCAGTTTTAATACCGCAGCCAACTTGATTTGATTTAGACATACAGGAAGGTTTTTTAAATACTGTCAATTTGGGTTTCAGTTATTGTACTGTGTACATAGAGACAAATGAAATCAACTTTTAGTAAATTCTGACGTAAAATTCAGTGGCGTTACAATATAGGTGCATGTACTTACTTTTTGAGTTACCGTCATGTAAGATGAGTTTGGACAAATTTTGAAATCCTTTTTAGATATCGGAGAACTATTTTGAAAGCTGTTACCTGAACGTTGTAATCAAAAAATCGCATAGTCAATTAAAATTAATAAAAATCAACTACAATTTAATCTTAACTCTTTTGTATACTGAAAAAACAAATCCTTTGAACCAAGGAATTATGACATTCAGCCAAGAGCTTTTCGGTTTTGAATAGGTCCAAATGCGAAGTCTCTTAAACCAAATCCCTAACTCTCTTAAAAACAATCGCGGATTTTTTCTTATGAGGATAGCCCATTCTATTGGTTCAATAGCGAAATTTCTCTTGTTCAGAACAATAAATCAAATTTGTTCTTGACTTAAGATCTTTCTCTTAATCCAATAGCTTTAAATATCTAGTACCAAGAGCTTTCGGGCTTGGCTTAAAAGAATTATTCTTGTTCCAAATACGGAATTGGTTTTAATTTAAAATCTTTCTCTGGGTCCAATAGCATTAAATATCTAATGCAAAGAGCTTTCGGATTTGAAAAAAAAAAATTAAAAAAATTGCTCTTGTTCCAAGGGGGTAGTTTACTAGGTTTTGGCCTGTAGTGAAACCATCCTCAGGCAATTTTTTTAAATTTCAAAAAAACACATACAAAATATACTTTATAAAACAGTTTACAACAGTAATTTTTCCTACTAACAGATAAAGGAGCGTTACTTTGACGTTTATTTCTAGAGGCTAGCTAGACAAAAAAGGAGAGAAATGGGTTTAATTACCGTTTCGAGGATTTAACTCGTAAAAATGAATATACCGCGAAAACTAGAAGAGATGGGTATAGGAAAATCTTAATAAAAGTTATAGAGGATTAACAACTGTACACGATAGAGTAGTCGGATACAGGGTGTTCTATTTAAAAAATCAAAGAAAAATAAGTTTAAAATTCGTCAACTTTGCAGGATTGTAGCAAACACCCTGTATAAATTAATTAATTACGGGCAAGTTTAGACTCTTAAGCAAACATTTATCTTCTTTTGTGTCGATTTTCATTATTAGAAAAAATCCCACGATGTGGCTTTCTGTGGCCCCGGAAACCAAATCAAACTAAAGTAAACTAAAGGGGCACAGAAAGTATCGCTTCAGATCCAAAATCCTGCAGAACAGATGGCTTGAATAGCCCTAGATCTAGAAACGCCTGCTACCTCGTTGAACGCTGGAAGTTAAGTAAAGTCACTGCAGAATTGCAGGTTAAAAGTTGAAAAACGTGCCGTTAATGGGTGGAGAGAGATAAGGCGAAAGAGCGACCCATTTCCGGCCAGAACCACAGAACAATAAAGGTTAGGGCAGAACTACCTGCTCGCTCCGAAAGAGAGAGACCAGTTCACACACTGGCGGCGACACGGAATGAAGTGTTTAGAGCAATGCCCATTTAATTGCAGATGCTCCAAGCCAAGAGAAATGAAACAGATGCACCCAAATTTAGTTTTACATAAGCAGTCAATTCGAAAATCCTACAATTCACTAAAAATTGTTTAAAGAAAACCCAAGTCCTAAGATATCCCTGCCATTCTCGGAGTAAACGGCCATTCATGTTATGGCCCACACATGTGCAGAAGAAGAATATTAACCTAGAAAATTCATCAGTCAATTTGACAGGTGATCATAAAAATGGTAAAACAAACAAAATAAATATATTAATTGAATCTCACAATCAAACACCAGAATAAGTCTCAGATAGTGTATTCCAGGGAGATATGTGATTTAAAATGGGAGAATAATGTAGCTTTGCTCGGTCAAAGACAACGAAAACAGAGGCCGTTGACCTTAGGTATGTACTTACTTTATACTGGGTCATTTGTTAAAAGACACCATACACATTAGATTAAATTAGTTCATTTCTGACAAAATCGGATTGTCACAATTAGAATTGATGTAGATTGGAGCTTATAGCAGGTTTTAGAAGACCATGTTTTTTTTAACAATTTGAGGAATTATTTAAGTAATCTGGCAACATCGCAATAAAATGCAAAACTAATTACGGCATCATATGGAGAATTTTCAGGGGAATACAAATATGTAAAAATATAGGTATAGGGTGTCCTATTTAAAAAAAGGTAATTTATTGGAGCTTATAGCATTTTGGAAGACCATGTTTTTTTAACAATTTGAGGAATTATTTAAGTAATCTGGCAACATCGCAATAAAATGCAAAACTAATTACGGCATCATATGGAGAATTTTTAGGGGAATACAAATATGTAAAAATATAGGTATAGGGTGTCTTATTTAAAAAAAGGTAATTTTTTAGCACCGCTTTTGTGAAATACCTTGTATAATTGAAATTATAGACCTCTTTGCCTTATACAACTTACATGTAAACTTTTTGTTTTAATTATCGAATGTAAGGGAGATATGGTAGTTTGTCACACTATTGCGCCACCCTGTACCTATGTAATACATAGTCAAATAGATACATTTTAGTCCTATAGGTTGTCGAAAACCCCGAGCTGATATCAATTTTCGTTCTCCTGTAATTAAACCCTTTTTGTTTCATGTTTCATTTGCCCAACCCTGTATAATACAGTGTGCCTTTACGAATACTGCAATTTGCAATATTTGTTTTAAGTTCATCATTATATTTCATTTAACCACTATATGTAAACAATTTTTTTACAGTTATTATCTAAAGTTTTTCTTTAGCCACTACGTTAGAAGAATAAACCAATGCTCTGCTGTTGGAATTACAATTGACCGCTTTACTATTTCTGAAAATTTTAATTATACTCTTCGGAGTAAGACCTAGCATAGCACCCGGAAAGGCACAGTGCTGGAACGCGAGTTTTTGTAAAAATTACATTAAATAGTAATAATAACCACAGGCCATAACATCGGCCGCCAGGTTTAAGGCCTGGATTTTGGGCGCATTTCGGGCCGTATGCTTACGGTCCGTATGCGCCCAACTCTGTAATTAGTTTAGTTAGTTTCAGTATTTTGTATTAGAATAGGCTAGGCTAAGATTAGTTATTAAATTACTACTATAGAAAGCAATAGGAAAATAAAGACATTTAAAAGTAATACTAGGTACTTACAAAGTCTACCTACTACGCAAAACATCTAAACTTAGCTCAAGATGTCAATGGCATCGACCCCATAAACCATAATTTCCAGCTTGTGGTTTTCATTACTCCCCCTTACGATAATAACATAAGTGTAAACAAACAAGCTTTGAAAACTAAAATAGAACTTTTAGAAAGGGTAAAATTACAAAAAAAAAAGGAATAATATTTATTTTGGGTATGTCATAGACAGCGACGAACTTATGACTGCATTAATTTGTTTACGAATTTCCAGAGTTTGTCCACAAGAATAAATATCATTTATTCTTGTTGTATGACTCTCAAGAAAAGGAGACCTCGAAGTATATTTTTGATTCATAATTTATTTTCCTATTTTAAATGAGAGAGCAAACATCCCAACTTGCTAAATAGGCAAAAGTTATATAAATTAGTTTAATTTATTAATAAAATAATGCCCTTTTCAATTTTAATTGCAGAAAACAGTTAATTTTTTTAAAGGGCTTATTTCAACATTATGTGTTGTGTCCTAGCTAGCGTATTTGTTGATAGGTATACAAGGGTGTTCGTAAAATTAAAATATAAGGTATTTAAGAACTGAAAAATGCAAAAATATTACTGTTACAATGTTACAAATTAAAATTAGATTTGAATAAAAATAAAAAATTGTCGATTATACCTATACAACCAATAAACTTTAGAATATGCGCATATACCGGGTGGTGCACCGTCAGACTGGCCATAGGAAATCCCATGTAAATTTTGCTACCCTCAAATATGGCCCCCTATTAATTCTACACCAAAATTATATTAGAATTTTTTGAAGGTCTTTGTAGGATGGACTCGCACACCAAATTTTATTATTTTCTAATGAAGTCCATTTACTTACCGCTCATTTCTCTAAACACACTCTCATCTCATCCATTGCAATCAGATGTCAAGTGAGTAATATCTTAGACAAGGAAAGAGAGAATATCGTCAACAATAGCCGCGTTCGGCAAATACATCGGACCGCTTAGATTTGATCTGAATCGTTCGTTTATGACATCTGGATGTAGGGGAAGTAAATGTCAACCGTTCGGCAATTAAAATCTGAGCGCTCTGACGATGATCTTTTTGCTCGGAGTTTTTGATCGGATGAAAGCGATTAATCTCAAATCTCAGCCAGCTGAGTTAGTGAGGTTAAGTTTGATTTGAAGTTTGTTCTTAGTTTTGGTTTGAAATTTGCTTTGGCGAGGACCTTGTAAGAACGTTAACTTTAAAAAATGATAGAACTTTATGATGCGGAAGAACAAAAACGGTTTACCATATTGGTGACAGACGAAAATTTACCAAAATCTTTACGTCTTCCTCATCATCGTCTTCAAACATAAGTTGCTAGCAAAGAGGATAGGACAGTTGATATATCCCTTCAATTAGGGCCAATACAACAGTAGGAATACTCATTTTTAGTAGAAAATGGGAAAAATAGGTTATATTTCTTGAATCAAAACAAAGCAGTTTGACTTTGACAGAGATCAGTTGTTTGGTAGCCTTCTTTTATTACAAATTTTACCGACTGATCTGTGGTCACGTGACAAAAAATCAATTCAATCGCAGATGTATTTGCCGAACGCAGCTAGTATATTAGGCAATCCAACAATGTGTCAAATTACGATTTGCCTGTCACGGCCATATTGAATTCGTTCCACAGAACTCAAAAACATTCATCGAACAATTCAGTATGGCCGTTGAAGGCAAATATGTGGCAAATATACACGGATTCAATGCTTAGTTTACAGTCGAGTCCTGTGCTGTGTGTAGATATACACTTGTCATTGTTAACATCATCAACTTTAAGTGTTATTAAATATAAATAACAGAAAAAAAAACACAAATTGAACAACAATAACTTAATAAAACACACAAAACCAAAATCGCTGTTTAAACTGACACTGACGTTCACACAAAAATAAAGGTAAGTAGATTCTAGATGCTGTATGTATTCAATATTATATTGCTGATCATCACGCATTTTTATTAAAATTGTAAATACTAAAATAATTATCGAGGAGTAAATCGCGCCGGAAATGTCAATTTGTGTCAATGTCAATCAATACGGAACACCGCAAGATTTAACTTGAAAATCTCTAATAATTCGGCGCGCGTCAAGTGAAAATAGAACAGGTCATATTTTTCAGCACGCATGCCGTGCGGCACTGCATAGTGAGGCGACTCACTTCTCTCACGCGGCCGCCGTGCGGCTTCTGTGTGCGTCATTGCATATACGATCATGGAACGCTGCAGTTCATACCATAGACATGGTTACTAGATCATTGGTTCATACCAACCTCATATTACTTGAAGTGCACATCTTCGGCGGGCGCTCTCCCTAACCGCGGTGGCGAACGGTACCCGACTTGCAATAGGAGATAGTGACGTTACACAGCGGTTTTCGCGAGTCGGTGTTCGTAAATTATTTTAAAGGCTTTGGAGACGTCAGAAAATTAAAATCTTTTGCAGTTTGCACCAAAATTACAAAATCTTTCAATTTATTTAAAAAAAGGCTATATGACCCTGTTCTTGATATAGACCATAGTGGACTCAATACCTAAGTTGGGTTAAAGAAGAGATACGTACCTACAGAATAAAGATAATTTATTTTTCAAATTGGGAACCATTCGACTCGATATTGAATTTAAAATTTGTAAAATTATGTTTCTAAAAAGAAACAACGACTAAATGAACAATGCTTAAGGCCAAAAAGTAAACAAAAATAATTTAAATAGGAAGAGACACTATTTGTTTGTCCAAAAAGATACTTTTTATTAGTTTTAATAACTTAAGTCCGTGTTACAGATTTTAACGGTTTACACGCGTCTATTTTTATATTTCTGCACTTTTAAGCCTAAATTAAAAAAAAACTATTTTAACAATTTTCTTTCTATTTTATCCACTTCAGAAAGAATTTATAGAACACGCACATAATAATTATATTCTAAAAATAAAAACGCTCATAAAGAACACTCTATGTTACCTAAATATTTTATATGATGATTGTATTTCTGATTTTAGCTACAAGTTGTTATGGAAATTTTATTAGTCATTATTATCATTAATTTGGCTTCGAGCACCATTAGGTTTGGGAAAAGATACGCATCACAGAAAATACCGAAAACTGTAAAAAAAAACAACATATACAGAACGTTTCGTAAGTAATCTAAAACATTTCAAGTCTATACCTTAGGTCTGTTTATGAACAAAACTATTTAATTGTCCACTATTGCTATCTTGTAAACGGTAACTTCTACGAAGTTGATTAAGTTAGAGGAAATGTGCAATTTTTACAGCTTTTTTAAGTTCCACTAACTGCGTTGCCTAATAGTTTTTGATTCCTGAGATACTGAGATTTGTTTAAAACGTCTAAAATTAATTCCTTTAATATCTCAAAAGGTTTCAATTTCAGAAACATGTTCTTGAAATAAAATCTTTGTAGTTTTTTCCTCTCTACAAAATGGCCTTATCACTTTTTTTTTATATCACTTGTTATAACTGAGTTATCATGGCCCACTTCATTTTTTTAAGTACAATCCTGGACTTTTTAATTAAATTTTTTAAAGCACATTTTACCCCAAATAAAATGATCTATCCCTCAACCCTATTTAGTTAAGTTTCGGCACAAATTGTACATAATCAGAAAAATTTTGAAAATATTCTCATTACCTACGCCTATTGTTTTTTCAAATATTATTTTTATTTGATTTAGATGAAATTGAATCAAATCAGAAACAAGTAAAATATCTCATTTTACTTAAAACGCTGTTTACCGAACTTTACCTAAGTACAACACTGAATTAAAATTAGGTACAAAATTAAGACACTCGATCGTGAATAAAAAATATTTTCCTTGAAGGTTAAATTCTCTCGGGATATAAAATAGCATAGCTTCTCTCCGCTAAAAACAAATTTCTGAAATTTAAAATGTAAGCATCGTACATATCACTTTTCTCCTCAACTGAAAATCGAATCAGGGTCCCAAAGAAGTCATTTGGGCAAACCTCAAATAACACTTTTCACCTAATTTTTATAAAGCATTTATAAGGTACTTATCGTCAGCCCTGAAAATTTAAAGACAATCCGATAAGTAGTTCTGGACATATTACTAATTTAATAGTATATTCTCTAACAAGTAGGGAATGCACGAGTTCAACACTATTAAAAACCAAAGAAAAATAGATTATTAAAAATAAGCCACGAAGAAAGGGCGATGTAAATGGCCACATGTCTTCTCAGTCATAAACAGCAAGTAATCCGACTTGCTGTAGGAGATAGTGACGTCACACATTTTTTTCCGCGAGTCGATGTTCGTAAATCATTTCAAAGGCTTTAAAGCCGTCAGAAAATTACATTTTTTTTGTAATTCGTACTATAGTCTGTTGCTTAATGCGAGAGAGTAATAAATCATTATTGAACTATAAAACCCAGTGGTCTTCGTCGTATTCCATAGGCGTAGTCAAATTATTATTATTTAATTATGTTTATTGTCAGGGATCCCGAGATCGGGTAGGTAATTTACCTACCTGTGCCTCACTGTTTCAAAAATTTGAAAAGTTTAGTTACTTTTCGGCAGTTGTTGGTAAACTTCGTTCTTGAAAATGACTAGTGTTTCTAAATTTGTTGCTGAGAAACAGATTAGTAAAACTGCGCTTTCTAAAAATGAGAGAATTATTATTCTCAATGTGTTCAACGCTCTTCGCCACCAAAATTCAACATTCGGATTTCAAAAATAGTTGAAATGTGTTCGAATATAACTGGAGAGAAAGACGAAATCACCTGCTGGCGACGACGATATTCGAGGGCAGTTGGACACAGTAGCGGACTAAGGGGGGGGGGGGATAAGGGGCTTTAAGCCCCGGGCGTTGAAACTAAAGGGGCGACGCGACGGGCTGAATGATTACCCATATCCTTAGTGCAAATTTATTAGATCAGTAGTTATTATATATTTAGTAATCATTCGATAGTTTTATTTCATTTGATCATTAGTCGTAATAGTCGTCGCACCCGAGAGCATGTTATAATTCATTCTCCATTTTGAAGAAAACGAAAAATTATCAAAGAAATTCCCTAGTGCAAGAAAACCTTAATGCGCTTGCTATTTTATGCATTAACAATGATTTTTTGGAAGAGTTAAATTTTGATTCAATAATTAATGAATTTGCCAGACGTAAATCAAGAAAAGTAAATGTTGTATAAGATTTTTTGAATACTTACCTACGTTATGGATAGCCAGTTTTCTTCATTTTATATATTTTTTTTATACTTAACCGTTTCTATAGTTTATGTTAATTCATTTCTACTTTTGTTTTCTTTAAAAACTTCATTGGTTGCGTATATGTTTTAAATATAAAAGTATATTATGTAGTTTCATGTGTAGATATATTATTTTATTAAACGTTAATTATAAATGTTAGACAGTCTCGAAGGGCAAACAGGAATATCTATTACATGGACGAAACTTGGTTAAATGAAGGATATACCGTTGGTAAGTTATGGCAGGATAAACATATAAAAAGCGCGAGGCAAGTTTTCATGGAAAAATGGTCCACTGGAATAAATGCACCCTCCGGAGAAGGTATAAGATTAATAATATAATTACTCACATTGGTAGCAAAAAAAAATGACATCATTCATTGACTTACTGTACATAAGAAGCCATTTCATAAAGATATGCTGAAGAAGGAGCTACTGGAGATTGTAAAGTTGAATAAACCTCTTTGTACGAAATTTGATGTCGACGAAACCGCTTCAATACGAAATATAACGGCACTTGGCCTTCCGCCATATCACTGTGAATTATACTCCATAGAATTGGTGTGGGCGCAAGTATAAGGGTTTGTAGCAAGGCATAACACCACTTTTAAAATGAGAGATGTTGGAAACCTCTTGCAAGAGGAGATAAAGATAGTGGATTTTGAAAAATGGAGTAAGTGCGTCGAACATGTGATTGAAATAGAAGAAATAATGTGGGAATCTGATAACATGCTAGAAAACACTGTAGAGCCCCTTATTATTTCTCTGGACCCCAACGACGATAGTTCATCGGACTACTCGGAACATGATGACTAAAATTTAAGAATTAAGTGGTTGTATCGTGCATAGTAGATTTTTTTTATAAGTATTCATATTTATTCAAATTTATCTATTTTCATAATTATTATTCTCACTTCTACAGTGTGTCCACGGATGGACTTAACTATACATGTAAGAAACATTATTTTCAGTTTTTCGAAAAATGTCACCCTTAATAATTTCTTTTGCTTGTTGTATAAATACGATTCACGTTGAGAAAATTTGATTTTGTTGTACAGGGTGCGCAAAAAACATGAAAATGAAGATTTGCAAAATAAAACATTTTTGAATAAAACTTTCTTCAAGCGTCGAAATGAAAGAGCATAGAAGCATAAATCGAAAAGCCAAAAAAGTGTTTTCATAGAAGTTATGGTTACTAAGATATTATCTGATATTAAAAATAGGCCTAAAACAGAATTTTTAAAACTAATAATTGTTGCCAGAAAAAATCAAAATTTATTTTAGTTAATACATTAATATAAATGACAAACAGTAACGTTTTATTCAACAAGAAATCCACCAACGTCAACACGTTTCTCCATTCTTTTTCGAAATTCGTAATAAACATTGTGAATAATATCTGGTGTCACTGTAGCAATGGCGTCATTGATTCTGTTTTTTAAAATATCAACATTATCTTGCATGTCAGTAGCATAAACTTTTTGTTTAAGATGCCCCCACAGGAAATAATCCATCGCGGTGAGGTCCGGAGACCGCGCTGGCCAGTGTATCGGTCCATGGCGGCCCATCCATTACTCGGGGAAATGTTCATTAAGCCAATTTGTTATACGCAGTGTACTATGCGCTGGGCAGTCATCTTGCTGGAACATCACCTTCCTTCTAATTTTCAAATTTTCTTCCTCCAATACGTTCACCCATTAGTAAAGAAAATTCTAGTCGGTATGTATCATCGCTTTCTTGAAGTTTGTGGATAAAGGTTGGTTTGAATGCGTGAAACTTATTTGTGAATAGAATACTGTGTACGTGACTTTTAGATATACCACCCACCTCATTGTCTCTTGTCGGGGATTATTGTGAACTGATTATAAGACCAAAATTGTTGCAGCGTCATTTTCATCTAAATTCGTTTTTGTCTTTTTCACATCTTTAACATCGCTATAAACGTTGAATTTACGTACCAAATTTCATTGCATTAACAGAAATGTATACACCTGGAAATTTTCGGTTGAAAATTTGAATTGCGTATTTATAGGACCCTTCTCCAATACCATAATGCTTGATCAGTGAATGAGCTGTTCTAGGGTAAGCATCTTTCTGAAGATGTTAGTTGATCGATGACAATTAATGTATGAATGACAGCTAGACATTATGTGAAAACAACAATCTTGATTTATGTTCACAAAATGAGGTAGCAGTGAACTTCTCAAAATAATACGAAGTTAATTCATTTTTTAATATCAAATAATATCTTAGTAACCATAACTTCTATGAAAAAACTTTATTTCCCTTTTTGATTCCTCCTTCTAAATTCTTTCATTCTGATGTTTCAAAAAAGTTTGATTAAAAAATGTTTCATTTTGCAAATCTACAATTTTGTATTTTTTGCGCACCCTGTACAATAAAATAAAAGTTCCTTCAGGTGAATCGTATTTATAGAACAAGCAAAAGAAATTATTATGAAGAATGTTTTTTTTTTCCAAAAAACTGAAAATAAAAGTTTTTACAAGTATAGTTAAGTCCATCCGTGGACACACTGTATATAAGTTTTTATCTACTTAATAGTAGATTAATTAATATCTCAATTATCTGCCTATCTCTATAATTATATTCAAGTATAATTATTATTATATTTATTATTCTAATAAACTACCTGTAGTAACTCCTCTATCACCTTATATTTCATTCCCTAAACTCGTCTTTCTATTGTAAGTATGCAAATTAGGGTGACCCTGATTTAGGACCGATTCCGGGAGTGTAGGTCTTAAATATCTAAAATACGGAATTTTTAAAAACTATCATTGTAATTTACTGAAATTTACAATGCAACCTTTAAGTTGTCCACCCTGCTTAATGGGTCCTGTCATTGCAAATCTACATTTTATTACTCTCTCGCATTAAGCAACTGAGTATATAATTGCAAAATCTTCCAGAAAATGTAATAAAAAAAATAAAGTTACCGTTTGCAAGATACCAATAGCTGACAATTAAATAGTTGCCACCCTGTATAGCCCAATAATGCCCATTTTTTGTATTTACAGGGTGTTGACATTTTTTAATTTACAGTAATGTTCGCTTATAACGAACCCACTTATTGCGAACTTTCGTTTATAACGAACATATTTCTAAGGTAGAGCTTTAGTAGGTAGGTATTAGTATTTATCGTTTATTGCGAACTTCGCTTATAGCGAACCGTTTTTTTCGGTCCCTTGAGGTTCGTTATAAGCGGGCATTACTGTATTTGTTTTTAAATTATCCTCAAAACAAAAATTTATTTTTATATCAAACTTACTATCGCGAAAGTGCCATCTGAATATTTTATCCCGCAATTGAATATTTGAATTTAGCTGCACAAGCCGGCAATGCTGTCATGTGCAATATTATATAAGTTATGAATAACACATGCTGGATGCTGGCTTTAATGAATTTCTAACGTCGAGACACAGGCTGTATTTTAAAGCACTTCCTGTATAGTATTTAGTTAGTCAGTAACATATTTGTTATTACATGGGCGACAACTAACAAATTACTATATGTTATAGCGTTATGATTGTGGGAACTCGGAACAAAGATTTTATAAAAAGGGGGCTTCAAAGTAAACTAAATAAAAATCTTATATTGTGGTTGTTCAAATTCTTTTAGACCCTAAACACGTTTAACGGGTCAATTAAAAAAAAAATAAAGTGAATCTCGCAATATATCGTCTTGGCTTTTGTCTAAGTGTGTTCTATTTTAATAAAGCCTCATTGTTGTATATCTGTAAGGTCTACACGTTGACCTAAGTACAATTTTAATAATGTCACTTGTTTAGCATTATTTTGCACATCAGAAATCATGTCCTTTTTTTCTATCAAAAGCTGGTAGTTCCACCCTGTATTCGATAAGTTTTCGGCGCTTACCATTGTTATTCAGGTTAGACACCCTTGTTAATTGACCACAGGGCCGGTCCAATTAATATATGTTAAATAATCCAATTAGTCTTGAGAATGCCTGTGTATTGTGCGTTTGAGAAATGTGTTGAAGTGTTTGGTGTGTTGTAAAATAGGTTAGGGCATATTATGTTATTAGCCTATTTTAAAAAAATTCCAACACGCAAAGAGTTTGACCTAACCCGTATGATTTCTTTGTCCTAATAATATCTATGAGATAGAGAATTCGAGGTAACTGTGAATGTCATCCATCAGCGGTGTCGGGCCTTGTTTTAAGAATTTTCTACCATAAGTGGCCAAAAGGGCAGTTGTTATAGTCTTATCTGTAAATGATGCGACGTTATAAATGATTAATAAATATGCACGACCCATACCGGGGGATCGACAACAATTTAAATCCCGTGTATTATTGGGGCAATTTTTAAAATAAAAATCCTACTTGTAAACTATATTTTTGTTGAATAAAATGTTTCGAGCGATTAATATTTATTCTTTTTGATCCAATATTAATTAAGTAAAATTTCAACGAAAGCTTCCTAATATTTTCTTTTTCTACATCTGTTTACTAACTTAAGAAAAATGAGAAACGTCGTTTTTGGCAAATCTGATGTAATTAGATAAACTTTGCATCAAACATTACATACTGATCAATAACAACTTCAGTTTTTGAAGCAAAATAAATAATTGGAAACAAAAATTTTACACAAAATTGCATTAAGATAACAAATGAAGTAAAGGCAAATGGTTTTACATCGATGTATAAAAGTTAATCTACGAGGGTTAATCAAAATTTTCAAGAAACTGGCAAAAAATAAAAATTATATTAGACTGTAAAAATTTCGTACAGAGGCTAAAAATGCCTAAATAAACAACTTTCTCGAATAAAGTTTTTCGATATTTTGATAAATAAGGGCATTTTTGAACCTATTTTATTAAAAATGTCAAATTTGACAGGTAACGCAAGTCTTGCAGCTGCTTCAGTATACGTCATTTTTGGTTTTTAGGTAAGCAAAAACTAACTGCTTTTTCAATTTTTACCTATAGCTAATAATAAAAAGAAATCTCATTTGAGGCGGACTTCCTTGCGGACACTATGTAATTTTGGAAATTTAGATTTCAGGCTGATGATGCACAAAGTTCTTATGCTCTCATTGGTTTTTGTTGTTGGATTAATCAGTTGTCACAATAACGAATTTATAGGTTGATGAGTTGAGTGTTTGGGATCGGATTTGATGCTGATCGGGTTTTTCGATACTGTTATACTCACAATTAGTTAGAAGATCATTTCATTAATATAAATTTTTTATTTAAAGAATGATACAATTTTGTCCTAAATTATTTTTCAATCGACTCGCAAATATTTTTTCATAAAGAAAAATTTTTCGTACACTGCCGGAAAATCCGGGCCCCCTCAAAACTCCGGGTCCGGGGAGAGTGTTCCCTCTCGACAGGCCTGTTTGCAGGGGACGCCACTGGAACTCATAATTATCATCTACTTAGGGTCTTAACAAAACCGATTTTGTTGTTAATTTTGACACCATGTAACTTGAAATCCAGACTTCTAGGACCCATGTTTATATAAACTTTTCTACATGAATTTGATTCAGGAATGCGCCCTTAGAATTACGGCCTATCATTAAGTAACACCCTGTATAGATGTTGTTGGGGCGTTTTAAAGACTTTAAACACGGAGACCAGATGCAAAAGGCCCTGTATGCAGTTAGAGAATAATGAGTTGGCGAGGAAGATGACAGAAGAAAAAATATTGTATTGTTAAAAATATTATGATGTCGAAAGTCTGTTTTTTTTGAAGTAAAGTCAAAAGATCACAAAAACTAAATAAGTCTTTTTAATTCAACTACAGAACAATAAATACCGTGTTATCACGTACATAAAATGGTCCTTCTGATGCCGGATGTGTTCTTTAAGTGCTTTGCAAGAAAATAAGGCGAAATAAGTCGAAATAAGTTGATCGTACGTCATAGTTGATGGTTGTCAAGTACCTGTGCAGCCAAGGAGTCAACAATTCAGGTGTGCTTTATCCAATTTATCCTATCCTATCCCTTTTAATGTGGTTTTTGTCTGAACAAGCGGGTTTTGTATGCTCTAGGTTATTTGTATAAAGTCTTTCGGCGCTGAAAGTCGAATAAAGTCTTGTAAAGTCTTACAATAGGTATCGAAATCGCTTGAATCAAACAAAAAGTAAAAAATGAGTAACTTACAAAGACGCAGGGGAGCTGTTAAGGCTAAGTTAACAAATTTTAAGATTTTTGTAGATAGTTTAAAAGATAAAGAGCTTTCTGATCTGGAAAAAATTGAGCTTTCGAATAGGACTGATGCAATTGAATGCCTTCCTATTCAATTTTCTGAAATACAAGATAAAATTGAAGACTCATGTACAGATGATGAGATTGATTCAGAATATATAAACAGGAATGAATTTGATAATAATTTTTACTTAATTTTGGCGTTAGCGAAACAAATTATTAATTCTAACACCTGTCACGAATTGTCAGATGATAGATCAGAAGGTTCTATAAGTTACGAGTATGCGAATCCTTTAAAAGGCGTTAAGTTGCCAGTTATAACTTTACCGAAGTTTGATGGTCAGCTACAGAATTGGCTGGAATTTCGCGACACTTACGAATCGTTAATCCACAAAAATAAAGCTCTCAGTGATATACAGAGGTTTCATTATCTAAGGGCTTGTTTAGAAAGTTCATCTGCCAGCGAAATAATAAAGTCTCTTGAGTTTTCTTCTAATAATTACAACATTGCGTGGGATGCGTTGTTGGAGAGATTTAATAATAACAAGTTGCTAGTGCATAAGCATGTTAAAAATATTTTTAATATTCAGCAGTTGTCCACCAATTCTTTCGAACATATACGAATTATGTTGGATTGTCTAAATAAAAACTTAAGAGCTTTAGATGTTTTAGGGCAACCTATTATTCACTGGGATACATTGCTTATATATTTGATAAGCACAAAATTTGATAATGTTACTACGAGGGAATGGGAGAACTTTAAATTAAGAATTGATGAACCATCATTTCAGGATTTAAAAACATTTCTTAAGTCTAGGGCTGATTTATTAGAAAATATTTCTCAAAGTCAAGCCAACAAGTCACTTAATAAGCAGTCTGATAAAAACATCGATAAGTCACAGTACAAGACACGTGGGTACGGTTTGTTAAATACTGAGGGTCCTCAAAATGTGCCAAAATGCAATTTCTGTAAAGGCAAGCATTACATAACAAACTGTTCGGATTTTTTAAAGTTACAGATACCCGAAAGAATACAAAAATGTCAAAATTTGAAATTATGTTTGAACTGTTTAAGACCTGGTCATTATTATACAGATTGTCGAAGAAGTACGTGTCGAAAATGTCATAGTAAACATCACACAATGTTACATCGTGCAACCGCGTTTCCCGATAAAGAAACAGAAATATCCCAAAATATCGAAAATACCTTGGAAAGTACTCGAGAATTCAATAAACACAATGAAGCTAGAGTATCTCTTTCTGCTTGTACAGAGATTCATGACGTTTTACTTGCTACCGCGTTTGTTCAAGTCTTAGATTGTGATCAAAAGCCTCAAAGTTGTTTGTTAGATAATGGTTCACAATCTAGTTTTATATCAGAAGAAGCCTGTAACCGACTTAAGTTACCTCTGATCAAGACTAATTTTAAAGTAAGTGGTATCAATAATGTCGGTACTACTGTTAGTTCAAAATGTAATATAATTCTTCAATCTCAACATAATGCCTTTTCTACAAAATTGTCATGCTTTGTAGTGCCACAAATTACAGGTAATTTACCTGCTGTGAAAGTAAACTTTTCTAATTTGTCAATACCAAAAAATATCAAATTGGCAGATCCTGATTTTTTTAAGCCTAGTAAAATTGATATGTTGATCGGTGCGGATATTTTTTGGGAAACAATTTGTGTTGGCCAGATATCTTTAGGAAAAAATAAACCAGTGTTACAAAAAACACGTTTTGGTTGGGTGGTAACGGGGCCACTACCAGTATTACAAAATAATTCGTTAAAATGTAATTTTTTGACAAATCAGGACAATAATGTAGAAAACCAACTAGCAAAGTTTTGGGAATTGGAGGAATTGGATAAAAGAAAGCCTATTTCCGAGGAGGAATTCGAATTTAAAGACAGATTTTTAAAAAATACAAAACGCGATAAAGACGGAAGATTTATAGTAGATATGCCTTTAAAAGATGCAGTTAATAAATTAGGGGAGTCTTATGATCAAGCTAAGAAACGTTTGTTTGCACTAGAGAAAAGGTTTACAGTTAATTCTACTTTAAAAACTCTTTATTCAGATTTCATGGGAGAATATCTCGAATTAGGTCATATGAGAAAGTTACAAAATTTTGATAAAGAGCAAATTAGTTACTTCATGCCTCATCATGGAGTTCTAAGAGAAAATAGTTTGGCAACAAGACTCAGAGTAGTATTTGACGCTTCGGCACCCACTACTACAGGCTATTCGTTGAACCATTTGCAATTATCTGGAGCTACTTTACAACAGGATTTATTTTCGATACTACTACGCTATCGACAATATAACTTTGTTATTTCGGCTGATGTGGCAAAAATGTATAGGCAAGTCTTAATCAATTTAGAACATAGGCCATTACAACGTATTTTGTGGCGTTTTAATCCTGATGACCCTATAGACGTTTACGAACTAAATACAATAACTTATGGCCAAGTCTCTGGTTCTTTTTTAGCCATTCGTTGTTTAATGCAGTTAGCTATCGAAAACAAACTTGAGTTTTCAAAATACGCGAATATAATCGAAAATGATTTTTATGTTGACGACATGTTAACGGGAGCTGATACTCTTGAAGACGCGGCTAAAATTTGTCAAGGAGTTTCGGAAATTTTGGAAAAAGGCTGTTTCGAACTTCGCAAATTTTATTCTAATGATCCTGATGTACTAAAGTATGTCAAAAATCGCGAGTCTCCATCTAAAATACTTGTTTTTGGGGAGAATGAAAATGCAAAAACATTGGGATTAACTTGGTGTCCAAGTTCAGATAATTTAATGTATGAAATAAGCACTGATTTTAATAAAAAGGTCTCAAAACGTACGATATTATCCAGTGTTTCTCAAGTCTTTGATCCTTTAGGTCTATTAGCGCCTTGCATTTTGATTGGTAAAATTTTAATTCAAAAATTGTGGCTTGAAAAAGTCACGTGGGACGAGTCTTTGCCTTTACATATTTATTCGATGTGGTCTGAATTTTGCTCTGAACTTCCTATGTTAAATGACTTTAAAATAAATAGACATGTATTGTGCAAGAATCCCACTTGCATAGAGATTCACGGGTTTTCAGACGCTTCGGAATCTGCGTACGGTGCGTGTATATTTATTCGTTCAAACGACTCGAATGGTGAGATTTTTGTAAATCTCTTGTGTGCAAAAAGCAAGGTCGCACCACTTAAAGTAATATCAATTCCTAGATTGGAACTCTGTGCTGCATTGTTATTGTCAAGACTTGTTGACAAAGTAAAAAAATCGCTCAGTCTGAATATTGACAAAATTATATTATGGTCAGATTCTACTGTAGTGTTAGGTTGGATCAAAACGGAACCAAATAAATTAAAGACATTTGTTAGTAACAGAATAGCAGAAATACAAGATTTAACTTCGCTAGACATTTGGAGACATGTACCCACTGCTAGTAACCCTGCCGATATTTTATCACGCGGTGCGACACCTATCCAAATTAAAAGTTTGGATTTGTGGTGGCATGGACCAAAATGGCTTTTAAAATCCGAATCTGATTGGCCTAACTTAAGAATTCAAAAGTCTGATTTACCAGAGATTCGTAAAACTAAGCAAGTATTTAATTTAACTGAAAACAAATACGATATTTTTAATAAATTCTGAAGACTCATTAAACTTAAACGTGTAGTTGCTTTCATACTTCGTTTTAAAACAAATTGTTTAAAATCTGAATCCGAACGAGAGTTGGGACCTCTGACCGTTGTAGAGCTGGAAAAAGCAAATATTATTTTGATAAAACTTGCACAAATTGAAACATTTCCCACTGAAATTAAATTACTTCATGATAAAAAGTCATTAAACAAAAATAGTAAAATATTAAGTTTAAATCCGTTTTTAGATTTCGAGGGAATTTTACGGGTAGGCGGACGTTTGTCTAATTCTAAATATAATTTTGAAAAAAAGCACCCAATTATATTAGCCCAAGGTCATGTTTTTACTTACTTAGTAGTGAAAAATGAACATATTAAATTGTTTCACGCCGGTCCACAACAATTGCTTGCTTCCTTAAGGGAAACATTTTGGCCAGTTTGTGGCAAATCAGTTGCAAAAAAGATATTTCGCGAATGCATTAAATGTTTTCGGTTTAATTCAAAGCAAATACACCCTATTATGGGAAATTTACCTAATCAACGTGTTGAACCTACATTGCCTTTTGAGATAGTAGGGGTTGATTATGCAGGACCCTTTTTATTAAAAAATAAGCCTGGTCGCGGTGCTAAGATTTCAAAATGCTATGTTAGTTTATTTATCTGTTTTGTGACAAAGGCGGTTCATTTGGAACTTGTAACAGATCTTGGTAAGGAAGTCTTTATATTAGCACTGCGTCGTTTAATAGCTCGAAGAGGTAAGCCTTCCCGTATCTTTTCGGATAACGGTACTAACTTTGTTTCAGCCAATTCTGAGCTTAAAGACTTGGGTAATTTTTTACAAAGCAATCACAGAGAACTTACCAGTATTGTTGCCAATGAACAAATTGAGTGGTCTTTTATACCGCCTCATTCTCCACATTTTGGGGGTCTGTGGGAAGCTGGAGTTAAGAAAATGAAGTTTCATTTAAAACGTGTAATTGGGGAAACTCTTTTAACTTACGAGCATTTTTATACCCTTCTTGTCCAGGTAGAATCCATATTAAACTCCCGTCCTCTTTGTCCCTTATCTTCTAACCCTCATGACCTTTTATCCCTTACACCCTCACACCTATTGATCGGCAAAAGCCTTATGTCAATACCAAATGTCGATGTAACAACTTTACCTGAAAATCGTTTATCTGTCTACCAGCACTTGGAACAAATGAAGCAGCACTTTTGGAAAAGGTGGAGTAAAGAATACATATCAGACTTACAAGAAAGACAAAAATGGCGACAATCGAATGACACACTCCAAGAAGGAGTACTGGTTTTAATTAAAGAAGACAATCAACCACCCCTACGTTGGCGATTAGGCAAAGTGTTAAGTGTATTTCCCGGTCGTGACGGTATAAACAGAGTTGCGTTACTTAAGACTGAAAATGGAACCGTAAAGCGTTCGTTCTCAAAAATATGCCCTTTACCAGTAAATGGATAAGTTCTTCTGCTAGTTTGTAAATACTGTTTTATTTTGATTTTTCGAAAGATAGTACTTTCAAGTTGGGGGGTATGTTGGGGCGTTTTAAAGACTTTAAACACGGAGACCAGATGCAAAAGGCCCTGTATGCAGTTAGAGAATAATGAGTTGGCGAGGAAGATGACAGAAGAAAAAATATTGTATTGTTAAAAATATTATGATGTCGAAAGTCTGTTTTTTTTGAAGTAAAGTCAAAAGATCACAAAAACTAAATAAGTCTTTTTAATTCAACTACAGAACAATAAATACCGTGTTATCACGTACAGATGTGTAGTCCTGGTCTTCTTGGACTGAGATCACAATTTTGTCCAGCGTGGGAATTTTTTTCTTTAAGAAACTATGAACGTTTCGCCTTATTCTGTGCATTAAAACGTCATCCAGCTCAAGTTTTGGTCTTCCTACAGAAGTTTTTAGAGATTTGACGTCACCATTTTTTTCTTCTTTTAAAACTTTATAAATTGTTGTTTCCCCAACACCAAGTGTATCTGTTGTAAATTGCACTGCATTGCCAACACTCATATTCGCATTCTTACTTTTAATATATTTGTAACTGTAAAGAATCTTTTTCTTTCATTTACTGAACATGGACCTATTCTAGGGTGTTTAGGCGATTGTTGAAAATTCTCCATACTTCACACTTTAGCTGTTTTCACTCAGAAACAAAGACTCAGGGTTGGTATGTATGGATATAAATCGGTTTACTGTTTCGATAAAGGCACCCATAATAACCACATAATGAGCAAGCAGGTAAAAAGTTATTAAACGATTAGAGCAAACACCGAATAAGGACACTCTAATAAGTTTTGAGAAAATTGCTTTTATAAATCCCAGGTAAATGATGCAGTCAAGACAAAACTTGAATTTAATGTACAGGGACATTTTTTTAAGTGTCTCACCCGATTGGCGATTTTCCTGCTGACTATCATAAAAAACAAATTACATATTTCTCAATGATTTTCGATAAGGAAGCCGAATTTAATGTCAAAAAATACATAGATTTACAAATTTGACAGATGAGACGCCATTTTGAATTTTCTTAAACGGCAACCCCCATAAATAACCACACGATTGGATTGCATTTGGCGATCCGATTCTAAAACTGTATAGTTGTTGACACTTATTTTCAGCCGTTTCGGAAATACGGGGGTTCATAATTTGCCTCCATGGATTTTGTCTTTTAAGTGTCTCACCCCTTTAATAAATAGACCTTCTAAGCTGAACACCTCAATTTTTTCACAGTAAGATAACTTCGTGTGGGCAAGCGATCTACGCTATAGTCAAATCCGACAGACGTCAAAAAGTGACAGATACGACGCCATTTTGAATTTTTTTAAATGGCAACCCTCATAAATAACTAGACGATTGGATTGCATTTGGCGATCCGATTATAAAACTATATAGTTGTTGACACTTATTTGCAGCCGTTTCGGAAATACGGGCGTTCCTAATTTGCCTCCATCGATTTTGTTTTTTAAGTGTCTCACCCCTTTAATAAATAGACCTTCTAAGCTGAACACCTCAATTTTTTTCACAGTAAGGTAACTTCGCGTGAGCAAGCGATCTACGCTATAGTCAAATCCAACAGATGTCATAAAGTGACAGATACGACGCCATCTTGAATTTTTTTAAATGGCAACCCTCATAAATAACTAGACGATTGGATTGCATTTGGCGATCCGATTATAAAACTATATAGTTGTTGACACTTATTTGCAGCCGTTTCGGAAATACGGGCGTTCCTAATTTGCCTCCATCGATTTTGTCTTTTAAGTGTCTCATCCCTTTAATACATAGACCTTCTAAGGTGAACACCCTAATTTTTTTCACAGTGACATAATTTCGCGTGAGCAAGCGATTTACGCTATAGTCAAATCCGGCAGATGTCAAAAAGTGACAGATACGACTCCATTTTGAATTTTTTTAAATTGCAGCCCTCATAAATAACCGCACGATTGAATTGCATTTGGTGATCCGATTCTAAAACTATATAGTTGTTGATATTTATTTTCAGCCGTTTCGGAAATACGGGGGTTCCTAATTTGCCTCCATCGGTTAAATGAACATGTATTTTCATTGCTGATCAAGAACACAATGCAATATTGAAATATATACAAAGAAAAAACAGATTCAACAATTACGACAATCTGCATTTCTACCAAAGAGGCTGGCTAGGGTCGACTAGTATTTTTATTTATAAAAGTGTATATAAGAATCTTTAACTAAGAAGTTCATGACTCTTAAATGGTAAAAATGCGTCTTGTTATTAATATTTAATTGTAATTATAAACAATATTGTCTTCAATGTTAGTTGCTTGGTTATTACTGATATACTTTTAAAATTTATTAATTTTATGCTTTTATATTTTTTGTAATGTCGAAACATGTTCTGATTACAAATTAAAACATAAACCTAGTTAAAGATGAATATAATTTTAATATGCCCAAATCCTTTGCTAACGGATTGGGTTAGTTTTTTTTTAATTGCACCTGATAGCTAGAACTTTAAATATAAACCCTAACGTTTTATGAATAGTTTATACATATACAGCAACAATGGCACAGTTATTTTTAAATGTTATTGCGCAATTTTCGTTATCGTTAATAAGTGTGTTTATTAAATTTAACATAAATATAGGCTCCAGCAGTTTTTAGGCAAGTACTATAAATGTTTTGTTCAACCAAAAAGCAGCGTTTTTTAACCTGTGGGGCGAACCCCCTAGAAAGGCGTGATACCTGTTAGCATATCGAAAAAAAATATTATAAAGAAATTAATAAAGTTACTGAAACAAATGCGCATTAAAAAAATGCATTCTGCAAAATAAAATACACGTTCACACTGATATATTACACTTAGGTATATATAAGATTGTATCAGTAATGGATAATGTATTTAATATTAATAATTAACTTACTTAGAAGGTCTATTTATTAAAGGGGTGAGACACTTAAAAGACAAAATCGATGGAGGCAAATTAGGAACCCCGTATTTCCGAAACGGCTGAAAATAAGTGTCAACAACTATATAGTTTTAGAATCGGATCGCCAAATGCAATCCAATCGTGTGGTTATTTATGGGGGTTGCCATTTAAAAAAATTCAAAATGGCGTCGTATCTGTCACTTTTTGACATTTGCCGGATTTGACTATAGCGTAGATCGCTTGCTCACGCGAAATTATGCCACTGTGAAAAAAATTATGGTGTTCAGCTTAGAAGGTCCATTTATTAAAGGGGTGAGACACTTAAAAGACAAAATCGATGGAGGCAAATTGGGAACGCCCGTATTTCCGAAACGGCTGAAAATAAGTGTCAACAACTATATAGTTTTAGAATCGGATCGCCAAATGCAATCCAATTGTGTGGTTATTTATGGGGGTTGCTATTTAAGAAAATTCAAAATGGCGTCTCATCTGTCAAATTTGTAAATTTATGTATTTTTTGACATTAAATTCGGCTTCCTTATCGAAAATCATTGAGAAATATGTAATTTGTTTTTTATGATAGTCAGCAGGAAAATCGCCAATCGGGTGAGACACTTAAAAAAATGTCCCTGTACTTGTACAGTTTCCTCACAAATTTAAAAATTTAGGCATATTTAAATCTACACATGTCGCAATATCTTGCGCGCCCATGGAGCAGACAGTTTTAATTGATTTAGTACTTCGCATCTTTTACAGATTATATAGATATGTAGTGCCTAGCTTAATTTAAAAAAATATTCCATTTATCGATATTGCTTGATGTACCTACTTATTCTTGAGAGCAATCGAATATCGAAGTGTTAATTAACCCGTAAGGAACCTAAACCAAATCTCTTCCTGCAAAATTAAAAAAATGCATTTCTTTCCATTGGCCTCAACGTGGATTAACCCTTTAAATTTTGGAGATTTCTTGTGATTCTTAACTTTGCTTTAGGATTTTGTTTAATTTTCCCTTGTTCGCTTCTATGAACTTGGACCATAAGTATATATTTACACTATTATTATTCTAGTCACAGTCAGTTGCTCTTAGGCCCAAATGTTATTGTTCTTCGGCATAATTTCCACGATAACAATGGTATTCTTTAAAGTTAGAATTAACAGGGTATTGTTTATTTGAATTGCTAACAGCCGGTATTATAAGTTTGGTTAAGATAAACCAAAATTTTGTGAAACTGCGTATCTTCCTCTTTTCTGTTTTCTTTTTTGCTCAATTTAAAATCGGTACAAAACCAGAAAAAGAAGAAGAAATATAGTTTAACTAAACTTTTAGTTTCAACCCAACCTGTAGGTTCGTTGCACAACGGAGTACTGACTAAAATTAGCAACATTTTTACGGTTGAAGTAGTTCCTAGATAATGGTACCCATACCGATTTTAATACGTCATTTTGCTTTAACTGTTTTTAAACTTTAAACAATAATTAGGAACTCAACCTAAATTTATTTATATTCTTCACAAGGCTTTTTATATTAATAATTGTTATATTATTACTAAGCTTGAATTACCATTGTTTACTTATTTCGGCTTTCAGCAAACAAGGTGTTATATTTTTAATTACGTTTCTCATCACACCTTAATTTTACATCTCTATATACAATCACATCCGCGGCTATATTGGTTTTTATTGCCCACAAAAACAGTCTGTGAAAAAAAAAATTAGAAAACAACGTAAATTTTACGGTTGCTGGTAAAAATTGCATTTATAATTTTGCGCCAGAAACCTCTTCCGTAGATATACGAGAGATATGTAATGTAAAAGCAGTGCAAGAGTCAACTAAATATTTCAAATTATTTCAAAATAAATAATTATTTGGAAATCGTGCTTATAATTAAAATGTGAAATGTAGTCATGGCCTTATATTTAAAAAACAAAAATAAAACTTATACTTTTACCTTGTATAGAGACTTAATGTATACCCCGACGCACGAGTCTACAGCTACGAAAGGAGTTTGAGGAATGTGGTCCCAAACACAACATTGTTGCCGTAGTACTCTGTTTAAATTTCCAAAAAATCTTAATTTGTATGAAAATCAAATATATTACATAAAATAATTAGACGTATGCATATCACTGTATAGTGTATACACCCTGTAACACATATGCCGTTTATTTTCCTCCTTACATTGCAAATTATAATCGTTAAAGTGGTGAAGATAAAATTTAAGAAATATTAATTAACAATTTATTTTGATAATTTGGCAATCCACGTCTAATAGAGCCCGGATTCCTGGGCCAGAATTGATCACGTGTGCCTTGATACTGGTTTTGTCTCTTTCTATCGTATATAATATTGAATTTGTCGGAAGGTGCTTGTCGTCATGACACCTTTAGAAATTTTACAGGCATTGGCGGAGTTTAGAATTTTATTATTTAATTTATAATTACAAATTATTTTAAAACGTATGTAGATGTGTTTGTCAAAATAAAGTCGCACTAGCTATGTCACTGTCTAACCCTAGATAATGCTGAGCTTGCATATAATATCACGCTATATTATGCAGCCGTTGGCGGACAGGAAGCCATTACTAGAAAACGTATAATTTTCTATTATTATTGTAATTGTAATAACGATATAATAATAAGATAATAATAACTTATCAAATATTAATATGAGACGAAGCACCGCATGCCTATGCCGCAACAGTTAAACCGACTTTTTTCCGCCTTTAACCCCCCTGTCTCCTTAGTGCCCGTAGCCACTGACTCGTAAGGAAAACTATAAGAAAGCAATTTTTTTTTTATTAAGTCGTTCACTGTTGGAAACATGTTAGACTCCCAGATGCTTGTAAATTTGTTTAAACTACTCAGCCTAAAACTGAATCTTCACACATTAATGTTCAATGTTGCATTAGTTTTACTTCAAAAAAGTAAGATTTATTTAATAATAATAATAATAATAATAAATCGACTTTTATTGGCAAATATATAACAAATAATACAATATATTTCAAAAAATCAGATGCCTATAGGGCGAAGTTTAGCTGTAGCCTGCAGGATACAGCTATTCTTACACTTAACCCTAGTGATCAAATTACAATGTTAAATATTAATACAATACACTTATCAATAATTATAAATGAATAACTGTGGCAAAAGTAAAAAAAAAATAAAAAAAAAAAGTAACGGTTAAAGAAATATACCTACCCAACAACACATAACAAGGAGCAATAAACCGTATAAGTAAATTATGTAGTGTTTTTTTATAATTTTTTCTTATTATTATTTTGGAGCACCTTACCTATGTAATATTATTAATTATTATGTCTATGTTAAAATCGGGTTGCACAGCCCATCAATTCAAAGGAAAGTCCGGTCACATGACTAATGAGTAATAAAGAGATTAAAAAAACATTAATTCTGACTTAATAGCAATATACGCTTCAATTTCCTTTTAAAAGGTAAAACACCCAAATCATTAGGACAAAACGAGAGTCGGTTATACAAAGTGGCTGAACAATATGAAAAACACCGCTGAAACATGACAGTCCGATGCCGCGGAATATGAAACGACGCTGGAGACCTCACATTTACCGAGTGACAATCCTGCCGCCTCGAAAGTCTGTCAAACAGATAGAGAGGCCTATTTGTTGTTATAATTCGGTGAACAAAGGTCAAGAATAGCACCCTTCGGCGATTCTCCATGTGAAGCCAGTTAAGTTGAGCTAAGTGAGCAGAAACATGATCATATTTGCGAAGGCCATAAATATACCTACAACATGCATTTTGCACCCTTTGGATACGACGCCCATTAAACACATTCAAGTAGTTGCCATACACAACAGAGCCATAATTAAATAACGACAACACAAGAGTCTCACAGAGTAATTTCCTAAGTCTTACATCAAAACAGTGTCTATTTGCGTATAAGAGCTTCAAAGATAAATATGCACGTGGAAGTAATCCATTAATATGCTGGGTAAACTGTAGTTTAGCATCGAGGACCAAACCCAAACTTTTGGAGCTAGTTTGCGGAGGGAGGACAATGTTACCTATCTGAATCCTAATGTCGTTGAGCAAATGATGAAGATTTTTATTAGCAAAAAAAATTAAACTACATTTTGTAGGGTTAAGTAGTAAGTTATGGCGCAGAGACAAGCACCTAATAGTCTCCAAGTCCTCATTTAGCTGAGCCATGGTTTCATCAGAGTCCCCTGGATCAAAGCCAACGTATAACTGTGTATCATCCGCATATGCTTGGATCCGAGAATACTTTACGCTCTTTAAGATATCTGCAGTGTACATCGAAAAAAGCAAGGGACCCAACACAGACCCCTGTGGAACTCCCGAAAGCACCTAACTAAGTGAAGAAACATTAATCATTATTTTCTTTGGCTGGTTTAAATAATAAATTTAGAAAGTCTGGAACCCTAAAATTTGAAAAATTCTAAAGATGTAAACGTCTAAAAGTGCAAGATAAAACCCATATAAATATAGGGTCGTTGGTATGAATGGAAACGGTCGATTATTTCTTAAAGTAAAACAGCTAACAAAAAATATTCAAGACAAAAGTTTTATGGTTTTGTAAAGTCTATTAGAATTAAAAAAAGATAAGTATACAGGATGAGTCAGAAAGCCGTAGAGAAATAAAGTTACCTTTTTTTTAATGGGACACCCTATATCTTAGAATGTTTTTGGATTTTACTTAAAATTACAATTATTTTCTATTAAGTGCATTATAAGTCTAAACCTAATAGCTTTCGAGATATCGACTTTTGAAAAATGACATTTTTGAACTTTGACAGCTTCTAGCTTTCTAACGGTACCCCATAGAGCGAAACGGCTGACATGTCCCTATCTTACTTCATTATTATCTTCCCAAAAATGCCAACTTTTGGGTAAACCGGAAGCACTATATTTCCGGCTTTTGAGCTACATCCGGTTTAACCGAAAGTTGACACTTTTAGAAAGATAGTTAAAAACTAAGATAGGGCCATGTAAGCCGTTTTACTCTAAGACGTACTGTCAGAAAGCTAGAAGCTCTCAAGATTCAAAATTGTCATTTTTTAAAAATCGATATCTCGGAATGTATTAGGTTTAGACTTATAATGCACTTGTTAAAAAATAATTGTAATTTTATGTAAAGTCCAAAAATATTCCTAAGATATAGGGTGTTCCACTAACAAAAAGTAACTTTATTTCTCTACGGCTTTCTGACTCATCCTGTATACTTTATTCTCTAAAACTCTAATAGATCATAAAAAACCCTAAAACTTTTATTTGGAGTATTTTTTGCTAGCTGTTGTGCTTTAAGAAGTAATCGACCGTTTCCATACATACCAGCGACCCTGTATATAACCAATATATTGCTAATACCATGTTACAGAAATGTCCCCAGCATGCGGCGTTTTCCGGAAGCGTGGTCTATGCGCAGTTCGCGTGTACGTCAGGTCCGGCTTTAAACTTATTTAACTTAATATTTTCGAATAGGTAAGGTTTTGGTAGTAAAAATGTTAATGTTTAGCACACTGAAAAAATTAATAAGTCGACAAAACAGCGGTAATAAAAGTATTATTTTAATGTCGTATGTGATCTTTAAACAAAAAAAAAGTTTTTTACGTTCAAATATAGAGGCAACAGTAAAATAGCAGCGAACACATAATATTAATATACCGTGAATTATTTTGTTAGGGTGGCAAGAAGAGAAAAGTATTTTTAAATATTTCACTAATGTGTCAAAAATCAGTAAATAACTTGGATACAAAGAACATATTATTATCATCCCTAGTTTAAACTCTCTGGCGAGTTCCAAATTGGATAAATTATTGTAAAGTACTTGAATATTATGAAAGGTAGGTATACCTATCAAAACAATCAACAGCTTAAACAGTCGAAAGAAAACACTAACTTACATTAATACATGATTGTGTTGAAAGCAAGGTACCTTCCTAAACGATATGCGGGAATACAATTTTAAAATCAATTTAAGTAGCTAGGTACTGAAGAACTGAACTTGGGTCGTTGGCAAGCAGTTGTTGCAAAGCAACACTATACACTTTTTTCTCTTTACACTTTACACTAAAAGGCACTGCACTATAACCTTAATAAACCTAAACTATTTATAAAAGTCTAAAATAGTAATAAGTTGTTAACAAAATTCTACAAAGTATAATAAAGAAACACGCCAAACACTGTGTAAATAAATAATAAAGAGAGCACCGGCTTTGGAGAACATGAACGAAAAATCGTAGTAGTAACACGTACGGCGCATGAAACACGCTTCCGCGAAACGATGCATGCCGAGGACATTTTTAGATTGCTGGGCGATTAGCTTTGTTTTTCTACTGGTGGGAGTTCAGTGGATAAAACCTTAGTTTTACTTTAGTTTTTTTTTTTCTAATGGAAGGCCATGCCTATTGCCTCCATATTGGGAAATAACGTACACTATCACTTTATAATAAACAACAGTATAGTAACAGCCGAATCAAGTAATTTCAACGTACACTATTCTCAAAATATTAGGTGGAATCAATCACGCATGTCTTCAATACTTGAATTATTACTCTTGAAAGGTAACCTAAGTGAAAAAGGTAAATAAAATATTGAACTGTTAAGTTTATTTTAAGAAACTTACATCATTGGCATTCTCATTGTATGATACAGAATTAAAAAGCCAAATATCTAGTCAAAACATTACCAAACTGTTCGAAATCCATCACTTGTTGTTATAAACAGAACTGGAGAAGTTTTAAAAGTGTGCGTTGCTGATTCAGAGCCATATTTGTACATGTGCGTAAATTCTATATTGACGGAAATAAGGAATTTTTTTTTCTTTCTCGAAAACGAATAACAATTTGGTTGTCTCTTTCTGATAGGACAAACCGTTTTCCAAGTAATAATTACAATATTTCTCTTTACAAACCTTTTCTAAAATATCGACCTAAAGGTAAAGTAAGTAAATTTCGTCGGAACGTCATATAATTTTTTATAAATTAAATTTATTTAATTAACACTTGAAACTTCCTCCTATAAGACGACGATCTTTTCCGCTAGGATTTCTTACTCCTTGCGAAAATCCATCCATAAATGCCTGCCTCGAACTTGTAATATTTAGATCTTGCCATACCTTCTTAACTGTGTGTCCTTTATTGAGTAACGTTTTGTCGGTTGTCGGTGTAATACAATTTGTTCCCTTTTTCCCGAAACTCGCGTATTTTTTCCAAGTATATCGTTTAATATACCTAAAATAATTTTTTTTTTAAATTCGTTTGACAACGTCACTATTTTAGGTAAAGATGTGTCCTTCTTAATTTCAGCCATAATTTTTTTTATAGTGGATATTCCATTTAGGAAAAAAATTATTTCTTTCCGTCTTTTTGCCTGGGCTCCTCGACTATTTTTTTTTCGTCTTTCTCTTGATGAAGGTCCTTTAAACCCCCTAAACGCAGTGCGCAAGGAATGTTTCGTTAAAGTGCCACGTATTTCTGCAGCACCCAATGTAGTTAGTTCGTGATTTCGTTCTATTATTCGTTCTTTTAATGTTAATTTAACATTTTTTTTTTTGTAGGCAGACAACTAGTTGAAGGTTCGTTAATAGCCATAGTTTACTGAATACAAAGCAGTTAACAACACTAAATAAAGGTTAATAATTATATATTTACACCAAACAATATATATTTGAACGACCCATATACTATACGAAAATTTGATTGAAATTGTGATTTTCTGAAATAACTCCAAAACTAGCAACACTGCGAAAATGTGTTTCTTCATTTTCTTAGTTCAGAACCAGCTCGCGAAATTTTAGGAACGAAGTAATGATTAGACGCCCCATTTTTACATTTTAGGGACGTGAAAAATAATGACTTTTTTTTTGTTATTTCTATCGACGAACAAAAATAGTATTCTTGTTGGTATATCATAAATTAATAAAATGAAATGAAATTACTAATTAACGGAGAAACATACGCTACCTTTCCTGTATTTGTATAATGTTATATTGTCTATTAGCTATTTAGGAGAAATGCCAGAAGCGAACTAATAATATCGTAGAGCCTTTTTTGATTATAATTTTAATTAACTGTCAATCCAAAACGCAAAGATGACGTAATTGCAGAAATGGTTTTTATTTTTCTTACTGTTAGAGCCTCTCACTCTTTCACTTCTGCCCCACAAATAATATACAAATTTTTGCAATCACCTCCCTAGCTATGATAAAAGCATTACCAGTCTTAAACCTCTTATAGACTAAAAGAAATTATAATGTAAAATTATTAGGAACAGCACCAGAAGATTTTCAGTTTAGCATAATTATATGTATATTTAAAAAAATGATTAAGCAGAGAATTTTAAAAGTATAGAGGAAGGATTTGCCTACTCAAGAACAATTAGCAGGTATGAGTATCTTAGGACACACAATTTGAATTTAGTTCAGGAGCTTAACCGGCTTAATGTTTATAATAAGGCAGATAGAAGAAAAAACAATAAAAGAAAAAAGGAATGTACATATGTGCTTCATAAAAGCCTTTGATCAAGTCAGAAGATTTCATAAATTAGAAATCTTCCTTTTCCCGAGGGTGCTTTTATTCCAGTGGACCATCCTTCCATGAAAGCTTGCCTTGCGCTTTTTACATGTTTATCCTGCCATACTTTACCAATGGTATATCCTTCATTTAACCAAGTTTTGTCCATATATTGGATATTCCTGTTTTCCCTTCCCTCGAATATCGTCGTCGCCAGCAGATTTCGTTTTTCTTTATTAATAGTGATTCTTTATTTTGAATTTTTTCATAATAAAAATTCATTTCTTTCATAGTTTTCCATAGTTTCTTCTTACCCATAGGTGGAATGAAATCATCCTTTTTCATTTCAGCCATTATTTTGTCCAAGGTCGGTTTTTTTTTAAGTAAAACGAGTGTATTATTCTTCTGATAGCAGTCTTTTCATCCTCATTTATTACAGGTTCTTTTCTTCCTCTACTACTCTTTGGTGACCTGATGGGGCCGCGTTTATCCTCGTGCACCAGTCGGTATATTGTTGACTGTCCGACTCCAGTCATATTCGAACACATTTCAACTATTTTTGCAACTCCGAATATTGAATTTTGGTGGCGAAGAGCGTTGAACATTGAGAATAATACTTTTCTCATTTTTAGAAAGGGCAGTTTTACTTATCCGTTTCTCAGCAACAAATTCAGAAACACTAGCCATTTTTAAGAACGAAGTTTCTGCCGGAAAGTAAGTAAATAATGTAAATAAGTTAATAATGTGGAAAATTTTAAGAAATGCGAGAACAATAATACGAGGAATAGGATACCCATATTATTATAAGAAGATGGCAAAATATGTGAGGACAAGAAAAGAGATATCGGAAACATTCCAAAGAACACAAGATGTCAGACAGGGCTGAACCCTGAGTCCACTACTGTTTTTCTTGGTTTAGATGAAGTAGTAAAATAGGCATAGAGACTAGCAAAGGTGGATATTGCTGACGATATGGTGATTATAGTTCTATATTCAAAAGGGCAGTAGAAAAAGAAAGCTTGAAAATGAGCAAAGACGAATCGAAGACATTATAATAAAAGGGAAAACATTCAGCATGTCCAAGCATTTAAATAATAAGGAACTATATCAGAAGGCGGTAAACTATAGATCAAGGGATTGGAGCAAGAGTGAGAAATGAGCATTAAAAATGCATTCTTAGGAAAACGAGAAGAAAAGTAGGCAATATTCAAAAATAAAATCTTGTATAGTATTATGGAATAATTCGGAAGTATATGGGGGGGGGGCTTCATTTCCTCCCCCCTTTGGATCTCTCAGTGGGCACTATGTAGGTATACTAATTATAATTTTATTCACTACTTCAATGTATATTTTTCCTTTAATCTGCCAGCGCCTGCAACGTTTAACCAATTTTAGCAGTTCCTTTTTACATTTTCTCTTGAAATTACACACGCATATAAATATTTATCAAAGGAAAAAGTTCCCAAAGAAAAATCAAGGGGGTGTCAAATGATTAAAAACATTTGGTCTTCACTCACTTTTACACTGCCGATGCCGTCTAATTTTAGATTTTGCTTTTTTAACGCGAGGATGGATTCTGTATTTTATCTAACGCCTTTTTATGGCAGCCTCAAGTTAGTTCAGGTTAACAAGCACCGCATAAAAAAATATTTTAGGCTTATTGCCAGCGACGCCGACGTTTTGAATATTTTATAGGGTTGGAACTTTTGTCTTACTTTTTCTGGGTCTTGCCAGATAAGACAAAACGAGCCCAAGACAAGAATAGGTAATAGTTCCAATCGCAATATTACAAACAAGACATATTTAAACAAGGAATCTTGCGAGACAAAAAGCAAGAAATTTAATTTTGATAACCCACTTAATAAAAATTTTACACAATTTAATTCTTTTGATGATGATATCTAGAGCTTGTTTAGTTCCTGAAGCTATACAGTGTGTGTATAAAGTCTGGAAACGGCTTAATAACATCACAATTTATTGGCCGATTTAAACCAAATTTGGTACAGTTGTGGAAGAGGATCTGACGCACCGAATAACGATATTGGCGTTGCTGCCAGCTTTTTAGTTTGTCTGGAATTCGAACGAATTTTATATTTTTAAATGCAACACCCTGTATATTTTTTCATGTATAGTTTTTACTTTAAGCTTGTTACACTTTTGGTATAACATACTTTGTTCCTTATATCAGTAGTTTTGAAATAACGAGTACAATTTAGAAAAAATATATTTTTATATTAAATGTTCAAACTGTTTTCCCTGTACAGCTTGACAGTCTATTAATTAAAAATAAAATTTTTCAATTGTGTTGTAAATCATTTTTGCCGTTATCAATTCAAGTTCGTCCAAAATTCGACGCTGCAAATCTGGCAAATCTTGAGGGTTTGTAGTATAAACTCTGTTCTTCAAGTATCCCCATAAAAAGTAGTCGTTAGGCGTCAAATCAGGGGACCTAGGTGGCCACTCGATTGTACCCCCTCTACCGATCCACCTATTCGGAAAAGTGTTGTTCAAAAACTCGCGCACGTTTCGACCAAAATGGGGAGGAGCTCCGTCCTGTTGAAAGAATGTACTTGCATAATTTGGTCCCATCACATTTCGTATAGTAGGCACTATTTGCGTTTCCAAGAGCTCAAGGTAAAGTTGTGATGTCAAATTTTCATCAATAAAAAATGGACCAATCTTGTGGTTACCCAGAAGCCCAGCCCACACATTCAATTTTCCAGGGCGTTGTGTATGACCTTCTCTCATCCAGTGGGGATTTTCATTTGCCCAAAACCTACAGTTGTGTCTATTGACTTTGCCATTTAACATAAATGTTGCTTCGTCTGAAAATACTATAAATTTGAAAAACTGGTTATTTTGGTCAAACCTTGACATCATAATATCACAAAATTTGATTCTTCGCTCATAATCATCTTCCGATAACTCTTGAACTACATGTATTTTGAAAGGGTGATATTTATGTTTTATTAAAACATTATGGACGGATTTGAAGCAGACGTCACTTACTTGAGAAATTTTTCTTAATGAAGAAACAGGGGTTTCAACAACATGTTGTAAAATTTCTAAACTTTTCTCTTCATCTACTACGGCTGGTCGTCCTGATTGTCGCCTATCTCTACAATTTCCAGTTTCCTCGAACCGTCGGACAGTTTTTAGAACAGTTGCTTTTGAAATTAGATTTCGGTTTGGAAATGCGTCATTAAATAGATTCTTAACCTCTTCGTAAGACCTGACCCTATCGCCCCCCAAGTAACATTTTAAGTTTTATCACAATCTACAAGAGGTTATTAAGTCTATATAATAAAACTGATCGTAAAACTGTTTATACTAGATAACCTCTTTAAAGCTCCAATAAACCCGGCATAAAACCAAGGACCTTTTGTGAAGGATATAAATATCTTCCTTAAAACTGTCAATAAAACCAACAGTACTTTTGAACCCAAATCTGCAAGATGTTTTTTAAGTCTACCACAAAACATTTTATAAAGCCTTAAAACCTTTTAAAAAAATCACGCGCCTTTCATTTGTTAACTTATTAATTATTGATTACAATTAATAAAAAAACTTGGAACCCTAGTTTTAGCTCAATCAGTATGATTTTGGGCTATTTAGGGGTTTATATAACATATTAACATATTTTTTATAATTGCAGGCTAAATGTAAACAGTTAGAATAAATAAAAATATAATCAAACACTGTTGCCCTAACTTTGTTTAATCATGTCTGCCGTTGTTAACGGAAAAAAACATGGCTGAAAAATTAATAAAACCGTTTATTTTAATAGAATGCCCTATTAGGAGTTTGTGGGTTTGTGAAATATTTTTATAAAGCAAAAGGTTTTGTTAGATTCCAATTGCTCCACTTTATTACAATTTTAAAACCTGTAAGACTTTACCCAGCCTTACACTCTTCTTTAAAACACTTAAGATTTGTCTCTGACAACCTCTAATACAAATGTACTTAGATAACCTAAAAAAACTTTTATTTCGTGATTTCGTGTGTGTAAGCAATGTAATGCATGAAAAAAATACAAATAAGTACTGTTATAATATTAAATACCTATAATAAGTGTATTATTGGTTTAGTTCACCTATAGTAAGTGTAATATTAGTTTATTTGCAGAATGGCGCGAATGGGCATGTTCCATGACATATTTCTACACATGGGCGGCGCGTTTAATATGCGTTATATGCCCCCTCTCTCAAAGTTTAAAGGCGTAAGTGGGGGAACCAAAGGATTTATAGGTGCTTTGTAAAAATCAAAAGGTTTTAACTTAGCTTACTAAAGCTACCAAAAAACTATTAGGTTTCAAGGAGCCTTCACCAATTATCGTCCAAAGTAAATAGTATTTATGATAACATGTATTATGGGTAAGACGAGGGATAAGACTACTTAAGAGTTATTCGTTTTATTGCTTGATCGTAAGGAGTACTTAAAAACCATATTTTAGAAATCCCATAAAACCCAAAGATTTATAGATGTCTACCACAAAACTTAAAAGATTTAAAATCCTCTATAAACCTTAATGAGTTTATTGTGGTTTTGATTAATGCAGCAATTAAGTGGTTATATATAACCAATAGGTCTTAAAGAGCAAAAATATTCAACAACTTGCTACTTGCTTTAAAGATAACTTGGAGGCCTTTTTTTAAGTACATATTATCTGCAGATAAATTGGTATGCACAAAAGAAATAATAAATCCCACTTCGGTTTATTTACCTTCTTAATCCTGTGATAATACCCTATAAATACTTGTTGGCATTTAAATTGTTACTTGGGCATATCCTCTCATCATAAGAATTGTAATTCTTTCACTTTCAGTTAAAGACATTTTTACATGTAAAAGTGACAGCTTTTATGACTTTACATCAAAAAATCAAAACTGAACTGGTGTTTTATTTATTAATAAATAAAACACAATTTGTTGATGTTATCAAAACACGTCATTATTTCGAAAACTACTGATATTAGGAACAAAGTATTTTATACCAAAAGTGTAACAAATTTAAAGTAAAAACCATAAACTAAGAAATATACAGGGTGTTATATTTAAAAATATAAAATTCGTTCGAATTCCAGACAAACTAAAAAGCTGGCAACAACGCCAATATCGTCATTCGGTGCGTCAGATCCTCTTACATAACTGTACCAAATTTGGTTTAAATCGGCCAATAAATTGTGATGTTATTAAGCCGTTTCCAGACTTTATTCACACACTGTATGTAATAATACTACTGGAGGATACTTCAGTTTTGAATAGTTGCAACTGTAAAAAGGTACATAAAGTTTGTTCTTGTAGGTATGTAGCATATTTAAATTTTCAATTGATATATCAATTTCATAATGCACTGGGTCACTGTGTTTTTGTAAAAGAGAAGAAATAAATTGCATTGGCTCCTGTGAATGCATGGTCCAAGCAACATGTGCCAATAAAGGAGACGGAAAAACTCGTCGTATATTGTTGCCCCTGCATCTGATAGTGAAGCGAGTTTAGACTCTAGCTGTACTATAAGAATTCTTGCTTTTGGAGTAATTATGGTTATTGCTATTAATAATTAGGTATCTTTTTGCAGACCCCAGGTCTTTAAATGAAATATTTATTATAATGTGAAGGCAATTTGTCCGTTTTCCGATATTTATACTTACTTGTTTTTGTAACCAAGTAAGACACAAATCTGCTGTATCCCGTTTTTTCTCTATTTTTGTTAACTAGCACCCCGAATATACAATAAGAACGTAAAGGTTGGAACAAATTCATTTAAAATGTATGTGTTTTTTTTTATAAAAACGCTTGAATCCGTAAATTTTTTATATTCGTTGTGCATTTTTTGAAGCTTATTTCATGTGTACCGGTTGTCCCAAAAACAAGTTATGACTGTATACTTAATTTTTTTTTAAATTAATGTCCCTATTTTATAATTTTTTTTTTTTTGATTCTGCATACAATTCTAAACATATTTCATAAAATATATCATATACTTAAATTTAACCGTTTGCGAGAAAACGGCGTTTTAACTTAAATCAACAACAAATTATTTATTAGCGAAAAGAAAAGAAAATTCTAGAGAAACTAAAAGTCACTTTATTAAATGATCTCCATCAACAGTCTGGCAGTACCCGAGATGATCTTCAAATTCTTGCAGAACGTTATTAGCGACGTAAGGTTTTATCAATCTTATTTCGCCTCGTATTCTGATGTTCTAAAAATCTTCAATATTGTTTGGTCGGTTAACATACACCTTAGACTTAAGATAACCGCACAAAAAAATATCTAAAGGGGTTAAATCGGGAGATCTGGCCGGCCATTTCATTGGACCTCGTCGGCTAATCCATCGTTCGAGAAAAACTGTATTAAGGTACTCATGCACACGGCGGGTGTAATGGGCCGGAGCTCCGTCTTGCTGGTACCACAAAAAATTGTTTAGTGCATCAGAACCTTCTGAATTAGGATATAATGTGGCAAGGCAGGGTACTAGATCATTTTCTAATAATTCTAGATGTGTTTTACCCTTCAAATTTTCGTCAACAGAAAAGGGTAACAAAATTCTATTTTCAACAATGCCGGCCCAAACATTAACTTTTTGAGGATATTGCGTGTGATATTTCATAATCCAGCGTGGATTTTCTGTAGTCCAATAACGATAGTTTTTTTTGTTTACAGTTCCATTCGAACAAAACGGACTCTTCTATCTGGATCATCTTCATTGATTTCATGAACCATTGTAAGGCTGGAATTTATTTTTGTCTAGGATGTTTTGCAGATATGGTTTTCCAAAGCAATAGTACTGCTCACCTAATGGTGATCTTCTTAAACCGACAATAACACATTTAATTGTGTATCTTCTAATACCGCAGGTCGACCTTTCGTATAATTGTCCCTAACGTGACCTAAATATCTATATTGTTTTTCCATTTTACTGACAGTAGATCGAGATATCGGTTCTCTGCGAGGATAATTGTTATTGAAGAGTTCGCAAACTTCTATTTGTATTCTATCTCCATAACCAATCATTATTAATATTTCTATTCGCTCTTTTTTACTTAAGCGTACTATTCTTTAATTACATGATTATCAAAATAACTTACGCCAGACACTTTGACTTGAGGCAAAACAACTCAAATCAGGGGACAACCGACAGTGTCAGTGGAACAACCTAACAACCAAAGGCTTTATTTACAACAGTGTTCATGATTTAAGTAATAATGAAAGAATCATCTGTTAAAATCCGAATATCGATTTTCTCGCAAACAGCTGAATTTAAGTATATGACATATTTCTTGAAATATGAGAATTTTATGCAGAATCCAAAAAAATATTATAAAATAGGAGTATCTATTTAAAAAAATAAAGTAAACCGTCGTAACTTTTTGGGGCAACCTGTAGGTATACATAAAATAAGCTTCAAAAAATGCACATCAAAAATAAAAAATCGACGGGTCCGAGCGTTTTTTAGAAAAAAACAACGCATGAATTTGTCCCAACCTTTACGTTCTCACTGTATAATAGTACTGTTATTTTCAGGTATTCAGTAACCCCCTGAACATAACAATCAAAAACAATGTAATTTTGAGGTTACTCTCTATCGCTACTGACCAACAATGTTATAGCGAATTCCATTGGTAAAAAAAGTGCGGAACGAGAGCAAAATTTGAAAACCATTGGACATTTCAGTGCAAGTATTTGTAAACCATTGGGAAACCGGTGCAGCAAGTGTTGCACCGAGTGCAATCAGTTCCGCACGTGCTCTTGGAGACCGTGCTGCACCGAAACTGGATGAAAGTGTCAAAAAATACAGTGTTTTGATCTTTTCAATCTTTAAAATTCTATTTTGTCTCAAATCTTGTCCAGTGGTAAGTAAAATCAATGAGGATTGAGGAGTATTATCATCAACTTTGTTGGAAAAATGCACTCAAGGTCTAATCTGAAAACCATTGGTACGCAAATAGTGCAACACTTTTTGTGCACTGGTGCAGTTTCAGCTGGCATACCGGTGCCGCACTTCTTTTACCAATGGAATTCGCTATTAGTATGCCTACTGCATGTTCCTAGACACCTGAAAATAATACTAATACTCTTAGACCCGGTACTTTCACGTCCGAATATCTTTATTCTCAGAATAATTGCTATAGTTTCAGTTGTGTCGACACTTGTTTCCATAGACATTATTCGACGAATAGCGCTATCCGTAGATCAAAGGATCAAACCTTAGAATTAGAAACCTACTTATAGAAAAACCCTGAATGTAAAATTTCTGTTTTTCTTTATTAAAAAAAAATTAAAACTGTACAATTCTTTGTAAATACCCTATGTACAAAATGCTGAACCAATATCAATTTTTTTAGTAAAATAGTTTTTTTTTGTGATAACTTACTACTTATTAATTATTTTTATTATTAAAAATATTAAGAGCCTCTAATTAATTTAAAATTAAATTGCTGAAAACAACCCAAAATCAAACAACCATTACTAACGTTTTTCGAGATATCATTCATGACACAATTTTATATAAGAAGCTCATATTCTTGTGCTCATAATCAGCATCATTATAAAATAACACCGAGAGCGAACGAAAAACGGACTTACTCGCGCGATGAAACATAGAGTCGCTTATCGGCTGACTGAGCCATGGCAATGTGAACCTTCGTCGCATCTCCACAACAAACCGCGCTTGCGGTGACATGGGTTTACATTTTTACTGTTCATCGGACTGATAATTAAAAAAAAACTTTAATGCCTAAAGGCTGATCTACAACGTTTATGGAAAGCATTTTTTTTGACTAGCCAAAGGATTCTAGAGTTATAACGAGTAAAGTTAATACAATTGTTGGTTGTCAAGGCGAGTTATAAAAGCATGGCGCGCCATGTTTTTAAAATTATTAAGAAAAAAATGTTTCTAATTAAGATTTTGAATCACGATTAAGGCAGTTTGATGACTAAGTAGCATAGTTGTAAAAACCGCTAAAAAGATTTTCTTCATTAAAAAAACACCCTCTGTCGCCCCCTGCACAGCACGATTTTTATTTGAAAGGTATTTTCGTGGTGGTGAACTACGCTGGACCACAAAATTAGCCGGACGGAAAAAATTTTACTTCAATTCAATCTTAAAAATTTTTAAGTTTTTTTATCAAATTCGATAATTTCTTGACATGTTGTGGATGCTGTCATCTTCATCATGTTCTGATATCGTTTTTACGAACAGTGTAAATGGATATGTTGACATACAGGGTAATTTCTGAACATCCCGTGAAAAAATTTAAGAACTGATTGACTTTTTTTTGTACTACATTTTTAAGTCCCATCTTTTCTCAACAACTTGTTTTTTGATTCATACCGATATTTGGATTATTAAAGGAAAAACACAGGTTTAAAGGAAATAATGCAATAATCCTTTATTAGCAACAAAAAATTAAAAAATAACATGGGCAATAGTGTTTTTAAGATTATTTTATTAAAATCGAGTATTTCCTCCACGAGCCTGAATAACAGCTCTCATCCTTTCAGGCATAGATTCAATTAAAGCAGCAACTGCGTCTTGGGGTATCTGCTGCTAGGTACTCGGTTGCCAACCAAAGTTTGAAACTCGCCGTAGTTCTGTCTAACTCTCCTTCATAGTGTATCCCACATATGCTCAATAGGGTTCAGATCCGGACTTCTTGAGGGCCAGTCCAATACTTGAACGCTAACATCGTTCAAATATTGCCTAGTTATCTGTTCTGTGTGCGGTCGAGCATTGTCGTGCATTAAATTAAAATTTTCTCCTATAAAATGCAAAAAGGGTAGTACATGTTCTTCTAGGCACTGTCTAATGTATTTATCAGCGTTAATACCCCCCTGAAGTGTAATGAGGTCTGTACGGGCTTCCAAGGAAATGCCGCCCCACACCATCACTCCTCCGCCACCAAATTGCACTCTAGGAGAGAAACAACATTGAGAGTATCGTTCTCCGGGCCTTCTCCACACTCTTTGACGTCCGTTAGGTGAATATCGCGTAAAACGAGACTCGTCTGTAAAAAGAACATTTTGCCAGTCGTTCATGTCCCAATCTGTATGAGATAAGATACATGAGATGTTAGATTCTGTTCTTTCAACCTTCTGCGTACCGTTTCAGATGAAACTAAGGTACTATGAACATCTGTCAATCTTATAGCTAAAACCGGAGCAGAGGCTGTTCGCTCTCGAAGAACCTGAAGACTAAGACATCGATCTTCAACTACATTTGTGGCTCTTCGTCTTCCCTGCCCGGGTCTTCTCGAGTAAGAACCAGACGACAGCATCTGTAACATGTCAAAAAATTATCGAACTTGAAAGTATTTAAGGTTGAATTGAAGCAAAATTTTTTCCGTCCGGTTAATTTTGTGGTCCAGTGTATAATCCCTGATGAAAAGAGACAAATTTATCATAAAGGATCAGAGTAGTTCTGTGAAAACTACAAATCAAAATCTTAATTAGTTTAATTTATACGCACTTAAAGTATGTAAAATTACCGCGAAACACCCAGTATAAGCAATTAAAACTAATTTGTTTGGATAATTTTGCTACTCTAAATATAAAGTATTTGTTTATTTTAGAGATTTTATTAGAAAAAAATGACTTGATATAGAGATGTAAACAAGCAATTTCTGAAAGGAAGATGCTAATTAGAATACAACATGTTTTATATTATGTCTATCACGATTGAGGCCATTGGGTTTTCCTTAAATAATATTTAGTTTGTTATGAGGACCGCGACTGAACACTTTTTAGATTATTCCTGTAGTTTTTAGTGCTTTTAAAAAATCATAACTAAATGATGACATAACTAAGTTTTGTCAGTGTTTGTGGAGTGAACTGATTTATGACGAGACTTTGACATAGTACAAAGGTAAGTATCTAACGAAAATTTCAAACCTTTTTTAAGTTGATAATATTAACCTATTAAGCTTAAATTTTACTTTAATTACTTATTATTACATATACAGGGTGTTAATGAATGTCACGTATATACAGTGTGTCTACTTAAGTTGGCTACATATGGGAAACTTTTTTATTATTAATTTTACGAAAAAAAGTTATTCTTCATAAAAAGTTCTGCATGGTCCAAAACCTAAAATGCAATCATCAGATATTAAATTTTTCCAAGTGTATACGAGAGGTGTAAAAAAATATGAATTTTGCTCAAGAGTAAAGTATCTTTATTTTTGACGATATCGAAAACTGTAATTATGAGAAGTTGTTCGGAATGAAAAACTATATTTTAATATGAAATTACATCTTTTTACTTAAGATTTTTTTTTATTTTTACAAAATTTCTCAAATTACCGATACAGAACATTTATCTTTTTTATTTAATAAAAACATGATAACATTTCCGTTTCGTTCAGAAAGTAATAAGTAAATTTAATTAATTAATCAATACACCATTGAAATTAAATGAAACATTTAATCTAGGATGCACTGACAAGAATTGTTTGACAGTAACTTCAAAAAATCAGTTGTAGGTATTTATAAAATTTAGTAGAAATGCCAGCAACGTTAAGTACTCAAGATAAAATTGAAATTGAGATAATTGTGGGTGACAATTATAAAACAAGCCGATAATCTTCACTATACCACAGTAAGGAAATTATTAAACAAATTTAAGACTTTTGGAGATGTAAGCAATAAGTTTAGCAACAAACGCCAAAAACGGGTCGCCAGTGATGACATGGAATTTGATATAATGCTCTCAGCAATTGAACATCCTAAAAATTCCTTGCGAACACGGGCAGCTTCGATACCGAATTCTATAAGCAAAGATATGGTTTCAAAAATTTTTAAAAAGAACAAGTTGCACCCATACAAGCCCCAATTTATTCATACGTTAAGACCAGGAGATCATGATAGACGCTTTGAATTCTGTTGTGATATCCAAGGAATGTTAGAAGATAATCCATTTATGGGAAGACATTTTCGGATGAAGCAACATTTACATCAAATGGAACAATCTCTACCCAAAATTGCCGTTGGTGGAGTGATACTAATCCAAATTTTACCATCAAAACTCGGGACCAGTATGCATTCAAAACAAACGTGTGGTGTGAAATTTATGGAAATACAATAATTGGACCTTTAATTTTTCATGAATCTTTGAATGCAGACCGTTATTTACATTTTTTAGAGAATGAATTAGACAATTTTTTTAACAACGTTCCACTCCTTTAACGTCAACAGATATGGTTCCAACAGGATGGTGCCACTTGCCACAGTAGGTTAGATGTAAGGCAATACCTTGAAAATCGTTTTAATGAAAGAGTTATACATCGGTTTTCGGAAATTTCTTGGCCACCTCGGTCTCCAGATTTGACCCCACTCGATATTTTCTTGTTGTTGTTTACAGATGTTGCCCATTTGGAAAGAGTCATAACAGGATCGGTTCAGAGTATTACTCCGGCTATGGTTAGAAGAATATTGAAAAAATTTTGCGATAGAACAATTACCTGTATTGACAGAGAAGGCGGATATGTTGAGGCGTTTGTGAATTGAGGAAGTTAATAAGGTTCGTTAAAATTATGAAAATAAATGAATTATTATGGTATTATTCATTTACATGCATCACTAAAATGTTACAAGACAGGCATTAAGTAATTGAAAAGTTATCAAGTGTTCAAATAAAAAAACAATAGATTACCGTTTATTATTAATTATTGAAAGAATTTCGGAAAATTTTTTAAAAATGTTTAATTTGTAGTATGTAAACTTAGTCATCAATTAATTATAAGTTTGGAAAGAGTAAAAAATAAGTTAAGGTAGATGGATCTGATTACATTGTACTTGAACGAATTTTTATTTTATTGGTGTATTAATTAAATTTTTAGAAATTACTTATTATTTTCTGAACGACACGGAAAGGTTATCATGTTTTTAATAAATAAAAAAGATAAATGTCCTCTATCGGTAATTTGAGAAATTTTGTAAATATAAAAAAAAATCTTAAGTAGAAAGATGTAATTTCATATTAAAATATAGTTATATATATTCCGAACAACTTTTCATAATTACAGTTTTCGATATCGTCAAAAATAAAGGTACTTTACTCTTGAGCAAAATTCATATTTTTTTACACCCCTCGTATACACTTGGAAAAATTTATTATCTGATGATTGCATATTAGGTTTTGGACCATGCAGAACTTTTTATGAAGAATAACTTTTTTTCGTAAAATTAATAATAAAAAAGTTTCCCATAATATGTAGCCAACTTAAGTAGACACACTGTATATAAGGGATTAATGATGCTCGTCAAAATTGAAAAAAAATACTCATAAACATGCGGTCAAAAAAGCTTAATTTTAGATATACAGGGTGTCAAAACTATAACTATTTTTCGTTTTTCTTCCACACTTCTCGATATAATTCTCTCAAATTTGGTACACTTATTAGTTTTTAGAATATCTACAATAGATTGTCAGAGGCAGTATACAGAGTGTTACATTTTTTGTGCTACCAGCACTTTCACTCGCCTGAACTATTTTTGGGATTTCCTGTATATATTCTGATATCATATTTTGAGTCTCCGTTCTTTTTTCATTATTTTTGATCCCCTACGTTTTTATCGTATCTGTCATCGTTTTCTAGTTTATTTAAACATATTGCAAATTTAATACACGAGGACAACTGTAAATAAAAAAGTTAACACGTGTATTCAATACTAATGTGTAGCTTTTCTTATTTCAATTTTTAAAAGGGCAGATTTCTCGATGTTGTCACATCAAAATTTCCCTAAAAATAGGGAAATATACGCCGCCTTAATTCTGACGTTACACGACAAACTAAAAAAATTATAAAAACTGCTAAAAATGGCCTCTTCTTGCTAATATGCAGGAATCAACTCTTCGTCTCCTAGACTGGCGAACTCTCTCAAATCTCACATGAATATTGTGAATTATTTCACATAAAGCTAAAGTTTTGTTCCTCAAATCTTCCTCTGTAAATGTCCCCAGAAAAAGGAATCTAGACAATTTAAATCGGGGGACCTAGGGGCCATGGCTGAGGTCCACCTCAACCTATCCAATGGCTGTAGTGCTGATTTAAAAGCTCCCTTACCACCAACCTGAAACGTGGCGGTCCACTATCATGCATAAACCACAATTGGTTTCTTAGTTCAAAGTACCTCTTCTAACAATAACGGGAGTTCCTGTTCTAAAAATTGACGTTAATATTGCCCATTTAATTTTCTTAGCAGGAAAATGGCCCCCCATTAAATAGTTTCCAATAATGCTAGCCCACACATTTGCTCTAAACTGATACTGGAAATGACTTTCGACTATCGCATATACAAGGTGGCGCAATAGTGTGACAAAGTAACATATCTCCCTTACATTTGATAATTAAAACAAAAAGTTTGCATGTACGTTGTATAAGGCAAAGAGGTATATAATTTAAAAATGTTTTCAATTATACATGGGTGTTTCACAAAAGCGAGCCGCTAGAAAATTACCTTTTATATTTTTACATATTTGTATTCCCCTGAAAATTCTCCATATGATGCCGTAATTAGTTTTGCATTTTATTGCGATGTTGTCAGCTTATTTAAATATATGCTCAAATCGTTAAAAAAACATGGTCTTCTATAACCTGCTTTAATTTCCAATCTATATCAATAATTATAATAATGAAAATTGACACAAAAGAAGATAAATGTTTGCTAAATATAGCACCAAATAAGCAAAATTCCTTTCTTCACTTATTTTGTTTTGAGCCCACAGACAAAATTTCAATCTTCTCTGATAATCTTCAGGGAACATCTCTTGAAGTAGCTGAACATGGTACGGGTGCATACTATTAGCCTTAAGTATTCGCTGAACTGTTCTTCGTTCATCATCAACCTGCTGAGACAGGGGTAGTGTCCAATATGCAGATTTTCAGTGGCTGCTAAAAGTACATTTAATTGATTTTCCTCAGTTTGAGCACGTTTTTCTCTGTTATGTTTGTTGTACGACACACTGCCAGTTGTTCGAGAACGCTCCATAAGTTTTTTAAATATCCTTCTTTCAAGTTGGCGTCGCCCAGGAAACCGTCGTTTATACAATCTTTTGATTCCCGGAATAAAGCACATAGGAAATAAGCGCACAGGAAATATCCGCAAAGAAAAAAGCGCACAGTCATATAAACACGAGAAATATACGCACGTAGATGAATGCGCACACGGACAAAACCGCACACGGAAAAAACCTCACGTGTATAAAAGCGCACTTGGAAAAAAACGCAAAACTGCCAAGATTACCATTCTTCTATTATTGTTAACTTTGTTTTTTTTTTAATAGAAACGTCGTTGAATCTGTCTTCCTCAGGAAAAGCCTCTGCAAGGGTATTAAAAATATCTCTTACATCTTCTAACGGCACAAACGATAATGCAGCCAAGGACTTTAGTTTTAATTTTATCTCAACGTCCGATTCGTAGTCCGATTTTAAACCAACCGTATTAATTTTTCTTATAAGGCTTTGGCACAAATGGAAATAACAACCCTTAATCTCGGCGTCTGGAAAAGTCTGCCTTGCAGCGTTCATACAGGCTTTCTCGAAATCTAAAAGTATTTTCTGCGGAGCCATGCTTGGCACCAGCTCTTTAAAAATTTGAAACATCTCTAAGTATGTTGCTTCATTCTTTCTTTGTAGTAATATGTACACACATGGTGGATACGAATTTCCTACTTTGGCATGCAAAGTATACAGTTGGTAGAACATCATGGGGACTTTGTCAAATGTTCCGTCGCCGAATAGTGTGGCTTGGTCTAGTTTGCACAATAACTCTCGATCGCCTAAAATTAAAATTCTGTTTGGCTCGTCCATTCCCGAGTCGTGTAACACTAAGTCCAAGTATTTTTCAGGAATTGCAAAACGGGACGTCGATGGATTCGGCAAATGCCTCTCTGCTCGGTGATTTCGAAGAGTTCTGGCAAGAGACGATTGCTTTGGAATATAAGCAAGTGCATCATTGCTTACTCCTGATAATGTGTCTCCAATAACATTGCGAGAGGTAGCATTCACTGCTGTCATAGCTTCTCGCATTCGGCTTCTGGCGATGTTTGCTTCTGCTTTTTGGGGGCACGAATCATGACAGTGACTGCCTGGCTCTTGTACAATGTCCTTGTTATTCGTTTTCATTAAAGAATGACAATTAGTTTTTCGATTTTCACGGCACCTCCAAGAATCTATGTTGTGCGATAATGTAGATATTCAAAACCAGCGTATACAAGGACTCGCTTGCCTTTCTGAGTAGTCGAATACTCCATTTCGGTTATTTAAAAAATCTAACTTAACTTGCTCAAGATGATAAAGAAGACTAAATAAATTTTTAATTATTGTGTAGCCTATTTATAAGATAAGATTTAACTTAATTACCTGAATTACTGGAACTAATAATTTTCAATAAATATAATACCTACCTAATTAGGTATCTACCTCAAATTATCACAATTTATAAGAGATTACTGTAAGTAACAATAATTTAATTTTTAAGTATTATAGGTAGTTACACTAATAATATAATTAATTAATTAAAATTCTTATGGGCAATAAAGTGTAAATAACACCTTAGTGTATAATAAATAATTTAAATATACCTATACTAATTTCCAAGGAATATAATAATTAAGTAAATATTTATTAATACCAAATAAAATAACAATGTTTTTCGTTTTAAAAGTCTGGGAACGGGAGAAAATTCAGTAAAAAGGCTATAAGTTTCTATTAAAAAAAAACAAAGTTAACAATAATAGAAGAATGGTAATCTTGGCAGTTTTGCGTTTTTTTCCAAGTGCGCTTTTTTGGCTAATAGTGTATTCTTGTCACTAGCTCCCAGAACAAAAATCATATCAACCCTCTCGGCTTGTGTAAAATTCATTATTTATTTTTAAAACTCAAATATACTTTATAAAACTGTTTACAACAGTAATTTTCACTTCTGGCAGATAAAGGAGCATTACTTTGACGTTTATTTCTCAAGGCTAGCTAGACAAAAAAGGAGAGAAATGGGTTTTATTGCAATTTTAAGGATTCACTTCGTAAAAATAAATATACCGCGAAATCTAGAAGAGATGGGTATAGGAAAATCTTAATAAAACTCATAGAGGACCAACAACTGTACACGGTAAAGTATTTAGATACAGGGTTGTTCCATTTAAAAAATCAACGAAAAAACGCAAGATTGTAGCAAACACCCTGTATAAATTAATTAATTACGGGTAAATTTAAACTCTTCAATGAACATCTATCTTCTTTTATGTCAATTTTCATTATTAAAATTGCTGTAGATTGGAAGTTATAGCAGGTTTTATAAGACCAGGTTTTTTTTAACGATTTGAGGAATTTTTTAAATAAGCTGGCAACATCGCAATAAAATGCAAAACTAATTATCGCGTCTTATGGAGAATTTTTAGGGGAATATAATATGGAAAGATATAAGGGGTGTACCATTTAAAAAAAGGTAATTTTTTAGCTGCTCGCTTTTGTGAAACACCCTGCATAATTGAAAATATTTTTAAATTGTAGACCTCTTTGATGTAAATTTTTCTTTTCATTATAAAATGTAAGGGAGATATGGTACTTTGTCACTCTATTGCTCCACCCTGTATGAGGATTCTCTTCTGCCCAAAATGATTGTTTTGAAAATTACTTTCGACTATTGCGTAGGGATTTTCGATTGACCATATATGAGAGTTACAAGTATTATTAGTACCGTCACGGGTGAATGTTGTATGTGTGTGATATAAAGTATACGCGATACGACACGATGATTATTATTTATCAAGCGACAAAATTCCATACGTTTAGCACAATCTTCTGATTTTAGGTGCTTAGAGTGTGTTTATTACTCTTTTTTGTGGAATGCCTAATTCAGTAACAATTCTTCGTGAGCTGGTCGTTGCATCTTCTTCTACTAAATCTTTCTACTTCTTCTGAACCTTGTCGAGTAGCTCGTTCAGATGTTATGTTAGCACTGGGAAGCTTAACGGTCTCGCACAATTTGTTGAAAATTCTGATAAATAGGTACGTTTCTATTACGATGTTTTTGATGTAGAAACCGTTGACGATATTGTTCAACAGCAGCTGTAGCACATCCATTACAGAAACCATAAGCAAACACCATATTTCCATAATATTCTAAATTGGAATAGGTATTTAGCATTTAGTAACACTTTAATCATTAAAACTTGAAAACAAACATCCAATTACTGTCACAGTACACTGACACATTGTCAAAACAACAAAGGTATTAAATGTTTTTGAATCTGGAACATGGCATACTCTAATTATGCGAAAATTGGGAGACAAGTGGAACGCTAGATAAAAATTTTTAATTACGCTGTAACATGAAAATCGGATAAGAACATTTATAAGTTTTTTCACATTATTTTCACGTGTATACTCCTGGAGTTTAGTCCGTTCCTCACGACTCACCCTGTATATGTGTAATATTCACCATACTCTTAGAGCAGAATTCTCAGTGTAATCTCTAAATAATATGGCTTGGAACTTGCCAACAGAACATAACTTATTTTCCGACACTGACGATATTTCTAGTCGAAATATTACTTTTCCAGTTTCCAATTTTCTGGAAATTCACCAACAATTTATAGTTCGTTACCCCTAAAAAGCTTTCAGAGATGTAAGTAAGGTAAGGCCTGTACCTTTTCAAAGAATTTATGCCTTGGAGAATAATTAACACTTGTAAAAAGCTTTGAATAACTAAAAACAAATAAAATGATGGATTACGGCTTTACCTGTGTAAATATATTTTCAAATATTTATAGCTAAGGAATAACGGAGGAAAATTTTAAAGTACTAGTTCTCTATACAGGGCGTTTGATTATATAAAGTTTTACCGTTCTGAAGGTATCGGTCATTTTTCATATTTTTATAAAATATTCGATTTGCTTTGAATTATAATGGGTATTGTTTTAGGAAACGTCTTCAACTATCTTGATTCATTTTTTGAAATTACTTACAACCGCTTTAATTAAACAATATAAAAAGAAAGTTAGTTTTTTTTTTATGATAAGGTTCAGCACTGTAGAATAAATCCCTTGTGGCACTCTCCGAGCGGTGCGTGTGTGCTGGCAATGATTCACGTTGGTCTTGAATCTTTGAAGATTATACGGATTGAGTAACACGGCATCAGCAAGGTCGTTCCAGAGTGATGACGTTCTGCAGATGAAAAATTTTTTTGAACAGTGTCGCTTGAGGGACACTAAGCTGAACCACGTACGGGTGGGCTGCAGTGGCTCGTCGTGTATTTATTTGTAACATGCACCGCTCTGGGTGGAATCAAGCGGGCAACCTCAGTAGAGCACTTGCCATGAAAATATTTATAAAATAGACTGAAGTTGCCAACCTGCCTTTGATGTTCAAGGCTTTCCGGGTTGTTTGTCAGATCATGGTCACCGATCAAGCGAATGACACTTCTTTGAATGGAATCTAGCAATCTCAGGGTATGTTTGGGAGCAGAGCCCCAGATATGCGAACAGTACTCCAGCGATGGTTGAATTTGAGATTTATAGAGCATCAAAATTTGTTGGCGTAATAGAGGTTCTTAGTTCGGAAAAGTATCTCAAGCTTCTGCGAGGCTGCCTTAGCAATGGCCGCAACGTGACTATGCCAAGACATATGACTATTCAAATTGACGCTCAATCAATGGATTGATAAAGCCAAGGGAATCGAGTATCCCGCCATGACTATATCTGGTTCTTTAACATTAAATTTTTTAGAAAGAACTGCTGCCTTGATTTTTTTAGCATTAAATTCTACTTGGCTATCACCCCAAGACAGAATTTCTTCCAGGTCTTTGTGGAGATGTAAGACCTCTAGCTGCCTATAGAGATGTGCATTGGTAGTCAATATGTTCGAGCATCCAAAGTGAAAGATGAAACAAATGTGCTGTCATCAGCAAAGCTATATATATGATTTTTAGTTTTTTTCAGAAGATCGTTAATGTATAGTAAGAAGAGAGTACGCGACAATATAGAACCTTAAGGGAACTCCGGCGTTGATATTAAATGTGTCTGAAAGAAATCCGTCCATCGCCACTCGCAGAGAACGGTCTTTAAGAAAGCTTGACAGCCATGAACAAAATTGAACCGACATTCCGTATGCCCTCTTTTTAGTTAGGAGCCCCTCATACCATACTCGGTCAAAGACTTTGGAAATGTCCAGGTCCAGTACTACCGCCCTGGACTCCCCATGATGTTCTATTGCGTTGTTACAAACGTGAGTAACATAAGCGTGAAGGTCTTCTGTTGATCTAGACTTACTGAATCCATACTGTCTGTCACTTATAGTGTTGTTACCAAATGTTACGTAGGCCAATTTTACTTCATTGATATCGATTGTAGCGGCTTAAATTGTTTGTATCATGTTGAAACCACTTGAACAAAGTCAAGCCTAATTATTATTAGGCTTGACTTGCACATCCGAAGTCGGATTCGAGCTCGCTTTTTTCAGTTTTTTTCGTCCGTTATGCCCGGTTGTAAAATTCGCGCTTGAGCTTAAATACATCAAGCGTTGTTTACAGGGTGTCCGGGAAAATGAGGCAAATTTCTCGGATTAAGATAGAACATGAAAAAATAGGATGACAAGTTCCTATAAATTTCTTACAGGATGTGCGGAGATGTGCTCCTGAAGGACGCCGCTGAAAATCGGTTTTTCTTGTATAATTTTCAAAGTACTTAATATAATTTAATAATAATTTAATGTGATTGACACTATAGTCCGCCTTACGGTTCTGTGGCTATAGAAGGAATGCGAATAAAAAAATACTAATGTACCGGGTCTGCTAAGTTTACCAATAAGTTTTAAATAAAAATACCCTAATTTTATGATGATTAGACCGCGTATGAATTTCTTCCCGCCCACGCATTTCCCGGCGGCCGCTTCTAGTCGATGAAATAATTGTTGTGGACACATGAATAAAATAATGCCTAAAAAATGTGTGTTCCACTGCGTTTTTTTTTACCTATTGCCACTGAGAGTGGACAGTGGTAAGGTTTAATTATTAAAATAAGAGGAAGTAAATTTAGTTTATTAACTTATAAAATAATTATATAAATTGAGGCACCGCACGCTTATGCCGCTACAGTTAGACCTGACTTTTTTATGCCTTTTATTTTTATCCCTCCTGAGCCGTCGTAGCCATAGACTCGTAAGGCGGACTATAGTAAGGACCTCCTAAAATAGTGTCCTTGAAACATACTTAGCTTTTCTAGTTTACGAGGGGCGAACTAAGCTTTAAAACTTAATGCTTAAATTTTTAACACCCTGGATGATAAATGCTTAAAAAAAATAAATCTGGATAGCTCGCACCTTAGACTACAAAAAAGATTCTCTTGTTTATTGTCGGTAAAATTAACTGTTTTCGAGAAAAAGAATAATAAACGAATAGTTGTAAAAGACTACTCCGGTCGGCACTAGGGAGGAACTTCTACAGAGAATGACGTTTCATTGTGATGTGGTAAGGTCCTATGCTGGGTAATTGTGGCGGGTACGGCAGTCCTCAATTCGTCGTGCTTGTGAGTGTATCAGACTTTACGGAGCCCATGTTGAAGTCTTTTGTGAAGTTTTTCAATCATTTCGTTAAGATACATCACTGCGTTTTTTTAAATTTTTGATTAAACAACTTGTGACTTTCGTATCACACTTTGTTATCGAGAAACAAAATAGAAATCATGGTCCTTTTCATTAAAAATAAATCATGAATTCGTTTATTATGTTTTTTCTCAAAAATAGTTCATTTTATCGATAATAAACAGGAGCACCTTTTTTTCTAGTCAAAGGTGCAAGCTACCTAAATTTATTATTTTTAAGTTTTTATCATACAGGGTGTTAAAAATTTAAGCATTAAGTTGTAAAGCTTAGTTCGCCCCTGGTAAACTAGAAAAGCTAAATATGTTTCAAGGACACTATGTTATGAGGTCTTGACTAGTGTCCATCACATTAAATTTTTATTAAATTATTATAATAAGTACTTTGAAAGTTAATCAAGAAAAACCGATTACCAGCGGCGTCCTTCAGGGTCACATATCTCCGTAGGGAAGGCCTCTAAGAAAAAATTGTACCTATAGGAACTTTTCATCTAATCTTTTCATATTCTCTCTGAATCCGAAAGATTTCCCAAATTTTCCCGGATACCCTGTATAGTTATTAAAGTGTACTTAATGCTGTTAACTGCTTATAATTGAGTAAACTAACGAATTTTCAAATAAACTGCTGGCCAATTGCTTTCGAGCAAGAAAAATTTCGCCTAAATATGAAAGTTAAAATTTTCTGAACCAGATATTATATCGATATCCGGTTTTTAATGGTAGATAGATTTATCCCTTAGGAAACAATTGCCAATGTTGGATTTTCTTAAACTGACAGAAAAGTTAATATACATGGTGTTAAAGAAGACGATGATTTTTGCTTCAATTTCAACATCATGTAACTTTCACAATAATATTTTTATATGTTATTACTGTATGTTAATTGAATCACTGGTTTATAGCAAAGAAAGTAATTTGTCAAATTTTTGATATCTGCTATATTTTAAGAGATACCGATTTTTTTGAAAAACCTTGCTTTTCTTAATTTTTTTGGTAGCTAGATCCCACTGCGCATTGTATCGTGCAAACTTTGCAAGTGATTATTATACCTTATACAAAGCTTATTTATGTTCAGTAACAAAAATAATAATTGTTAATTTTAATTTTAGGAATAGTGTTGTGTTAGAAAGTTAGAAATTAGTAAAAACATTTTGTCCAAAAATTAAATTAAAAAATTATATTTTTCTAAATTTTATAGACACACTATATACTATACCTGTAGGTATGATATGAAAAACTAAAAAATAAGGAAAAAACTTGCCTAATCTAGGGGCGAGAACTTTTCAATACAAAACAATTCTGAAAAATTGTGAGATACTCATAAAACATATATAAGTGATAAGTACGCCACTGCATATCACAACATTTAGGTACAATTGTTATTACTAAACATAAACAAGCTTTTCATAAGGTATAATAATCACTTGCAATACAGGCCCGTATCCAGAAATTCGTTTCAGGGGGGGGCCAAGGACGAAAATCATTCAAAAATGTGGACTTTATTTAATTAATTCAGAGCAAAGCGAATCACACATTAAAACTTGAATCATTATGTGACGTTTAATCTATTATTATTTATAGTGCAATAAGAAGATGCAGTACAAGGTGTACAATAAACAAAAAATTTTCAAATTTCGGGATTTCGGGGAGGGGGGGGGCCGGGCCCTCCGCCCCCCCCCCTGGATACGTGCTTACTTGCAAAGTTTGCACGATATAACGTACAGTGGGATCTAGCTACCAAAAAGTTGAAAGAAAAGGGTTTTTCTAAAAATCGGTATCTCTTAAAATATAGCAAATATCAAAAATTGTACAAACCACTTTTTTTGCTTTGAACCGGTGATTCAATTGAGGTACAGTGATAAAATTTAAAAATATGATTGTGAAAGATACATGCCATAGAAATTGGTGCAAAAAACATCGTCTTCTTTAACACCCTGTATATAAATTTTTTTGGCAGTTTAAGAAGATCCAACATTGGCAATTCTTTTCTAAGGGACAAGTCTATCAACAATTAAAAACCGGATGTCGATATCATATCTGGTTCAGAAAATATTAACTTTTAAATTTATTCCAAATTTTTCTTGCTTGAAATCAATTGGCCAGCAGTTTAGTTGTCCGCCTACAAAAAAAAAATCAATTAAAATTAAAAGAACAAATAATAGTTAAAAACGCATCCCATGGAATTCTGAAATGAAATGCTGAACTAACCACATTGGATGCTGCAGAAATATGTGGCACTTTACCGAAACTTTCCACGCATACTCAGGGTTTTGAAAGGCCTTCATCAAAAAAATGACGAAAAAGAAAATAGTCGAGGAGCTAAGACAAGAGGACGGAAAAAAATAATCCTGGATGATGCCACAAAATACGCCATTCCTCACAAAATCTATGGATTTTTTTCCTAAATGAAGTATCCACAAAACCGATGGCTGAAATTAAGGACACATTTTTACCTGAAATATCATTAAGTGGTTTGAAGCGACCTTTCAAAGAAATTTTTATAGGTATATTAAACGAAATCGATAAAGTCAACTAATTAAAAAAAATTAAATTATTGTTTGGCGACGAAAATATTTGAAAGAAATGTGTGAGTTTTGGAAAATAGGAGAAAAATTGTATTACACTAACGAAACAGGACTTACTTAATAAAGGGCATACAGTTAAGAAGGTATGGTAAGATCTAATGTTAATAGTTCAAGGCAGGCATTTATGGATGGATTTTCGCAAGGACTAAGAAATCCTAGTGGTTAAACGTTAGGTCGTCGTTTTATGGGATCAGGTTTTAATTTCATCATTTATTATTTTTTGAAATGTACACGCCACTGAAATTTCATCCCCAATCAAAAACATGATGAATTTTGGACTTGGTAGGTACCTACTATCTACTCTTAATATTTAAGAAAATATATTTGCATTTGGGGTAAGAAAAATAAAATATACTATGTTATTTTTTTATTTGTTGTCTGATATCTAGCGATAGCCAGTTTAATAGTGCTTGTGATATTAAAGAGCAAAAACTAAATGGCATCACAAAATTATAAGATAAAAACAAGGTAATTATTTCCACCAGATATTTTTTATCAGTTGTCGAAATTGGTACAACTCTACATATTCCATACAACTTGGGTCAAATTATGTTATTTTTATAAAAAAAGAATGTAACTGTTTATTGCTACTTAGTTTATTAAACGTCGGACTGTAGATACTCCTCATATTCGCTAATTTTTTAGTACAAAATTAAGAAGTTAAAGTAAATAATTCAACAAATATTTGTTGGCGTATAGCTAAAATGAACTACTTTTGACAATTAAAATCAATGTGAGAAAGATAAGTTTTCGTAACTAAATTACAAAAAGTATTTTTTTAGTCTTCTCGCAATTTCGCTACTTCTAACATAAATGAGAAATGATTAATGAAGTAAGTTGAAAAGATATAACATGAAATTTCTTCAAATCCCATTAAAATTTAAAGCAGTTCTCATCCAATGGCATAAATCTGCATGGGAATTGATACACTTTTAGATTTTCCAGGGGATGAGATTCCTAGTTAATAAAAAATGTTATATTTTAGACATGATGTTTTGAAGGGATTTAAATTAAAGTTATGTCACCAGCTTTGTTGTATTTTAAAGCGTGTTTTTTTTACTGTTTCTTATTCTAAATTTAATTGTTTAACAAACGTGCTATTCATAAATGGGATTTCTGTACAAATAAAAATGACTTCGTTGGATTTAAGGAAAAACAGAAACTTAATAACAATCTAAGGAAGTAGCCTCATTATAATGATCATTTAACAGCACAATGACGATGGTAATTCTATAATAATAACACTAAATCAACATTTAGGTAGCAATGAACTTGTATAATATACCTATTACACATTGCAATTTTTTAAATTAAACTATTAGTAGGTAATTAAAAAAAATATGTAACTACGTAATATAAAGTAAAGCTGATGTTTTTTAACAGTGCATGCAAAATCGCATTTTAAACCTAATTGGAATTAGAATTGGAAACAAACCAGTTTGTCAAATACCCTTTTTTAAATAAATTAAAAATAAGGGGGTGTTAAATAAGTACAGTAGTCTCGATATAGTGAACTGATTAATGAACGGCTTTATCACTTCACCGAGGTCGTTCACTATTTAGAGTGCAGATAAAATATACAACACGGATACTTACAACGTGTTTATTACTGAATAACTGAATATTTGAAGCTACAAAGTAGGTACATACCTATTTTAATAATAAAATCAAATGAAATATGTATATGGTAGAAATATGTACATATGTGTGTGTTGCTTTGTTGGAATAGTGTGAGTTTTTTGACTTAATTTAGCTTTCAGGTTTTGAAGAGCAACCACACAGAATATTTCAGTTCATTCGAATTTTCTTCGACAATTGAATAAGTGTTTATAGATTTCAATGCTTCACGAGTGAAAATCAACTGCGAGATATCGAAAGAAACACATGTATGCGCTTCGGGGAAGTCCCCTTAAAAATAGATAAATGTAAACCATCTTGGTCAGCGTCGTCAATTTCTGAAATAAATTGAACGACCGCTTTCTCAGAAACTTCGAATTCTCTTTATTTTGAGTGCGACATTATTAAAAAGATTTTGTGAGTTTTTTTTTCAGTTTTCGTAGTACCTATATGGTTCATTCACATAGATATTGTTTTGTGTAAATATATAGTTATTAAACTTTTTGTAGTATGGTTAACTGAGGTTAACTGCTTTTAATTGTGTAAACTATGGATGTTAAATAATTACCTTTATTTGAGAAAGTAAGAATGTTCAACTAGTTGTCCGCCTACAAAAGAGAATATTCAATTAACATTAAAAGAACGTATAATAGTTAAAAACGTATACCATGGAATTCGGAAACGAAATCCTGAATTAACCACATTGGACGCGGCAGAAATATGTGGCACTTTAACTTTAGTTTTCCTCGCGCACTGTGTTTAGGGTTGTGAAAGGCTTATATTAAGAAAATTACGAAAAAGAAAATAAAAAGAATCCTGGATGATGTATTCATGTATTTTTTTTCTAAATGAAATATCCACATAAAAAAAATGATGATTGAAATTAGGAAGGACACATCTTTACACGGAAAAAAAAAATGTATAAGAATATCCAAAAATATAATAGAAGTAACTATATTTTATAGTAGGACAGCCATATGGTATATTAAGGAAGACTATAAAATTATAGTAAAAACGAGTTAATATTTTTATTAGTTACTACAAAAATATATAGGAATAAAAAAATTCGTTACAGTAAAAACTATTAAGCAGGAGTGCAAATAATATAAAAATATGTTGTTGTTTTTTTCTAGCTTCTGTTGTTACGGTTGTAATAATTATTTGTAAAAACTACCAAGCAGTTCTGCACATTTTACTAATGAATATTGTAAAATTTGTAATATTTTTTCGTAAATTCTATTAATTTATTAAAATTGAATTTCTACCACCAACTTTTGTTATACTAATTAAATATTTTTGTAACATTTTTATTTGCTTTTACACATGGTATAATGAAATATATTTGGTCTTTCTTTCTTGGTGGTCAAAACTAAGTCTTCCAGATTCCATTCTGCTAATAAATCCTCCAAACTCCACATAACAGCACCATAACACCATAAACACAAAATTAGAGACAAAATTAACCAGTTTGAACTTAAAACACATAAGAGTAAGAAAGAGTTAGAGGTACGATCCCTTTGATGGCAGAACTGTAAATGCGGCGGCGGCGACGGACGACGCGGCTTTGACTATTCCTGTAAATTATTTAGGGTTTTTACTATATTCATTTAGTAAAATACGAATTATCCTACGAAAATTTTATAAGCGCTTCTATATTTTTTGATATTTTGCAAATATAGTGTTATAAAAATTCAAATAGTTTATTGTTAAACAGTCTTACTATAATTACACCCTTCTAAATTCTATTAAAAATGTTAGTAAAGAAATATAGTAATTTTTACTAAGTTTCCTTTATAACCATTTTTTATGCTTGTCTCTTAATGTAATAAAAAATTATAAAAGCCACAAAAGGATTTAGTAAAATTCACGACACAGTTTCTTACTTTTAACTAAGAGAAATAGTTATTCAATGTAACCAAAATGCATTTGTAAAATGTAATATATACCTTAGTAGTGGCATAATTATACTATGTTATATAAAAAAGCTAACCATATTTTTTTATAAATTTAGTTTACAATTTTATTTTGGAAAAGACTGATATAGAGATTTATAGTTATTAAGAGGTTTTATAGAGAAATATACTAAAAAATTCTTACTAAACTAAATTTACAATACTGTTTTTTCCGTGTACCTAATATGTATCATTAAGAGTTTTTAAACTAACTTTAAAAGAAATTAATTCTAGGTATATTAAGCAAATTCGAAAAAACTACTACTAACTAATTGAAAAAATAGTATTTTATGCAGCAAAAGCATAAAGTAGTATTTTTTTTACGATTGGGAAGTTTGCGCTCATAAGCCGACGGCAACTCCCAGGAGTGAAAAAAAGACGCTTTATGAACGAGTTTCATACAATATTTTTTCTACGATCGTAAACGAATGACTGCATAGGGTGGTTCAAGTTAATTTATGGGCCTAGTTTAAATATCAGAAACTATTTATACCCAGAGCCGCGTGTGTCACCAAAAGTACGTACTATAAATTTGTAATAATGACAGATTTGTCATAAAAACCCGACCGTGTTCAATTTTCCATAGGTAACTTGGTCTTATCTCGTTGTGCGGCCACATCGCATTAGGTGAGAGTGAAACAATGAACCGTTATGGAACTTTTTTGTCACTCTGATCTATTTTTTTTAACATGTTAAAAAAGATGTGCTTTATGCATTTATAAGGATGAAAAAAGTCGAGTTCTTATAACGAGCGTAGAAAAATGTAATTATTGTATGGCGGCGAAAATATTTGGAAACAATACGGGAGTTTCGGGAAAAACGGAAAAAATTGTATTACACCGACAACCGACAAGACAGGGCCCAATGTTTGAGAAGCTATGGCAAGATCTAAATATTAAAATTTCAAGGCAGGCATTTGTGAAATTCCTAGTGGAAAAGGTCGTCGTCTTATAGGATCAGGTTTTAAGGGCTAATGAAATAATAAAATTATATTCCGACGAAATTTCATCATTTATTATTTTTTGAAATGCACATGCCACTAAAATTCATTCCAGTGGCATCGCACAACCTGGAGCTCTCTATGTGCTAGTGATGAGTAACTGACCGAAATTTTGGACTTCAAGTTTAATATCGCAGGGATAAGTTCGTGTTTGTGTACACAATGTTGCCATAATTAGGCCTAGAAAAAGGCCTTGAAAACTAGATTAGTGAAACGGTTAAATAGAAAAAGTTTTAGACTATTGTATTTGTAATTGTAACTGAAATCCGCTTTGACTTGGACGCGATTCTATCTTCTTTTTTATTTTTGAGATATCTTGAAAAACCAAAAAGTTCGAAAATATAAAAATACCTTTTAATTTTTAATTGATTTGGAAATATGTAAAAACATTTTCAAGGTATTCCAAAGCAACTTTTTAAGCAGATTTTAGTTCTGCGATTAGATTTTGGCCACGACGTTTGGATTTTTAAAAACCACCATCAGGTTTTTTTTTATTATGGGAACCATTTTGTATTCTATGTTTAAGATAGCTCTTTATTTCAGACTTTTAACGATGGTAAACAAATCGAAACTGGTTTGGCAAAAAGCAAGAACATTTATATTTGCAATAGTATGTCCAATATGGCAAGAGAGTTTTAAGCTTAATTGCATTTGTTAGAAATAATAATTAATAATTATAATTCCTATATTCCGTATTTGTATTTCAACTAATATTATTTTAATTTAAGAAAATTAAAAAAGCAATAAAAATAATGATTATTATTAACGAAATTATAAAAAAGAGTAGGTGACCTATATTCGAAATGCCGTTATTATTTATACACATTTGATACTTTTAAACACATTATCTGTCACCATTTATACTAATTTTATTATTCTTGTATACTGTTTGGTGTCGCCGATACGGCCCTGTGGATGTCTTTGCTTCGGCGGTCTGTGGAAAGATACGCTACCTTCAGAGCCCGAGTCAGAGTCGAGGTCTTTTTGACCGAGTAGCGTTCTCCTAAGTAAAGCCGGATTCCAGAGAGGGTCGACTCCTACTTCTCGCATTGGGGCCAACTCGGCTGGGCGAGTTGGCCTAACGTTGCCCAATATGTCCCTATTGGAGTGCGTTTCTATCCCTGGGAGTGGTTCTCGGTCCCACCGAGGATTGGTTTGGGAAGCAAGTAAGGCGTCCTGGTCGGCATTTTTGGTTATATTTAAATAAGTTTGGATTGATTCTACCATTGTTGAAAAATCCTGGGCTTCAGGATTCTCAGGGCTTACTTGGGACTCTATACTACCCGAGCATTCAATGGTTTTTTCGGTCATTTTGATAATTTAGGGATGCCAGATTTTTTTATTGGTTTTAAAAAAAATCAAAAACTAAATTTATAAGAAAAATCAATCATAAAAATATTAATTAATTTTTTCTTTGTTAAGGGTGGTCCCACCTCCTTTAACCCCGATGGCGGAAATGCCACCGGTCCACCAAAATTAAGATACAAATATTTGAAGAGAAATCAAAAATTTAATCAAAAGGGGTCAACCAATAACCTCATGGTGGTTAATGGTAAGAGAGAAGGTAACGTATTACCAATTATTAAATACTTTTTCTCTATTTTCTTTTTAACTAATTTATGGGGGGGGGCAAGGGGAGGACTTTTAATTAATGTTAATTTGTAATATGTAATTCCACGGAGGGCAAAAGAGAATAAAGTGTTTTGGTTTATTTCAATATTTTTTCAAAACCTTTTACATTACAATAATGACAATCGACAAACTTAATATTAACCCAACATTTATAACATATAACATCCAATCTCGATAAACTTTACCTCAAGAATAAAATGATTTAAAACTAAAACTTCAATTATAAAAACTAAAAGGTTTATCGAAATTAGTTTCAGTAAACTATTATTATAAACAATTAACAACAAATAAATAATAATCAAGCTTATTTTCACTTGGGGGGCTGCGCCCCACTTAATAAATTCGCAATGGCTCTTTTTGGCAGACGGCCAAGTCTGGGGGACTGCGTCTCTCTTATTTTTATAAAGAAATCTAGGGGTTGTTACCTCGTAAACTAGCCTGCAGTGCCAGGACTAGTCCGGTAACAGCCAACGAACTATTCAACTCTGGAATTCCTTACTTGCCTGTATGCGAAGCGACGACGTGAAAACCAGAGCTGAAACATTTAAATTTCGCGCCCGAAAATATTTTCCCCCCTACTTCCGATTCCCCAATACCTCGCGTAACACGACCCAGGTCCGCATGGGTATGAGCATACTAATCCACAGAAGTATCCAAAAAATAAATCACTGATAATCCAAATCAAGGGAATAACACTTGATTGACATACAGGAATCCACCAACTAATCAAGGGAATAACATTTGAATAGTATTCCAATCAAATCACTGTAAATCCCGGAAAGATAACTATATCAAAAAGGACGGGAATCACCTCCTCGATAGATGCGAAAACTTTATTGCCCCCCTATTGAAAGGTACGGCACAACACTTGATGACAAGTGGAAAATTTTAAAAAAAAAATTTTAAGTTTAACTTCAAAAATTAAACTGACGTGAAGTACTTTAGCAAGCAAAATTCAGGTCCCGAATGAACCAAAAACGCCGCGTTTTATATTCTTATCCATTTAATTACAACGCAATAAACGGTTTCAGCCAATGACAACCCAGCGAAAAACTACAACTCGATATTTTCTATAATCAATAATTTTTTTTTTGAAAAAATATCGCATTTCGATGGGTTACATTATATTAAAGTAAAATATCAACTTTTATTTGTTTAGTGATACAAATTTTAGCAACAATTGTCAAAAATATGTATGAAACAGGGAGGAGCCTCCTGACTTACTCAGGGCTAATTACGCATTAATTTTACCAGCCGAAAATGTTTTGGGGTATATCAAAAAACGCGACCAATCAATGAACAAAACATCGCTAAATGACCAAAAGGCGGGGCTTGTTAAGGGAGTTGAATGGCTTATAAATAGAAACGCGAAATCGTTGTACCCATTCTTCACTTGACTGTCATAAAAGCCGCTCACGAAAACCAAATTTAAAAACATCCCAGAGACCAAAAAATACAAATCCCATTTGTCCGCCTGAAGTCATTTAACGACTTTTCTCGTAAAACTAAACACAAATGACCCACAATACAGAAGGCAAATACACTTCATACCGTGAATTAACATTTTACACTTCAAAACTTTTATCGAAAACAACTTTTTGCCAAAATTACTTTTTGTTTCTGACAAATAATTTTTTCATTATTTGTGCCTTAAAAAAAAAAATAATAATAATACTAACAAATTATTATTCCTAAAAAATTGAAAACTAAATTAAACTTAAAAACTACTACAGGGGTTATGCACTAGATAAAATAGCATTAAATGACTAGTTATACGACACCCCCCCCACAAGACGGAAAAATAACTTAAAGTACTTAATTTTAAGTTTATTTCTACGAACCCTCAAAAACAATTAAGAACCCCCTCCCAAAATTCTTCCTTTAACTTAAAGAAATCACCCCACCTATTACAATAAGCTCCGGGTAGTACTGAGTCTTTGTTTAGCCTGGAGTTATAGAAGTACTTCGTACTTGCTTTTGAGATTAGATCGTCCTTTTCTTTTTTTAGGGCTGCAGGAACTGTAAGATTTGTCTTCTGGGTTTCTGGTTGAATACAATCGCGTAGATTTGTCTTCATGGGGATATGATCGCGTAGATACATATCGTCGATTACAACCTCAATTTTGTCTACAATGTTTTTTCGTTGTTTTCTCAAACATTCATGCCCCAACGTTTCGATCTTCTCTACATTTTGAATTTCCTGGGTGAGCAATTCCTCTAGGATTAATAAATCTTGAAAGTGTTGAATATTGGAAACTTTGGTTTTTAAAACATTGACGTTTCGTTCAACATCTTTTAGGAGTCGTTGCTGGTGCAAGAATTCGGTGGGCAATTTGTTCCCCAGTATTTCGGAACTCGAACATTGATCAATTTGCATTGCATGTAATTGAGGCGTCGTCTCGTCCATTTGTTTATTTTCTTGAGGTTGTTCAGGTTCTTCCTCAGAGTCTTCGACATTTTGGGGGGGAACCTCCTCAGCGGAAAATTCGAATTCCGCGTCGCTGTCATCGCTTTCTTCATATATGGGGTATTCGTCGAGGTCAACTTGATTTCCGTTCTTCGCTTTTCGCAGATCGTCGATATGGAAGTTAACGGGGTTGTCGTTCACTATAACCTCATAAGCTGAATTCCCCAAGACTTTTGTGACCTGATGAGGCCCGGTCCAGGCAGGTTGAAAAGCTCCTGTACGGTGAAACTTTGCATTTACCATATCTCCAACATTTAACTTAAGTATGGCAGATCCGGCTTCAGAAAATTCTTTCCGTTGAAAATCCAACTGTTTTGCATAAACTTGTCTTCTTGTTAATACCCTTTGTTCTTTCGTCTGGGTTTTTTGGTACTGGGTCCATTTAGTTTGCCATTCGCCTGGGCATTTGAGTTCATACCCCAATATAATCGACGCCGGCGTTTCCCCGGTGGCTCTATTTCGCCTGCTTCTTAATACTTGGAGGGCTTGAGGCAAAACTCGCGCCCACTGGTTTTCTTGTTTATTTAATAAAAGAACTCGCAATACCTTTTTTAATTCTTGTACTCTTCTCTCCACGGGGTTTGCCCGTTGATGGTATACACTGGAGTTATGTTGTCTAATCTTTTTTACTTCGCAAAATTTCGTTAGTACGTTCGCCTTAAATATCTTGGCGTTATCGCTTACTATATGCTTAGGATATCCGTATCGTGCAATTATTTCCGTCTTTAGAAATTCTAATACATTCTTGGCACTTACATCCGAATAAGTTCGTGCCTCTATCCATTTAGAGAAAACATCTTCGGCAAAAAGAATATATTGATTGTGCGTTCCGGCGGCTTCGCGATACGGTCCTAACAAGTCGATACTTATCATCTCGAAGGGATTGGTAGGAGTGCGTGGCGTTTGGGGAGCATGCTTTTGCTTTTGCTGGGTTTTGCAAATTGAGCAAATTATACACTTAGATACATATTCTGTGATCTCTTTGTGCATACATCCCCAAAAATACTTGTTTGCGATTTTTCGGACAGTTTCCTCAGTTCCAGGATGGCTTTGTTCCGGGTCATCGTGGTGCATATAAATAACTTGTTGTGTATATTGTCGGGGCACAACAAGTCTATCTCCCTGTGGATGTCTACGCCATAATAAATTATCAATAAGTACGAACTCTTCCAATACACGTCTTTGTTTGTTATCCGTTGGTTGTTGGCCTGCAAGCAGGTCCAAAGTGACTTTTAAACGCCGAATTGCCTTATCATGCTCCTGGTTTTCGGCAATTTTAGTGTATAAATCACCCAGGTCGGCTATAACTACAGCACATTGAGCTACCGTTGATTTAGTCGTCTCCACAGAGGGGGGCAACAATCGATCATTGTCTGGTTCCGCTTCATAGGGAGTCTCCTCGGGATTGCGGCTTAATAAATCAGGTAAATGATTTTTTGATCCGGGAACATGTTGAATTTCAAATTTAAATTCCTGAAGAAGGAGCGCCCACCTGGTCAGCTTGGCTCGTGAGTCCTTGAATTTTTGGAGCCAGGTCAATGACTTGCTGTCCGTACGGACCATAAAAGGCCGATCTTCCAGATAGGCTCGGAAGTATTGAATAGCCCAGACGAGCGCAAGACACTCCTGTTCGTTAATGTGGTAACGCTGTTGAGAAGAATGAAATTTTGCGCTAGCGTATGAAATAATGTTTCGTACTTCCGAGCCATCTTCAGGTTCTTGATACAGTACAGCGGACATGCCTATAGCTGAGGCGTCCGTCTGTAATATGAATTTTTTTTCAAAATTAGGGCGACTCAATTGCTTTGCTTGGGCTACAGTAGTTTTAGTTTTCATAAATGCGTCAGTTTGCAGGCTAGTCCATGTAAATTTTGAACCCTTTAACGCTTCGGTCATCGGGGCAGTAAGTTCGGCCATATTCGGAATGTACTCCCGTACCCAGTTGCATAATCCCAGGAAAGACTGCAGTTGCTTCTTGGTCCTTGGTTCGGGACATGCTTTGATTTGTTCCAAATGTTTGGTTTGTGGCTCAGTGTAATCGCCACAAATCCTATATCCTAAATAGTCTATGCTAGTTTGGCAAATCTGGCATTTTTCGGCGCTTACTTTCAAATTATGTATCCGAAGTCGCTCGAAAACGATTCGTAAATGTCTAGCATGAGTGTCCTTGTCGGTTGAATATATTATAATGTCATCAAGGTAGACCTGTACAAACTCCTGTATCAGGCCTACCAATACTTCTGTCGACATAAGTTTCTGGAAGGTACTGGGTGCGTTTTTTAGCCCAAATGGCATCACATTGAAATGATAACTTGCCCCGTCTGGTGTAGTGAAAGCGGTATACTGTTTACTGGAGTCTTCCATGGGAATTTGCCAGTATCCGCTCTTAAGGTCCAAAACTGTAAAATATTTGGCTTGGGCTAAAGCTTTCACGGAGTCCGGTATACGTGGCAAGGTCGAGGATTCTGCGACACTAATATCGTTCAGGCGCCTAAAATCGATACAGAATCTTGGGTTTTTTCCTGGCCTCGTAACAAGCAAAGGTGGCGAAGAGAACGGTGACTGTGTAGGTTCTATTACGCCTGCGCATAACATTTCTTGGATCTGATCATTCAAGATTTTTTTCTTGTCTGGATTTAAATTATAACAGCGTTGATTGATGACTTTATTATCCTTTAAGACGATCCTATGTTGGGTGGTACGAGTTGTTGGCTGTGCTAATCCGATTAGAAAAATGTCTTTGAATTCCTGAATAAGATCCCTGATATTTCCCGGGACGTCCGGTCCCATTTCCGGCAATTCGCATGGCATATCTACCGAATGGAATTGTTTCCAATATATGGTTTGACGTAGAGTCTGTCCAATATATATACAGCTTCTATTGAAGTCCATTAGGGCTTGTTCTGTCCTTAAAAACTCGCTACCTAATATAATTTTAGCAGTTAATCCTGCAACAATATTGAAAACTACTTTATAACTATAATTCCCTAAAACTAAATTGACTTCAATTAATCCTAGAACTCTCGCTTTAGCACCTTCTATTGCTAATATGAGAACCCGATCATCTTCTATATATATTTCAGATTCGATTAGATCCTCTGAAATCAGATTTAAATCAGAACCCGTGTCAATGAGGGCTTCATAATCTTTATCAAACATTTGCACTCGGACTAAGGGCCGCGAGCCTATCGAATTAATTGATTCTTTAATTACATTAATTGGGGTCTTTAATGGTCTTGGATCGTCCTGCCCCAAGGCGGATCGATCAGCGCTTAGTTTTTTTGGGAATTATTTTTGGCCTGTTCCTTTTTGGAATTTTGATTTTCCAAAATTTGGTCACGGGCAGGGGGAGTCTTCTTTTCTTCATAAGTTCTTTGGCGGCATTCATGATCAAAATGTTCCCCCTGACAATGTCGGCAGGGGCGTGACCTTACAGGAGGTCTTGGCCTATTCGAGACATTATTCGTCCTTGGTCGTTCATTATTATTTACTATATTAGTTGGATTGGGGGGGTTAGTATTAATTGTCTGTTGTCGTTCTTCAGTCTGGTCCTGCTCGATCGCCATCGTGAGACACGTAAGGCGATCGGTATCCAATATGTCCACGCATCTTATCCTAGAACGGAGGGCTGGTATTAATAAGGGCACAATGACATTAACACATTCTTGTTCTGTCCCAAAGGGCACCAACCTCCTAAATAATGCTCTCTTTTTTAGTATGAACTCTTCAACTTTTTCGTTATTCTTTTGTTTAAGTCCGTATAAATTTGATTTTAGGTCGCTTACTAGCTCGGGGCTATTAAAACGTCTGCTTAAGCGCTTAGCGAATTCTTCAAAATTCAAAATTAGTCCTTTTAGCGGCTCTATCCAACTTCGGGCCCCCCTTTGAAGCTGCTCCACTGCAATATTAATTTTTTCATTTTCATCTAAAATATTGCATTGTAAAAAATATCTTTGCAGTGTTATCAAGAATAAATCGGGGCTTTCGTGTTGAAACCCGCTGAAAGTTTCTCGTAATTTATTTGAGGGGGCGGGGGGATTACTTCGTTGATCACCGATTATATGTACTAAGCTTCCAATCGCCTGCACAAGGTCCTGTACATCTGTCATTTTTTTGGTTTCACAAGAAGTGGAGTTGGCAAACTTCGTATAGGGTCCTCCAGATCCATCGGTCTGTACAAACTGGTTACGTGGGGCAACTATTTCATCAATTTGTTTCCCCACCAGGGATGCCATGTCGCCGATACGGCCCTGTGGATGTCTTTGCTTCGGCGGTCTGTGGAAAGATACGCTACCTTCAGAGCCCGAGTCAGAGTCGAGGTCTTTTTGACCGAGTAGCGTTCTCCTAAGTAAAGCCGGATTCCAGAGAGGGTCGACTCCTACTTCTCGCATTGGGGCCAACTCGGCTGGGCGAGTTGGCCTAACGTTGCCCAATATGTCCCTATTGGAGTGCGTTTCTATCCCTGGGAGTGGTTCTCGGTCCCACCGAGGATTGGTTTGGGAAGCAAGTAAGGCGTCCTGGTCGGCATTTTTGGTTATATTTAAATAAGTTTGGATTGATTCTACCATTGTTGAAAAATCCTGGGCTTCAGGATTCTCAGGGCTTACTTGGGACTCTATACTACCCGAGCATTCAATGGTTTTTTCGGTCATTTTGATAATTTAGGGATGCCAGATTTTTTTATTGGTTTTAAAAAAAATCAAAAACTAAATTTATAAGAAAAATCAATCATAAAAATATTAATTAATTTTTTCTTTGTTAAGGGTGGTCCCACCTCCTTTAACCCCGATGGCGGAAATGCCACCGGTCCACCAAAATTAAGATACAAATATTTGAAGAGAAATCAAAAATTTAATCAAAAGGGGTCAACCAATAACCTCATGGTGGTTAATGGTAAGAGAGAAGGTAACGTATTACCAATTATTAAATACTTTTTCTCTATTTTCTTTTTAACTAATTTATGGGGGGGGGCAAGGGGAGGACTTTTAATTAATGTTAATTTGTAATATGTAATTCCACGGAGGGCAAAAGAGAATAAAGTGTTTTGGTTTATTTCAATATTTTTTCAAAACCTTTTACATTACAATAATGACAATCGACAAACTTAATATTAACCCAACATTTATAACATATAACATCCAATCTCGATAAACTTTACCTCAAGAATAAAATGATTTAAAACTAAAACTTCAATTATAAAAACTAAAAGGTTTATCGAAATTAGTTTCAGTAAACTATTATTATAAACAATTAACAACAAATAAATAATAATCAAGCTTATTTTCACTTGGGGGGCTGCGCCCCACTTAATAAATTCGCAATGGCTCTTTTTGGCAGACGGCCAAGTCTGGGGGACTGCGTCTCTCTTATTTTTATAAAGAAATCTAGGGGTTGTTACCTCGTAAACTAGCCTGCAGTGCCAGGACTAGTCCGGTAACAGCCAACGAACTATTCAACTCTGGAATTCCTTACTTGCCTGTATGCGAAGCGACGACGTGAAAACCAGAGCTGAAACATTTAAATTTCGCGCCCGAAAATATTTTCCCCCCTACTTCCGATTCCCCAATACCTCGCGTAACACGACCCAGGTCCGCATGGGTATGAGCATACTAATCCACAGAAGTATCCAAAAAATAAATCACTGATAATCCAAATCAAGGGAATAACACTTGATTGACATACAGGAATCCACCAACTAATCAAGGGAATAACATTTGAATAGTATTCCAATCAAATCACTGTAAATCCCGGAAAGATAACTATATCAAAAAGGACGGGAATCACCTCCTCGATAGACGCGAAAACTTTATTGCCCCCCTATTGAAAGGTACGGCACAACACTTGATGACAAGTGGAAAATTTTAAAAAAAAAATTTTAAGTTTAACTTCAAAAATTAAACTGACGTGAAGTACTTTAGCAAGCAAAATTCAGGTCCCGAATGAACCAAAAACGCCGCGTTTTATATTCTTATCCATTTAATTACAACGCAATAAACGGTTTCAGCCAATGACAACCCAGCGAAAAACTACAACTCGATATTTTCTATAATCAATAATTTTTTTTTTGAAAAAATATCGCATTTCGATGGGTTACATTATATTAAAGTAAAATATCAACTTTTATTTGTTTAGTGATACAAATTTTAGCAACAATTGTCAAAAATATGTATGAAACAGGGAGGAGCCTCCTGACTTACTCAGGGCTAATTACGCATTAATTTTACCAGCCGAAAATGTTTTGGGGTATATCAAAAAACGCGACCAATCAATGAACAAAACATCGCTAAATGACCAAAAGGCGGGGCTTGTTAAGGGAGTTGAATGGCTTATAAATAGAAACGCGAAATCGTTGTACCCATTCTTCACTTGACTGTCATAAAAGCCGCTCACGAAAACCAAATTTAAAAACATCCCAGAGACCAAAAAATACAAATCCCATTTGTCCGCCTGAAGTCATTTAACGACTTTTCTCGTAAAACTAAACACAAATGACCCACAATACAGAAGGCAAATACACTTCATACCGTGAATTAACATTTTACACTTCAAAACTTTTATCGAAAACAACTTTTTGCCAAAATTACTTTTTGTTTCTGACAAATAATTTTTTCATTATTTGTGCCTTAAAAAAAAAAATAATAATAATACTAACAAATTATTATTCCTAAAAAATTGAAAACTAAATTAAACTTAAAAACTACTACAGGGGTTATGCACTAGATAAAATAGCATTAAATGACTAGTTATACGACATTGGGGAAGGAGGGGGGGGGGGTTCAAACCTATAGACATAGCAATATACGGGAAGGGGGGTTATATCGGGTACCTAGTATGCCAATTAACTGGTCCAGCGTTTGAAATGACTTTATCCTCAAATGTCTTAACAGCGTTTAAACTTATCGAAAATTATGTGTGAGATAATCGACTTGCTAAAAGCAAATATTATTTAGTTGGTCTTGAGGGACTGCTCTAAATGTGGGTAATATTCCAAGCATCTTTAGTTATTCAACGTAATTGTAAAATAATGGTCAAATAAGTCGGTTAAAAAAGTCCTATAATTGGATGTTGTCTTTCAGGGTAGTTTTTAAAATATTTTTGCATATTTGCATTTTTGTTATACAGTAAAACCTCTGTTTGCGACCGTCTCTATAAAGTGACCACCTGTGTTAAAAGACCGGCTATAAATTCCCCATATTTAGAAATGGAAATCCCATTATTTTATACTGCGCTTGACCGACCCACCTATTAAACGACCGCGGGCACTCATCATCGGAATTTTTAGTAAACATTAATGCTAAAAACACCCTCCATTAGGGGCAGTAAAACCCGACACTGTATCTTTCACACCTTCTGTCAGAATTCATTAGGATCTTTTAAAAGAGAATTTCATGCTTATTGGAAAACTGATCATGGTGATGGTCGCTAATTTGTATATTGTCTCAGTTTTGCATAATTTTCTTTAAAAAACTACATCGTACTGTTTTGATGTTTCCAAATAACCCTATTATTAAGAACTTAACCATTATTTTTATTCATAATCTTTTAACTAAGTAGGCCTTGGAATTGGTCTTACCGGCCCTAAATTATCCTAAAATCGAAATTTTAAAATAATTTCATAAAATTTATTTAAAACAACAGGAGAAACTGTGTATTCAATAATACTGAGATTTGCTAACACAACAAACTCTCACCGCACAAATTGGATAAATAATCTAGTTTATGTTTCAGTAAATTGAAATAAACCCCCAACGGTAACACGTATATTCGCTGCAGCAGAATTTGTTTGCGCCCTATACTACAATTTCCACTTTTCTGCTTTTTCGGCAATAATTTATATACCCTTCAGTTCGTTACACCCTTGTGCTAAGGGCAGAAGCTTGATAGCTTATATTGAAAAATTTATGGCTACACTAAAACCCAATCACAAAACACCTGCATGGAATCCCTTTACGTTATACACAGTCAGGTGGTTAAAGTTTAATAGATTGTGCTTTGTTTTTCTTTTGGTAATGGAAACAATAAATAAATAAACTGAATGTATGACCGTATCATCAAAGGTTTTCTTTCCTTATTAGTTTTCATTCATTGGAAATTCAACAAATACCTTAAATTGGGACAGAAATAGAAATTAATTTTAATAAAATATCCTTTTTTTGTAAGTAAAAATATAATTGGGAAAGGAAAGAAAGTCAAAAAGTCTTTCTCCGCTAATTTAATAAAAGCAATCAGAGGCTCAGTTTTATGAAAGCGCGTCTACATGTTTCGAAGGTAGTAACCTTCATCTTCAGGAGACAAAAAATAGTGCTGCAGTTAATATTAGCAGTATAGAGAAAATTGTAGGTGGAAGGTGACGTTGATGGAGCTTTAAAAATTTTTTTGGACTACATGACACATTTTCAAAAAAATTTTTTAAGCTCCATCAACGTCACCTTCCACCTACAATTTTCTCTATACTGCTAATATTAACTGCAGCGCTATTTTTTATCTCCTGAAGATGAAGGTTACTCCCTTCGAAACATGTAGACGCGCTTTCATAAAACTGAGCCTCTGATTGCTCTTATTAAATTAGTGGAGAAAGACTTTTTGACTTTCTTTAAATTAATGCTTTAAATACTATAGATGTGTAAACCACCATTACGAAGCCCGAAATTACATATTTTGCGGTGTATAGGAAGCGCAATGCAGTTTTACGAAGCCCAGTCAGGCTTCCTAATTTTCTAGTGTATATTTCAAAATGTTAACCTAAAACGCCCTCTCGCGGGAACAAAAAATATTTGACGGATTTCGCAAAAGCCAAGTTTCCGAAGTCTTTCGTGACTTTACAAATACAGGGTCGTTGGTATGTATGGAAACGGTCGATTATTTTTTTAAAGTAAAACCAGTTAGCAAAAACTATTTTAGACAAAAGTTTTAGGGTTTCTTAAGGTCTATTAGAATTAAAAAAAATAAGTATACAGGATAAGTCAGAAAACCGTAGTGAAACAAAGTTACTTTTTTTTAAATGGAATACCCTATATTTTCGAATATTCTTGGATTCCACATAATAACAATTATTTTTTAATAAGTGCATTATAAGTCCAAACGTAATAGTTTCCGAGATATCGACTTTTGAAAAATGACGTTTTTGAACTTTGACAGCTTCTAGCTTTCTAGCGGTATACGTCTTAGAGTAAAACGGCTTACATGCCCCTATCTTAGTTTTTCATTATCTTCCTAAAAGTGTAAACTTCCGGTTAAACCGGATGTAACTTAAGAGCCGGAAATTCAGTACTTCCGGTTTAACAGGAAGTTGATGTTTTTGGGAAGATAATAAAAAAGTAAGATAGGGACATGTAAGTCGTTTTGCTCTAGGAGGTAGGTACCGTTGGAAAGCTAGAAGATGTCAAAAGTCAAAAATGTAATTTTTCAAAGGTCGATATCCCAAAAACTATTAGGTTTAGACTTATAATGCATTTAAAAAAATTAATTGTTATTTCATGTAAAATCCAAAAATATTCTAAGATATAGCGTATTCCGTTAAAAAAAAGTAACTTTGCTTCTCCACGGTTTTCTGACGCGTCCTGCATAATTATTTCTTTTTAATTCTAATAGACCTTTAAAAACCCTAAAACTTTTGTCTAAAATATTTTTTGTTAACTATTATACTTTAGGAAATAATCGACCGCTTCCATACATACCAACGACCCTGTATATATTAGAGGTGTCGCAGACTGGGTAGTTTCTGAAAATCAACTGTAGAGGTCTTGTATACAGTCGAAACAGTCGTTCTTTGCCGGTGCGACATGGATTAACGATCAAGAGACAACGTGGTTTATAACACCCCATTTTTATTTATTATAGCGTTAAACGTGAATATAGGACAAGAGATATTTGGAGAGTTGTTCATTGATGTCAAAGTCATCGTTTCGATCTGTCAACTTTAATTCTAAACGCTTTTGTGCGTTGAAATTCAATGTAATCCGATAAACCGTTCTTTTCAGAGCTATTTTTATCGTACTTTCGTGTTGGCGGTAAGTAATTATGGATATTTGTTATTCTAGCTACGAGAATTTTAACGTTTATGAACTTAAACTTTGTTTTGACTTTTTGAACCTCGTAATTTTGATTAGATTCGTTTGATAGTTTTAGTCACGTGAAATTGATGACGCACCGGCAAAAAAACCACCGTACAGACTTTATATATTTTGCCGCTAAATACGTAATAGTATATTATGTTACAAGGACGAAAAATGCAGTATTCCGGACGTATTGCGGGAGATTACTGGACGAGGCAAAGCCGAGGCCAGTAACCCGCATAGTCCGAAATACATTTTTCGTCCGTATAACATACGTTATTTTTTATCCGATTGTGTTTTTGCTCGGATTATAAAATAATGTAAAAATTAAGAAAACCAATATATTTCATCTTGCATTGTAATTTTTTGTCCCTTGAATGTTTGAACAATGAAACCTGTAATATGCGTATCCATGGATCTAACAAATAATTAAATTAATATTATCAACTGACGTTTTATCAATCAGGCGATAGTTTTAACTAATCTTTCGTGTTCTGCTAGTTTTAAAACCTGAAAAACACAATTAAAAATGGAAATAGACGATGATCTTATAGAAGGTACACCACCTGACATTCAAGAAACTGCCAAGGAAGTAATGTTACATTTGTTGCCACAAAAATCTAAGGAAATATATGAAAGAGCTTATAAAAAATTTATGGATTACCGGCAGGAAAAAATATACAGTCGTTCTCCGAAAACGTCTTCTTGGTCTATATGGCGGAATTATCGAAAACTATGAAGTCATCTACTCTGTGGTCGCAGTATTCTATGCTACGTGCAGTGGTAAATGTAAAACAGAATATTGATATATCTAAATACATGAGATTACGAGCATTGTTGAAACAAAAAAGTGTTGGATATTGTCCAAAGAAATCAAGGATCCTAACTAGAGAAGAGGTTCACAAATTCCTTTGCCATGCTCCAGATGACAAATACTTAATGTTGAAGGTAAATGTAACTATATTACTACGTTTTCACGAGGAAGCGAACTCGAATTGAATACACTTTCAGTTTAGAATACCGCATGAAATCCTCTATTAAAATCGTTTCGGCGTCCAAGGTCAATGCGGCATTTTTTGGGATCGTATCGGGATTCGAATATTGAATTTGTCGTGAAAACGGCATCCTAATTGAAAACTGACATCCTGCCGTTGCATCTGTCAAGAATGTCAAATAATTTTTGTTTTGGCGCGTGTTAGGTTAAAAATTAAAATTATTTTTTTTTGTGAATTGAGTTATTTTAAAATGTATTTTGTCAATTCCGATGTCGAGGTTAACAGTCCTAGTACTCCAATGGTCCCCCGAAATATATGGGGGACACAAGAAGTAACAACTCTCTTACAAATATTTCGAGACGAAAAGATACATCGCCTTTTCGATGGCAAAAGGTACAAAAATACGGAAATTTATCAACTAGTCGAAGACAAGTTAAGGGAAGAGGGTATTTTAACAAAAAACTCCCAGCAGATAAAGAATAAATGGAAAGCATTAAAAAGTATGTATCATGGTGCCAAAAAAAATAATGAAAAAAGCGGCTCGAGCAGAATGGAATGCGAACATTTTGAACTGCTCGATGAAATTTTGGGTAGCCGTCCTTCAGCCGCAGTTGGCGGACAAGACGCTATAGAAATAATATGCATTCCCGGTGACCCTGGTGAACCAGAGATAACAGACTCCGAGGTGTCTCCTGCTGTATCCAATATTCAAGAAGAGGGACCTTCTAAGAAAAGAACGTACAGAAGTAACGAGCCTGGAACGCGGCAACGACTGCAAGATGAAGAGTTTTTTAGGCAGCAAAGATTGTTACTAAATGATTTCCTAAGAGAGCAAAAGGACTCTGAAGAACGATCTTCTCAAAAAAGAACTGACGAATTAGACAAATGTCTAAATACCTTTACAGCAGCTGTGGACAAATTATGTCAAGTTCAAGTCAATCAAAACCCTTTTCCACTTCCGTACAGAATTGAACAGCCCCAGCCATTCGTAAGTAGCCACTATGTCTTGGCTACCGGTGATCCACCTGTACATGGACCACCGGAAAAAAAACAAAAACAGTAATGTGTTTAAGAATTGTGTTAATTGTTTCAATATTTATTTATATTATTTTATATTGGAACTACAAAATTGATATCTTCTTAACTCGATGGATACAGCATTTCTGCAGCCACCGCCCAATAAAATTTTTGGATATATATGACTGACCTAACGGACTGTGAAGTAAATGTTTCAAATTAACCTTTGAACTACCTACTTCTTGTCAATCAAATTAGGTACTTGTGTGTGGAAAATATGTTTCATTTTGTTAAAAAGTAGATTTAATCATTTCTAAATATAAGTTTCTCCTGTTATAGTATTAAAATTATAAAGATAACAAAAGTGGTTGTGTAAGGTCCATTCAGCTTTACTTTTTTATTTATTGTAATTCGTTGTATATGTAGGAGCTGGTCATCTGTGTTATGTACATAAATATGTAAAAAAATTAGCAATATGTGTCAAAGTTAGTCAAAATATATTATGTATTATATATTTAGGTGCCCACTCCTTATACCTACCTAGTTTTTTCACCTTGTAATAAATGTTTCTTGTCTTACATAGTTTTTTTTATTATATGGCAAAATTTAAACAGAGGAGGGAGAAAAACCTAACAAATTTCATTACTACATCCCCACAAAATGAATATAATATTCTAGAGTAAATTCAGAAATTTTAAATTATGTAAAAACTAATCATTAGGGAATATTTTTTTTACAGGTGAAAGTTGATAAAACAAACAATCTAATTATTTTACTAAAGAAAATCAGGTGGGATACTGTGGTAGAGTTTTATTATAAAAAAAATAAACTAAAGTAACATAGACCTTCTAAGTGGATATTTTAACATATAATTTTTTAATGTGTCTCTTATAACAGCTCCATCTAAATTATCAAAACCTCTGGTATGAATTTTAGGTGGTTGAGCAAATTCTATTTCTGCCTCTTTGACAGCATCCAACCAACCCTCTACAAAATGATCTTTTCGGCATTCAACAATGTTATGTAAAATTAAGCAAGTAAAAACTAATTTTGGTAAAAATGTATAATTTATGTCGTTGCGCTTTAACAAACACCTAAAGCGTGCTTTTAGTCGACCAAATGCATTCTCCACTACAACTCGTCCTCTGCTTAAATATACATTAAATGATTCCTCTTGTGGGGTTAAGTTGCCTTTATAGGGTTTTAGCAGCCATGGTAGTAGTGGGTATGCTGGATCCCCTAGAATGATGGATGGTATTGTCTGTCCATTTATTATTTGATGTTGTTTAGGTAGGAATTTACCAGGATTTTCAAATAAATTTGAATCTTTTAATACTTTTGCATCGTGTGAGCTTCCAGGATGCTTACATGTTGCATATCTAAACCTAAAATTAAAAATAAAATGATAAGTAGTTAAAGCAGCATTAACAAGAAAAGCATTTACAAACAGTTTTTAAATACCTACCGATATGCATTGTCAACTATAGCCAATAGGTTATAAGAGGGCCATCCTTTGCGATTGACAAAGTCTCTATACCCTTCCTTAGGAGGTAAAATGGGCACATGGGTACCATCTATTGTTCCTATAACATTAGGTATACCACACATGTTTTCAAATGATCTAGAAACTTGTTCAGCCTCGAGTTCATTGGGCATTGTTAGGTATTCAGATGTAAATTCTTCATTGACTGCTTCACAAAAGGCATAAACACATTTATGGACTATACACTTATGTGTCCCAAATTGGTTAGCGATCACCCTATACTCAGCACATGATGCCAATTTATATAAGGCAATAGCAACCTTTTTCTCAACTGAAAGAGGTTTACGGACATAATTTTCTGCTGCTTTGAGATAGGGTCTAAGCCTTTCACAGATAAACTTAAAGGTGGTTGAAGATACCTACTCTAAAGTTGCTAAGCCAATCTTCTTCAGTAAAATGTTGCTGCACAATTCGCTCCCACCAATCGTTGCTCCTCTGCTTAACCCACCACCGTTTTCGCCTTTTTTTGTTTATTCTACGACGGGTTTGCGTTAAATAGGAAGTGGTTGTGATCATCTGGTGAATAAAAAACGCCGTCTTTCGTTCACGCCTAATTCTCTGTTCATGTGCCTCCCTCAGAAATATATCGGTCACACAGCATAACAGCTGAATTGTTATTAAAAAAAATACAACTGCTCTATTATTCATGATAATATATAACTTTTTAGTTGAACTTATGGAACTTTAAAGTGGGGTTATTATTAACGACTTTTTGACATCCTGACATATGTCGAACGTCAAAAATTTAAAAGCGAATTTAATTCGTATTGCAACCTGTACGTGAAAACATTTTCGTATTTTAACTGACAGATGGACTGAAATCGATTTCGATTTTTCATGGAAACGTAGTATATATAATAGTATTTTAAATTTTTGACTAACAATTTTCTTAATTACAGGTTGCTTTTATTTTTGGAATCGCGGGCGCATGTCGTTGAGAAGAACTGGCTCATATGAAAATTGATGACATACAAGATTTGGGAACGGCTTTGTTAATAAAAATTCCCTATAATAAAACAAACAAACCGAGATCATTTACGGTGACTGGAGAATATCTAAAGTATTATAGAAATTATCTGGCTTTACGTCCAACAAATATGAGTGATGGGCGCTTTTTGTGTCTTATCGCAATGGAAAATGCCATAAGCAAGTTGTCGGTATACACAAATTTGGCTCTATACCTCAGGAAATAGCATCTTACTTAAAACTGCCGAATGCCAAGGAATTCACGGGACATTGTTTCAGAAGAACATCGGCCACATTACTTGTAGATGCGGGAGCAGACATAACATCTCTAAAACGGCATGGAGGCTGGAAGTCTTCGGGAGTAGCCGAGGGCTACATAGATGATTCCTTAAGTAATAAGTTAGAGCTGACCAAGAAAATATTCAACATTCCACAATCTCACCTGCAGTCAGTCTCGACTCAGGTGTCGCAATCCGTCTCCCAATCGAGTTCAACATTGGAGAATAATATCATAACGGAGACCAAAAATAATAACACATCCTCAAAATCAAATTTACATCACCCCGTTCTTGTTCAAAATTGTTCTAATTGTACATTTAATATAAATATTGTAAATAATTGAATAAAATAAACTGTTGAAAATATTTTAGCGTCCGACAAAATGTTTTTCGGACTAGGACGACAAAGGTTGCCTAGCTACCAGCGCAATAATCAATACCTTATTGAAAAGGTTACCTTTTCGTCCAAATATCTGATCTATAAAACGTCATTTTTTGACACAATCGGATAAAAAGCATATTTTGTAAAGCCCTACAATTTGGCAACAACGATATTTGGAATTTAAACAAAATTAAATTTTTAAGTGAAGTCGCAGACCGCGTGAGACCTGGAAAAAGGAAAAATCCGTCGAAAGTTACGAAATATACTTCTCCTCCCATTTCGAAGGTGCTGAATATTGCATCTAAAAGTTTTTTCATTTCCAAAACCACCCCTTTTTTATGGGTTTTGTGCCGAAAAATTGGTTTTGATTTTATAAAGGGAGAAGGGTAAGATGAGAGATCATCGTAACAACCAGTGGGAACTGATTCTACCCTATCCAGTGGATGAAAAATTAATATCACCTATATTCTTAGTTCCAAAAGTTGCTTATATGTAGAAAAAAAATCCGCAGGGATTTTTTCACACAACCGGTCACACGGGTGTACCTACACCTAGAATAGTAGAAATTGATAAGCTTTGTATCATAAGCACGATGGAATACTATGTACCTATACTTATTTTAAATCAGGTTCTGATTGTGAGTAGGAATAATGCGATATCAAAGTTACGAGGTTCTTTAGCAACGAGTTAAGAGGAACTAAGTTCATTTTCCACCCCCTTACAGGGTAGAGTCAGGTCCCAATAGTTGTTACAATGCCGGCCCTATCCTTTTCCCTTCAATCATCCCCGATGAAACCAATGATTTTTGGCTGTAGGAGGGAAAAATAATAATTTTTAAACACGATATTCGTTTCAGCATTGCTATATTCTATTTCTTAATGTCAGAGAGTAATTAAATGTAAATTTGCAATGACAGGACCCATTAAGCAGGGTGGACAACTTAAAGGTTGCATTGTGAAAAAAATTCCGTATTTCAGATATTTAAGACCTACACACCCCGAGTCGGCCCTAAATTAGGGTCAATCCAATTTGCATACAAAAGAAAGACGAGTTTGGTGAACAAAGTTAAGGTGTCAGCGCCGTTACGTTAGGTTGTTTATCAGAATAAAAACTATAATAATAATTATACTTGATTATAATTATAGAGATAGGCAGATAATTGAGATATTAATTATTATTCTAATATTAAGTAGATAAAAACTCATATAGAAGTAAGATTAATATGAAAATCGATAAATTGGAATAAATATTAATATTTATAAAAAAATCTACTATGTAAAATGCAACAACTTAATTTTTAAATGTTAGTCATCATGTTCCGAGTAGTCCGATGAACTATCGTCGTTGGGGTCCAGAGAAATTATAAGGGGCCCTACAGTGTTTTCTAGCATGTTATCAGCTTCCCACATTATTTGTTCTATTTCAATCACATGCTCGACGCACTTACTCTATTTTTCACAATCTATTGTCTTTATTACCTCTTGTAAAACGTTTCCAACGTCTCTCATTTTAAAAGTGGTGTTATGCCTTGCTACAAAACCTTTTACCTGCGCCCACGCCAATTCCTTGGAGTTTAATTCACAGTGATATGGCGGAAGGCGAAGTACCGTTATATTTCGTTTTGAAGCGATTTCGTCGACAACAAATTTCGTACAAAGAGGTTTATTCAACTTTAAAATCTCCAGTAGCTCCCTTTTCAGCATATCTTTATGAAATGGCTTCTTATTTACAATATTGAGTGGTAGCTTGCATTATCCATGACTATAACAGACCCAGGACAAATAAGATCTAGCATTTGCTGGAAGTATTCTTCAAAGACGTCAGCGTTCATGATAGTCTCCAGTCCGTTTTGATTTAAATGCTAGTAAACCGCCATCGACAAATCCATTTTTGCTACCAATGTGAGTAATTATTAATCTTTTAATTTTTCCCCAGGGTTCTTTTATTGAAGTGGACCATCCTTCCGTGCAAGCTTGCCTCGCGCTTTTTATATATTTATCCCGCCATATTTTATTTACGGTATAACAACCTTCATTTAACCAAGTTTCGTCCATATAATAGATATTTCTGTTTTCCTTCGAAACTGTTTAACTGTCCTTAAATATCGTCGTCACCAGCAGATTTCGTCTTTCTCTATTAAAAGTGATTTTCTGTTTTAAATTTTTTCATAACAAAAATTATTTTCCTTTAAAGTTTTCCATAGTTTTTTCTTACCCATGGGTGGAATGAAATCACCCTTTTTCATTTCAGACATTATTTTGTCCAAGGTATTTCTTTTTTTAAGTAAAACGAATGTATGATTTTTTTGATGGCAGTGTTTTCATCCTGATTTATAATAGTTTCTTTTCGTCCTGTACTTCTCTTTGGTGACCTGATGGGGCCGCGTTTATCCTCGTGCACGAGTCGGTATATTGTTGACTGTTCGGCTCCAGTCATATTCGAACACATTTCAACTATATTTGCAACTCCGAATGTTATATGAAATAATAATTGGACTACGCCTATGGAATACGACGAAGACCACTGGGTTTTATAGTTTAATAATGATTTATTACTCTCTCACATTAAGAAACATACTATAGTCCCAATTATTTACTCTACTACTGGTGTGGTAGCGAACTCTAGTGCATCGGTGCCAAATATCCATCTTTTTAAATAAGATTAGCACTTATAGGATGCACTTAATAAAATAAAGCGTTTTAGTTGGAAGATCATAAAGAAGTACGACATTGTAACCAATTCGAGTTTTCACAAAATTTTTTTTTTTTTATTTTACTAAACTTGTTAGTAGTTTTTTTCAGGCGAAAATTCTTCAAATTTGTACCGGGTGTTCCACCTAAGGAGGTAATCGGCTATATCTCAGAAAGTAATAACTCTAGGACTTTCGGAAAAAATATATATCGATAAAAGCGGCCAAGAGAAATTGCTGGAAATTATTTTCTTATTATATTCTCTAGTTTAACAAAAGATATCACGTTGCGGTTTTCAGTTCCTTATAGTAACTTTTCCTCTTCTACAAGCTGATGGGGTTAGTTTTTTAGTCCGACGTTTCGGATTCAAGCGACCATCATCAACTTTTTTATTTTAAATACGAACGTGGATTTTTTATTCCACTATTTAATAGCCTTTATAAGCCTAAAATAAAATATGATGAAAAAACATTTGATTTTTTTGAGAAAATCCTTATTCATTGAGGAATTACGGAAAAACGCCATCTAGTGGCCACCATCAGAATCAATATGGTATAGTTAATAGATCTACGTGTAGAGGATAAGAAGGGATTTTTTTCAAGACCAAGTTGAATAAAATCGGTTCATCCAAAGCAGAGATATCAGCGTTTGAAAGAAAAAAAGTTTGACCTTCTCCCACCACTTTATTATTGAAAATAGAAAAAAAAACGATTCCTAACATAAATTTGCATAATTTTATGAAGAATACAGTGCTTATATTTTTAACATATTTTTATTAAGAAAAATCAAGAGAAAATCGGCATTTCTGTTTTGAAAGTTCTCTTAAAGTTAGCGGTCATTTTTCGATCTTGAAAATAATTTCCAGCAATTTTTTTTTGCCGCTTTTATCGATGTATATTTTTTATATTATTTTAGTGTTATTACTTTCTGAGATATAGCCGATTACCTCCTTATGTGGAACACCCGGTACAATTAATGATGCGCATAGGGCCATACCTAGAGAGCCAATGCCCCTGCCCTACTTTAAAACTAGTCAAGCTCAGCCATTTTAGAGCTGAATTTTATGGAACTTTAGTCATAATGATAGTTTATATAAAATAGCTATTTACCAAACACGTGCGGAAAGTAGTATTTTTCAGCACGCCACTGTACTTCGGTCAGCAGTCGAGTGCGGAAAAGATACTTTCTTAAATACTTAACCTTTAATTGTCTCAATAAAGCCTTTGTTTTCAAAAAGTATCAAATTTTGAGCTTTTACTGTTGGTATCCATAGTTTAGTGTAGATAAACTAACAACAGTTTAGGGAAACACATTAAAAATAATGAAACTAAACTGAGCAAAGTGAAGGAAATCTGGTGTTTATAAATTAAAGTGTAACGATTGCCCCAAAGTTTACATAGGACAAACAGGCAAAAATTTTGAAAGGCGTATCAATGAACAATATTCTAGTTTTTTACCAAATAAGACTAATTCAAATTATTCCAACCACTTAATAATATTGAAAACCATAGATGCAATATTAATTACGATGTTTTACATACCGAAAACAATAGTATAAAATTGAACCTGCTTGAGTCCTTGGAAGTAAACAAGCTTAAAAATCACAATACTCTCCTTAACGATCGTAAGATTTGAACGCATCATCACTTTTGAACCTTTTTAATTAGTTTGTAAATATTATATTATTGTAGGTTTTTCCCTCAGTTAAACCTTGCATACCTGCTAATTTAAAAACGTATAATACCCTTTATTACCTTTGAAATATCACTGTTGTACAATGTACACCTTTAAAGAAGCAACAGTGTTGCGATACATGTCGAGCTTTTAAATAGAACTTTAATTTATGGAAAGTGTAACATTATTATTTTTACTATTTATAGATTTAGTGTTAATGGATTTCTACCAAGTACCATAATTCAATAATTATTTTTTTTGTCTCGAAGACAGTAATAGAAAGGTAAATAGTCTATCTTTAAATGGAGCGAAGTAATTAATGCTTATTAAATATGCAAAACGCATACCGGGGTATCAAGAACAATTTAAACACCATCCCTTAAAATCTATTGTGTTTTGCATTAAAGGATCCAAATAATGAGCATTCTTTACGTAGGTCCACCCTGAATTTATCGCAAGCTATTGTTATACTTAAGGATTTACCATTGTTATTGGGAAAATCCCTTAGCCTGGAGCGTGTATTGGGGAAGTTTCTAAATTGAAAATCTTAAACATGCCTATTCTCCTGAAATTGTATTGTATTATAATCGTAGGTATTTATAACATATGAGACCATTTAAAAAATCGTATTAACTTATAAATAACAATGGATGGTACTATTTCACATAATATAATTACAAAAACAAGATATAATATAGAATTCTACAAACAAAGCAATTTCAAAAATCGAATAATATTTTATCGTTATGGCTTAATCATAGTCCGATTCGGAAGATGAACTTTTATTAACATCGTTTATAATAAGCGGTTCAATCATTTCTTCGATTATTATATCTACCTGCCACATTTTGACCTCTTCTTCTATCACATGATCGATACAATGTCTCCACTTTCCGCACTGATTTTACCCATAGCTTCATTAAAGAGTCTTTTTAAATCCACCATTTTATAAGTCGTGTTATTTTCTGGAGACATATGACTTTATATGAGCCCATATAAGTTCGATCGGGTTTAATTTGCAGTGGTAAGGAGGGAATCTGAGCACAGATATTCCTCGTAACTTTGCCATTTCATCGACTACATATTTTGTAAATGCATTTTTATGTTAATTGGCTAGAACGAATAGTTCTTTTTTTAAGGAATCTAATGGAAATTATATTTGTCTTAAACTTAGCCATTCTGTTATTTCACTTTTACGCCACGCACTTGTCGGTGATTTTTCCGTCAGCCTAGAGTAATAACTGGCATTATCCAATACAATTATTGCATCTTTTGGTATAAGATTCAACATATGCTCGAACCATTCAAATACATCGGCATTCATATCTTCGTGATAGTCTCGTGTATTTTTATATTGGAACATCAGTAGACCACATTTAACAAAGCCTTCAGAACTTCCAATATGGGTTATGATAAGTCGATGTCCTTTTCCAGATGGCGGTCTTAATCCTGTGGACAATCCTTCCAAAAGACCTTGCCTTGAACTTTTAATATTTACATCCTGCGAAAATTTAGTCACAGTGTAGCGTTTATTTAGCCATGTTTCGTCTAGGTAAAATATTTTTTTGTTGTCTTCTCTGGCTTTTCGGTTGCTTCTTAAGTAATTTCTTCTCCAACACACGACATAGCTTCTGTCTGTTAAAGTCGATTGCCTATTATGTTTTTCCACCGAAAACCCATTTTTTTTATTAATCTTCAAAGCGTTTTTCTAGACATAAATAGGTAGCCCTGGTCTTTTCGGATTAAAGACAAAATTTTGTCCAGCGTGGGAATTTCTTCTTTTAAAAAGAAACCATGAATTTTTTGATTTATTCTCTGCATTAAAACGTTATCCAGCTCAAGTTTTGGTCGTCCTAAAGAAGTTCTGTGAGGTTTGACGCTGTTCTCGTCTTTTAAAAGTTTGTACATATATTGTTGTTCTCCCAACGTTAAGCATATCTGCGGTAAAATGCACTGAATTGTCAACACTCAAATCCGCATTCTTCCTTTCAATATAATCGTAACAGTTAAGTTAAGAAATCTTTTTTTTTTTCATTTACTATACATGGACCGACTCTAGGGCGTTTAGGCAAATGTTAAAAAATCTCCATATTTAATTAAAAAAACACTGATACTTCACACTTTGACTAGTTTTACTGCAACAAGCACCCAAGGTATGTATTGATATAAATAAGTGTATTATTTCAATAAAGACACCCATAAAGGCATAATAACCACATAATTAGCAAACAAGTAATCAGGATTAGGTATAAAAAAAAGGAATAAGTACCTAGACTCTAATTAGTTTTGATAGAATTGCTTTCTAAAATTCCAGGTAAATGGTACGGCTGTACATAATTTTAAGCTTAAAAAATTTATTGTTAAAATATATATTTGAAGATAAAGCTTGAATTTATTGTCGATACTTGTACTAATTCTGCACAAATTTAAAAATTCAGGTCTATTTAAATGTATACATGCCGAAAAATCTGGCACGCCCATGGAGAAGGCGGTTTTGATTGATTTATTACTTCGCATCATTTAAAGATAGACCATAATCAGTAATGCAAGTAACAGAGTCTTATATTTTTTTAATTTTAATTAACATTATCAAAATTGTGCAACTAACCCAAATACAGAACATTAGAAAAGGCACAAAGTTTATTTTAGGATAAAAAACAAAATTATCTTTCTATCTTTACAGGGAACTTTGATCAAAAATACAAGAACGCATACCTAACAAATGTATTTCCTTATATTATTTTTTACCGAAATGAAATTTGAAATTTTACGCCCATCTAGTTAGAGTGGATAGTTTAATAAAGCACACTAAACAAATACGTACGCTATTAAAGCATGGACGTCAGTGGCGTAGCGTAAGATTTTTTTTTGGGGGGGGGGGGGGTCACAGTAACATTCATAGTTCAAATTCTGTATATTAACAGCATTCATTTATTTCGTAGGGTGTGTAAACGTTTAAAGTCATGACATGTATAATCATAATTATGAATAATCAAACATTCTAAATTATTCTAGATATTAGTTTCACATTCAAGTAAATTTTATCCGAAACGAATAATTTTTCGGGGGGGGGGGGGGTTGTCCCCAAACCCCAAACCCCGCCCCCCCCTACGCTACGCCACTGATGGACGCCAATAACTACTTTATATCAGGATGAAGACATTGAACATTAAAGAATCCCTTTATTATTTCTTGCGTCTACACCATTATCATCACAATTAATGAGCGCATATCCTGTCTGACTTAAATATTTATAAAGTGTAGTCCCTTCATTAAAACATATGCTTCAGTGAATTATTTCCCCACAGGCTTACCGATGATTATAAGGTGTATCTGTCAGTCATTAGTAGGTATACCTCTCGTTCTTTAAACATTTTACTTTTTTAGGAAATTCAAATAACTTACTACCTAACTGTATACATACCACTTAATTAATAACTAAGTACACATACAGGGTGTCCAGTTTTCAATGGTGTTACGGGGTATCTCCGTTATTAATAAAGATAGGAGGATACGGTTTTCGCAGCACTTTGCTACTTTTTTCTGAAACAAATGATGCCGTAATCAGAATTTTTCTAGTCCTCCTTGTTTTTGATATACGGGATATTTTTGAAAATTTTAAATTTTGGGATATTTAGGTTACTCTGTAGCTCATCAAAGAGAAAACAAACGTTCTTTTTGTAGTTTTTACCCAGAATCCAGTGACGTATTCAGATTTTTTCTACGTTCAATAGTTTCCGAGAAAAAAAAAATTGTTTTTTTTTCAATGGGTCACTCTATATATATTTTTTAATAATATAATTTAGTTTATAGCAAGCTTCTCAGAAATATATAATACCTTCTTTTTATTTTTAATATTAAGTACGAAATCTACGTTTTATTAAAAAATATACATTTTTTGTTAGTAGGCCATGACGGGTATTTAAAAATATATATTACTGGTATGATAATTACCGCAGAAGAAATATATTTTGGACTCCTTAAAGCAGTTATATTTCGGTAAAAATAATAACAATGCACAAATCGAGTTAGGTTTTACTACAAAAAACATTAGAAACAAAAACTGAAAATTTATAGAACCTTCTCATAAATATTGCTTAAATTGTTCTCTATTATGCTTTAGACATGTTTCACACATAGTTGTTATTCGCCTTAATGAATTTAATATAATAAAAGGCCGCGTTTGTAACTCCCTAAATGCTCTTTCAGTAGCATTTCTTAAATCTGCAATTGTTTGGTATTGAATAGAATAAATTTTATTCTCAAGGTATCCCCACAAGAAGAAATCCAAAACCGACAAGTGGGGTGACCTTGTGACCAATCCAGTGGCCTGGGAGATTATTGTTTAAGTAGGCCCTGATAATTACCGCATTGTGAGCGGGTGCTCCATCTTGTTGCAGATGCAAGTTATTGAGACCCGCTAAGGGCACGTCTTCCATTATTTCCGGCACAACGTTTTCCAGAATTTCTAAATATTTATTTGCATTAGGGCTGCCTTCAAATATGTTATAAATTATTTTCAGTGGCGTGTTTACCATGGAAGCTAGGGAAGCACAGCTTCCCCTAAACGATTTACTTAAAAAAAGATATAATCCAATACAATCCTACTAGAACTTACAATTAATTTTTAAAAATGTCCTAAATTTTATTTGTAAATCGGGCGAATCCGACCGCATTTTCATAAAGCAGATGAAAGAACTCCATAATCTAATTATCTGCCTCGATGACCATTTCACGGTGATGCCCGATTGATTTCGAGACATACCGACGCGCCATTCGCGCTGGCCGCCTCCCGTGGATTGTTGGAAGCGATTGGAAGGCAGCGTACTGCCGTATATTGTTTTAATGCATCAAACAAATTATAGTTGCGCGTGTCTAGGCGAAATTTAAAACCGTGCATAAATATTGGGAAAAGTACGCTGTTTTCAAACAGATTATTATTTTAATTATGGATCCTGTTGCTAGTTCAAGTTCGGCTGAAAGTGAAAATAGACTTTTGTGTGAGTGTATTGTGTGTCAGATAGTGGTAAAAGGATTTTCCACTTATATTTTTGAGGAAAATTCGAAATATCATCCCCGATGGGGATTAAATTTCAAATTTTTTGTTATTAAAATATTTAAAAATATATTTTAAATTGATGCACTTCATATGCGTAATAATTTGTCAAGATTTACACAAAAAAGGGCGTGGCACCCCAAAAATTTTCGCCTGCGGCGCAAGAAACAACGCCTTCGCGGCAAGAGAATGCAACACTTTCGCCGGCCCTGGTTACAGCTTCCCATTGTGTTAAAGTCTGGACACGCCACTGATTATTTTGCTTCCTAGTATAAAACATGAAACGTTAAAGCCAAACCTGCCTTGCCGTTCGAGTGGAAATATTACATACTGATTTTCCTGAGATCAAAACCTCGTATTGTGCCGATTAAATATACCAGCACTGATAAAATGAGCCTCATCGGACTATATGACGGTTCTTTAAAAATTATTTTCCCTGTTGATATTTTGTAAATACCTACCAATTACAGAACTCTACCGGGTGTTTCTCAAAATGCGCTCACCCCTATAAACTTTATTGTGCTTAAGAGATGAGTCTGCATTTATTGGCATATTTTTTGATTTGTTAGCACTTCCGGTTTAACCGGAAGTGACCTTGACTTTGGTATTTTAAATGGGACACCCTGTATATTTTTACTTACTTATTTGGATTCAGCATGATATTCTGAGTAATATGACATCCCACTTGTCATTTTTTGACGTGTTATAACATTTTTATTCTCATTTTTTGTATTGAATCTAGAGGGCCATGAATCAATTAAATAGGTTAATTTATAGTCAAGTAGTTTACGAAAAATAAAATTATGTCATATTAATTGACTTTCTAAGTTTCACAAGCGTTTAAAAAATGAAATGACGTTTACTCCATTTTTCCAAATGGAACGATAGTGGTTCACTAGGATATTTGAAACGAGCATTTTTTTCCCAACAATTTGATACCATACACTTCTATGCTATTTTAAAACTTACGCAGTTGTTAAGAAATTGATATAGGCAACTAGGCTTAATTAAAGTGGAACTAAAAGAACTAAACAGTTAACTAATTCATTCTCAACAAACAACTAATAGTAGATAGTAATTGTTTATCATTATTAATAAATCAATCTGGGACTTTAATTATAATACCAACTATCATCGCTCTAAATGTTCGAAATGTCCTCCCTGTTGATGAAAACAATTTTCCACTTTTTCGACAGTTGCCCTCATTACATTTTTCAACTGGTTTTAAAATTGCCTTCTTTCATTAAATGCAGGTTATCTTGTGGCCAATAACGCTTGTTGTTTCTATTAAACATGCCCAAATTTGTGAATCCACTCTTATCCGAATAAAGAATTTTCGACGGAAATGTTGGATCTTGTTGATGTCTTTGTAAAAACCAGTTACAGTATTCAAGCCTTCTGGCATGGTCATTTTGATAGAGATGTTGATGAATCTGGTATTTGTATGCATGATATTTGTATTTCTGTAAGATCCTCCATACTGACGAGCTACTAATATCACATTCAACAGCAATTTCTCTGACTGAGGCAGTAATATTTATGTTAACTAATGATAGTACGTCAATTTCTTTCTCTTCACTTACAACATAGTAATTGACCGCATCCTCATTGGGTTCTGTACGCATTTTTTGTTCCAGTTTTGAAAAATAATGCCGGATTGGAAGTCGACGACCTGGAAATTTCTCTGCATACAATCTTGCGGCCTCAGAAGAATTTATTCTGGCCTCTCCAAAAATTAGGAGCATATCAATTTGTTCATTTCTAGTAAAACTAACCATTTCATCTGATTTACAATATCTAAGTTTTATAAACGAATGACATTTGAACAACTTTTAATTAGAGCCATATTGGTTTCGATATTCAATTCAATTGTTTTTCAAAGCCGCCTTTATATTTCTTTTCTTTAGAAAGGACAGGGCGGCAATAATAATACATAACGCTTTTAAATATGTGATTGGGATTTAAGGCAAATTTTTTCGTGTTAATTTTAAAATAGCATAGGAGTGTATGGTATCAAATTGTTTGGAAAAAAATGCTCGTTTCAAATATCCTAGTGAAGCACTATCGTTCCATTTGGAAAAATGGAGTAAACGTCATTTCATTTTTAAACGCTTGTGAAACTTAGAAAGTCAATTAATATGACATAATCTTATATTTCGTAAACTACTTGACTATAAATTAACCTATTTAATTGATTCATGGCCCTCTAGATTCAATACAAAAAATGAGAATAAAAATGTTATAACACGTCAAAAAATGACAAGTGGCATGTCATTTTACTCAGAATATCATGCTGAATCCAAATAAGTAAAAATATACAGGGTGTCCCGTTTAAAATACTAAAGTCAAGGTCACTTCCGGTTAAACCAGAAGTGCTAACAAATCACAAATTATGCCAATAAATGCAGACTCATCTCTTATGCACAATTCCAAAATTTCATTTTATTATCTATAAATACAAAAAAGTTATAGGGGTGAGCGTCTTTTGAGAAACACCCGGTAGATAGCGCTGTGAATCACCAGGATGTGAGTTTTGTACTAGGTGGAGTTTATATGGCTTAAAATTGTGTTTCTTTAGGATTTCTTGATTTACCTACTCCGACCGAACCTTCAACTGCAAGATCTAGTTGAATTTGTTTCAATTGAAGCTAAAACATTTATTTCATCAGTCTTGCGGTTTTCCTCGTTGTAGATTTTAGGCCGAGGTTTAGAAAATGAACCGTCTTCAATTAAATTTTATTCCATCCTTACAAATATTCTTTTATCCAGCTGCCGTCTTTCGAGATATCTACAAGATTCAGTTTTTTTCAAATTTTCTTAATAAAATTAAATGGTTTGATACATTTTTTATTGCCCAGCTTATAGAGCTGAAACTTGTTACATTTTGGCGAAAACCTTGATTTGATATCTTTATTTGTTTTCGAGTTATTTAGAAATTACTATTTTAATTTAAAAAATTAATGTTTATCTTAATGTTTACGTTAAACAAAAGAAATGTAAAGGTTCTGTTGTCATAACTTTTCATCAATTTAATATCAACAATAATTATTAAATTAAATTATTAAAATGTTTAGCCTCTTGATGCATTTATTTTGGATCTCTTCTTCCCTAAAATCTAAAAAAAACAAGTTAATCCAAAGGCAAAAACAAAAATGTAAAGATTATTTAACAACTAACTGTAATAGCGTAAAGTAACTTTTATTCTTAAAATTCTAGAAAACGAATCATATTTTAAATCGTACGTCTTAAACAAAAATAAAATAATTTAATGCTAATCGTAAAGCAATTCTTTTAATGAACATTTCAATTGCAATATTATTTAAACTTTTTAAGTACTCAATTGCCGCCTCTATCAGTAACGAGAAGGGGCATGTGGTTTTAGCATGATGGATGTCCTGTACAGTTTTCTCTCTGATAGTTCGTGACTTTTTGAATCAAAGACACCCTACACCCTAGTCCCCAGATCTCACTGTGTTTGATTTTTATTCATGAGGCAGGCTAAAAGACAATCAGCCCTGTGATCAAACACACAAGTTAACTTTTAACGTACCGTTTCCATGACAACAACCGAAAAAAACCTACTTGTTAATTTTTCACTGTGGTTGGAAAACAGGTCATTTTGCGGAGTTAGCGTTTAGTGTTAACTTTGTGTGTTTGGTCATAAGGCTGATTGTCTTTCAAACTCGTCCTATTACTGCTGAAAATATGGAGCAATGTATCCATGATTATACTGCCAGCATTCCAAGAGTTGAAATAGAAGCAGCAGTATTAAGCACGCAACGCAACGGAATGCATTTTGAACATTTATAAAGACTTTTTGTTCAGTTCATTTTTTCGTTCCGTTTTACTTTTTTAAACTTAAAGTGTTTTTTTCTTAGCTTTAAATAGCTTTCGAATGTCGAAGAGTAGAAGTAGCTTTACGCTATTACAGTTTAGTTGTCAAATAATCATTACATTTTCATTGTTGCCTTTGGATTAACTTGTTTTTTTAGATTTTAGGGCAGAAGAGATCCAAAATAAATGCATTAAGAGGCTAAACATTTTATTAATTTAATTTAATAATTATTGTTGAAAATAAATTGCTGAAAAATTATGACAGCAGAACCTTTACATTCTTGTTTAACGGTAAACATTAATTTTTTAAATTAAAATAGTAATTTGTCAATAACTCGAACACAAATGAAAATATCGAATCACGGTTTCGGCCAAAGTGTAGCTATTTTAAAACTCCATCAGCTGAGTAATAAAAAAAATTTATCATGCAATTTAACTTTATTAAGAAAATTTGAAAAAACTAAATCTTATTTAAACAGCGCCACCTAGAAAGCGCGGTAAGTACTAGCGACCACAACCAAAGTCGTTTTTTTTTTAAAGTATAATAGTATCTATTAAACTAGCTTAAGCTAATTAAATTTGGATAAAGCATACGGAACATACAGCCATTTAAAAAATATTTTTTCAACAAGCTTTCCCCGTCCATATTTTCGAAGAAACAAGTTTCCGCAAAATTAACGAACTTTTTATTTATGTCATTAAGTACCTTATCATAGCGATTATCTGATAAAATTTTAATTTTTAGATATATCCCAGTAACTGCGCCCCCTGGCGGCCATTCTTCAAACATGAAAATATTTTCGAGCAATTTATTTTGGTCGATTTAGTCAATAAAACGTATACTGCTGATAACATGTCCAGGATTTTCTTTAAAACTACGGTTTGGCATGTATTCTACATCTTTTATATCTTTAAATTGCAGTATGTTTCGAAAAGTTTTACATGGTATTTTACTTAAATGAACATTTAGTTTCAAGCTAGCTCTGGTTACATACAAAGTCGAGAAAGCAAGGACCTAAAACTTTATTGTATTTTTATTAAGAGAAAACCAGTTAAATTTAAACTATAGGTAATCTTCGTACACTGCGATTGGACAATGCATAGACCATATTGACCATAAACAGACATACAGATAACACCCTCCACCCTCCCCAATGAATAATGCATAACACGCAAACGGCCACATGGTAACATCAGAATGTTACGCACAGTTGCTTCGATTATTATAGGTAACGCCGGCTAATTGTAAGTTACAGTCAGACGATCTTCATACAAAACAAGAGTTATTTAACTTTTACTTTTTTATGGCCAAGAAGTCGCGAAGCCTCCAGTGGCCGTAGAACCGCTATTCGTAGTAATCGTGCTCGATGCCGAAAAGTCACAAGAGTCAAAATCCGCGATAACCGGTGGTGGTGTGTGTATAATAACAGTGGCTTGTGTATTTGGTCGATAATTTGAATGGAATACGTTTTTTTCAGTGTTGAGTGTAAGTTATTGTTATTAGGATTATATTAGGATATTAGCCAATTTTTTAGGGAAAATTTGAACTTGAACTTAACGAACTTATAATTTACAATGCTTTTTATTTTCTCACTGGAGGTGGGGTTAACATTTCGCTTCAATAATATATGTTTTGTTGTTTTGTGGATAAATTAATATTTTTTAATTGTTATAATATAATTTTAGTTAGCTAAAGAAGTTGGCTTTTTGCTTCTAAGGTCCAAATTATTAATGCCCTGTTAACTCTAACTATACAACTTCTAATGAAACCATTGTAGGTAGAATAATTATTGTTGTCAGGGAACTTGGGCAGGTAAAAAAATGTATTATCTTTTTTTGAAGTTAAAGATGTGAGTGGGATATTTATTTTATTTTTGGCAATGGAATTCGGATGAATCCTTTTGCATAAAGGTATCTATAGATACTTAAAAGGAATAATTACCTATTAACAAATGGTAACTTAGTTCGTAGTTACTTGGTGAAAGTAACTAGTTATTGTAACTAGTCTGCTTTAAAAGTAACTCGTTAACCTAGAAGATACTTTTGAAATAATTATAGATACAACCAATTTACCAGATAGTGAAAACATTACTTATAAGTTACATAAAAAAGTAACTTATTTCTAAAAAATTATCTCCAGTTACTAAAGGTGGGTTTATGCAAAACACTTACTTTAATTTTACTTTATTGAAATTTTAAATATATACGAAGCCATCATTTATATTTAATTTTACTTTAAGTTTTATTTAAGAAGTTCGCCAGCTCTTAAGTTCTCCAAGTAAAGTTAAACGAAAATGGATCTGCGCACGCGCGAACTGCTTGACAACAGTTTGGTGGGATGTAAAATTCTCCTAGTAATCTAGAAAGCTTATTTTCCCCATAATTTTGCAATACACTACAACAATAACGAACTAAGTACAAACGTAAAACACAGCACATAGGTAAACAGTAAGCTATCCACACAATGAAGTATGTAGATTATGTTACTCACGTTTGGAACAACGCAATATAACATCATGGGGAGTCCCGGGCGGTAGCACTGGACATTTTCAAGGCTTTCTTAAGAACGTTCTCTGCGAGTTACGACGGACGGATTTTTTTCAGACACATTTAACATCAACGCCGGAGTCCCTCAAAGTTCTATATTATCGCCCCCTCTCTTCTTACTATACACTAATGATCTTTTGGAAAAAAACTAAAAATCCTATAGAGCTTCGCTGATGACAGGACACTTGTTTCGTCTTTTACTGTGGATGCTCAGACACCGGCTGCCAATGCACATCTCTATAGGCAGCAAGAGGTCTCACATCTTAACAAAAGTCTGGAAGAAATTCTGTCTTGGGGTGACAGTAACCAAGTAGAATTGAACGCTAAAAAAAACCCAGGCGGCAGTTTTTTCTAAAAAGGTTAACGTTGAAGAATCGGATACAGTCATGGCGGGACACTCGATTCCCTTGGTTTCATCAATTCATTTATTGGGCGTCAATTTGGATAGTCATATGTCTTGGCATAGTCACGTTGCGGCTATTGCTAAGGCAACCTCGCAGAAGCTTGCAATACTTTTCCGAACTAAGAACCTCTATACACCCCAACAACTTTTGATGCTCTATAAAGCCCAAATTCGGCCATCGCTACAGTACTGTTCGCATATTTGGGGCTCTGCTCCTAAACATACCCTTATATTGTTAGATTCCATTCAAAGAAGGGCCATTTGCTTGATCGATGACCATGATCTGATAAACAACCCGGGAAGCCTTGAACATCGAAGACCTGCCTTCGACTGCTGGCGACTTAAGTCTATTTAAATATTTTCATGGCAAGTACTTAACTGAGGTTGCCAGCTTGACTAGTGCATGGTAGAAATACACGACGAGCCACTGCAGCCCACCCGTACATGGTTCAGTTTAGTGTCTCTAGAACGAGACTGTTTAAAAATTCTTTTATTTAAAAAACATCATCACTCTGGAACAACCTTCCTAAGGCTGTGTTCCCCAACGAATAATCTCCAAAGATTTAAGACCAACGTGAATCGGTCTCTGCGCACACGCACTGCTCGCAGAGCGCCCTAGAGGATTAATCCTGCAGTGCCTATGCCTTATCCTAAAAAAAAAAGAAGAATACCGGGTTGGTGATGTTCTACATTAAGTTTTCTATCTGATGACCCATTTATTCATTATAAACGATTTTAAGCAGACAAGAGCTTCATCTAAGAAGAAACCTCTTTTAATAGGCAATTCGCACTAATTACTCTTTTTGGCCAGATAATCAGTATGCTCGTTACCAGTATGTGAGTTGATCCAGGCATTTATAGTTTATAAATCACAAATCCAGCAGTAGGTAAATAGTATTAATGGCTCTTTAAAAATTGTGTACTTGCCAGTTTTTTCAGCCCTTTGTACGTTTCATCGAACTCGCAATGAGTATTATCGTAATGAGTAACGAAACCAATTATAGTCCCAAACATTTGAAAACTTAAAAAAATATGGTGGCTCGTGTTGCGTTTTTCGTTAGGACAACACAACGAAAAAGGCAAAAAACAGGCACATAACATAACGTTTTTGAGAGCTATGTTTATTTATTTCTTAGTTATACAGGGTGTTACAAATTCGAGGCTAAGTACCTACAGGGATCTCCGAAACTATAAGAGATACAAAGTCATAAGGAGCTCAAGAAAATGCCGCAATAAAAATTTAAAATTTCCGACTACCTTCGGAGATATCCGAAAATAAACGAAAATTAGCAAATTCGTTTTTATTTTTTCCTGATTACATTTGTTGAAATAGTTTCAAACAAATGTCACGTTTCCATTGCCACTTTTTCTCTTCTACAAAATGACATAATTAGTTTTTAATTCCGACGTTTCGTTGGCGGGCCACCATCATCAACTTCATTTTTCAAATACGGACCTGGAATTTAAATTGCATATTTTTGATCCTTATACCTCTAAAACCTAATATTTGATGTCTTCTAAATGTTATGCAGACGTTTCGTTTCCCAAAAACGCATCAGAAAGGTTTTTGGATTTTTAAAAAATACTATCCTGATGAAAATAACAGTATTTATTTGAAATTGAGCAGATGCGGTGTATAAGAGAAAATTAAAATATTTTTGTCTTTAAAATACTCATTTAATAATAATAAATGTAATAAATTATGGGTAAAGGAAACAGAACAAAAACAAATTCATATTAGATAAACTTACTTAAATAACCTACACGCCACATTAAAACAGGATTAAGGCACTGATACTATCATAAAAAAATTAGGAAAAGGTAAGAATATCCTTTAAACTTATCTCAAATGTTCGAACAGATTACCATTTACGTTTAAACACTTTAATGCTTTGGTATTTACTTTTCTTACTGCCCTTAAAATTGATCTTTTGCGTAAAGATCGGCATGAAGTTAAAATTTGTTGACGTAACTCTGCCAAGTTTTCAACAGGGCCATTTTTATATACTTTATTTTTTATTGCACCCCATAGAAAAAAATCTAGCGGTGTCAGATCGGGCGATCTCGCTGGCCACTCCACCACACCTCTGTTTCCTATCCACTTTTCTGGGAAATTTCGATGTAAAATGCACGCACATCTCGACCATTATGGGGAGGTGCTCCGTCATGTTGAAACCAGAGATGTGGAAGAGTTGCCAACGGGACATCCATTAAAAAATCTTCAAATTGGTTGTTTAAAAAATTAAGATACATATCTGCATTTAAATTATGGTCATATAAAAATGGACCCAAGATTTTGTCCCCACACAATCCTGCCCAAACATTAATGGAAAACCTGATTTGAGGACGAAGTTCTCTATTTTCTCTGGGGTTCTCTACAACCCAAACATGTTCGTTATTTCTATTAAATAAACCACAGTTTGTGAACTTTGACTCATCCGTCCAGATAATGCGATTTAAAAAATTTGGCTTTATTGTAGCTTGATCTCTTATCCATTGGCAAAAAGTAACTCTTCTCTCGGCACCTCCAGGATGTAATGTTTGAGAAATATGAATTTTGAAGGGCTTGAAGTTATTTGATTTTAATATTCGCCAACATTTAACATGATGTAAAGTGTGTAAGTTTGCTTTCGACTTAATTTGTCTGTTGGACACACAAGGGTTTTGGTTTACCTATAGGTACAATAGACAGTATTTATTAAAAAGCATATTATTATAATTTATAAAAAATACTAACTTGATTTAGAACTGTATCAATTTCCCATTTGTGAATTTATGGCCATATTTTTTTCGTGGTTGTATGAATGACCCATATTCCTTCATATTAAACTCCAGCCTTTTAAAGTATGTGTAGTGTGGTTGAGGTTTTTCCGGATATTGCTCAAAATACATCTGAGTGGATCTATAACAATTTCTTTGGCATAAAAAGTAAATGCGAAGCATATCACTTTTTTCTTGGTTGGAGAATGGCATTTTGTGGCATTAAAATAAAAAATCCACAAACCTTATCACCGCAGTGACGCAAATGTCATTAGTTTTTTATTTTTCATGGCACTCTTGTTTGTTTTACACATACTTGCTGTTTCAAATGTTGGAATGTAATAATGATAAAAGATAAATATGGTTCAACGCCAAAATTATTCAGTCAGTGTATGAATACACCTCAGCAATATTTGCAATTTCGTTAATTCCTTTATTTAAGTAAGTTTGTCTAATTTGTATTTGTTTTTGTTCTGATTTTCATCAGGATAGTATTTTTTAAAAATCCAAAAACCCTTCTGATGCGTTTTTGGGAAACAAAACGTCTGCATAACATTTAGAAGACATCAAATATTAGGTTTTAGAGGTATAAGGATCAAAAATATGCAATTTAAATTCCAGGTCTGTATTTGAAAAAATGAAGTTGATGATGGTGGCCCGCCAACGAAACGTCGGAATTAAAAACTAAATATGTCATCTTGTAGAAGAGAAAAAGTGGCAATGGAAATGTGACATTTGTTTGAAATTATTTCAACAAATGTAATCAGGAAAAAATAAAAACGAATTTGCTAATTTTCGTATATTTTCGGATATCTCCGAAGGTAGTCGGAAATTTTAAATTTTTATTGCGGCATTTTCTTGAGCTCCTTATTCTGTAACTTTGCCCCCATTTAACCGACTTTGTATCTCTTATAGTTTCGGAGATCCCTGTACTTAGCCTCGAATTTGTAACACCCATTATTGCGAGTAAAAACATTAATTTATAATATTTTAAACTATCAAACAGAGAGATAAAAAATTAAGAATCTAAGACCCCTGTTAAAAAATTGCTCAAAGCAAAAACTATAAACCTATTTATAATTGTTTTTTCTTTTTGTTACAGGCTCTAGCGACCCGATAAGTGTGTGTGATACCGTGAGTGCGTGTCTCGGTCCATTCTTAAGTGATTGCCGCTACGGTGTAAATCTTCTGAACTTACGTTAACGACAACCTGGGTAACATAATCCCAAAAATGGAAAGCAACTCCGTGTCACCAATGCCAGAGCAAAACGCACAAGCACCCATGGCGGAATTCGATAAAACTCCGCCGACTCCTCCAGAGGACACTCTGCCCATGGAGGATTTGCCCCCACCACCCACCACTGTGACAGTGCAAGAAGAAAAGGAGAAAGAAGCACAAGCAGAAGCGTAAGTTTTTATTGCTCTTGTATTTTCAGTGAATCAATTATGTGCAGTATATACAAGTGGCAAAAAAGTGCGCATAATGTCTGTAACTTTTGAACTTCCTCGTATACGAAAAAGTGACCTTTATGAAAGTTGTTCAGTAAATTATTCCCCATTTCTGGTTTTGTTGCCATAGAGACCAACTTACTTTTTTTAAATGCATATGATTGCATATTTGGATTCTACTGGGAAAACTCTGAATTTTTTGTATTTCAAATTTTTAGTTATTTAAAATTGTAACGAACTTTATAATAACAAAATAAATAGCCTAGAAAATTAAACGACTTGACATCGGAGTAATAAATAAGTAAAACCTTTTCAGTGGATCAGGTGTTCAAAATGACCACCATTTTCTGCAGAGCGCCAGTCGATCCCTGAACCCATCTACAACGTTTAAAAGGAAATCCTCTGGAATGGCCCGAGTTTCAGCACTAATTGTGACTTTTAAAGATTCTAAGTCATTTGGACGGCTAACGTAGACTTTGTTCTTTGTCTTTAAGTGTCCCCACAGAAAGAAGTCGAGAGGGGTTAAGTCCGGGGATCGCGCTGGCCAGTCAATAGCACCTGCCTATCCACCGTCCTGAAAATTGTTCGCTTATGTATTGTTTAACATTTTCCACATAATGCAGGTGCTTCATCTTGCTGGAACCATACCTGTTCGTTTATGCCATTATTTACACCCGGTAAAACCATTCTGAAAGAAGGAATTATGTGATTCCTGAGGAAGTCCAGATATTTTTCGCCATTTAATTGGCCATCCATATAAAAGGTCCCACAATATGTCTACCAACTATGCCCGCCCAAACATTAACTTTATCGGGCCCCTGAGTATGACCTTCCTGGAACCAGTGAATATTCTCATTCCAATAACGATAACTGTGTCTATTAACAATGCCATTTAAATGGAAAGTAGCTTCATCCGAGAAAATGATACATTATTACAATTATTACATCTTTCCATCATCAGCTCACAAAATTCAGCTCTTCTATCAAAATCGTCCTCGTTTAACTCGTGCACCAACTTTATCTTGTAGGGATGCAAGTTCTCCTGCTTGAACAAATTTTTCACTGACTGATGGGACACACTAAAATCCATTGCCGTTGGCCTGGATGATTGTGTTAGATTTTCATGTATTGATGGCATGATATCCAAAGCTTTGTCTCCCCCGGTTGCTGTTTTAGGTCGATATGATCTAGCGGCATCCCTAACACTGCCCGTTTCTCGAAATTTCTTTACCACTCGACACACCGTTGACTGATTTATTGGAGGCCTATTTGGATATAATTCATTGAAAAGTTGACAAAACTGATCTTGCGATCTGTTCATATTTCCGTAACCGGTCATTATTAAAATTTCAGCTCGTTGTTTCTCATTCAAATGAACCATAGTGTAAACAAATTAGAAATTAGACAACAGAAAATTCAACAGGAACTCAAAATTGAAACCTCTTAGGTCGCTGTCATGAAAACACCTTGACTCCACTGGTGGGTATTAAGATGGGTATTAAGTAGGAATAATTATAATTAGGAAGTTTTCCATTTTTGAGCTGTCATTATCTTGGAAACGCTTGCAGATAGGTGAAATAAGAAAAATTCTGAATTTCCCAGTATAATCCAACTATGCAATCATATGCAGGGTGCTCCATTTAAAAAAAGGAAGTTAGTCTCTATGGCAACCAAACCAGAAATGACAGAAAAAAATCATGCAGGTTAGTTTTTTTCGTATTCGAGGTAATTCAAAAGTTACAGGCATTATGCACGCCTTTTTTGTCACTCTGTATATTTTTGAAAAAATAACACTACATTAAATACGGTTATTTTAGTTTGAAAAACAGCGGCTAAAATTTTGAGGAGGTGTTTGGGGGCATGTCTCGAGTCTAAATCCTAATTTTCGTATTCGAGGGGGCTTTTGTAATCCTCTTGTCATTTAGAGGTGAGTTTGTTTCCATTTGCTCGTACAGAGAAATTTATGTATTAGAATTCGCTATGAAAGTATGTAGCCAATTATGGCGCATTACCTTGATTTAACCATAAATGGATAGATAATTGCATAGCGAACCTTTCATACTTACAATGCAACTAACATGCATGGAATACAGAATTAACAATTTACCAAATTAGAATGTTATGTAAAATCAAATTCATCGTATGGCAAAAATTTGTCAGGCGAGTAGGTAGCTTTCGATGCCACTCTCTCGTTGTACTGCCTCATTGGTACATCCTGTACAGCCTTAGAGAGAGATACATTGAGGAATAAATAAAAAATCACTATAAGTAGATAGAGTTTTCGTTTATTTCACATTGTTTTAACCGCTTCATTAAACCACATATCCTAACATTGCTAGTGGCAACATGTGAACAGTTTTGATTAATTTTAACATTTTCTTCCTCTCTACTACTTCCTAAAGTATCTTCCTCAGGTACTTCAATCTGTTGTTCTATCTACAAGAATACATCACTTAATAAAAAAAAGCTTCAATCTAAATCAACACTATGTCTACGTCATAATACAATCAATCCTACTACTACCTATTATTTACAATAATGCACTTACCCGCTACTTTGCTCGTTTGCATTTCTGAGCGCTTTCAGGTCTGTTAACTCGGGTCTAAATTGCTTCCTTAAAGTACCCCGTATTTTAATTAGGGATTTAGTCAGGGTTGTCTTTGTTTGCAAATTCTGCTGGAGTTCCTAGAAACTCACCCCTAAATGACAAGAGGGTTGTATCGTCCGCAACCCTTTCGAAATACGAGAACTCGGCTTTAGACTGCGAACATAATGCCATGCTTCTAAAACCCTCAGTATTTTTTTTTAATTAATTGGGGTTTTTGTGTCTATATTTATTTATTGTTGACGTAGCACAAATATGGATTTCAACCCTTAAAAAACTACATTGCCGTCATTTAAGACAGTGGCGGCTCGTGGGTGTATAATGGGGTGAGGCTAGAAAATAGCGCCGAAGGGGAAAATTTTTTGCGATTTCAAGGTCATTGGCTTAAAATGAGTAGTTAGGAATTCAACCAGCAATATAATTATTTTGAAATACTAGGTTTCACGAGAAAAATATTCAATTTGCAAGGTCAGGGTCAATTTCTCTCAGTGCATCCGCTATTGTGTCTCCATTTTGCTCTACTTTCGTAAGCGCCACAGAATTCTTAATATGTTCTTTGGAACTTTCGTGGGATTTTACCGCCCGTGAAAATTTTTTTAAATCAGATACCCACCCCCTGAACTCCAATTGTTTTTTACGCTGCCTAATAAAATACACGGCCAGCAATACAAACTTTGTTTATATGAACTCCCGCAAAGCCATTTGTAACTATCATATTATGAAGTTTGAAATGATCGCGAACTTTCCCGACCCACCCTCTTTTCGCTAAAAACTGCCGTTATTTTTGGTGTTGGTCGACTCTCCAAAATTTGCCGTTTTTCTATCTCAGGTCGTCGCGAGAAAGGGGTTTCAAGCAAAGACAAAACAATATCGTGAGAGGGATTCATAATTTAAATTAAAATAGGCACAAAGCACAAAAAAAATAATTTTATGTAACGAAACCTTGGACCTTGGCAATGGCAATACTGTATTAATTATTAAAATAAAAAGCAAATCGGCTTACTCACCTGATGTAAAGGGCTCTTGCCTTACCTTACCTTCTATCACCAACCATAACCGACTCTAGGAGTCGGTATGTGCACCAACACAACAAGAAAACAAATTAATTAGGTGTCAGTATTTTAACCCGCAGACCTGCCTCGAAAATCTAAAATCACGATAGGTTAACAATCATAAACGAATGGCACTAATTAAATCTAATAACCCGACACCTGATCCTACGAGAAGAAAAGATATATGAGCCTGTTAACAATAAAACATTGCCAAGTTTCAAATAGGCACTAGGCACCCACCTATAATCTTTAATTTTTATCTGTTTTTTGTTATTGGGATTTAATTGCATATTTATTAATAATATCTTGTAGAACAATGAAAACATTTATCAATCATTTCTAACTTATTTTTTTATGTTTTTAAAAATAAAACATTTAAATAATAAGTAAATAAGTCAATAAGTGTCCTTGTTCAATAAACATTTGGCAACATGCAAGCCATTGCAAGCTACTGTAAAAATAATACGATATATAGGCCCAAATAAGTGGGCCTCACTCGCCTACAAAATTTGCCTATTCTTCCTGTTCTGCGCAATTAATGCGGTGGAGGTGCCGGGTTGGAGAGCATAGCGTTTGTGACGTAAAGGAAGCTCAAGTTTTTGGGATTACATTTTTCTTTTTATGCGGTCAGACAACGATTTCAGTTTTTAAAATTAATGTTGGATGGGGTGCGCGCTAAATTTAAAAGATAATATGTTGGACTTTGATGGTAATTCAATGTTCTATTGTTTTGATACTTTTAATGATTGGAAATTAGTTAAAAAACGTTTTATATTTAAATAAATAATTTATTAATTTTACATGTGAGGCCCGGCCTCAGTTGCTTTATACGACGAGCCGCCACTGATTTAAGAAGAAATAGGTATCATTGGAATAATTCCTGAGTAAAATGTTATACAGGGTGTTCCAAAAGTAATGGGGCACAGAGCAACAGCAGACTCCTTAAGGCGAAATAATGCGATTTATTCAAACTTGCCTTATCCCAAAATTGATAACAACCAAGATATGCGATTATTTCTTAACGAAACGACATAGCAGCACAAATTAAGGGTTTTGAGGTTTTTGAGGTGAGGAATTCAAAATTATCCATAGTTTTTGTGTAACCAGTAGAGGGCGCTATCTACGGCATGCTCCACTCATTTTAGCTGGCTTTGTTAAGGCTTCTTATATCGATCCCACTGATAAAAAAATAAGTTACTTTACTTCTTTTACATCAAAAACGTATAACTTATTGAAGTCGCTAGGAGCAGCCATTTTCAAGAGAATGGCATTGTATATTCAATCCCATCGAACATGTTTGGCACCAACTGATATCTGCCATTCGTCGTAACAGTATTTGCCCTACTATTAACTGCAGTGTACCTGAGCTCATAGAAACTGAAGTTTCTAACATCCCTTCGCAAAGTTGGGCAAATTCTGTTACACATGTTGAAAAAGTGGAAAAATCCTATATTCATATAAACAATATAACACAAATAATAATTAGAACAGATGATGATAGCGATAGTGATATTGATATATTAAGTGAATAATTATTGTAAGTACCGTCTAATTTGTATATTTTTGTAATCATAAATATAATTTTTAATAATAAAATAACTTGTAATTTCACATTTAAACATAAATAAAATATTATTTAATGTCTTACTTATTTTTATTACAGACCATGATTAAATTCTAAGCAAAATACGGACCTGTTCGGCCATATTTCAATTTTACAGCTGGCCCGGGTCTTTCCTAATAGGGATCAGTTAGTCACTTTCTTATATCTCTGAACCGACTTTACCTTCGTCTGTTTTATTAGAGTTGGAAATTCTTGTTTTTGTGGGTATTTTAAATTATTTTTTTTTATTTCATTTAAACGGATAAAAGAAGTTTTGTTTTCTTTACTTTTTTTTTATTTTATGTCTTATTGTATTATTAGGTTACTATATACTATACACAGCTTAGGTTGTCTGTATCGGTTCTAAAATTTAATGTATTGTTGTGTTTTTTTTATATGTATTATTTCTTTTATGTTTCGTTTTTTATAATTTGTTTCATGATCAAGAATTTGTACTTCATTAAAGTTAAAATTGTGTAGAAATTAAAATTCTGAACTTCTCCAATATTTCACACAATCACAAATGTCTAAATAAATAAATACTACACTCGCGACCATCACCTTCCTCTAGTTTTATTAACGATTTATACTATTTAATAATGTGAGCTTAGACCACTATTGGATAAGAAGAAAATAAATGTACAAAGTTCTACTTCTACAAAAGTGTAATATTTGTACTATAGTATTCAATATGACCTTATTACTTTAAATCGCCAGAATCCACCTTGTTTCAAAAGACGCCTTTGTAATCTATTGGTTCCTGATTTAATAAAAATAAATTGGTATACTTATATAAAACTAATAAAACAATAAAACTATTTTGTAGACAAGTGGTGGCACTTGAAACAACCCTAAAAGAGTCGGACGGTGAAGATTTCTAGTGATTAACCGACAAAACAAATAAGAGGTTAGAAATGTACAGTAGGTACGTAGACAATCAGAGAAACAAAGATTCAAGTTGGCCATTAGGCCACCCCGGGCGCTACGTTAGAAAATGTATAAATTACTGGTTTACTGTTTTATCAATATTTCAGATTTTTAAAGACGTTTTATCGCATTTTGAGTTAATTTACTACCAAATAGCATGTATTCATTAAATTTCAGAATTTAATGAATACATGTATGTATTATATAAAAAAATTATACCAAGAAAGCAATAAATGTCATTAGAAACCAAATATTGTTGTTGTTTATTAATGCCGATATAAATAACAATCAAAGCTTCTCAAAAAACATTAAAAGTTTTAGTTTTAATGAAAGCTGTGAGTGTATACCAACATAATAGTCTTAAAAGTATAAAGCAACTGTCCATTTTCTAAAGACAAACTATTCCTACCGTAGAACTACCTTCAGAATATTTTGTCGCTTCTTTCTTCTTCAAACCATTGTTTTTTAAATGATATAAGCTTTGTACTGTTACACTTTTTATTAGCGATATCATCCTTTTTTGGTCTTTTACTTCTTCTTTATTTATCACGGCCTTAATTTTCTTAAAATGTTTTCAGCAATATTTAAAGTATATCGCCATACATAATAAATACATTGCATATATTTGGCTGAGTCATACACCTAACAATGTTTCAAATTTCCTCTTGGTATCAATACATAAACTTGGTGAATAGATTTAGGGTAAAATCGTGATACATTATGGGAAAACACAGGGAAAAACGACCCTCATGGGCTTGATAAATAATTACATCAAATAATCTGACGTGTTTGCTTATACGCGAATGCTAAACATAGGTTTGTGTACTTTTTGTATTGTGTTTCTGTCAGTTTGGGGGAGGAAAATTGATAAATTATCAGTTTTTCTATTTTTACCTTTATAGTTTAGGGTTCGTGCTTCTTAGGTTTTTAGTGATTATCCGATTGTAAACATTCGTATAATCAGATAAAAGCTAAAAGACATTTCAATGACACATGCATGGTAATCCTTAAGAATAAAATATTTTTCGCGTCAGTTAGAAAATCCATTAACTTGAGCCTCATTCTGTTTAATATCAGTTTGATTCGTTGTTCATGTAACTTTGTTATTAATTTTATTACGCATCTGTTTAAAATTATATTATACCTCAGACCATGGGTAATTAAAAGCACATAATATACAAACTAAAAGTTCATTAATGGCTTATTGCTTGTGAGGTAGTAAAAATCAGTGCCCGATTTTCCATAAAAATATTTGTTTGAAAAGTACCCTTTGCACGCTTCACATACCACATTATGATGTATATGGCAATATCTGTATTACATATGTGGAAAATATGATTCTACACATTAATCCATAAAACTGCTAACTTCAGAGGGATGGGAATATCAAGATTACTTTCTGTTCTCACATTTCATTTGTCAATTGTCATATTCATGTCATTTAAAAGTAACCTAACTTTGCAAATTTCTTTTTATTTAATATTTTTTGATTTGAAAGTTGCAAAGACATTAATGTCTTTGGTGATTTGGTACCACATTTTTTTTTTGCAGGCGTTAGCTAATCACCTGGATTAGCATTCGTACAGAAGGTTTTGATCTTCTAAACCTTGCGATGAATTCTAGATATATTATCCTGCCTATGAGGACTAAAAGCCCGAGGTCTTTGCACATTCTCAACTACGTTAATAATCCCCACATCTTCTTAGTCATCTAAAAGAACAATATTTACAACATCAAAAACATCCATTACATTACATACTATATTATTACGCAGCAGTCGAGATTCAATAGGTACAAATGGTAATATAGGTACAATAACAAACATATATTAAAAATACGCCATTATTATCCCAAGATTGCGAGTTAACTCGTACCCAATCCACGAGTTGAGGGTTAATCCTAGGGTCGGAGGTAACCTCTAGATTAACCTCCACTTTTAAGTTAACCAACCTATACAATTGGGCCTTATTTTCCACCAAAGAGTACTTATAATTTATCAAGAGACTGACATCTACCAAAACCCGACTAATTTCGTTAAAGCAACCTTCCAAATTCAATCAATTTAAGCTTGACGCTGTCGACACACTTTAATTATTTAAAGAATTATTTCCGAATCCAAGACGTATCTAATGATGACCAGCCGAACAGTTAAACGAGGAAAGAAAAGAAGTTAAAGATTGGATCTAACTTAAAAAACGCACATGATCTCATATTTATGAGTCTATGTCGATTAATCGCTAAATAAAATGCTTGTTATAATTTCTGTATCAATTTCTATATTTTCTAGCATTCAATTACAAAATTCAGTCCTTCTTTCCCTATCACCCGGCCTTAACTATTGCATTTTTAAGTAATAAGGATTGAAATTCTGGTCTTTAATGATTCTACTTGTTGTTCGAGTCGAAAACGAGGGATCTTCTTTTTGTAATTCGGTGCTGCGCATAAATAAGCAAGGCAATTTCATAAAAAGAGGACCTTGTTCTTTTCTTGGATAGAAAATGTTGAAGAACTTCTGTATTCACCCATTTGGATGTCTTTCTACTTAGAACTTGCTGATTGCCAAATCGTTTTCTAAAGGATCTTATGGCTATGGTACAACTATAATTACTCCTTAAATATTTTTCAAAAATGTATATTTCTTCTTCTTTCCTAAAGCGCATTTTTCTACTATTTTGACACTGACAAAAGAACCACCTTTGCCTAAAGCTTTACCTTATTTAGCTTAAGTAATAACAGGTACTAATGTACGGGTTCTTGATTGGGTTTTTACGCCAGGAATATCCTTCGACATCTGTTGCTTCATCGAAAACTTTTTGGGTCTTGTTCGCTTAGCTTTGAATTTTGAGTCGGCTATTACTTTATTTGATAAAGGCTGGAAAGCTGCATAGTTCTTGGTGCCTGTTACATGTCTATTAGACCATCATGGTAGTGCTTCTCTACTGTTAGAGGTTTATACCAACGAGGAGCCAATATTTTGGCAGTTTGTATGCAGAGTTTGGTCTGGCCATCGTATGCGAGTCCGTTATTAGTATATTGGTCGATGCATCGGTACGTCTCTAATAGTCTGTGATATTTTTAAAAAGAATTCGTTGATTGTCGGTATTCGAAAGTCCTGATGCAAGACACGGTTCATTGTATATTTTGGAGCCTTTGCGATGAGTTTTGAATCACCTGGAACTTATTCAGCTTGGACTTACTTATATTGCACCAATATGGCGCTCCATAACTAAGTACTGGCCTGACCAAGACCTTGTAGAGGTTAACTTTGGTTTGATTACTCAGTCTACTTCGCCTGTGAAGCAGAGGATTGAGCTTAATTAACTCAATGATGTCTTGATTCTATTAATTGAATTTAATCTCCAATTCAGTCTTTGATCGAAGATGAGTCCCAGGTAGTTTACTTCCTGGCACCAATTTACTTGAACCCTACCGACTCTGAGCCTCGTTTTGGGCCGTCTAACGCGACTTTTGGAGAAAAATATGACTTTTGTCTTGGAACGATTCAAACGAATCTTCCAATTAGAAAGCCATTTTTCCAATTGGTTTACACACCGCGGTTGCTTGGAAGCTGTAGTTATTGCAGTGTCGTCAACGAAAAGATAAAGCTGCGTTTGCCTATCTCGCGGAATGTGATGCGTATAAATGTTATACAGCATCGGGGAGAGAGGTGAGCCTTGCGCCACTACCGCCCTGGGACGTCTATGCTTGAAAGCAAGGGAAGGGGTGGTCCCTTGGAGCTCTCGGGGAGTGTCCCTTCATTTGATCTCCCCGACAGCAAAACGCCGTATTTTTGAAACACCGAACGCGCCGGGGAATATCAGGGAGGGAGCAAAATCGGGGAACAGCGTTGCCAGGTTGGTTAGCCAATGGCATTGCTGTAAATTTTGACATTCTACATAACCTCGCTCTTTTTTTTTTTTTTTTTTTTTTTTTTTTTAATTTGAATTTGGGAACGGATTTAGGGATTCATTAAAATGGAATTTAAATCGAGGCAATTGAGTTTTAAACAAAAAGGGGTTTTAGTGGATTTTGTGTACGCGCGGCCCAATATGTATAAGGGCAAATTAACTGCCACTTATCCACCCTGAATAACCGAACAAATTTTCTGTCAGATAACGGAAATGCATTTGTTTGGAGAAAAACATCCCTCCCAATAGCCGGTTCTGCCACCGCTGCTTCAACATCCTCGTTAAAAATCTCATTCCACAGCATTAAATTAAAATTTTCCATATCTATTTTAGATATTTAACCATACTTTTCATAAAAAAAATAATATAACAAATAGATACAACCAAACACAACACAATTTTAGGTTAGGTTTGCTGCTTCTCTCGGTCACGAGTAGGAGAACTTCAAGTTCTCTTGGGAGTGACTCCCTCCCTTATTATTTTTTTCAAGAATACAGTGTTTTACATTTTTAAGAAAACCACACCCACTTCTCTCGCAAGTTCTACTCCCTGCAATTCAAGAATAAGGTCCTGATGTCTTTATTTAAAAAAAGTGCGTTCTCCGAGGAGACTGTAAAACTTCTATTCTCTAGAAAAGAGCCTACTACCTTGATGAGGTAGTTCGGAGCTCCGAGTCTTATTAATTTCAGTAAGAGACCATTATGCCAGACCTTAAGGTAATAATGTGCGTATGTTTTCCCGAATAGAAAGCTCGTTATTTAACATTAACCCTTCAAAAGAAGTAATGATTGTGATATATTTTTGAAATGGGAATTTTTATAGGACTAGAAAAAAATATACCGTGTTTCATTTAAAAAAATGCAAATTGACCTTATTCTTTGTGGTTAGCCCTATATAAATATTATATGTAAGTAACAAAATTTTGGCAAGTATTTGAACTTCAGCAATATGATAATTGGCAAAAAAGTTATTAAGCTTTAAAAACGGTCGATTTAAATAGAGCACCCTAGACTATAATTGCCCTATTTTAAGATACCATTCTAATAATTTCCAAAAAAATTTAAACGTTAATTAGGAGAATTAAAACGGATAAATCCGAAACAAACTCAGAACTTTCCCTAATTGAATTTATTAAGACGTTAATAGAAGTTCTTTTCCAGTGTTCAATGAGGGGATCTGAAAAAGACCGTTTTCAATTTTCCTTTATATACTAACTTTATACTTTTAGAGGCAGTTCATACGGGGTATGTTCGAAATTGTTGATCATGGAAAACAGATGGCAATTATGTTGGTAATATACCGCGTGATGCATGGCTTAGTTACACATAGGAAATCTCATGTAAATTATGAGGTGGCTAAATATTGGCTCGCCTGTACATTTTAGAGAAAAATTGAATTATAATTTTTTGAAGAGGCCGATATAATAAACCAATGTGCCATGAATAAATCTTATTAAGCCACAAATAACAAGTTAATTAAAACATTTAAATTCAAAATTATATTACTTTTTTAAATAATGAAAAAAAAATGCAACAGTTAATCAAAGCAAATGATGAAAATGGCCACGTTCTGATAAAACGCACGATAGCAATCGTCTCACCATTGATTCTCTTACACGTTCAAGAATGCCTGCATTATTTCGTATGTCATTGCAACTTTAAATAATTCGAATTCTTAAGTCGTTTTCATTTAGTATGTATTATATACAAGAAACTTAGGTGACCTCATAAATAATAGTCTAGAGTCTAGAGAATTCAAGTCGGGACTGCGAGCTGGCCAACCTTGGGGACAAGCTCTTCAGATAAAAACTGCGTATAGGAGTTTCCATTCAATCGAGGTGGTAAAAAGCATGGCCCAATAAAGATAGTCGCCAATGATCCCTGTTCATACATTTACCGAAACTTGTTACTGAAAATGACCTACTCTAATTTTATGAGAATTATCGTCCGCCCAAAAATGCTCGTTATGAAAATAATAATGGCTTCTCTTAAAAATGATATGGTATGGGTATAGTTGATAAAGATGCAAAACCCTTTAAACAGTTGATGCACTTGTTTGAAGTTGCACTGCTACCTTCCTGGTACTAGCTGGAGAATCATCTTCTATCTTTCAAAGTATAGCCTCTTTTAACTTCTAACTCAGGCGTGGTTACTGTTGCAGGTCTGACAGAAAGTTCCGTACTTACTTTTTGGCACTTTCTTGGATGATTCTTCATCATTTCCATTTGCTAGGCCATAATTGAAATGCATCTGAGCCATTTTAGCGTTAGTAATGTTATTTATTTTTGACTTGTTGTTGACAAAACAAGTAAATAAGACATTAAAACTTACCCTTACCTCATATTTTAATTAACTTTGAAATACATAAGTATTTTTTTTTTGTACATGCAATATAGTGGTTTTTATTTTTTCTCTCGTAAACAAAGCAAGATACGGAAACAATGCAAGGGACAAAAAAGTTGTACGATTAGTTGGTAAATCCGAAAAAAATATCTAAATTAGAGAAAGTCAGTGGCGTACATTTTTTTGACAATAATATTCGTTGAGGTGCTTCCAGGGACACCACTGGACTTAATATTTTTAATCTAGTTAGGGCTAATTAAGCCCCTTATCATTATGAATAACGCTACCAACTTTTAATAAAATCGGAAGAAGGATATTTAAAAAAAAATTATAAAAACCGATTTCTTTTTTAAACTCCCGACACCCTATATATTAAAAACGGGAACTCCGGACACATGTTCATATGAACTTTTTCTCTTAGAATATCATAAAGAATCACCTCGTTAAGTTACATGCTGTACTTCTGAAACACACTGTATAGGGTCTTTCAATGTCCTTACCCAAAAATATGACAAATAGTTTCTATCAATATAGGTCCGCAAGCGCTTAATTTTTAAGATGCAGGATGTTACAATTTGGAAGCGGAGCAAGAAATATGTAAGTAGTGATACATAGCCGGTTCACCATCATAGGTGCTCCAATGTTAATTCTCGGAGCAATTTTTATGAGTCATATCTCCGGATCAACAGGTTCTGTTCAACAGAGTCCGTTCAACAGAGTCCGTTCAACAGAGCCTGATTCTAAAATAGATCCGTTGTGAACGGACTCTGTTGAACGGACTCTGTTGAACGGACTCTGTTGAACGGACTCTGTTGAACGGACTCTGTTGAACAGAACCTGTTGATCCGGAGATATGACTCATAAAAATTGCTCCGAGAATTAACATTGGAGCACCTATGATGGTGAACCGGCTATGTATCACTACTTACATATTTCTTGCTCCGCTTCCAAATTGTAACATCCTGCATCTTAAAAATTAAGCGCTTGCGGACCTATATTGATAGAAACTATTTGTCATATTTTTGGGTAAGGACATTGAAAGACCCTATACAGTGTGTTTCAGAAGTACAGCATGTAACTTAACGAGGTGATTCTTTATGATATTCTAAGAGAAAAAGTTCATATGAACATGTGTCCGGAGTTCCCGTTTTTAATATATAGGGTGTCGGGAGTTTAAAAAAGAAATCGGTTTTTATAATTTTTTTTTAAATATCCTTCTTCCGATTTTATTAAAAGTTGGTAGCGTTATTCATAATGATAAGGGGCTTAATTAGCCCTAACTAGATTAAAAATATTAAGTCCAGTGGTGTCCCTGGAAGCACCTCAACGAATATTATTGTCAAAAAAATGTACGCCACTGACTTTCTCTAATTTAGATATTTTTTTCGGATTTACCAACTAATAGTACAACTTTTTTGTCCCTTGCATTGTTTCCGTATCTTGCTTTGTTTACGAGAGAAAAAATAAAAACCACTATATTGCATGTACAAAAAAAAATACTTATGTATTTCAAAGTTAATTAAAATATGAGGTAAGGGTAAGTTTTAATGTCTTATTTACTTGTTTTGTCAACAACAAGTCAAAAATAAATAACATTACTAACGCTAAAATGGCTCAGATGCATTTCAATTATGGCCTAGCAAATGGAAATGATGAAGAATCATCCAAGAAAGTGCCAAAAAGTAAGTACGGAACTTTCTGTCAGACCTGCAACAGTAACCACGCCTGAGTTAGAAGTTAAAAGAGGCTATACTTTGAAAGATAGAAGATGATTCTCCAGCTAGTACCAGGAAGGTAGCAGTGCAACTTCAAACAAGTGCATCAACTGTTTAAAGGGTTTTGCATCTTTATCAACTATACCCATACCATATCATTTTTAAGAGAAGCCATTATTATTTTCATAACGAGCATTTTTGGGCGGACGATAATTCTCATAAAATTAGAGTAGGTCATTTTCAGTAACAAGTTTCGGTAAATGTATGAACAGGGATCATTGGCGACTATCTTTATTGGGCCATGCTTTTTACCACCTCGTTTGAATGGAAACTCCTATACGCAGTTTTATCTGAAGAGCTTGTCCCCAAGGTTGGCCAGCTCGCAGTCCCGACTTGAATTCTCTAGACTCTAGACTATTATTTATGAGGTCACCTAAGTTTCTTGTATATAATACATACTAAATGAAAACGACTTAAGAATTCGAATTATTTAAAGTTGCAATGACATACGAAATAATGCAGGCATTCTTGAACGTGTAAGAGAATCAATGGTGAGACGATTGCTATCGTGCGTTTTATCAGAAGGTGGCCATTTTCATCATTTGCTTTGATTAACTGTTGCATTTTTTTTTCATTATTTAAAAAAGTAATATAATTTTGAATTTAAATGTTTTAATTAACTTGTTATTTGTGGCTTAATAAGATTTATTCATGGCACATTGGTTTATTATATCGGCCTCTTCAAAAAATTATAATTCAATTTTTCTCTAAAATGTACAGGCGAGCCAATATTTAGCCACCTCATAATTTACATGAGATTTCCTATGTGTAACTAAGCCATGCATCACGCGGTATATTACCAACATAATTGCCATCTGTTTTCCATGATCAACAATTTCGAACATACCCCGTATGAACTGCCTCTAAAAGTATAAAGTTAGTATATAAAGGAAAATTGAAAACGGTCTTTTTCAGATCCCCTCATTGAACACTGGAAAAGAACTTCTATTAACGTCTTAATAAATTCAATTAGGGAAAGTTCTGAGTTTGTTTCGGATTTATCCATTTTAATTCTCCTAATTAACGTTTAAATTTTTTTGGAAATTATTAGAATGGTATCTTAAAATAGGGCAATTATAGTCTAGGGTGCTCTATTTAAATCGACCGTTTTTAAAGCTTAATAACTTTTTTGCCAATTATCATATTGCTGAAGTTCAAATACTTGCCAAAATTTTGTTACTTACATATAATATTTATATAGGGCTAACCACAAAGAATAAGGTGAATTTGCATTTTTTTAAATGAAACACGGTATATTTTTTTCTAGTCCTATAAAAATTCCCATTTCAAAAATATATCACAATCATTACTTCTTTTGAAGGGTTAATGTTAAATAACGAACTTTCTATTCGGGAAAACATACGCACATTATTACCTTAAGGTCTGGCATAATGGTCTCTTACTGAAATTAATAAGACTCGGAGCTCCGAACTACCTCATCAAGGTAGTAGGCTCTTTTCTAGAGAATAGAAGTTTTACAGTCTCCTCGGAGAACGCACTTTTTTTAAATAAAGACATCAGGACCTTATTCTTGAATTGCAGGGAGTAGAACTTGCGAGAGAAGTGGGTGTGGTTTTCTTAAAAATGTAAAACACTGTATTCTTGAAAAAAATAATAAGGGAGGGAGTCACTCCCAAGAGAACTTGAAGTTCTCCTACTCGTGACCGAGAGAAGCAGCAAACCTAACCTAAAATTGTGTTGTGTTTGGTTGTATCTATTTGTTATATTATTTTTTTTATGAAAAGTATGGTTAAATATCTAAAATAGATATGGAAAATTTTAATTTAATGCTGTGGAATGAGATTTTTAACGAGGATGTTGAAGCAGCGGTGGCAGAACCGGCTATTGGGAGGGATGTTTTTCTCCAAACAAATGCATTTCCGTTATCTGACAGAAAATTTGTTCGGTTATTCAGGGTGGATCATATCTCCGGATCAACAGGTTCTGTTCAACAGAGTCCGTTCAACAGAGTCCGTTCAACAGAGCCTGATTCTAAAATAGATCCGTTGTGAACGGACTCTGTTGAACGGACTCTGTTGAACGGACTCTGTTGAACGGACTCTGCTGAACGGACTCTGTTGAACGGACTCTGTTGAACGGACTCTGTTCAACGGACTTTGTTGAACGGACTCTGTTGAACAGAACCTGTTGATCCGGAGATATGACTCATAAAAATTGCTCCGAAAATTAACATTGGAGCACCTATGATGGTGAACCGGCTATGTATCACTACTTATGTACGCCACTGCCGTTTTCTCCTTTGATAACACAGTTATGTAGGCAGTTTAATGTCTAATACGAAGTACCTTTTGATATTTTTTTGATTTCGGCTTTGTTTAGGAGATAAATGCAATTTTGTCAAACTCTGATATGGGCATAGTGATACGCAAATAAATCTCATTTATTTTTTTAATCGAAAACCGTTGGTCACACGAAGAAAAGTCTAGGGGCCATTTTTGCTAAGTGATAAAACACAATTTTGACAATAATATTTAGTTTGAACATAAACAGTGCCGTATCATTTTTTTTATTAAAACTATAAAAATACATGCTAGCGCGGACGCCACTGGTACAAGTAGAGCAAATCTTCTTTATGAAATAAATGTGGTTTTATTCCTAGTTAGTAATGGGTAGTACCTACTAAAATTCAAAATGCTATCTAAATGGGTTTTAAAAATATTAAGGAAAAACCGTTTTTTTTTAATATCAACTTAAAATTAAAACAGCATATGTTGATGGGAACTATGTATCTTATTCTTGGGTAAGGAATCACCATACGAGCGATGGCATATGTTTTTTGAAACACCCTAAAAAATGTAGAATAATAATAACACTATTTTTTAAAAATTAATTAATAATTAATAATACAAAGATAATTGCCATCAGCCATAGTTTCCATGATCACAATACTCGTCACCAAATTTAAATGTAGAATGTTTAGTCATATTCTGGTTACAACGTTTCGATTTTTTGAAATCATTATCACCTTTGTTTTTTCTTAGGTATATATCACCGACATATTAGAAGATTTAACAAACTGCATTTTTATTTTATTCAAGATATCTCAAAAGACCCACAAGCGCCAATAAACTACTAATATAATTACCTTAAACGTTCTCAATTTAATCGGTTTTCTATAGTTTCCGAGCTCGCAATAATGTCGCAGCAAATTTCGGACGTATAGTGTACGTTATTAATGAAAACTTAAAAAAAAAATGGTTGGAAATGTCACTGAACTGGACCGGTATATTTTTTAACCATTTAAATTCTTGTGTTGTTTCTACAACAAAATGTAAGTAATGTAATGCTTAACGAAGGTTCATATATTGTCTCCTGAAAATAAATGAAAGTGTAGACCTACGTTGAATGCATATTTGATGTCCTATTTTATTAGGTAGGAAACACGTAGGCAAGATCCCTCTTTTAGTGTTATATATTCTAAATGAAGGGTAAAAGTTAAGAGTTTTACAGTCAGTTAATGGCTATTAATTAGAACGATCTTGATTGCTTATAAGAACACTGAACTAAAAAATCTATTCTGGTTGTCTAAAATTTTTGCAGATTTGAATGTGCAGAATCTTTATAATATGAAAAAAAAAAGAATATAGGTCACTTATTCTGCAGATTGAAAGAGGTTATTATAATAAAAATATGAGAGAGAGCGAGAACAAACGAAAAGCAACATGGAATATCGTCAACAACAAACTAGGTAAAACAAAAACAAAAATAAAATCGAACTTTTTGATAATGATAATGATTAGGTTCGAACCATAAAATTATCGCTAATATATTTGCTGAATATTTTGTATTAGTTACTCAAAAAAGCTTAACAGATAAGTATAGTAATAGCAATGACATGACGTATCAAAGGATTGTACTGTACCAAGCAGGACTATCATAAAAAGTTTATTTTTTAGAATAAATTACCTAAAATATAAAAAATAAAAGTCTGGGAATTGATGAAGTGTCGATAAAGGTTGTTAAAATTTTAAGGGACAGTATTCTTAAAACCATTCATTATTTAGCAAATCTAATGTTCAAGACAGGTATATTTCCAAGTAATCTGAAGATGGGAGTTGTTCCAATAATCAGAATTCAGATTCTTCAATAGTCAGTAGGTAACTATAGACCTGTTACAATTCTAAATGTCGAAGGCATTAGAGAAGCTTCTGTACAATAGATTGGTCGACTTTTGGATGTAAACCATGTCCTGACGGATTGCCAATACGGCTTTTGATCGGGTATATCGACAGAGGGAGCAGCGGCAGGTCTCTTTTTTGATATGTCTAGAGCTTGTGACAGTTGGAATCATGAGTTAGGAGGTTTTCTTATTATGGCTTTAGGCATAATATATTAGATCATCTAGAAGGGCAGACAATTCATGATTAAAATTAATGACGAGGATTTGGTATGTAAGTATACTAACATAGGGTTCCTCAGGGCTAAGTTTTGAGACATCTACTATTTTTAATATTTGTCAACGAAATACCACAGTACATAACAAATGGAATAACTATTATGTTTGCTGATGATACCTCAGTAGTGATCTCAGCACGGAGCTCGGAGGAATTGACCAATAAAATATACTCATATAAAGAGAAGGTGTTGAAAACAATACTGAATAGACTATCTATATCAATTTTAGAACATTAAAATTAAAGCCGGAAATTTACTTAAACAATAGTTTGGATATTGACAAGAGTAGGTGCAACATTTTTGGGATTGCACCTTGATGAATATCTCTCATGGAACAGCCATACAAACTCTATATGTCGAAAAATAAACGCCGGATACTACGCAATATCTCAGTTAAGAGACTAAGTGGATAAGTCTGTATTGGTTAACATCTACAGCTAGAAATAGCCAAAGAATTTTTACCAATCAAGAGAGAATTAATTATAAGACTTATTTTTAAACTTAACACCACTTTTTTTTTCTGCCCTTCTTTATATATCTACAAGGCTCTCTTGCATATAAAACAGAATTTAAGTGATTTTAATGCAGACTTTTATTCTTATAATACCCGAAACACAAAAGCTTTGGTTTTGAATAAGCATAATTTGAAAAAAATCCTTCGTATATAGGTAAAAAATTATACAGAATGGCAAAAAAGTCGCGCATAATACCTGTAACTTTTGAATTACCTTGTGTACGTAAAGTGATCTTTATAAAAGTTGTTCAGTAAATTATTCCCCACATTTCTACCTGCATGAACTTTTTCTGTCATTTCTAGTTTGGTTGCCATAGAGACTAACTTACTTTTTTTAAATGGAACACCCAGCATATGATTGCATATTTGGATTATACTGGGAAAGCTCTGAATCTTTTTTGTATTTCAAATTTTCACCTATCTGCAAGCGTTTCCGAGATAATGACAGCTCAAAAATGAAAAACTTCCTAATTATAATTATTCCTACCTAATACACTAATACCCATTAGTTGAGTCAAGGTGTTTTCATGACAGCGACCTAAAAGTTGTCAATTTTGAGTTCCTTTTTAATTTTCTGTCGTCTGATTTCTAATTTGTTTACGCTATGGTTCATCTGAATGAGAAACAACGAGTAGAAATTTTAATAATGAGCGGTTACGGAAATATGAAGAGATGGCAAGATCAGGTTTGTCAACTTTTCAATGAATTATATCCAAATAGGCCTCTAAATGTTACGCCACCAAAACTACCCGTTTAAGCGAAGTAACTGTTCGATGGAATAAGACTAAAATCTCCTTTTTTAGTTTTATTCGAGTACACACTTCAGAAATATCGATAATAGGATTGATTTAAACCTTTTTTGTTACAAGTAAAAAACTAAAATTGACTTTTTTTGACTTCTAAAAAACCTACTGACAGTTATTTTCAAAAACCAGCGATGTCATTCAACAACCCCTCGACACCTGACTAATCCGGCACCCGCCATTCAGATGGTTCTGACATCCTCCCACCTGAGGTACTTTTAACCATGAAAATTAGCTCAGAAAAAAATTGAACTTGTGTCAGAGACACTATCTGAAAAACTCGGAAAAACTATTCTAAAATTAACATAAATACAAAAACTCATTCAAATAATCAGAAAATGCATAGAGCTTTAACTTAAAACTAGAAAACGCAACATTAGTTATAAGTCTGGGATAATAAGAACTTTTTAGGTATCTTTGTTATTCGCCCACTTCGAGTTACACAACTACGCGTTACAGAATCGAATTCTGTTTTATTCACTACCGCACTACGCGAAGTCGGTTCAGACGCCACAGGACAGTCTCTATTCTCGGCCTGGACAGGTGAATCCTCTGGTGGAACTTCTGGGATCTCCATTGTCTCGGCACATTCCAGTGGGTACAGACGTTGAATTGGTCTTAAGAGTTGACCACGAGCTGTTGTCAACTTCACTACACGTACTTGGCCGTTCTTACCGTGAATTAACTTAAAAACAAAAATCTCAGCTTTCTTAATCTCGTCCGTGGTTAGTTCCCCCTTACACATATTAGCTGAATGACGAGTATTATAACAAAAACGAAAGATCCATGCAATCATTCGTATGGTTTTTAAGTATTTGGAAAATACATCAAGTGCCAATCCTCTGAACTCATTTGTTTGAAGAAAATACTCAACAATGAAGTTACTATTCTTTTCTTTTTCTCATTGTTGATCTCTGTTTCATTGTAAGTAGTGATACTTTCGGGCCATGCATCTAACTCCATATTAAGCGAAGTAGGACCCTCCCACCATTTTGACTCTTTTAGTTGCTTTGCCGAACATCCTCGCGATGGAAGGTCAGCGGGGTTAAAAGCTCCAGGCACATGACGCCACACGCCTTTCGATGTGTTTTGTCGAATCTCAGATACACGGTTGTAAACGAAAGTACCCCATTCTTCATTACGACATATCCAATATAACACAGTAGTGGAATCGGTCCAGAAAAAACATTCAAGGTTCAACTCCAAAATGTCCCTAATAGACTGGCAAAGTCTAGAACCAATAACTGCTGCAAGTAACTCCAAACGTGGTATAGTCATCCTCCTTATTGGTGCCACTCTACTTTTTGCAGCCAATAAATGAACAAAAACTTGACCCTTACGGACACATCTCAAAAAAACAGTGGCGGAATAGGCATTCTTACTAGCATCACAAAAGGTATGCAAAGATAGCTGTAAGGCCTCACCCTTCCCAGCGTGTATCCATCGTGGAATCTTAATATCAAATAAATGAGGTAAATTTTTCAACCAAGTAACAAAAGTATCTTTAATTTCATCATCTACTTCTTTATCCCATCCTATCTTCTTTTCCCACGTTTTCTGTAATAATAACTTTGGTATAAGAGTCGTTGGGCACGTAAAGCCAATGGGATCAAATACTTTTTGAGCTACAGACAACATAATTCTTTTTGTAATGGGTTTATCCAACAAAGCCTTCACATCTTTTAAAGCGTCCCCATTGATACTTAAAGTATCACTCTGAGTGTCCCAGGTCAGACCCAAAAGTGCTGTACTTCCCTCAGAAAGAACATCTATTTCTTGATAAGAGTATTCCCACCCTCTTAAGTTAAACATGCCTTCTGCCATTACAATGCTGGACTCCTGGATGAAGGTTGTCAAGGTTTCAACATTTGGTACACTAGTGACACAATTATCAACGTAAAAACTTTTGGATAACCTTGTAAGAGAGTCTTTCGAATATAACGTATTATCTTCTTTACTTTTATTTAACGCTTGAGAAAGATGGTACTCTATCGTAGCACCCAATAGGAAAGGGCTGCTATTTACACCAAAAGTGACACGTCGGTGACGGTATATTTTCTCTTTGCCCTCAGAATCTAGCCACAAAAAACGAACAAAATCTCTATCATTTGGATGAATACTAATTTGTAAAAAAGCTTTACGTATGTCTGCAATAACGCCAATTTTATGTTGCCTAAACCTAACCAATAGTGTAGGAATTAACTCGATAAGGTTAGGACCTGTCTCAAGACACTGGTTCAACGAAGGTCCCCCAGACTGCTTAGCAGAGGCATAAAACACAGGTCGTATTCTTGTGGTACTACCCTCTTTGACAACGGGCCTATGGGGCAAATAATGAACATCGTTAGTCGACCACTCATCGGTCGGAACCTCTTCAATAATTTCTTCTTGTGTCCACTCCTCAAAAACTTGACTATAGGATTCTAAAATACTGTTTCCTTCCAGTTTTTTAACAGTTCCCGCTAAACGCTTTTGTGCGAGATTATAATGACTGGGCAATGGTGGATGTCCCTCTAACCAAGGTAGTCTAACTTCATACCTGCCTTCTTGATTTACTGTTAATGTATCTAGAAAAAATTGCTTAGCTACTTGAGCTGCCTGGTCTCGTGATTCATGTTCAAAAGGATCTGTTATACCTAAAGTATCGAGCTGCCATAACTGCGTCAGGGAAGCATCATTAATAAATAGGCTCTCCAAGGTCTTCAGTAGTTGTACTGGAAGGCACAGACATAGCAAAAGGTGACCGTTGCCAAACACGCAACAAATCTTCAGGCAAACACGACTCAATAAGGGGGAACAACATGGACGAACAATCACCTAAATTAATACCTAATGTCTCTAATGAACGTAACTGAGTCTCTATACCATCATACAGTTGCGATATGTCTACTTTACCTCGAGAAACAGCATTATTTATGATCAGTTTTAAGAGTTCGCGTACATATACTTCAGTTTGTAAGTCTGTACGACCAAAACGCGATTTTAAAGAGTCTACCATCTTATCATAATTTTTACCAACAGCAGGAAAACTTTCAACGAGCTGCCTAGCTCTACTCCCTGGAACAGTGGCCTGTACTAAATATTCAACTTTATCGCTCAAGTCTATATCGGGATCATCATGTACTTTACTGAATTGTGACCAAAATGACAGCCAGTCCTTTATATTGCCGTCGAAAGTCTTAAATTTAATGGCAGGTAACTTAAATTTACGCTTACCTCTCTCGCTGCTTAAAGTACTGTTACCTTCAGATACTACCGACAGGTTCTCTGGAACTGCACCATCAACTGGAAGAACATCTTCATATCTAGCATTTAGGTCCATAAATCGCTTCTTGTATTCTTCACCGGTCTCCAACTCTACCAATAAAGCCTCTTCACTGGCTTCCTCCAACAACAAAAAGTATATTTCTTCATCCAATAGCTTAAGTTTTTTTATTTTTTCCGATAAAAGCAACCAAGATACTTTAATACTCTTTATATCGGCCTGCCTTACAATTAGCTGCTCCAATTCATTGCTGTTTTTTGTAAATAATGTGCGAATTATTTTTCTGTTTTTCTTTATTTGCTCCATTTCCTATTAAGTCTAATTTTACCTGTAATTCTCAGAGCAATCAACAAGCTACGAACTTGGGACTCCGGGGTAGACACTAGTTAACAGTCCCGACCAAGTTAAACAAATTGCTTTATTATTTTCATGCAAAATCATGAAGACACGCACGTTTACCAATAATACATTTCTAGGCAACAAAAGCGGTAGGAGCTTGTTTACAAACTTGGTAAAATTTGAAATAAATGCGACGACAAACTTGTCCAAAACACACACGTTTACCGATACCAGTCTAAGCAACAACGCGGGAGAAGTTTGTCCAAATAAAACACGTTAATCTTTCACCTTTTCAATCGCTTTTAACAAATACCGAACCTATTTCCTTACAAAAGTGCAACTGTCCTGTCACGGTCGCCACTAAATGTTACGCCACCAAAACTACCCGTTTAAGCGAAGTAACTGTTCGATGGAATAAGACTAAAATCTCCTTTTTTAGTTTTATTCGAGTACACACTTCAGAAATATCGATAATAGGATTGATTTAAACCTTTTTTGTTACAAGTAAAAAACTAAAATTGACTTTTTTTGACTTCTAAAAAACCTACTGACAGTTATTTTCAAAAACCAGCGATGTCATTCAACAACCCCTCGACACCTGACTAATCCGGCACCCGCCATTCAGATGGTTCTGACACCAATAAATCAGTCAACGGTGTGTCGAGTGGTAAAGAAATTTTGAGAAACAGGCAGTGTTAGGGAAGCCGCTAGATCAGGTCGACCTGAAACAGCAACCGGGGGAGACAAACCTTTGGATAGCATGCTCTCAATACATGAAAATCCAATACAATCATCCAGGCCAATGGCAATGGATTTTAATGTGTCTCATCAGTCAGTGAAAAATTTGTTTGAGCAGGAGAAGTTGCATCCCTACAAGATAAACTTTGTGCACGAGTTAAACGAGGACGATTTTGATAGAAGAGCTGAATTTTGTGAGCTGATGATGGAAAGATGCAATAACGATAATAACTTCGCAACAAATATAATTTTCTCGGATGAAGCTATTTTCCGTTTAAATGGCATCGTTAATAGACACAATTATCGTTATTGGTCTGCTGAGAATACTCACTGGTTCCAGGAAGGTCAAACTCAGAGGCCCGGAAGAGTTAATGTTTGGGCGGGCATAGTTGGTAGACATATTGTGGGACCTTTTTTCATAGATGGTAATTTGAATGGCGAAAAATATCTGAACCTCCTCAGGAATCACATAATTCCTTCTTGCAGAATGGTTTTACCGAGTGTAAATAATGGCATAAACGAACAGGTATATAGTTCCAGCAAGATGGAGCACCTGCGCATTATGTGGCAAATGTTAGACAATACATAAGCGAACAATTTCCGGGGCGTTGGATAGGCAGAAGAGGTGCTATTGACTGGCCAGCGCGATCCCCGGACTTAACCCCGATCGACTTCTTTTTGTGTTCGGGCCATTCCAAAGGACTTCCTTAAAAATACGTTGTGGACGGGTTGAGGGATCGACTGGCGCTCTGCTTAGCAGAAAATGGTGGTCATTTTGAATACCTGATCCACTAAAAAGGTTTCACTTGTTTATTATTCCGATGTTAAGTTGTTCAATTTTCTAGGCTATTTATTTTGTTATTATAAAGTTTGGTACAATTTTTATTAAATAAAATTTGAAATACAAAAAATTCAGAGTTTTCCCAGTAGAATCTAAATATGCAATCATATGCAGGGTGTTCCACTTAAAAAAAGTAAGTTGGTCTATATGGCAACCAAACCAGAAATGACAAAAAAATGAATGCAGTTAGAAATGTGGAGAATAATTTACTGAACAACTTTCATAAAGGTCACTTTTTCGTATACGAGGTAATTCAAAAGTTACAGGCATTTGGCGCGACTTTTTTGCCACTCTGTATAATAAGCTACCATTGCGAGTTCATTCCCTTGTATTTAATAAACTTGAAGTGTATGTAAGGGACCTGCGGGTTAAAGAACGTTATATTATTTTGTAAGTCAGTATTTGGCAGATAACTTAAATTGACTAAGTGATTGTTTTCTTTTTTCTTGTTTTGTTAAAAATTTGTTTCGAATAATTATTGTCTCAGAAAGGCCTTTTTGGAGTGATGACTGTTGACGTTCTTCAGATAAAAGTATTTGTTTGTCATGTTCGCCGGCTTTAAATACGTTTCTTGGGGCATAATCCTTTAAAATGGTCAATAGCCTTTCTCTCCAAGCAGTTACGTCTTCGATATTGATATCGGCTGAGTTGCCACATATTTTCTTGGAGGTAATATCGTGCCGACGACGAAATTCTTCTAATCATTCATTTGATGCCTTAAAGTTATCTGGTCCTAGACATTAAGCATCAGATTCGTTTTGGAAAATTTTCTTATTTGTTCACTGCTGCCACCTTCTTGAAACAAATTTCTAACTTCTGCTTTATTTTGAAGCAACAGAGTCACTTGGATCTTACCCACTTTAAATTTTTCAGCCAGTTTCCTGGGACTTAAACCAGTTGTTTCACTTTCCTCGATTTTTATTTTTTCGCTTAAAGAAAGACATTTCCTTTTTCGCGCCATCTTCAAATATTTACATTAGTCCCCAAACACCCGAAAACTGTTCAAAACAAAACTAATGTTAACAACCGATTTATCAGCCTCAATGGATCCGCCTGCAATAAAGTAATTAGTGTATGTACCTATATTTCATAAGAATTGTCAGGTCGGGTTTTACTGCCCCTAATGGAAGGTGTTTTTAGTATTAATGTTTTCTGAAAATTCCGATGATGAGTGTTTGCGGCCGTTTAACAGATCAGTCGGTAAAGAGGAGTATAAAATAATAGAATTTTCATTTATAAATATAGGGAATTAATAACCAGTCGTTTAACGCAGATGGTCACTTTATAGAGGCGGTGGCAAACAGAGGTTTTACTTACTCTTACGAAGGAAAACACAAAAGTATTACTGGACTTTTTCAATTTTAAATATAATAGAATAGAAATTTGGTTAATTTTACGGTAGACGGGTTAAACTAAATAAGCTTATCTAAACTTAGATATCAAGAGTTGACCCGTCTGTTCTAAACGACGACATCTGTTTTACCAAAGTTAGTGTACGCGATTAATGCCAGATTAAAATACAAACCGGAACCTGTGATGCATTCCCGATGTCCAGTTTAATATTTACTTTTTTATACCCATTATTTTCACAAAAACATTTCGCTATCTTCCAGAAAGACGAATTTTACTATTTTTCAGTAGGGGCAATTAAAAATTTGGTATTTTATTTTATCTTCTTTTGCGATTATTTTAAATATTAATACAAAATCTTTAATTTTTTTTTAAAAACAGCATGTGATATGAGACGTTTTTAGGTTGAGCATTTTAAAGCACAAATATTAAGAAGAAAACTCAGCTGAATGTGACGGTGTTACTTACAAAATATTTTAGGTTTCGTAGACTTTTCTGAGGTAATGAAAAAACTAAACAGATTATAATCTATTGAAGTTATCAGATATTTCAAGCTTGTTGCTATACAATTTCTTCATTTCCATTTGCGTCAAATTCCCAGATGATCTTCTAGAGAACGTTTTTAACATTGAAAATGTTTATAATATCGCACGGGCACGTTAGTATGGGTACGGAATTCAACGAAATTATTGTGTTGCATTTGTCCCATACGTCACACAGTCTAACGACACCGAATTAAAATGATCCACAAGCGGAAATACGCGAACCGCCGCCGCCGAGTCGGTGGCCCGATGATGACGGGGAAGGGAGAAGGGGCAAAGGACGACGGGATCAGACCAAGTCGAGAGTTAGAGGCGCGTTAGAGTTTATTACCTTTATTTTACTATTTTTTATATTATGAATCAATAAAACTTATATCAACTACCTAAATATTACATTCAAATTTATGAGTTTTCGCAGATCTCAAATCTCACAATAATCACAAGCGTTGCACTCTGCTTCGGCATTTTCAATGTCCTCCCCGGTTGCATCTTTGTAAAGGACTGTAAATTTTTTTTTATCCTTTTTCCTGTAAATCACTGGCATCTAGGGCATTTTTTAAAAGTAAATTGCTTACAAAGTATATCATAAATAAAGACCAGGCGTTTCACAATACCTTCTAAACTATAATAATCGTCACTTTTGAACCCGTTTAAAAAAAGATTATTTTCCATATTGATTCATCAATGTTATGAATTTCTAAATGTTTCTTTGTAAGCTTAAGTATTAATAAATTATATTTTGGATATTTTCCATTGTGTGACTAAAACAAACATCTTAAAACCAAAACCAACTTCATTTACAAAATGTTAGAATAAATATACTACAAAAGTTTGACTTGACCAAATAATACCTTCCGAATAAACTAATATCAATGACACTTTAAACTAAAATTTATTCAGTTTTACAGGCAATAGCGTACTACTTTAAAGTATAATGTTTTTTTCTGAAATAAACTCAATAAAAAAATAAGTTTACATTGAAAGTTGGCATAACGAAAAATGTGAAGATGTTTCTAGAAACGTTGAAAAACACATAAAATTTTCTTTGCCCTTAAACCTGTTACAAATAAAGATCTAACGATCGTCCTTAAAATATTTGAGAACATATTTTGATTTGTGGCGTTATTGCTTGAATAACGAAACATTGACCCAACAACTGTCACGGCGCGACTGTAATGAGCCAGTCTTGCGCATTAAAGGGAGAATCCAAAGTCGTGACGTTTCGCGATAGTGGCGCCAATCGGTTTTGGTTGGGATTTCAGCTCTGACGATTTTTGTGACTTGCGCCGGTCTTTCCGGAAGGTAGCGATTTGAGTAAACACTCCTGGACCCTTAAGGTGGATTTATAAACTTGACGTTCCGTTTTGCCGGTGCCGGTGACGGTGGCTGGTAGAGTTAAAAACATTGAAGTGCGTAAGACCATTCATAGTTGCCGGTGACGGTGACGCATGCCGGTGGGTGCCGGTCAACATAAACCAATTTTATCTTTTTCCGGCGGCCGGTCGTAGCAATACTCGTAGTAATGCTCAAGAGCCAATCAAATCCGTTTATGACTCTCACGTGATATTGACAGTGACTTTGTGTGTTTTTTGGCCCTTTCTTATTTTTAGTATTGCATGTGAACACAGAGCAAGTAAATAGGCCGTCTCATCGTCCATTTTAGCAACAACAAAAAACAAATGATTAAAAAAAATAACATTATGAATATTGTGGTTATGTACTGTTTCTGCTAGTAGAAAAGAAGAAGACGAACGGCAGAGCGACGGAGTAACGTCAAGTTTATAAAAGGTTAATTGTGTCGCTACGACCGGCAGACGGCACACGTCACGGCCACCGTCAAACAGAATACCCAACGTCAAGTTTATAAATCCACCTTTATTCTTGAATTGCAGGGAGTAGAACTTGCGAAAGAAGTGGGTGTGGTTTTTTTAAAAATGTAAAACACTGTATTCTTGAAAAAATATTAAGGGAGGGAGTCACTCCCAAGAGAACTTGAAGTTCTCCTACTCGTGACCGAGAGAAGCAGGAAAACTAACCTAAAATTGTGTTGTGTTTGGTTGTACCTATTTGTTATATTATTTTTTTATGAAAAGTAAGCTAACGGTTAAATATGTAAAATAGATATGGAAAATTTTAATTTAATGCTGCGGAATGAGATTTTTAACGAGGATGTTGAAGCAACGGTGGCAGAACTGGCTATTGGGAGGGATGGTTTTGCCAAAACAAATTCATTTCAGTTATCTGACAGAAAATTTGTTCGGTTATTCAGGGTGGATAAGGACCTCTGTCATGATATAATTGACATGCTCACCCTCTTGTTAGCCCAACCCACAAGAACCTCTGCCCTATCCATACAAACCAAGATAAGTAGAAAAGTTGTAGCTAGTCGAGGCATGCTTATGTAGACTTCTATTTGTGATCTTAGACTGAAAATTTACAATGATTTTTAGGTACTTGCTGCTAGGTTTTATGCTTCAGGCAGCTATCAGGAAATTACTGGCTCGAACAGTTTTGTGGCCGTTAGCCAGTCTTCAATTAGTCAGGCCGCGCGTACACAAAATCCACTAAAACCTCTTTTTGTTTAGAACTTAATGGCCTCGATTTAAATTCCATTTTAATGAATCCCTAAATCCGTTCCCAAATACAAATTAAAATAAAAAAACGAAAAAAACAAAAGAGTGAGGTTATGTGGAATGTCAAAATTTGCAGCAATGCCATTGGCTAACCAACCTGGCAACACTGTTCCCCAATTTTGCTCCCTCCTTGATATTCTCCGGCGCGTTCAGTGTTTCAAAAATACGGCGCTTTGCTGCCGGTGAGATCAAATGAGGGACACTCCCCGAGAGCTCCCACGGACCACTCCCTTCTCTTGCTTTCAAGAATAGACGTCCTGATGGGCTTAAGATTTTGTAGCTACTTACGTAGAAAATTTTGGTTCGTGATAATGTGAAGGTGAAGAAGTTCTTAAAAATCCTAAAATGTATATAAATTTGTGGAGAGCACGCCCAAATTTCGGTTGTGTCACTTGTGTCTACTATTCTAATATTTGCATTCAACTGATGTATGATAAATTATGTAATTTCAATTCCATTTTTTTTTATTTCTATGCAAAAGGTAGATTTGAGAAAATGCAAATCAAACATTCTTTATTCACGATAATATTATGTAGTACCATATTTTTTAGGGAGGGGGGAGGTCATGCCCCAATAGTTCCCCCTGGATTTGCGCCAGAGTCGGTATATTATTTTTATGTCTTTAGATAACAAAACTACTAATAAAATAAGTATAGAGTTATGTGATATTTTAATGAGCTTTACTTGACACAGATTCTGGGTCAACGTGACAATAATTTATAAATTTCCAGAACGCTGTTTTACAGTAAATTGTTATTTGTTATGCCTAAATAAAATAATAATTTTTTTCCAATTTACAAAAATTAGCGGATCAGCCTTATATTTCTAACTGGACCTCTACGATAAAAAAAAATGATTGATACTATTGACAACAGATTTTCCAATAAATACCTACTTATCATATAAAAATGCTGTTATTTACCAAATAAATCAAATTCTTTTAAATTGCCGTACAGCCGCACGACGGATTTTAATTTTTTTTTTAATTTGAAAATAAAATGCATGTTATGGCGAATTAACAAAACAATGTTAATGTAACGTCGGACACAACCATTGTTTTTTTATTTTACTTGTTACTTTACTGTTCATCAAATGAAAGAGAAGAGCAAAATACAATAAATAGGATCATCAGGATCCCTTTTTACTTCAGTTTCAACTTGGTTTTTCACGTCATTACGTGATGCGTGCGTCCAAACAAGATATCAGTCTGTCAATTAAACTTTGAACGTGGCAGTCGACTATTGCAGTGGTAAATTAGTTGTGCGACCGTTCGGAGAGTACCTACTGATAATAATATGGTTTTTGACCTGTTTCGAACAAACCTTAAATTTACCTGCAAATCTATTTTTGCCAATTTTGAGGGTGTGTGAAGTTTTCAAATATATTACTATATACAGGGTGTTCATTTGAAAACTTCCCACCACGGATTTATCGAAAACCACTGATTAAAAGAACAAACGCCGAGACACGTCAAAAGATTTGCCAAAGGGGACAACTTTTTAACCAAAAAATACTTCACCCCCTTTTACCCTGCCCCCGGGGTCATCCCCTTAAAAATTTTAAATGACAAGGGGTATCAAGTAATAGCTTGTTTGAAAGTTCTTTCAAAGTGCTTTATTTTGACGTTTGACTTTTTAAAATCGGTCGATTCGTTTTCGAGAAAATTAGAAAAATCTTTATTTATCTTAAGTGTTCAAAAACCAACATAAACAGCAATTCGGAAGATTAGACGTGGCAGCAACCAAATAGCAACCAGACTTTTTTTCAGCCATCTATTTATAAGCACAGATAACATGGGCGAACTGTATTTTTATTCTTATACCTGTTTAGTTTTTTATAGTTGCTAAGGAAAAGAAAGAATTTAATTTGCTGTCAGTTACCTTTGTGACAATCTTGGGATAGTGAAAATTAATTTATTGATTCAGATTTTACTTCCAAAATGGTTTACACACTAGCCGAAAGAGTGGAAATGATTCTAATTTATGGTGCCCAAAATCAATGTGCTCGGCAAACTGCCGTCACATTTAACGCCAGACATCCGGAAAAGATAACTTCGCATAGGTATGTTTTGGACCTTGTTACTAAATTTACTCAAACTGGATCTGTTGCAAATAAAAAACGTAATCATCGTAGAGTTTTGGATGAAGCCGCTTAAGTTGAAGTTTTGGGTCATTTTGGCATAAATCCTAATACTTCGTTACGCAAATTTGTTAATGCGACTGGTATTTCATTAGGCTCTGTACACACAGTTACTAAATTACATAAATTTCATCCATTCAAAATGAAAATATTGCAAGAGTTAACCCAAGATGATTTCGATAGGCGAGTTGAGTTTTGTAAACAAATGACTGCAGCGATTAATGATAATACCATTCATGTAAAGAATATCTGGTTCAGTGATTAATGCACATTTTATCTAAATGGATTTGTTAATAAGCATAACTGCAGGTATTGGAGCAATAAAAATCCTCATGCTTTTGTAGAAGGGCATACTCAGTACCCCAAAAAATTAATGTATAGGCAGGCATTTTAGGAAACAAAGTGATTGGGCTATTGTTTTTTAATTGGAATTTAAATGGAGGCATTTATTTAGATATGTTGGAAAATACCATCAATCCGCTTATCACTGAAACCATTGAAAACCAAATCGAAGACGATGGAAACCCTATACTTGATGAGGCTGAAATATATTTCCAGCAAGAGGGCGCTCCTCCTCACTATGTTCTTCCGCTTAGGCAATGGCTAGACGACGAGTTTCCAGATAAATGGATAAGGCGAAGAGGGCCTATAGAATGGCCTGCTAGGTCTCCTGACTTGACGCCATTAGACTTTTTTCTATGGGGCCATTTGAAATCTATTGTGTTCACTCCCCAACCTGAAAGTTTGGATGAACTTCGTCAACGCATCATCGAAAGCTGCCATAATCTCCCAAAACATGTTTTTGAAAATGTCCGTCAGGAATTTGAACATCGCCTATATCATTGTTTGGCAAATAACGGGCAACATTTTCAACACTTATTGAAATAAAAAGTGATATTTTCGTGTGTTTTTTTTTCTATCTGAACAAATTAAAATAAATAAAGATTTTTCTAATTTTCTCGAAAACGAATCGACCGATTTTAAAAAATCAAACGTCAAAATAGAGCACTTTGAAAGACCTTTCAAACAAGCTATTACTTGATACCCCTTGTCATTTAAAATTTTTAAGGGGATGACCCCAGGGGGCAGAGGGTAAAAGGGGGTGAAGTAGTTTTTGGTTAAAAAGTTGTCCCCTTTGGCAAATCTTTTGACGTGTCTCAGCATTTTTTCTTTTAATCATTGGTTTTCGATAAATCCGTGGTGGGAAGTTTTCAAATGAACACCCAGTATATTTCATATGTATGTTTGGTTGCCTATCCTAAAGCCGTTCGTTGTAATGGATCAGCCGGCATGCCGACCCCAGCATGGGTTACTTGAAAAGTAAAGCAATTTATTTTAAGGCGGCTCGGTGTAGTATGAGAGGAATATGAGGTCCGGGCTTACAGGGGCGATATAAAAAGTGGAATGGTTATTCGCTAGCAGTTTGCGAGTCATTAATCAAATCAAATCAAATCAATAAATTTCTGTATGACGGTTAGTCTTACAGTGGTCATAATAATAATAGATGCATAACAATAATATGTATTAGTAAGAACACTCAATTAAAATGAAATAGATAAAATGTCTACAATAATTAAAATCGGTAGTCTTATTAGGTACATTACATGAACAGAATTCATAACAATGTAGATAAATAATAACAGTATACTGTCTGTTGTCTGTTGTCTGTTTGACACTGGGTCGGCAGTAGTCGGCACTGCCGACCCTGAAAAGCCGCCACTGCATAAAACTCAGTTCTTACATTATTAAGTTAATGCGCAAAGATTCGATTGCATAACCCTGAAATTGCAATCTTTAGTTCTTCCAAATTTTGATAAGGCACATTTTTATAAATACTGCTTTTAATGCGACCCCACATAAGGAAAAAATCGTTTTGTGAAAGATCAGGAGACCTATCTGACCAATTGATAATGTAATTTAATCTTATTTTGTATCCATCGAAAACGTTGTGGACATATTCCCTTACTTCTCGTTCATTGTGCGCACGACAACAGTCCATTGAAAATCAATTATTTTCATTCTCACAGGAGCAACTTCTTCTAATGCAGGTCAAATTTGATTTTCTGGAAGTTTCAAAAAAGTCTGTTTTCCCAAATCTTGTTCCAAAAGAAACGGTTCAATAATCCGATGTCCAAATGTGCCCGCTAAACATTTACCTTTTAAGGATATTGAAGTTTAATGTGTAATGTGAAGGTGCAATCGTCGGTAAAATAAACATTGCGTGAAAATTCCTTATCGTTATTTACCCTATCCACAACTTCAAAACAAAACTTTGCTCTTCCTATTTCATCATCTTCCCTCATTTTCTGATATTTTCGATATTTATTCGGATGATATTTATACTTAAGTTATTTGCGCAGTACTGTAGAGTGATGCTTTCCTACAGTCCAAGAAGCCTGGTGCTAATTCCATTGTTTTCTTCTACAAGGATTTCTAAATCTGCATTATTTTCTTATGCTCTATCATCGAGTAAATCATTATTTGCTCCAAGCATTTATTAATTACAGTACCTTTACTCTCAAAATTGCGGACTGTTATTTTCCCTGGAATGGGTGAGCCTGGAAACATCGCAAAGAACATTTCAGATACTCTCCCAGAACGATTTTCTATCTAGTGTCAATAAATCATTGTTATATTTTCTCGAATACTGTAAAGCATGTCGAAATTAATAAAAAAATAAAACGTCTAGTAACATTTGACATTATCATAATTATTACTGGTGGTTTAATTGAAATATGTATCGAAGCCGTATTGGATTTTTAGGAATTTTACGAATAGTTTTTCTAAATAACTTTTAATTGACCTATTAGAAAATAATAAAATTAGCATGCAAATCCGTCATACAGGAACCTTCAAAAAAGTGTCATTTAATTTTGATGTAATATTAATAGGGTAGCCAATATTTGAGGGTAGCAAAATTTACATGGGATTTCCTATGACCACAGAGAATATTGCATAGCTATATTTTCTGTGTTATGGCCCACTCTGGCAGTGATTAGTTCATAGACTGTGAAGATATAGATTGACCCTTATCTGAAATTTAGGCATTTAGGGCAGCAGGAACAAACATTTTAACTCCAAGTTGTTGGGATGAAAAATGAAAACGAAAGTTCGGCGTTTGTTCACTCTTGTCTAAATGGCGGAGGTAATTAATCATTATATTATTATTAGTTGGGTTACTCTTTGTTATTATTAGTACTTATTCAAATTATTTCTTCCATAGGGGGAGAGAGTACAGTGATATTTTTAGTTCGTGGGGATTAAATATAAGAAATTCTAAACTTCCGTGATGATAGCTAGTAACTTCTTAAAACTAGTAAGGGTTACACTTGTGAATTTGTTCATAAAGTCAACTTCACAATAATTTTTGACAATGTAAAATTCTTTTTTGATGTTGATGAAAGTATTGAAGTTATTCGCGAAGTTTTTAATTAATTAAATTTGTAGTCTTAATAGTACCTAGTTCATTAAGTGTTTCTTACTACATAATAACCTCGAAAGTATCGTTGTCATCGTTGTCAGAACTGTTCCCTCGTCTAAGGTTCCCAACGTCAAAAAATCGCCAAGAATATGTTGGCTGATTGTTGTGTGAAAACTAACCAAACTGACAAAAAAAAAATCACGAAGCAATGCGTGAATAAATTAAATAAAAAATTGACAAATCGTGTAATACGAGTAGGTACCTAAACCTACAGTTTAATGTCGTTGCTAAGTCATTTTCTTTTCAATTATTAGTAAACAGAACTATTATGGACGCTTATTAATTTAAAATTATTTTTTAAACTCATACAATTAACTCTGTTTTTTTGCGGGAAATATAAAAATTTTCATATATACAAACTTAAATGTTAAACGAGCAGACGTATCATTAAATCAACTAATTATACAATCACATTTTTACTCTAGACGACATAAGCCATATCGACTTCCTAGAGACGGGCTCCTATTAAGACCGCCCCCTCATCTATGGTTTACCATCCACTCATCATGTAATTACCACATTCCACGAAGATTACAAGGAATTGCTTCCCCGCTTACCATGTCTGCTAATTACCACATTCCACGAAGATTACAAGGAATTGCTTCCCCGCTTACCATGTCTGCAATCAAAGAAGCCCCCCTTCCAAACCCAGTTTGAAAAGGATGATTGTTGAACAGCGCCACAATCAATTAATAGAACTCCGACTCAAAAAGAAGCACATGCTCCCAATAATGTTGTCTGTGTTGAGATCCTCTTTGGTGTTGAGTCTGGTTTATAACAGCTGTTCCACACCTAAGGTTGAAGAGATGCAGGAGTGGACCCAACTATATTGAGCAGTTAAGTTTGGTTAAAGACAGTGAGAGTACGCAGAGGCCACGTATTTTTCTGTGGGCACTATTTCCCTTACGCAGCCTGCTTTTCGTCCATAGTGTTGACAACAGTAAGGTGGAGCCTGTACCGGTCCAACACGAAAACGCTGACTTTATTTTATTGCGAGAAGCAGCATAGTCAAAACCGAACCAGACATCGGGCTAGTGGAGATGGTGCGCTGAGGTAGTATTTGCAGTTCAATTATAGGAGGAAAACGTGCAGGTCGCAGGTCACAAAGAAAACGAACTACAAGCTTTAAAATATTAATGCGTATAATGAATAAATTGATGAATGAAACTATTTATATTTCTTAGTGTTGAAAATATAATTTTTTTATCATATAATAGGCAAATTTATAATACATATTGCTTTATGATATGAATCTTATTAGTGTCTTCAATTAACGGTTCTACAATTGTTGCCTGCCGGAGGATCTAAAAAAATCTTTCAACAACATTGTTTAAGCGTAGAGTTCAGTACCTGCCGCTCCTGAGCCCCTTATACTACAAGGAGAAGTGACGTTTTAAAACTATTTTTTCTACTGACGTTTTATAATAACCCCTTTTTGATTGTCGTTTTGATTTTTAAATAACCTCCTTTTAGGCACAGCGTGCTTAAAAGTTTTTTAAGCACGCTGTGCCTAAAAGTAATTATTTACAATTAAAAACAAAACACAGACTATAATTTTACCTATTTATTATAAATATTAAAAGTACAGTTAGGTACTTATATTATTAAAATTAATGCTTGGGTAACCTAAAACAGTACGTTGAGATATTTCTCTTTGTAGAATAGATGAGCAATAGAAACTAGAAATAGAAAATGAATCTGCAACAGCAATATCAATTAAACCCATGCCACTAGTAGAGCTGGTATAGTATAGTATAAATTGTTCTTACCGTCTACTTCTTTGACGAATCTTTCTATTTGTTTCTTGGAAAAAAACTTTCAAATTTTCGGGCTTATACCCCGTAGATTTCCTCTTCAAAAATGCAATTAGGTTTGTAAATGTCTTTATATCAACATTTTTATTCAAATAAACCAGTGTTCGAAGCATTGAGTAAGTACTCCACAATGTTGATGGCTTATAGATAAGCATCGGATAATCGTAAAACATATGCCAAAACGACTTTTTCTGATTATTTACCTCATCCATTATAAAAGCGGGTTGATTTTCACCTGATTATTCAGCGATAATCTCCCGCTGTCCGGTGAAAATCACCCTTGTCAAAAGTGAAAATCTCACCCGTCAGAAATCCAGCGATAATCTCCCGCTCTCCGGTGAAAATCACCCTTGTCAAAAGTGAAAATCTCACCCGTCAGAAATCGTTAGTTTTTTATTTGGTAAATAATCTTCAAAATACATTTCGGGATTGGGAAATAATCAGAAAATCATTCTCAGATTTTTTGCCATTAGGAAAATATTAGGAATATAGAAAATTAGGAAATATTAGGAAATCGCTCTCGGGCAAGCCCTCGAGCGATTTCCACGGCAAAAAATCTTCGGAATGATTTTCGATAATTTCCCTATCCCTTAATATATTACTACAGATAAGTTTTTTACTTTTTTTTGTTCACACCAGTTTTTGAATTTTTCGTATGTGCCTCATACAAACTTCTTGATTTTTGGGTAACAAGGTTCACCATTGCCTCACTTGTGGCATTTTCAATATCTGAGTCTTCTAAATCACTCATTTTTTACTTAATATTTGCCGCAGTTTTTGACAAAAAAATTCTTTCAAATCTTTTTTTGACAAATGCAAATTTTTTTGACATGAAAGGTGTAAATGAAAGACAGGTAATAAAATGTTTGGTAAAATAAATTAAGTTTTTTATTATAAAACGCCCGTAAAAAATATTGTATACCATTTGTTACGAAACAATGTCTTTTAGTCACTCTGACGTGTTGTCCAAGTCGGCTTCGCCTCGTACTACAATTTTCACGTCGGCGTCGCGTGCCTAAAAGACCCTTATTTCGTAACTTGTTGTATAAATAGCTATTTTTTTTTGAAACTATGATTTTCTTGACAATGTAATGTATGTATGCCGATACTTTGCTGTGAAATGGTTTGCCTACATTTTTACATTTACTGGCACTATCACTTGCATAGAATTATACGAGATTTAAGTGATGTGTAAGAGAATGTGTTTAGTTTTTGTGATTGTAAATATATACTTTTCTGGCTTATGTAAATCCTGATTGCATAGCTGCACTAATAAATTATTTGTATTTGTATATGCATGCATTCTTATGCATCGATTAAATAATGAATCCATGGTATAAGGGTTGGGTTTATATTTAAAAAAGTCTAGTAAGCATAATATGACGTATCTTATAATTTTGAACAATTAGGTAAAGCAGAGAATTAGATCCCTGCTTCTTGCGTTACTTTGTTTAAATTTATCTCAATTTAATTTAGATTGATTAAGATACAACTTAACAATGAAAAGAAAAGTTTCCTATACAAACAATATCCATGACAATTCTTGGAAAAGTGGTGAAAAAGAGAACGATGAAAAGGGAGATGGCGACGTTCAATAAAGCCTGAAGCAAACTGAAATAAATGATCTAGCCATTCGTTTACTCGGTCCTAAGAAGCTGGAGCACCGGTTATTTTCCTTTGTGCTTTCATAAAATGTTTTCCGGGCCAATTTTATTTTTCTCTCTGGATTATAAATATTTGCGACGAGAAAAAAGTCCCGAAATGTTACTAAAAATAATACTTTATTGGGGCTTAAATGATTTTTAAATGCATATATTTAAAAAAGGATTAAGTGAAATATACTGTGACAATTTATTTTTATAAGAAAGGGTGACACCACACAACGTTCTTCTTTTATGAAATTGTTTGATGTTACTTGTAGCAACTTAACCGGTTTCTGAAAGCATGTGATAAGAATATAATAGCGTATATTGTCGTGCCAACATCTAAGACGTTCACAATACCTGGATAAACACATAACAAAGGCATAGTTGGAAATCCTATAATCCAATATGTAATCTCACAGGAGCGCAATAAAAGGATATTCATATTCCCTTAGTAGATAAGTATATTTTGAGTTTTATTTAGGCTTTAGTCCATCTCTACAGGTTCTTTGTCGTTGTACCCATAGACATATAATGTCTACGGTTGTACCTACCTCTCATTTCTCTCATCTCTAACTTTGACAAGTAAGTACCTACATCTTCTTTTTTTAAACGTCAATGTTGTACTTACAATCTCTGGTAGTTTCTTAACAAATTTCCTTATGGCTCCTATACCTATCTGTTATCAAGTTGGAGATATTAGAATTAATTTCCATTTTTTTCGAAAAACATGACTTGCAAATACTGATATTTTTAAGTTCTGCGATACTAACAGCGGTATGCAAGACTTTTGATTTTAAGCTGGATTTATAAAACTAGTTTAATTAATCCGGATTGAGATGTTATGCACCATCACTGCGAATGAAGGGATTCTCAAACTCTTAGAAAAATATGGCAGTACCGCGAAAGTTCTAGTGCCGAATGATTTAAGATGAAAGAAGAACAATTAATAACCTCAATTCTGTTTGTTTTTCCGAAAATCATAGACTATTTTTCTATGCTCAAGATTTTCGGAAAAGGTAAAAGAAGTAACCTTTATTGTTTTGTGTGTAAAAGGTTAGATTTTCCACTTGTTCGTATCGTCAAAATAACCTGATCTAATTTAACTTAAGTGATAATTTTTAACGCCGTAGTTGTAGGATTAACTTTAATCTAGTATACAGTTGTTTTTACGGTGGTGCATACCAAAAAATCATTTTAAGCGGGATTAAAGAAAAATCTGGATTAAGGACGGGTGCTGCATACCGCCGTTTTAGGCATTTAAATTTGGTGGGGAGTTAGACAAAATGGAACAATTCTTATTGCTTCAAAATTGCCGACGTTTCTACCTATATTGTCTTTCTCAAGGCTATTTAAAAAACCGTTAATTTCTGTCAATAGTGATTTGAAAAATTACACTAAATACAATCTTCTCCATAATATGCAAACAGGGCACACAACATTATTTTATTACCCAAATATGCATTAACATGCATCAATAGCACAATAAGAACAATATAGTTCGAAACGTCGGCAATTTCGAAGTAATGAGAATTGTTTCATTTTGCCCTTAACCCACTAATACTGTGCTAAAACTACTAATGTTCTTAACAGACCACCAAATCCTAATTGCCATTGCCTTTTTGATATTTTGATTAAGGGAGAATAAGATAGTTTATAGCGTACCTCAGGGCCGTAGATAAGGGGGGGGTTTAGGGGGTTCAAACCCCCCCCCCCCCATAACAACGAATGTTCAGTTCTACCTTGTTAACCACCGTAAATTTTAATAATAATTCTAATAAATTGCCAGAGTTTTCTTACCTAAACCCCCCCCCCCCCATGGGTAACGCCTAGCTACGGCCCTGGCGTACCTACCTGCAGTGGCGGCTCTTATATAGGAGCACTCGAGCACGTGCCTCCCTAAGATTCAGCCCCACATCGACCGACAAATATTCACTATAAATTACATATTTAGTTTACAATACAATGTCTGTTACAAAGCAATTCTAACATGATTTTATAAGCTCCCTATCCAATTATCGTTTCGCTAACTAAATATTGTAGCAGGTCTCTAATCCCGAATGCTTATCGCAGGAAAAATGTGTTTAGTGGCTATCACTACTTGATATGGACGGTTCGCTTCCCGTAATAAATGCACCTTGTCGTCCCCATCTCTTTTTAGCGCACGGCTATATGTGAGCTTTCATTCCTCTCAAATGAGCACGTTTTTGCTGTGCTGCATGCCGCCGTCTTAATTTCGGATGATTTTTGAGAGATCGTTTTATATGTTTTGCTGATCCGTGTAGCGCGGTAAAACCCTCCATAAGCGCGGCATAGCTTGTGTATGTCATGCAGTGTTGCCAGACCTTCTGTTTTAACAGAAGATCTCCTGCTTTTGCCCTCAGTCCTGTTATTCTTTTAAAAAATGTTGCAATATATTCCTAACTTTAATGACTTAGTTACTGAGAAATTTGCTAAACCTAAAGACAGAAGAATGCATTTTTTGTTTAGACACTGTGTTTAATCAGTTCTGTTTTTTAAAAATATTTTTAGTTTTTTTATGTTGTCGTTGTTGACTTTTCTAGTTACTGCTTCCCAAGTATGCTGTATATTCGTAAGTTTTCAATTTAAATTTATATTTTGTTTTATTAACATATCTACGTACAAAAAGAACATACAAATTAGGAAAGCTTTTTACTCGTAAATTTGACACTTTACTACACAATATCTTGTGCTTGGAACGGAGGGGTGAAATAAAAGGAAGGGGTAGTGGTAGGCGGAGATATGCGCAAAATTTCGTTCTTTTTTTCTGCCATGCTTGATGCTTGTGAACCTCCACAAACTTCCGGCACGAGCCGCCACTGCCTACCTGTAGTTTGTAACTGTTACAGCAGGCTGCAGAGCAATATTTTGAACTAGTTTATCTTTATTTCACATGTTTACATAATTAACACAGGAAGACGATCTTGTATCGAATTAAGTGCTCGAATTGGACTTATTCACGAACCAGAACGCATTTCCCTTCAAAGCTTCCGATATTTTTTATTAGATAAATAAAAATGAAATTTTATTTTCTCAAAAAGAAGGCGACATTTGATTTTTTGCGTTAAAATCTTTAAAGAAACAAATTTTGAAGTAACATATTTGGGGGGAGGGGGAGGCGCAGGGGCCTGAGAGCCCTTATCCGGGGACCGTCCTACCGCCGGCCCTGTATACAGGGTGGTCTAAAACTAGATAACTTTGATAAGCTGCTAAAATTTGTTCTGCATTCTGCATTTATATATTTATGTTTTAGTCGGTCTACCAACCTTTGTCATATGTGTCATCTCACTGGGATTTTGTTATGGTTTCAATACTCTAGTACAGCTATACTCTAAGTGTGTTCCGCGGAACCCTAGGGTTCCGCGATACCTCTGTAGGGGTTCCTCAAGAATTTAGAAAAAAAATCAAAGCACCTCTCTCTGGTCGAACGTTTTGACTCCGCGGCCGCGCGTAGGTATATTTATTTATTTATTTGTATTTGTATAAACATGTGTTACAATAGCTGGTACAATATCTCATAAGTTTGGTATCAACATGTATACTTGTATACTTGTGAGCGCGCAGTCCCTTTGATAAAAGCCGCCTCTGAATTGTTTACAACGCAATTTTTATATTTCTCTTTTTATTTTTGCTTTTTGTTTATCAAAGGCGCCGACTCGAGTATTTTCGAGAATATTCGAGATCGAGTCTAGGACTAAGTATAAAAGCGGCGATCGCGCGTCGCGCCTCGTCAGTCAGTTGACGATTAGCGTTCGGAGCGATAAGTTCCTACCTACCTACTTACAAGCTCGCTAGCGAGAAACTAGTGTTCATTGTTCTACTGCCTGCTGTATTCTGTTGTCTCAGTTTTATACATTTCTTCATTGTACTAAACTTAGTCTCTTATACGCAGTAACGATTGTGCATTATTTAGACCCCACCATCCTGACGTGTAACATTATAAATAAAGAAGAATGGAACGTTGGCTTAAAGGTGTTAAACGTGTTGCAACAACATCTTCTAATGACGCTGAATGTTCAAAAGCAGTACGCGCGGAGAATATAGCAATCACCGATCCAGACGATGATGCCACGACGTCAAGCTCGACGGTTTCAAAGACGAAAAAAAGGAAGTATGATGAATCATATATCCGTTTCGAATTTGTTGATTCCAACGGCTTACCTCTCTGCATGCTATGTAGTAAACTGCTTCCTAATAGTTCCATGGCACCTGCCAAATTGCGCCGACATTTACAAACTGTACACCCCGAGTCTAAAGACAAGAATAAAGAATTTTTTGTTCGTAAAAAAGATCAGTTATTGGAAAGTCAAAAAAATATGATGCATGTAACAAAAACTATCAACGAAAAGGCCACGGAGGCATCATATTTAGTTAGCTATCGCATTGCACAAGCAGGTGAAGCGCACACTATCGCTGAGAATTTAATAAAGCCATGTGTATTAGACATAACAAAATGTATGCTCGATGAAAAATCTGCAAAGCATCTTTCTACTGTGCCGCTATCAAACGATACTGTTTCACGGCGAATCCATGATCTGGCAAGCTACGTCAAACAAGAACTAGTTACACGTCTACAAAAAACACGATTCGCCTTGCAAATGGACGAGTCAACTGATGTCGCTGGTTTGGCTATCTTGCTGGTTATCGTGAGATATCCATATGAAAGTTCTTTTGAAGTAGGCATGCTTATGTGTTCACCGCTGCTCACAAACACTACCGGGGAAGAAATTTTTAATAAAATAAATATATTTTTTGAAGAAAATAATCTCAGTTGGAACAATTGCATTGACATTTGTACAGATGGGGCCAAGGCGATGACAGGTAAAACAGCAGGAGCAGTGTCACGAATAAAAAATAAAGCGCCTAATTGTAGTTCCAGCCATTGTATTCTGCATAGACAAGCACTTGCGATGAAGCAAATGCCGTCAAATCTAAAATTAGTTATGGATGAAGCGGTAAAAATAATTAATTTTATCAAATCACGACCACTACAATCCCGATTGTTCTCATTATTGTGTGAAGATTATGGCAGCAAACATAAAACACTGCTGCTCCATACAGAAGTGCGATGGCTGTCTCGGGGTAAAACTTTAACAAGGCTATTTGAACTTAGAGCCGAGTTACAAATGTTTCTTTCAGCAGATACTTCTTTTAATTTGAAGGACCGTTTGTATGATAAAACTTGGTTGTTCCGATTGTCTTTTATGGCGGATATCTTTCAAAAACTGAACGAATTGAATTTATCATTGCAAGGTAAACAGACAATAGTGTTTCAGGCCAATAATAAAATAACTGCCTTCAAAAGAAAATTAGATTTTTGGATTATTTGCGTTGGTAAGAAAGAAATAGAAAGCTTTACGTCACTCAGTGAGTTTGTTAGCGATAACGACTCAGAAATGTTTCAAGATGATGTGTTTGAAGAATTGGTCCAATATCTCAGTTCGATGCGCGCATCTTTTGAAAAGTATTTTCCCGAAGAACAGAATACAAAAATGAAACTGAATTCATGGATTCATAATCCTTTTTTACCCAACTTGGAAAAGCCCGAAAGTATGTCAAACGAGATATATGAATCTCTTTTAGAAATGTCATCAGACACAAGTATGGAGTCACTGTTCAAAACGACGCCTCTCAACGATTTTTGGTGCAGAATCCGTGATGAATATCCAATGCTTGGCAAAATGGCTCTGAATATTCTTCTCCCGTTCCCAACAACATATTTGTGCGAAACAGGATTCTCAACCTATGCAGCCACGAAAACAAAATATCGCAATAGACTGGACGCCGAACCTAATATGAGACTTCAACTGTCTTCTATCAAACCTGATATCAACCAATTGATGAAAAATAAAAAACAGTTTCATACCTCCCATTAGATTTTTTCTTTTTTAATATCTTCTATTATTGTACTTGCCATGTGGTGAAGTAAGTAATAATTAGTAACTGTTACATTGTACTTTTATTATGCTTATTAATAAAGAATACACTTTTAAAAACTATTGTTTTATTGTAGGGTTCCATCAAGTATTTTGCTTCCCAAAAGGGTTCCGTCACCAAAAAAGTTTGAGAACCGCTGCTCTAGTACTTACATATAGCCCGTTCGTTCATCATAAGGGTTTTTTTAAGTATAGTCAATGACTTTAACTTCTGTTTGTTTATATTATTGCTTCATCAGCGGGTCTTCCATGGGGGGTTTGTTATTGAACAGTTGGTTCTTATTGAGCTGAGCAGGTACAATGTAGGGAAGTATTCACTTCTTAGTCATTTAATTATATTTATTCGCAAGCAAGTTAAGGTGCAGGCGGGGGGAGGGTACGAGGAATGAGCCAGTCCCTCGGTAATCTGTATGGTTTTAAAGGGTTTGAATGTATAGGGTAATTCCGGGAGAGATGGCCCAACGGTTGAGATGGCCCAGTCCAATATTTACCGAAATTTTAGATCCACGTTAGTGTAACTTTAGCCACCTGTTTTAAACGTGAACTGTATGTGTATCGTACACCATTTTTGGTTGATTTTTTTTCAATTTTGGGTAAGTTATGTTGAAACTATTATTTTATAGGCAAGGAAAATATTTAAGGTCTATAATAAAATTACTTTTTTGTTTCACCATTGTATTTTTTGCTCGTAATTGTTGCTAATCTTTATTATATGGTTCTTTGAGGTTATGTTAATGACTCGAAAGTTTTAAAATTACATAGAACAGTGGATATATTGAGTGGGCCATTTCTCCCCGACTTTTGGGAGAGACGGTCCAACGTCTATTCGGGTTAGTTGGCTCACGGGCCATCTATCCCGGACTGTAATAGCTAAACTAAAATTCTTGTGATGACTGTATATTTTTAATTTTAGAGTCATGCCAACAAAATATAATAGAAAAGGTACGGTACAAAGAGGAAAGTGAACTGAGGAAGATCTGTTTAATGCTGCAGAAGTAGTCAGAAATGGTGTAATGGGCTTTAGAGAAGCGTGTCGCACTTTTAACAACATCCCTCCTCCAACCTTTCGAAGACGATATAAAAATAATGATTTTAAGAAGAGAACTCTCGGGCTACCCTCTGTTTTTGGAAGACAAAAAGCTTGCCGGCTACGACGCACCACGCTACCACGCAGTTTCTTCAACCCTTAGACAGGTGTTTCTTTAAGAATCTCAAAGCATATTTTAATAAAGCCTGTAATACATTTGTAAAAGCAAATCCTACTAAAAAGATTTCTCGTTTGCAATTTGGACTACTGTTGTCGGAGGCGTGGTCGAAAGCAGCGACGGTTGATAATGCTGTTTCAGCTTTCAAATCAACAGGAATCTGCCCTTTTAATCCTGGGGCCATACCAGACTATGCCTACTTAGGGTCTGAAGAGGAAGTTATGAATAATACAGATAAGTCTAAATTTATAGATATAAATCTAAACTTATTGTCTTTTTACTTTCAGTTAACGCACCGGAAGCTAACCAATCCAATAATGAAGCGAACCAAAATTCAGATAAAAATGCTAATAAAACTCCTCGAATAGAAATCCAAGAAATTCCCTCTACGTCAGCCTTATTAGGTTTGAACAACATTGAACCAGAACCAGAAAATTATCCTGACGATCAAGACACTCCCGGGATATTGCTCAACAAATTTTCTCCTGTGCCAAGCACATCGTCAGCGAACATCCAGAAAGTAAGAAAAAGGGCAAAACAAGTAGCTGCTGTTTTGACGTCTTCGGACCAGATTGAAAAAAGAAAATCTTCGATTGAACGCAAAAAAGAACGAGAACAGAAAGAAATATTAAAGCGGAAGACCTACGGATGAAGATGTGTCAGATGAGTTGGAGACTCACTCTGACGATAGCCCAGATGAAGAAGACGCGACCGAATGCCTTGGGTGTGGTGAAAAATATAATGCTACCACGAAAAACGATGATTGGATTCAATGCATACACTGCCAGAGGTGGTTCCACGAAAGCTGTTCAAAGTATTTAAACCTTTGCGACCTGTGTGGCAAAACATTATCAAGAAAAAGGTGTTGAATGATAAAATTTACCATGGGTCATCTCACCCTACATGCCTGAGCCAACTAACCCACAGTATGTGGGAGAGTTGGCCCAGATAGCTATTTTGAAAAAAAATGTTTTTTAAGCTAGTTGTTTGAGTTTTTTCTTATATAATATTTATAACCTAATATTATACTATTTCTTATGTTAAATAAATATTTTGCGTTCATTTATCCTTCTGGATTTCAATTTTATTCCATTTTTAAAAAAGGTGAGCCAACTCTCCCGGACTTACCCTATGTGAGTGTATTATTAAGGGGTTTAGGGAAATGTCAGTCCATTTGTAGTAGTCCACTATAATTTTGTCCATGTACTCAGTTAATGTCGGTATCTGTAAGTCATTATGTAAAGTATGAGTCATCGTATAGCGGGACGCCCCCGTCATGATTCGTAAACATTTATCCTGAAACCTTTGAATTTTGAGAAAGTTTGTCTTCTTTATGGTACTCCAGGTGGTGATACCATATAGAAGTACACGCCGAACGATACTTTTGTAGATTAAAGTTTTTGTACGCAGATCCAAAGTTCTTTTTCTATTTATCAGGGCATAAATGGCACTCAGTTGACCGTTCGCTTTTTTTAAACGAGAGGCTGTGTTGTCGTTCCTGTACTTATATCCCTTGTCAGCTATAGGCTATGGAAGAAAGGTATTCAAAGTCGGTTCTAATGAATAACCTATTTATTTTGATTGAAGAATATATGATAAAATTATAAGAAGGACATCTAGAAAGTTTAATGAAATATATTGGAATCTAGCGCCAATGAAGAGAAGAAAATTTTGCGTTTTTTTAAAGTATTTGGAAGTAAACGGCAAAACAGCCAGTGTTCTAAGCACATATTTTAATATTGTCCGATGAATTTTATTAAATTTACCAGTGATTTTATTTTTTGTTTGACACATATCCCATAGTTAAAAAAATCTAATGGATTAAGATCTTGTGATCTAGGAGGCCAATTTCGATAAAAAACAGTGACGTGACATATGACACTACATGACACTACAAACCGACTACAATAAGTTTTCAAATATATGCTTAAAAGTCAGAAACTTGTTTAGTGACGAATACAGGGTGTTATTTAAGTGCGTGGCCAAACCTCAAGGGGTCGTTCTTGGGATAATTCTAAAAGAAAATGTTAATGTAAACATAGGTCCTATAATGCTTCGTTTTCAAGATACAGGGTGTTAAACTTTCGTTGAAAATCGTTTTTTCATAAATATCTTATTTAATCTTTTAGCCGCTTTAAGGGTAGTAAGGGGATAATTTAGCCTAAACTAGACTAAATTTTTTAAGTCCAGTGGCGTCTTGGAAGGCACAGACAAAAAAATGTTCGCCATTAATTTTTTTGCAATTTTTGTATTTTTTCCGCATTAGGCAACTAAAACTATGTACAACTCTTTTATTTTCAGTATTTTTTTCGTATCTTGCTTCGTTCTTGAGAAAATACATAAAAATAATTTTATTCCATGTCCATGGACAACAATAAGGACAATTTTTAATTATTTATAAAACACAATTTTTTTTAATGATTGCAATAATATGATTTTTATGTTTTTTCTCAAAACCGAAGCAAGATACGAAAAGTATGCTAAAAATAAAGAAGTTGTAGTTTTAGTTGCCTAATCGTCAAAAAATAGAAAACCTGCAAAAAAGTCAATGGCGCACAGTTTCTTTGTCAAAAGTTTTAGTCAAGGTGCCTTCCGGGACGCGACTGGCCCCTTACTACCCTAAATAACACTGACAAATTTTAACAAATTCGGCTAAAGGACTATTAAGATATTTACGAAAAAACGATTTTCTTAGAAAGTTTGACACCCTGTATCTTGGAAACGAAGCATTACCGGACCTACGTTTATATCAACTTATCGTCTTAGAATCACTCAAAAAATCACCCCTTGAAGTTTGACCACGTACCTACTTAAATAACACCCTGTATATGCTTCGATTAAATAAAGAATAAATTTCAGCAGCTTCTCAAATTAATTTAAATAATTCAGAGGTTACGAATCCCCCAAAAAAACAGTTGATGGTGATATCACATAGGGACATAGGATTTTATTTTCGGGAAGATTCTTAAACTCTGAATTCTTCAAATTTAAGGAGTTTCATTATTTTCCTAAACGATATGGATATACATATTTTTTTATTTTATTTTCGATGTTACGCCGCTGTGTTTTTCGCATATAAAGAAACGTGGGGAGGTCTCACTCGGAAATGGCCTATTTGTATCACAATGAGGAAGAACATGATATGCTAATTGCGCTTTGCACATTCCACGGTCGCCATTCATAAGTAAATGGAAGTCGGTTCGGACAAATAAGCGTATAATGGCCTCACTTATTGGGAAATGAATTAAGAATTATGTCAGGTTTGTCTCGATTTTTTTGTCTCGCATACCTAATATATGAGAGCTACTGGAGTACCGGAGAACATGTAAATAATTAACGTTGATGAAGTTACAGCTTACTAACTTTGAAATACTGAGGCACTGAAATTTAATTAAGAGTTAGGCAATGCGCGGAGACATTTTACGTTATGGCCAAATCTTAGTTTCAAGCAGTGGCGTAGCCACAGAGGGGCAAAGAGGGGGGCGAACCCCCCCCCGCTCTCCTTGGCCTGGCGCCCCCTTACTACTTAAATAATAATTCTTAAAAAACAAGATCGGTTTTATTTTATTTTTAGCAAAGAAGAGCGATTAGAATAAACTTAATAACACCGGTTTCGAGAGCGTCCCACCACATTATATTAATTTTTTTTACATAGCGGATTTCCCTTCATTTTTGGGGTCAGACCCCCGTTCCTTAGAAAGCATAAAGAAGGTGAATTCCTATATGAAAATTGGGCGTGGTCCTAAAAAATTTTTGTCTGCGGCGCTTTAGCTTCACAATCTGCCCCCTTCCATAGTTCGCCCCCCCCCCCCCCGTCCCAAAATGCTGGTTAAGCCACTGGTTTCAATATGCAGGGTAGTATAAACTATTATTATTTTGGGAACTCAAAAAATGTTTTAAGTCAAAATCAAAATATGCTTATTGCCTGGAAGAAATATCTTTATCGACAAAGCTTTTAGCAATTATTTTAATCGAAAATAAAATATGATATAGTAAAATTTAAAATATTAGAATAAAAAATGCAAATAATTTTGACAGATTAACATCAAAATATTCATTCATCAAACATTTGAAAATTTGACATTTTTGTAACATAAATTGATAAAGTGTCTTCAATCAACGGTATCATATCACAGAAAATATTTATATTTATATATAAAAAATAAATATATACAATACAAATTGAAAATACAAATACAATATATAAATATTGCGTAGCTATATTTTCTGTGGTCCTGTCAATGTTATTATTGGAATTAGCCTCCCAGAAAAAATTACCAATTACCAGTAAATTCAAGAGAATCCAAGCATTTTAAGATCTAGATCCAAATGAAATTAGAACTGCCACGACGACTCTTGTCAATAAGTGTTATTTCCTTGCGTTTTATTCAATTTTAAAAACGCCAACAAACAATACCATTAAAACTGCTAAAATATTTTTTTAAATTTACTGAATTCCTGATAAAATGGCGAGCTGAAAATTATTGGTACTATTTTATTGCTGCAGCTGGAATAAATACCGATTTTAATGTTGTTTCATAATTATGTGATCAGAGTCTTCTTGCCTTCTGTAGTGGATTAAAATAATTCTTATGTATTATACAGGGGTTTCCTAACCTCTCTGAAAAAATGAAAGAGGTGGATCCTCACCTTATGTTTCAATAGGAGTAGTATAAACGAGTTGTTTAAGGTGACCCCAGAAATAAAAATCCAATGGATTCAGATCCGGCCAGCGGGGTGGCTATGGGTGAGGTCCTCCTCTACCTACCCAACGAGCAGGATATTGTTGATCTAAATAGTTTCTAACACGTACTGCAAAGTGAGGGGGAGCGCCGTCATGCATGAGCCACATTAAAGTTCTCGTTCTTAATGGCACTGCTTCCATCAATTCTGGCAATTCATCTCTAGGGAAGTTGTAATAGGCATCACCAGTAAGTCGATTTGGAAAAAAATACGGTCCAACTAAGCTATCTCCGATAATCCCTCCCAAATATTAAAAGAAAAGAAAATGTATACTGGTGATGTCCTTCGATGATAGCATGAGGATTATCTTCCGCCCAAATATGGTTGTTGTAAAAATTTATGATGCCTTGTCTGAAAAAATTCGCTTCATCTGTAAATAGTATTTTTGCCGAAAAATGTGGGACCCTTGAAGAATTTTCTTGAAACCAGTTACAAAAATTAACTCAAGCTGGAAAGTCTCTAGGCAACAAAGCTTGCACTCTTTGTACGTGATAAGGATAAAGTAAATAGTCCTTTAAGATACTCCATACTGTTTTGTAACTCACATTCAACTCGTTCCCGATTTTCCTCGTACTAGTGCCTGGAGATTCTTTCACCATGTTTAAGACCTCTTCCTCAAGTTGTACGGTTCTAACTGTAAGTGGTCGGCCGCCTATTTTGCTTCTTGCAAAGCTACATGTTTTCTCCAACCTGAGGTGCAATATTGTAAATGTTTCCGAACACGGTACTCGATCGTCTATTAGTGGGCTTTCACACTTACGGTTTTTTAACGTAACCGTGTACGGCTACGGAGCCGTGCTTAACTGAAACACATTGTAATCAATGCAAGCCTTCACACAAGACGGTTTGTTGCCGGAGCCTTACACGGCTGCCGTCGCAGCACGGTGGGTTGACTGCAACGACACGGCGCCGGAGCCGTGTACGGCTACAGAAAAACAGACAAGTATATACAAGCATGCACACGTGCCGTGTGTTGATAACTGTTGACACGCATATTTTATAATTCAGTATGGTTTTCCTCTTTGTATCGTACAGGTCAACACACATTTTTGAAATAACGGAAATAATCGAAACTGCCAACAGACATTCGAAAGTAATTAAAAAATTTTGAACTATCCTTTCGTATCTCGTGAAACAATGTTACAAATTCGCCCATCAAACGACGACGCCATAGCATTATTAACAATATGCGTCTTTTTCGTTCATCCATCGTAGGGCAACTGACAACTGCTTTTAATTACTATTATTAAAAAAATTCTGCGCCGTGCCGTCTACTAAAAACCTTGTGGCGTGTGAACACAAAGCAAATTAAACTACGGTACGGCTACGGCACGGTTACCGTTAAAAAACCGTATGTGTGAAAGAGGCCTTAGGAAGACGTTCTGCATATAAACGTCTCGCCTCTAGCGCATTTCCATTTGCCAAACCGTACATAAAATGAATTTGAGCCATTTCTTGATTGGTAAACTCAGCCTTTATGAAAAGTATGTAATGTAGTACAAATAAATTCAAAAACAATTCAAAAGGATATTATTTGAAAGATGTTAAACAGGAGACAAATGTTACGGAGAGAACAAATGTGGTTGCCATGGAACGAAGCAAAGCCTACTCGTATCATTTGAAGCAACATAATGATAAAAATACGAAAAATAACTAAAAAATTAAGGTACTCTTTTACCCAGATCCCCGCCAATGAACTAATTGTAAAATTTAAAATTGAAAGTAAAGTGCTCTAATTCCTTATGTTTATTAAATATCATTAGAATATCGTTTGGCATTAATTAATAAAATGAAAAAAAAAATACAAATTTTCTTTTGAAAACGAAGCGACATGCGAAAAACTTTTATACCACATTTTCGTCTTAAAATAGGGTAAAGATTCACCTACTTCATTTTTTCAGAGAGGTTAGGAAACACCCTGTATGTATAAATGTGTGGGTAGCAACAAACATGTAGAACATAATTAAAACATTTATTGAACTGTTATAGGTATAGTACATTAATTTACATATTATAGTGCTGTAGTGGACGGTAAATTGTATGTTCTGTAACGCCAGGTAAAACTTGGCGGGTTTAGATTACTTAGCAAACATCCTGTAGGTACCAGTTTATAGGCCACTCAGTTTTGTTTTGACGAGAACTATACAGTTTGAAACTGCAGGTTTTTAAGCATTAATAATTTGGTCTTTGATAGTTTGATCTTCCAATCCTTATTATATTGTAAGGATTAAGATATCATCAAAAGGTAACCCAACTAATTGGGTTATTTATATAAACTACCAAAGCAAATAAAACGACTTTTTTAAAGAGAATGATTGTAACGATTAGTTGTGTGATATTTTTAGGCGTCAAATTCAAGCAAATATATAGAAATTGGTTGAATTGGACCTCCCTTTCTCCTACCCATGTGCGATCCCTAACAAACTACCCGCAACCTTTTTTTTTTATTGTTGATATGTTCTGAAACACTAGAATACATTATAACAGGCAAATAGCTAGTACATTTTTAGTTAAAAAACAATAATTAAACTCAGGCTGAATCGTTAAAATTTTAAGAAACATCATAAAATTTAAAAAAATCAAAAATATCATTTTTTAATTAATAAATATTATTTTCTTCCTCGTTGGTCGCAATCTCCAATATGTAGTCCCTAAAAAAATCATGCACAAAAGTATGAACAGCTGAAACAGCTCAGTTTGCTTAATCAAACTGGAAACAGTTAAAGGGCTCTCCGTTATTATGGCATGCTTATTAATGCGTTAACTTAAACTCGAATTGAGCATCATTCACTCAATAGGCTCAGTTAACTCACAATCAGTATCACTTATCTCGACATGATCCTCAATAAATGGCGGCGGACCCCATTATATAAAATCATAATTGCCGTCTCGTCTCCTTTCTCCTTGTGTCATAGACTACTTTAAAACCACTTGTGCAAGTTTAATAGTTTCAGATAAGATGTCGCTGTGTGTTATATTAAATATTTAAATAGTTTGTAAATGAAACAATGCAGTCTTCCTCCACAGTTTAATAATTGTAAAAACAAAATAATAGTTCCCTACATGCAGGGCCGCAACCAGGTATAGGCAGAGTAGGCCCATGCCTAGGGACGCAATCCACAAAATCATAAATACAATTATTCAATATCAAGGCGTACAAAGCTAGGATATTGCAAGAAAATCCTACTGCAAGATTTGCCCCTTGCTCTGCACATAGTTTAAATTGAATGGCATTACACAGTGTTTTAGTTGGAATTATTCAAAATGTATTTAATTTTTTTGCGGATTTCACGGTACGCTGGAATAAATTAAAAAATACAATACATATTAGCGTTAAACGCACTTATCACTCAATTTAAATTGGTTTTGGAGGGACGTACTGCAAGAAAAACGTTTCAGCATCTATAGCGAAGTGTATAAAGTGTGAAGGTGCTTTCCATACAACGTGTGCCCTAAGAATACTAGGGCTAATTGCAGTGGGAAAGGATAATCTGGTTAAGTGCTGTGAGCGCCGTGAAAGTGAGGTTAATGGTGACAGTTTCGTTTCAATCGATATCTATAAAGAAATGATAAGGCAAAGGACGAAATCATTAAATGCAGGGAGATAATCATAGTTGAACTGAAAGATAAGGAAAAATTGTTTGATGTTTCAATATATTCTGGTGAAACAGTAATTGGGGCAAGAAATTTTCAAAAAAATCTTAAAAATTTGGACTTTGTAATTTTTTTAGTCTTTTCGTTATCTTTATTAGATAAAATTAATGAAGTAAATCTCTTACTTCAGAAAAAGGAGTTAACATTAGATACAGCATGCAAACACATTAAATAAGGGTTGTGAAAGAAATCAAAGCAAATGGAGATGGTTATTTTGAAAAATCTGAAAAAATGCTTTGCAGATTTGTCAAAAATTGGCAATTGAATTGGCAACTGAATACACGGAAGTTCGAAAAAGAAAAATTAAAAAAAAAGAGAGATGAGCTTGCTAATAATTTTTATTTCATTTTTAGAAAGCGCAGTTTTACTAATCCGTTTCTCAGCAACCAATTCAGATGCACAAGCTATTTTCAAGAACGAAGTTTTCCAACAACTGCCGGAAAGCAACTAAACATTTCAAATTTTTGAAACAGTAAGGTACAGGTAGTTTACCCTATCATACACTCGTTTTACTTAAAAAAAGTAATACATACCTTATACAAAATAATGTCTGAAATGAAAAAGGATGATTTCATCAGAAAATTTTGAATAAAATGAATGAAATAAGTAAGATATAAAGGTTTACATGAGATTTGCAGTGATTTCAGTTTTCTTAATGAAGCAATTCTTTCCAAAATGAGTCTTTCTGATACTGAAAAATTCATTAAAGATTTGTGCGCTAAATATCCAAACGACTTTAATTGTAACGAATTTATTCAGGAAGCAAAAAGTTTTAAATTTCAAGCGCAAGAACTTTTTGATTTCCAGTGTCAATCTGCATTGGAAATGTACCAAAACCTACATAAATTTAAGCTACTGGCAGAGTATTCCAATTTTGCTACAGCATTACAAATTTTTCTTACAATTAAAGTCACCAGTGCTTCTTGTGAAAGATCGTTGTCAAAATTGAAACTTATAAAAAATTATTTAAGATCGACCATGTCCCAAGAAAGATTATCTAATACTGCCATATTATCCATAGAAACGTTTATTGCAGAATCCATTTCTTTTAATAAATATATATCAAATTTCGCAACACAAAAAGTCAGAAATTATTGTTTGTAAAATTATCTTTCCAATCAAGTATTTAAGTAGAGCGTAGAGTCTATTATATTAGACTATTTATACACACACACATTTCCAATATTTCCATTTTTTTTTTTTGGTTTTTTTTTAGCTTTACAATACATATATAATCTTTTCTTATTATTAAGTAAGGTTAATAATTAACTGATAAAATTTTTTTTAAAACCAAGGAATATTAATAAACTTATAACTTATTTAATAAAAAGTAAAAAAAAGTTATACATATAAATTTTGTGCGTTCTTTAAAAAAATGTTAAGGTATCCCCCTTCCTACTGCAGCGTATTTCTTTAGGGGGCGCAAAAAAGAAACCTTGCATGTAGTAGAAAATCACCTAGTTACGGCCCTGCCTACATGTTTTCTTAATTAAAAGTATAGCTACTTTTTACGGGCTACTGAGAAAAACAAAAGTATAGACATACGTCTCGCTTAAGGAACAAACATGATTAGCAGCAATAGCAGGAGCATTTTAAGTTCTACAAACGCTTCATAAGGGCGTTACAAGTAGTATTGCGGGGGATGATACGGATTTCAATCGAAATCCGAGAAAAATGAATATTTATTATACAGACATTTATACTAAGAGTACACAATAAATTTTGTATTTATCAAGTTAATAAAGTAGGTTAGGTCAAGTCCTTTGTATTTGGCATTATTTGTTATTTTACTATACAAGGTGAGGATTTTAAAGTGTTGCATTGCAAAATCCGAAAAACGACTGGAAATATTTTATTCAAATTTTAGGACGCCAATATACACGGTGTTTTTGAAGTACGGCACGGAACTTAAGGGGGTGATTCCTTATGATATTCTAAGAGAAAAAGTTCACATGGACATGTGTCCGGAGTTGCCCCGTTTTTCATATACAGGGTGTTAAAGTTTAAAAAAAAAATCGGTTATTTTAATTTTTTTAAATATCCTTTCCCCAATTTTGTTTAAATTTGGTACCGTTTATTATAATGATAAGCGGCTTAATTAGACCTAACTAGATTCAATTTATGAAGTACAGTGGCGTCCTGGGGAGCACCTTAACGAATTTTCTTGACAAAAAAATGTACGCCACTGACTTTCTTCTAATTTTCATATTCGTTCTCTGATTTACCACCTAATAATAAAACTTTTTTGCTCCCTGAATTGTTTTCGTATCTTCGTTTTCGAAAAAAAAAATAAAAACCACTTTATTGCATGTACAGGGTGGTCCACGTAAGATGACCCAGTACCTTTTTCGGAAACTGTAAGAGTTATAAAAAAAAGTTGAATAGAAAACTTAATTGATTGTGAAGAAGTTATTGTTTTATTATGTTTTAATGTATATATAGGGTTAGTCGTTTGGCTGGAGTTGATAACAACTTTCGTTATTTAAATAGAACACCCTATATCGTCGCTCACATTACGTAGGGGCCTATCTCGATATTTGGCAAAAATGAGTTATACCCATATAAAGTCAGGGGAACAGTGCCTTAACGTTATGACGAAGTGGCATATCTCAATAGTACATCGTTTTTATTTTATAGCATTATCATGGTCAGGCCTATCTTGAATTATCCATAAAAATATTTTTACGTAAAGACCAAAGTTAAGATTGGCTCCTAGCTATATTTTTTGTATGCGCCTCACTCGGCGAATCTTAACATATACCTTTACGTTATAAAATATTTTTAAAGGATGGACACTACTTTGCAGATAGGTCTTATTAAGTTATTCTTTATGGTAATTTTATTTAACAAATAAAAGACAATTCGTAAGAAATTAAATAAATAACAATCCCATTTTTAATTTTTATGCCTCTACAGTCTAGAGAATAAATAATTAGATATAACAGTAGCTGTTATTAAAATTTTAACTATTTTGCAAATTGGTGGTAGCAAGGAACAATATAAAATATTGCAGCCCTGCAATTTTACCACCGCGACATGCTTAGAAGAAGACCGGGTTAGTGTTAAATTATATTGTGTAGCGGGAGGTGCGTCGAGACGTTAGTTAGCAAATCGACAGAAAAATTATTGTCAAAACAAATCGGTAAGTAAGAATAGTATATTGCTATTCAATAGCATTACAAAAATGGCTCATTTCAGATCCTCTTTTTGAATATAGATGTTCTTGTGGAGTGGGATGATAAAACTATCAACTGTGTGGATGTCGGCAGCCTAAAAACTGTTAAGAACAATGGAAAATTCAAAGTAGGCGAACGAGTGAAAATGTTTTTTGAAAACTTATGGTACTATGGAAAAATTGTAATGGTTGAAGGGCCATTAACCAATGAATGTTCTTCTGATTTATCGGATAATGTGCCTCTCCCCAATAAGACTGTTCCTCAAGAGTGTTTGGATAAAAATTGTGACTCCCATTCAAACTCCTCTTCTGATGATAATGTGCCTTTAAGTAATTTAATATCTTTGTGAAGAAAATTTGGAGGCACTGTAACGCTTCCGAAGTTAAACGAAGGACCCAGGCCGATACCTTTATTAAAATACAATGACCTAATGGCACTATGTACGGGTGATAAGCCTGTTATTAGAAGTCCTGACGATATTTTGTTTTATAGTTCTTTACCGCACACATCAGTGTGAGTTTAGGTTAGCATTCGTGTTTGCTTTATGTATTTGTTTCAGTTTAGGTTTGACTGTAATTATATTATGTTAAGAAGTTTCTTGTATCCTTTTTATAAAATAAAGATGTTTAAAGTTTAAAAATTTCACTCCATTTTTCTTTGAAAAACAATATCAGAGGGGCCTATCTGGTTTGATGTGTAAATAAGAATTTGTTATTCTTTTTACGAAGGGGCCTATCTTGATTATTATTTAATTTTTACAAAACACGTAAACCTTCATTAAAAATAATGATGTCTCATCATTCTAAATTGATTTATCTAGGAAACTATAAAAAAATAAAGCAAAAAAAAAATTAGTGTCAATGCTATATCCAAAATGAACACCATTGATTTCTTTAAACCGCTTTCCTGAAAAACTACAAAAACCGAGTTAGGCCTATTCGTAATGTGAGCGACGATATGTTACAATACATTAGGATTCTACATAAAATAACAATTATTTTTTAATAAGTGCACGATAAGTCTAAGCTTAATAGTTTCCGAAATATCGGCTTTTGAAAAATGACATTTTTGAATTTTGACAGCTTCTAGCTTTCTAACGGTACGTCTTAGGTCAAACCGGCTTACGTATCCGTATCTTACTTTTTTATTAACTTCACAAAAGTGTTAACTTCCGGTTAAACTGGATATAACTCGAAAGCCGAAAATATAGTACTTCCGGTTTAACCTGAAATTACTATTTATAGGAACACAATAGAAAAGTAAGATAGCGACATGTAAGCCCTTTTGCTATAAGATGTAGTACCGTTAAAGAGCTAGAAGCTGTCAAAACTCAAAAATGTCACTTTTCAAAAGTCAGTATCTCGGAAACTATTAAGTTTAGACTAATAGTTCTCTTATCAAAAAAGAATTGCTATTTTATGTAGAATCCAAAAATATTGTAAGCAAAAAACGAAAGTTGGTATCAACACCAGAAAAACGACTTACCCTGTATGCACAAAAATATAATAAAATAAAAATCTTTTTAGAATTAATTAATTTTTCAATGGACTTTTTTATACAGGGTCGTTGGTATGTATGGAAACGGTCGATTATTTCTTAAAGTAAAACAGCTAGCAAAAAATACTTAGGACAAAAGTTTTAGGGTTCTTTAAAGTCTATAAAAATTTTAAAAGAATAAGTATACAGGATGAGTCAGAAAGCCGTGGGAAAACAATGTTACCTTTTTTTTTAATGGAACACCCTCTGTCTTAGAATATTATTGGATTTAACATTAAATTACAATTATTTTTTAATAAATACATTATAAGTCTAAACCTAATAGTTTCCGAGGTATTGACTATTGAAAAATTACATTTTTGAACTTGCTAACAATCACAAACGTTTTGCGCGCTTGGTGGATACGCACCTTTAGAAGACGTACCTCTACAAACAAGAACTAATATGTGGTTAATGCACGACGGCGCCGGCGCTCCAGCTCATTTTAGCCTAGTTGCTCGTCTACCTCGACAACACTGCCAAATTGCTGGATTGGACGTGCAGGTCTCCAAGGCTATTATTTACGGGGTAACCTAAAGTCTCTTGTATACAAGACGCATGTACTAGATGAGGACAACTTAAGAATTCGAATTATTAAAAGTTGCAATGCGATACGAAATAATGCAGGCATTCTTGAACGTGTAAGAGAATCAATGGCGAGACGATTGCAATCGTGCGTTTTATCAGAAGATGTCCATTTTCAATATTTGTTTTGATTAAAGGCTTACACATAACGACGCGGCCACGGCCACGGTAGCGGTGGCGGCCAATCTAAACACATAGAAATAAATTAATGAAATCATACCAGCGCGGACAGGTCTAGATCAAGCGGCCTAGGGCAGCGTTCTAATATGCGGTGACGGTCAAATACAACGCGTCAACTTTGACTGCGAGAAGTGACAGTAGTAATGGCAAATAACATAATAGGATTATTAATAGAATTTGATTTAAGCCATCCAAATTATAAAAATGTAAGGGATAAAAACAAAGTGTGGGACAAAGAGCTAATAGTAACAAAGTCTCGCTTCTTCCACATCGTCTATCATAATAACAAATAATAGAAATAAAAATGAAACCTGGACGTTTCAAAATATATGTTCGTATACATAAAATCTGTAAACGGCAACTACCTTACAGCTCCACTCACCGCTTTGGTGTGAATACGCCCGACCGCTAATATGATCGCCACCGCGGCCGCTACCGCTACCGTGGCCGTGGCCGCGTCGTTGTGTGGAAGCCATAACTGTTGCATTTTTTTTTGTATCATTTTAAAAAAATTATTTTATTTTTAATTTAAATGTTTTAATTAACTTTAAAATACATACACTATTGGACAAAAGTAGAGCAACACAGTGCTTTTATTTCTTTGAGTTTAAAAAATTAATTATATGATTGTGATCCCCAGCTAATTAATTAAATATTATCCCCACAATATTAGTAATTTTTCACAATATTTTGATACACTTTAAACAAAATGAAGGTAGAGAAATATTTATAATTATAAAAATCGACAAAATGAAGTGCGACAAAAGTAAAGCAACCAATTGTGTTAACAGTAGTATTTTATTTTACATATTACGATAAAAAACCATTAAGCACATTTAATAATTACAATAGCTAGAAGTCGAGCTAGAAGTATTATGTTAATAGTTAATAGAATATCCATTATTTTTTATTACTTGCCGACAACGTCGCGGCATTGAGGCAATCAATTTTTAAAAAGTACTTTCGGGAAGGTTTGTCCAAACTTCATTGATTTTATTTACCAATGATTGTTTATTTGGAAATAATTGTGTACGAATTTCACGTTCAACTTCTTCCCATAGATTTTCAATAGGGTTAAGGTCTGGGGATTGTGCCGGCCACTGCAAAACCCGAACGTTATTTTCTTGAACCACTCTTGAACAATTCGTGAAGAGTGTTTTGGATCATTATCCTGTTGGAAAATAAAACGCAACGGCATTTCCCACTCTGCATAAGGCAACATTACATTTTGCATTATATCTCTATAGACAAATTGATCCATGGTGTCATTAATGAAGTTTAAAGGGCCCCCCCATTCCATGAGAAACAACCCCATAGAAAAACACTGCCTTTGCCATGTTTAACTGTGGGTGTAGCGTATTTGGGATTAAACCTTGTGTTGATTGGCCGTCTTATTCGCTTCATTCCATCAGAATTGAAATTTTTATAACGCGTTTCATCGCTAAACAAAACTTTTTTCCACTCGTCTACTGTCCAATTTAAATGTCGACGTGCAAATTCAAGCCCAGCTACTCTATTTCTTTCCGAAATAAGGGGCTTTTCAGCCGGGCGTCTACTAAATAACTTTGCGTCTATCAACCTTCTTTGAACTGTCCGTGGACTAACCATAATTTTAGGAATTTCAGCAAAAATCTAGGTGCAGACATCCAAGGATCGTTTTGAGAAATCCTTTTAATGCGTCTGTCTGTCCAAATTGTAGTTTTTTTCGGCCTTCCCAATTTCGGTAGATTCTCTAAATGTCCCCTTTGAATGTAACTTGAAATTATTTTGGATACGCGGTATCTTGGTAAAACAAGCCGTCTTGAAATTGTGGCTTGTATTTTGTATTGTACCTTCCAAGTGTGCATTCACTACTCTCTGCTTTAATTCTTTCGAAATTGGAATATCTCTTGGCATGATTAATACAGTACAGAAATATTAATTAAACATAAAATAAACTCTCAAAAATACTATAACCTTTACTTTTACTAACACCTTTCTTTTTTAGGAAAATATTAAAATGTTGCTTTACTTTTGACGCATTACAATACTGTATTTGAAAGTTTACGTCAATATCAGTTCATTTGTTTTGATTGTGGGAAAAAGCTGTTGTCGCCGATAACAGAAGCCTACTTTGATATTTAAGACACGATGTATTTAAATACGATATCATGCATTTAATATTATAAAATGGTTTGATGGTTGCCTTAACTATTTAAGAAGCCTCTTAAAGGAAACAGGCTGTGGATGCAAAAAGGATGAACCGAGGCGAGGGCTTATGGAACTTTCCTATGTAGCTTTCAAACGATTGGTATTTTTGAAGGAATATATTATAGAAAAAGAAGCATTCCTGTACCAATTCGTTTTCTTGGATAAAACATGGATTTTTCAGAATGGTAGGTACCATTGGTCGATCTTCGCAAGATGCAAATAAAAGAAGTGTTAGATCTACTAAAATTGATGGTAAAATGTATTATGCAGTCAACAAATATATAAACTATGGGAAATTTTTGTATATTTATCTTGTTTTTATGAAAGAAAACTGTAATTCCCTCACTCGGATATTTTGGTTACAAGCTGGCAACACTGTTGATATTTGACGTCACTCGAAGGGTATTACGTGCATCGGTTTTTGTTTTGCATTAAGTATACACACATATACAGGGTCGTTGGTATGTATGGAAACGGTCGATTATTTCTTAAAGTATAACAGTTGGCAAAAAATATTTTAAACAAAGGTTTTAGGGTTTTTTAGGGTCTATCAGAATTTTAAAAAAATAAGTATACAGGATAAGTCAGAAAACCGTAGAGAAGCAAAGTCACTTTTTTTTATGAAACACCTTATCTCATCTTAGAGCATTTTTGGATTTTACATGAAATAACAAGTGTTTTTCAATAAGTGCATTATAAGTCTAAACCTAATCCTTTCCGAAATATCGACTTTTGAATAATGCCATTTTTGAACTTTGACAGCTTCTAGCTTTCTAACGGTATGTCTTAGAGTAAAACGGCTGACATGTCTTTATCTTACTTTTTTATTATCTTCCAAGAACATCAACTTCCGGTTAAACCGGAAGTACTGTATTTCCGGCCTTTGAGTTACATCCGGTTTAACAGAAAGTTGACACTTTTAGGAAGATAATAAGAAACTAAGACAGGGATATGTAAGCCGTTTTACTCTAAGACGTACCGGTAGAAAGCTAGAAGCTATCATTTCCAGTTTAAAAATGTCATTTTTCAAAAGTCGATATCTCGGAAACTATTATATTTAGACTTATAATGCACTTATTGAAAAAAAATTGTAATTTTATGTAAACTCCAAAAATAAGATATAGGGTTTTCCATTTAAAAAAAAAATTACTTTGTTTCGCTACGGATTTCTGACTCATCCTGTATGCTTATTTTTTTTCTTAAGTCTAATAGACCTTAAGAAACGCTGAAACTTTACTTTAAGAAATAATCGACCGTTTCCATACATACCAACGACCCTGTATATTAATACATTTTAATCAAGTCAGTCAAAAACCCTAAATAATCCTTGCTTTTCTTGCCTTTTTTAATGCAAATTCTGTTATAATATCTGATACATCATCATTTTCCGAAATGTCCTTTTCAATACTAATAATAGATAAGTCTGAAAGCCTTTCTTGTCCCATTGTTGATCTCGAATAATTTTTTATTATTTTAACTTTTGGAAAGCTTCTTTCCCTGCTAGCCACAGTCACAAGTAATGCTAAAAAAATTCGTATGCAATAACTGAATTTGGAAACAAATAGATGAGGTTATTTGTAAATAGGTAGGTATTAAACCACATTTAACGCGTATCTTTCAGGACAAATATAGGGTGCAACGTTGTCAATTTTATCGCATAAATCTTCAGCTATCATGTTTTTTATTTTTAGATGTATCACTATCCACAGATTTACATTTTGTAGATCTATTTGATTTATCTGCTTTAGGAAAATTATTTAGGTCGTTGAGAAAATTGAAAACTGTGTGATGTTGTTTTATTTGTTCGAACCTTTCTTCTATTTTTGATAATGCAGTGTCCAATATTACAAAGTTAAAATTAATTTGTTGGAGCCTCATCTTTACATTCGTAGTTTTCAGTTGTTGAGATTGACAGGTTTAAAATTAATATAATGCAAATTATCCCGGTGCATGTATTTATAGGCTCAGGACATAAATGAGTATTTTCCTGCAACCTGACAAAATCCGCCCGCACCGACGCGATGCGATTTGATGATGGGTTAAAACGTGTTATAACAAAAACGAACAATGTACTCCCCAACTGGTTGCGACGTGAAGTAGCATTTTTAAAATCAATGTTGTTTTGTTTATTTCTAGTTATACTTGTTAAATGCATTTTTAACTCTAAGTAGTTACCTAGTATAAGGATAGTATTTTTATATTGATTACTTTACTAACTTTACTAACACCTACGTACGTTTTTGCCACGTTTAACAAAATCAACTACTACCCTAAAGGGAAAACAGGATGAAGTCGGCATTATATTATGGCCGTCGCGTCTTATGGCTATTTCTCGTAAATTCTTTGGTTTTACCAATTCCATATAATGCCCACAAGGGCAGAACAGTGGTGCACTTACGTCAGCCGCTTGAAAAAGCCCCTGACTATGCGCCCTTCACTTTATTTGGCCCTTCGTATCCATAATATGAATTATATAATATGATAGTATAGAAGTGGGGGTGATAAAACTACCCTTTTCCCTGACAAGATTGTTAACATAAAAACCAATGAACACATGTGCACGCAGGAGGGGAAAAGTAAATCAACTTTCTCATTTTCTTCTATCACACGGAACAAAGTAGGCTACGGTAATAATTGTCGGGCCGCGTTGCCGTCGTTTCCAATAAAATTTCAGACCCATTCGCGGCCCAGTCTCTTTCATAGTCCCTGTACCTGTTATCCATTGAACACCGCCAGATCATAGTCGCCTTGAAGGAGACGCGAGTGTTTTGTTTCGCGCATCTATCGTTACCACTAACTACCTGTTTGTTGTTTATGTTTGGTGCCCGCGACATCGCGTAACCGTAGTGCGGCGATTTAAAGAACTTTGTGTGAAGTTTTGAAAGTTGTTTTTTAAGTTCCTTAAGGAGTTTTTTGGGAGCGTAACGATGGCCAAGAACAAGATGCATACTTCGTAAGTTTGCTTTTAGTTTTGTTATCTTTTCTAATTGCCAGAAGCATGATGGCGAATTTTTGTCGCGCTCTTTAAAAAACCACTGATTTTCCTAATGAGATTATTGAATTAAAAAAAGTGGAAAGAACTAACATTACTATAACATTCACTATAACGGTAATCTTACATATTGCAAATTTAAAAAAAGTTATCTACCTAAATCGAGTACCTATCTAAAGGTGAAATCCCAGCAAAGTTAATTATTATGTAAATATTTGTTTCTATTGCTTGCTTTCCTGTACAACAGGTTTTTTTCATATTTAACTACTAAATATAAAAAATACAACTAAATGGGTTAGCATTAGTGGATTACAGCTGGACTTGACAATGAGGTCACGGGTGTATTTATGAGGAGGATAATCGGAGTATTTACCTTCCAGGATTTTTCAAAAGTATGAAATAATGCACTTAATACAATGCAAAAATTGGCAACAATCAGCATATTGGGGACAGAGGGAAGAGGACATTGGTACCCTGCATTAAAAAATATACCCCTCTTTGGCTCTAGATCCTCCTAAACACAATTATAATGACGGACTAAAGCTAAAAGGCGCGCCATCTATCAAATACTATTTTTTATATCTATTAAGCGAGCCACAGCATCATTATACATTTTGTCTTACTGTGGACTCTTTATTATTTGAGCTAACCAAAACTCGGATAATCGGAGTTTATTTTTGTTTGTAAATTGTATTTTTATCAGCATAATATAGTTTCAAAATTGTTTACAAACACAAAAAAAAACTAAAAACAAATTACCTAAGTCAAAAACATTTTCATTCCATTTCAACTGTCTTATTATTAAACTACCTACACTAAAAAGGGCCCAACTCGATCGAGCCCCTTAAATTAAACTCCTATCAAAGAAACGATCCTAACCACCATGCAGTTCCCAATTCGCCTTTAAAATGTCTAAGGCTATAATCCATATTTTATAGGTATTAATACCGAAGTAATACATTTACTTAAATTAAATTTATATAATGTCATAGACAAGATACCTACTAACCAGATCGCAAATAACCTTAAAAAACAATTAAATCACAATTAATCGCTATCAATTTGATTTTTTTAAAAATTAGGTACATTATGTGATAAACTACAAGCAGACAGATCTAAAATAGGACAATAAATTAACAAAAAAATAACCATAAATTCTGGCATGTGAAAAGAACCCTGCTAGCTTAATGAACATTTTTATTTTTGATAATTTAACCTGAATTTTCACCCGCTTTTTTACATTAGGTGTACTAGAACGTTAAGAACAAATGTCGGTTGGTGTATTAAAACCATTTTCCCTTAATATCATGATCATTTTAATAGAACAAAGGTTTAAAGACGACTTTTAAGCAAGTTTCCGAAAATTGTAGATCATAATAGATTATTTAAATGAAATTTTATTCATTAGGAAGTCCCCCTTCTCTGCTCCTGAAAGTACTAGAGGTAATTAAAACATTTTTGGAAATTTTGTGATGTCACTGAAAACGAGTCATAACAAGTTGCTTTTACTACGAATAAAACATACTATTTTTTTAATCGAACATTATACTTTAAATAACAATGTCAGAATCAGAATTTACCTGTACGCCTCCGGAGGTTGCCAAAATTGCACATCTGCTGCACAATTTGTTGCCAACCAAATCCAGAAGTATTTACGAAGCTGCGTTCAAAAGATTCCAGAGATGATGTAATGAGAAAGACATCAAAAATATTAATTCTGAAAATGAACTCTTGGCGTATTTCTCTGAACTGGCGAACAAACAAAAAATGAAAAGTTCAACAATGTGGTCACATTATTCTATGATAGGGTCAATGCTAAATATCAGGCAAGGGATAGACATAAGCAAGTTTTTGAAGCTACGTGCTTATTTAAAGAAGCAAAATCAAGGCTACACTCCCAAAAAAGCTAAAGTACCTATTTACCAGGGAACAATTTTCTATCTGAAGCTCTTAATTAGAAGTATATGGGAACTGAGGTAAATTTAGATATTACGTCAAAGAATACAAGTTTTTTTATGAAATATATGATGGTATTTTTAGATTGTACTTGTTATTGGTATTTCTGGTGCATGCCGATGTGAAGAAATTGTAAAAATGACCGTTGATGACATAAAATACTTAGGATCTGCCGAGGGATCTGCCATTCACATAAGAATTCTTGATAGTAAAACTAGAAAACCGCGATCGTTTACTATTGTTGGGGAACAATATTTAAGCATATATAAAAAATATGCATCATTACGCTCAGAAGGCATGAATAAAAAAAGATTATTTTTAAAATTTTTAAATGGTCGCTGTTGTCGCATGGTAATGGGAATTAATAAGATAAGTATATATTGTTACTAAGGAAGCTGCAGTTTTCTTAAAATTACCTGATGCCACGGAATATACCGATCACTGTTTAAGGAGAACTTCAGCTACACTGCTTGTATATGCAGGTGCAGACATTACATGTTTAAAGCGCCACGGGGGATGGAAATCCAGTAGTGTAGCTGAAGGGTACATTGAGGAATCGATGAGCAACAAGAAAGATATTGGAAAAAAAATTTTACAATCTTATTTTACTGAACCAATCCCTATTAACATTGACATAAATTTAACAGCAAGTGGTTCCACGGAGGCTTTAACGCTAGAAAATACAAAAACAAGTCAGGATCGCAACATCGCAACACCTTGTGTAAATTTTTCTGGGGCCACAATAAATAACTGTACTTTTAATATCATGTTTAATAAATATTTCATTGTTGCATTTTTTAAAAATAAATAAAGTATACAAACATCCAATATTTCTTGTATTTTTCAACATTATTTATTTATGACACACACACTTTTTCTTCTGCTGCCTATAGCAACCGTCTACTGTAAAAAAAGCAAAACCTTAACAACAAAAAATTAGTGGAAAAATGTCAAGTTTATTGACGTTTGAAGAAAAAATTGTTTTTTTTTCCAATTTAGTCCGTAGACGTTGGACCACCCCAAATGATCGCTAATTTTAAACAGTATGTATTTATTTCACAAACCGTTTTTAATATTTATATTATCGCCTAAATGTGCACAAAAAGCCTAAAAAGATCACAGAAATGAATAAATTTTAAACAAATGTGATTTAGTCACTCCGAAGACAATTCCAAACAAACAAGCATCCATGAGAGCATCCATGATGTTTGATCGACAAAGAATGGTAGCTCAGGTACTAGCGAGGGTACTAGCCACAAAATTATTTCGCTCATCAAAATATGAAAATGCTTATTTAATTTGGAAAGATGATGAGGAAATTATCCCCATACGCAGTTTATTTTATTGAGGTGTAAAAAGAAAGTCGATTGTTTTGGTTTTCGCTCCTTTACGGTATTTTTATATCAGTAAATAAGAGCAACAAAATCAAATACCACTTAAAAGTGTCATTCGGTCACGTCACGTAATGTGATATAATGATTCACGTTACTAATAAAGTGAACAACGTAATCCAGCAAGATCTAGAGTTGAGCTCTGTAACAAATAAAGTTGTTTGGAATGGGATTGATTGTATTACAGGGCACGACGTAATTTTCAAGTGGAAAATTGGTTTACCGAGTTAAAAAAATTAACGTAATGGCAATAAAATATATGGACCATTTTCTTAGACGAAACTGATTGTAATGTGTACCTACCTAATACTTTGACGTCAATAATTGCCTTTATTCGTAATATAGTTCTTTTAACTGTTCTAAACAAATAAAATATTGTACAATGCAGTAGACATAATTATATAATAAAATACTGTATAATTATTTAATGGGAGTTTAATTTTTTTAATTGTGGTGAACAGAACACCAGGAAAAATGCCGCATATATGACGAACTATATTACAGTGGGTTTTAGTTATTAAAGTACTTTTATGAATATTGGGAAGCTTGTAGTTAGGTATGTTAGGAAGTTCTTACAGGAAGTATCAATTTTAAACACACAAAAAACGAGGCTGTGGTCACAGAAAATAAAGAGCTGCATATTTTCTGCGCTGTAGTGTAAGTGCAGACGATAAACAAGGCGCATCGGGTACGATAAATCTTAATTTGGTGTTACTAGACTAAAACGGTACACTCAATTTTATAGTGAAACTATTTTGTTCGCGTATACTTAACACCCTTGTTTGAGGCATTATGATGTAAAATTTAAGGAAACGAAATTGAATTTTTTTCTCCATCACTTTATTTCCTCCTAACAAATTTGAACGAAATCTCTTCAAAGGAAAATTAATACCTGGTTGCAGTTTGTTTTGAAAACCTTTATAACATTTTAAAGCCTGGTTAGGTATAAACTTAAATCAAAAAAAGCGTGTTAAAAAAAATTACATTTGAATTTTGACTTGTTTTATATATTTAATGATGAAGCACAATTTCAAGGAATATTTCCCTCATATATAAAAAATCTCATAAGAAGTGTGGTCTTTCGCAAGAATTACAGCGATAATTCCACAGTAGAAGCGATAATTCCACAGTAGAAGAGTAGAAGCGATAATCCCCCAGTAGGTAGCTATCAATCATAATCAAGTTTTTACTACTACTGTGTACTAACAATCATACAAATCCATAATTTTTGACTGTTTATAAATATATTATTTATTATGTACTTTTTTTAATTTTAATACTAACTTAATACTTTACATTATATTTATAAATATATTTAAAAAATAATAATAATAATATTATATTTTCTTTACCAACATTGGAGGCGTCTTTTGCATATCCTGGTATATGGGTATTTAAGTGTAACCACGGTTACCGCAAAAACTTTTATTATTGAACTTACTTATGTCAATCTGCGACATTTAAAAAGTGAATTGACTACAAATCAAGATTTCTTTAAAGATATGGAACGTTTTGGTAATCACTCTATAAAAGAAATTTATACAAGCATTACCAACAGCACAATACAATTTTTCGGGAAATATTCCACCGAATACCACTCGTGCATCAAAAATAACCAGATAATTCTGCTTTCAAGCGTGTTGTAGTATTGTAACTGCATTCGGCTCAATACAACACGCTTTCAATCAGAATTATCGGTAATTTTGATGCACTAGTGGTATTATACCCGACAATTGTAGTAGTTTATATTTCGAAATCAACGTCTCTTTCCTCTAAAACATCGGATTCACCGATATTGATAAAATGATGTCAAGAGACGAGTCCAAATCATCATCTTCATCGGATTCCTCCATGCAGTATGTCTTAGACGATATTTTCGCAAGAGTTTCCATTACAGAAACTGCAAATGACGGAACATTTCAAACCTGATTCTCTGCAACGGCTTTCCCACATTTTGTTTTACACTTGCATAATAAAAATGTCAGAAGTGTTTAAAGAGCAGGATCCTTTAAAGTGGTTATTGAAGTGATACCAGTTTGATTTTTCTTCCAACCCCATTCTTCAGATTTCTTTGAAAAGGACTTGGTGGTAGGTTCGTAACGAACGCTATCTTGCAGCTGCGCTGTCGAGGGCAAAGAAGCTGAATTAAATTAAATTTTTGTGAGTGCCTTTAAAAAACACTGATACCGATATTTATCCAGATAATTGTTCCCTTTGCCTTTGTATCCATAAAGAGCAAGAAGAAATTTTTCACCTGCATCAGCAATCTCGTCGGTAAACGCATGTTCATTTTTAAATACTTCAATAGGACCATGTGTGTCGCTTTGTTTTTCTAGAACAGTTAAAAATTCCATCTTTTCTTGGTTAAATAAGGCTGAAGTTATATCGCGCCCACTAAATGTATGGAGGAACAAGATATTATTTTTAACTACTTCGTCGCCTTGTAAACTTTGCGGCACAGGTAAGAAATAGGTAGGTTTTTGGTTAAAAGGGTCTGAAAATAATAACTCAAATTCAATTTAATGGCCCTTGTTTCATTATAAAAGGCATAAATATACGCATATCGTCTCTAGTTAGTAAACCCAGTTTAGGAAAGTTAATCAGCTTTTGTACATAAACCTAAAGTTTACAAAGAAAATGTATATATTATAATTTGTAGGAAATTTTCTCCTCTTTCATTTCTGTAATAGGTGATATAACTCCAAAATGCAAGGAAAAAGAGGTTTTTGAGAAAAACTGTTTTTAGCCGCCATCTTGGCAAAATGGCGGCTCTGGCGGCAGGTACTGGTTTATGCAAGATGTGAATTTTTGTTCTATAAACCGAAGTCTAAAAACTGCCAAATTTCAAACTTTCTCAGGTAATGCAATTTTTTATGACCTGACGGGTGGACTAAATATGGTATTTATAAGGTCAGTAGCGAAGTTGGAAAAGTTGTTGTTTGATTGGTGCATGTCTTATATCCAATAGAACGAATTGAAACATTTTATAATTTTGAATAAAGTCGATTAACAACAAATTAGTGTCATCAATCTCCATATTATCCATTTTTTCTTTTCAATTTTCCGGCAAACACAAACAAATTAATGGCGGAGTGGCGACGTAAACAACGAACCACATGACTTTAAAATAGCGGCTTCATTGGTCGGAACGAACTTTCCGAACTCCGAACAAAAAAATTGGTTATCTCGATACTATCGATCATTGCACGACTGAGTTTATAAATTGAACTGAGCGTTCCCTTTAGTTTAAATTAAACTCTTATTTCCAACGCGAACTGAACCTCAGCTTTGCGAACTTTATGAGTTTATAAATCCAGCTTAAATCGGAACTTCCTGCGTTTCGGATAGTAGAGATTGTGGACCTAAGTATTCTGCCTACCACGTCCTATAGACACGTTTAATCGGATTCAAGTCCGAGGAACCTAGAGGCAAACTCATTGTCGTCGGTATTTCTATTTTACAAAATTTTCAAAAGTTTATTACACACAATGAGCCAAGAGCGTAAATTTGTTTCAATATGTGGAGCGAAACATACCACATTGTCTTGCAGAACGTCGCATTTATTTGCGCCCGCCTCAATCACAACCAATTACGTGCGTGCTCACCTCACATCATAATTCAGCCTCCACAGAAGAGACAGTATAATTTAAATTAGATTGTTCATATTTCCTGGACATCGATACAAAATATTCTTACCATCAATCGAATTTACACGGAAACTAGTCCAATCGGTGAATCAAACTTGAATTCACTGTTCTTCATTCCAATTTTGCTCTCCTCCATCATATCTTGTCGCGCTACCACAAGTTTTAGGGCTTTTATTAGCTTATACGACTTAAAATCAACTTTCAGTCTTCTTTTTACTGTTTGCTCACTTATTCTAATTCCGCGAACTGTTTTCAGTTAGTTTCTTTAAAATGCCGTTCGACACCTCTTTTGAAGTGTTTGTAACGCAATATAAATTGATTATTTGAAGCGGTGGCTGAACGTTTTTGCCTTGAACTCGTCTTCTCACATACTGTCCAGTTTGTCATTGCTTGTTACTGCAGTGCTTAATATGGTTTGGACTATTTAGCAATCAGGGTGATGATAGTAAACAAAAATAACCGAAATTTGAAAAATATAGTTATAGAAAGTATAATGCTGGATTTATAAACTCAAAAAGTTGGTGAGGTTGAAGTTATGATCAAGTTTGTGAGGTTAGATATTCCGAATTCCGAGCATAAAAATTGGTTATCTCGAACTACCCGGGAAGTTTTCGAACCTTACATGAGCTTTACATAAACAACATGAACGAGTGTATAAATGGAACTGAGTGTTCATAAACGTCAACATTTTCGTGGCTAACTTAAAAACAAGTTAAAGTTGACAGATCAAAACGATGACTTTGACATCAATGGATAACTCTCCAAATATATTTTGTCACTGTCTAGCACGTTACTGTGAACTCGAGACATATTGCGCAATCCCGGAAATGCTCTATTACGTTTTTATCTACTAAAGGCTATAATAAATAAAGATGGGAAGTTGTAGATCAAATTTTAGAAGTAGAAATGCAAGTACCTATATAAACGTTTTCAAACCCAATAATATCAAGGAAAACAAAGGTTAATAATATTCTCAAACCAACGCTAACCACAAAAACCCAAAAAACTGAAAATTAAATCAGATCGGGCATGCGCAGCTCCATTTTCACATAAAAATAAAATAAATGAAAGTTAAAAGATCGTCAACTTGAAGATATTTTCTCATTTTTATTTTCTGTTATTTGTCATACGTAAAACCACAAGACCTTTTTTTTATCGGATAAACTTTTATTTTTCACGAAAACTAGATTGCTTAGAAATTTAACGAGAACAAACGAAATGATACCTATTACCTTTTGTTCGAGTTTAAATTGCTAAAAAGTGATCTAGTTTGAGTTTAAAAAATAGAAGTTTATCCTATCTTAAAAAGAGATCGAGTGATTTTTAGCTACAGAAATTCACGAATTTTGGTATGAATAGATACTAAAAAAAAAAATACATTACTAAAAAAATGTTTGACAGCATCAAATTAACTTGTAACAATATGTCAGGTTGCCGAGCAATGAAAAAGAAAAGCTACTCGATTTTGAGCTGGAGAGTTCCACGGCTGTCTATGTCAATGTATTACAAAAAATCTACTTAGGAACGAAAGAATAACCTCAACCTCCGCTCCCTTAAATTTACGGGCAACTGATTTGTAAAATTGTCCAAATTGGTGGGCCAGTTTTCCAGAGTTAAGAATGACAGTACACACACTTTAAAATATTGGTTTGAAATGCCCCAAATCCCAACTTTATTCTTCTAAAATTATATTGTGGTTCGCTAAGCTTTTGGAAGATATTGTTCTTCTTCTTCAGTGTTTAACTTACTTAATTACGATACAATTTATCTGAACTGTTGGGCAATTAAATTTATATATCCATTTACTTTAATTTTAATCACTAATGGTAATGTTTTATTCTTGCTTCTTCACCATTAACATTAAATAATTATCTTCTGTATAACGTAAATCAACTAAATTACATTTTAATCACTATATTTTTAGTTTAAACCAACTGATCTTACAGAAAATGTATAAGTTAGGCAAATGCTTGTCGGAAAATAATTTTACGTGTTTCTATGGTCCATAAATTTTTAAAATTATTTAAATAAATCACTTTTTATGTTACAATTTATGATTTTTGGTGATATTGTTCGAATATATCGTACCGCATATTATTATAAGTACTTTTATAGGAATATTACGATATTAACTACTGTTTTTAAAACCATACCACAGATTATCTGTGAACATACCTTAATTCTTTGTCATACGATGTTAATTAGGTAAAACCAGTTTAAGTAAAAGTATTCAAAGGGGCTAACATAATACTTACGTAAAGCAAGAACACACCTAATTTACAGGATATGCCATTATATACGGGCTTTTTGAATAACTAGAAATATATTCTATAGTAAAGGTTAGAATTTATTTTAATACTAATAAGTATTTAAATGCTAAATATTTTTTAAGTATCACAAAAATAATACCTACCTAATTACCGGTTTTGAACCTTGATATTTTCTTGCATTTTTCCGGGTCGAGAGAATATAATATTAAATATCAATTTCTATTCTAGGCAAATTAACCTATATTTTACCTTACTGTAAAGAAAAAAATCATCGATAATTAATATACACTTGTTCTACTTTGTAAAGAACTAAAAAGTATGAACCAAATGATTTTATTTACGTGAAATCAAGACTACTCAGAGAAAATGTACAAACTTTATTTTTGTATAAAAGTTTTCCATTTAACCAATTACTCAAAATTGTTTTACTGCCAAATTCAAGTAGGATTTAAAATATAGTATTTTTTAGCTTATAAAGAAGTAAGTTGGGGTTAGAATGTTATGACGTGTGTCTCTTTTTAAAGGAGGCAACCCAAAAACCAAAGGAATCTGTTGTTAAAAACAGGCATCGTATTCGACCGTATTTTATTTATTTCGTTTGTTGAATGTCGTTAAACTATCCCATTGAACTGACTTCTTTCTAAGCTGAAAAATACTTTAGTTATATTATCTTCATTTTTCTAAGTAACGAAATATTTTATGCCTATTTTAAATATTGATAACAGCTTGTTCTTTTTTCTTTTTACTTACTTGGGTCGCATCAAAAGGAAAAAAAAATCAAGGACAAGAACATAAAAAATCGTTTATTGGTGTATTGCAATTTTTCCCTTTTTCCTGATACTCCCGTATTTTTTTCAAACAATTTCGCCGCCATACAATAATTTCATTTTTTTAAATTAGTAGGCTTGTTTAATATACCTAAAACTAATTTGTTTTAAAGTTCGTTTAAAAACTCTTCATTATATTTTAGGTAAATAATACCTATGTGTCCTTAATTTCAGCCATCATTTTTTTTATTGTTGATATTTCATTTAGGAAAAGAAATCCATGGATTTTGCGACGCATGGCGTATTTTGTGGCATCATCCAAGATTATTTTTGTCCGTCTTGTCTGGGCTCCTCGACTATTTTCTTTTTCGTCATTTTCTTGATGAAGGCCTTTCAAAATCCTCAACACAGTGCGCGAGGAAAGTTTCGTTAAAGGGCCACATATTTCTGCAGTATCCACTGTGGTTAGTTTTGGATTTCGTTCCCGAATTCCATGTTATACATTTTTAACTATTATTCGTTCTTTTAGTGTTAATTGAAAAATTTTCGGGGTTCCTTAATATCCACAGTTTTTGCAAAAACGGAAAATTCAACGTAAGAAATTATCTTTTTTGGGCTGAAAATCCTTAATTATTAAAAAAGACTCGATCACAGTACAATTTTTCGGTTAACGCGGGGCTGGGGTTGTGGCATAATAAAAAAGTCGGTCCTTTTTTATTTAATATAAATTTAAATGGTAACAGATATTTGGAATTTTTACGTAATGAACCTTTTGGGCTCATCGAGGAGGACATTCCTGGAATATATGAGAAATATGTGGTTTATGTACGACTATGCAGCGCCCCACAACGCTCAAGATATTAAATATAAATAGATACATCGAATTGTAACAGTAAAGTACTTATAATATTATTCTGAGACGGTTGATTAAATCGTTATATATGTCAAATTATTGACAAGAGTAATTTGACAGATAAAAGAATTAATCAACGAAGCGTGGAAAATTTTTAAAACTTGACATATACGTGGTTGCCAGCTTGCCTTGGAATTACAGTGGAAGATAACTAACCTGAAATACAAATTATCGGCTAGAAATAACAAAATAATTGTGCCTGTGCGAACACGTTTGTAACAATGAACGACACTAAAAAACTTGAACCTGTGTCTTCACAAGTCGACTGGTTCAAACTTTGCTTTACTTGGAAAATAAAATTTCTTTTGAATTTTATTGCATTATCATTTATTAACAGATTAATCACTTCATCAGTATATACCCTAGCATGGGTATGACATAGTAACACCTTTGTAACTTAGATGCATCAAACAACCACTTAACTACTTTTAAATACTTTTGACCATTTTTACGTGAAGGATTTACCGGTTCACGGAGCACTTCCTATCTATTTAGACTCTCGAATGGCACTGCTTTGTTGACAAAATAATGCCCGTCTCGTACCGTGTCCCGACACCTTGACCAATCAGGTCCTAATACGTCGAAATACAAGATGGCTTCTTTCACGTCACGATACTGTTGTTAACCAATAAGAATAGAGATTCGCTGTTACTATGCAAGCAGAGTATGTCGCACTTAAATTTGTGTGTTAGAATAATACAAAATATCAGACAGATTTTTTATACATAAGGATTCGACTTGAACATAATATATCTTTATGGATTTGTACAACGTTGCCATTACTTTAATATGCGGTATTGCCAGTTATATTGCATGTGAATATAATGTACTTTTCTCAATTTTTTAGCATTTAGTAGTTACATAAAAACATAGTAATTTAGCACGAATGCGGCGTTGCCGCTTAGATTAGTATTACGTTACATTATATTTCCTACAATTATTGAGTTCCACGCTTTTACTTTAACTTTGTACTGGGTCACGACAGAAATATGACGTGTGTCCCAAACAGTGCCTAATAATCCTCCTTTCCCCTTTCTCAAAATACCCGTAAAGGAACCAAGTGCACTCTTTAATTACAGAGCAGTACTAAAACTACTAGGTATAATACGGGTATATTTTCAAGTGCAGATTAGGAAACGGACGGGCGTAACAGACGTAAATTAAAGTTAATACAAACTGGAAAAGAAGACGACGATGAACTAGTGGAATTAAACTTTTTTTTACAGTCTTATTAATTTTTATTAAATACATAATGTTAATTTTTTCTATTTTAGGCCGACTTTTATCAGTCTTGTTAAAACTAAAACGTTGCTAAATTTTATGAATATTATCATGTTGATACATTATTATTTAAAAATTAGATTTTTACGTTATTGTATAATTTTTAAGTTATTATTGATGCCTTTATACAGGGTGTCTCTAAAAGGTACGGAAAAAATGCTACCACAAATTCCTGAGGCTTAAATATGGCGATCTAACCCAACATACCTCAGTCTAAAACTGGATGATTTCGGAGATACAGAGTGTAAGAAGTTTAATTTGGTTTTAGTTTTTCATAAATAATTTTTTTAATAATTGGTGTATTGTCACAATATTCGGCTAGGGGGGTTTTGTGGGGTGAAAAATTAAACATCTGCTCTCATTTTTATTATAAAATTTAGAGAGGGAGAATTTTATTCTCTAGTAAAAACAGTCAATAAGAGGTATATCAACAACAAAAATTTAATTTAATTTAATTTTAAAAAAGTGCTTTTAACAAATGTTCAAAAAAATGACCTCCATTTTCGTTTGTACAAAGATTAATACATTTTAAGAAATTAAATTGAACTCTTTGGAGCATTTCGTCATCATTGCTTAAAGCGTCAATTTCAGTTTTAATATGTCCCCGTAATTCATCTTCTATATCTACTGGCCTAGAATACACAAGGGTTTTCAAAGTTCCCCATAAAAAGTAATCCATCGATGTCATATCAAGGGATCGAGCTGTCGTGTGTACACTTGTAGTTGCTATTCCTTATGTGAAAAAAAAAATTATACTAGCATTTATTTTACGAAGAAACACATTTAGTATTTAATTAAGATAAACCAGAATACTTGATCCAGGAGTCTTATAAAATACACCATTTTACTTATTATCTAGGTACTCCTTAAGGTATATAACTGTTCTCCAAGCAACTTTTAGAATGTAATGTGATTCGAAACTCCAAACTTATTTTAAAATCTTTTCCCCTGCAAAACTTTTAACATTAATGCTCTGAAATGAAAATTCATTACAATTCGTAAAGTTTGATACGCGGATCTGTGAATATGTAGTTGTTATTCTGGATCTGTTTTGTGATATAAGAGAATACACCAAAGCAATAAAAGCGCTCACAGTGACATACAGTGGCGTACAAAATTTAAATATATTTTATTTTCTTCATTCCTGTATTAATCAGTTGATACTTTTTTATGCAGTGATCAGTTACTCTATCGATCCAACGTAAACAAGCCAGCAAACAGCCACAGAAACCTTTGAAACTGTGATATAAGAGTTAAAAAATAAATAAGAAAACATAGCGGTTGAGTCTTCCTGAAAAGGCAGTCCGTCTTAGTTTAAACGGTGAGTTTTAGCACATACGGTTACAAGATTTTCATCATATAGTAAAGTTTTTTGGTAACTATAGCTTTACGGTGAATATTTATCTTCAGAAATTAGAAATCTTCCTAGAATCAGGCCTCTCATCAAAATAATTTTGATTTGGGATTTGGATTCCTATATTTTTGCCTAGGTTTAAACTTTCTTTTGGTTTTCAAGTTTTTTCATTTCAGTTCCGTCTTTCATAATTTAGAATGTCGTAGCTAGAGATTTAACGGTTTGGAAAAAAACAGGAAAAATTGGAAAAAAGGGAAAAATTTAAAACAAAACCGGAAATTTTAAAAGATATTTTTTGTTATATGACATAATCTGCATATACTGGGTGTTATTTAAGTACGTGGCGAAACTTGAAGGGGTGATTCTTTGAGTGATTCTAAGATGAAAAGTTTATAGAAACATAGGTCCGGTAATGCTTAGTTTTTAAGAGACAGGGTGTCAAGCTTTTTTAAAAAATTCGAAATTTGGCAGTGTTATTTAGAGAATTTAGCCCTAACTAGATTAAAATTTTTAAGTCCAGTGGCGTCCCGAAAGGCATCTTAACTATGATTTTTGACAAAAGAAATCTGCTCCACTGATTATTGTGCAATTTTTGTATTTTTTTTATGCATTAGGCAACTAAAATTACTTTTTTATTTTTAGCATTTTTTTCGTATCTTGCTTCGCCTTTGAGAAAAAAAAAAGATTATTAAGATATTTACGAAACGATTTTGTTTTTGAAAGTTTAACACCCTGTATCTTGGAAACGAAGCATTACCGGACCTATGTTTATACAGGGTCGTTGGTATGTATGGAAACGGTCGATTATTTCTTAAAGTACAACAGCAAAAAATAATTAAGACAAAAGTTTTAGGGTTTTATATAGTCTATTAGAATTTTAAAAAGTTAAGTATACAGGATGAGTCACAAAGCCGTAGAGAAATAAAGTTACTTTTTTTTTTAATGGAATACCCTATGTCTTAGAATATTTTTGGATTTTGCATAAAATTATAATTGTTTTTTATTAAGTGCATTATAAGTCTAAACCTAATAGTTTCCGAGAAATTAAGTTTTGAAAAATGACATTTTCGAATTTTGACAGCTTCTAGCTTTCTAACGGTACGTCTTAAAGTAAACCGGCTTACACGTCCCTATCTTAGTTTCTTACTCTTTCTAGAAGTGTCAACTTCCGGTTAAACCGAAAGTTCATATTTTCGGGAAGATAATAAAAAAGTAAGATAGGGACATGTAAGCCGTTTTGTTCTATAGCGTACCGTTAGAAAGCTAGAAGCTGTTAAAGTTCAAAAATGTCATTTTTCAAAAGTCGATATCTTGGAAGCTACTAGGTTTAGACTTATAGTGCACTTAATAAAAAATAATTCTAATTTTATGTAAATTTCAAAAATATTAGATATAGGGTGTTCTATAAAAAAAAAGGTAACTTTATTCCTCTACGGCTTTCTGACTTATCCTGTATACTTATCATTTTTTAGTTCTAATAGGCTTTATAAAACCATAAAACTTTTGTATTAAATATTTTTTGCTAGCTGTTTTACTTCAAGAAATAATCGACCGTTTCCATACATACCAACGACCCTGTATAATACTCTTCGTCTTAGAATCACTCAAAGAATCACACCTTGAAGTTTGGCCAGGTACTTAAATAACACCCTGTATATTATTTGAGAAAATTAAATAAATATATCTTTTCAGTATCTTTAAGTAATTTAACCCAAAACGAGCAAAGAACTAATATTTTATTATATAATATCCAATATTTTATTTTAAAGTAATAAACACAAAACATATACCTACTCTCTGTTAACAGAAAAAGTAAAAACAACAACAGATACAAACTACAGGAAAGATTATTTAGCCGAAGCCAAAACACTTAAAGGCATTTTATCGTCAATGTCCGAGTCTGATTCCGGCTTCAAGGAATCACTTGATTCAGATTCTACAGCATCATATTGCTCTTCGTCATCCTGGACATATTCAGTATCCATATCATCCTGTTCTAATAGCCGAAATGCTCTAGCATTATAAACAAATTTGTCATTTACATCTAAATTTAAACTAGATTGAATAGCAACAAGTTTTTGAACTTTATCTTTTGTAAGTCTACTTCTTTTATTTATACATATGTAACGACCTAGTTTCTTTCTGACGGGGCGGGGCGTAAGATTGAAGACCATTTGAATTTCGGGAGGCAACGGACATAAGCGGCTACAAGGTACACAATCCCTGCCACCATTTAACAGGATGGGTGCTGCTTGCGGATTCCCATAAATAATTCCTATTATAAAATCCTGTTCTTGTTCTTAAGTAGACTTGATCTGCCACGACTCTCTTTACATCTGAGTTTGATAAACGAGCTATTTTTGAAATAAAATCAATAGCCATCATAAGTTGGTCTTCATTTAAATGTTTCCTTTAAAAACGAGAGTCGAGAAGATTTGCCACAAAATGAATGGGTTTACAACAAAATGCAAGGCGTTCTTCTTCATATTTTAACAAGTTTTCTAATAAGATTTCCTCTAATTGGGCCATCTTCTGTCGGGATATTAATTATTGCATGTTTAATATACCTACTTAAAGACAAAGGGCACTTTTGACAATAGAGATTCATCTGACTCTATCAGATTTATTGATTTTGCTATAGGCAGCAGGATATGTTTAAAAAGTTGTAGGTTTTTCCAAAAATAATGATGCAATATATTACGGACAGGGCTATGCCAAGGCTGTTTAAGCTTAAGGTAGAATAAATTCTGGAGGTTATCGAAAATATTCCCTTTATTATCTAAATTAAAAATAACGTTAGGATCTACGAAAACGACAGACCTTTGTTCATTTTACCTTCGTATCGTTGCGTTTCTTTTCTTTCTCTTTGTCCGTGTTTTGTTCCACACTGAAGCACCAGCCGTTCTGATATCAGCTTGATACCAATTTGATATATTAGTGAGATATCTAATTTAAGATTTGTTATCGAGGTTCTAAGGCGTCTATTTTACAGTTTTAGACCTGGAATTTTTAATTAAACAAACAGATTGATAATCAGCTGACTTTCAGTAAAATTTTATGAAATTTGCGGGAAGAGTAATTGTTATTATTCTCGAAATAATGGCTTCTGCTCATTAAATCAATCGATCGATAGCATACTCATTAATTACGGTTTGATTGGCATCTGGTTTTAATGATGTTTCCGGGCATCGTTTACTTCCTACCCCCTACAATTTGGCCAGGTTTATAAAAAAGTTGATTTTTTTTGTTTGTAAGAAATACAGATTGCTATAGTCTCGTTTAATACCCTATTCAAGTGTTCTTACAAAAAAATCAATATCTACGCTAACCTTTGCACCCAGGAGCACTTCACAACACTAATTCAGGCACAGAGAACTTAAAAAAATCGAATTACGTTAGCTTCGTTTTGGTTTCCCCTTTCCAGAAAAAATCCAAACAAAGCTTGTGATAATTCATAAATATAAAAATAAATTGCCGGTTAACGAGAGCCTATACAACACGGCCTAATACCGATAAAAAAAAACCTGTTATGCTGATTTTGATGGTTGGAAGAACTCATGTAGTATAACACAAAAAACGTTGTTTGCCTGATTCACAAAGTTGATGGTAACATAGCTTTTCTGGAGTCTTTTAACTTGACAGGTGAAAAAGAAAGTGGTGATGAACTGCAAGAAATTGTGGAAAGTTGTGTAGTTGTAGCCAAGCAAGTTTAAAATACAGAAATTTACGCCGCCTGCTCAGACAATGCAAGCAACATGAAAAGAATGGGTGCACAGATAAATATGTGGTATACAAATTGCAACAGCCATACAGCGAATCTACTTGCAAAAAAATTGGTTTCTGAAAGTATCGCGGGAAAAGTTCAATCAGTATTAACGGAGTTCTCGTCACGTGACCTTGAGAATAGTCATATAAAATTAGGTGGTAAGGATGATCCTAGCTCGTGATACACGTTAGTGTTCTTTTCGCGACTAATTTGTCAATTATTTGCAGAATTTGAATCCAATGCGAACAATAATTGCTGAAACCACCTTATTTAAATCCAATAAGTATAATAAAACTGGTATTTGACGAAAATCCAAAAAGCAAATTGAAGACAGTGTTTAACTGTTTGACCCAGTTTGCGAAATTAATACATTACCAGGTACTCAGGCTTCTATTGCAGATGCAGATGAAGAATAAATGAACTTCCAACTGCCAGAAGGTTTTGATGACTACATTCCATCTGTAGAAAAACAGCAAAAGAACGCTTTAAATATATTTTCCGGTTAGTTGAAAAGCGTCATCCTACATTATCCCGTCAAGCGATTAACCTAAACGCAATTCCTGCGTCATCAGCAGAACCAGAAAGGCTATGTTCAAATTAGTCGTTTCTTCATTCCTATACCGGGTGTTGCATCGTCGAGCGGGACATAGGAAATCCCATATAATTTTAAATGGGGTCAATTATTGGCTTCCCTAATTATTTTAGAGAAAAATTCTATGTAGGTTTATTTAAGAGCACTAAAACCCACATTCAAAAAAATAACTTTAGATATTTTAGATGAGCCCGTTTACGGGTTATCGCCGATTTCTTTTTAACTATTTCTCCTTTTTATGGCCCCGTATTTGCGGGCACCAGTCAAGGTAAAAGATGACTGTCAAATAAAGATGTCATTTTGAAATGTGTGCTTTATTGTTATAAAAACTCGTACATCGAAAATATTAAAGGTGTATTTATGAGTACAAATTAATCTGAATAAAACTAAAATAAAGTATCCATCCATATCCATCCAAGTATTGGGTTGATTGTAAAAGCGCTGCTCACTGCTATGGCAGATGAGTGCGAAATCTGCCCTTGTCAAATGGAATAACACAATATTATTATTATTATTATTATTATTTCTTAGTTATTTTCCTTCGTTTTTTTTTTTTATCTTGTATATTATTCTTACTGACAATAAAAGCATTTATTATTATTATTATTAATTACAAGGTTAATTATGTCATTTTACATGTTTCAATATTTTACTAATTAATAGGTAGGTACTATTAAATTGTTAGAACTTTAGGATTTAAGAAGATGTTCAAATATTCCTCAAAATGACAACTTTATTTGACAGTCATCTTTTACCTTGACTGGTGCCCGCAAATACGGGGCCATAAAAAGGAGAAATAGTTAAAAAGAAATCGGCGATAACCCGTAAACGGGCTCATCAAAAATATCTAAAGTTATTCTTCTGAATGTGGGTTTTAGTGCTCTTTAATAAACCTAAATAGAATTTTTCTCTAAAATAATTAGGGAAGCCAATAATTGACCCCATTTAAAATTACATGGGATCTCCTATGTCCCGCTCGACGATGCAACACCCGGTAGATCTATTATCACTTGAAGATTAGAGACCATAATAAATCCGACGAATATTAACTTTATTTGTGTGATCTTATTCTTTTTATTTCACTTAACAGTTACGCAATGAGTGTTTTCTTAATCGTTATACTCTGTTGCTCAATGCCAGAGAGTAAAAAAATGTAAATTTGCAATGACAGGACTCATTAAGCAGGGTGGACAACTTTAAGGTTGCACTGTAAATTTCAGGTAAAGTGCAATGATAGTTTTTAAAAATTCCGTATTTCAGACCTACACACCCCGAATCGATCCTAAATTAGGGTCCCCCTAATTAGCATACAATAGAAAGACGAGTTTGGTAAATCAAAGTAATATAACAGCGGCATTACTGCAGGTAGTTTAAATATTAAAATTTATAAAAAAGATCTACTATGTACAATACAACAACTTTTAGTCATCTCAGTGGCGTGTCCAGACTTTAACACAATGGGAAGCTGTAACCAGGGCCGCCGAAAGTGTTGCGTTCTCTTGCGAAAATTTTTGGGGTGCCACGCCCTTTTTTGGGTAAATCTTGACAAATTATTACGCATATGAAGTGCATCAATTTAAAATATATTATACGACATCTATCAACCTTTTAAGTATTTCGCGATTTTTTACTACTTCCTGGTTATGTTTTTCAGAAGCAATTTTTAGTTGGTTGTCTAATGCGTGTTCTATTCTTATATTACCAAAAGTTTTTTCTTTAATAATTGCCTGTAAATGCGACTTACTAGACCCGTGTCTTTTAATTAATTTATGTAGATTATTTAAATCCGAAAATCCATTTTTATTCCTCAAATTATTTTCACTAGAAAATAAGAGGCATGCCCACAAAACAGAAGAGACTTATTTTCACAACCAGTTAGCCATTCACAAGTTTTATATGATTCTTGAAAATATCTAATATAAAGTTTAGTTTTTTTTGTTAAATTAGGAATAGATGGAGTGGGCCTACCATTGGAAATATTTTTTTTCCTCAAAAATATAAGTGGAAAATCCTTTTACCACTATCTGACACACAATACACTCACACAAAAGTCTATTTTCACTTTCAGCCGAACTTGAACTAGCAACAGGATCCATAATTAAAATAATAATCTGTTTGAAAACAGCGTATTTTTCCCAATATTTATGCACGGTTTTAAATTTCGCCTAAACACGCGCCACTCTAATTTGTTCGATGCACTAAAACAATATACGGCAATACGCTGCTTTCCAATCGCTTCCCGCAATCCGCGGGAGGCCGCGCGGCGCGAATGGCGCGTCGGTATGTCTCGAAATTAATCAGGCATCACCGTGAAGTGGGCATCGAGGCAGAGAACTAGATAGCATATTATGGAGTTCTCTGATCAAGGGTGCTTTATGAAAATGCGGTCGGATTCGCCCGATTTACAAATAAAATTTAGGACAATTTTAAAAATTAATTGTAAGTTCTAGTAGGATAAGTAAATCGTTTAGGGGAAGCTGTGCTTCCCTTAGCTTCCATGGTAAACACGCCACTGGAGTCATCATGTTCCGAGTAGTCCGATGAACTATCGTTGTTGGGGTCCAAAGAAATAATTAGGAGCTCTACAGTGTTTTATAGCATATTATCAGCTTCCCATATTCTTTTTTCTATTTCAATCACATGTTCGACGCACCTACCCATTTTTCACAATTCACCGTCTCTAGTCCCTCTTGGAAGAGGTTTCCAACGTCTCTCATTTTAAAAGTGGTGTTATGCCTTGCTAAAAACCCTTTTACTTGCGCCCACACCAATTCTATGGGGTTGAATTCACAGTGGGCGGAAGGCAAAGTACCATTATATTTCGTTTTGAATCGATTTCGTCGACAACAAATTTCGTACAAAGAGGTGTATTCAACTTTAAAATCTCTATTAGCTCCTTTTTCAGCATATCTTTATGAAATGGCTTCTTATTTACGGTAAGCCAATAAATGATGTCACTTTTTTTCCAAGAAGACGTTGGTATTTTTTCTGATTTTCTTGTGTGATAGCTGGCATTATCCAGGACTATAACAGACTCAGGAGGAATAAGATCTAGCATTTGCTGGAAGTGTTCTTCAGAGAGAACAGCGTTCATGTCTTCATGATAGTCTCCAGTCCGTTTTGATTTAAAGGCTAGTAAACCGTCATCGACAAATCCATTTTTGCTACCAATATGAGTAATTATTAATCTTTTACCTTTTTCCGAGAGTGCTTTTAATCCAGTGGACTATCCTTCCATGAACGCTTGCCTCTCGCTTTTTATATGTTTATCCTACCATATTTTACCAACGGTATATCCTTCATTAACAATTCACACAAGGTATTCCTGTTTTTCCTTCGAAACTGTCTAACTGCCCTCAAATATCGTCGTCGCCAGCAGATGATTTCGTCTTTCTCTATTAAAAGTGATTGTCTGCTTTGAATTTTTTCAAAACAAAAATTCATTTCCTTCAAAGTTTTCCATAGTTTCTTCTTACCCATGGATGGAATAAAATCATCCTTTTTCATTTCAGACATTATTTTGTCCAAGGGAGGTATTTCTTTTTTTAAGTAAAACGAGTGTATGATTCTTCTGATGCCAGTCTTTTCATTCTCATTTATTACAGTTTCTTTTCTTCCTGTACTTTTCTTTGGTGACCTGATGGGACCGCGTTTATCCTCGTGCACAAGTCGGTATATTGTTGACTGTCCGACTCCAGTCATATTCGAACACATTTAAACTATTTTTGCAACTCCGAATGTTGAATTTTGGTGGCGAAGAGCGTTGAACACATTGAGAATAATAATTTTCTTATTTTTAAAAAGCCCAGTTTTACTAATTCGTCAGCAACAGATTCAGAAACTCTAGCCATTTTACTCTCTCACATTAAGCAACATACTTTACTTAAGCAATGGTTTTATTGTTTCATTTTAGGTTGGCTGATCTGTTTTATTATTTTAGACACTCTGTAAGGTGTGATAAGAATTAGTAGTTTATAATGATATAATTTCATTATTTCAATAAAACAGTTTTAAGTAGAAAATTAACTATCTTAAGCCACAAGATTTCCAACGAAAAGCTAAAATAATATTTTCTATTATGTTGCCCAACCATAATACCTAACGATATTGCCTGGGTTATCAACATATTAATAAGCAAATTTATTCCACCCTGTTTTAAGTCGTAACTTAAGTAGTGTTTACACTAAGCCATTAAAATCGCAGTAGAACTTTACGTACATCGTTATAATCCACTAAATTTACCGGATACACAGTTAGCGAGTGTTAAGCGGTATAAAACAGTTCATAAGGAAAAATTAATACAAATAATGTGTTTCAAGCACATAATTTATATTTATCACCTACCTAACGATTAAGATCGTTAAAACGTAACTTAAGAAGATCTGAATTTTTGACATATTATATTCAACAGCTACGATCTTAGAGATCTCAAACCAGGTCGATTTTATTACCTATACATAATAAGTAAACGGAATTTAGGCTTCACCTGAACTGAAATCAATAATAGGATTTTTCGTCGCTGTCAGAGTCTAGGTAGCGAACATGTTGGGGCACGGATAAAAGCTATAAGAGCGCCGATAAAAGCAGCAAAAAAGTCTCATTCTTTATTGTGCACATAATGAAGCAGGATCAAAGCGTCGTAAGCTGTAGCCTTATTATTAGTTGGTGCTAATTTTTACTACAAGACGTTGATTAAAATTATTAAAACGGCTGCAAATAATAACCGAAATTCAAGATAAAATGGGTGATTCTAAGGAAGAACTTTCGCTAGCCTCGAACACTGCAATATGGTATAATAATAACCGACAAAAACCTAGATATTGTGCTTAATACATTGCGATTTGAACTTAAAGACTTTCATCATTTATACAATGATCTGAGAAAGTCGATAGGCCACTTTGCCCATTTCTTATCAAGCGCGAACCTATTATGATGAATTCCTGTTGGTCCCACAAAGCTGTTCTGTCGCGTCCCCTCAGGGAAAGGGCTAATAATGTAATTGCCTTAGGTAAAGGACCCATAATGTATTTGCATTAATTGGTAAAAATAGTTCTCTCGTAGTATCATCGTGATAATGAACAACGCAGTCCTTTATATTTTTGGCTGATAAGGCCAAAGCGTTTGGTAGAAATCCGTTTTTTGTCTCAGCATAAATTATTTTTATACGCTTACCTTTGTTTGATGGAGCTTTGGTTCTGCATTTACCCGATAAATCTACCCAACCTTTATCTAGAACTTCGTGTGTATCATACCACGTCTCGTCCAAATTAATAATATCCCTTCCATCCTGTCTATATCCATGGGCTGCAATTAGGTATTCCATCCTCCATCTTTTTAACCGGGCCGATTCCATAATTACTTGTTTGTTAATTTTTTTCATTTTAAAACCGTTTCTTAAAATACATTTCCTTAGAGTCTCACGACAACACTGTATCATCTTTTTTTAATCTTTGCAATAGGGTTTTTAAAGCGGGGATCATTTGTTCCCTGTACATGGCATATATTTTTCTACGAAGTATATCGACATCCGTCGCGTCCAGTTTCCTAAAAGTAAAAGAAGTTTTCATCTTTCTTCTCTCCACTATAGGTTTATTTACAACAAACCACACTGTGCCCACTGGTCTGCGTGTCAAAGCTGCCGCTTTCTTCACTGCACCAAATTTCGAAAAACCACGTTCAAGAAGGGTGGTGTAAACGTTGAAGATTACTTTTTTTTTGTTAACTGATAAAATATCACGCTTTAATTGGTTTTTATCACGACCCGTAGATCCACTTGGCGTACTGGTTTCTTCCCACGGACAAAACATTCTGAGATATCACGTCTAATTGGCAATAAATAACTTCATGTCCAAACCTATACAAACATCTAACTGAACTTTAAAACCAAAAATCGCCATATTTAAATAACTAAAATAAACCTATTTTACTTTACCCTAATGATTTTAAGAGGATTACTGAGAAAATATTATAATATAATAGTCTTTAAATAGATCCGTACCTGGAGTCCCCAGATCAGGTGGCCGAATTTTACACCTCATACAAGGGTTAATATGACGGTAAGAGATTAGCATTTATAGTAAGTTTGTAAGATAGATAGACGGGCCATACAACTAAATAGTAGGATTCATTGAATCCAACAGGGTGGCGGATTAATTCAGGTACCCGTGGTACAACTCGATAGCCCCCTCTTGATACCTTTAGAAACAGTGATCTCGAGCAACACCAGGAGATGGACAGTCTTAGTCAGACTATCGAGAAGTTTACTAATAGTCACGCACAACGACTCTTCACCTATCAGGCTATAATCTAGCTCCTCGATAACACCGGATTAAAAAGAAAGGTAACACCCGACGAGTGTCCTAGTGCAACGCTGAGTAAAGTATTCTACACGTTAATCTTATTGTAATTAAATGGTTAGGGCCTAACGATGGGTTTTTTAAACGTATTCAACTTAAAACAAAATTGCCCCTTAAAATTTTCTGTTTTCACATTGTAATTATAGTGAAATATAAATAAATATTTTAAATTCGTTTCTTCCAGCTTTCTCAGTCCCGAGTGGTGTGTAGGGCATTTAATTAAAGTGATTCCATCTTATAGACAATTAAGGCAATATAGAATATGAATTTAAAGTTCGGACACGTTGGAGTTGATATACCTAATTAGTATAATTTTCATGCTTGTTTCAAAGTTTTTAGTCATATCGTATTTATTGATTCCAGAAAATCACTAACTCTATGTTATTAGTTTTTCATGCGCTATACAAATGTACAGCAATGATTCAACAAGTTGACTTCCTACATTTCGTCGTATATTGAGCCATTTAGCTTACAAGACACGTTTCTATTCCACTGTACTGCTGCAACGTACAGCGACAACCCGACAACCGAACAACAAGTAAATTCGATTGGGTTTCTCATCTGCAAAATGCATCTAATATTCAGAGAGCTTATTTTGTTTCGAATGCAATTTCTATCCAGTGACGTCCTTATAAGCAAACCTTAAGAATTTGATCAGGTGTAGCAGATATTTAAAAAGAAATAAAAAATCAGGAATTTTTAAAGATTTTTCTGATTCTTACTGTATATCGGCATATCTGGTTTTTTACATAATTATTAATTTTTCCTCGACCTTACCACACCACAAGTAACCACAGTCTAACCACAGGTAGCTCATTTCTTTGAGCAATATCCTCTACCATCATGCATGCTAGACAAAGTCATGCACACTCGGTAACTAGCTTTTTGGCATGGTTAGGCAGTATGGTAAGGTGTTGGAATGGAATATTATCCAGTATTGGTCAATAATTTTATTTTGTAGGTTTCGAAGATCGTAAAGAATTTTTACGTAAATGGATTTATTAAATCCAAATAAGAACAACAAGCGAAAAAATAAACGACTTTATAACAAATAATTGAAGAGTGTAATTAAATAACGATCTAAGTACCAAATATTTGTACCTATGAAAAATAATACCACTGTTATTATCACCTAAATAAAACAAACTATACTTTTTGGCTATACTTTTTTACAAAAGAAAATCAAACTTACACTTTTTCGAAAAGAAATAAACACATGTTTATATACTACCTTAGAAACTAAAGAAAAAGAAAACATTCTAGCGTTAACAGGTAATTACAGTAATAATATTCTATGTACCATCAGCTTTATGTTGGATTTGCTGGATCATAACTTCAATGTCTTCTTCGTTTGATCTGTCCAAATATTCACTTGACCCATTATATTATATTTGGACTACTTTTCATTATCACCCATACCCTTAAATTCTCTAAAGAGCTTAGTTTTTTGTTAAAATGAAAGTAAATTAAAACAACACTTCTGTCTTCCTCCACAAATAATATATATTTTGAAAATTTAACGATTGTCCCTACATGTTTCGACTATATATACAGTCATCTTCAGGGGAACTATATCGAGTGTAAAATGGGATCTAATAGTTGTCTCAAATTAATGAGTACAACATTTAATATAATCGTAGCAAGTGAAATTTGTTTAGTTGAAGACTAACTTGAGGTAACTCATAGTTGTAGATATATAAATCAGCACATTTTAGTTATTTTAAAAAATTTTGTTAATAAAAGTGAGAAAATTTAGTTATATTTAATAAGCATGGTGTGAAATAAATATATTAAGCATTAAAATTTATTTCACGCCATGCTTATTAAATATAACTAAATTTTCTTACTTTTATTAACAAAATTTTTTAAAATAACTAAAATGTGCTGATTTACATATCTACAACTCTGAGTTACCTCAAGTTAGTCTTCAACTAAACAAATTTCACTTGCTACGATTATATTAAATGTTGTACTCATTAATTTGAGAGAACTATTAGATTCCATTTTACACTCGATATAGTTCCCCTGAAGATGACTGTATATATAGTCGAAACATGTAGGGACAATCGTTAAATTTTCAAAATATATATTATTTGTGGAGGAAGACAGAAGTGTTGTTTTAATTTATTACCTACACTCCACTGCAAGTATATGGACTACTTCTTCAAATTTAAAATGAAAGTGTTTTGCAGAAAATGAGGCTTTCTAGTTTAATATTATTAAGACTTAACTCTTTGTTTGATAGTATTTTATCATCCTTTGCAATACCCTCCTTGTTATCGTATGATTTACCAGTATTTCTCCTTCTTTCTCTTTCTTCAACTTCACTCCCTTCCCAACCCCTCTATAGTATTCCTTTGTTTTTTTTGATATAAATCCATTTTTGGTTCTGAAAACAGCATAACACCGAAGTGAACGCTTTTCGGTAAATAACAAGTATTTGGCACTTAGACCAGTATTTGCTAAATGTATTGCTGGATATACAACTCCAGCCATCTTTAAGTGAATATATGTAGCATTAAATGACTGCGCAGGGACATAGAACGGTATAGAAGTTATTGGGCAGGGCAGCTAGACCATTTTTTAAGAGATTGCTAGATTTTCGATATGTTGGCACTTCGATCGTTATTTATTTACACAATTTACATTCCTAGATAATACCTCTATGGTTAATGCAAAATTAAAACCGATGCACGTCATCAATCAGCTGATAATTGTAAGCCCGTAAGAAAACCCGAGGAAATTAAATTTGCTCAAAAAGTATTAAAACTTTATGCGATATTAAATTTACTACAAACTTAAAGTATTCTTCTTTGATACGAACCCACTTATAGCAAATATTTTGTTTATTTAAGCTTGTAAAAATTAATAAAATTTGAATTTTATTGGCCGATAGTTGGCAACACAACTGTAAACGGTGCGGTGGCGCCAGCTCGTTCTTTGGCTTTGTTTGGCGTTTATGCAAAACTAACCTTCATTATTTTGTGATTCTGTGTTGCTGTGCCGTCTATTTTTTAACAAAAACTTTAGATATTTTCATAATAAGCATTAAAAAACTGCTCTTTTAAGAACAACAAAAGTGCACACTCATTAAGAAGCCTCTTTAAGAAAATAGGCTTCAGATGGTTAAAAAATGAACTGAGGCGAGGGCTTATGGAACTTTCCCATGTAGCCTTCAAACGACTGGTATTTTCGAAAGAATAAAGAAAAGAAGCATTCTTGCACCAATTCGTTTTCTTGGATGAAACATGGATTTTTCAGAATGGTGCCAATGGTCGATCTTAGCAAGATGAAAATACAAGAAGTGTTAGATCTACTAAAGTTGATTGTAAAAGGTAATATGCAGTTAACAAATATATAAACTATGGGAAATTTTTGTATATTTATCTGGTTTTTATGAAAAAATAAACTATAATTCCCTCACTCGGATATTTTGGTTACAAGTTGACCACACTGTCGACATCTGACGTCACTTAAAGGGTATGATGTGCATCGGTTTCAATTTTGCATTAAGTATACACAGTGCTTAAAGCACTGGTATCGAGGATAGTTTAACATTACAACGTGCATTTATCATACTATACTTAATCATCACAAACACTTCCACAAGCTTTTTGCCATATGTCAGAATTGACATTTTCTGCATATACGTACGTCATTGCCATAACCAGTCGAAAGCTATTGACGCCATAAGTTAACTAACCACCTACTTACCCCATGGTAAGATCGAGGAGAATCCCTAATGCAATGGACGTATGACGTATCATATTGATTGATTGTGAACCTCTAACAGTAACAGTCTTTATTTTACGAGATATACAATCTCATCCAGCGGGAATAGGATGATTTTCCCGTCGCATCATTTTGCATTCTTCGCTTCACAAATTAATACTGACTTTTTTACAAACATGCCCAAGCCTAAGCCCAGGGATCAAGTAAGACCTACCAATATACGATGGTCGAACATAATTTGTTTTTATTGTAAAATAAACGTCTAAAAGTGTAGCCGTGAAAAGAGATGTTCCCCTTTTAATGAACCTATTATTCTACAATTTTAAACAACAGTTTCATCTTGAATATTTTAGCACAAGAATAATCTTGTGCTTTTAGTCTGGCCAGCTTTTGCCGCAATTAGCATTTTGCCATCGTCTCGTTTCAAGTGGCTTGTGCAACGATTGCCTGAGGGCCTGAGGTCGACAATCTCAGCCAATGAGCTGGTCAGTTTTTGTCAGTGATGAAGCGATATAATATAACAGTATGTCTGTTGTTTTTGTTATTCCACTTGTTTAATAAATAACTGTAAGCGACCTTTCTTAAAATATAGAAAATATAACATTGACTAATAATTCAAAAAGCTTATAGGAACGTAACCTAACACGGGGTATTTGTTTTATTTAACATTATTTTATTGATAAACTTACAAATAAAGTGAAATTGAAATAACTTGAGTGTATTATTATATTTTATACAGGGAGTTTCAGAAGTACGGTACGTAACTTAAGGGGGTGATTCCCTATGATATTCTTAGACAAGAAGTTTATATGAACATGTGTCCGGAGTTGCCCGTTTTTGATATACAGGGTGTTAAAGTTTAAAGGGAAACTCGATTTTTTATAATTTATTTAAATATCATTTTCCCGATTTTGTTGCAATTTGGTACGGTTATTTATAATGGTAAGGGGCTTAATAAGCCCAAACTGGATTAAATTTATTAGGTCCAGTAGCGTCCCGGGGAGCACCTTAACGAATATTATTGACAAAAAATGTACGCCACTGACTTTTTTTCTAATTTAGATATTATTTTTCGGATTTACCAACTAATAATACAACTTTTTTGTTTTTTAAACTGTTTTTGCATCTTGCTTCGTTTTCGAGAGTAAGCAGAGTAAGCATAAAATCCACTTTATTGCACGTACAAAAAAAATGCCTATGTATTTCAAAGTTAATTAAAACATTTAAATTAAACGAAAAATGATTCTTTTAAATAATGATACAAAACAGTTAATCAAAGCAAATGTTGAAAATGGCCACCTTCTGATAAAATGCACGTTCAAAAATGCCTGCATTATTTCGTATCGCATTGCAACTTTCAATAATTCGAAAAAAGTCGTTTTCATCTAGTACAGGCGTCTTGTATACAAGGGACTTTAAGTGCCCCCATAAATAATAGTCTAGATGATTCAAGTCGGGACTGTCAGCTGGCCAACCCTGGTAACCTGCGCGTTCAGTCCAGCTATTAGGAAAAGTGTCGTTGAGGTATTGACTAGCAACTAGGCTAAAATCAGCTGGGGCGCCGTTGTGCCTGAACTACATATTAGTTCCTATTGTAGAGATCCCTGCCCATACACTCACCAAAAATTGTTGCTAAAAACGACCTTCCCTAATTGGATGAGGATTATCGTCCACCCAAAAATGTTCGTTATGAAAATTCACAATGGCTTTTTTTGAAAAAGAGGCCTTCTCAGTAATTAAAATGTTTGGTAAAAAATTGTTGTTATATACTACTGTATGACTGTATGCAGCAACAACCTACTAAAATCCAACCTTGACTGAAAATCCACAAGGAAGCAGAACTAGCACATGTTGAATATGGTACCAATGGGTATAGTTGATAAAGATGCAAAACCCTCCAAGCAGTTGGCACTAAATGAAGGATCATTTTCTATCTCTCGAAGTATAGCCTCTTCTAACTTAGGCGTGGTTACTGTTGCAGGTCAGCCAGAAAGTTTCGTACTACGTTTAAAACTCCCAGTCTCACTCAATCTTGCATGAAGCTATCTAAATATTTTGGCACATGGCAGTACTCTGTTTGGATACAGTTTCTGATAAATTCTCCGAACTTCTTCAACATTTCCATTTGCTAGGCCATAATTGAAATGCATGACAAAATTTATCACACCTTATTTGTTTTTATTGCTGCTTACGATTATTGAACAATGTCTAGTCAATTATCATAAAAAACAAAGTTTGATAAGAACGTTTTTATTAAAATTAAAACGATACCCACATTGGATTCAAATAATGAATACACGACACTGGTACTGTAATCATTTTATTTTAAATTTGCAGCAAAAGATCCCGGGAACAAATCTTGTAAAATACTTATTACATACTTATTACACCATAAACTTACCAAAAATTACCGAGACTTAGAAGTCGGATGCTTTGTGAAAGTCAGTGGTAGTATTGTCAAAAAGAAAGCGGTAACTATTTAACGTTTTATAATATTTAAACTAAAATGCTCGACAATATGAACCCAAATTAATTATATATCCCAATTAATTCATTAAAACCTTATAAACTTGCTGGATTAGCCACGATTATTAATACAATTTTAATTTGAATAAATGAAAAAAATTAGTAAAAATGGTTAACCCTTCCCGCCCCCCTGTAATGGTCTCGCGGGCAAAATCCCTAGTTGTCGTGCGCTCGTATTTTAGTGACATACCTCTCGTATCAAGAATACAATGAGATTCCTAGTAACAAACGAGATAGGGAATTATTTATTTAAGAAAAACATAAATGCCAAAAGCCCGACAAAGCGTCAAAATGGAAAATTTTAAAATTCCTCCACTATTTTTAAAAGAAGCTCACAAATAGGCATCATCCAGCAAACATTACGCAATAAAGTATGCATTGTGTATTTATTGCAGTTAGTTTCATTTAAGGTTGTTATAAGGTTCTTGTTTTACTTTGTATTACTATTTTATAATAAAAAAATATAGTATATAATAATATGATATATCCAATAATGAGTTGGCTATAACTCACTAGTAACTTACACACACTACGTCATAACTCACTGGGGAGTGAGACCTTGATGTGAGGCCCAAGGGTACTCTGGGGATGCTCTCTTGAGGCTCACTAGTGAAGATACTATAATATGCATATTAATACCAACAACTACTTGATTTGTTAACTATACAAAAAAGAAGGTAAGTCGAACAGTATTTTTAAAATCGTCATCTATTCTCGTTGTGATTATTATTTATAATTAAAGCTACTAAGGCATGAAAATACGATCAATTTACCCACTTCTTGATTGCGAATCACTTTTACTAACCAACAATAATGATTTTGCTTTTAACTTTCAGCCATAAATATTTAAAGAAAGTTCTAACCTCTTCTATAATAATAATAATTTTCTATAACTGGATTTCCTTTCAGACTAGTCGAGTTATAATTTCAATTTCAGTGTTTACTAGTGCACCGCAGCTAGATGCATATTTAAATGTTGCATTAAAGTAAATCTTCTGGCTTCGTGATGTTGTAAATTGATAAATGAGAATAAAACTAAATTATTAAGGGGACTGTTCTGTACAGAAAGAGAACTATTATGTGTTTATATATTCATTGTGAAGAGTCGAAAATTGCACAATAATATTTATTATTTAATAAAGTCCTTGATTATAAGAAAATATCTACTGTACAAAAGAATCACCTACTTTGTTAGAATATTATTTTATTATTTATATTCTTAAATATTTCTCTCATTCTTACAAGAAACTTTGACTTCGAATTTTCGACCAAACCTAATTTAACAGTTTCTTTTATAAAAATGACATATTAACCTAAATACAAAATGACCTTAAGAGTTACTCAACCGTAAACAAATATCATGAACCTCGATAGTTAAAAGGTAAAAAGTATTACATAAAAACAATTAACAATGATGGGGTATTTGACTTCTCCTGGCATACGTTAGCATTAATTTCTGGTTGTTTCTTTTTTACTAATGTATTAATGAATTACTTAGTGGTTGGGGTATGCTAGGTTGTTAGGGCGTTTAAAACATACTACAAAAAAAAACATTTTGTTTTGAAATAATAAGTTAGTGCAATAAATAAATACATTATTCTTTAAAAATATTTTTAGAGGTTTCTTTCTTATAAGATTCGTTCTTATCGTGTATAAAGTTGCAAATTTATGCCAATACTTTTTTCAAAAATCAGGTTAGTTATGATTTAGATATTGCTTTAAACAAACTGAATTTGCAAGTAAAATAATACTATTATTCTTTATGGTGCTTATTATAAAGAATTCGCTAAAACATCACACTAAAACGTATTATACAGTTTACTATGCTGAAACAATTACTAAATCAGTCATTTCCAGTTCTGTTGAAATTTTCAGGTTTCTTCAGGGTCAAAGAAAGTTTGAAAATATACCCAACGCAGTAGGTATTGCTTAAAAGGAAGTTTGAAATAGCACCGTGCAAGCTTTAAGAATACTTAATTTTTGGCGACAACTAAAAAATATTTACATCATTCAATTCTAAATGCCAAGCCATTAAAAGGAACCAATTTCATTAAATAACGACTTTCTTACTACTTACTGGCTAATAATTCTTGATGCAAAGACACGCAACTCACGAAAAAATTAAATCTGGACTTTGATACGTCATCACTCAGAGCGGTCTTATATCGGCTTGCGATCTTTGTATTTTGTATAAGGGCCGAGTACAAAGCGTTCGGATCCATCTGAACATACTATTTTCTTCTATTGTAAAACGCTTTTTAGAATAATTAGAATCATCGCCTCTTCTTCGTTTTCACCCAGAAATTGAGCACATAAGGTGGTTTTGCTTCTAAAGCATGCAGGGGGAGCGTTTTTGCAACTACAAAACTCACGACCCTTTTCCCTTGTATTCGTATATGGGCCCTCGCATGTCCGCTTTTGAAGTGCAAATCATAAGGTTTCTCACGGAAAGTAACAGACAAAAAGAAAAATTTTTGATCATTTAGAATACCTTTCGATTACTCTATTAATCTAGGTACCTGTACCTACGAAATTTATTTAGTATTAATGTCGTTTTAAGTAACTGGCTTTATTTCTGGTAACAGTCGTTAGAAATTTAAAATTAAATGTAAAATAAAATATTGAAAATAAATCTAGTATGTATAATTGTTTGCTTCTATTTCCTATTTTTGTTGTTAGCACAGTAAAACCTATGTTTGCTACCGCCTCTACAGTGACCACCTGCGTTAAACGAGCGGTTATGGATTCCCCATATTTAAAAGTGGAAATCCCATTATTTTATACTCCTCTGTACCGATCCATCTGTTAAACGACCGCGGGCACTAATCATCGAAATTCTTATTAGGGGCAGTAAAAACCGACCCGAGAATTCTTAAGAAATAAATACATTAATTAGTTTGTTGCAAGCGGATCCATTAAATTTGCTTTAAAAGCTGATAAATCGGTTGTTAACATTAGGTTTTGTGTGTTTCGGGACTAACGTAAATTTTATTGACTTGGCCGATACTTGCTGGAAATCCATAACTAGTATGTTTTTTGGAAATGTAAAGACTTTTACACACTTTTTTCCAGTTATTTATTAACACATATCACATAACATGTTTCGCTACACGGTAGCTTCTTCAGATGTACTCAGTTTACAAATAGTGGATATATTTATATGCATAATAATGGTCTAATTAGCAATAAGGATTTTACAAAGTATATTTAGAGTAATAAAACTATTAAGATTAAGGGTATTTCCCAAATAATTATTCAAAACATATTAAGCAAAGCAGAATTGTTAAGGTCTAATTGTTCATTTAACAAACAGTCGGAATTTTTAAGTTTGTTTATCTCAAGCGACTCAAGCAAATTTAGTTTTATACCTTTCTTTTCTAAATGTAAAATTTGAAAGTTATCATTAAATTGATGATTACATTCTATTAGATGGTTCGCGTAATTTGAATCGGTTTTTCCTTTGATAAAGCTTAAATAATGTTGTTTCAATCGTTTACCGAAGTTTCTACCTGTTTGTCCTATATAGGTATTAGGGCAATCATTGCCAGTTAGTTTATGTAGGACAAACGAGTGACAAAATAGGTACATTTCTAAATAACTTAGAACTTAAGGTTGCTTACAAAACCAACAATTCTTTAGGAAAAGCTATAAAAAATAAAAAATAATAAAACAAAAACGGAAAAAAATAAGAAACTGGAGTATATAAACTAACTTGCAATGATTGCCCTAATACCTATATAGGACAAACAGGTAGAAACTTCGGTAAACGATTAAAAGAACATCATTTAAGCTTTATCAAAGGAAAAACCGATTCAAATTACGCGAACCATCTAATAGAATGTAATCATCAACTTTCAAATTTTACATTTAGAAAAGAAAGGTATAAAACTAAATTTGCTTGAGTCGCTTGAGATAAACAAACTTAAAAATTCCGACTATTTGTTAAATGAACAATTAGACCTTAACAATTCTCCTTTGCTTAATATGTTTTGAATAATTATTTGGGAAATACCCTTAATCTTAATAGTTTTATTACTCTAAATATACTTTGTAAAATCCTTATTGCTAATTAGACCATTATTATGCATATAAATATATCCACTATTTGTAAACTGAGTACATCTGAAGAAGCTACCGTGTAGCGAAACATGTTATGTGATATGTGTTAATAAATAACTGGAAAAAAGTGTTTAAAAGTCTTTACATTTCCAAAAAACATACTAACGTAAATATTTGGAGATGGCGGGAAACTGTCTTTCTTCAAGCGAAAAAATTGAAATAATGTAGGAAAGTTAAAAAACTGGTTTAAGTAGCAGGAAATTGGTTGAAAAATTTAAAGTGGATAAGACCCGTGGCAACGGTGAACAGAAAAGAAAATTTCCCACAACCGAAGGACTGGCAGTGGACCAAGTTTTTAACTGGTTTTGTAAGGCGCGAAACAAGCACTTACCAATATCCGGATCCATAATTCAAGCAAAAGCCCTCGAATCTGCTCAATGTCTAGGACTAGATAACTTCAAGGCATCAAATGGATGGTTGGAAAAATTCCGTCGTCGGCACGATATTACCTTCAAGAAAACATGTAGCGAATCAGCCGATATCAATGTCGAAGACGTAACTCCTTGCAAAGTGAGGCTATTGACCATTTTAAAGGATTATGCCCCAAGGGACGTATTTAATGCAGATGAGACAGGTCCCTACTATCGTGCATTGCTAACAAAAACATGCATTGACAGATGACAAGTGTACTGGGAAAAAAATCAGCAAAACAACGATTTTCAATTCTGTTCTGTGCAAGTATGGAAGGTGAGAAGGTAGAACCACTTATAATAGATAGGCAAAATTAAAAATCCTCAATGTTTTAGGTTAGTTCAGGTTACCTCTTTAAGGGGCCTCGAACAAAAAAGCGTGGATGACAGCAGACATCATGACAAGATAGCTTCACAGATGATTTGATACCAAGATGAAGAAGCAGAATTGAAGAGTGGTATTGTTTCTGGATAATGCAACTTCTCATCCCAAAATTACACTGGACAATGTCAAATTTATTTTTCTTCCACCCACTACCTCACATAACAGTGGTTGTCCTCTTCAAGAAATCAAAAATGATATTACCATAACCAACGCCTTGACATGTGTTTCGGTGGCCTGGCGCAATTTGTCCCCAGTGACAATAAAAAAATGCTTTATGAAAGCCGGATTTATGTGTAATACAGATAATATGACGACTTCGAAGAAGAATATAATATTCCGCTCGCACAATTATTGTTTCCTAACATTAAGGACACATTTGTGAACTTGAAAGAATTTGCCTCTATTCATGTAACGATTTGCCAATAGAAAGTGCAGAATTGACTATCATCGAGTGTGTTGAAGATATTTAAGCAACGGATGAAACTACTCCTAACTCTGAAACAGAGGAAAAGAAACCTGAACTTGCTCCAGTGTCGAAAATATCAAGCCTATTCGAAGCCTGCGCTAGCTTGAGAGACTTTTTTAATAATGTTAACAATTTTGACAAGTCTACAAATATTTCTCAATTGCGATTAAAATGTGAATCTGAATTAAAAAAAATAAAGTAAGAAATATTAAGCAATTATTTATTTCTAATAATTTTAGAAAATAAAAATTTCAAACAAACATACAGTACATTGTATACTATATACAGGGTAGTCGGTATGTGTGGAAACGGTCGAATATTTCTTAAAGTAAAGCAGCTAACAAAAAAATATTCAAGAAAAAAGTTTTATGGTTTTGTAAAGTCTATTAGAAGTAAAAAAAGAGTATAAGTATACAGGATGAGTCAGAAAGCCGTAAAGGAATAAAGTTACTTTTTTTTAATGGAACCCCCCTATCTTAGAATATTTTTGGATTTTACATAAAATTACAATTATTTTTTATTAAATGCGTTAAAAGTCTAAATCTACTAGTTTCCAAGATATAGATATCCAAGGATAGTTAAAAACTAAGATAGGGACATGTAAGCCGTTTTACTCTAAGACGTACCGTTAGAAAGCTGGAAGCTGTCAAAATTTAAAAATGTAATTTTTCAGAAGTCGATATCTCGGAAACTATTAGGTTTAGACTTATACTATACTTAATAAAAAATAATTGTAATTTTATGTAAAATTCATAAATGTTATAAGATATAGGGTATTCCATTAAAGAAAAAGTAACTTTATTCCTCCACGGCTTTCTGACTCATCCTGTATACTTAATTTTTTAAAATTCTAATAGACTATAAAAAACCCTAAAACTTTAATCTGGAATATCTTTTGCTAGCTGTTGTACTTTAAGAAATAATCGACCGTTTTCATACATACCAGCGACCCTGTATATTAGTATGCACGTGCAGTATATACAATTCGAGGGTGGTCGCTATTGAGAGATTTTACTGTATCAATTTAGGCAAATGTAAGTATTCAAGTAGAGGGTAAAATATTTTATTTCTGATTCTTCTTGTAATTTTTCTTTCGGTTCTCGATTTTTATAAATTTTGTTCAGTGCCTCAAAACTGATAACTACCAAATTAAAACAGGTAAAGAGCTTGTGTCATATTTTTGTAATTACTCATAATAATATTATCACTAAGTATACTTGTTTTATTATTTAAAAAGATTATATAGGTTGATTAATTCCACTTCTTTTTTATTATTGTATACCAATCGGTATCGATTGTGAAACAAGATTATACCGTTTCTGCAGTGTTTTACCAATTAATTAATAAAGGTAGGGTCCTACATTTCTGCTTGTATAAAGGCGATAAACTGTTCAGCAAATATTTAAATAACTTTAACCACGTTAGTACATAGCTTTATTATTATGGCCTGACCCATAAAATTGAAAGAGAGTTGAACGTTAGCTTTTAGACCTACCGATGCACTTGCCATTATTCTTGATTCTGTGAATGAGACAAAATCAGTTGCACATGCATGCCAGTCAGTTTTCTATTTAAATAGCCATAACAGATGTTTTTTTAGCATATTCGTATTTCTTCTTTATAATATTAAATTATTTTAATGGGTTAAAAAAAAGCATCCACCACTAATAATAAACCAAAGAGGCTTTTAAAATATACCAGCGACGTTTAAATCGGTTGAGAAGATTTCTAGCTACAGATAATTACTGATGACCAGTTAAGTTAATTGTATGACCATGGAGAGGATATGTTTGCCTAATTTCCAGCATGTAGTTTGGTATTTATTTAACCTAGGTCTAGCCGAGGTCACTAAACTAATTCAAAAACGGTTTTTTAATCGATTTGTTTTTGTAATTTTTAAGGCCACAGATAAGTTTAGATTATTATGTATTTATATTATATGCAAGATGGCAGTGCGATAGTAGAGAGTTTTTAAACAAGCGAATTTTTCAGCGCTTAATGTTGCTGTTAACAAGAATTTCTAAACATTTCTACGTTTGAATGGAATCGGATAATTAGAAGCAACCGGGCTTACAAGCTAGAACGCTCCTATCCTTAACACAACGGTATAGTCCGTTCACAGATTTAAGAGAATGACTTACCGACTCGTGTTGACGCCTGTTTAAAACCAGACTGGGGTCTACACAGGCCCGCACTGAATTGTATTTCAAGCATGGATGATTTGACACAAATAAGAAACAATTTTAATTATAATCGAGGATAGAATATATTATAATTAATTAATGCAACTACAGTTTACTCATTTAATTAATTTTCACTGTCACTATCAACACCTATGTTATTAATAAATCTTTCTGTAATATTTCCAATTTGAATGTATGAATTTTCAACAGTTTTAATATGCGAAACACAATTTTCCAGCTACTCACAGGCACTTTGTCCACTTCAGTAATAATAATATCCAGTACACTAGCGTTTATAGTGGGTGATACATTATTACGTCTAACGGCAGATTTTAATTAATGCTAATGATACGGCGGAAGCCTTAGCACTGTATGCCCCTTACTTTTAGCGTAGCTGTCGCAGTAGTACTCCTTTTCCATGTTTAGAAATTTAAGCACATCAAGTAACTCTCTTTTAGTGTAACTTTCATGAAAATATAACTGTCTACTGTGGTAACTTGCGTTGTCCATAACAATCACACTGTTTGGAGAAACGTTAGGAATTAACTTATTTACGAACCAATCCTCAAATAACTCCGCTGTGGTATCGTTATGGTAATCCAAACAGGAGTCATTTATATTCTTGGCTGCCAATGAAAGTGCATTTGGTACCCAATCATCTTCGGACCCTGCATGTACTATGGTTATTCTTTTTCCTCTGTTTGATGGTGCCTTTGTTCTACACCTGTCACTAGAATCAACCCAACCTTTTGATGGGGTATCATGGGTATCAAACCAGGTTTTATCTAAGTATATAATAGGTCTGTTCTCACTTCTGTACTATGAGCGATTTTTGTCAAATATTCCAATCGCCATGCCTTAGATCGTTGCGATTCCATGATAACTTGCCGTTTATAGACTTTTTTCAATTTAAAGCCGATTCGTTGAAGACACTTCCACAGCGTTGTTCTACCGCAATTGATATCCGTGTTATCTATCTCAAGTCTTTTCAGTAAATTATCCAGTATTGGTACCGTATGCTCTTCATACATCTTATAAATTTTGCGTCGGACTAAATCTTCATCGCTGCGATCTAATTTTTTGCAAGTCCCAGAATCTTTCCTTCTTTTCCTTTCGGTGATGGGCTTATTTACAATTTTCCATACTGTTTTTTCCGAAATTTTAGTCAATGTGGCTGTTTTTTCAATACATTCCATTTTACTTAACTTTTCACCTTCTATGAGAGTTGTATATACAGTTTTTATAATCTCTTTAGAATCTAAAGATAAGTGTCTTCTTCCATTTTCATTTTCGCACTATGGTTGTAACTGTACCCCCTCCGGCTGTTCTATACTAGATTCACCAATCCACGGACGCCAAATATTTGGATAATCAAAGCTGCGCTTTTATTTCACACGAACTAATAAAATGACTGGTTTGGCAACACTAATTTGTCTACTTATTTTTTTCCCATTATTTAATAAGGCTTTGCAAACTAATTACGGCCAATTACGGTCCCTACCTGGATAATAAAATCATTATCTCTATGATCCTTGAAACCCTTTCAACAAAGAATTTTATGATGGGTGATAACTAAAGTCAGGTAGTGATCACAATCTGTGAACGAACTTTTTTCATAAATGCTTTGTAGTCCAATGAAGACTAAGGTTAAAGAAAACAATGCGCCCATGTTATTGGACTGATGCACGCGGGTGTAATTAAATGTCAAAATCATCGGCCATTTTGCAGTGTAGGTGCGACACGCGCATGCGCGAGGACGGCTCTTTCAAAAACTGTTTTCTTGCATTTTTTTTAAAGTAGTGATTAAACACAAAAACTGGATTGGTTTATAAACATCTTTAGTTTAATAAGATGAAATTAAATATACTTAACAATACAATTGAATAAATACATCTAAACCACATAAAATAGGGTAACATCATTATAATTATAAAAAGCCCCACATAAGAGAAACATACAATATTTACATAATTAAATTATTTCTTTAAATCATAAATACCATATGGGAACAATCAAAATCTGGCTTTCCTATACTTAAGTAAAAATAAATGTATACATACTTTTCTTAAACAGAATTAACGAAATAGTAAGTTTGGACTCGGAGGACTGGAAACTGATCGTCTGGCTGATTCGGTGTAACTATAAAACCATAAAACAAAGGTATTACAGGAATATTGTGATGAAATTGATAATGGGAATAGTCGTCGAGAAGTAATATTTACAGTTTAAAAACATACATTGCAATCGGGGGGCACTGATTCAGTGTTTTTTAACTTCTCCGAGGGACACCTAAATTATATTTTATTTAAATTGCCATTATCCTCTGCTACTTAAAGAAATATGGCAAAATGTACTATTTATTATTTAAAATAAGCTCTAAAATAAAAAGGGAATGGAAATTGAGCAGGAAAAATTATGTTTACAGATGTTGCATGATTTTGGGAGGTCAATTACCCATTTTAAACGATTTCTTTCGAATCCTTTGATAAAATAGTGATGGTTGAGCAAACTTAACCAATAAATGATTAAAATGACTTACCTGCGACAAGAAAAGGACCCATTTTATGCAGAAAATTGGAAAAAAGTTAATAAAATCACACAAAGGAGACGTCAGCCTCAGCAACCATTTATTAAAAAATCGGAAGATTAGACTTACGTAAAGTCTGAACTTTTAAGAGTGAGAGTGATAGAACAACTTCAAATAACACATTGTTAAAAAGGATAACACGAGAAATGTCAAAGAATATGGCGAGCCTTCCTGCGGTTTTTGCAGTGTAGCTTTGTGACAGCTGTAATTCTTCTGCTTCGCTTTATTTCATTTAGGTCTCACCAGGCTGCTGTAGTCCATAGTTAGCCGCACCGTTTGTTGAGGTTAGTTTAAGTAGTATCACCGATAAGGGATTAATTATTATTATAAATCAAAGTATAGAAGTATTATTTCATAAACTACACGCCTGTAGAAAAATATGCTTTTGCTAATCATTTATTTTTAGTTTCTATCCTTTTACTTTCAATACAGTTACGTAAATGTTTATTGACAAAATCAAGGTTTCTAACCCTGTATATCGACTATATTTATAATTTATATTGAGTTAACATCTAAGAAAAAGCAAACATCAAACATATTTATTTCAACCACACAAATTATATTTTTTTCCTTTTATGGGGGTTCACAACTTCTTTCTTCGAGAACCAACAGTATAATCACCCATCATGCTGGATCCCATCGTCCTTGGTACCGAATTTCCACTGTTCTGATATATTGATGGAACCTTCCACCCTGCTCGTCATTGACAGCGCCCAAACTCTCAGGAAAAAATGATAAATGGGAATATACAGGGTAGGCCAACAAGGGCGCGTCGGTCAATAGTTGCTAAACCGTTGAACTTATGGGAAAATTTTCTTAATAAAACTTATAACGTTTCGCCTCTGCTATAACCTAAAATTTTTAAGAATACAGGGTGTCTCAAAAAAGAGTAATACCAAAAACTATATTTTTGTTAAATGGAATACCCTACATTTTAGAATATTTTTGAATTTTACATGAAATAGCCATTATTTTTTAATAAGTGCATTATAAGTCTAAACTTAATAATATCGATATCGACTTTTGAAAAATGACAGTTTTGAACTTTGACAGCTTCTAGCTTTCTAACGGTGCGTCTTAGAGTAAAACGGCTTACATGTCCCTATCTTAGTTTCTTATTCTCTTCCTAAAAGTGTCAACTTCCGGTTAAACCGGATGTAACTCAAAGACCGGAAATGCAGTACTTCCGGTTTAACCGGAAGTTGATGTTTTTGGGAAGATAATAAAAAAGTAACATAGGCACATGTAAGCCGTTTTACTCAAAGACGTACCGTTAGAAGCCTAGAAGCTGTCAAATTTCAAAAAATGTAATTTTTCGAAAGTCGATATCTCGGAAATTATTAGGTTTAGACTTATAATGTACTTATTGACCGACGCGCCCTTGTTGGCCCACCCTGTATAAAGTGAATTTTTAATAATATTCGTCAACCAAGCGATAAAACTTCATTAACTAGTTGTTCGTAGTTTGCATCCATATTGTTGCCTAAAAGTCCCCTCACTACACTTACAAATGAGTTCCAAGTTCTAAGTTCTTGCGTCGTAAGCTTTTCTATAAAATTAAAATTGTCCAGCAATTTTCTAATTTGTGGTCCAATAAAAATGCCTTTTTTTAATTTTGCGTCACTTAATTTAAATCCTTCACTATCTTTATTTATCGCCTTCACAAAGGACCGTTTTTGGGTCTACAAAGTGCACATTTATTACACGTTTTTAAGGGCATAACGTCTTTTTGGGTTATTGTTGCCTATATGGAGGTCCAGTTGGGTTCATCAATTTCTCCTCTTCTCTTTTTACCGTTTGACTTGTGAACTTTAGATATAGCTATTGGTAAAGTCTTATGGTCCGCCTTACCGACATATTTACCGTTTGTGTGAGATATATCCGTGAACGTTTATCCACATTTCTGGCCGAACTTAAGACTTTACCAGCAGCTGGGTTATTTAGTTAAAAAAAAAAGAAAGCAACTTCCCTTTTTACACAACACTTAATAACATAGTAACACAAAATAATAATAAAATTGTTCGTATAATAGATAACAAGGAAGGGAAGCTATATCTAATGTTTACTTCAAACGGAAAAGAGAAGAGGAGAAATAATTGATAAACCCAACTGGACTTCCATATAGGCAACAATAACCCAAAAAGACGTTATGCTCTCAAAAACGTGATCATCAAACACGTTACCCACCAGAAAGATCTTAGAATCATCTTGAGTAATTATTTAAAATGGGCATTTCACATTGGTAATATATCATCAATAAAGCCAATGCAGTTGCCTATATGGTATCAGAGGCCTTCGCAAACCTGTCTGCATCCCTTCTAGAAAAAACTTACAAAACATACATAAGAGCAATCCTAGAATATGCAGCGCCAGTCCGGAACCCCTACTTTGTAAAAGACATTCATGGCTTAGAACAGACGCAAAGAAGGATCACAAAGCTTGCACCCTCAATACGTAGTCTGAGCTACGAAGAAAGGCTAAAAAAGTTCAACCTGACAACGCTTCGTGACAGACGAATAAGAGGGGACCTAGTAGAAACCTACAAGATTCTGCAAGGTCACTACAATGTCAATTTGAACTTCTTTATCTTAAAGCAAGATTTAAGACTATTAGGCCATAACTATTAGCTTACACGAGAACGTTTCAAGAAACTCTGTAGACAATATTTCCTACCCAACCGAGTCAACCGCCAATGGAACTCTCTCCCAAGAGACTGCGTGAGTGCGTCTTCCACCAACCTTTTTAAAAACAAATATGACAATCTAAATAACTAACAAGTACAATGTGACAAACTCTCCGCTCCGTCTAGCATAAATACATTTTTTACACATCAACACCCACACGGTTGATACATATGGCGTTGGCCAGTGGGGGGGACTACTGGCGACGCCTCCGACAAAGACTCACCCACAAAGCGGAAAATCTATGCCCTTATTGTTCTGGCCTCCTTCCGCCGGCACTCCGTGCTGGTTGATTAGAGATTTCGCCCACTGCATTGAAGTTGTCTGCTATGGCGGACATAATGTTTGACTGAAGAAGGTAAATGGGGTTTTTTGGAAGATTTTCCTCAAATGCCAAGCCGTATTCCAGTTGATTATCGTAAACGCGGGAAATATCTTTGAGCCAGGGCAATATATACTTGCATAATACGCTGTAGCGGACAACTTTCCGGTGGTGACCTTACAGCCGCTGTAAGGTCACCACCGGAAAATTGTCCGCTATCTATATTAATTGTAAATATGCGCCACAACCTAGGCCAAACCGTAGATTAAGCGCATATGTAGATAAATTGGATTATGCAAATAAATGAATTCAAAAAGAAAGGCTCCGCTGCCTATACTGACCCTTAATAATAATACTTAACATTTTGAGATCCTGGTTGAAATTCACTCCTTTCCGGACAAATTTTCGTTTTATAATGTTCATTCACTGCACGACTATCCCACAAATAAAGAAAACAGCAATATTTTGTAAATCCTCCATGAAGTCCCACTAAAATTGTTATAGTTTTTAAATCCCACATATCTGCGATTTGTACCAGAATTTCGATGACTAGTGGTAATTTTTTAGCTAGTAAGTTCCACTCCTTAAGACGGAAACCAAGAAGTTTTGACTGTTGCTTTGACAACCTTAAGTCACTTACTAAATCATTTAACTCAGTTTGAACAATCGAATGTAGCTCGCTGGAACTGGGACCTGGAGTAAAAGTGGGGTTGGTACACTATTTTTCGGAGCTGCCTGATGATGCGTTATTAAATCCATTATCTCTCAAAACAATATCTTGCCAATCTAAAGGAGCAATTTGGTACTGGTAAGTCTGCAGTGTAAGAAACAGGTCTTATGGCAGAAGGCAAATTCGGATATTCGATGTTGCGCTTTTCTTTTTTGGAATAATAATAATAATGATAATAAACGTCTTTCATGTCAACATAACAGTTTACAACATTCAGTTTTTGTCATGCAAAAATAGCTATCGTCAAAATGATTGGTGAGTTCTCGCCATACCATTGGAACTGCAAAAGGCATCCTTTTTCTCTTTCCTTTCATCCACTGCACTAATGACATGCCACAGCTGACACAGCGCACACGGGGAGCCCAGTATTAAAACACCAAAATACATAACTTGGGCTTTTATCACACTTTCAGAAAATGGCCTGGGTTGTGACTTCACCAGAAATTCTCCACAAATATGACAAAGCTTGCCAGGAGAACTAACTAACTGAATAAGAGAATAAGTTTAATGTTATAAACAATCCATTTTAAGTTATCTTTCCGTTTTAAAATGCACCCCTCTTAAATGACCCCTCATAAAATTTACTTCCTGCCAATACCAAAGGGCCTAATGAGCCCATGGAAAAGTTGTACATGATATATTTTTAATGCCTTTCCAACTAATCAAATTAATATTCGACTTGTCTCAAGCGGTTGTGTTATGAACTCATGCTTGTAACTCAAGAGTTATAACTCACACTGTAGATAATGAGTAACATAACTTGTTCACAACTAAATTTTTTTATGTCTGTAATGTATAATGGACGTAGAAAAAAAAATATTTTTATAATATACTCGTGCACAAAATTTTTAATTAAATTACATTGGCGGCAGGTTGCTGCATCTATATTGCGGCTAATTTCTTATAGAGAATTCTTATTTGTGTCAAATTATCAACAATTATTAATGTTAGTCACATCCTGTTGTTGGAATCTCTAAATGGAATAAAATAGACAACTACCCACAACAATGGACAATAATAGACAAATAAAATGTAAAATTGTTACAATTGGTTAAAGGTGTTTTCTGAACAAATTAAATGCATTTTAAAGCATTAAAATGGTATTCTTTTACTTTTAAGATTAAGTCCCTACACCGAAAAATATCTGTCCAAACAAAAAAAATAGTAATGTTATTTGGCTAGCATTTATTTATTGATTTATTTACTTATTTATGTTAACAATGTGCAAGTATAGGGTGTCCAGTTTTCGTGGGTTTTCATATACCAGCTCCCTTTTTATAAAAGATAGAAATATGGGGTTTGCGGCTTACTGTTCTATTATTTTATGACTTTCATTGCCCCAAACGAATTTTTCATAGCCCTCTCAGTTTCTGACATATAGGTATGATGTTGAAAATTTGTCATTTTTGACGCTCCCCTGTATCTCGATTATTTGACAAGTTATCAATATTTTTATCCTGTTTGATTTGGTGACTGGTATTAAATGAGTCACTGACAGAATTTGTGCACTTTGGGTATATTTTATTCACTGGCAATCAAAATATTTCAAAAACTATTTAGGATAAAGATAGGACATTCTTTACAAAGTTGAAGAGCTTTTGATGAGTTATAAGATGGCAGAAAAATATGTAGCGCGTTCCATTTGATAAAAGATAAAAGGGACATCTTTTAATTAGACGTTTCCTGACTTTGGACCTAAAGAGAAAACACTTGATTTAAAATACCATACCAAAAAATTGTATACTTTTTAAAACTAATGTTTTACATGTATAAGAATGCATTTAATTGAAAAACTTTTGTGTTTCTATGGTTGTCTAACCATTTGGTAAATATTTTGAAAACTGTTTTAAATGTTATTATAAAAATTGTTTGTTTTAAAATGAAAAAGTTAAATATTATACTTGAGATTTTTTTTTGGAATGTGTTATTTTTAAAACCTTATTTCGAATACCCTGTATAAAATACATATACAGAGTGACAAAAAAGTCGCGCATAATGCCTGTAACTTTTGAATTATCTCGTATACGAAAAAGTGACCTTTATGAAAGTTGTTCAGTAAATTATTCCCCACATTTCTACCTGCATGAATTTTTTCCGTCATTTCTGGTTTGGTTGCCATAGAGACCAACTAGCCTAGAAAATTGAACAACTTAACATCGGAATAATAAATAAGTAAAACCTTTTCAGTGGATCAGGTGTTTAAAATGACCACCATTTTCTGCTAAGCAGAGCGAAGGTCGATCCCTGAACCCGTCAACAACGTTTAAAAGGAAGTCCTCTGAAATGGCCCGAATTTCAGCACTAATTCTGACTTTTAAAGATTCTAAGTCATTTGGACGATTCAGCGTTAGCGGGGTTAAGTCCGAGGATTGCGCTGGCCAGTCAATAGCACCTCTTATGCCTATCCAACGTCCTGGAAATTATTCGCTTATGTATTGTCTAACATTTGCCACATAATGTGCAAGTGCTCCATCTTGCTGAAACCATACCTGTTTGTTTATGTCATTATTTACACCCGGTAAAACCATTCTGCAAGAAGGAATTATGTGATTCCTGAGGAGGTCCAGATATTTTTCGCCATTCAACTATGCCCGCCCAAACATTAACTTTTTCGGGCCTCTGAGTATGACCTTCCTGGAACCAGTGAACATTCTCAGCAGACCAATAAAGATAATTGTGTCTATTAACAATGTTATTCAAATAGAAAGTAGCTTCATCTGAGAAAATGTAATTTGTTGCAAAGTTATTATCGTTATTGCATCTTTCCATCATCAGCTCACAAAATTGAGCTCTTCTATAAAAATCGTCCTCGTTTAACTCGTGCACCAACTTTATCTTGTAGGGATGCAACTTTTCCTGCTTAAACAAATTTTTTACTGACTGATGAGACCCATTAAAATACATTGCCATTGGCCTGGATGGTTGTGTTGGATTTTCATGTATTGAGAGCATAATATCCAAAGCTTTGTGTCCCCCGGTTGCTGTTTTAGGTCGACCTGATCTAGCGGCTTCCCTAACACTACTTGCTTCTAGAAATTTCTTTACCACTCAAAACACCGTTGACTGATTTATTGGAGGCCTATTTGGATATAATTAATTGAAAAGTTGACAAACCTGATCTTGCGATCTCAAATCGTTGTTTCTCATTCAGATGAACCCTAGTGTAAGCAAATTAAAAATCAGACAACAGGACCTCAATATTGACACCTCTTAGGTCGCTGTCATGAAAACACCTTGACTCAACTGGTGGGTATTAGGTAGAAATAATTATAATTAAGAAGTTTCTCATTTTTTTTGAGCTGTCATTTTCTCGGAAACGCTTGCAGATAAGTGAAAATTTGAAATACAAAAAAATCAGAGTAGAATCCAAATATTCAATAATGTACAGGGTGTTCCATTTAAAAAAAGTAAGTTAGATTCTATGGCAACCAAACCAGAAATGACAGAAAAAATTCATGAAGGTAAAAATGTGGGGAATAATTTACTGAACAACAGTAGAGGAAAACGGAGAGTTCTGGGCCAGGTGGTGCTGGTGGTGCTGGTGGTGCAACTAACCCAGGTGGTTCGGTGGTGCGTTTTACGATCTAACCCGGGTGGTTCGGTGGTGCGTTTTATGATCTAACCCGGGTGGTTCGGTGGTGCGTTTTATAACCTAACCCGGGTGGTTCGGTGGTGCTGTTTACAAAATAACCCGAAATTAAACCCGACTTTTTACAACCTAACCCGGATGCTTTCATGAGGCGGCTTCTTATCTAACCCTAACTTGAACCTGAATATTTATGAACTGACCCGAGATAAAACCCGACTTTTTATGATTTAACCTTAGTGAAACGCCGCTGCTAAAGCGGGATAATTAAATCCCAATTTTTATAAGCCATCCTTAAACCCAACTTTTTACGATCCGACCTGAGCCATCCTTAAACCAGACTTTTTATTATTTTCCCTTAGTTGAAACGCCGCTGCTAAAGCGGGATAATTAAATCCCAATTTTTATAAGCCATCCTTAAACCCAACTTTTTACGATCCGACCTGAGCCATCCTTAAACCAGACTTTTTTTTATTTTCCCTTAGTTGAAACGCCGCTGCTAAAGCGGGATAATTAAATCCCAATTTTTATAAGCCATCCTTAAACCCAACTTTTTACGATCCGACCTGAGCCATCCTTAAACCAGACTTTTTATTATTTTCCCTTAGTTGAAACGCCGCTGCTAAAGCGGGATAATTAAATCCCAATTTTTATAAGCCATCCTTAAACCCAACTTTTTACGATCCGACCTGAGCCATCCTTAAACCAGACTTTTTATTATTTTCCCTTAGTTGAAACGCCGCTGCTAAAGCGGGATAATTAAATCCCAATTTTTATAAGCCATCCTTAAACCCAACTTTTTACGATCCGACCTGAGCCATCCTTAAACCAGACTTTTTTTTTATTTTCCCTTAGTTGAAACGCCGCTGCTAAAGCGGGATAATTAAATCCCAATTTTTATAAGCCATCCTTAAACCCAACTTTTTACGATCCGACCTGAGCCATCCTTAAACCAGACTTTTTATTATTTTCCCTTAGTTGAAACGCCGCTGCTAAAGCGGGATAATTAAATCCCTAATTTATATGGTCTAACAAGATAAGTATAATAAAGCGGTACATTTGTCACCCCACAATAATTATTTATACCTAAATAACCCTCTCAAACCCTCTGCCGACTCGATTTAAAAGAAAGGGACATAAACCTTTATTTATTATTCCGGAGGACCCTCATTAAAATTCAGTAGCATATCTAATAATTGATTACAATTTTTGCACCACTTATATAAAATACAATAAAATAATTACCATCTAGAACCATTAACTAGAGATTTCTTTGTACTGGAAATGGATAAATTATAGGACTATCTTGTAATGAGAACAGAGTAATAAAAAGTAAATAAAACTTAAATACGTATAAAATACCAAGCAGGTATAGGTACTATACAACTTGTGTTCGCCATCAGGTAAAAGCCCTCATAATGCTTTTATAAAAATTTCGGATAATATCATAATATAAGTAAATAGGCTACAATTTCAGGAAAAAAGTAAAAAAAATTAATTCACAGTGTAAAATTGTAGTTAAATGGATTGTAAATACGAAATAATATAAAAAGCTACCTTTTGTTTGCGATGATGTATGCACAATAACTCTATATTATTCGGCCCTTAAACTGAAAATACCCACTAGATAGGTATCATAAGCTGTATTTATCATCAGGTAGAACCCCCAATAAAATTATGAATATCAGGCGTAGCCAACAATAAGCAAATCACGTTGGTTTTTTAATTTATTATTAATCTGGCTAACTTAAGAAACTCACAATATAACGACCATCCAAAAAAAATCATAATACATTACTGGGTGTGAAAGCAATTGCGCTGCAAAATATAGTGTATACCAACTCTGAGGTAGTTAATTAAAATCCCAATTAGCGCTAAAAAAAAAAAAAATCAATTAGATATTTACTTTAGATATTTTAATAAAAAAATTCAATATTATTAGCGCCACCTATCCGTTTATGGAACCTACATATAGGCTTAACAAGAATGACAAACTTTGGGAATATTATTTTACATGATTCTCTCGATTATCGCATCGCTATCACATTTCAATATTCTTGGCAACATTTAAGTTTTAAAATTAGCACAATATCAAATCCTTTACAATGAATTAAACAAACACATACATAATTTTAAAATCTCATAATAAGAATATAAACTAAAATTATAATGCGTAGCAGGTCCAAAATCTAACAAGTTTCGACTAGTCAAATGACGTCAGTTTACATCTGCGAAGAATAGCCAACTCTCGAACCATAAAAAATGGTCAAACTTTGTCGGCAAATACCCTTCTATGATGCAGGGGAAGGACAGGTAACTCGAGATGTTTATAAAGAAACGTTAAAGAACATTATTTGCTTATTTCTAGACTCTTAAAAATTACATGCAATCGAACAATAAATGTTTTCATCATGTATATTTATGAGTAACACATTACCTTCGACATACATAAATTCAAATTGATAATTACTTGCCTTAGTACTTTTTTAGAAGCTTGAATCATTGCATATAACCGTCTGAGGATACCCAAACTTCCCCTAACATATTTCTCCGCAACCGGGGAAAAAGAGGTAGAAAAAGTAAAATAACAACTCCAAGTGTCTTTGCGAACAATCGGCAATAAAATAGAGTATTTCAGTTTTTAATTTTTCGTAAATAAAAGTTGGTTAGATTAATAGTCTCTGTGAATATAATAACATAAACAAAGTGATATGCCGTAAATTTAGGAGTACAGTATAAATTATGCCTCTATTAAAATATACCGCAATAACTAACTACCAAAGGATTTTTGATATTTTGAATATATTTGATGCTCATAGCATTATCACATTTCCAAAGGCTCTAAATTTTAGAAAAATGTTCTAATAGAATATGTCTATCAATATAAAGTAAAGGTATTGTTAGGTTTTTTTAAAAAATACGACCTACAACAGTCTCTGCTACAGCATGGCTGACTCTGTAGAAACTTCTGTGAAACCATAATAATTATATCAATAATCGAGTTGTCGTTATGATAATATTTTCTTCCAATATCCGACTCCACTATCCATAAAAGTTATGTTAGAAAATTCATAATTGAGCGCATTGTAATTTTTTAAAAAGAAATTCACTTCACACACAAAGATGTAGCCATTCAATCCATGAAAATAATGCAAGTCAGTATGCGTATGTTATGGCTAACTGTTTAAATGTCTATTCCTTCCACGTTTATCGGAAGAAATACTTTTTTATACTAGTATTTTAGTTGAAAATAAGATCATAAATCATCTATACAAAACAAGCGTCCCTTATGGATTTGAACGAAAATCATAGATTCGACTATTTTCATGAAAAATAAATCTAAGTACGGAATAATGCAGGAAGATTATCTATTTTCTTGGTTTAGAAAGTGATGTAGTTAAGATTTATAACTTAGGAATAAATAAATTATTATTAATCTTTTCGACCTATTTCTCTTGCATATTTAATTTCTTTGATAGTAAGAACTAATCTTTTTATTTTACAAAGTAAAAAAAAGCTAAAGATCGGCGTTGTCAGTCAGGTATAAGAACTGATTTAACACGATGGTTTTTGTACAAACGTTCACATACAATTGTATGCTTTTTAACCGATTGTGTTGGAAAAAATGACGATTTATAGATTAGATATTTAGACGAAGAGCTAACCTTCTCAATAAAGTATTGATTATTGCCCTGTTAGCTAGACAACACTTTTTATGTTAGTCAAAAAAAAATTTTTTTTTTCGGACGCTATTACAGATTTCATCGTTAACTAACAAACATTAAGACCAAAAAATTAGCGTGCAAGATGAAATGTATAGGTTCACTTCATTTCTACATTATTTTACAACTCTCAATCGCATTAAAAACAAGATCGAATAAAAAATAACTTATGACATATGGACGAAAAATGTTTTTCGGGCTATTTAGGTTAGCGACCGCATTACGTCTGAAATACTACATTTTTCGAGCTTATAACATAATTTACTATTTTAACGTTAAAATAGGGGAAATGATGTATCAAAATGGATACTTTTTTTTGTCGGTCACGAGATTATAGTTTCTTTTAAAATGAACTCTAATATTTACAACACAAAATATCCTTTAAACCACATTAGTTTAAAACTCGTCTGTCCGTTTCTCTCTATTGTGAGTTTGATTAAAGTATAGCGTAGTATATATTTAGATGAATTTCGCAAATGTTGAATACTTTCAAAACTGAAAAAGCCGCCCTTTGCAATAAATATCTCCGTAGAGTTAGGTACCCTGCAGATTAAGGGTATTTCAGCGGATAATCATATACAAATTCAAAGATTTTGTCTATTTTAATGGATTAACAAACAATATCTATAGGATGACTTTACTGATAAAAAAAAAATAACAAAAATCCATAAAGTCTAGACTCACATGAAATTCCATAAAGAGCAGCTGCATAGCCTTATCACATCAAACTATATTTTTATTTCGTTCTATTGTCAAAAGTCTGTGTTTAGGAGATTATCGTTCATTTTAAAATGAACTCTAATATGTACATCACCATAAACTACCTCTTAAGCCGTCGTAAAAATACACTTTTCGATTTACCTCTATATTGATTTTCTAATATTAAATATCTACAATAGTCGAAATTCGCTCGCTAATACCTATGTATGCAAGGTTTCTTCAAAAAATGACAATTTTGTTGTTTAATGGCTTGAAAAAATGGAAAAAGGAGGTTTTTGCATCCATTTATTTCCAGATGAGTGTTAAAAATACTTATAAAACTCGGTATACCGAAGATCAAACATTAATGAGAGGGTTGAGTCCTGTTTGCCAAATCCTGATTTTTAATTTGACGTTGGCAACGGTACAATTTTTTAACATTTATCATAAGAGGCGTATATTTTTGGAGCTTAGATCTACCAGTTTATCCACGCCCCATTTATTGTTAGTGCTTTAGTAATTTTACTTTCCAATTATTTTTTACCAAAACGCGTAGTTGAAACAGTGTCTATATCAGACGATATAATAAATTTTAAGGATTAATTTGCTTACAAATACACTTTAATTTATTTAGGTTAAAGCAGCCAGACATATACTGGAACTACGAAAACCCTATTACAATTTGGTTGCCTAGAGAAAATTTTGTAAAAAACATAGCTTTCTACACAAATGCTTGCACATTATGTACCTATCATTTTAAGATACCTGGCGACATCAATGTAAGCATTGACATAATGACGCAAGATATAGGTAGGTACTAGAATATTCAAGATTTCTATTAACGATACACTTCAGCATACATGCGAGATGTCATTAATGTCTACGGAAGGCAACAGACATACCAGCTATTTTTACATGGGATTCCATAGACTTGGACGCTTCTTGTTTAGAAATATTTGATGTCATCTTGAGGAGTTCCGTATTGAAACATCAAACCTACCTGCCAAATAATTGACGAAATATGGGATATCATAAAATATGCCCCCCATCGAACTAAATGATCCTATAAACCAGCTTCACAGACCGTAATTTGTAATGCTAACACGATTAATACGCAATAGAACAAGATTAAGAAACAAAATTTAAAGTAGCTCTTTATCACACGAAAATAATTAAATAATTTACGGTTACAGAACAATAATTATTTTAAAAAGCTGTATAACTAAATATATTATGTTATTAGGAATATTCTGTCTAAAGTAACAGCTAATCTTAGTCGAAAATGAGATCGTATTATTGATTGTTGAATTCGTTAGGTATGAAATAAAATTAGAGATTTCGTCTATTTTTTCACGATTAAAAAAGAATACCTCTATTTAGCTAAAAATGAAACGATTACAGTGGTAGATTAATTCACTTTACCAAGCATGTAAACTACTAATTTTGCAATAAATATCTTCTATATTTCTAGGTAGGTTTACTCGAAAATGTGGGGCTATTTTCATCAAAAATCCCGATACGAAATTGAAAAATTTGCCTATTTTTGTCGGTTTACAAAGTGATAGTGGAATATTGGTTTGATCAAAGAACAATAATTATTTTAAAAATGTTGTATAATTAACTAAATGTCGGTGTTATCAGGCAGGCAAGAAGTTATTTATCTGAATCTTATTTGTACCATTAGCGTTTATATACAAATGTTAGTGGTTTTCAAAAATTGATATCTCGGAAATTATTAGGTTTAGACTTATAATACGCTTATTAAAAAATAATGACTACTTTATGCAAAATTCAAAAATATTATAAGATGTAGGGTATCCCAGTAACTTAACCAAAGATTTTCGGTCTTCGTAAAGCTTTACACGTTTCTTCAGCGGACCAAACATTCACTTTTTTTAAATATTGACATCGGGTTAGGATTCTGAACATAGGATTAACATCACTCCAATAGTGAACATGTTGCGTTGTCACAGTTCCATTCGTTGAAAAGTAAACAAAACCGTTTGAGCTACGTGGGGAATAAATAAAGTTGGCTTGTTGAAAAATTTTAATATTTATTAAGGTAAAAGACTATAAATATATCGATACAACACTTTGGCATTTCTAATACTACAAACATGAATATCTAAAATGTGATATTTACAACCGTCAACTCTCTCTCCCTTCTCTAATTTTGGTACACCAATGCTGTCTTCTAAGTTTATAATATATGGCGTCCTGCAGTTTAATTCCGAAAATGTTTTAACTAAAAATTCCTCTTTAACACATCCTTTAACGTAAATAATGTCTGCGTCTATCAGATTGTTGGATATGATATTATGTAGTTCCTTGTAATCGGTATCACCATAATTATAAAGGATACCATGATGATTTCCAAATAGATATTTGACTTGTTTCTTGCAAGCCTTACTTAAGGTGTCGAATGGTTTAACTGGTTTAAAAAAGTAACTTTTCATACTATTCCCATCATAAATAGCCAATTCTTTCGCGCAAAATTCAGGTATGTTAAATCCTTGAATATCGACTACAACGAACTTCATTGTCTGAAGACTCAAATCAAACAAGTATATTTTCATATTTTTATCGCTCTTAAGTTCGATTTCAAAAGCACACCCCCACTTTTCGATAATTTCACAGTCTTAGCACATAGATCTTATATTTTTATTTACGATCAATTCATCTTTATTCGCCAATCGTCTCAAACGAGTCTGCTTTTGAAAGTAATATAGCCTTAGTATTCAGAAAATATTAATGATATCGGAGCCTAAAACATCCTTGACACTAAAAAATCATTGTGTTTCCTAACAAAACCCATCATCTTGTCTATTTAGCTTGCTTTCCTATTGTTTAGCAGGTTAAATAAAATTATTATTTCGCTCTTTTTGTCTGTACTGAATCGTTAGGGGAATACGTTTCTAGTTCTATAAGAGAGACAGTTAAAATTTATGTAAGCAATCAAAAATCCTACACTATGAGCTACTTAGTTAAAATTTCATATTTCCTTCCTGGGTCAGGCAAAATTTGTGATGTGTCGGACAAAATTTATAAAAATACAAAAAAAAAAATGCTGGATGCATTTTTAGCGTGACTTTCTATTTAATACCATCTTATTTCAAGGTATAATTCGCTTGTCAAAATGAGAATAAAATAATTTTCCCATGGTTTATGTCATCTTAAAAAAGTCAAAAGGTTATATTCTGTAGAGGGTCAGATACATTTAAATTTAAATATTTTCTCCAAGAAGAATTTTAAGATAGTATTATAGTAAATAAAAATTCTATACCTCCAATATTTCATGGAAACATATCGTGTTCTAGCGACATAACCCAAAAGTACCTCTATTCAGAAACGCATCGTACTTTTCTTGTCAATAATTGTCTCATTGTCCCATCCATTACATTATTATAATCTTAAAGCACCTGTTACCAACATTATCTGTTTTTATGGTTTTCATAAAACATAGCGATTACCAATGAAAATTAAACGAAAACTTAATAAATAACTTTTTTTTTTTTCAACTGAAATAGACTGATTTTCGATGGAAAAATGTTACTTTTAACTAAAAATGAATATAAGACATATACGCAATGATATTTAGAATAAATCAATCTTTTCTAAAATTACTATGAAATATTCACAAAATCGTTTCGTTATAACCAAAGTAGCAAGGCTTGCAGATTTCGTATAGAGTTCAAACGCGATACTGAGATGATCTTTTTTTTTTTTTATATTTTTGTAGGATAATGCACCACTACGTTGTAAGTACTTGAGAGAGGACTTTCTTGAAAAATCCTCAAATTTCTCTGCAATTTTGTTCCTTCTAGAGTTAAATTCACACAGAAAACCCCGTATTCTTATCTTTCAGGTTGGTATATTAAAAAGGACTTATTAGTATGGTTTAGAAAACAAGCAATATTAATTAACGGATGTTTTTTTCGTCGTATGAAGAGTTGAAAATTTTTTTTTTTCCACTCCAATGGTTACGATGCAGAGAGTCGGGTTTCATCATAATCTTTCAGGGTAGCTCAGGTTTGATTGCATGTAGAGAGTCGGGTTTCATCATAATCTTTCAGGGTAGCTCAGGTTTGATTACATGTACTAAGGTTAGTGCTCCTTGCAATCGGTTTCAGGTTTGACGCGCCCCCATCAGGTTTGTTCAGGTTTCTCAAACGTTTGAGAAACCTGAACAAACCTGAGGGGGGCGCGTCAAACCTGAAACCGATTGCAAGGAGCACTAACCTTAGTACATGTAATCAAACCTGAGCTACCCTGAAAGATTATGATGAAACCCGACTCTCTACATGCAATCAAACCTGAGCTACCCTGAAAGATTATGATGAAACCCGACTCTCTGCATCGTAACCATTGGAGTGGAAAAAAAAAATTTTTCAACTCTTCATACGACGAAAAAAACATCCGTTAATTAATATTGCTTGTTTTCTAAACCATACTAATAAGTCCTTTTTAATATACCAACCTGAAAGATAAGAATACGGGGTTTTCTGTGTGAATTTAACTCTAGAAGGAACAAAATTGCAGAGAAATTTGAGGATTTTTCAAGAAAGTCCTCTCTCAAGTACTTACAACGTAGTGGTGCATTATCCTACAAAAATATAAAAAAAAAAAAAGATCATCTCAGTATCGCGTTTGAACTCTATACGAAATCTGCAAGCCTTGCTACTTTGGTTATAACGAAACGATTTTGTGAATATTTCATAGTAATTTTAGAAAAGATTGATTTATTCTAAATATCATTGCGTATATGTCTTATATTCATTTTTAGTTAAAAGTAACATTTTTCCATCGAAAATCAGTCTATTTCAGTTGAAAAAAAAAAAAGTTATTTATTAAGTTTTCGTTTAATTTTCATTGGTAATCGCTATGTTTTATGAAAACCATAAAAACAGATAATGTTGGTAACAGGTGCTTTAAGATTATAATAATGTAATGGATGGGACAATGAGACAATTATTGACAAGAAAAGTACGATGCGTTTCTGAATAGAGGTACTTTTGGGTTATGTCGCTAGAACACGATATGTTTCCATGAAATATTGGAGGTATAGAATTTTTATTTACTATAATACTATCTTAAAATTCTTCTTGGAGAAAATATTTAAATTTAAATGTATCTGACCCTCTACAGAATATAACCTTTTGACTTTTTTAAGATGACATAAACCATGGGAAAATTATTTTATTCTCATTTTGACAAGCGAATTATACCTTGAAATAAGATGGTATTAAATAGAAAGTCACGCTAAAAATGCATCCAGCATTTTTTTTTTTGTATTTTTATAAATTTTGTCCGACACATCACAAATTTTGCCTGACCCAGGAAGGAAATATGAAATTTTAACTAAGTAGCTCATAGTGTAGGATTTTTGATTGCTTACATAAATTTTAACTGTCTCTCTTATAGAACTAGAAACGTATTCCCCTAACGATTCAGTACAGACAAAAAGAGCGAAATAATAATTTTATTTAACCTGCTAAACAATAGGAAAGCAAGCTAAATAGACAAGATGATGGGTTTTGTTAGGAAACACAATGATTTTTTAGTGTCAAGGATGTTTTGGGCTCCGATATCATTAATATTTTCTGAATACTAAGGCTATATTACTTTCAAAAGCAGACTCGTTTGAGACGATTGGCGAATAAAGATGAATTGATCGTAAATAAAAATATAAGATCTATGTGCTAAGACTGTGAAATTATCGAAAAGTGGGGGTGTGCTTTTGAAATCGAACTTAAGAGCGATAAAAATATGAAAATATACTTGTTTGATTTGAGTCTTCAGACAATGAAGTTCGTTGTAGTCGATATTCAAGGATTTAACATACCTGAATTTTGCGCGAAAGAATTGGCTATTTATGATGGGAATAGTATGAAAAGTTACTTTTTTAAACCAGTTAAACCATTCGACACCTTAAGTAAGGCTTGCAAGAAACAAGTCAAATATCTATTTGGAAATCATCATGGTATCCTTTATAATTATGGTGATACCGATTACAAGGAACTACATAATATCATATCCAACAATCTGATAGACGCAGACATTATTTACGTTAAAGGATGTGTTAAAGAGGAATTTTTAGTTAAAACATTTTCGGAATTAAACTGCAGGACGCCATATATTATAAACTTAGAAGACAGCATTGGTGTACCAAAATTAGAGAAGGGAGAGAGAGTTGACGGTTGTAAATATCACATTTTAGATATTCATGTTTGTAGTATTAGAAATGCCAAAGTGTTGTATCGATATATTTATAGTCTTTTACCTTAATAAATATTAAAATTTTTCAACAAGCCAACTTTATTTATTCCCCACGTAGCTCAAACGGTTTTGTTTACTTTTCAACGAATGGAACTGTGACAACGCAACATGTTCACTATTGGAGTGATGTTAATCCTATGTTCAGAATCCTAACCCGATGTCAATATTTAAAAAAAGTGAATGTTTGGTCCGCTGAAGAAACGTGTAAAGCTTTACGAAGACCGAAAATCTTTGGTTAAGTTACTGGGATACCCTACATCTTATAATATTTTTGAATTTTGCATAAAGTAGTCATTATTTTTTAATAAGCGTATTATAAGTCTAAAGCTAATAATTTCCGAGATATCAATTTTTGAAAACCACTAACATTTGTATATAAACGCTAATGGTACAAATAAGATTCAGATAAATAACTTCTTGCCTGCCTGATAACACCGACATTTAGTTAATTATACAACATTTTTAAAATAATTATTGTTCTTTGATCAAACCAATATTCCACTATCACTTTGTAAACCGACAAAAATAGGCAAATTTTTCAATTTCGTATCGGGATTTTTGATGAAAATAGCCCCACATTTTCGAGTAAACCTACCTAGAAATATAGAAGATATTTATTGCAAAATTAGTAGTTTACATGCTTGGTAAAGTGAATTAATCTACCACTGTAATCGTTTCATTTTTAGCTAAATAGAGGTATTCTTTTTTAATCGTGAAAAAATAGACGAAATCTCTAATTTTATTTCATACCTAACGAATTCAACAATCAATAATACGATCTCATTTTCGACTAAGATTAGCTGTTACTTTAGACAGAATATTCCTAATAACATAATATATTTAGTTATACAGCTTTTTAAAATAATTATTGTTCTGTAACCGTAAATTATTTAATTATTTTCGTGTGATAAAGAGCTACTTTAAATTTTGTTTCTTAATCTTGTTCTATTGCGTATTAATCGTGTTAGCATTACAAATTACGGTCTGTGAAGCTGGTTTATAGGATCATTTAGTTCGATGGGGGGCATATTTTATGATATCCCATATTTCGTCAATTATTTGGCAGGTAGGTTTGATGTTTCAATACGGAACTCCTCAAGATGACATCAAATATTTCTAAACAAGAAGCGTCCAAGTCTATGGAATCCCATGTAAAAATAGCTGGTATGTCTGTTGCCTTCCGTAGACATTAATGACATCTCGCATGTATGCTGAAGTGTATCGTTAATAGAAATCTTGAATATTCTAGTACCTACCTATATCTTGCGTCATTATGTCAATGCTTACATTGATGTCGCCAGGTATCTTAAAATGATAGGTACATAATGTGCAAGCATTTGTGTAGAAAGCTATGTTTTTTACAAAATTTTCTCTAGGCAACCAAATTGTAATAGGGTTTTCGTAGTTCCAGTATATGTCTGGCTGCTTTAACCTAAATAAATTAAAGTGTATTTGTAAGCAAATTAATCCTTAAAATTTATTATATCGTCTGATATAGACACTGTTTCAACTACGCGTTTTGGTAAAAAATAATTGGAAAGTAAAATTACTAAAGCACTAACAATAAATGGGGCGTGGATAAACTGGTAGATCTAAGCTCCAAAAATATACGCCTCTTATGATAAATGTTAAAAAATTGTACCGTTGCCAACGTCAAATTAAAAATCAGGATTTGGCAAACAGGACTCAACCCTCTCATTAATGTTTGATCTTCGGTATACCGAGTTTTATAAGTATTTTTAACACTCATCTGGAAATAAATGGATGCAAAAACCTCCTTTTTCCATTTTTTCAAGCCATTAAACAACAAAATTGTCATTTTTTGAAGAAACCTTGCATACATAGGTATTAGCGAGCGAATTTCGACTATTGTAGATATTTAATATTAGAAAATCAATATAGAGGTAAATCGAAAAGTGTATTTTTACGACGGCTTAAGAGGTAGTTTATGGTGATGTACATATTAGAGTTCATTTTAAAATGAACGATAATCTCCTAAACACAGACTTTTGACAATAGAACGAAATAAAAATATAGTTTGATGTGATAAGGCTATGCAGCTGCTCTTTATGGAATTTCATGTGAGTCTAGACTTTATGGATTTTTGTTATTTTTTTTTTATCAGTAAAGTCATCCTATAGATATTGTTTGTTAATCCATTAAAATAGACAAAATCTTTGAATTTGTATATGATTATCCGCTGAAATACCCTTAATCTGCAGGGTACCTAACTCTACGGAGATATTTATTGCAAAGGGCGGCTTTTTCAGTTTTGAAAGTATTCAACATTTGCGAAATTCATCTAAATATATACTACGCTATACTTTAATCAAACTCACAATAGAGAGAAACGGACAGACGAGTTTTAAACTAATGTGGTTTAAAGGATATTTTGTGTTGTAAATATTAGAGTTCATTTTAAAAGAAACTATAATCTCGTGACCGACAAAAAAAAGTATCCATTTTGATACATCATTTCCCCTATTTTAACGTTAAAATAGTAAATTATGTTATAAGCTCGAAAAATGTAGTATTTCAGACGTAATGCGGTCGCTAACCTAAATAGCCCGAAAAACATTTTTCGTCCATATGTCATAAGTTATTTTTTATTCGATCTTGTTTTTAATGCGATTGAGAGTTGTAAAATAATGTAGAAATGAAGTGAACCTATACATTTCATCTTGCACGCTAATTTTTTGGTCTTAATGTTTGTTAGTTAACGATGAAATCTGTAATAGCGTCCGAAAAAAAAAATTTTTTTTTGACTAACATAAAAAGTGTTGTCTAGCTAACAGGGCAATAATCAATACTTTATTGAGAAGGTTAGCTCTTCGTCTAAATATCTAATCTATAAATCGTCATTTTTTCCAACACAATCGGTTAAAAAGCATACAATTGTATGTGAACGTTTGTACAAAAACCATCGTGTTAAATCAGTTCTTATACCTGACTGACAACGCCGATCTTTAGCTTTTTTTTACTTTGTAAAATAAAAAGATTAGTTCTTACTATCAAAGAAATTAAATATGCAAGAGAAATAGGTCGAAAAGATTAATAATAATTTATTTATTCCTAAGTTATAAATCTTAACTACATCACTTTCTAAACCAAGAAAATAGATAATCTTCCTGCATTATTCCGTACTTAGATTTATTTTTCATGAAAATAGTCGAATCTATGATTTTCGTTCAAATCCATAAGGGACGCTTGTTTTGTATAGATGATTTATGATCTTATTTTCAACTAAAATACTAGTATAAAAAAGTATTTCTTCCGATAAACGTGGAAGGAATAGACATTTAAACAGTTAGCCATAACATACGCATACTGACTTGCATTATTTTCATGGATTGAATGGCTACATCTTTGTGTGTGAAGTGAATTTCTTTTTAAAAAATTACAATGCGCTCAATTATGAATTTTCTAACATAACTTTTATGGATAGTGGAGTCGGATATTGGAAGAAAATATTATCATAACGACAACTCGATTATTGATATAATTATTATGGTTTCACAGAAGTTTCTACAGAGTCAGCCATGCTGTAGCAGAGACTGTTGTAGGTCGTATTTTTTAAAAAAACCTAACAATACCTTTACTTTATATTGATAGACATATTCTATTAGAACATTTTTCTAAAATTTAGAGCCTTTGGAAATGTGATAATGCTATGAGCATCAAATATATTCAAAATATCAAAAATCCTTTGGTAGTTAGTTATTGCGGTATATTTTAATAGAGGCATAATTTATACTGTACTCCTAAATTTACGGCATATCACTTTGTTTATGTTATTATATTCACAGAGACTATTAATCTAACCAACTTTTATTTACGAAAAATTAAAAACTGAAATACTCTATTTTATTGCCGATTGTTCGCAAAGACACTTGGAGTTGTTATTTTACTTTTTCTACCTCTTTTTCCCCGGTTGCGGAGAAATATGTTAGGGGAAGTTTGGGTATCCTCAGACGGTTATATGCAATGATTCAAGCTTCTAAAAAAGTACTAAGGCAAGTAATTATCAATTTGAATTTATGTATGTCGAAGGTAATGTGTTACTCATAAATATACATGATGAAAACATTTATTGTTCGATTGCATGTAATTTTTAAGAGTCTAGAAATAAGCAAATAATGTTCTTTAACGTTTCTTTATAAACATCTCGAGTTACCTGTCCTTCCCCTGCATCATAGAAGGGTATTTGCCGACAAAGTTTGACCATTTTTTATGGTTCGAGAGTTGGCTATTCTTCGCAGATGTAAACTGACGTCATTTGACTAGTCGAAACTTGTTAGATTTTGGACCTGCTACGCATTATAATTTTAGTTTATATTCTTATTATGAGATTTTAAAATTATGTATGTGTTTGTTTAATTCATTGTAAAGGATTTGATATTGTGCTAATTTTAAAACTTAAATGTTGCCAAGAATATTGAAATGTGATAGCGATGCGATAATCGAGAGAATCATGTAAAATAATATTCCCAAAGTTTGTCATTCTTGTTAAGCCTATATGTAGGTTCCATAAACGGATAGGTGGCGCTAATAATATTGAATTTTTTTATTAAAATATCTAAAGTAAATATCTAATTGATTTTTTTTTTTTTTAGCGCTAATTGGGATTTTAATTAACTACCTCAGAGTTGGTATACACTATATTTTGCAGCGCAATTGCTTTCACACCCAGTAATGTATTATGATTTTTTTTGGATGGTCGTTATATTGTGAGTTTCTTAAGTTAGCCAGATTAATAATAAATTAAAAAACCAACGTGATTTGCTTATTGTTGGCTACGCCTGATATTCATAATTTTATTGGGGGTTCTACCTGATGATAAATACAGCTTATGATACCTATCTAGTGGGTATTTTCAGTTTAAGGGCCGAATAATATAGAGTTATTGTGCATACATCATCGCAAACAAAAGGTAGCTTTTTATATTATTTCGTATTTACAATCCATTTAACTACAATTTTACACTGTGAATTAATTTTTTTTACTTTTTTCCTGAAATTGTAGCCTATTTACTTATATTATGATATTATCCGAAATTTTTATAAAAGCATTATGAGGGCTTTTACCTGATGGCGAACACAAGTTGTATAGTACCTATACCTGCTTGGTATTTTATACGTATTTAAGTTTTATTTACTTTTTATTACTCTGTTCTCATTACAAGATAGTCCTATAATTTATCCATTTCCAGTACAAAGAAATCTCTAGTTAATGGTTCTAGATGGTAATTATTTTATTGTATTTTATATAAGTGGTGCAAAAATTGTAATCAATTATTAGATATGCTACTGAATTTTAATGAGGGTCCTCCGGAATAATAAATAAAGGTTTATGTCCCTTTCTTTTAAATCGAGTCGGCAGAGGGTTTGAGAGGGTTATTTAGGTATAAATAATTATTGTGGGGTGACAAATGTACCGCTTTATTATACTTATCTTGTTAGACCATATAAATTAGGGATTTAATTATCCCGCTTTAGCAGCGGCGTTTCAACTAAGGGAAAATAATAAAAAGTCTGGTTTAAGGATGGCTCAGGTCGGATCGTAAAAAGTTGGGTTTAAGGATGGCTTATAAAAATTGGGATTTAATTATCCCGCTTTAGCAGCGGCGTTTCAACTAAGGGAAAATAAAAAAAAAGTCTGGTTTAAGGATGGCTCAGGTCGGATCGTAAAAAGTTGGGTTTAAGGATGGCTTATAAAAATTGGGATTTAATTATCCCGCTTTAGCAGCGGCGTTTCAACTAAGGGAAAATAATAAAAAGTCTGGTTTAAGGATGGCTCAGGTCGGATCGTAAAAAGTTGGGTTTAAGGATGGCTTATAAAAATTGGGATTTAATTATCCCGCTTTAGCAGCGGCGTTTCAACTAAGGGAAAATAATAAAAAGTCTGGTTTAAGGATGGCTCAGGTCGGATCGTAAAAAGTTGGGTTTAAGGATGGCTTATAAAAATTGGGATTTAATTATCCCGCTTTAGCAGCGGCGTTTCAACTAAGGGAAAATAAAAAAAAGTCTGGTTTAAGGATGGCTCAGGTCGGATCGTAAAAAGTTGGGTTTAAGGATGGCTTATAAAAATTGGGATTTAATTATCCCGCTTTAGCAGCGGCGTTTCAACTAAGGGAAAATAATAAAAAGTCTGGTTTAAGGATGGCTCAGGTCGGATCGTAAAAAGTTGGGTTTAAGGATGGCTTATAAAAATTGGGATTTAATTATCCCGCTTTAGCAGCGGCGTTTCACTAAGGTTAAATCATAAAAAGTCGGGTTTTATCTCGGGTCAGTTCATAAATATTCAGGTTCAAGTTAGGGTTAGATAAGAAGCCGCCTCATGAAAGCATCCGGGTTAGGTTGTAAAAAGTCGGGTTTAATTTCGGGTTATTTTGTAAACAGCACCACCGAACCACCCGGGTTAGGTTATAAAACGCACCACCGAACCACCCGGGTTAGATCATAAAACGCACCACCGAACCACCCGGGTTAGATCGTAAAACGCACCACCGAACCACCTGGGTTAGTTGCACCACCAGCACCACCAGCACCACCTGGCCCAGAACTCTCCGTTTTCCTCTACTAACAACTTTCATAAAGGTCACTTTTTTGTATACGAGGTAATTCAAAAGTTACAGGCATTATGCGCTTTTTTGCCACTCTGTATACTATTAGATTCATAGTATCTCTAGACCCCTTGCCACAAATCTGACACAATTCCGTGGTTAAAAAATGCTTTTGGACTGATTTAGTGCCGGCACTTTTGACACTGATTAACTCATTTGATATAGACGATTAAAATAACCATGGTTTCCCGTATGCTAAAACCTACGAATCTACCAACTGAGTTAATCAGTGTTAAAAGTACCGACACTACCAAAGCAGATTAAATACAATTTTAGGCCATTATAAATAATACTAATACGAACCTAAATTTGCAAAAAAATGCAGGGTGTCCCATTTAAAAAATCAAATTTTTTGACGCCCTACTTTTGAACACACCCTGTATAATTTAAAATATTTTTAGAATGTACAAATCTTGTCGTCAAAGCATAGAATTACTCCGCGCAATATTTGATTCACCCGGTACATGAAAACATTAATTTTTACTGTTAAAAAACTTGTATTTTAAAGTAAATGCATGTTAAATTTGACAAATATTACTAAAGTGAATGTAATGTGAGAAACAAATTAGCGGCAGTGTAACGACCTGTGTAGTAATAAAAGATAAAGAAAAATTTATATTATGCCGTATGTGTGTAGGAATATTTTATAGCAGCAGTAAAATGGCTTTGAAATACAGTTGCAGATTTTATATTGCCTAAATTGATAAATTGACATGGAAGGCTATTATTTAATAGAAGCGGAATAGCATAAATACCAACGTCATACTTATCTAGGTACCTACACGTTGGGGCCATTAAATATTTATTTATTTGCATCTTTTAATATTGAGGGTAAAATTCCATCCTTTTGTATTATTATATCCGTGTTATATTGTTCACAAATTGGAAAAATTTAGAATTTGTATACATTTTCTTGCCCGTCTTTTTCTCTCTATTGATCGATTATCTTAAAAACGGCGTTGTGTTCGGAAATGTGCAATACTGAAAACTTACGTACCCGCATAGTTTTATATTATCTTAGACAATCTTTATTAAAGAATTTAATGCATTTTTTAACATTTTTTTGTACCTACAGTACCATACGGGTATTGTAATTCAACTTGTAAACATTTAATAGCTAAATAGCCAATTAAAGTGATGTTCAAAAATCAAATCATACCTTTCAAAGTGCGAGAGCCAGACAATTTGTTCATTTTACTAAGTTTGGATACAATTGGAAGAATAAAAATTAAGCGATAGTTACCCAACGGTTGAAATCTCTGCTATTATGAAGAGCAACCTTAAAAATATTTGGATAATCTCCCGCTTTTCGCTTCACTATTTTTTGATTGAGTTTTATTAAGTCAACGTTAATTTCAAAGTAATATTTCGACTTTTTCTTTTTAAGTTAATTAATAATTTCTCTAAAGGCGGCTAGGCTATAATAATGTTCTGATAACTCTATCCATAAACGGGTCATTTAGCATTTTTTCTTTATTACATTTTCTGAAAGATTTTTATAATTTAATTGCAAAAAAAAAATTTTCTGACGCCTCTAAAGCCTTTAAAATAATTTACGAAACCGGAAACCGCTGTGTGACGTCACTTGGTCCTATAGTAAGTCAGGTCGCGCTGGTTGCTGTTGCTACGACAAAGGTCACCAGCAGGCGAGCGACTTTTATAGCGTTAACAGATGTATCGCCGAGACGCAGCGACTGGCGATTATAGTTGTTGTGTGCAGACGAACCACATTTTGTAATCTTAAATAATTACAAAATTGACAGTATTGCCAGTAGAAAATGGATTTGGTAGAGTAAGCGGGTATTGCTCTTGTCCTCGTGCGACATCCAGATTTTAGATATCATTCTAATAAATTGGCATCAAAATTATTCCATTCTGGTATAACTTCTTGACACACTTCCCTCATAACTTCAACTTTAAATTGCGATCACTATATTCTGGTAATGCTATATTATAAAGTCCAGACCGCAATTTGACCTCAGATTCAATTTTTTAGTATATTTCGTCATCATCCAGATATAATGAGACAATACAAATAAAATAAATTTATAATAAAAATAATATAATATAAAATATGCTCGCTCGTCTGCTAGGACTAGCCTAAGACCAGTGCGTTAGATACAGGGCGACAATCGCCACCGTCTCTCATGACGCTGCGGCTGACCCAGAAAATAGAACAAGCTGCCTCCGCGGCGACTGACGCCCAGTGTAGTTGATTAGCGACTACAAAATATATGCTCGACTGTATTTAAAATTATACATTTCATTTTCAGCGACAAAACTGTCGAACTAGAAAAGTCGTTTGTCTGCGGGTGCCCTAAAGCGGAGAACATATATATAGCCCGCCTTACGAGTCTGTGGCTACGACGGCTGAGGAGACAGGGGGGTAAAAGGCATAAAAAAGTCAAGTTTAACTGTAGCGGCATAAGCGTGCGGTACCTCGTTTCATATAAATATTTTATAAGTTAATAAACTAAATTTACTTCCTCTTATTTTAATAATTAAACCACACCACTGTCTACTCTCAGTGGCAATAGGTAAAAAAAAACGCAGTGGAACACACATTTTTTAGGCATTATTTTATTCATTGTGTCCTCAACAATTATTTCATCCACTAGAACCGGCCGCCGAGAAATGCGTGGGCGGAAAAAAAATCATACGCGGTCTCTAATCGTCATAAAATTAGGTTATTTTTATTAAAAATTTATTGGTTATCTTAGCAGACCCGGTACATCAGTTTTTTTTTATATGCATTCCTTCTATAGCCACAGAACCGTAAGGCGGACTATACGCGATCACGACTACGATTGCGATCGCGATGGCGATCAGACGCGTCTCTTGTAAACAAATTCAGCCGCACACACTTTTAACAGTAACAAATTTTTAGCGCATCCTTCCATCAATTTCGGGGTATAATTTATGAAATTCTCCCTCGTTGTTACGTTTCTTGTTAATTTTATGTACCCAAACATTTATTCTTTTTTTCTATAGATATCTAATATAAAAAAAATTGTAGTTAATCAATTATGCTTTTTTTATTAAAAAAAAAACGAATTAATAACCCTGCTTACTTTCTCATTTCATTCTTCTTCGTCTAATAATATTACAAAATGCACTGCTTTTTTTCTATCAAGCTACACTGCATGACATCGACAGAAGAGAAGAAATTAATTTCTAATCTCTTTTTCTTTTTTTTTTAATAGTGCTAGAGAAAGTATAGTCTAGAACTCGTATGAAATGACATTCTCTACTTGTTATAGCATATACTATTAAAACTAATAATTACTTCTGCTTTAACTGAACAAAGAAACAGTAAGCGCATCTCCCTTGTGTATGCACAGAAAGACCATTGCACATGTTCAGAGCGGACGCACTGTGGGACTAAATGACGTCACCGCCTCGCGAGCGTTTTATTTGATTTTGTTCTCGTATTTTTCGAAAACTACTTATCAGATTGACTTCAAATTTTCAAGGCTGGCCATACCTTATAAATGCTTTATAAAAATTAGGTAAAGAGTGTAATCTGAAGTTTGACCTAATGAGCCCATTGCATTGTAGCCATGGATCTTAGGCGATTATTATCACTGACTTATTTACATATATCCTGTATATCCTAAGTTTAAAGAAAACAATCGACTGTTATTGGACCGATGCCCGCATTTACAATTAAATGTCAAAAATAGCGGACATTATGCCTTGTAGATCGGCATGCGCATGCGCGAGGCCGACCAATTCAATCTTTAATTAATAAAATCGAAATAAATGTACTTTATACAATTTAATTGGATAAATAAATCCAAACTACATAAAATAGAGTAACAACATCATATTATGCAGACCTACATAAAAGAAAAATATACAATATATAAATAAATTATTTCTTTAAAACATAATATGCGAACAATCAAAATCTGACTTTCATATATCTAAGTAAAAATCAATTTAATATACTTCTCTTAAAGAACAAAATAGTAGTTTAGATTCCGAGGACTGGAAACTGATGGTCTGGTTGGTTCGGTGTAACTATAAAACCATGAAACAAAGGCATATCGTATTAAAATTGATAGTGGGAATTTACAGTTTACAACCATATACATTGCAATCGGGGGGCGCAAATTCACTAAGTACCTATTTTACAACTTCTTCGAGGTACCTAAATTATATTGCATTTAAATTATAACTATACTGTGTTACGTGAAGTAATATGGCAAAATGTATTATTTTTTATTTAAAATAAGCTCTGAAATCAAAACAGTCGAATAGAAGTTGAGCAGAAAAAATGAATTATTAGAAATTTTGCATGGTTTTGGAAGTCATTGACCTACTTTGAGCGACGATATAGTAGTGATTTTTGAGCAAACTTTACCAATAAAGGATTAAAATGACTTACCTGCGACAAAAAAGGACCCATTTTCTGCAGAAAATTAGAAAAAATGTCAGAAAAACGAAACGTCAGCGTCACCTACCAACTACTGTTAATTAATAGCATTTTGTAAAAAAGGATAACACGAGAAATGTTCAAGAGTACGTCATTTCTTGAAATCGTATTGTACTTGTGAACGTCATGCATCTATTTCGCCCATTGAGGTTTCACGCCTATGCACAGTCTGCCCAGTAATGTACACAAATGTGCACCTTAAATTATGGTGAAGCCAAAAATAACTAAATAAAAAAAAAACAAGTCTTGTCGGTGACCTTTAAACTTTTTGTTTAACTAGGTATATCAAATGAAACCTGCCTTGGTATTGGATTTAAATATGTGGATGAATATCCAAATAAATAAACTGATGATGATATCCAGTCATTATAATAATTAATTACTTGAATTTTAATTATTTTATTAGCGACATTTTAATTTTCGTGCGACCAGTCAAGTATATTTTATTCAAAAGTTAACACAACTGTTAATTTGCTTACAACAAATACAAACTAATTTGGCATACATTAAAAACATCACTTATTCAACCACTGAATTTTCGGCACCATTTCATTTTTCACTTTTACTATGGGACGAGGATAATTCATTTCGCGTATAACAGCTGACTTTATGTCTATAGTTCGAGTTCCCCATTCAGTTTGTGTCAGTTTGCAAAGGAAAGTTATGTTACTAGGGCACCATGTGTTGGACAAAATAAATATTTCGGATGATGTTGGAATTAATTTGTTAATAAGGAAAGTTGTGCTTGTTTGAACTATTCAGTGATGATAGTTATTAGGATCAAAAACACTGTTCTTTAATTGAATCGACTTAACAGGTTCTAAATTATATTTTTCTGAAACGCCTTAAGATTTTTTCTCATCAATATACGTTATTTTCCTTTTCAATACCTAGGAAGCATAAACAAATTATTGGACTGTAGCCTTTAGACTAGGGAGTACACTTCTTTAAGGCGTTGAATCCTCTTTTCTCGTTTTTCACAGAAATGCCCTCCGTTTTCTAGTATCATCATATTGGATATTGGATTCATTATGGTACTGCCCCAAGTATTGACCCATTTAACCTTCTTTTCGATATGGCCGCATACACGTCAACTTTCTGAAAATGCAGAGAGTTCTATAAAGAAATATGGATTTTCAGAAAGCGACATTCGGACACATGTTTATATGAACTTTTTCTGTTATAATGTCATAAGGAGTTACTCCCTAAGTTACGCACCGTACTTCTAAAACACCCTGTATAAGATAATCCAACCACGATATTATACCCTGTTGCTTAATGCCAGAGAGTAATAAAATGTAAATTTGCAATGACAGGACCCATTAAGCAGGGTGGACAACTCAAAGGTTGCATTGTAAATTTCAGGTAAATTGCAATGATAGTTTTTAAAAATTCTGTATTCAAGACCTACACACCCCGAATCGGTCCTAAATTGGGGTCACCCTAATTTGCATATAATAGAAAGATGAGTTTGGTGAATGAAATTAATGTGACAGGGGCGTTACTACAGGTAGTTTATTAGAATAATAAGTATAATAATAATTATACTTGATTATAATTATAGAGATAGGCAGATAATTGGGATATTAATTTTATTATTCTAATATTAAGTGGATAAAAACTTATATAGAAGTAAGAATAATATGAAAATAAATAAATTGGAATAAATATTAATATTTATAAAAAAGATCTACTACATGTAATGTACAATACAACAACTTAATTTTTAAATTTTAGTCATCATGTTCCGAGTAGTCCGATGAACTATCGTCGTTAGGGTTCAGAGAAATAATAAGGGGCTCTACAGTGTTTTCAAACATATTATCAGCTTCCCAAATTATTTTATTTCAATCACATGTTCGGCGCACTTACTTCATTTTTCACAATCCACTATCTTTATTCCCTCTTGCAAGAGTTTCCAACGTCTCTCATTTTTAAAAGTGTGGTTATGCCTTGCTACAAACCCTTTTACTTGCGCTCACACCAATTCTATGGGGTTGAATTCACAGTGATATGGCGGAAGGCGAAGTACCTTTATATTTCGTTTTGAAGCGATTTCGTCGACAAAGAGGTTTATTCAACTTTACAATTTCCAGTAGCTCCTTTTTCAGCGTATCTTTATGAAATGGCTTCTTATTTACAGTAAGCCAATGAATGATTTCATTCTTTTCCAAGAAGACGTTGGTATTTTTTCGGATTTTTTTGAGTGGTAGCTGGCATTATCCATGACTATAACAGACCCAGGAGAAATAGGATCTAGCATTTGCTGGAAGTATTTTTGCTACCAATGTAAGTTATTATTAATCTTTTGACTTTTTCCGAGGGCGCTTTTTTTCTAGTGGACCATTCTTTCATCAAAGCTTGCCTCGCGCTTTTTAAATGTTTATCCCGGAGTTCAACACACGGAGCTTACCTGTGCTTGATGCAATATAATAATAAGTTTATTAGAAATATTTTTTTAAAAAGGACGTATTTATAGTATACCGGGTAATTCAATAATTACTGGCAAGAAAAATTCATTATATTGCTGATTTAATAATTTTATTAATTTTTAAAAAAAGATAATAAGAATCTAAAAAAAAATCTAAATAATAATGTAATAATATATAATTCTAAATAATAATGTAATAATATATTTTTTTTACAGACTAGGCGCATATTTATAGGAAACACTTCTAATAAAACTTGTTCTATCAATAATATTGTCAGTATATTCTACAATTCTTTTCTTTCCAAAATCCCGTTTTTTTCTGATACCGTGCCTCAATACTTTCTGAAACTTATAAGCCGAATTTATTTTAATGTACACCTCACTTTGAATATTTTGAAGCATATCGACAAAGTGATAGATATTAGGATGTGGGTGATAAAAGCTATAATTAAATTTTAAATGAAACGATTCGCACGCATTAGTCATTCTACACAATGATGATGTAGAGCAAGCCCAAATGCTCGGCGGAAATAATGAATCCACACTAATGTAGTTATCTGTAGTAATATATTAAGGGATAGGGAAATTATCGAAAATCATTCCGAAGATTTTTTGCCGTGCGATTTCCTAATGGCAAAAAATCTGAGAATGATTTTCTGATTATTTCCCAATCCCGAAATGTATTTTGAAGATTATTTACCAAATAAAAAACTAACGATTCCTGACGGGTGAGATTTTCACTTTTGACAAGGGTGATTTTCACCGGAGAGCGGGAGATTATCGCTGGATTTCTGACGGGTGAGATTTTCAATTTTGACAAGGGTGATTTTCACCGGATAGCGGGAGATTATCCCTGAATAATCAGGTGAAAATCAACCCGCTTTTATAATGGATGAGGTAAATAATCTACTAAATAATCGCAAAATTCTTAAAGTTTAACATTTACAGGCAAGTCAGAAACTAAATCAAATGTAAAACATTTACCCACCTCTCCAGTATCTAAAAACTGAAGGCCAAAGAAGTGTCTTAAAACCTTTCCAATTTTTGTATTTTCTTTGTATTCAGAACTTAACCCTAGAGATTGAATTTTTCTGAACCAAGCTTGTGACAGGTGAAACCTACATCCTATAATATTAACTTCAGACCAGATATTATTACCAGCTTTGTGAATAGTTACCTCAAAGTCAATTACAATATTCCTCGGATTAAAAATTAAATCATTGTGTTTACACTTATCAATTATGATTCTGAATAGAGATCGATACACATGTTGCTTTTTGATAGGCAATAGGCAGAATACAAGGGGTACATAATAACCACCAATAAATCCAAATATAGTAAAAAATTGGCAAAATAACTTGGCACAAAAGTTAAATGTACCGTCCATAAATACAGTTTTCACAGTACAGAGAAAATGCAGATTTGTATAACACGAAAAAATTATAATTTCAAGTTCTGCATTATTTACCGATAAGAAGGACTCCTTGGGAGTTTTGGGTTGCAAAGTTGCGGGAGATGAAAAAACTTCATTCCGATTCTTTGGCAAAGTGGGTATTTGGCTTTCTCTGCACTCATAAATATTCTTTCGGATTAAGTTTAAGTCATTTGTTGGAATGCTTTCTGCTACATTATCACGAAATTCTTAATGAATGAGTTTTGGTGGCCGCTCGTAGAGATTTTTCGCAGCCTTTCTCTTGATAGAGTTACTTAATTTTTGTCTGCAAATGTTTTTTTCTGGCCCATGATTATAAGCCAAATCGGCCTTTAGTATGGCGTTAAAGTCTGCAATGGGGGTATACACCTTAGCTAAACACTTTGATTTTTTGTTTACGCACCTACAATGAATGCTATTATTTTTTAGTTCTTTAGCAACACAAAATTTAAATTGATCTATAATCAACAGCGTTTTTCCTTTTCCACTAAGCATAGTTTTAACTTCCATCTTCGAGCCGGTAAACTAAACAACTGAAGCAAATTATTGTGCAACGTCGTATCCATATACATTTTATAATCATGCCCATTAGTAAATATTCTAAGAAATTACCTAAAAAAAAAGTTTTCAAAAATATCCTAATAATTAAGTTGTTTCTAGAAAACCGTAATTAGATAATTTATTAATTTTGGGAACCCATCAAGTAATGTACTTATCTATTGTTATTATAAACTGGCATTAATACGTCTCTGCGTCTAGGCGAAAACGAAAGCCGAGTTTATGAGGGGTTTTATTGCAGTCATTAATTCAAACGGTATACCTTGGTACACACTTTACCTGTCAGGTTCATCCTCTACTCTAGTGAGATTATACTAATCCCTTCAAATTTCGTTTCGTGCCCAACTATTAGGTAGGCTTTTTGAATCTCCATCGGCTGTGCCCAAGTCGGTAGCGCCCGTTTATCCTGCCACATTATATCCTTTATTTAACAAAATTTCGTCTATATAATAGATATACCTGTTTTCCCTTCGAAACTGTCTAACTGCCCTCAAATATCTTCGTCGCCAGCAGATGATTTCGTCTTTCTCTGTTAAAAGTGATTTTATGTTTTCAATTTTTTCATAACAAAAATTTATTTCCTGCAAAGTTTTCCATAGTTTCTTCTTACCCATGGGTGGAATGAAATCATCCTTTTTCATTTCAGACATTATTTTGTCCAAGGTAGGTATTTCTTTTTTTAAGTAAACAAGTGTATGATTCTTCTGATGGCAGACTTTTCATCCTCATTTATTACAGTTCTGTTTCTTCCTGTGCTTCTCTTTTGTGACCTGATGGGGCGACGTTTATCCTCGTGAACAAGTCGGTATATTGTTGACTGTCCGACTTCAGTCATATTCGAACACATTTAAACTATTTTTGCAACTCCGAATGTTGAATTTTGGTGGCGAAGAGCGTTGAACACATTGAGAATAATAATTTTCTCATTTTTAGAAAGCCCAGTTTTACTAATCCGTTTCTTAGCAACAAATTTAGAAACACTAGCCATTTTCAAGAAGAAAGTTTTCGAACAACTGCCGGAAAGTATCTAAACATTTCAAATTTTTGAAACAGTGAGGCCCAGGTAGGTAAACTACCTGTGCCTGTACCTACCCGATCTCGGGAGCCCTGACAATAAACATAATTAAATAACAATAATTGGACTACACCTATGGAATACGGTGAAGACCACTGGGTTTTATAGTTCAAAAATGATGTATTACTCTATCGCATTAAGCAACAGACTATAATCAATTGTCGGTAGTTTTCTGCACTCTGTATATTGAATCCGCACTGCTGGTATCTCAGTTAGTTAAAAAGGGATGTGATGAATCAATTCTGAGTATGGGAAGCTGTATACGGTTTCTTGTCAAGATAATACAGGGCAAAGTAAAAAACAAGTGCTCTTTAAAAAAAATAAAAAATATTTTTCCTCATATCACAGACACGACAACAACACCTACATAATATTTGTTATATTTCATTGCTTAGGTATGCCTGTTCATCTATTGCTTTTGTTTAAGTGAAATAATGGCGTTTTTAGGCTATTCAAAGACAATGCATTATTCTGAAACCGGTCAATGAAAACAATAACAATGACCATGAAAATTCTGAAAGAATTAAAATTAGTAATGTGTTCTGTTTTATACGAAGGCGTAGAAGTAAAACATTAAAATAAGAATATCCTAAAATTTCGACTTAATACACGAAATTTCGAGTTATATGTCGAAATTTTAAAGTAAAATATTCTGTTATAAGACGAAATTTTAAGACATTTTTATTTTATTATTTTATGTGGCCCTTCTACGCCTTCGTAGTTTTAAATATTAAATAGTTACCTAAATAAATAATATAATATAATAAAAATCGAGCAAATCACATAATCTATGAAACGGGAGATAACGGTTTAAAGTCGTATTCCACTTTTACCTTGTTTGAATATTAAATTTTTAACATAATTTAATACCAATTTCAGAATATTAACAAGTTTCCTATACCTAAATTATGCAAGTCGTGCGTTAATAATATGATTTATCCTGGTGTGTGTATGCCTACTTAGGTACAGACAATTATTTGTTATGCACACACTAAATTACTTACAATAATCTATTCTTGCGTCATTAAATACACCAATTCAAGGCTAGGCTTCAATTATATTAAAATTTGCTTACGGACGTTAAGACAGTTTAGCAACAAAAATGTTATTCCTTTATATGAAAAGTAGATTAAAATAGAATAATTAGTAAAAAATGCTTTTAAGAAAAATTATAGTTTTTCCCAACTTAGTTAATCATAAAAATCTTGGAGACTTGACTCGAGGGACTCGAATAATTGAAGGTTTTTACTTTTAAACCCTCATGATTTCTTTAACGTTTGTTATATTCAAATATTCAAAACCAGAAATACGTATAATATTATGGTGATGGGATAGGTAATTCTAAATATTGTTAATTGAAATTTGAAAATTGTGAACCACAATATTTTTTTTAGATTTAGTGATTTTTTGAGATTGATGTTCTTAAAATATTTAGATAAGTGTGAAAGCCCTTATTGATGATGTATTTATCAAGAAAACTAAATCTAGAACGTTTTTGGGTGCAAAGATTGCAGATTTGAAATAAATGTGTTTGGAATTCATAAATCAGGTCTGACTGAATTTGAGCATATGAATAGAAAAATTATTTTTTATTAATCATAGACATTTCTTACGTACAAATATACTTTTAAAATAATGATTCAGAACAGGTAACAAATTGATTTCAACTTTCATTCAAATTTGTGACTTAAGGGGTATTCATTGTTTTCCATTGGTAAATTGTTGCAGTTGTTACAATTTCAAACAATACATGCAGATTTCTACAGTCACATGTCGGGCCGCATCCAGGTTTGAAAACTAGACTTAATACATAAAAATTTTAAATTAAAAAAAAAATCCGAAAAAATTTTAAATTTCGGGTTTCATCAGTTATGCTTAATTGAATATATTATATATTTTTAAAGAAAATATATCAAAATCGGATCCGGTTGCGACGGTTTAGTTAGAAGATTATATGGGTTTCCGCTTCATTGACTCGTCTTTATACACTGAGTTTGGTTTGGTTAGGTTAAGGTTTTAGGAACAGTGCTGTAAAATATAGAAAATAATAATCAAACTCGATTTTTTTTTATTCTGGAGGTTTTAAAATAGTAATTGATTAGATTTTTAACTTTCTTTCTTCTTGATATTAAAGCGCTTTATAATGCTGTTCACTAGTGTTTATTAACCAATTCCGTTCTATAATAAATTTAGTGTTTAATTGGTCAACACACTGGTTTTTTAGTTTGATATTTCAGACGAAAAAGGAATCTTGTGTCTTCACCAGCAAAAACTGATTTCAATACATACCTAAACTAAGCATATTATGCACTTGCATCATCACCTAACAAATAAAATACATTTTCGATTATTTAAAACTGTTTTCATTTGACAAACGTTAAAGTTCTGACATTTAAATATTCTGTTGGAAATATTCAAATTAATCTATGCATAGACCCTATGCAATATTTAACACCATGCATAATAAATAAAGCTGGTAAAAATAAACGTCAACAGCAGCGTGCTAGTTTTAATTGAGTTAATTTTGCATTAATTTTTACTTACGAAATGGTAGCTACGGTCATGAGCGCCCCTGGCAAGACTTAAATTTTGCGCCCCCCAAGACTTACTTTCTAGGAAGGGAAACAACACAACACGAGTTAGTTCATTCAGGCATTATAAAATCTCTTAAAAGTTTACTTTTCTGACTTTTTCTGAGGCCAATTTGTCAATAATATGGTCTACATTAATACCTCTTGCAATGTCGTACTCAATCGATAGTATAGCAAAATTACTCAAACGTTCTTGAGCAATCTAATATGCGATCGTAAATAATTTTTTATTAATTTTTTATTTGCTGAAAGATCTTTCACAGCTGGCAGAAGTCACAGGCAGCGTCATTGCTAGGCGAAGTGCAATCCCTATATTGAGATTACTGGCCACTAAGCCATATTCTTCATGGCAATTAAGAAGTGCAATGTAATCTGGATTTTTTAGGTCAGGCAATAATGATTTTATTTGGTGTTTGTAGCTTTCAATCTCTAACCGCAACTCGTTGGCATTTAAATCCTCATCATAATTTAATGCCAGATCAGCTGCGGATTTTTTTAGTTCTTAGTTCTTAGTAAAGCTAAATTTTAAACTTTTGAAGTGGAGTCATTATGGCCGCATCATCCTTGGCCCTTTCATCAAACACTGTTTTAACCTTTCGTATATGCTTTTCAGGAAATTCCGGTTCTATCGATAGCTCGTTTGCTAGATTTTTTGCTGAATCAATACACAGCTCTAATTGATTTTTTCCGAAATCATTCAAAAAATCCACAAGGCCCTGCAAGTGTTTTAATGCAACCAATAGAAACGGTTTTTTTCTGTGAAATGCGATTACCGTTGTCAATACTTCTAAGCAGATGATCCCATACGACCAATAAACAAATAAACTTGAAATTAATTAGTTTTAAAATGATTTTAGCTGAAGATATAGAATCAACAGAATATGTCCTCTTTTCATCAGTTTCAATTTTCCAAATATCTTTTGTCTCTGTCTATCATGGTACTTTGAACTAGACACGTATTGCGTAACCCCGGAGACGCTCTATTATATTATTATTCACTTTTAAGGCTATAATAAACAAAGATGAGGAGTTGTAAATTACGTTGTCTCTTGATCGTTGATCCATGACGTACCGACAAAGATCTGCCGTATAGACTGTATATGGAACCTTCGCTTAGAAGTTCACTTTATATCAATTGTAATATAAAACTTGTTAGACTGCAAAAATCACAGTTTCATGGCATTGTCCCCAATTTAAATAAACAATAATGATAGTTTCGATAAAAAGTTATTAGTTATTTTCAGTTCGCCAATAAATAGAAAGCTACTTGGTTCTTGCAAACAATAAATTCACGATTCGATTTATCCATAGCAACACCTAATGGGATCATAGCTAATTGAAGTACAGCCAGTGCTTTATATTTTTTAGTCATAAAGTTTATTAAGCAGTAAACTAAAAATTATAATAAGCACTTAAACATAATGGTATGAATTATTTTTAATGGGATCGCCAATATCGGGTTATTGAAAATATAATAATAATAAATAAGATGTCTCTTTATTTTTCTGATTTTCGCAGAGATAATAATGGACTTTACGAGCGTATTTAGAATAGACGTCGGTCTTGCCTGGTGATTAGAGAAAAAGGACTTATTTGGCACGAGCGACCGCAAATGTGGTTTTTCGTGCCTACGCGCCTGAGGCATTAAGGAATCAATATCTGTTCCTGTTTGAGTTAGGTGTGTGCCTCTTACTTCTGTTTCTGGTATTTTTCTTTTCAGTTGATTATTATTTGTAGGGTGGTCGAGAGTTCACAATTGCTAATTTTAATATTAAATTTAGGAAGCAATTTTGTTTGCATTTATTTTTGTCTCAGACGGGTATAAAATGATTCTTTTATATATGCATTTGTGTGACAAAAATAATACAGTAAAGCCTCTGTATGCAATCGCCTCTATAAAGTGACCACCTGCGTTAAACGACCGCGGGCACTCATCTTCGGAATTTCTAATAAACATTAATGCTAAACACACCCTCCATTAGGGGCAGTAAAACCCGACCCGACAACTCATAAGAAATATAGGTACCTGGTGCATACACTATCTACTTTATTGCAGGAGGATCCATTCAATTTGCTTAAAAGGCTGGTAAATCGGTTGTTAACATTAGTTTTGTTTTGAACAGTTTTTGTGTTTTGGGACTAACGTGAATATTTGAAGATGGCGGGAAAAAGGAAATGTCTTTCTTTAAGCGAGAAAATTGAAATAATCGGGGAAAGTGAAAAAAACTGGTTTAAGTAAAATTGTCTAAAAAATTTAAAGTGGGTAAGACCCAAACGACTATGTTGTTTCAAAATCAGGCAGAAGTTAAAAATTTATTTTAAGAAGGTGGCAATGGTGATCAAAACAGAAAATTTTCCAAAACCGAAGGACTGGCAGTGGAACAAGTTATTTTTAAGTGGTTTTGTACGGCGCGAAACAAGCGCTTATCAATATCCGGGCCCATAATTCAAGCAAAAGCCCTCGAATCTGCTCAATGTCTAGGACTAGATAAATTCAAGGCATCAAATGAATGGTTAGAAGAATTCCGTCGTCGGCACGATATTACCTTTAAGAAAATATGTGGCGGATCAGCCGATATCAATATCATAGACGTAACTGCTTGCAAAAAATGGCTATTGACTATTTTAAGGGATTATGCCTCAAGGGACGTATTTAATGCAGATGAGACAGGTCTCTACTATCGTGCATTGCCAACAAAAACATATGCATTGAAATATGATTTACAATTCTGTTCTGTGCAAGTATGGAAGGTGAGAAGGAAGAACTACTTATAATAGGCAAGAGCAAAAATCATCGATGTTTTAAGGGCGCACATATCGATAAGTTACCTCTCAAATGGGTCTCGAACAAAAAAGCGTGAATGACAGCAGACATCATGACAACATGACTTCGCAGATTTGATACCAAGATGAAGAAGCAGAATAGAAGAGTGGTATTGTTTCTGGATAATGCAATGTCTCATCCCAAAATTACACTGGATAATGTCAAACTTATTTTTCTTCCACCCAATACTACCTCATATTGCCAACCTTTGGCCCAAGCTATTATTCAGAATTTTAAAATGCTCTACAGAACTACCTTATTAAGAGGCTTTTAACATGTATAGACAGTGGTTGTACTCTTCAAGAAATCATAAGTGATATTACCATAATGAACGCCTTGATATGGGTTTCGGTGGCCTGGCGCAATTTATCCCCTGCAACAATAAAAAAATGCTTTAAGATTTTATGTGGAATACAGTTAATGTTGACGACTTCGAAGAAGAAGATAATATTCTGCTCGCCCAACTGTTGCCTAACATTAAGGACACATTTGTGAACTTGAAACAATTTGCCTCTATTGATAATGATTTGCCAACAGAAATTGCAGAATTGACTATTATCGAGTGTATTGAAGAGATCCACGAAAAGAGTAAAACTACTCCTAACTCTGAGACAGAGAAAGAGGAACCTGAACTTGCTCCAGTGTCGGAAATATCAAGCCTATTTGAAGCCTGTTAGCAGTTTTGACAAGTCGTTGTCAAACTTCGTGTATGTCATTTTACTTACCGTTCTCTTTTCTTATCAACCAGTAATAGTTATTTATCTACTTTCATTTAGTAATATGAATTTTACAGTTCTGTAAATCGTTTTGTAAGGGCATATATTACAGCACTAGTGCTGTAATAGATGCCATTACAGCACTAGTGCTGTAATAGATGCCCTTACTAAACGATTTTTAATAGCAGGTGCATTTTTATTTTTAAAAATGCCTTTTGCCAAATATTTTTATTCATAGATAAAAGTAGATAAAATTTTGTACAATATTCTTGTTGTAAATTCATATATAACTACACTCGATGTTTGATTAAACTCGGCTGACGCCTCGTTTAACAACTTTAACATCTCGTGTTGTAATATGAATCTTTACAACACTTATATCGTAAATAACTATTATATTACTAGTACGGTAAGGCTCATCACAGCACTCGTGTGGTTGCCAATATTCCCCACTCGTTACTGTAATGAGCCTTACCGTACGTGTGATATACAACATATAATATACGACCCAGAATTTTGGTTTTCTATGATTTTTTTTATGTCATCAAAATGGTTTCCATATTTATGCAGTGACATTACACAAAAAGTGACAGTGACTGACGGAACAAAAAAAATTATAGTTTGATTAAAAATGAATAATGTAATAAGTTCATTACATCACTCAGTACGATAATATAGTAATATTACATAACGCAAACAGGCTAAAATGGGTTATGTAATAAGCTCTTTTCGTGTGGGTCTTATATATTTGCATCTTACTGACGCCGACGTGAAAACCAACTCGGTAAATAATCAAAAATGCCAAGTCGCACAAAAAAAGATTATAAATATTAATCTACGAGTAGTTTTATACAAACTTTTGCGAATGTGACTTGCTTACGTTCAAAGAGGAACTAATCTTATCCAACATATAAATTCATCGACACGTTGCAAAGTTCCTTGGGGCGAAGTTTAAGAAAATGAATGTTGGCGCGATATAATTTGCAATATGTGATAGGTCTGAGGTATGCTCTCATCTATCCTATATCTGGGTCTTTTAAGGGGATTCTTACTTTTTTCTAGTCGTCGCATTTCTAATTTTAATCTGTATTTGGCTACGCGTAGCGCGGTGAAACCGACGTGTATACATATTTAAGTTGAATAGAGTACACCTCATGCAACAGTTGACAAATTCGTTACTCGCGTGAACGTCGCTTTGTGATGTGCTGTAATTAACTGGTCTACTGAGATCGACGAATTCCTGAAGGTCGCTTTGTGCAGTGCTGGGCGAATATTGCTTTAAAATAAAACTAATTTTTGATAGACTTTAATTCACATTATTATGTATTTTGCTATTTTTCAGTAGCGTAGAGGGTGACAAAGAAAGTTATTGAAAATAAATCCACTAATTTACATAAATTACAAATTGTATGTAGTAGGTATATAGCTGATAAATATATTTTAATAAATTGTTATTTTATAGATACATAATAGTATATAATATACCAATATAAAATCCTTACATGTGACTGTATTCACTCACTCACTTAAAGTAGGAAGCTTCATATGTGAATATAAGTTTATTTTGGGATATATGTGGTCAATAAGAAGCCATTTTCAAAATCAACCCTAAGGCGTTAAAACAATATATAAATAAATAATATATATATAAAACTATATACAGGGTGTTTTCAAAGTAACCTAAAATATTCAAGTGGGTGATTCCTCATGCAATTTCATGAAGAAAACCTTTTATGAACATTGAGATGTTGATGTTAAGTTTGGTTTACACCTTTTTTTTGATAACAGCAGTTTGTGACAGCTGTCAGTTGTAAAAGAAAAATTCTAGAACCTAGAAATTATTTGAAAAAATGAAATTTTAAAGTAAAACTTTGATGGCCTGTCTCTTGAAAACAAAGGCACTCTTAGCGCAAATGTTCATAAAATTGCATGTCCCTGCACTTGAATCTTTTAGGTTAGCGACAAAGTTTTCCTCTTGTGATATTATAATAAAATGTAAAAAAAAATTAATTTAAAGGTTTTAAACATGTATTATTTTATATTTCATTTTCAAAATCTCTGGTAAATAATGATTAAAATAAAAGGTTTTTAGTTTTTCTTTTATGTTATTGAAGAAATCATCATTCCGCGTAATTTTATCGTAGATTAATCCTTTTGGGGTCCACACCACAAAATAGCAAAAGTCTCTTTTTGTTACATGCAACTGCCCCTGCACTTGGTAATCCTTCCTGGGCTCGAACCTGTTAGGGCTTTATGTAAAACGTAGTGATAATCGGGTCCTTTGTTAAAGGAAATTCCCGCAGCCTGACAACGTAGCGAGTATCCACCTTTCTTGGAAAAGTCTATCCTTTTTCCCGAAATGAATTTTGCAATGACGTTATTGAAGCATTCGGTGTTATTATTTGTCATATTTTTGATCAAGCTTCTACTGTTATAAATAAGCCGGTTTGCATGAGACATAATATCATTATATAGTCCACATTGTTTCATATTTGGAATAAGGTTGGATTCATTTGGCTTTTTACCTTTGCAAAAATATTTGTCACATTGCGAGTGATCACCAAACACGTGTGATATGCTGTTTTCAATATCACCTGTTGTTGGAAAGAAACCTTTTCTTCTCGCCTATATTTTACAGCGCAATCAATAGCCACTCTTTCACTTTAAGTTACTACTGATAGCAATACATTTTGAACTAAATTTTTTTGTGGTCAGCTGTTTAAGGTCATTGCAATAATTTCTTAGAAGGTGGTTGGAACATTCGACTTTCTGTATGGAAAAGTTTCCGTACGGTTTGTCAATCTGCAGTTTTTTGAAAACGCTGCTATCTCCATCGCCAACTAGATGTGAATATTTTACCCCATGCATCTCTATGCTACGTTTGAAACCTTCAAGTACAATATCACTTTCCATAGATGTTGATGTGCCAGACCAATTCTTAAAGCAGAGATGATCTTTAGAAGGATTTAATTGGCACATCGCACAATACTTATTTCTTACACCCAAATATAGCAGTTTGCCTGTTTTCTGGCCAACAATGCATGTCGCTCCGGAATGGGCGTTATAGGCTGAGCGATATGATCTCTTGCACCATGCTCCATCGGCTATGACTGTTATTTGTGGAATTCCATCTTCATCCACCTCACCATTTTATTTAGCGATCTTGGCTTCTTCTGCACCAGCTTTGATTGAATGAAACAATTTGTTCACAGAAATGCCTAATGTTTACTATTCGATTACCTTCTAGAAGAGAAGATTCATGTCCCATAGATCTAAAATGTTATTGTTAAATAAATAAATTAATTTTAATTTGGCATTTAATATTTAGTAATAATGACTTTACATCACCTTTTTTCCCTTTTGCTTTATTTGTAGGACTAAAGGTGCTATCATTTATAATTTCAGCATCTATATATTCGGTATCCTCCATAGCTTCATTAGGTGTATGTAAGGTGCGCTACAATTTATGGACAATATTAGTTACTTTCTCAAGCAGTACGATGCATGGTACAACCTTTTATTTATCAGTTGTGATTTTGAGGAACAAGGTTGTTCTAGATCCGATGAATTGATATTAGTTTCGCTACCTTCCACTATTATATTAGACCAAATGCTGAAACAGTTTATTTTCTAATAAAAATATTTTAAAAAAGGAACGACGAAGTTTACCTGTCGACTGGCGTTACTGATAATAAAGGAGACTGCATAACGGGGGTCTGAGAGGTCTGAGAAGTCTCTAATTCTGATATATTTCCTTTCATTTCCCTCTTTTCAACGGTCAACTTAGTAGAAGCTTCTTTGGCCATACAGATTTCTATTTTTTTTTTATGAATTTTTGCGTACCTGGAAATACTATGTTATAGGATTTATACGCAAGTTTACCGATACAATACTCAATTCATTTTAAATTATGCTTATTATTTGAACTGTCTTCATATCCTTCCTTAGCGACCTTGAAAGTTGTTGGTATTTATGATTCCGACTATTTCCGAAGATACAGTTTTTTTTGCATTTCCGTATTTAAAAAAATTTACTTTTAAAAACTTTTCAAAGGTAAATTTGTTTAAATACGGACCTGAATTTTTGATTATGTTATTCGGTAGCTTTCGCCCTCCTAACGTTAGATATGTACCTACTTTTGAGTAAAGAGATTGCGAAGATATACTACAGAAATGATCCTGTGAAGTATGATCTTAGATATGTACCTGGTTGATTCAAAAATCAAATAGTACCGATGTATTTAACAAAAATCCATCTTCTGTCTCTCTCCAACACATAGCACTCTTACAACAGGTGCCTTAAATATTTATTTTAATAATAAGTGTAACAAATGATCGAATTAAGAAGGCCAAAAATAATTGAAAAATGGAATAACAATTCCTGATACGTATTTAAAAAAATTAACTTGATTAAGGCGGCACCCGGAGGCGATACATCGAACACAAAATTTGATAACACCACCTTATGGACGACAAAAAGTGCCAATACTTATACTTATTTAATAAAATAATATTAATAATATCTACTTACCTTCGTTTTGCAATTAAAGTAATGTTTTTTCTATGGCTATTTAGTTTCTTTATTTTTTTATTTCACATTATTGCACAGTACTTGGACACATAAAAGTTATAAAATATAACGACAAAAATTCAACACTACTCCACCACTGCACTAATACCTACCGATATCAGCACCTAAAGCAATACCAGGAATTTCTCACTGTGTCGACGTGTCGTCGCGGTCCGCGTCTCGATAGAGAAAGAAAGCATGTGAAGGATAGAAGCGTAAACGCTTCGAATTTAGTATTTTTAATTCAAAAACAATCAATTTTTAAAAAGGAATTGTGGCAGTTCTAATGCATCAAATTGTTTCAAATTTTAATGTCACATTACGAACTTGTGTAAAAAGGGTCCTCTTTCATTATTTTTTAATAATTTGTAAATATACATGCGTAATTATTATTTAAAGTTGGGCAAGTTTTGACTGACTTTGATTTATTTTAATAGGCCTCCTATTGATTGTGTGAAAATTCTGGTTGAAGAGGACTCTAAGTTTGAGTTATTTGTACAACACATATTTTTTTCAATATCATCGGATAACTATATCAGTCACAATTCCTTTTTAAAAAATCTCCAAATTTATACCTATTTTTAAAAGTAAGAATCCCCTTAAGAAGTACCTACTTGATCCTGAAAAGAATATAAAATGTGACAATTTTTTTTTACATGTACCGTACTTATTTACATACAATTTTATTATCGTTTATTATTAGTAACCAGCATTCATTGTTAATGATTTATTTATTGATTATATTATATGGATGATCAAACGATTTATTTGTTTGGTAAACATCAAGAACCCCTTAAACGGCTTACTATCTTTCAATAAAATACTAAGAGTCTCTTTAAATTAAAATAAATACAATAGAAGTCCGGCCAAATTCGCATTTTCAGCTTATTTATTTAATTATTTAGCCTTTATTTCCAACAGGTTACAGAGAGCCACTTAAAGGAAATTCTTAATATATTTTAAATTAGTAATTATACAATGACAATGATATAAGTAATTAATTAGAAATATAATTGACATATAGAGCATTATTATCAGATAGTACACAATCAATGATTAAAACTCAACACAGCGTTAAGTCGCAAAATAGTCAACATTATTATCACATACATTACATACCCGGTTGAATACACTGCACATAAAATAGAGAGGGCATTGCCTTAAAACATTAGACCTAACTGTACTGAGATAAACAGTACCCCAAACTCGAAACCCGAAAACAAATATCTCCGAGGAGAGAAGCACAATCGACCTAGAAATTCAATAACCCATACAGAAACCTGTATTGAACCTGTCTTCTAGTACAAAGGGTTGTGTCATTAAGACGAGTTAGTAGAAAAATGTGGTCAAATCCCCTAATGGGATACATATTTAAAAAAACAAACTTTAAAAACTAAGTACTTAAATAAACGCCCCTGCACTGATTTAATATAGCTAATGTGAGTTAGATATATTGGGTTTCATACAATTAATGCATAATCAAGCTTGGAACGTGCAAATGTATAATACTATAAGAGTTTTATTGTAGAAGAATCATTAAAGTGTTTACTATTACGGACAACAAAGCCAAGGACTTTGGAGGCCGAAGCCACCATCTCTTCCATATGAGGAACAAATGTGAGCTTGCTATCGAATAATAAAATGCCAAGATCAGCCATTTCCTGGGATCGACTCAGTACAGCTTCGCCCAATGAGTAGTTATAAAAAATAGGATTATTACTGCTACTAAAACTAGCTATGTTGCACTTAGAAATATTTGGTGTCAATCTATTATTTTTACACCAGTTGTTGATGACCCGCAAATCCTCCTGCAGAATGTTACTGTCAGGAACACTGCAGATTCTTTGAAAAATGTTCAAATCATCAGCATATGCGAGTCTAAGACAACTAGTTATGTTAATAAGATCATCATTGAAGATCAAAAAAAGAAGCGGCTCCAAGTTAGACCCGTGGGGCACTCCCGAAGTCGCAGTAAATGATGGTAATCTGAAACCCTTATACTCGACATGCTCCACCCGGTCAATCAAATATGATCTAACAAGATAAATCAGTCTCTGCGACATACCCAGGTTCTCTAGCTTAGCGAGCAAAACAAAGTGGTCAATCTGATCGAAGGCTTTTTGAAAATCCTTATAATTCATCCAGCTGGCCACGAGAATCTTAAGCTTCGAGCATGTGAAGCTTAAGATTCTCGTTGTGACAACGAACATAGATTAGTAACGCACGATCTAGAGTCAATGAAGCCCTGCCGATATTCAGAGAGCAAGCGGATCTGTGAGTAGATGTAACTGTTTAATACTATTTCTAGGATTTTTGAAAAGTTGTAAAGAATGGAAATAGGTCTATAGTTTTTAATTGCGCTGAGATCACCTTTCTTTAAAACAGGCGTCACCCTCGCCACCTTCCAAATTTCGGGAAAAGAGCCAAGGTGATTAAAAGTATGAGCCAAGGGTTCAGCCAGGACGTAAGAACAATCTCTTAGGAGAAAACTGGGCATTCCATTCACTCCGCACGTTAATTTATTTTTTATTTTATAAATTCATTGAGTTTATGTTACCAAACGTAGTACTTAAGATATTGCTGGATATTGAGTTGACTAAGGCCGGTATTAGACTATAAAACATACTTGACAAAGATCTTTTATAAAATATTTTGTCTTTTATTCTTTGAAAATATTTATTTTTCATAAGTTTATGAGCCGCATAGTAGTATTATATTGTCAAAGAACTTTTTAAGGAAATTGCGACGTGATTGTAATTAAAAATAAATGTAAGGCGTATATCAGCTTGCGCAGCGATGAGTGCTGCCGTCATTACAATAAGTTTAGTGTTAAAAACGAAAAAAAAATAACCGGTTGACTTTGGGTAAGGCCCTGGATGGCAAAACGTAATTTAAGAAGTATCCACCATAATCTACTTCAGGTGTTAGAAGGAAATCCTCTTTCTTTAAGTAAGTTTAGGCACCTGCATGGCGGATGCAATATACAGAGTGTGCAGAAAACTACCGATAATTGATTAAGAGAGGTACGTCTTAAGTACGCCGCTACATAAAAACGAATACGAATTTGACAAATTTTGGGCTGGATTTTAAAAAATGAAACAATGCTGTCGATACGGTTTCTCAGCCTTTACTCTAACGCTATGATTGTTCAAAATACAGGTTTGCAAAAGCAACGAATTATTCGATATGGTCCTCGGTGGATAGGTCGAGGTGGGCCTGTTTTATGGCCACAAAGGTCTCCAGACCTAAATTCCCTAGACTTTTACTTCTGGGACATCTAAAAGAACTGGTTTATTCAACACCAGTTAATACTAGAGAAGAACTACTAACGAGAATAACACAGCATAGGCACTTATTAAGCTTTGTTAGTGAGTATTTTCAAATGTACTTGGGACGGATATTTTGAATTTGAATTGAAAGCAGAAAAAAATTATTTATACATTTGCATTGTGTTTCAGAGCGACAAAATAAACAGTCAATTAGACGGGAATCGAATCCAAAACAGTTGGATGGTTCAATGGACACATGTGACGAAGACGAAGAGGGTTCCGACGACGACGACGATGAAGATTTAGACGACGAAAAAGATAAAGATGATCAGGAAATTGAGGATGATGGAGGAGAGGAAGAGCCTCTTAACTCTAAAGACGATGTGTTCGATGACGATCCGACTGATCTTTTTGACACCGACAATATTGTAGTGTGCCAGTACGATAAAATTATACGTAATAGAAATAAATGAAAAGTTTACTTGAAGGACAGTATTATGAATTTAAATGGACTGGACTAAGTCTTCCAGAAGGCTAATGGCGATGCATAATGAAATTTTAAATTACATTGGGTCGAATTCCGTAATAATGCCGGAATATTATTTGCAGTACAGCGGGAAAGTGGTACGTGTAGCCCATATTGAACATTTGCCGAAACGTTTTCATTATTTTAGTATTTTAATAACATTATAAGTTAATTAAGCTCCGATCAACCCTTTGAATGGTTTTTGAGAATGTCTAAACTGGAAATCTTTCAGCATAAAGCAGTGGCGTATTTAGGATTGTGACACGGGGGGGGGGTCCACTTATCTTCCTTAAAAAAATGCGCCGCAGGCAAAATTTTTTTAGGTGCCACGCCCTTTTTTGGACTGTCTAAACTTACAAATTTTACGTTTTGATAGCCCGGCTCAAAAAAAAACGTAGAAATAAAGCAATTTTTAAATATAAACGCCAATATTTGCATTTGAAATATTAGTTTTTTGAAGGTATGTATAACGGTATACTATTTTACTCACCTGAATTAAAAAACACGGAACGAAAAATAAAATTCAACAATTATTAAACTAAAAGACTGTGGAAATCCCCAAACATCTGGAAAATTTGAAATAATGTTTCATGTTATTTATTGCAAATAAATGAATGTGAATTTCAGTTTTCTTTACTACTGAGTCCACGGGGGGGGGTCCAGACCCCCCGGACCCCCGCCCCCTAAATACGCCACTGGCATAAAGTCTTCTTGCATTCGAAGAGTTGGAAAACTTAAATACACATCAGCATACCCTGCGTATTTTACTTTTACCTGTTTCTGTTTAGCATTAGTATCTCGAAAACCGCCAGTTTTATCGAAATAAATTAGGAGTACCTTTTCTGAAGAAGAATGAGCAGAGTATTTAAAAAATCAGTTTTCAGCAATGTCAAATGACACCGGTCAAAGATTTTAGGCCAACGAGTATGGTGGCAAGTATGTCCGTTAAAGGATACTTTTGGATTTTTTTTCTATGACAAGTTAGGGTTATTTTGACCTCCTCAGTATGCTCTCGAGAAATTATGAGGTATTTAGCGGACACCTTAATCAACTCTCGGTAGTTTTTTGCGCACTCTGTATATTGCGTCCGCTCTGCAGGTGTCTCAGAAATGAAACAGCGAATCAATAAACCAATTCTGAGCCTGAAATACAGTTTCATGCCAAGATAATACAGGCCAAGATGAAAAAATCAGTCTATTAAAAAAAAAACGTATATTTCCTAATATCACGGATACGAAAATACCGCTTAAATTGGTTCATTTTTGTGGGTTGAACCAATCCCTAAGAAAAAGTTTTCAGAATCAATGAAGTTTTGCCAAATTATAATGGATTTAATAAACACCTTGTATTCAACAGTTCCTATTTTCTTTAGGTTTCACGATCGACACAAACTCTTTGTCGACGAAACTTAAAATAACCTCTTAAAAATCGTAGTTGTCTTTCTCTATTAATATAAAAAATATTTTATTTCGAAATGTATGTAAAAATTTGTAGTATGCCTTTGTTGCCAGCAGTGTAGTTCAATTTCCCTATACCCTGTCAGGGGCGGATCCAGAATTTCTCTGAGGGAGGGGCGATTTTAAAAATACATACTTATACACGCAATGTTCGGAAAATTATTTTGACGCCTCAAAGAGTATATTAAAAAACTTAATGACAAAATTTAATTTTACCTTATATTTTACTTTTAAGCAAACATAACACATAACAGACAAAATAACAATAGTTTCATAATAATTAAAAAAAAAAACATGTAATGGAGCAGTCTGACTAAAAATAAGGATAAGCAAACTTGGGGAATCTTAGTTAAATAAATAATACTAAAAAGTAAAGTAACCAAAACAAACAAAAAAAATAGTAGAGCAATTTCAAATTGCTTTATGATAATAATTATTACTATAAAACAAATTGCAACTTTCTAGATGCCTTAGCAAATCTATCAATCACCCTGTCAACATCAATATCTATGTCTCTATGAACATGCAACAAGGCCAATCCATCCAAACGATCTTGTGTCATACGAGAACGCATCCAACTCTTAACCCTTCGTAATGTGGAAAAGCTTCTTTCAGAAGTTGCCACTGATATTGGCAACGTTACCAAAACTTTTAAATATTTTGCGATAATGGGATAAAAGTTTTGATCTATTTTGACGAGTGTCTCAATAGCAGTTTGACATGAAGCATTTTGTTCAATGGTTTTTTGATAAATTTGTACTTCCCCTAACAATTTTGCTATTTCATTTTCAACACTTTCAGTTAATCCTAAAAACTGATTACATATTAATGTAATATTTTCTTTAAGGATGCTGTAGTCCGTCAAAAGCAGTAAATTTATGGGAAGCAATACATTAAGTGAAAAGCAATGTAACGTTTTGTCAGAAAATCTTTCGGTTAAATCTAATATAATGTAGTCTAAAATAGGAATAAAACTTGCTTTCCTCCAATAATCTACCGCGTTTGACGCTGGAATATTGACCCGCTGGGTTTGTCGAGATGTTAAGCGAGGAACCTGTAATTCTAGACCAAAAGTTTCTAAGAGATTAGAAGCACTTTGGATTATTGATGAGAACTCATTTTCCGAGTTAGCTCTTTTTTGTTTTAAGACGTCAATGACATTTTTAACATAAGAAACAGCATTGTCCAACCCGATATTTTTTCCCTGGAAAAACTTACTTAATGGCAAGGTCACGTTAAAAATTTCTGAAAGTATATGCACGGTCAAAATGAATTCGCAGTCACATATTGCTTTTAAAAGTATATTTGCCTTACTTGACGAATTTCCTTCATTCCATTCAGAAATTTCATTTAATGCATCACATATTTTGAACAAATCTACTTTGAACTGCAAAATAGAGTCGTGCCTCTCAATCCACCGGGTCTCGCATGGACTATTTAAATTTGTTTTTAAATATTTTTTTAAAACAAAGTGCCTCTTTGCCGATGCGTTAAAGAATGCCACAACTTCCTGTATAATGCCCATGGCGTTTTTAACACATTTCACATTCATAGTTTTTGATATAGAGAGATTAAGCCTGTGATTAAAACATGAACTTAAAACTGCGTTTATCGCAGTCTTCTGAATTTCAGAAACGGCTCCACGAACAGCTGATACATTTACACTACAGCCATCACACCCAATACCAACACAATTTTTTAAATCCAAACCTAGACTTTGAAGTTTTCTAACAACACTTTTGCCTAAAGTTTTACCATCAATTTTAGGTTCAACGGGCATATTAAGATCTTCGTTTTTAGAGGGGTCAAAGTTATCTAAGTGAAGATCTGTAAAGCCTACAAAATCTTCCCTAACTAAACCTAAACTATTACTAAAATATCGTATGGAAACACTAAGTTGCGAGTGGTGTGATATGTCTGTAGTTTCGTCGAAAAGGACGCTATAATATTGACTTTCGTTAACCTGCCTCACAATATTATTTAAAATTTCCTCTCCACAACAGTTAATTAGGGAATTACAAGTAGTTTTACTAATGTAGGTGGCGTTTGACTTAGCAGTTTTGAGATGATTTTCAAGATCTTTGTCACCACTTTCAACTCGAAAACGAAGAAATGCTTTAAAGTTGCCATCATTTAAGTGTGGTAAACTTAAATCTCCCTCGCTGTTCGCTTCAAATATTTGAGTATCGTCCCTGTGTCCACGTAATGGTATATTTTGTCTACCATGTAAAAGGATGGTTTTAATTATGGGGTATAGCCTCTTGCGATTTTCTTCTATTTGAGTTTTCCTTTCTTTATCTAACATATTGCCTACTTCCAAACTTTTATTTTTATGGATTGCTATGAATAATTTAGCTGAAATAAAATGATTTTATTCTAATTAATTTTTTAGTACAAAAAAAAAACCTTTTTTGTTACCTTTTTCTTCCGCTCGAAGATGGTAGAGATTAGATTGATGTTTGATTAAATCACCATCTTTACCAGTAAGTTTCGCATACGATTGAAGGGGGCGTGTAACGAATTTTTGAGGTTGAAGAGTTTTTTGTCCTCCAACCTTACATCCAGATATAAATATAACGCACAGCTTGCAATAAAGGCCCTGACTACTTTCTGAGTATACTAACCAGGGAAATTTAGACAACATATCATAGCTGATCTTTCGTTTCTCTTTTTTGCCCTTTTTAATGTGAAGGGAATGTGGGAAAACGTAATCTTTGGGGGGTTGCCAATGATTGACCAATAATTCATATTTAGTAAAGTCATCCAGATTTAAACCTTTTTTATTGGTTTCACCCACAGTAACATAGTTGCCAATGTCCAATTTAAAACTAGAAAAACACTTATTTTTATCTTTTGGGGGACAAGTTGATGAACATGCAGTTGGAGTTGGAGAAGGACGATTTGAAATTTTATCACTTTTATCTACATCAATACATTCATTACCTTCGTCGCCTTCATTATTTGCCTACAATAGACAATAATATAAAAATAAATTACAAATTACAGAATAACAAATAATTTAGGTAAAAAAAGCTTTTTTAATATAGGTACAGCGTTTTTATAAAGGACTAAAAAATATAAAATACTTAATTTTAAATGCAATCAAAATAATTTTTAAATTTTGATAAACGTGGGGCGCACGTTATAGATATTTGATGCACCACTCTCTGACTCTCTAGACTTATTATATACTAAAAAACCTGCCTGCATGTGTTCCAAACGGTACAAATGGCCCTAAGTAATTAAACATATCAATGCATGAGTTTTACATTCAACATTACCTATGCCATTATGATTAAACATTTTTAAAATTTCTACATCCCTACCCCAACTGGTACTAATCGCAGGATTCGCAGGTAGTATAAGGTATGTATACCTACCTTATTATCATCACCAGCATCACCACTAGAATTTGATTTCACACGTTTTACAAAATTATCTAACAAGCCTAATTTACGTTTTCCCTCCTTGCTCTTAAAACTCATTGCTAGTATCTATTATAGTATAGTACTATGATCAGCCACCCATATAATATAATAAACTAACCACTTATTAAATCAAAAATCAACTTAGCAACAGCAAGAATCAAGAAATTAATATCGACCATACGAAACGAACGCCGAAAACCGAAAAACACCGAAAACTAACCTATAATAATATCACAACAATATCTATTAGATAATATGAATGAAAACGGACGCGACGCGGACGCCTTGAATTAGATAACTTATAATACAGGTGTTTGGATATTGTGAGACGGCTTCAGTAAACTCGCCCTATTTTTGTTACTGGTTGAAGATTTACGGTGGTTATCTTAGCAATTGTTTAAATTCCGTGAAAACAAGATTGCTCAGGGGGGGGGGCGAAACCCCCTTCGCCCCCCCCCTAAATCCGCCACTGTACCCTGTTAAATTTATAAACCACCGAAAATACTTTAAATATGAAGTGAGACCTAACCGATGAAGACAACCGTTATAAAGCGATAATGAACAAACTTGTTTTGTTAATATAAGCGTCAGTGTGTTAATATATTGATTAGGAAATCGATGACTCAAAAAAAAAATGTTCAGTGGACCGACTAACATGTGCAACCAAAGTTAAACAGTGTTAAATTGATTCTACACATTAATAGGATCAATTTAACATATTCTCATCACAAAGGGCAATTATGCAGGTAGAATCGATTTACAATGGAATGGATTCACCAAACAGTGAAGATGGATTCTTATTTGTAAGGGCATTACAAACGATTTCTGTTAGATGGAATTTATTTTAAAGTAGAAACGGAATTGAATTAGTGAAAAGAGATTTGTTTTAAACAACTGCTGCAAATTTGTGACATTGTGACTAATTTAACTTTTATATAAACTTCTTAAAGTTTTGCGAAAAATGCGGATTGTCTCAACAACAGTATCATCTGCTTCTTTACGGCAAAGACAAAATCGATTTGAGGCATTTGAGCTATAAGAAGTTTAACATCAGTGAATTAAATATTTGTGAAAAATTTTGGATTTTTCTTTCCTCTTCAATATAAAATATAGGGGTTTCTATTTAAAAAAATTATCGATGACGTCATATCTAGTAGATGAGTAATCCTGTATAATAAATTTTTATTCCAAAAAATGCGCAATTAAAAATTATTATGCAGGGTGTCCTGAAAGGTATGGTCAATAATTAGGGATCGAAGTGTTTTTTCTTAATATTTTTGAAATCAATATAGATACAAACTTGAAATTTAGGTATTCGAGTATACTTTATAGGCAGAATCAAGCTAGTGTCGTTAATATGTCGACAATTTAAAAGCAGCGTCAGAAATAGGAGAGGGCGGAGTTAAAATGTATCTAACTTTTTTAATATTGATTGTTATACTTTTTTATGTCAAATTAAAAAAATTTCTACTTTTTTTTCAAAAAGGAAGGTAGTTTTGATTAGACGCGATTTAGGACATCGCTTTCGAGATAAATCGATCAAAAAATGATCTTACATGCCAAAAAGTATTGTACTTAGGTAGTGTAAAAAAGACGAATGTCAAAAAGTGATCAAATAAGTAAATTTCAATTTTTTCAAGAGAAGTGTATGTAGCAGGAATCTAGTAATTGGCATTTTTAATAAATAATGAGATTGCGAAGCATTAGAATTGTATGGGCATTACTTTTTCTTAGTCCTCCTCCTATTTATTTTTTTCTTCGCAGTCTTCGTTGTTCATAATTTTCCTACTAGTCGTGCTAAAGGTATCTATCAGAAATTATCTTAGTAGGTAGTTAATTTTCTTAGATTTCTTATCCTTTGGATATTACTTTTCTATTTCTCCTTCTGTTATCTTGTTACTACCTTGTGCATTAACCTTACACTAGCGATTCTTTTCAGAGTTCTCCTTGCATAGTCTGCCGCCTTTTCAACTATTTTTAGTGGATATTGAAAGTTTTTGAACGATATGCAACTGATTTTATAATTCCCATTAGTAAGTCAAAACTATTTCTTTACAGTCATCATCATCATCATGTGCCCTTAATTTGTAATTTTTATCCGCGATGTGCCCATCTCTATCGGGCGACCAGGTCACCGCTGGTGTTACAATATGCCCCAACCGTTGTTTTTCGTCTTAACTCGCTGTTCTTCACTGCCAAAATGCCAATCATAAGCCGCCCAAGAAACGTGGAGCTAATCAAACTGATTCTGCCTACTTTTAGGTTAATATATTGCGTGCTCTTAAATGAAACCAGCCCATCCCAACGATACATCATCGGTGGTTCCATGATTAGATCTGTTAGAGCGGATTCTGGGAAACGAATTTTTATTGGCTAATGCTCATTTTTAACTCTATTTTCCGCATTTATGTGAAAGGTCCTGTCTCATCTCATGAGAACGACAAACACAGACTGCAAATTATCTAAGTGCGATCATCATCTATGTTGAATCCCATCGGTTCCCATTCCAACTCTAAAAACATTTTCCACGGCTAGGGTGAACAACTTCGGGAATAAATTATCACACTGACGAACCCCTCTACCAATTTAAAAAATTTTAGACTAATTTTCTGGTTTTATACCAATAATAGCTGTTCTAAACTCCAATTCAAATTCAAAAATACTTTATTGTCAGATGAACAATATTCTTATTGCCAATGTTAAGTCATTATTCGCTAATACAATAAACACAATCTGCTAAACAAATGTCAATAAATGGAACTAAAACAAAAACAAAATGCATATGGAGATATAAGAGGTAAGGAACAGCTTAAAGGCAAAACAAACTTAACATATTCACTAATATAATCACTGAACTGGTGGATCATTGAAAAAATTCATCAAGCGTGTAGTAAGCTCCCTTAATTAAGAAACGTTTAGTCAGATTTTTAAATCTCCAAAATGAAGATACTGCCAGAAGTCAATATCGCATGCTTTATAAATAGTGGACGACAGGAATCTCTAACTTTAGCGCTACATATATACACAGTGAAAATATCCACCTGGTAAAAATCATTTCAGGAGTAGTAAAAAAAAGTAGTGTTAATGTTAACACCCGGATCAACATAATTTACCACATTTTTACACTCATATGGGACCAAAGTTGTTGTATTAAATTTGCCTATATATTTAACTCTCCAAAATGTTAATTTTGTTGAATGGGTGTTATTTATTTCATTTTACACTCTATCAGAAAAATTAAATACAAAGACAATTAATAACACCATATTAGCGTGTAAAGAAACCCCGCTAGAAGGTTATTTTAACACATTGAGTGTAAAACTTATTCTTTAATCGTTTTTTTTATACGGCCCCGAGTAAAAATACCTAAACCCGGGTTACCGAAAAGACAGGGGGCAACAAGTGGTGTGAAATTCTAGGAATTGACAGATGACGCCGACGCTGCATGCAAATTCAACTTTCAAGTCAGTCTGATTGTGCTCTTTGAACGTGATATAGGATAATGTTATATTTAAATTGAAATATAGAAACCAAGCAAAGTTATGTAAAGTGCCAAATGAAAGTGCCTTGGATCTTGTTACATTGGGTAAGCATATTAACGAAATTTAATAGAAACCTTACTGTTAAGTATGCCATTTTTAAGAAACTAAGTAGGTATTTACATTGCTACAGTTTTCCCTTTATCTTTTAAATTATTCTGATATAAGCTTATAATATAAATGTATTTCTTTTTTATATAAATACTTGGGTACCTACCTACATAGTTTACTTCATAAGTCTCTAAATAAATATACGATTAATATAATACTCGTCATTTTCATTCTTTTGTATTGTTCCAAAGCATACTTTTATTTAGTTGTTTAGTGTTCTAAGTATACATATATTTATTATGTTATTTGTTTTGTTAAGCTTAACATTCGGGTTCTTGAAGGTATTTTTACGTCAGGATTTTATCCTTTGACATCTGTTACTTATTGCGTACGGTTTAGGTATTGTCGTTTATAGAAATTTTGATATCGACTTTTGCCTTAATTAATTTTGGTTCGTGCGTTTTCTTTTAAAAGTTTTTGTCTGCAAAGTTTTGGCGCCTTTTTCTATTATATATCATATAGTGCCTTTCTACTATGGATTTGGATTTGGACCAACAGTGAGCCAGTCTTTTGGTAGTTTATATGTCATGTCTTGTCTAGATCTCGTATGTGAGTCTGTGATTAGTGGGTTTGTCGATACTTCTGTGCGTCGGTAATAGTCTTTAATAATTTTCAAGAAAAACTCGTTTATTGTCTGCATTTGAAAGTCACGGTGAAGTACTCTGTTGGATGTATATCTAGGTACGTCCGCGATAGTTTTTAACACCTTGTTTTGAATTACCTGGAACTTATTAAGCTCCGTCTTGTTTATGTTACACCACGAAGGTGTACCATAAGTGAGAACCGGCCTGACCAATACCTTGTAGAGGTTGACCTTAGTCCTATTTGAAAGTCTACTCCGCCTGTGAAGCAGGGGGTAGATAGAGCCTAATTGACGCAATGCAAGCTTTACTCTATTAATTGAATTGAGCCTCCAATTAAGCCTTTGGTCAAATATAAGTCCCAGGTATTTCACCTCCTGGCACCAGTTCACTTGGACTCCATTAACCCGAAGCCTTGTTTCAGGCCTGCGCACGGTGCTTTTTGAAAAAAATGTTCCAAGCCGAAAGCCATTTTTCCAGCCCGATTACGTGACGCTGCATCCGACTAACGACAATGCGCGGTGATTAGAAGTCGAAGTAATTGCTGTATCGTCAGCGAGAAGATAGAGCTGCGTAAATTTATCGCGCGGAATATCATGAGTATAAATATTATACAACATCGGAGAGAGAGGTGAGTCTTGCGGCACTCCCGCCCTGATGCGTTTATACGAAGACAGTGCGTTCTCTGACGAGACCGCAAAACTTCTATTCTCCAGAAAAGAAGCTATCACCTTAATTAAGTAGTTCGGAGTTCCCAGCCTTATCAATTTTAACAAGAGACCGTTGTGCCAGACCTTGTCGAATGCTTTGCTCACGTCAAAGAAAACCGCTCCCGTGTGCGCCCTTTTATTGAAACCGTTAAGCTTAACAATGAGGTACATTGAGGTGCATTAAACGTAGATATATATATGTTTAATTTACTAAATTGTAACTATATAATAATATAGGTGTGTCATTTTGTTCAACTACTTATAATAATAAGTGTACAAAAAATCACAGGGTTTGCCAGTTCTGTTGTAACCATCATTTTGTTTATAAATGAACATTAAATAATACTCAATATTTTTATTCATTTAACAATCCTTTTCCAAGCGATGTGAAGATTTTTATATATAGGGGCTACTACTTTCGGCTTTGATTAAGTCATTCAGTCATGTATCAAACTAAGCAGAGGTTAATAATGTAAAACATGTGAATGCATAATTTTTTACATTTTAATTATAAACGCCCGGTTAATTTGATACGGGATTAAATGACTTAAGCAAAGTGGAAAGTATTCTAGCCCTGGGTAGATTATTTTATTACACTCACTATAGTAAAGTCACACCCATATAAAATAAAATTTACACTTCAATAATATGATATTAACCTACCCATAAACAAAAATAATTAACACTCATCAAAAAGTAAAAAAAAAACATTCCAATATATCTTTTTTACCAGATTGGTTAATATACCCTATGGAGTGTGGTCCTATATGTACTACCATGGAGTGTTAAATTTAACACTCAATTTTTTACTGTGTATCTTATTGCCCTCTTTTGCAGAAGAAACACAGAATGGAATTTGTGAAAATGTAAATTTCCTAGATATTGGCAAATGAGGCACGTCGTTGAAGTGGTCTATAAAAGAGTGGGAGCCTAAGACTGACCCTTGTAGGACACCCGTGTCAGTGCTACGCTCATTAGAGCTGCTGTCGTTAAACACGACTATCTGCACCCGGCCCTTTAGATACGAGGGAAACCACACCAGGTAGTAGTCGGTGATTTACGATTTCGACAAATCACAGAAGACAGCCGCAGCAGTCTCACCAGAGTTTAAGAACACGTTGTGTTCCTTTAAAAATGGCATCAGCCGCAGTTTCACAACTTTTTCTACAACTTTGGATAAGGTGGAAAGTAGCGCAATTGGTCAAAAATTATAAGGGATATCATGACCACCACCCTTATAAAGTGGGACAACTATAGCCTTCTTTAGACAAGACGGAAAAATGCCTGCGAGAAAGGAGAAATTTATTGCTTCAGCCAAAACCTGCAAGGCCCTTAAAGGTAAAGCAGAGAGAGAGAGAGAGCACATCCCAACTCAGAGCATATTTATTTTTGATTTGACCAAACATCGTCTTGAAACTGTAACTTGAAAACAAATGAATATTGGATAACAACATTTGAGTTTTTTCTTAATATTTTGATGCATAGATTACACCCTTAGAGTTAGGCCCATTCCTCCTGACTCACCCTGTATAATTTTAGTTAAGTTTGAATATCTAGATCCTGCAGTCTGCAAATGCATCAAACATCCGTAAATATTAGAGATTTCTGAGATTCAATGGATTTCTTAATTATTAACTGTTGTAGATGCTCGGTTATACTCCCTGATCGAAGCCTGTCCATATATATCCATCAATTTTAACAGGTTTTGACAAAGACGGGAGTATTTATTTCTTTTTGCAATGAGAGGTCACATCTATTAAAAATTAATGCAATCGAATGCTCCTCCAATTGAAACAGTTCCCCAGCTAATATGACTGGAGTAATATTATACTTATCATCAAACCACCACATGCATTAATTATGTTACCATTGTAAAACCAATCGTGTTAAATTTACCAAATTCCTTTACAAAGGCCAATTATGTAGATAAAATCGATTTAGGATGGAATCGGTTCGCCAAACGGTGAATAAGGGCTTCTATTTGTAAAAGCATTAAACGAATTTGATTAGATGAGAGTCATTTTAAATAGGACGGGCATTAAAGGGTGAAATGGGAATAAGGGATTGGAATTCAAATTGAATTATATTAATAAACCGCTATGGGATTATGTTGATTTAAAATCTGTAATCAAAGGATTAACGATAACATTAATAATTATTTTTTAATGCTACTATCAAAAATAAAAATATTTTCCTAAAACATCAAGTTATGCTTGTATACAATTTAGTGTGTATGAGAAATGTATTATTATATTATGACCTTATACTGATATTACTTTGAGATTTTTACTATATTTATTATGATAGTGGGTCAATACGATAAACTGGACAAAGTGACATCAACCGTTAACGAGCTCGTGTAAAAGAAACGATGAGAGCAATTCAATGATCTTGAATCTACAAACGAGTTTTATGGTCTGTGTTTATTTTATCATCGACATCTTTGGAATGTACAGTTTATTACAAAAATTTTAAGGTATTAAGGTGCCTGTCCAAATCGTTAATTTTTTTATTTTTCATCTATCAATTATTTACTTGTAATACCTTAGAAACGGTTGCTATAAACATCATCATAATATCATAGGAAATATTAGCGGGCGATAAAGTTCATAATGCCCGGTGATTTTCGTAATGCCCGGTAATTATTATTGAAGAAAATATTGAACAAAATTTGTATTTATTTTTAACAATTTTTTTACATAATATTATTCTCTTTTTCCTACGTTAAATGTACAATTTTTAAATTTTCCTGAGAAAGAAGCTGGACCAACTATGAAATTTTGCGACTCGATTGCTGTGTTTCTCGATGTGCATGCGGATTCCTGCTCCTTTTCAGCATTAATTAACATATTTTCTTTTTCGGTAACAGAGCTAGCTATCATTTTTGCTATTCGGTTTTTCGACGTTATGCTTTCCTCTATATAACCCTCCGCTACGCTAGTACTCTTGCACTTTCCGTGTAGCTTAAGGGTTGCAAGGGAAGCACCAACATAAAAAGTGTGGACGAGGTCCGACGTAGGCAATGTCCTGTATATTCCTTGGCGTTTTCTAAATTAAGTAATTTTGCTATGATTGAAGGAACACGTCCTAGTGTATTTTTACCCACAGGCATTTCGGTATGTAAGGAAAAATCTGCGTTCCTTAATTCCTTTTGACCTTAATGCAAGGTACTGCCGAACCCATTTTAAGGCATCTGTTTGGTCTCCTTCGATTATAGTAAAACTTTTTAGCGTAGCAGTTTTAGTTTCTGGTACCTTGATAAGCATAACAGGCCCCTTATCCTCAATATCATCAATGGCCATTTTTACCATCTCATCCCGTCTTAGGCCGCCAAAAACTCCCATTACGAGTACCACTTTATGCAGCAGGAAGGTATCATTCGGCGCATTTTTGATAAAAGTTAAAACTTGTTCACCTTCCAAAACTTTTGACTTTTTAGGAAGATATCCCTTTGATTTACCTTTTAAAAATGCTATTAATTGACAATATCTTGAAATATTAATGTTTTCCTATAATTACTCTAAGTTGAGACTTCACCTGGGAATATTTAGTCCAAATGCTATTTGGGGTATATTTTCCCGACTAAAATAAAGTAAAAATAATTAAAAATTGTTATTACCAATAAGCAAAAGGGTTACATACCAATTCCTAAAAGTAAGCCATCATTACTGTTTCAGTAATCACCGTAATTTGGTTTTTTACTTTCCATTGTGGAAAGTTTTCATACTTCTTGACGTACAGGGCTTTAGACTTTGCCGGTAATAAATTTTTCTTAGCTTTTTCAGCATTTTCTAAAATATTTTGTGGAATTTCCATATTTTCGTTTATAAAACGTAAAAGACGCTTAAAATAAACAACCCTTAGCAACCGTCAAACTTATTCTATGACAACCGATCAAAGCTCACTAAATACTAAAAATTGTCGAAAATTGTTTTAAAAAAATGCGTGAGTTTTAACTATTTATATTTTAAAATTAATGAAAAATAAAGTATTGTATACACCACAGGCGTTACTAGACTATAATGCCCATCAGGCGAAAACTATCCCTTGGGCCAATTATTTTGTTTATAGAACGATATTGAAAATATTGATGGAAATAATGTGTTAACAGTTTGCGATTAGTATTCATTCATTGCAGGGGCAGCTTTTCAGGGGTGACAGGCTTGAAGGTGGGCAACCAAAGGTACACCATTCACCCTCTTAATCTGTTTTGTTCAGCAGTTTCTATTTATACTATTTATCTAAAACTCAGAGACGGCAAATTCGAGCCAGCAGTTGAATTTAAAGTGAGGTTAAGGCTTATTCTAATCGCCTGGAAAGATTTAATGTTTGTATTAATTTGTTGTTTTGATTGAGTTTTTCGTGATTATTTTTGAAGAAAAAGGAGTGAATTAGTTTAAAATATATCAGAGTAAGTGTCATCTGTTAAAAGCAAAACTTTAGATTTGTTTTTTATTAGATTAGGACCTCTAGTGGGTGTTTTAAAATTTAATTAAAGCATCTAGTTTGCGCATTCCGAAAAAAATTGAGGGTAATGCACACAATTACATGAAACACTAAATTGAAACTGTGGTAAAAAGTGATATTTTATATTATTCAATATATTTTAAGTTTAAAATGTGTATTTTCATCATTGGATCAACTAATTAAATAAAAAAATAATGGTCGTCTGACCCCTACAATGTTGAGCGTAATTAACAGGGCAGAAAGACAAGGGGAGTAATAGATAATTTTCAGAAAATTGGTTAAAAAAATATGCATGGCTTACGAGGAGTTAAACCACAGATCTATGTAGCTATAATAGATCTGTGGTGAAACCAAAGTCAAACTGTTTTGATAAACGGGCATTCTATTTTCAAATTAAAAAGGAAAAAATAAAAATCCGTAGTGCTCTCCAAGAATATACTATTAAATGTAGTTATAATAAGCTTCTGATTTAACTGAACAAAGAAGCAGTAAGCACATCTCCTTTGTATATGCGCAGACCGTTGCACATGTTCAAAGCGGCGGAACTATGGGAGGTAATGACGTCACCACCTAGCTAACTACTTATCGGACTGACTTCAAATTTTCAGGGCTGACCATACCTTATAAATGCTTTACACAGATTGGGAGTGTAATTTGAGGTTTGACCAAATGACCCCATTATTGGCAAGTAATGGGAAACAAAATTCTAAAGCGTCTAAAAACTCGTGATCACATAACGCATAGAGAAAATTATCACATAATATATAGACATTAAAAAAAAATGGACGTAAAATTAAATAATTTATCATACATCTTGTTTAATGCAAATATTAGAATAGTAGAAAAGAACGAAATCTAGACGTTGTTTCTAAAATTTTTTCACGAATGGGATGTTATTTGGAAGAGAATTGATCGCCCTTTTAAAGGAAGTGTCACTCGACCCTTTATTTCATTCGAAATTTTAAGGGTTGGTCCTACCCATCTTAGGGGGTTGATGTTGTATTGTTGAAAACGGTAACAAAACCTGACTCCTTGACTAATCTTATTAAGCATACGAACGATTTTTTAAGGCGTAACCGTGGTGTTGGATATTCAGTTTATTTCGTTTTAAATGGAACACCCTATGTACACAGATCAAAAAAAAATAGAAACGAAGCCAGCTAATGTTTAGAACACAACTAATTTTAAATTATTAAATTTTCTAAAAAGTAATTCCGTGTTTGACATGTCGCACACTTTTTTAGAGACACATAAAGACAATTTTATTTATAATTATAGATAAAAATTAGGGGCAAAACAGGTGGTTCTCCCGCTAACTAACCTATCGTGAAAATGCTAAAAAAAACAGTACAGATATACAGTGTGTGTGTAAAGTCTTGAAACGGCTTAATAACATCACAATTTATTGGCCAATTTAAACCAAATTTGGTGCAGTTGTGTAAGAGGATCTGACGCACCGAATGACGATATTGGCGTTGTTGCCAGCTTTTTAGTTTTAGTCTGGAATTCAAACGAATTTTATATTTTTAAATGTAACACCCTGTATATTTTTTAATTTATAGTTTTTACTTTAAACTTGTTATACTTTTGATATAACACACTTTGTTCCTAATATCAGTAGTTTTCGAAATAACGACGTGTTTTGAAAATATCAACAAATTGTGTTTTATTTATTAATAAATAAAACACCAGTGCAGTTTTGATGTAAAGTCATAAAAGCTGTCATTTTTACATGCAAAAATGTCTTTAACTGAAAGTGAAAGAATTACAATTCTTATGATGAGAGGATATGGCAATAGGGTCAGGTCTTACGAAGAGGTTAAAAATCTATTCAATGACGCATTTCCAAACCGAAATCCAATTTCAAAAGCAACTGTTCTAAAAACTGGAAATTGTAGAGATAGGCGACGATCAGGACGACCAGCAGTAGTAGATGAATAGAAAAGTTTAGAAATTGTAAACATATTGTTGAGACCCCTGTTTCTTCATTAAGAAAAATTTCTCAAGTAAGTGACGTCTGCTTGAAATCCGTCCATAATTTTTTAATAAAGCATAGATGTCACCCTTTCAAAATACATATACTTTAAGAGTTATCAGAAGATGATTATGAGCGAAGAATTGAATGTTGTGATATTATGATGTCAAGGTTTGACCAAAATAACCAGTTTTTCAAATTTATAGTATTTTTGGACGAAGCAACATTTATGTTAAATGGTTAAGTCAATAGACACAACTGTAGGTTTTGGGCAAATGAAAATCCCCACTGGATGAGAGAAAACGCCCTAAATAATTGAATGTGTGAATGTGTGGGCTGGGCTTCTGGGTAACCACAAGATCGGTCCATTTTTTATTGATGAAAATTTGACATCACAACTTTACCTTGAGGTCTTGGAAACGCAATTAGTGCCTACTATACGAAATGTGATGAGTCCAAATTATGCAAATACATTTTTCCAACTCCTCCAAGCTCCTTCCCATTTTGGTCGAAACGTGCGCGAATTTTTGAACAACACTTTTTCGAATAGGTGAGTTGGTAGAGGGGGTACAATCGAGTAGCCACCTAGTTCCTCTGATTTGTCGCCTAGCGACTACTTTTTATGGGGACACTTGTAGAACAGAGTTTATGCCACACATTAAGTATAAAAAATATATTTTTTCTAAATTGTACTCGTTATTTCGAAAACTACTGATATTAGGAACAAAGTATGTTATACCAAAAGTGTAACAAATTTACAGTAATATAAGTAAATGAAAAAATATGCAGGGTGTTACATTTAAAAATATAAAATTCGTTCGAATTCCAGACAACAGTCATATTTAGGCCATATTTAGGTCTAAAATTTAATTATCTAGTATTTTGATAAAGTTTACTCATTTAATTTACTATTAATCGCTATTTCTCAGACTTTTCCGCGACTATGAAACAGGTATATTAGCCAGTAAAGATCAAAAATGTATAACCTAAAAATTCCACTTTGGCTTGGCGAAAGAATATTTTATTGGTACGAGATGGGTTTGTGTCATCCGTTTCAATCTCAAATAAGCAGGGGATAATAAACAAAAGGATATCATTCACATGCTTGGTTTAATTCGAATATTTTCTGACTTATGATATTAACAATACTTAACATAATTGTAAATTGATTTCGTCGTTAGCCTCATATAGGGAGGACATTGGAAATGCCGAAGCAGAGTGCAACGCTTGTGACTATTGTGAGATTTGAGCTCTGCGAAAACTCATAGATTTGAATGTAATATTCAGGTAGTTGATATAAGTTTTATTGATTCATAATATAAAAAATAGTAAAATAAAGGTTATAAACTCTAACGCGCCTCTAACTCTCAACTTGGTCTGATCCCGTCGTCCTTCGTCCCTTCTCCCTTCCCCGTCATCATCGGGCCATCGGCTCGGCGGCGGCGGATCGCGTAGTTCCGCTTGTGGATCATTTTAATTCGGTGTCCTTAGACTGTGTGACGTATGGGACAAATGCAACACAAGAATTTCGTTGAACTCCGTACCCATACTAACGTGCCTGTGCGATAATATAAACATTTTCAATGTTAAAAATAAAGCAAAAGCTATAAATAAATCAATTGTAATAAAAAAAAAGATTTCGTTTCTGATTCCCAGAATCTGTCCTATTAATCTACATTTTTATTTGAATCCTGCTTTTTACTGAAATGTTAAACACCTTTCTTAACGACAGCAATTTAAAAAGTTCCTTTTATCGGAATGAACTCTACTTAGTTCCTCTTTTTTCTGCTTCTCTTAAACTAGTTTCCATTGACTCGTTTTATCTTTTGAATAACGCAGCTCACGTCCACGATGAAAGATATTGAATCTTCTCTCTCTTAAACTAAATTACGGTTTATGGCTTGTAAAAAGATGAATAGATACTTGTAACTTATAAATGATATCCTGGGACAAAGAAGTTGACTCTGATTTTATGTATGTTGTTCGATTTAATAGGGTGTAATGGATACAAATTAGAATTAAGGCTTGTAAGTTAATTGATTACTTGAATGTTGTCATCTAAATTATATTGTTTCTGTGTTGATTGTTGGTGGATAATAGAAAAAGGGGATTAACAATTAATTAATCTATTTAAATTTTCTTGAAACAATGTATGCTGGAAAGTTGTCGGACCGACAACCTTATTAATTTTTAGACCTTTGACTGCGTCATACACATCCTCAGAACCAACATATGGAACACTAACTATATCGAATAGGTTACACTCCTCAATAAACTAAACATTCTCCATGTCATCTGCATGTTCATAAACAGAACCAAAATATTCAGCAAATATACAAGACATGCATTGATATGCATCTTCGGTTTCATATTCATTTTTTCCATTCGAGTGCATCTTGCATTTTAAAATACTGCCAAATTACCTTGGAATCTTGACCAATGTTACGCTGCATATCATAATTATATAAAGTAATTTTTTAAGTTTTTTGTTTTTTTTTTTACGTTTTGACTTTTTAATCTCAGTTCCTCCTTTCGTTTTATACTCTTTATGTTTTGTTGATCGAACCATGTAGGGTATTGCTTGCTTTTTTTGGTTCTTGTGATACAAGCGTCAAATACGCCATAAATCTTATAAAAATATTTAACAACAGCAATAACATTGGCAAATAATCCCAATTTATCCCAAGAGATAAATTCAAACATCTGAAACATTGCATCAAAATTGGCTTTCTTAAAGTTGTGATTAAGTAAATTATTTCGAGTCATATCCTTATATTTAGTATGTTTCAAATGTATATCAATCATCAGTGTGGGATGGTGTGCGTCCTCATTAACAAAACAAAATGTACTTTTCTCAACAACACACTCCATCTGTGAAAGCACTATGTCTAAAATATGATCATAATTGTTTCATACCCCATTAAACTGTTTACAATCATAAAAATTTAATAGATTCAAGTAAAGCTCAACGTCATTATCTCTATAACAGTGATTCCGGTAGTACTCATTTAGGAGTGTGATATTAAAATCTCCTAGAATTATGTAGTTGTGATCATAAAGTCTAGACTCTCTAAACAATTAAAAAAATTCTTGTTTGACAACAACTGAACACAGTTTGGTGTAATGTATATTATATACTACAAGAACATAGAAGTAGTGACTGTTATTAGTAAATACTTTAACAGCAAATATGTCAAATTCTGGATTAGTTAAAGTTAGTAGAACTTCACTACACTTATATGTATCACATTAAAAACTTTGCTTGATATCCATGTCTCTGTCAGTGCCACTGCATCATACTCATCCTCTGTTATACTGTAGTAAATAACTCATTTGCCTTAGTCTTCAAACATTTTGATAAGTTATTGAAAAAGTGTTATTTATCACATGATATCTCAACTCAGACTGGATATATGCAGGAAAAATAGTAATCACTGCCTCAGTACCGATATTACACGCAAGGCGTGACAGTATCTAGATATTCTGCTTGCTAAGTTGTGCGCCTTCGAATTTAGCCTTTCATCAATTTGCACACCCAAAAAACGCGTACTGTCCAGGGTCTAACTCCTCACCATTCAAGTTGCGTGTCCGTTCTGTTTCCAAAGACGACAGTCTACTTTTGTTATCGCGTTCAGCAGCATTTCGTTATTTTCTTCACTAAACATCAGAGATTTATCAACGGCATACATTACAGTGTTTTCATCGGAGACATATAGGAGTTCATTGGTGTATACGATATACAGAAGAGGTCCCAAGATAGATCCCAGAGGAACTCCTTTGGATACAACTATTTCTTGCGATCTAAACATGACACCATTCTTATCACATTCAACCACCCGTTGGACGCGCTCTTTTAAATAGGATTCAGTCAGACCCAGAGTCGTACCACGTACTCCATACATCTCAAATTTTCCAGTTAATTCCAGATCTCAGTGTTGTTGATAAGTTTCTCGATAAGTATTTAATCTTCCGTCTCCGCTTCGTTGGCGAACCCAGTATGTTGGTCACCAAAAACCAGGTTTCAAATGACTACCTCCTAGTGAACAGCCAAAAATTAGACAGACTAGCGAAACATATCTACCTGGGTACAAAGGATAATGATCAATGGAATCACTCAATAGAAATCCGATGTCGCATCGAAAAAGCTGTTTTCCTTAAGCTGCCACCCGTTTTCAAAAGTCTTCGTCAACGAAGAATTTGAATTTGAATCTCCACGTATACCAATTGCAGTTAATGAGCTGGTTATAAAATTCACTATAAACATTACACAATTCATCATATTAAATAACCAGACTTCAGGATAGCCTAAAAGTTTAATTTAGCAACACGACATAAACAATTTAAAGCGCGCCTCTCCCACAGTATTCAACACTAAAACAGAGAAATTTAATTGCATTAATTAAACAAAATTAGGACCCACAGGAGGCTTTAATTTAGCCGCCGACTCGTGTATTGCGACATCATAACTGTGGAAAATGACGACAATGTCTACTCGTTTGTTGAAACGTTTTGTCTAAATTCATGTGGTATTACACTTTTACACGGTATTTGGTTTAAATGCAATTATTGCTGTATTGCTACTAGTCGCAAGTTTCAAGGTTTTATGTATCTTTCTCAGATATATACCTACAGGGAAAATAAATTAAGAATTTTAGAGTCCTTTATTCATTCAATATATTATTATGTCTCAACCTCATGCCTTTGCATTATACAGGGCGATTCTTAAGGACACGAAGAAAATCTAAGATATAATTTCTGACATCATTTTAAGACGAAAAGTTCATATGGACATATGCCCTAAAATGCTTACCCTCTAAGATACAGGGTGTTGAAATAATTAAAAAAAAAGAATTGTTATTTTAAAATTTCGAAAGTCCTTGAAGATGCGGTATTGAAATTTTGTATCTGGAGACAACTTTTGTTCAGCTTGTATCAATAATGCATAAAAATGCATCAGAGAAAAGAAAATCAGTGGCGTATCAAATATTTTTACAAAAAAAATATTGATGGTATCTTCACGCACGCCACCGGTGGAAATACGCAAAACCTTTTTGAACGAAAAAGTGCAGTTTTAAATAAAATTTGTATTGATGATGAGTTTCTTTTAGTCCGAAACGTCTAACAAAAATAATTGTGATCTGTCGTTGGATTCAGAATAAAAAGTGAAGTTTATAAAAAATAACATTTTCGGACTATTTAAAAAAACAAAGTTGAAACATCGGATTGAAAATTTAATTAAACCTTTTAGAGGGTAAAAAGTGGCAATAAGAATGTAAAATTTATTTTGACATATTTATCTCTTAAAATAAAATAACGAACAATATCGCAAAAATTCGGGTTTCCCGAAGATCTTCGGAAATATTCGGAATTTTTTAAATTTGAGAACATGACGTATCGAAGTTCAGTAATGCGCAACTTTTCGAGATTGATGTAGATTGCATTCTTATCTGGGACACCCTGTACAGGCTGTACCATATAAGATATAAAAAAAGTTTTACATTCTTATCTGGGACACTCTGTACAGGCTGTACTATATAAGATATAAAAAAAGTTTTACAAAAGCTGTAGGGTATAAATGTATATTCTAAAAAAATTTTGAAGTATACAGGGTAGTCCAGAAAAGTAGGGCAATAAAAAGATATTGCTAAATTGAACACCCTATATTGTACAATTTTTTTTGGATTCTACATAAAATTACAATAACTTTTTATTAAGTACATTATAAGTCCAAACTTAATATTTTCTGAGATGTCGACTGTTGAAAAATTACATTTTTAAACTTTGACAGCTTCTAGCTTTCTAACTGTACGTCTTAGAGCAAAACGGCTTACATGTCCCTAGTCCCTATCTTACATTTTTATTATCTTCCCGCGTTTTCATATTTCGAGAATTATTGTAGGTACTGCATTAGTTATTGCCATCCAGAAACCAAAGAAAAAAAATTTGAAGAAGAGGATGGTATGGATAAAGGAGTGGCTATAAAAAAGAAACTGCTTTTCCCACACTAATGTGTTGAATGAACCGAAAGTAAATCCGAATTATTGGAAGAGTTATTTGAGGATGAATGAAGATACATATTTAAAGCTGTTATCAATAATAACTCCATTAATTTCCGCTCCGAGATAGTAAACAAATACCCGCTGACAACTAAGAGCTGAACAATTTAACTCTTGGCGAGCACACACTCGAGTTTTACTTCCGTTCAGTTGCCGCACAGAATCAATGGACTTTTCTTTAATTTTTTAGTCAGATTGATCAGTCCAAAACTGAACGATAAAGCCACCACTATCCGTTTATCAGATCAGTCAAATCGGTTCAGTCATATCTGAAGGTAGAGCTGATAATCTGAGGGGCCCTTAAACTTAATACAATTATTTCAAAAGGCTAAGACATCCGATTTCCATTTTATTACCACCTTCGACCAAGATAATTTTTGATATCTCGGTATAACACAATACAAATATAGAAACGGACAGCTACGGTACAAAATTTGTGAACTCCCTACTCGTTAAGTATGACATAAGTAGCTACTAGAGCAGTGCTTGGACCTTTCACGAGTAATTCTTGCATGACTGCTCGTGAGTAAAATGTAGTGAACTTTGGGGATAGATAATGGCAGATTTAAAAATAGAAAAATTCAATGAAAAATCCCGATGCACTTACTAAAATAAAACTTTCTCAATTCTAGTAGGTATATTTGCAAAGTCATTATAATCATGTACATGGAAGTACCAAGAATTTCTACTGTCTCCATATCTGCATTCAGGCTAAATTGAATTTAGGTACCGTTTCTTTCATCCAAATTAATAAAAATGTCATTAATTATTGTATAATATGACGAAAAGTGTTCCCAGCTACTCGAATTTAAGCACTTTCGTAAAGCGTTATCCAAAGCGTCAAGTAATCTCTTTTCATAACTTAATATCGTATAAGGACCTAATCTATTAATAAATTAAAACTTTCAGTATAAACTAGGCGTGGGATCCAACCTGTAATATTTAAAGCCAAAAGCCTACATTGTACGTTTCAAATATTCTTTTCGTAAATTTCTAACTGTATCTTTAGTAGGTAATGTAGTAGACAGGATTGGACTTAAAATCTGATGACTTTTAGTTGACACTGTATCGATTAATACAAATGGCATAAAAGAAACCTAATGATTAGCAGAACTGAACTAGTTTAACTTTCATGGCAATTGAAACTGGACTATCGTAAGGCGGAGTACAGGCCAGAAAATTAATCGCCGCCGTCCAGGAACAACAGATGTTTCTCGGATACTTTTTAAATTGTTGCCGAAAACATTTCAACATCGCTCGATTATCTGGCGGCAAGACATCAAACAACGTTAAATATGAATGAATTCTTTCCACCATCTTCTTTTTCGTTTTAAACTTTAAAATGTGCTTATTATAATAAAACCAGCTTTCGTTCAATTCATGTCCAAATTGACAGCACTATCAAAATATCGTCGAAACTCTGGTACAAATTTTATATATTTCAAAAGTCGCCATATCGCTTATTGCTGTGTGACGGCGATGACCGTTCGATCTGTACACTGTCCAGCCTTGTCAGAAATGTTGTCAAGTGTTGTTCCGATGTTATTGCCGGCGATGTTTCCCGGCCTATTCACCGATTATAGCTGTACAAATTGGACGATAATCGCCACCGCCTTATTCTTTCAGAAAAGAGAAAAAGGGAATTATGGTAATAAAGCAACATTTTTAATGATGCCAAGTCCAACCATATTTGCAAGTGATGTAATTCATTTCAGTGACCTCAAAATGAATAAGGCTGCATTGCAGGCAACCGCTATTTCAGAAAACGTTATTATAGATCCTGTCATAAGAAACAACATTCTCGATAATGTCGCTTGGTAAGTTGGTACCATTGCAGAGAACTTATTTAAGCCCACTATCAAGAGAATAACTTATTGGAAGAAGATGCGCCTAATATTCTTTGGTCCTGGGACACAAAACAAGAAACTATGAATACTTTGTATAACCCTTTTCTAAGCAGCAGTATTCGTAATACAATTTTAAGGAACCGTGCCAAGAGCCAACGCATTAAGATACGTACCACTAAGAATACTTTACGCAGACATAAGACATGAGACACTAGAAGAACACTAATCACAAAATATTACGAACGAACAGACGTATCTGGCAATATGCTTATAACGACCTCTCACATTTGACCACAAACAATTGATAGATACAGATACCCAAAAGACTAGCTGCCTAACCCTAAGAACCAAATTACGTCTAAAACCAAAAAACTAGAGCAATTTATCAATAAAGTCAGAGAAGAAACAAATATCGAAGAAGATCAAAAAAGTATCAAGAAATAAAATAAAAACTCCAATATGTATACGAAAGGAAACAACGATAACGAATACAAGTAAAAGCTCTTTCGAGTTGACATAAGAAACTACCATTACAGAAGATAATTGACTTTTTGATACAAAAGGGACACTCAAGGATATAGATACATGGGACGAGAATTATTCCTAGAGATTTAACTGAAATATGTCAGAGCTATTTTTATTTTTTAAGTTGTCCATAACATCTTTATCCTCTACATAATATGTTACATCTGTAAAAGAGAAGAACTCGACATTGACAAGTACATCACTCAGGAACTAAATGTGATTATCATCAGCCAATAGTTCACATTTATTTTGTTGTTTTTTTTTTATCTTTGTTTGTGTCTCATTACCTGCCACATAGTTTTGGCTGGGTTGTTTAAAGTGTTTACTAAATTGTCATTGGCCTTAATTTTTGCATCACGAATAGCTTTCTTATACCTGACTTTATATTATTTTCTATATTCCGATGATAGTATCAAACGCAAACGTGACTTATTAACTTTTGTTTATTATAGACCCGATCCTGTATAGACCGCCCACTTTTTTGTCTGTTCACATTTTAATATTCCAAATGCGTTCTACAATTTCGTAACTGAACAACCAACCGCACTCCTTTATACGTTAAATAATTCATTGCAGGATTCTTAAATTTCTTAAACGTACTTGGGCTTGCTTGTATTATTTGCTGCTCGAATATACCTAACTACCGGTATTTTGTCATTTATGTTGTTTTTAGATAGGTATGTGTTTTTGTTATTTTGGAAGAATTAAACGATGATTTGAATTTCTTTTGTATTTGCATTAAAACTTTTTTTTTATTTTTCCGCAAGTAGCAATTCCAATAGCTTGAGTATCAGTACATGCAAGAATTTCCTGACCTTGACCATTTTACGGCCAGTGATGGTTGGCTAACTCGTTGGAAGAAAAGATATGGTGTGCGCCAGTTAGCCTTATGTGGAGAAAAGCTTTGTGTAGATACAAGTTCTGCTAAAAATTTTAGGCACACTTTTAAAGTGCTAATCGAAAATCAGGATTACACATTGGATCAAGTTTATAATTGTGACGAGACTAACCTAAACTATAAATTGCTTCCTTCAAAGTCATTAGCATCGAGGAAGGAAAGGTAGCCCCAAGTCATATCATATAGTAAAGAGAGGCTTACTATAACAGGTACACATAAAATGCTACTTGTGGTTGGTTGTAGGAAAATCCAAGAGTCATAAAAAAACATTTCTCAAATATCCTTTCAGTTTATTACACAAGCCATAAACGCGCCTGGATGGATACAAAGCGGTTTACTGCGTGGTTTAAAGAGCAGTTTGTTTCATTGGTGACCAAATTTTTGAACATAAACAAACTCCACAAAAAGCTCTTTTACTTATGGATAATGCACCGTCACATATTGGAGAAGATTTTTGTGTAGGTGAAATTACTGTTAAGTTTTTGCCGCCCAACGTTACTAGTCTTCTACAAGCCATGGGTCAAGGTGTCCTTGAAAACTTCAAGAAAATTTACAGACATTTGTTTCTTGAACATGTGTTACAAATGACAGAAAACGACGAACTTAACACGACTAATGTTAAAAAATATCTTTAAAAATCCTTACTTGTCAGATGGAGTAGAATAAATATATTATACTAATTAGGAAAATATTTCCTAGCCATTTGATTTAAAAACCTTATACTATAAGGCCGTATTTGGCTAACACAGTTAGCGCTACAATACTAAATTGATTGCTTAAAACTACCAAGAAAGGAAGACCTTTCTGTTGGTAGGATGCTGCTACCTATGGACCGGTTTCGAACTTATTGGTTCTCGTCAGCATAGGGTAAGCGCAGACATACCTAACAACAGAAAGGCCTCAAGTCTTTATAACCAGTTTTATCGTCCTGCTCAGGCAGTGAACGACAAGTGGCGCCATCTCTTGTCTGCGCTTACCCTATGCTGACGAGAACCAATAAGTTCGAAACCGGTCCATAGGTAGCAGCATCCTACCAACAGAAAGGTCTTCCTTTCTTGGTAGTTTTAAGCAATCAATTTAGTATTATAGCGCTAACTGTGTTAGCCAAATACGGCCTTATAGTATAAGGTTTATAAATCAGATGGCTAGGAAATATTTTCCTAATTAGTATATTATATTTATTCTACTCCATCTGACAAGTAAGGATTTTTAAAGATTTTTAGGTTTTTAATATACCTAAAGGTGTAGTCCTCTCTCCTGATTGCTTAAAACTTCTAAGAGATGGCGCCACTTGTCGTTCACTGCCTGAGCAGGACGATAAAACTGGTTATAAAGACTTGAGGCCTTTCTGTTGTTAGGTATGTCTGCGCTTACCCTATGCTGACGAGAACCAATAAGTTCGAAACCGGTCCATAGCAGCATCCTACCAACAGAAAGGTCTTCCTTTCTTGATAGTTTTAAGCAATCAATTTAGTATTGTAGCGCTAACTGTGTTAGCCAAATACGGCCTTATAGTATAAGGTTTTTAAATCAGATGGCTAGGAAATATTTTCCTAATTAGTATATTATATTTACGACTGTTGTTGTCTACTGGGTGAGTCAAGCTTGGAAATCTGTTCGAGCTTCCACAATACAAAAATCCTGGAACAATATTTTGATCCCGGATGATGACACAGAAGAAAATTTGCCTCTAAATCCGCTGACTTCTAAGATTAAGGACGCTCTGGATGACAGCGATTGTAAAGATGAGATGAGCTTGTTTAATTTAAAACAATTAAAAGAATGTGAAGATGTAGATCAATAGATTGCTTCTGAGGACCATTAGCAAGAGCTTTATATAGAAGAAATAGCTGCCTCTGAACAAGCTCAAGAGGTAAACCTGCTTAAAAAAGAAGATGAAGAGCAAGAGTTTGTTGCTGAACGCATCTCCAATCAAGAAGCTGCTTTAAAAATAGCCTTGCAATATGTGGAACAGCAACCCGAGTCCATGCCATCAAATATTATGCTAGTAGATAGAGCTATGTATGGTTAGACCCAAAATCCCATTAGAACTAACATCAGACCTAAAACCTGCATTTTAAGTGCCATTTTAGGGCGTTGCCATTTTTCCAAGCAGACAGACTCCTATTGTTGCGTTGATGTTCTGATGCCGTTGTATTTATATGTCTATTTAAAACAGACCCGTTGTGAACATACATACCCGTTGAAAACAGACCCGTTCAAAACTACCCCGTTGGCAACAGATCCGTTATAAACAGCCCTGTTCAAAACTACCCTGTTATAAATGACCCGGTTCAAAACTACCCCATTATACAAATACAACGGCATTAGAACATCAACACGACAATAGCAGTCTGTCTCCCTGGAAAAAATGTCATGCCCTATAATGGCACTAAAATGCAGGTTTTAGGTCCAATGTTATTTCTTATGAGATTTTGTTCCAAAACATACATAGCTCTATCTACTTATGCGTTTAAAAAGATTGAGAGATATCGCAAGAAAGAAAAACTCTCAGAAAAAGTAAACTCTTATTAACAATTATTTTAATGTAGTAGAAAAATAACTTTTTTTATTTTATGACATACTGTGGGAATCAAGTTGTATTTTTAACTCCCAACATTAAAAGTGAGGCTTTGAATTTTCCTCGGGTTTAGGTTATTTCACTGGTTGGTTTTCTATACTTGGCTAAGTGAAATAGACAGTTAGATCACATTTAATTTGGCGTTTATTTATCCAATTCGGCACTTGTTTACAAGATAACTGTTTAATACATGATTAATTACTAACTTTACAGGACAAGTTTTATAACATAACTATACTTATTACTTGGTGTTTTTTGTTAAGCGAATGCAATTGTCATGTCCGACGGACGATGACGCACGTTAATTTTGACGTACGTGTTTACCTTCTAATGGTTTATTTCGCAGTCGGTCCCGAGGAACCGAAAGTTTACTCTGTCGCCAGAAAATCACGCCCCGCTGTCATACGGATCAATCACAAGGTAACATATTTCCCGCCTTGTCTCTAGTAGGCTATTTATTGTTCCGCCATATTTTCTTTGGACCAATTGTTATTTTTCCCGTTTTCTGTACCGCGATGGGGTTACTTTCCTGGCGGCAAAACGTGTCAAAGGATATGCGTTTTTACAAGTTCTAAAAATAGACGTTTTAACATTGAATTGTATTGACAACACTTTTTTGCTTAATTAACCGTAGCGACAGGTCATTTATTTAGGAAATAAATAGTTATATTAAATGATAATATTTGCAAGTTCTGTTATTTGTCTAGACGACAGTATTATTCGTTCTGAAAACATTAGATGCATTTTGTTTCTCTGTTTCTCTGACCGTTGAGAAATTGTGTTGCTAATGGAATAATAGCTGTAGCAAGTTATAATATTTAAAAAGCAGCTATTTTATCTAGACAAACAGTAGTATTGATTCTGAAAACATTGGTTGCATTTAATTTCATTATTTTTATCGCGTTTGTGTAATCGTTTCTCCAACACATACTTTACATATATTTATGTACATAAAGAAAAGGGAAAGTTATTTGTGTTAATCAGACAATAATTTATATTTCTGAAAAAAGTAATCCTCGAGCCGGGATCGAATGTATTTGATTTTGTATTTTGTTTTTTGTTGTTCTTTTACAGAGTTTTTTTTTAATTAACAAAGAATGTATATTTACCACAATTTACAAATAGAATATTTAAACATAGGCATGGGCATTTATCATTAATAAAAAACAGATAAATTTTAAAAAATCCAGATTATCCGAGCCGCCTATTATCCGAGCTAGGGTACAGCCCACAATAATCGAGAGTCTACTATATTTACAGAACAGAGTGTTCGGAAAATACGTGTACAATATATTGTATTTAAGCAAAGTCTCATCACTTCATCGCTATACTGAACATCAATTATTATTAGCCATTGTGTCATGTAATAAAAAAAAACTTCTTTCAAGATGGTTCATTTCAAAATGGTATCGTTTTGGGTAAACAGAAATAAAATACGTTTTCCTTTACATCTCCTATCTTGTAAAGTAAAATATTCATAGCAGAAGCCGTTTTTAGTCTCACTTTTCTTGAACCCGAGTTTCTGGGATCGTATTGAATTACAAAATAAACGTCGCATCAGATGCAAAAACAACTGCAGCTCATGGTTTTATATCATAGGCGGTATGTTTTCTGACTGAGTTACGAATGAAATTTAAATAATATTATTGCTTTTCTTTTGAAAATATTCCTGGAGATTTCATATAAACTTATATTTAGATAACCGAAAGGAGGTTTAAATGTATGTATGTAAGGTAAAAAGTGAAGAGAGATGGAGAGAGAGAGAGAGAGAGAGAGAGAGAGAGACAGAAAGTATAACGTCTAAACAGTGTGACAGAATGACGTGGTGGTGATAGACTTGGTTTAGATAACGTGGTAGCGTGGAGACCAAGTCAGTATCATTCATCATTCCGCACAATTTAACGTTTCCCTATCTATCATATAATCTGAATCGGGGCAAAAGCACTCTTGAAGAATCTGGAAAATCAGACGGGATCTCGAAGTTCTGATATCGTCGGATGTAGCCATTAATTAATATTGTTAGTACCTATTCAGATGCACTTACCCACCTGGACCTCGTCTGAATCTAACAGTCAGTTGTAGCTAGGGGAAGGATCCCTTACTCCTCTGGTCAGCTGGTCAGCAGGCACGCGCATAGTATTATCGCGAGACTACCGCGAACCGCAGAGTCCTCGTTAAGTGAACCGTATAAGTAGTTTGGTCAAGAATTATTATTAGCCAAATAAAACATCTACGTTCTCAAAATACTGAAAATCTATTACAAAGAAAATAAAGTGATACTTTACAAAAAGAGCCTTAAATATATTTACAAAGGAATATTTACATCTAGCGAGAAAGAGAGGTTTCGAAACTAAAGCCCAACTAGCTAATTATTCAGTATCCAAACTGAATAATCGACATGCGTCTAATGAAAATCCCCAATAAAAAGTGAATAGTTAATGAAAATTAATTTCGAATGTAAAATTCGGTAAAGAACTCGGAACTGATTTTACTTGGTTCTTGAAAAGAACTTGTGGCCTTAATACTACACCCCTTGGCTCCTAAAGTCCCAACATTTTAAGTTTAAACCAATTAAAACTCCCAAAACAAGTAATGGTCGTTCACGCGTCCCATGACTGATGGTACTTGACCAATGACAAGTGTAATTACACTTCTAATCATTTAACCCCTTGTTGACCATCCCCTTGATATTCTTAGACTGTTCGCCGATAGATGGCTCACCTAGTCCACGGAAAGGATATAATTGAAAATTTTGATTTCCTCTCATAGAAAATGACTTAAACCTATAATTTATACAAAACAACAAAGTCCTAATCTAATTATACCTAAAACGAGTTAGAAATGTTAAAAAAAACCTACGTCTAAGTAGTAACTAAGTCGTAACTAAGTCGTTTTTGCTTGTTTCTTGTGTTTTTCAGGTTTTAGATAGGAAAAAAAACACGTCTAACTTTTGTACAAGGTGTATAGGGCAGATAACGGTTTCAGTCTCAAAATCGCAGCTTTATCTATTTTTCTTTTAATATCAGACTATATGATTCAATTCCCGCACATTCTTTATTTTCGAGAACCGTTGCATGTGGTAATAAAACCCACGTGTTCTCCAACTTTCTAAACCAAACCCCAGAAGGTAAGGATAATTCCTAAGAAAGGTATTCTTTTAGCAGATTTATGTTTCATGTATCCATAGAGAATATTTTCTTTTAAATTCAAAACTTGTCGATCTTAGAAATATTTATGGTTATTTGCTTTTTAAGTCAGGAAGTACCGTAACGAATGAAATTAGGTCCAAAAAGGAGTTAGGTCTATATTACAGAAAAGATGTTCTATAGTTTGATTTAGTGTTTAGTTTTTTTTAAAGACAATAAAACCCTTGCTTTCTTCAATGCGAGCCACATGTTAACGCGTTTCTTGGGAAAGTTTCTTCCAGTAAGCAAGCTTTTGAAAATACAACTAAAATAAAATAAAATATTCTATGCTGTTACAACAGGAATTCGAGACAATCATAGGAATTATGGTTTCTTACTGAGTTACGAACAAAATTTAAATAATATTATTTCTGGAAATTTGATATATAACCTAAATCCGAACCTACAACTTTATCTGACTACTCTAATTACTGATAAAGTTTCTTCTATAACTCCCTGTTGCTGATGTGTTGTGGTGAATTATGTGAAACCGGTAAGGAGCTTACATTTTTGGAATTTTGAGAACCATTTTTCTTTTAACATAATTACAACTAAGTGATAAAAAAATCCTGTTAGAATTAAAATCTGCGCATATACTCCTTTTATTGTATTCACATACATATAAAACAACACGAAAGCTTTTTGTTACATCAAAAGGAATAAAGAACTCTGTAAAAGCTCGTTAACTGCAAACATTTTTATTCCGGGAATTTATAAATTAACTTTTAATTTTGCCTTGCACACTGAAATTACATACATAGGAGGAGCTATAATTATATTTTTTTTATTTAAGAGCTACCTACTCCTAATTGTATAATTTTCAGTGTCTTTTAATCTAATGGTCTCTTTCAAGAATAAATCTGATTTATTTGATTAAAGATTTGGGCCCTGCTTACTGCTAAAAAAGTAACTGTCGTTGAAATGAAGCACTTACAAGATAATAAAGCTGAGAAATTAGACTAATAACGTTTTTCGAATTCTTTACGATTATTATTATGAATATTGTAATAAACAATGCATTACAAATTACTAATTATTCATCATTATTATTAAACTCTCATTTAGAAAGTGGTATGTTTGATCTTTTCACCTTACCATTTATTAAAGCTGCATCCATTTATTTAAAAATTAACCTAGTAGGAAGAAGTTCATTTTGCTCTCTGACATTCAATGCGAGGCGCATTAAACGAGGATTTAGACGAGTCGTTGTAAAAGGCAATATACTTAAATGTGGACGGAAAAATTAAAATAAGATAAATGAGAGTGGTTTTCATAACGGGGAAAACAAATGGCGTCGCATTTTTATAATTTAAGCTTGGGAGAAAGTTAACTGGCCTGCACTATACTACAAGTTCAACATTTCTGTCTATTCTAAAATCGGCTTGTGTGAAAAAAAATGTTGATGATGAATCTTGATCTATAAACCTGCATTATTGGACTCTATTTGACTATGCATGATTAGGCAGTGATGACAAGTATAAGAGAAAACGACTTGGAGCTGACAGACAACTGCAAGAAGAACTCGCGCCGTGAGGGTTCCGTACCATTATATACAGGGTGTCTGTAAAAGATCTTTACAAAATCCTACCACATATTCTTCAGACCAAAATTAGCCGATTTAAGTAAACTTACCTTAGTATAAAGTTGCTTAGTTTGGGCGCTAGACGGCGCTGAAGTGACAATTTTTAAATCGTTTTTCTGGATTAACTCAAAAACTGCTCATACTATTTTGCCGAAATTTGGTACGTTGGCATAGTTTTATGGGGCAAAAAAACCCACAGGTTAGTTTTAGTCGCCCTTAAGAATATTTATTGCTTCTTGAATACGTTGCCATAGTTGTTCTGCGTTATCTGGAGTTGTCCTGTAAACCACTATCTTAAGATGCTCCCATAAGAAATAATCCAATGGATTTAAGTCCGGAGATCGTGGTGGCCTATTTACAGGGGCATTACCAGGTACTGCTGATTCAAAAAGTTTCTAACATTTAATGCAAAATGTGGTGGAGCTCCATCGTGCATGAACCACATATCTCTCCGAAGTTGTAAAGGTAAATCTTCTAGCAAATCTGATGGCAGCGTATTTTGTAGATGTTGCAAAAAAATTTCCCCGGTTAATCTTTGTGGAATAATGACATGACCAGCAATGTGATTACCAATTATTCCAGCCCACACATTAATTCTAAACTCATTTTGAAAATGTTTTACCTTGATAGCATGTGGATTTTCATCCGCATAAACATGTTCATTATGAAAATTTGTAATCCCTCTTCTTGTGAAACATGCTTCATCGGTAAACAAAATATTGTTGGCAAAGTTGGGATTCTCTTCTCTCTACCTATGAACAAGCCGACTAAAAACCCGGCGCATTTCAGGATCATTAGGTAAAAGGTCTTGAACTGGCATCTTATGGTATGGATATAGCAACTGTTCTTGAAGTACTTCATGAACAATATCTTTGGACACTCCTATTTCCCTAACTAGGTGCTTATTTCTGGATCTTCTGCAACACGTTCTAAAATGTTTTCTGCGACTTCAGGAACCCTTACAAAACGCTGTCTTCCATTATCAATGCATTTAGGAGTAAATTGGCCGTTTTCTCGCAGGCGTCTTTCAACAGCAGCAAACGTCGGGTGGCTTGGTATACGACGATTTGGAAACCTTTCGGAGTAGACTCTGACACATTCTTGACCATTTCCTTGGTAAACCCAAATACCAATATCTTATCGGTATATTCTGCATTAGTGTATTGTACCGCCATGATAATTCACGACAATTAAAGTTTTCTAATAATTAATGCAAGCAGATAAAATGATTGAACGTTAGCAACAATATAAAATGTTACAAATTTGACAATAATCTTATGTTGTCAGATGAACCTAATAATAACCAACAATAACAATCGTTTGTGAGGTGTAAGGTCGTGTTGTACATACCTGAAAAATACCGTGCGAACAAAAAGCAGATTATAAGAAAACTGTTCAAGATGTTTTTGTTGTAAATAAGTTGGTTTAATCTAAATTTTAAACTTAAACCTCTTATCTTCCATTGGCGTAAAGATCAAAAACAGAAAAATTCTATAAAACCCAAGTTCTACGTGGTAAAAACTACTACGTATTAAGTAATAAAATACAGATTTCTCGAAAACCGTCGAGAGGAGTCGAGTCTTATCAAGAGTACCTTTTTTGTAGCAAATGAGTTGGTTCATCTGAATTTTGTGCCCAACCCCCTCTTGTTCCATTGGCATAGAAATCTGAAACAAGCAATTAGTCAAAAACCCAGGTTCTACGCCCATGGACTGATATTAATCAGAATTGTGACATGGGTTTTTTTGCCCCATAAAGCTATGAGCAGTTTTTGAATTAATCCAGAAAGACGATTTAAAAATTGACACTTCAGCGCCGTCTAGCGCCCAAACTAAGCAACTTGGTACTAAGGTAAGTTTACTTAAATCGGCTAATTTTGGTCTGAAGAATATGTGGTAGTTTCTTGTAAAGACCTTTTACAGACACCCTGAATATGCTTGTATAATAACAACGTGTTTAGAATTAGAAATTATTGATTTACAAATGTTCTTCTTTACGCGTGCTATTAGATCTTCCTTCATGTTAAATATTTAGATTCTAGGTCAACCGGAAGTATCCTATACATATGTTTTAATGAATCAGTGAGTGAGGGTCACAATACGCGATTTTTGAGGTTGCATCTTTTTATTGCATTGATTATGGAATTAATTTCAATTAATATTTACAGTCATTCCCAGGAAAAATGGTTTTGATGGACAGACGGACAACAACGTGTCCTATATTGACATGGTTTTAATATCTTTTACGAAACACAAAGTTTAATTCTTCTTTGTAACCCAACAAGATTATAAGCAACTTGACAAAACCTTTCAAATACCGCAGGAAAAACGACTATTGCCGGAAGGAGGAATTAATGAGTTGATATTTTTACAAAGTTCACGTTTTTTTTGTTAGACCCGGTATAACAACATGGATCAAACGCGCCGGTTAATAAAGTTCCTGGCAAGTGTAAAGAGAAAAGGGAAAAAGAGACATCGAGACCGCGAAGAAAAGGTTCAATGATCCTTCTGCTTCATCGGTTGTGAAAGAAATTATGTAAGATGAACCGCTCGCGGCTAATGGACTCAGATTTAAGATGAATTGGTTGCTTTATGAAATTAAAATATACTTAAGAAGCAAATCAACCTAGTTTTGATTATGGCTAACCAAGTAGGTAACCATATTAAATTTATTTATTCCAAGACTGCTAGTGGTTCCGAAACAATTTTGAAATTCCTTTTTATACATGAGCCATAATATTTTTCGATTTGGGATGTTTTTATGTGATCGGGATAGGCGAGGCCAATATTTTTAGAAGCGACGCCATGACGGTTTTACTTAGGCTCCTGCTACTTAGACAAAAACATTATTTCTATATTTTAAAATTTGGATTTTTACAGGTACCATAAACTTCTTTGTCCAACATAATTGTATATCCCTAAGCGCCTAGCCTTCTCCTTAGTAGTATGGAAAGTACAAATGCAAGACCAGGAGTATAAAATCTTCGACTTGGCCTTGGTCTTGCACATTGGGTCTTTGTATTCATCTTGTTTTTGTTAGCGATGTGTTGTCTTTATCTTGATCTTGCTTAGTTGAGTCTCCGTCTTCAAGGCGTGCTATTTTCCATCGAAAATAAAAAAAAAACAGTAATCAACCGTGGCATCTGACGGGAAGAAATCTAATTAATAATACCGAGATATCAAAAATGATCTTGTCTAGGTGGTCATGAAATGAAAAACGGCTGGCTCAACTTAAACATATTACTTTTAGAGGTAAAATAATGAACTGCAACTTCAAAAATTAAAACTAATCACGCTTTCAACTCACATTTTAATAAGAGCAAAACGGCAAATAATAAAGTAATTGTTTGAAATGTCCCCGGCCTTGTTCGATACATAAATTGACGCGCCTCCTCGTGTTTTTAAAAGCATTTCTAACGTTATGGTTGCACATCCGTTGTTCCAGTTCTTGCGATTTATGTACAGGAGTTCTGAAAATATTATTCTTTAGGTCAGAAATACATAGTAGTTCATAATAGTCAAATAAGGTGACCTGACACTCAACTTGTGTATGCAAACTTATCAACCGGTCATTAAAAATCTCGTGAAGAAAAGCTGTAGTGCCTTGTGTCCTGTGTGTTGTTGCACCGTCCTACTGAAAATCGCTATGCTGAAGTTTATCATCGTGTAGTTGTTGAACAACTTCACTTAATCAGCCCAATTATTGTTCTATGTGAAACTGCCACCACAACACCAATACTTAGAACATGTAATTGAGTCAACAAGAATATGCAGATTTTCAATGCCCCACATTCTTATATTTTAAGAATTCATACCCAAAACCACAAAACTACGATTCACACAAGTTCAATGGAAGTACTGACATTTAATTTAATAGGACCCGCGCAAAGATGTTGGCGTGGGTTTAACCCCCTTCGTCTGAAAGTGGCCTTGGACATCCGTTTTCCATTTCATGATCACCTATATAATATAATTCTTTACGTCCCTCGGTTAATTTGAAACCCGATGCGTTAAACCAATTCTACTGTTCGGTAGCGCGAAGATTAACTTCTGGATTGCCTTGCCAGATGAATCCTCTTTTATCGATATGTGGTTTCCACAAGATTTTTGGATTGCATACCGGAGGTCGCACTTCATGCTCTTGTCGATTCCATTAATGTTTCTTTTCTGCGGGGCGAATTTTCTTCCTGCTTAAAAAGGGTAATTGTTGTTCCTTTATATAAGGGGGGAAGTCCTGAGAAGTCTTCGAACTATCGACCTATTTCACTCCTTTCAACCCTTTCCAAAGTAATCGAAAAAATACTCAGATCTAGGGTACTTAACTTTTTAACCACTAACAATCTTATAACTTCCTGTCAGTTCGATTTTCAGTCATCCAAAAATACTGGTGATGCTATTTTCTCAACTCCTACAAAATATTTTTCTTAATCTCAACGATGACGATGCTATTGCGAAAGTATTCTGTGATTTTTTCAAGGTATTCGATTGTGTCCTGCTGCAGAAGCTTCAACACTAAGGCACAGAAAACTAACCTAAACCCTATGGCATTCGTAACACAGGACATGGATGGTTTTCATCGTATCTCTGTGGGAGATCGCAGGTCGTGTCCATTGATGGAAGATGCTCTGGTTTGTCGGGTGTCGAGTTTGGGGTACCACAGGGTTCTGTGTTGGGCCCTATTTTGTTTTTATTGCATATGAACGACCCTACAATTATAGATAATAGTGCCCAGTTGACACTTTTCGTAGATAACACCACTCTTTTGTATCATTCAAGCAATGGTGAACTTTTGAAGAGGGTCATAAATCAAGGTCATTAAGAAATCCAAAATTGGTGCGACTCTTAATAAAGTAAAGAATGAACCAGTATTTTGGTTTTTGGCTTTAACTATAATGATCTTGCCTTGGATAACAGTTAAATTAAAAATAAAACAACCATTAAATTGCATGGACTATTTATAGACTTAAAACTTGAAAAACGTATCACTGAACTATACAGGGTATCCGGATAAGGATACGGAGCGGCCATATCTCGGAAACGATACGTCCCACAGATCTGAAAAAAAAACTCTCATCATAATAACTGCCAAGAGAAATTCATTCAAAATAATTTTAAGTTTCGGAAATTGCCGCAAGAGGGCGTAACGGCTTATTTATTTTTTAAAGTTCATTTTACGGCAAAAAATGCCACTTAACCGTAGAAAAGGAAATAAATAATTAAAATCAGTAGATTGTTTACTACAACTTTTGTTATTGTTATTTTTTTGAATCTCGCCTAATAAAGGAGTGGGGGAAGCCTTTAGGACATTTTTCAAAAACTGTCATTATGTCGTTATCCTTCAACGGATTTTCTATAACTTGGACTTGTTTGAAAGGGAATTCCTTGGAGTTTAAATAAATGATTCAGGAATTGTCACAAGTTTCCTGATACAATTTTAAGATGGCGCTGTTATTCAATCTAACTTATTTTTTTATTTTTCTCGGTATTTGCAAATTGGATGGTATAATTTTTTTCGGTAGTAATAGGAGACAATTTGCATAGGGAACGATTAGTCCAAACCGCAAATCGATATCACCAGGGGTTTAAAAGTTATTTTGATTTTTCTTCAAAAAATGATACAGTTTCCATTTACCGGTACCCGGTATACCCCTAATAAGCAAGATAACAACTAATTTCATGGCCTACTGTTTAATAAACTATAAAATGTATAATAAAAGTTTAACGAGTCAAAGAAACATCAATAACACTGAATAAAATATGAATATTATGATAATATCATATTATGAGACTTAGACTATGAAAAAGTGCACAAATCTTAGAACTAGAAACAATTTTATTAGCAATTTAGCGAGACAACAATAATAATTACAAATGTTCAAAATGTTTTCCGTCATTTTGTAAGCACTTAATTATTCTTCTGTTAGTTGATAATACGGCTGCCTCAATTTCAGCCGTGGATAAGTTTCTAACGGCATTTGTTATCCTTACCATCATGTTTTCCCTTGTTGTTGGTCTCTCTTGGAAAACCAGATCTTTTAACCTACCCCATAGGTAAAAATCAAGACAAGTAAGATCCGGTGAACGAGCCGGCCAGGGAAACAAGCTTCCTCTTCCAATTACACGATGCGCAAATTGCTCTTCTAGGTATTGGCGTGCGTTACGATAGTAATGCGCCGGACAACCATCAAGTTGGATCCACATGTTTGTTCTCGTTTGTAAGGAGACTTCTTCCAAAAGAGGTGGAAGGAAAGTGGCCAAGAAATCTAAAAATCTTGCTCCATTAAGGGTTTGATCAAAAAAATGGGGACCGATAATTTTTCCTTCCAAGATCCCGCACCAAACATTTAAACTCCAGCGGTTTTGAAAATCTACTTGCCTCATCCAATGAGGGTTTTGCTCAGACCAATAGTGCATATTATGCAAATTCACACCCCCAGCGTTAGTGAAAGTGGCCTTGTCTGTCCATAATATCCGTGAAAGAAAATTTGGATTTTCCCTAATCATATTTAATAGCCAGTGACAGAAATCCAATCGACGATCATAATCAGTATCGTTCAATGCCTGGTGTAAAACGATGTGGTAAGGGTGCATACTATTAGTTTGCAAAATCTCGTGGACATTTGTTTTTGGAACCCCCAAGTCAAGGGAAATTTTTCTGGTGCTTAAAGTGGGATCGTATTGAACGTAAGCCAAAACGTTGATAATATTTACCTCATTACGTGTCCTGCGAATGCGTAAGGGTCGTTGAATGGGCTGCACATTACCAGTTTCTCTTAATCGTCGAGCTAATCTTGAGAATACTTCTCGAGAATAGTGTCTTCTTTGTGGAAATCGCATTGCATACTCTCGCGACGCTATTACAGCATTTTCAAGAGATTTAAAATACATATTCAACATATCATACGCTTTTGCGTTAGTAAACGGCATTGCAATATAAATGTAAAAAACAATGCTTAATATTATAAGATGCTTGACGTTTAAAACTCATCAACAGCTTGTCACAATAAATTATTAATTTGTTTTTTTCCATGGCCAACTTGGAACTTGTAATTTAGGCGAAAACATGATGGAAAGGATATGAAATGCCGTTCGAAGCTTATCCACGGCTGAAATTGAGGCAAGAGGCAAGTGTGTTTTTCACTGAAAGAAGAATAACTAAGAGCTTAGGAAGTGACGGAAAATATTTTAAGCATTTGTAATTATTGTTGTCTTGCTAAATTGCTAATTGTTTCTAGATTTAAGATTTGTGCACTTTTTCATAATCTCATATCATAATATTCATATTTTATTCAGTGTTATTGATGTTTCTTTGACTCGTTAAACTTTTATTATAAATTTTATAGTTTATTAAACAGTAGACCATGAAATTAGTTGTTATCTTGCTTATTAGGCGTATACCGGGTACCGGTAAATGGAAACTGTATCATTTTTTAAAGAAAAATCAAAATAACTTTTAAACCCCTGGTGATATCGATTTGCGGTTTGGACTAATCGTTCCCTATGCAAATTGTCTCCTATTTCTACCGAAAAAAATTATACCATCCAATTTGCAAATACCGAGAAAAATAAAAAAATAAGTTAGATTGAATGACAGCGCCATCTTAAAATTGTATCAGGAAACTTGTGACAATTCCTGAATCATTTATTTAAACTCCAAGGAATTCCCTTTCAAACAAGTCCAAGTTATAGAAAATCCGTTGAAGGATAACGACATAATGACAGTTTTTGAAAAATGTCCTAAAGGCTTCCCCCACTCCTTTATTAGGCGAGATTCAAAAAAATAACAATAACAAAAGTTGTAGTAAACAATCTACTGATTTTAATTATTTATTTGCTTTTCTACGGTTAAGTGGCATTTTTTACCGTAAAATGAACTTTAAAAAATAAATAAGCCGTTACGCCCTCTTGCGGCAATTTCCGAAACTTAAAATTATTTTGAATGAATTTCTCTTGGCAGTTTTTATGATGAGAGCTTTTTTTTCAGATCTGTGGGACGTATCGTTTCCGAGATATGGCCGCTCCGTATCCTTATCCGGACACCCTGTATAAGAAATAAGCATAAGGTTGTTTTGCTATTAGAGTGGTTTTGCAGGAACTTGGTTGTTCAACGGCGTTCACATGTTGTTTGAATCTCATATAAGATATGGTATTGCATTTTGGGCATTCTGTAATCAAAATTTTTTAAATTCTGTTTTCGCTTTCCATAAAAGAGCGCTTAGGTATATGAGTGGCGAAAAACATCAAGGCCATTGTCGGCCATTATTTAGGAAGTTTGGTATTTTAACGGTAATATGCCTTCATTTTAGAGACCGTATGTTTAATACATAAAAGATCTTCAAATAACAATGCTCAAAATGTATACAGTACTAGGCAAAGTTCTAACTTTCGGCTTACAGTTTCTAGATCGACTCGTTCTCTAATTTACGAAAGTCTAAAGGTGTAACTCATTTGAGTATAGAATGTTGATCTTTGGATTAGGTGTGATTCCGCTGAACAGTGATACCTTTTGACTCAAAAGGCATATTACAGTCTGGGAGAGTATTATTGGGATAGAATTTGATTTGAACTTGATTGTAATGTTTTTTTGTGGTTTCTCTATTATTTAAACTCGTTTTAGACTTAGGTTAGATTTGGCATTAGTTGCTTTGTCTATATTATGTATGTATTCTTAACAATAAAGCATGGTAAACAGAATACAATAAAATAAATATGACCAAGATAATTTTTGATATCACGGTATAATGTGTAATAATTAAATTTAAAAAAATTTATTTATTAAGAATTAATAATAATAATTAATAAATTAAGATTTTTAAAAACTGTTCTCCTATGGTAATGAATAAATCAATTTTTTTTCTTTAATTTAATGTCGCAATACATGTAATATACGGGGTGTTATTTAATAAGTGTCCGATATTTTACAGGACGATTCCTTAGTTATTTATAAGGTGAAAAGTCCATATAAGCATGGGTCCGCAAGCCCTTTATTTTTGAGATACAGGGTGTTAAAAATTTAATTTTATGTTTGTTTTTCGTAAATAATTTTTGAAATAATGTCTATATTTGGACGAAAATTGAAATTTGTGGATTTTTTAATATAAGAAATTCAAATTTGATCTTAGGTTGGCCCTTAATTGTAGGGGGCGCCATCTACAGGTATTTTTCTCTTTTGGGGAGTCACAACTTCTTCGTGCATGTATGTATTACATTTTCTAGAAGGAAAATCGATTCCTCTATCCTTTTTACGTGAAAATAGTATGATTATTAAAAGTCGCTACATGCAGCCGTTTTCGAGATATTTTGATTTAAATTAATCGGTGCATGTGTTTGTCAAAAAATGAAATAATTTTAAAAACTTAAAAATAAAAGTATCGAGTGGACTAGTAAGTATATTCCAATGTTTATTTTGTGCCATGTCAAAAATAATATCTTAACGCACAGTTAAATAGTTTTATTTATTATTATTGTGATTATTTGTTAAAAAATGGTATACTTTACCAATGCTTGAGTATGCTGACATACATTTTAGATACGGACTTGCTAACGGAAATGCATATGAGGCTAAACGTTTGTATCAGGAGCGTTATCCGAACCGCACAAGTCCTACTTCAAAAACGTTTTCAAAAATTCACGCTCGATTGAAAGAAACAGGAAGGTTTGAGAAAGCTATTCATCTGTCGGGTTCACATCGGAGGGTAAGAACCCAACAAACCGAGGAAGCAGTTCTTAATCTGGTAGGAGAATACCCGGAAACAAGCACTTGACGTTAAACATTCCTCATGTTTTAATATGGAAAATTTTAATTGATAATTTGTTATATCCCTACCACATTCAAGGAGTTCTGGCACTCCTCCCTTGTGATTTTCCGTTACGTATCAACTTCTGTCGTTGATTTCTCCAATGCCTTATTCAAAATCCTTTGTTTAAAAATCAAATCCTGTTTACGGACGAAGCAAATTTCTCACGCAACGCTATACGCAATTTTCACAACAAATAAAAAAATAGTAATGATAAAAAATAATAAAAAAGTTTTTGGTGCCAATTGGTATAAAAGACAAAAAAAATATATTATGTAACTTTCTTCTTTTAGAAGTAATTAGGTACCACAAATACAAGGTTTTTTTTCTGGCATTTAAAACGGCTTCACAATAAATTTGTAAAATTGGTTAAAATTGGCTACAACCCCATTTGTCCTTACGTACAATGCACCTTGCACCTGGTGTTGACGTCACTATAGTCGGAGGTTTGTTTGAACGAATACTCGCTGTTATACGTTTATAATAGCTCATCAATGACGAACATTTTAGTTTTATTTTATTTTATTCCAATTTATTTACTTACAATACCCTCTATATTCATAAGATAAAGTAACAAGATAAACATTTACAAGAATTTTTACGCAAACACAGGCTACAAATATTTTCTGCGCGTCTAAAAGTGTGTACAACAATCAACCAAAGGTAACTATCTATTTGATGGATAGTTCTGGAGATTTGATAGTTTGAAAGCCCAGCAAACCTCCGGCTCAGCGGCCAACAAGGAAAAATTAGGGCGTGGCATTTTTCTATCCAACTTTAAAAATGTATCGTTAAGCTGTTTTAAGGGCTAGACGAAAATATCGAACGGCATTAAACTAGGCATAACTCTTTTCAACAAATTTAAAAAGTGGCATACACCTTGTGCTACAAAAAAAGTAAAAAATAGAATGATTTTTTTGAAAAAAGCCTTTGAGCAGGTTCAACGGTTGCTGAGATAGAAGAAAATCACGACGAAAATTTTCTTAAGTCTTGGTCTTGCCCAATCATATTTAGGCGGAAGGAAAAAGTCCTATATATTTCTTCACAATTTTTTATTAATTAAACCCTATGTGTTTGGGTTACTTCATAACCATTTTCACCTGGATTTTGTTCTGGGTCTTACAATCACAGCCATGTCTTGGTCTTGATTTTAATCTTGCAATGTGCCAGACCCTAAGACTGCAAGACCATTACTGATTTTGTTTATCACTACACAACATACTACCTATTTTTAAAATCTTCTGCGATTTTAAATTTGTTTAACCTTAATTAATTAAACAGGTATAGAAAGTAGCTGTCAACAAAGTACGTAAATAGCAAATGACAAAAAAACAATGACATAATCAAACTTTTTATTTTTAAAGAAGCAAATTGGCTTTTTCCACAGTTTTCTTATTTTGATATTACCCCGGCCCAGATTGCCTATCGCTTTGTTTCCACTTTTTACTTTCTTTTTCCGCTTGTTATCTTGATTCGGGATCAAAGCTTGATTTAATGAGATATTTTCATTTTTCTAATTTTTCCATTTTGTTGACAACTTAAATAAAAGCTGTTTTAGGTTATACGAAATGTTTTATTTTTAAGAAATATGTGTATTGACCTCTCAAGATCTGAAGAACAACTGTTTTTCACAAAAGTGTTGCTAATTATTGCCTGATGCCTATGACTTTGACCCTGACGGTTCTTTGTTTACATCGCTGTTTACTTATATTTTTTTATATTCACACAATCATGTACCATAAGTTAAAAAAAAACACTTTTATAAATTTTCCAATTTTGCCGCGTGTTATTCAATAATTTTTTGTATAATTGTGAGGTGAAATAAGAGTGCCTGTTGATCGAGAAGTTAGAAACATTTTTCTGATATGGTATAATAGATAGAACTATAGAGAGGTGAAGAATTCAAGTTAATTTATTGTGAAGAAATGAAGGTAGAATGGGGTAAAAGTAACATTGTTATTAAAAATAAAAAATTGTAGAATATAAAACAAAGAAAAAGGGAGTGGATCTGCAGGGTTACGAAAGTAAATGGAACAAAACTAGAAACAGTCACATGATTAAAAAAGGTGTTTTAGGACCCTCAAAGATTAAGATCTGAAATTAATTTGTGTCTCATTTTGTTAAATGGAATTAAAGCGTTGGTTGAACGTGGTTATAGTTCACTGTTGACTTTATTTTATAAAATTTTTAATTCCATTAAGGCTTCTAAAAAATCTTTTAGCCACGTTTTCAATTTTGTCCCATTTACCCAATAATTCATTTTATAATAATAATAAATAAATAACTAATTAAACTTGAAGAAGTAGTCCATTACAGTGGAGTTGATATAATCAAATAAAACAACGGCAGTCTACCTCCATAATATGTGTTTCGGACATAGAAATGTCCATCATCAGGGATACTAAAAGAAATTTACAGTGTGAGTTAAAAGTTTTAAGTAAATTGAGGGGAACTTACCAGTAGCCGATTACGACAGCTCTATTTTGCATAAGCGAAGATAAACAATATGTTAAAATTGAAATTGTAGGTTCTAATGAATGTTCAAGACTAAATGAGATGTGATATTTGAAATTTTGGTCAAGGTATCTTTGAAAAAGGGGATTCCCAGTCTGCAGCCACTGAGACAGGTGGTGAAGCAATTATGTCATTTATAGCTATTTAGAGGAGATTAATTTAAGTAAGGTGCTCAAATATCAACATATTGTGGAGGTAGACTGCCGCTGTTTTATTTGAAAATAACTAATTACTAACTAACCTGATTTTAAGAGTATGTTTAGACGCCCAGGCAATTTGCGTAAACTGATTTGTGCATGCAGATTGGCACAAATGAACTAGGTATTCTGCTTACACCTTCAGTCTACCTTGCACAGTTATCATAAACAATTTTTAAAATTGAAGAAGTAGTTCATGCTTGCAGTGGATTCGATATAATCAAATATAATTCAGACGGTCTACCTCCACAGTATGCATTTGAAAAATTATTTAAAAACTTATTGTTCCCAACATGTGTCAGACATAGAAATGTCCATCATCAGAGAATATCATAATCGATCAGAATAGCTCTGTTCAGTAAAACTGATGTTAGTAAGGAGAAATGTATGCTGAATTGTGGCAAGTGGTTCGAATTGTTTGAAGAAGTCATGCTTAATAAAGACCAGTTGTTTAGTATGTCGAGGAATGATATTAAAAGGTTTTTGTATAATTGTGAAGTGAAATAAGAGGGTATGTTAATCGAGAAGTTAGAAACAAATTTCTGATATGGTACAATAATAGAACTAGAGAGTTGAAGAATTAATTTATTGTGGAGAAATGAAGGTAGAATGTTGTAAAAGTAACATTGTTATAAAAAAATAAAAACTTGGAGTTATAAAGAATAAAAAATCGTAGAACAAACAAAGAAAAATGGGGGGACCGATCTGCAGGGTTACGACAGTAAATGGGACACAACTGAAAACGTGGCTAAAAAGATTTTTTAGGAGCCTTAATGGAATTAAAAATTTTATAAAATAAAGTCATAAGTGAACTATAACCACGTTCAACCAACGCTTTTAATTCCATTTAGGAAAATGAGACACATATTAGTTACAGATCTTAGTCTTTGAAGGTCCTAAAAACCCCTTTTTAAACTATGTGAGTGTTTTTAGTTTTGTTCCATTTACTTTCGTAACCCTGCAGATCCGGCCACTCCCTTTTTTCTATTATATCATATCAGAAAAATGTTTCTTGAACTTCTTGATCAACAGGCACTCTTATTTCACCTCACAATTATACAAAAATACCCGTATATAAACCATGTTTAGCATCCGATATTAAATTTTGTTGTAAAGAGAATAATATAATCATGTAGGAGGCATTTAAAAATTACAGATTATTGACACAGGTCTATAATTAGTTAGGTACCTCTGATTTGTTTCCTTTTTTATGAACCGGACAAGCTTTTGAGGTTTTCCATATTGTGGGAAAAATTCCCGTTTTAAGACAAATATTAAAGATTTCTAGAAGTGGTTCCACAAGAACAAATCTCTCTCTCTTTCGCCAAAAACGCAGTAACAAAATCCGGACCTGTCGTAAAGTTATGTCTTAATATCTTTATAGCAGTTACGACCTCTTGTTACGTAAAGGATTTAAGATTAATAATAAGTGTAACATCGGTAGTTATGCCAAAGTTGACTGAATAGTCAACTTTGGTTATGCTTTGGTTGTTTATGTCGGCTACACTGGCCGGTAAAAAAGACTTTGAAAAAACGCGTTTAGAATATCCAAGGTTGTATCTGCATTTGTATTATTGTAGGTCATGTTACTTGGAAGATTTTTAAATTTTCTTAAGACCAAAAACTTGTGGGATCTTTCTTAATGTCTAATTCCCATCTTTGTATACCTCTACTGTTTATAAGACAGAGAAGGAGGTATCTTTTTTTATTTGATCTCTCAATAAATTTGCCAAATCAGCAGGCATGCGGGCTTTTTGTAGTTTCCATGATGTTTGTGTTTTTTCCTAATATTGTCTGTAATGGTATAGAATTTAGAGCCCGAAGAACTGCAGGACCCTGTATAGTGATATTTTGATTTTTTTGGATGTGTGCAAGTTTTCCAAATAACACCCTAATCTCAACGGTTTAATATTTTGGTCTTTAATAAGTATACATGATTTTGGTTTTATTTGAGTTCATATTTTCGTCAGGTTGGTAGGGCTTCTCCCATTAACATAATTATAATTTGTAGATACCTACTTTACAAAGATAATCCATAAAATATTTTTCTTAAAGCTTGATCTGCCGAATAAATGCGTCTAATATTATAATATTATGTCATTATTTTTTAAACCGTTACTATTAGTATGTTCTCAAAAGCATTCAACCGGAAACGGCCAGAAAGGTCTTTTTAGTTTCGAATAATTAGTAGATTACATTGTAAACTATAAATTATACGAAACCAATTAAATTATATTAATCCATTTTCATATTCAATGTTAACTATAGTAGATTTATTGTATTATCCGATTTAAGCCATTTAATAATCAACGTCACCGGTCAGAGACATTTATAATATGTCAGATCTAATGCTAAAACAGTGGCTGTTGGTATTATTTGTCCTTTACCTATTTTAATGTAATTTTAACACTGTTCTTGATTATTTTTGCAATTTATTGTGTTGTTGGCATTTCCTGTATTAGGAGTTTAAAGCGGGTATTGTAATTACAAACCTTTTAAAAGCATTTGTTTGCTTATAAAAATATCTGTCTTTCCTGGTTGAGATATAATATATAATATACAGGGTGTCCACTAATTAATGGGACACAGCAAATCCAGAGATTCCGTTTGTAAAAATATTATTATTTACCCAAACTTACCTTAGTCTTAAAGTTCACAACAACCAAGATACAGGGTGTTAAATCTTAAATTATTTTTCAATTTTTTTAAATAACTTTGGAAAAAACACATGTTTTGCACAAACTTGCTTTAAGACGATCTATTGGAATAAAGAGCAAACAACTTAAATGTTGTAGACTGTAGAAAAATTGACATAATTATTCATAAAAATGGACGTAATAATTTATTTCTAAAAATAATATCTATAATTTTTATTAAGTATTAAAAGTAAAAATAAACCAATGGAAAGCCTGGCTTAAAACACGCTTCAATAGTACAATTTTTCCTGTTGGCTTGAATTTCAAAAATTTCCTGAATTGGTTCGAATTTTGAAAAAGATTCTTCTAAGTTTTTCCGAAGGCTAGACGTTAATACGTTAAATACCGCTTTGAACTCGGTACGGTAAAACGTAAAAAGATCAAAGTAAACGCAGATTCGGGATTCTCATCGAGTTTTTTTGGTGCTCGCCGTTTTCGATGTTGTTAGCGAAGTCACTTTCTGATTGATATTGAGTTTTTTCGCAAATGATACAGAACTTTCGATTAAATTATTTAGTTGGTTTTCATCGCTCATTTCTTCGCATGACTAAAAGGTAAATTTAGTCATTTTCAAAGGATCGAAGACATTCAAGTTTTCACTTTCTAACGACTCTGTCAAAATTTGGATTTTAAGCATGACATTATTAGTGCAAAATGAAGAAGCAATGAAGTCGAATGTAAAACATTTTTAAGGAGGCGAGACGTCAACTCAGACGAAAATGCCGACTCGGTATACAAAAGTTAAAGGGGGTGTCACACCCCCGCCTGGTACGCTCCTGCTCTTAATGTTGTTTAGTAGCGCCAGTTATACTAAAAACTAAATTTTTAAATCTGTACTGGTGTACACTGTTTTAAGAATATTTATAAAATGTATAAAGAATATAAGTACAATTATTATGTTGTTTAAATCTGATTTGCTTTTTACTTCCCATCATCCAATAAATGATCCTGATTTGCACTTTTTATGGTAACTGTTATGTTGTGAGTTTAATATTTTAAGAATTTTACTATTCTGCATCTGCTTTACTTTTACTTTACATATTTCAACATTTTTCAAAATTAGTTCTTATATAATAAACAAGGAATAAGTCGTCCGCGGGGCTCCCAAACATTCCGTCTCCTCGTTAAGTAAGGTGGTAAGAATATAATTGCTCGCTTTAAGAAATTATGAAATAAGTAAAGCAGTAAGGCATTATTTAATGCGGGCACAATTTTTCTATTACTTGGCCTTATAAATGATATATTTTCTAAATCTAAACACATTTTTAAGTTAACTAGAGCAAGACAAATACTTTAATTAAGCCTAAAATATTTCGAAGTAAGTTTTTAGGTTTAAAATTACCTATTTTTAGAACAAAACAACCACTATATTATTTCAAAATATTCTAACTTATATGAACTTAAAAATAGGTTAATTTAATTATGTTAAATACTCCTTTTAAGCAATTAGTATTTTAGAATGACTTTCTCGTGCTGTTTGACCAAATTACAATATAGGTAAAGTTAAATTGAAACTAATACGGTCTTGATATGAGTGTATTTGGTTTGAGGTCCCTTTTTTTTTTCGTCAGTCTATAGCCTTACCGATGAGCAGTAATACGGCGAAACGCGTCCAAGGATTGGGAATATTGGACGAGAATGACTTTCTCGTGCTGTTTGACCAAAGTACAATATAGGTAAAGTTAAACTGAAACTAATACGGCCTTGATATGAGTGTATTTGGTTTGAGGTCCCTTTTTTTTTCGTCAAGACTATAGCCTTACCGATGAGCAGTAATACGGCGAAACGCGTCCAAGGACTGGGTCTGACGGAAAGAAAAGGGACAAACTTTTTCAAACCTCTTAGCGAGTGTATATGTTAAATGCATCCACTTTCAAATTGAAGCCAAAATGTCTTTGCGTATATACAAACAAATGTAATTAAATTAAGTATTTTTGCCTTCATTCAAGTATTCCTTTTTTCCGTGGCCTAAGGTAATAATAAGCTTTGTAATTCACCGAAAAAGTTTATCCTGAACATTTTTTTAATACATTTTTTTCGTACCTACAAAAATAGAGATTTGTTTAGGTCTGTTTCTGTTTCTCTGTCATCGAATGTTTTAAATCATACATAGTTTACTGCGAAGCAATTGCAAATCAAGAATGTCTCGTCATTTATGAGTATTTTGGGTTTAAATCACAAAAATAACGTAACGTATATTTTATGCATTTATCTAGAGATGCACTGCATGTACCGGGTGTTCCACCTAAGGAGGTAATCGGCTATATCTCAGAAAGTAATAACACACGGACTTTGGGAAAAAATATATATCGATAAAAGCGGCCAAGAGAAATTGCTGGAAATTATTTTCAAGTTCGAAAAATGACCGCTGGGGGGCGTAAGAGAACTTTTAAAATAGAAATGCCGATTTTCTCTTGATTTTTCTTAATAAAAATATGTTAAAAATATAAGCATTGTATTCTTCATAAAATTATGCAACTTTATGTTAGGAATCGTTTTTTTCTATTTTCAATAATAAAGTGGTGGGAGAAGGTCAAACTTTTTTTCTTTCAAGCGCTGATATCTCTGCTTTGGATAAACCGATTTTATTCAACTTGGCCTTAAAAAAAACCCTTCTTTTCCTCTACACGCAGCTCTATTAACTATACCATATTGATTCTGATGGTGGCCACTAGATGGCGTTTTTCCGTAATTCCTTAATGAATAAGGATTTTCTCAAAAAAATCAAATGTTATGGATATGACTATTTGATCATATTTTATTTTAGGCTTATAAAGGCTATTAAATAGTGGAATAAAAAATCCAGATCCGTATTTAAAATAAAAAAAGTTGATGATGGTCGCTCGAATCCGAAACGTCGGATGAAAAAACTAACCCCATCAGCTTGTAGAGGAGGAAAAGTTACTATAAGGAACTGAAAACCGCAACGTGATATCTTTTGTTAAACTAGAGAAATTAGGGATAATAATAATTAATATGGAAAAATAGGCCATTTTTGAAATCATTAATTAATCAATTAAATCTCTGGTTTAACAAAAGATATCACTTTGCGGTTTTCAGTTCCTTATAGTAACTTTTCCTCCTCTACAAGCTGATGGGGTTAGTTTTTTAATCCGACGTTTCGGATTCGAGCGACCATCATCAACTTTTTTATTTTAAATACGGATCTGGATCTTTTATGCCACTATTTAATAGCCTTTATAAGCCTAAAATAAAATATGATGAAAAAGTCATATCATAACATTTGATTTTTTTGAGAAAATCCGTATTTATTGAGGAATTACGGAAAAACGCCATCTAGTGGCCACCATCAGAATCAATATGGTATAGTTAATAGATCTACGTGTAGAGGAAAAAAAGGGCTTTTTTTCAAGACCAAGTTGAATAAAATCGGTTTATCCAAAGCAGAGATATCAGCGTTTGAAAGAAAAAAAGTTTGACCTTCTCCCACCACTTTATTATTGAAAATAGAAAAAAACTATTCCTAACATAATGTTGCATAATTTTATGAAGAATACAATGCTTATATTTTAACATATTTTTATTAAGTAAAATCAAGAGAAAATCGGCATTTCTATTTTGAAAGTTCTCTTACGCCCCCTAGCGGTCATTTTTCGAGTTTGAGAATAATTTCCAGCAATTTCTCTTAGCCGCTTTTATCGATATGTATTTTTTCCCAAAGTCCTAATGTTATTACTTTCTGAGATATAGCCGATTACCTCCTTAGGTGGAACACCCGGTACAGGAACCAGTAAATTCACACTTTTTGTGTAATAAAAATATTAAATTCACCTGCATAATATACCACACATATAAACATATATCGATGGTTAAAGTGCAAAACCTCGTAAGTCGATTTTTATAAATTTTACAGGAGGGGCGAAAAACGGTTAAACTCTTAAATTGAAAAGTTTGAAAAAGTATTTTTATTAAATTGTTGTGATATGCTGAGACATTTTATGATGATATACATAATTTTTTATAATTTTGGCTGATTGAAAAAAAAATGTACTTACGAGGTTTTGACTTTTAATATTTAAACTTTTTGGAAAAACTTACGAGGTTTTAAAAACAGAAATTAATTTTTTAACAACAATAATTAAATAATATGGTGGTTAAATAAATAAAACGACAAAATTTACCAACCCCGTTTATTTAGATATTACAAAAAAAATCTTATGAATCTGAGCATAGGTTATTATTTTTCTTGACTAATAAGGCTGTCATAAAATGGTCTGTAGTCCTCTGGAATAAACTTTTTCAATTCCTGGAGGTGTTGGAATTTGTCCGGTTTTATCTTTAGCGGATTAGTATACAACAACGGAACCGTGATATCGATGTCTTGATTTTTTTTCCTACGCCTTGTAAGTTGAGTCCAAGCGTCTTGATAATTTATTTTAAATTCAATGGTGCCATCAACTCGATATGCTAAGCATCTTAGATCGGTCACTTTTGGATCATGAGTCTTATTCCCTGAACAAATAGAAGTATAGGAGTTTAACACAGAATATTTTTTAAAAAAGGTGTGAGGAATATAATGAACTTCATACTGATTTTTTATCTTAGCAGTTTTTGCTATTTGGACATAACACCCGGGCACATAAACCTCCCGATTTTTTAATTGTCTTTCGATACAGGCGTGTATGGAGTCGCACTCCATTTGAGTGTGTCCTTTTTCGAGGTAATATTGGTAGGTATATTTCCAAGTGTTTTGTTTCGACCAATGCCGATAAGGCGTTGGATAAATTCACGTTCCTATTCTGGTACCCACATCCATCACTAAAGATAATGACAGATTTAGTTTCTTCTGTCGCGTACCTATTAATATAATCTATAATAACTGACGCGAATTCGTTGGAAGTGACACCTCCTGCTGCCTCGTGCCAAATATAACAATCTCCCTTGCCCGATATCATATTAAAGAAAGTGAAGTTATGTACCGTTAGCTTCATTTTATAATATGATGCGGATACCTGTAGCCTAGGAGCTGTCAATACTGATTGCACATCCATTGAAAATAAAAGTTTGCTTGGGTCATTTATGGCCTGTTCCTTCTGGGAATCCTTTTTAGCGCGAGCCATTTTTTGTCTTTATTTTTATTTTTCTCACTATTTGAAGCATTATTTACGAATTTTCTTTTTGATCTAATTCTCTTTCGACCTCTTGATGTTTCTAGCTGTTCATTTATTAGATTTTCTTGTACAACTTCTTGAGGTTCTTCCGCAGATTCTTCGGATTCTCTCTGTTCAGAATGATTTGATGGCACATACTCAGATCCACTATCTTGAAAAGGTTCACTTCTATTACTTCGTGCATCATTATCACTGTTGCTATTTTTTTCTGAATTCAAAACTTTGTTAATGCTTAGCAGGGTTGATTGATTAAAATCGGAGCATTCTTCTGATGTTAACGATAAGCTATCCAAAACTACAGCAGTTTCATCTTGCAAAAAATTAAATGGGATGACGTCGCTATAAAAAAAACAGGATCAATAAACAATGCACAATGAACCGATTTAAAAAAGGCTTGGTTTTGGTAAGACTTTTCAGCACAATCGTGAATAATACTATACCAAAATTTTAATGTCGCACGTTCCTATCTTACCTCTTTTTTTTGTCTATAAAGTTAGGATCAACCAGCATTCTTTGTGGAAAAGTTAAGAAATTATCAGGCTCCAAATCAGGCCCCACATTAGCAACATAATTATTTATGTTTGGGTCATCCCTAATAAGAATACCGTCATCTTGCATTTCTAAATCAGTATCAGATATGGTATCATTTATAATACCAGGGCTCGTTTCACTAAAAAATTAACATAATGATTACAAAAACAAAAACGAAAATTAATATAATTTTATACCTTGTAGTTACTTAATAAAAATAAAAACTTACTCTTTTTCGGTCATATTGGTTGTTTCCAGACTAGTTTCTAAGCATAGCCTTACCAGCAATTTTCCACGAGCACACGACATTATAATTTTTACATTAATTTAGTCATTAAAAAAACTCGTTAAAAAACATCGAAATACGAAATCAAAACGCTATAATGTAAAGGTTAAATAAATCCCACATGTGACATCAAAACCTCTTAAGTAGCAGATCTTTGCCTAAACAATGCTAACTTTAAATATCAAAACCTCGTAAGTCGAATTAGGAGATTTCTGCATTACTACCTTACAAATAAATTTTACGAGGTTTCGGCAGATGGCGCCAGGGGTCCGTAAAATTAATAATTGACTTACGAGCTTTTGTGGGCTTAAAGATTATGATTTTTTGTAACTGTTTATCACATAAAAGTAAAATGGGAAAAAATCGACTTACGAGGTTTTGGACTTTAACCATCGATATACTGCTTTGTATCTACGACCTTGCATTTACAAACAGGAAATTGAATAAATTAAAAACGTTGCACTGCTAATGCGGAAAATTAATACAATTCATGTTTTGTTTTTGGGGTAGTCACAACCTGATTTTCTAATTCGGGTGCAATACTTCTAATCTATTTACGGTGATTATGATTTAAAAACAGGTTCTAATACAAGGTAAAAGGTACCTCCTATAATCTACCTCAAAAAATATGAAAAAAAATTATATCAATACCTACCTATAGCTTCGCAAATCCTCCCATACGGAGCTGCAGGCCTTTGAAAATAATGTCAGCAGGGTTTTGTTTCAATTTATTAAGATCTAGTTACAATAGAGAAATGAACTTTTAGGTATTATAGTTAGTGTTATTGGAGGTGACTTCTTTAATTTCAGGTGACCCATATTGCATATTTTCGCTAATTTTTTAAATTAATAATAATAAATAAATGTAAAGAAATTGTTAACGCCCATTTAATTCATTATTTTAATTAGCCTTGTGAGTTTCAAAAATGCTAATTACCTAGTTTAATGCAAAATTTTGTATGTAATTATTCAAATCCTCAATAGATAAAATCTACAAAGCTTGGTCGAGCGTGTGCGTATTTTGTGCGTGCCATACGCCTAAACGCTTTTATCCTAAGTTAAATTTTAATACAGCTATTATATGATAATCTTGTTTATACTATTATGATGTTAAATGAACATTTACCAACAGTCGTATCGCTAGAACACATAAAAATTATATATTTTACCTTGGGCCACTATTTAGAGATGATGTGGGAGTGCGTTCGGAAATATTGTAAGTAATTCAACGAGTTCTAATATTGTTTAAAAGTCCACACAATCGTTCAGGGTCTCTATCCTCCAATCATGATTAAATCACACAGTACTATACCTATTGCAGTTCTACGTATACCTAGTCTAAGTTCAGTTTAAGCATGCTTCACGGGAAAACGTTCATGTTTCGCCTGCTCTAGACCAAATGTGATGTGATTGGATAGAAACCGAGATAAATCTGTTCTCTGTCAAATCTTACTACTTAACATAAAATAAATGAAAAACTCGGTTTACATTTTTATCCTAACATAAAAGAAAGTCATCAAAGTATGCCGTGGAACCAATCACACATATCTTGAAATAATACTTTTGAAATGTAGCTAAAAGGTAAAGGAGAATGAAAAATAAAGGTAAAGCAAGTTCTGAAATTTTTATTTTTATGAAAATTAGATATGGTATTCACGACACAAGAGTAAGCTTTTATAGAGAAAAGGAAAATCAAAAAGTCTTCCTCCACCAGTTTATGGAGACCTTTTATAATTAAAAATATAATTTATTTTAATAAACTGCTGGAGAAAGGCTTTTTACTTTTCCTTTTCCCTATATTTTCAACTCCACTTTGGGCATGGGCATTTTATGATCGAAAGTAATCTCAAAAATAGTAGAAGAGTTGATGGCCAGTGGGTTTATTCAACACGTGACGCCATTAAGGATTTTCAAACAGAACTTCCACACATAGTCATAGCACAGAATAAATATCTACGCAACAGAACTCTGGAGAGCATAGGGAAAAAGCGAACGTGGGAAAACTCTCTTTTTCCTTATACAAAATCCTCTTGAGGTTGCCACCATAATTAAATGCTATAATATTTTTATTTAGCGCGTTCCATACCATCAACCAAGTGTTGTTATATCGTCCTTACCGCTCGAAATTAGATTCTTGTAAAATTGATGGGGTTAGGCGGCGTTGTATCAAAGCCGTTTATTGTCAATATTTTTATTTTAATATTCATTATCTTTATTCATTATCTTTATTCATTATCTTTATATTTTAATAGTTGCAGAACATAGTTTGAAAAAAGCGGGATTAATATTGGGATATACGCATTCCCTTACTTCTTCTTTTTTTTTCTGTAATATGGCTACAAGCAGTGGATCAGCCGGCAATAAATGTGGGTATTTTAATAGTACTATGTATTATTATTGGGGTGGCTCAGACGCATATTTTAAAATTATTTTACATTGCACAGGCCTAAAAAGTTTATATGAAATAAACTTATTGTTTTTTTTTTGTTAATAGAATACCCTGTATTTTATTATTTTAAATTATATCTGCCATTCTCCTGATCATCTAAATATTTAAGCATGGTTTAAAAAAGTTGTGATTTCGATTTTCTTTAATATTCTGTATAAAAATAAAAGGTTTGTAAACAAAACTAGTATGCTCATAAACTAGAACAGGCCAACCAATCTTTGCTAAGCATATATTTTATTCATTTGTTTTTATAGGACCTAAGAGAAACTAACTTTCTGTAAAGACTACATTTGACCCCCATACTATATTTAAATGATCAGGACAATGACAGCTATAATTTAAAATAACAAGATACAGCATATTTAATTTAAAAAGATATAAATAGTATTTCATAAAAACGTTTTGGGTTATCCTGTACAATGTAGAATAATTTTAAAATATGCGTCTGGGCTGCCCCTATTACAACGAATTTAAACATTTTGGATGAGCTCTTTAGATTTCTCATAGCCTTAGTACTAATTCTACCCGTGCTATTTTCCACGAATTTACGAACACAACGGTAAGTTTGGCAACATGATACTGACCAAGTGACCGTGGACTCAATTTAACGGCATCTTGTAGGGAAACATCGCACCAAAGCCGCGGAAATCGTATCAGGAATTCCTTTGCCGCCAGCCGAGCTCTTTTTCGGGAGGCAATTTGTTGCCACGTCTCCAGAGTTCTGTTGCGTAGCTATTTATTTTGTGGATATAGTTTTCAAACAGTTTCGCGGAATTTGCCAAATGAACACCCACAAACCCCTATTTGGCTTTTAAGTCGGCAAGTAACGGAACCTGCAATACAATCCTGAAATGTGACTCGTATGCATATATGCTTAGTGTTTAAACTAAAAACCTTTTTTTACCGACGGAATATAATGTAAGCTCTTTGGTTATTTAAATTCTCAACAAATAAGAATGTGGAGTTCTGAAAATTCACATTTCTTTATAGAGAAGCTTCTGCGTTCTCAGAAAGTTGGCGACAATATCGAAAAGAAGGTTAATTAGACTTTTCTTTAAGGGATTCTCAAGTCGGCGCAATACCGTCAAGAAAATTTTGTAAACGCATTAGACGATGCGACAAGGCTACTTCCTGCACGACGGCTCACCTACTTTTCAACCTAATAACGAATAAAATAGTGAAAGAAGCACAATGCAATGGCCGGGTGTTGAAAATTTTATTTATTTATTTGGTGAATGTTTTACTGTAAAATGTTAAAGTCAGTCATATTAACAGCTGTTTAAAAGGTGTGCATATTTGCCTGTTTCTTTAACATACATTGTTTAAGCGTTTAAACTTCGTCAATAAGGATCACTGAAAGAACCAAAATGCGCATTTATAAGTTTACAGCACCTACTATTAATACCTACCCATAGAACTAACTTATATAATAATAATAATGGTTTTATAACAGTTGGAAATAGTCTTAAACATGTTTTGTTCTTCTTAATATGGTCTTGCCCCTTTAACAATAAATGTTTTATTTTTTTATATAATGTCTTGCATTTGATAAAAATACCTTTATATAATCGACATGATAATGTAGACATGAACAAAAATTAATATGTCATTATACCATACCATTTTTTAAAAAATACTATGTCTGTTGCTTAATTGGTCTTCGCCGTATTCCATAGGTGTAGTCCAATTATTATTATTTAATTATGTTTATTGTCAGGGGTCCCGAGATCGGGTAGGTAGAGGCACAGGTAGTTTACCTACCTATGCCTCACTGTTTCAAAAATTTGAAGTGTTTTGTTACTTTCCGGCAGTTTGTTCTTGAAAATGGCTAGTGTTTCTGAATTTGTTGCTGAGAAACGGATTAGTAAAACTGCGCTTTCTAAAAATGAGAAAATTATTACTCTCAATGTATATGCTCTTCGCCACCAAAATTAGTTAAATATATTCGAATATGACTGGAGTCGGACAGTCTTAATATACCGACTTGTGCACGAGGATAAACGCAGCCCCATCAGGTCACCAAAGAAAAGAAACTGTAATAAATGAAGATGAAAAGACTGCCATCAGAAGAATCATAGTACACTCGTTTAACCTATAAAAAAAGAAATACCTACCTTGGACAAAATAATGTCTGAAATGATAAAGGAGGATTTCATTCCACCCATGGGTAACAAGAAACTATGGAAAACTTTGAAGGAAATGAATTTTTGTTATGAAAGAATCAAAGAGAATGGACTGTGAAAAATGGAGTAAGTGCGTCGAACATGTGATTGAAATAGAAGAAAGAATGTGGGAAGCTGATAACATGCTAGAAAACACTGTGGAGTCCCTTATTATTTCTCTGGACCCCAATGACGATAGTTCATCGGACTACTCGGAACATGATGACGAGAATCTAAAAATTAGGTTGTCTACCCTGCTTAATTGGTCCTGTCACTGCAAGTTTACATTTTATTACTCTCTGGCATTAAGGAACAGAGTATAAGAAGCAAGTTTTTGTAAGACCTTTTTTATGATTTTGACGAAGACTTAAACCTGCCTCCAAGGGGTAAAATTCAGTTTTTTCACAGCGGTCAAACCATCAATTTCCAAGAAAGAACAAAAAAAAAATGACTATTTACCGGGGTTCTCTCAAAGTGTACCCATACAAAAATTCAAAAAAATTGTACAATTGTAATTTTATGAGAGTAACACTCACAGAAAATTACAATAATTACAATTAAGTAATCGCTAATCACAAAGCATATTTCTCCTCTATATAATTTTTGAACGTACTCTAATGCGTGGGATTATATTATTATATCATAATCATTGTTAAACTCACAGCGTATCTCGCTCTCGTTCTTTTATAAGAAAAAACAAATATTATACAATGCATTATTTAAGAAGATTACAAATTACACACCGTATAAAATTTAGGATTGTTCTTGTAAATAAAAATAAACCATTACATATCCTTGCTACGTCTAAAAATGTGACCTCACATCACAAAATGCTAATTCACATCTACTTTGCACTTTCAAGTCAGTCTATTAATATTCTCTCGAGATATAAAAGTGTGTATCGATGGGTGTTTAAAAACATTCGAATGTAGCACAAACAATTTGTTTTTCAATTGTTTTACTTGATTCAATATGTGCATAGCGTTGTTCTGCATGAAGGGAACGAACACTGTTAAGGTTTACAAGCCTTGTCCTTGTCCAAATCACGTGTACAGGTAGATTTACAGTAAGCGCATTGACGCCGAAAAGAACTAAGTATAAGTAGAGTTATTAGTGGCTAACCTCCAAATTTTTTAAGACCGTTCGCATATTAATTCATATCCTAATCCTTGATAATATTACTAATAAATCATCATAATGTATGACTATGTAACGATCTTGTGATTGGGTTTTATTTTATAATTTTGCTCGTATAATATTATCTGTATACTGTATACTTATAAAATAATGGCTATAGATAGTTAACTAAAATTATTTAACAAATTCATTCATTTAATCAAATATATAAAATATATGAGATTTTTTGTGTTGTGCTCATTTTTCGGCCTGCATCTGAATACATGATATTGCCCTTTTCCTTTTATTTTTAAGCTTACTACTCTTTCCTCTTCCAAATCAATAAGTGCATCTTTCAATTTAGCTATAAGGCTTAATGACATACAATTTGTGAATTTATTAATATATGTTAATAAAATAATCCTGTTATCATCCTTTTGTTTTTTGAGGTCAGATATCGATCTATTTATGTCAAAGTAATTTATGCTTTATTCTGAATACAAATTTTACAAACCTTACCTTCCCTGAAATTCGATTTAAAAAACTGTTAAGAAGTATTAAGTTAAGTTTTAAATGTTTGCTGCAATTAATACCCTACATAGAATGATTCTAATTTTGATGATAATAATAATGGTTTTATATCAGTCGGAAATAGTCTTAAACATGTTTTGTTCTTCTTAATGTGGTCTTGCCCCTTTAACAAAAAATGTTTTATTTTTTTATATAATGTCTAGCATTTGATAAAAATACCTTTATATAATCGACATGATATGTAGACATGAACAAAAATTAATATGTCATTATACCATGCCATTTTTAAAAAATACTATGTCTGTTGCTTAATGCGAGAGAGTAATAAATCATTATTGAACTATAAAGATATGTTTCAGGTCCACTCAATATCAAGCCATACATATAATACATTTTGACCTGGACCCTTTAGCATTTCTTAAAACGTTTCAAGATTATTTATCAACTATTGTAAAAACTCGATTTTTTTTAATGAGGCCTAGGCCTGTGTCTTAAAACAGGGCCTCATTTCTTGGATCGGGGTATGTTTGATGTATGTGTGATAATGCAAGTTATCACTCTAGGCTAACGAAAAAATTACCGACAAGTGCGTGACGTAAAAGTGAAATAACAGATTGGTTAAGTTTAAGACAAATTTACATAAAAATGCATTAAAAAAGTATGTAGTCGATGAAAAGGAATATCTGTGCTCAGACTCCCTCCTTACCACTGCGAATTAAACCCGATCGAACTTATATGGGCTCAAATAAAGATAGATGTCACCAGAAAAAAATACGACTTATAAAATGGTGAATTTAAAAGACTCTGTAATGAAGCGATAGGTAAAATCAGTACGGAAAAGTGGAAAAAGTGTATCGATCGTGTGATAGACGAAGAATCCAAATGTGGCAGGTAGATATGATAGTCGAAGAAATGGTTGAACCGCTTATTATAATAGTATATTATTAACCAAGGTTTAGACAGCCATCATTATTGCCCGAGCGGCAAGTTTAAATCACGAGGAGCGGAGCGACGAGGGATTTAAGACGCGAGGGCTATAAGCTGTCTAAACCGTGGTTAATATAATATTTTTTCCACGACTACAAACTTTTATAAGATATTTATTTTTATAGTATTAATAATTATAAAAAATTATAGGTAGGTATAAGTATATTTTTTAATCGAGTTACCTGCGCTTTGGCATTGGCAGAATATTTTGTTGTTTTGTCAGGTGGCTTTGTTAATGTCAATTTTTGTTCATTTATGTCATCAGATTTCACGAGTTTTCCGTTTTTTTAAAAAATAATTAAAAAATGAGCAAAGAAAATGTTGGTGATATTATTATGTGTACACCTCCAGAATTAAGGATGTAAGCAGAAAAAATGTTGATTGTATCGATATTTTACAATATCAACCCACTTGGCAAGAAAACGTGAATTTCATGTATAATTTTACGTCAGACTAAAAAACGTTAGAATACGAATAAACGTGTTTTCAATGTGTAAAACACGCTTAATGTTATGGTACAATTCAGCGTTTTTGTAACATATTTTTAACTTTCAAAACTAAATTTTTCCTCAGGAAAGTAGTGTATATTTCATACATTATTATTTGGGTAGGTACTTATAAATAAACAACAAAACATTCAAGTTATGAACTTTTATTTTTTCAGGTTGCCTTAGGTTACCGTATACAATTTACGAATTTAAACTTGTTTTAATTTAAAATCTAGTAGCTATACAGTATAAGTTTTCATTTATTTGTTTCTTCAACGGTTCGCGGCATACCTGAAGTGGTCCATTATTATTTTTTCCATAGAGTACCTACTCAGTAGTTCCTCCAAACTGACCTTGCACTATTTCTAAATTAAAAACGAAACATTTTTTAAATTTTGTTCCAACAACCTAATTACACGATATATTACATTACATAGGAAACATTTTCAAGGGTCCACAATAGTAATAAAGAACTACAATAATTATTTTTTTTTTGAGGTTAAAGTGTAGAATCTAGAGAACTATTCAATTAAAGGAAAAAATAGAGTGGCGTATCTTGTTTTATATTTGGAATTAACTTCAAAAAGGCTGGTATTTTTGTTACAATAAAGGGATCCTTTTAGCATTTTTTTGTGATGAAAATAAAATTCACGAGACGCCATTTTGCCCTTCAAGCGTTTGTGGTAAAGAACAAAAGAACTCGTGAAATATATAAAGAATAAACAATAGTTATTTCATAAAGACTAAATCATAAAATTAAGAACAACTTACGGTTACAATAAACGAAAACTCACAAAACTTAAAAGAGATTCGGTGCTATCCAAAATTTTCACCAAAAACTGCTCCTTCCACTATACACTCACAACTCACAACACAACGACACAACGTCAAACGTCTATGAGAGAGAGAGAGACGTGACAATCACCGATCGCTGGGTTTTAGGCGCGAAATTTAAAAATGTTAAGATAAAGTGAAAAATAGGTTACTTATTTCGACGTTATAAAACATAACGCAAATTAAATGTTTTATAAGTAACGTTACTTTTATTTACATAAAATTAATGTAAAAATGTAACACAAATTACCACGTGAACAAAAATTACATTAAAATAACAGTATTAAAAAAAGAGCACGTTTCTAAAACGAAGTTTTTGGTAAAGGAAAATAACATTACCATTTTGACGTAAAAATAACGTTTTTTCTCAAAATATGTCAAGTGGGAAGTAATCTAATATGTATTGATAATTATCTGGTTGCCTAACCACATTCATGTTTATGAATTCATGTTCTAGAATCAAAAAATCAAGTTACCTGCCTTCAAATAGATTCTTGAAGTTCGGTCAATAATGGATTTCAATGCCTTATTATTGACCATGGTCAATAATAACTTATAAGGTAGAGAAAAACGATTTCTAACGTTAATAATCGGTCAATAATGGCGACGTTATAGGTTAGTAGTGGAAAAACGATGTTAATAAAAGTTCATCCAAATCGGACTATGATTAAGCCATAACGACAAAGTATTATTCGATTTTTGAAAATGCTTTACTTGTAAGATTTTATATTATGTCTTGTTTTTGTAATTATATTATGTAAAATAGTACCAACAATTGTTATTTATTAGTTAATACGATTTTTTAAATGTTTTTATATGTTATAAATACCTACGAATATAATATAATACAATTTTAGGAGAATAGGCATGTTTAAGATTTTTAATTTAAAAACTTCCCCAATACACGCTCCTGGCTAAGGGATTTTCCCAATAGCAATGGTAAATCCTTAAATATAACAATGGCTTGCGATAAATTCAGGGTGAACCTACCTAAAGAATGCTCATTATTTGGATCCTTTAATGTAATTTAATGAGTATTAATGACCTGGCGCCATTTAAAGATAGACTATGACTTATTTTGATTGATTCAGACAAAGCAGTCACAACTACTCTTAAAAGTTAGTTCAGTTACAATTATCCATTATACTTCTAAAAGAGCACCAATTACAATTAACAGTATGATAAAAATATTTTAATTACCAATGATCCACTAAAAGTAATTGTTTCCTTGATCAATTACCGCATTCGAATTGCTAAGTTTAATTCAATTACTTTTATTAATAATTCGATTACTTTCTAGTAATTGAAATTCCCTAAAAGTAATTCATTCTTTGATCCATTACCGCATTCGAATTACTGAGTTTAATTCAATTACTTTTATTAATAATTAAGTTACTTTCTAGTAAGTGAACTACCGTAAAAGTAATTGAATTACTCTGAATTTATAAATCAGGCACTTTCTTGTAATTAAATTATTCTCCAAGTAATACAATAATTATATTTTGATAATTAAATTAGTATATGAGCAATTGAATTAGGTACTCTTTTTTTATATTATTATAGAAAAGAAATTACTTAATCCTAGTAATTGAAAACCTTCTACAACTATCATTTCCAAAAAGTAATTGAATTACAATAATTCAATTACCAGTTGAACACGATTTTTTAATTACTACAGTAAAATAATGTGTTGGTTTGCTTTTATCGCTATTAATTTCACCACTTAGTAAAGTATTTGTCATGAAACATACTGTAATATTAGACTGAAATAACTTTGCAATAAATGTTTTGCAATGACTTTATAATGCAAAAATAAAAAGAATTAAACTACGTTCTTTAGAATTTATTAATTTTTCCTTAAAAATGATAAATATGTTGCTTTAGTTATCTCTGATAGTGCAAGGCACATACACACACCAAAAACAGACCTATATATTTATCAAATTTTTGGAAATATTGAATTATTACATCACAGAAAAATCACCATACTATTGAGCTGTTAAAAAATAATTTTGATAAGACGTGACCTCAAAAGTAATTAGCATTATTTATTATACCAAATTCAAAAATTTTATGGGAATTCCTATGTCCCGTCTGACGATAAAACACCCGCTAGATCAATAAGCAACATACATTTTGTTGTTAAGCATGTAATACAATTATTATTTCATTATTAGGAATGAGGTAAGCTCTTGGAAATAATTACCAGCAACATTGACTGCGTATGTAATAAAATTTTACACATTAAAATTGTTAGGTACTTATTAGGCTATCGGCACGCCTCACACGCGATGCTTTTTTTAAAGAGTTAAGTCAGCGTTGACTACCACCAAACATCCATAAAAATGCTTATTAAAGTATAAAAAATATGTGACCGCGTTTTACCAAAAATATTGAAGTGTATAAGTATCTGTTTACGTCTTTTTGGGGCATCCTGTTGCCAGAATTGGCCTACCAATAAATATGCATTGATAATCCTTGTCATTATAAATATGCAAATAATATTTTCCAATTTTTATTATGAATTTCGCTCAACTCAAAGCATAATTTGGGACACCCGGTACACTAAAGGCGGCCAAAAATGGTCGCTCTATTGTAAGATAACAAAATATTATCATATACATTTAAAGGTTAGGTATACATTTTTCTATTACTTTTTTATCCCTGTATAAAATCAACACGCACAAATGAGCCAACTCAACAGAATTGGCCTTTCTCTACCAATGAATTTTCATAGATATTCCTTCAACTCAAAAAAAGCAGTTCTTGCCCAAACGTTAAATCTAAGAGCCGCAGCAATTTTCTCATTTAATTTTAATAAGGAATTGTCAACAATGGTTTGTGGTTTTTGACTTTGAACTATTAAATGAACATCTCTTCTATAATATATTTTTTTTTGTTTTAGTCATCGACACTACGAAGATGACAACGAATGGGGATGTGGCAGTTGGTTAGAATATACACTAGTCGTGGTACTGGCCAGTATTCTTCTCCTCGGATCACTGGGACTGACGCTGTTCTGGGTAATCCAGTACCAGGGCGGGTTTGCGTGGAGAGAAGATCCCAGGAAGCAGTTTAACCTCCACCCTGTGTTGATGGTTGCTGGATTTATTACATTTAGTGGATTTTGTAAGTATTTATTAAAATAAGGAGATACTAACTTGATATACAGTGTGTCCATAAAGTAAGGAACAATATAATAATTTTAAATTGCGCATATTTTGACATATAAATTTATTATACAGGGTAAGTCATGTAGATTTGACATTATCGTTGATATTTTTAATTAATAGGTAGGTACTATTAAATTGTTAGAACTTTAGGATTTAAGAAGATGTTCAAATATTCCTCCATTGACTGCTAGACAATAACCGAGGCGATCATAAAATTCTCTTCTTACATTCGCTAGTTGGTAAACTGAAATTCTATTGCATTCGGCAGAAATAGCATTTTTTAACTCGTCTAGATTTGGGTATTTTTTATCTTTGTATATCCTGTTTTTTAAATGGCCCCAGAGAAAGAAATCATTTGGCGATAAATCAGGAGACCTGGCTGGCCAATTTACTGTATGATTTAAGCCAATAACATTTCCATTAAAAGCACGGTTTAAATATTCCCGGACAGCCAGGGTACTATGTGCCGGGCAGCCATCCATTTGGTACCAAACTTCCTGATTTTCCCTGGCGACATCATGTAAAGTAGGTAAAATATGATCTTCAAGTAGTTCCAAAAAGTATTCGGCATTTAAATTTCGTGTAAGAAATAATGGCCCGATAATATTTTCTCCGAAAATCCCAGCCCATACATTAACTTGTTGTGGATATTGCGTCCTTGTTTCCACAAACCTGTGTTGGTTTTCTTTGCTCCAATATCGATAATTTTGAACCTTGGGTTCATTGTTTAAGGTAAATGTGCATTCGTCAGTAAAACAAATGTTTTTTAAAAATTTCCTATCCATGTTTGCTCTTTCCATCATACCAAAACAAAACTCCTGTCGTCGTATTTCGTCCCTATCTCTTAGCTCTTGGTGCTTTTCATATTTGTATGAATAATATTTATGTCGTTTCAAAGCTCGTAACGCTGTGGTGTGATCTAATCCTATGTCATCCTCAAGTTTCCTTGTGCTGATCTTCCCATCATTTTCTTCCACGCACAATAAAACTTGCAAGTCCCTATCATTTCTTGCATCTCTTCTTTGTTCCTGCCTTTCTTCATATCTGCAGTTATTTATTACAGTGCCTTTTGTCTCAAATTTCTTGATAGTCCTTTCGACTGTAGATTTTGCAGGTATCGGTCTATTCGGATACAGAGCAGCAAACATGTCTGACACATTTTGATAACTATTTCCTTGATAATACCATTTAATCATCAATATTTTTTCTTCAGAAGTGTAATTCATTGCTAATATTTTCGATGTACGAGTTTTTATAACAATAAAGCACACATTTCAAAATGACAACTTTATTTGACAGTCATCTTTTACCTTGACTGGTGCCCGCAAATACGGGGCTATAAAAAGGAGAAATAGTTAAAAAGAAATCGGCGATAACCCGTAAACGGGCTCATCAAAAATATCTAAAGTTATTCTTTTGAATGTGGGTTTTAGTGCTCTTTAATAAACCTAAATAGAATTTTTCTCTAAAATAATTAGGGAAGCCAATAATTGACCCCATTTAAAATTACATGGGATTTCCTATGTCCCGCTCGACGATGCAACACCCGTTATAGGGGAAGTCATGTAGCAGATGACATTATCGATGATATTTTTAAATAGAAACCCCTATATTTTAGTTCCGATCTGTAATCTCCTAGAACAGCTCATTTCTAAAACATAACACACTTAGGGCCTAAGATTGATAGTTTCGTAGCTACAGGGTAGAACAAATAATTTTATTTAAGATACATTTTTTTAGAAGTAGGCTTATTTGCTGTTATGTAACTATGGTATTTAGATAATGACATTATGCTGTCATTATATTGAATTTTTCTAGTAAGTTTAGTAGAAGTAATAAAATTAATTTTAATATTTAAATGGATATGGTGATAGGATTCGTACCCAACAAGAAGTTTGCATTTTGTTCAACGCTAAGTACCCAGAAACACCAATCACTAGATGAACTGTGAGTAAATTTAAAACAAAATTTCTTGAAACGGGTCTGTGGAAGATCTTCCCAGGAAAGGCCGTCCAGCTATTCCGGATGATAAAAAATTAAATACTTTATTGGCTATAGAAGAAGATCCCCATAACAGCGTCCGCCAGATTGGCATAGATTATGAGCCGGTTGCTATAACCGTTTATAATCTATTAACGGTAGAAAAATGGCACTCGTTTTAAATCCGACTGGTTCATGAGTTGAATGAAGATGATCCAGATCGAAGGATGGAGTTTTGTCAAATATTAATGGAAAGATGTAACGCAGATCCTTTGTTTGTTGAAAATATCTTATTTTCGGCTGAATCTACTTTTAAATTAAATGGTGAAGTAAACCGGCAAATCTGTAGATATTGGGCACAAGAAAATCCCAGGTGGATGCGTGAACATCATACTCAATATCACCTCAAAAAATTAATGTTTGGGCGGGTATAGTGAAAACCAAAATTATTGAGCCATATTTTTTTGACAACAATGTAAACGGGCTAAAATACCTTCAATTTCTTCAAGACTTTCTTATCCCTACGCTAGTTAACTTATATCCGAGTAGAAATAATCCTGCAATTCTAGATGAAAATTTGTGGTACCAACAAGACGGCGCATCTCCACATTATGCAGCAGTAGTGCGCCATTATGTCAATCAAGTTTTTCCGAACAGGTGGATTGGAAGACGTGGGCCTATTGAATGGCCGCCTAGGTCTCCAGACCTTACACCACTGGACTTCTTCTTGTGGAGTCACCTGAAAAATGTTGTTTATAAAATAAGACCTGCCAATATTGACGATTTTAAAAATCGAAGAACAACAGAATGCAGGAATATTTCAGAAGAAACCATAATAAAAGTCCAACAAGAGTTTATTGATCGCTTGGGGTACTGCCAGGCACAAGAAGGAGGACAATTTCAACACTTAATTAAATATAATATATATAATTTGTGATATATGATATATGATATATGACATATATAATATGATAATAAATAAATATATAAAGCTTATTTAATTTTTTTAAATTAAAAATACTTTTAAAAAAAATATTTTTTTTTTACTCTCTAGCTACGAAACTATCGATTTTAGGCCCTAAGTGTGTTATGTTTTTGAAATCAGCTGTTCTTGGAGATTACAGATCTGAACTAAAATATATGGGTTTTCATTTAAAAAAATCGTCGATAAGGTCATATCTACTACATGAGTTACCCTGTATAATAAATTGATATCCACGGATTTTTACGAAATGTTTTTAGATTATTAAATAATAAATCTGTTCCTTACTTTATGTACACACTGTATAAATAATTTATCCTGACACCTATACCTTAAAACGTAACTTTTTTATCATTTTGTCTTGGTCATTATGCTCTGAAGTAAGTTCCACTAACTGTTTTTTTAACTGAGCTTTTTTCTAATATAACACATATTTCCCCAAAAATCAGTTCATAAATTTCACACGTTAATTAGAACAAAATTATTTGGTTTCATATCAATTGGCCGGTCTTCCTACACAACCGCATAACCAATTTTACCGGTAGTAATTAGCACATTTTTATTTAACAATTGCAATAGCAAATATATTGGAGTCACATAAACATCGCAATACCTACAATGGGAAATATAAAGATTGTGTACAGGGTGTCCCATTTTCGAAACTTTAAGAGGGTATTATTATCAAAAAGGTAAAAACTGACCTTGATAAAAAAAATATTTCGTGTAATTCAGTGGCGTAGTAAGGTTTATACAAACAATTTCCATTTTGAGGAGAAGGTAAGAATCTCGAAGTTTCCAGAGACTCGTCTTCTTATTCGTCTCGTCCAGTAAAATGGCACTTTTAGAACTTCTTATGTAAATAGCTACTCTACTAATTTATTACTGTAATTTGTATTTACCCAATTATAGAATTTGTCATAAAAACGAAGATCTAGGTAAGCACAAATTGGGTGTAAATATATCTTTTGGTACTTTCCTGCCTTCCTCCCAGACAGGTGTCAAAGTCAAGTTAATGACAGTTTCAGAAAACAATAGTCGGGTTTATCAGAACGTAACGCTACTTCATATCGGATTGTTCTCACTCCCATGCACATCATCAGTAATCTCCCAGTGAGTGGCAATGAGATCCACGCGATATGAAGTAGCGCCACTCGAGCTCATCGACCACTTATTCACGAAACAAGTCAGGGATGTACCTAATATTTAACACGACTTGTGAGTGAGTCTTCCGCAACTACAATATTTTAATTATTTTCACTAAAAAATTCTATTAATTAACATCAACGCCGGAGTCCCTCAAGGTTCTTTTTTACTATACATTAACGATCTTTTGGAAAAAACTAAAAATCCTATATATAGCTTCGCTGATGACAGCACACTTGTTTCGTCTTTTACTTTGGATGCACGAACATCGGCTGCCAATGTACACCTCTATAGGCAGCAAGTTGTCTCACATCTCAACAAAGACCTGAAAGAAATTCTGTCTTGGGGTGACAGTAACCAAGTAGAATTTAACGCTAAAAAAACACAGGCGGCAGTTTTTTCTAAAAAGTTAATGTTAGACACTCGATTCCCTTGTTCATTTATTGGACGTCAATTTGGATAGTCATATATCTTGGCATAGTCACATTCATTGCGGTCATTGCTAAGGCAGCCTCGCAGAAGCTTGGAATACTTTTCCGAACTAAGAACCTCTATTGATGCTCTATAAAGCCCAAATGCGACCATCGCTGGAGTACTGTTCGCATATTTGGGGCGCTGCTCCTAAACATACCCTGAGATTGCTAGTTTCCATTCAAAGAAGAGCCGCTTAACCACGATCTAACAAACAACCTGGAAAGCATTGAATATCGAAGGCAGGTTGGCGACTTGAGTCTAATTTATAAATATTTTCATGACAACGGTTCAACTGAGATTGCCCGCTTGATTCCACCCAGAGCGGTGCATGGTAGAAATACACGACGAGCCACTGCAGCCCACCCGTACGTGGTTCCGCTTAGTGTCCCTCGAACGACACTGTTTAAAAATTCTTTCATCTGGAGAACGTCATCACTCTGGAACGACCTCCCTGAGACCGTGTTCCCCAACGAGTATAATCACCAAAGATTCAAGACCAACGTGAATCGTTCCATAAAGGATTAATCCTGCAGTGATGTGCCTTATCCTGAAAAAAAAATTAATTTCAAGTTTCATGCGATACAAGTGATATACAAGACCCAAGAAAACAAAGTTCATGCGAAAAATACGAACTTGCGCTATTGCTGTGTAAGCGTAGTCACTAATTTTAGGGATTTCGTTAACATCATCTCATCAAACAAGATTTTAAATTTTTGTTTGTTATATTTTGTTGTGCTCTCTGACTTGGTTTCCCCGTCGTATTTTTCAACCGTGTGAGCAAAATAAAGGCGGTTTAGAGGTGAATTCAGGTTAGTTGGCAGCATTGGCCTGCCATTCTATGCAAGAGAGGGACCAACTGCATGAAGCTTGCATTGCGAAGAAACTGTCATATTATATGAAATGCCAGCTTCAGCAATTGCAATAAATTCTGTACCTACTGTTTTCAAGACGTTGTTGCTAGGAAATAAGAGCAATCATGAAAAATACTCTAAACAGTTCGGTAATACTTAGTATAGTATACAATGCAGTTTTTTTAAAACTCGGGTTATACGATTTTTTTGGTGCTCTATTTGTATTTTCAACCCCAGGTTGAGCTCTTTTCTACTGTATCAATATAGCTGACTCTTTAAACAAAGACAGCTTAAGGTTCTTAAATTAAGTCAGCTTGATAACCAACCAAACTTACTTTTTGACAAAACATATAATATGCACCCTGTAATATACACACCCAACAGGTAGATGAGATGTCAAGATAAATGTCAAGTTTTCCAACGTTTATACTACATGGCGTATAAATATAGCTTTGTTCCAATTTTTTTATTTCATTTTTTTTTTATTCAAAACCACAATTCAACAACTTCTTTTATTTCACAATTAATATCCACAAAAGCAAACAACTTGCAAAAATGTATTTTCAAAAATATCAACAATAAAGACTAGGTATATAAATTGGTCTAAATAAATTGTTTAAAGTTACTTTAAATTATTGAACTAAGCAAAAGCCTATACCCAAAGTCCACAAATTCAGTCAGACTCATTTAACACCAATTACCAAATCTAGGAAGCGGTCGAATAAAAATATTGTACAAGTAAATGTTTTTTATGCATATAATAGACTTTGCCCCTACAATGCAGTGAACTTAAGAGGCGACGTTGTCATACAAGCCGCAATCAGCTAAATGTATTTAAAATAGCACGGCGATTCCGATACTGGGATTCTTATCGCGGAGAAAATAAATGTGGCAACACACAGAGACGGAATTCACAACTTTAAAGATTTGAAAATAAGCGTGCCTGCCGGATTTTCGCATTACTTGATTAATTTGTGTTTCTATTATTATGTTGATAGATTTTGTGGGTTTTTTTCAGTTTTCGTAGTATATGGGCCATTCCCATAGATATCGTTTTGTGTAAATACATGTAGTTATTGAAGTTTATCTAGTGTTGTTAACTGCTTTTAATTGAGTAAACTATGGATATTAACAAACCTTCAACTAGTTGTTCGCCTACAAAAAAAAATTCAATTAATATTGAAAGAATGAATAATAGTTAAAAACGTATACCATGGAATTCGAGAACGAAATCCTGAACTAATCACATTGGATGCTGCAGAAATATGTGGCACTTAACGAGACTTTCCTCGCGCACTGTGTTAAGGCTTTTAAAAGGCCTTCATCAAGAAAATTACGAAAAGAAAATAGTCGAGGAGCCCAAGCAAGGGGACGGAAAAAAATAATCCTGGATGATGTCACAAAATCCGCCATTCGTCGCAATATTCGATTTTTTTCCTAAATGAAATATCCACAATAAAAAAAATATTTGTAAATTAAGGACACATCTTTACCTAAAATATCATTAAGAATTTCCAAACGAACTTTAAAAGAAATGAATTTTAGGTGTAATAAACGAAATCGAAGAAACCTAATTGCAAAAAAAATTAAATTATTAATTAAATAAAAATTAATAAAATAAATTTAATTTATAAAAAATTGTATGACGTTCCGACAAAATTTCATCATTTATAATTTTTGAAATGCACGCGCCACTGCTCTCTATATGCTAGGGATGAGTCACTGACAGAAATTTTGGACTTAGTGTACAGGTGCGCATTAGGGCGGATCGAAAATATGAGTTATAGAAATCCTAAACACCTATATGCTGGTAAAATTTGAGTGCAAATGCTAGGCGGCTTAACTTCTTTCAGTAGCGAACTGTAGCCGTTTCCGTGAAGCTTACGTGTTGCAAATTGCAGGCAAGTGTGTTAGAACGTGTTAGGACTTGTTGGATCATATTTATATTTGTTAAAGAAGTTTAAAAAAGTGATGCACACAGAGAATCATCAGAGAATAAACTACTTGACATTTCCGCCGCTTGTAAATGGAACAACTTTACATTATGCCAATGTAAAAATATGGTACTGGTTAGAGAGAGAGAATTCTTGGTAGATCAAAGAACAGCGAAGAAAGTGATTATCGGCTCGGTTGACTTTGTTGTTACCCAAGAGATTGAACGTTCAATTCACAGAAAATAAGTTGAAATTACTAATTTTCCATCTACCCCTACTACCATTCCAAAAAAAAAACAATTTTGACATTTTATCCTCTGAAGAAGAGAGACGAAACGAGCTCGACGATACGAATTTTGTACTCGAAGAAAAAAGGTGCAAAAGAAAATACCAAGTAGGTACCGCCCAAAATCGAATTCATCTACCATGCAAGTCTGGTGAAAGCTTGTGACGGTACAGCGATTTCTGACAGAGCCGCCGCAGTGATAACAAATTCGATACTAAAGGACTTGGGTTAATATCAAGGAAAGATGGAGAAAAAATGTTAGATAGAACAAGGGAAAGACAAAGAGCTCATAATTTTCTTAAAGAAAGTTAGGATATAGGAGAAAACTAATTGTACGCGATTTATTTTGATGACCGGAAAGATCGTTTCTTAGTTCAACGTAAAGAAGGAAACCTTTTTGCGATAAATCAGTTATCGAGGAAAATTGTATTATTGTATTAGTGTCGGAGCCAGGTTTTAACTAATTTCAACATATTTCAAAATAATTTTAAATTCTGCTTACTGCAAACTAGAACACTTTCATCAAATTAATTGTTTTACTTTTCAAGTCGCATTCTAACCAGAACCAGATCCGGCAAGCTTACCCTGCCATAAGAAAGAACTTAAAATTTCTAGGCTTTAAGATAGGCAACCAAACATACACCACCAAGCATTTGAAGGCTTCAGATACGGCAAATTAGGATTTGCTGATAAATTTAAAGTGAGGTTAGTTAGCTAGGTATTACTTATTATGGACCGGAAAGATTTTTTATCGATCTGTTGTTTTTGAAGTTTTTTGCTATTATTCTTGAAAGAAAAGGACTGAATTACGGGAAAAAAAGCCAAACTGTGGGTTGTGGAGAATGGCAGATGTAGCTTTCGAGCGACACCTCTTGGCAATCAAATGCATCACCTGGCCCGTCCGACAAGAATCATTCAGAAACGGAGAAGGAATGCATTTGATTGCCAAGAGGTGTCGCTTGAAAGCTACATCTGCCATTCTCCATCGACTTTTCAGGGTCAAGTAGGCTCTCAGTGATGCTTCCTTTCGTCGGATATAACCTCCCTGACGAGCCGTTATACGGCGAAACGCGTCTGGGGATGAATCCGGCGAAGGGAAGCAACCTTTAAATTCTACAAAACTTTCGGTTTAAAATTAAAATAAAATATCTTTTCTGCATTTACTCAAATAAAAAGAAAATTTTAAAATTTAGCCGTTTTCTATTAAATTTCCGCGTCGAATAGAGTGCACCACCCTGTACACATGTAATATGTCATATTATAATTCCCACTTGTCAAGTAGTATTCATTTGCTATAGTATATGCTATATTGAAAGTAGTTATTGTGAAAGTACTGTCCTGACATTTCATGTCTTTAGGAATTTGTCAATTTAATGATGCTCGCAGATAATGTATTTTTCCAATGCTATTTTTCTCATTCTGCTTTTACCAACGTTCATTTATTGCCGAACGAACTGTGCATACTGTGCAATTTTCAATTATTTTAAAAATTACTCTGACATCATCTAACAGTTGCGTGATGGTTTATAATTACTTTAAAGCTGTTATAAAAGCCATGTTAATGGATACAAAATAACGAGGAAGTTGCGCCTCGCAAAGGTCTATGTCACTACCAATCCTTAGTGCCAACGAAAAGAAAAACCTGATAAAATGAGTGATGATTTATATACTTTGGTATTTATGATTATAATCTAACGTTTTTAACAATACTTTCTTGTTTGGTATTCATTAAATTAGATCTAGGTACACTGCTAATCTGTAATAGAGCTTCTCCTTATGTTTTCGTTATAGTGGAGCCATTCACAAGTTTAATTATAGTTTTTTTTAACTTCACAGTTTTTTACTTCTATAATATATTTTCTAAAGTCTTCCTTAACACTAAAATATGTTTTCCGTGAGACGTTTCGTATAAAATATTTAAGCGGTTTTGATTATGTTTTAACACGCGTAAGAAATTTCAGCCCGTCTTTAAGTAGTATTCCGTGTTTTGACTTTTGCGAGAAATTGGCATAGTAAATTTTTTTGGTAAATTCTAATGTGTTCAGCAGTGGCGTAACTAGCCCTCTGACCTGGGGGTGGCCTAGGGTGGGCCTGTTATTGTGACTTGTAGTGGCGGCTCGTGTAGATGCGGGGCCGGTGGAGAGCTCGCCGCAGACGAAATGCGCCGTAGGCAAAATTTTTTTTGGACCACGCCAAATTTTAACAAATTTGGTCAATAATCAACAGTAATATTACAAGACCTCGTTTTTTTATCGGTTACATTTTTCAGCTGTCACGAAAACTTTTTTTGGAAATTTTTCGAGTTGAATTTCGACATGTTTATTCTGATTAGATTTAATTTTTGAATAAACAAGCCCAAAGTTCAACGAGTATTGCCAAAAAGGTTTGAGTGAAAAATGGAAAATTTAACCAATAAAAAAATGATGGTCGAGTGATATTTGGCAAGATTATTTATTATAATTTATATAGACTATAATTACAAATTGATGCTATATTTGCGAGGCGAGTAGCGAGCTTACAAAGTCAGCCTTTTTCTGGGGGGGGGGGCCTAACGACGTCTGGGGGGGGCCCGGCCCCCCTAGGCCCCCCTGTAGTTACGCGCCTGGTGTTCAGTGGCGCAACCAAGGGGGGGGGGGGCTACCGGGCTGCAGCCCCCCTTAGCTTTAACCTGAATGTGATAATAAATATTCTTTTCTACTACTAACTTGAGAAATCGCCATTATTTACTCCATTTCTTTACCTAGGGAAATAACGATAACAAACAATCACCTAGGTAAGGTAAATATTGAAAAACTTTCTGTGTAATAAAGTTATATTACCCACGATTTTAGCATTCTTACTCACCGTTTATTTAACATGTTATTGGTTTTGAGCCTTGACTAATCACTTTAAATGAAGAAATTTCGCAAGATAATTTCAAATTCTTAATAAAACAGGAATTTTCATCATAAATTGGAAGATATTTCAAAAGGAAACGGTCATATACAAAAATGTCAACACAACCAGAAATTACTTGATTTTTAAAATATTTTTTAAAAATTAAGCCGACATGGCTTATATAAAGATCTAAACGAATTAAATATGTAATATGTTAGTGTTAGTAGTAGCAAAGAAACTTATATTGCGTAGCTATAAGTTTCTTTGGTAGTAGCAAAGAACGTATACAGGGTCGTTGGTATATATGGAAACGGTCGATTATTTCATAAAGTAAAACAGCTAGCAAAAAATATTCAAGACAAAAGTTTTAGGGTTTTTTAAAATCTATTAGAATTGTAAAAAAACAAGTATACAGGATGAGTCAGAAAGCCGTAGAAAAACAAAGTTACGTTTTGTTTAATAGAACACCCTCTGTGTTAGAATATTTTATTTCATCCTGTCCAGTAAATCTACTTACCCTACTCATATGCGGCCGGTAAATGGAACATTACAGTATCAGATACTGTAATGTGTTGCCTAGCAACCATGCTTTGTTTTTGGAAACTACGACTTTTTACTTTCGATTTTTGACAAGTTGTCACTTAAAATTATAAGAAATAAAATATTTAAATACACATATTTAGCAATTATTTAATACATCAAAAACACTTTTTTAAATGAAATAAATCAATTATTATTTATTACCACAATTTTCAAATGCTCTTCAAATTCTTTGAGAAATTCTTCTCTTCTTAATGGTGAATATCTTGGATGGAATTCATTGTCTAGCAAATGCAAATGTTTCATATAATATATATAATATTTTGAAACTATTTGATTTTTCTTCTTGTTAGGAAGGAACCGAAATTTAATAGAAAGGTCCAAAAGAGCCTCCTGAATTTTTCGAAACAACATTTTATCATCCGCGTCTAAAGTGCAATTACGAAGTAAATCAACTAAGTAGGTTAACTGACGATGACAATTACTAATATCTTTAAACTCTGTACAAAATGTACAAGCAGAGTACACTATTTTTGCCATATTCATCAGCACTAAGAATATGATAACTATATAGGTTTTTTAAGGGTTATAATAAAAGTAGGTAACTGTCATAATTCAAAGAAAATAAAAAGTCATGGCCTACTATAAAAATGCGTTCCGCCACCCGACAAGTATTTATTAGAGAATCGTTCACTGCTATATATAGGTAGGTAGCATGTAGCATAAATTATACTCTTTAACCAACTTTAGTAAATGAAAAATGTTATGTAACTATAATATAGGCATTTAATTACATTGTTTTAAAGGTTTTGCTTAACTAAAATTAGTAATTTTTATTTTATATGGTCTATATTTAGTGATACCAATTAAAACTGTTTGGGTGCTTCTACTTGTAATAGTATTTTTTTCTACCAACTTTAGTAATTGTAAAATATTACACAACCATAGAATATATTCCCTGTTACAATTCTTTAAATATTTTATTTAACTAAAATTGGTAGATTTTATTTTACTTGGACCTATATCTAGCGATACCAATTAATACTGTTTGAATGCTTCTACTTGTAATAGTAGATATTATTTTCTACCAACTTTAGTAAATGTAAAATATTACACAACTATAGAATAGATTTCCTGTTACAATTTTTGAAAAATTTTATTTAACTAAAATTAGTAATTTTTATTTTATTTGGACCTACGAGCCTGCATGTATTTCTTAAAAGTTAGTTTATATTAATGGACCTACGAGCCTGCATGTATTTCTTAAAAGTTAGTTTATATTAATTTAATTAAATAAACACTATAATTTAGTACAATAAAAATATATTAAGAGCTAACTAATCCATAATTGCCCACACGAATATTATGACTTTATCTATTTGACAGTGACAAGCAAACAAAATTTATAATTAACTATGGAAACCAATGGCTCAATTGCATTTAGGGTAGGTAGCATGATATAATATTGCGAAGTATTTTTTAAAATTTTAATATACCTATTTATTTTTTTGAAAAGGGATATAATGACAGGATGAAATAAAATACCATACGATACACGTCCGTTAGGTGTTATTACAGCACTCGTTTATATTCCAGACTCGGCTCCTACGTCGCCTCGTCCGTAAAACAACTCGTACTGTAATAAGTCACCTACCGGACTTGTAACGTAAAATACTATTTCGATTTAACATAAAATTACAATTATTTTTTAATTAATGCATTATAAGTCTAAACCTAATAGTTTCCGAGATATCGACTTTTAAAAAATTACATTTTTGAACTTTGACAGCTTCTAGCTTTCTAACAGTACGTCTTAGAGTAAAACGGCTTACATATCCCTATCTTAGTTCTTTATTATCTTCCTACTGGTGTCAACTTCCGGTTAAACCGGATGTAACTCAAAAAACGGAAATATAGTACTTCCGGTTTAACTGAAAGTTGATATTTTTGGGAAGATAATAGAAAAGTAAGATAGGGATATGGAAGCCATATTGCTCTATTGTATACCGAAAGCTAGAAGCTGTCAAAGTTCAAAAATGTAATTTTTCAAAAGTCCATATCTCGGAAACCATTAGGTTTAGACTTATAATATACTTATTAAAAAGTAATTGTAAACTTATGTAGAATCCAAAAATATTCTAAGATATAGGGTGTTCCATTAAAAAAAAGTAACTTTGTTTCTCTACGGCTTTTTGACTCATCCTGTATACTTATTATTTTTTAATTCTAATACACTTTAAAGAACTCTAAAACTTTTGTCTCAAATATTTTTCCTATTCGTATACGAGGTAATTCAAAAGTTACAGGCATTATGCGCGACTTTTTTGCCACTCTGAATAATATAAAAGCGCTCGCTCTATAATAGCTCACTTCTTAACCTCAGTATATAGTGTACTAACTACTAACTTGAAAAATCGGTAATATTTACTCTATTTCTCTAATGAGAAGTAAAATTTCTCTGTCTCGGAAAATAACGATAATAAATTATCACCTAGGTAAATAATCAAAAATCTTCTGTGTAATGAGGTTAAGTTACACACCATTTTAGCATTCTTACTCACCGTTTCTTTGTTGTTTGAACAAGGTTTTGAGCCTTGACTAACCATTTTAAATGAAGAAATTCCGGAAAATAGTATCACATTTTCAAAAAAGCAGGAATTTTCATCATAAATTGGAAGATATTTCACTTGATTTTTAAAACATTTTAAAAATTAGGCGGAAATGGATATAAAAGATCTAAACCAACTAAATAATGTAATATTTTAGTGTTAGTAGTACAAAAAAAAATCCATACAGGGTGACAATTTGAAAACGAACAGCATTTAATATTGCCTCTACCAATGATAGTATGAAAATTTGGCGGAACACGTCAAATGATATATCAGGGGGGAAATTTTTTAAAGCATTTGTTGTCGTGTTACTTTCAACCCCCTGACCCCTAGGGCAGCTACCCCTAAAATTTTAAATGGCAACCCCTATTTCTTTTGCCATTTTTGTGTTCCTTATAAAATGCTACATAAACTATATTATTTTTTTTTCAAAATTCTGATTATTAACCTCACAAATTAATGAAATGTATTTAATATCGAATTTTAAAACGGATTGCATTCACCGCCTCATAGCACTTCGTTTAAAACTGTTTGTACCTACTAATAGTTACATTCCAAATTCTTTTATTTATTTACATTTTGTCTTCGATATCGCCACTAGAAAACATAAAATAATTTAATTTTTTTGCCGTTTTCGACAAAACAAGATTCTCGATTTGCTTATTCCTGATATTTGGAACAAATGATAAGTACATAATAGGTACTTTATTTTCCGACTCCTGGTGCTCATTATTTATTTCATGTTCTTCTAGAATCAGTGAAATAAGCTGTGAAAGTTAATGTCATAAACACTTCAATAGTTTTTAATTGTTGGTGTCGTTTCTTAAAATGGTTTACACTATTGCTGAACGCGTAGAAATGATTTTCGTTTACGAAGCTGAAAATCGTTGCTTTGCAAGAACGGCGGCCGTATTCAACGAAAGACATCGTGAAAGAAATGTTGGACACAAGTACGTCCGTGAGTTATCAGCTAAATTTGAAGAAACAGGATCTGTTTGCAATAAGAAAAGGAATGAGCCAAGACTGCTCAATGAGGCCGCTCAGATTGAGGTTCTTGGTGAAGTTGCTATGGCTCCCACTACGTAAAGTTGCAGATCAAACTGGACTGTCGCGTGAGTCAGTCAGGAAAGTATTTAAGCTTCACAAATTTCATCCATACAAACTCCTAATTTTTCAAGAATTAGGGGACGATGACCCAGACAGACGTATTGAGTTTTGCGAAATTATGACGGATAAGATTATTACTCAGCCCAGGTTAATAAAGAATATCTGTTTCAGTGACGAATGCACTTTTTACTTAAATGGCAAGGTCAACAAACAAAACTGTCGGTATTGAAGCGACCTCAATCCTCACATTATTAGAGAGGGGCATACGCAATACCCTCAAAAAATAAATGTTTGGGCGGGTATATTAGGCAATAGTATCATCGGTCCCCTCTTTATCAATGGAAATCTAAATGGTGAAATATATGCAGAAATGTTAGACACAGCTATAGAACCTTTTATAATTCGTGAGGTGGAAAATCAAAGGGACGCCAATGGAAATGTTGCTCTAGATGAACATTTCCTCCACTTCCAACAGGACGGAGCGCCTCCGCATTATGTACGCCCAGTAAGTGAGTGGTTGGATAATCATTACCCAGAGCAGTGGATTGGTAGGAGGGGACCCATAGAATGGCCACCTAGGTCACCAGATCTGACACCGCTGGATTTTTTCTTATGGGGTCACTTGAAATCCGTTGTATTTGAAACTCAACCAGATTCCATTGAACAATTACAACAAAGAATTGTACAGGAGTGTAGAGCTATTTCACCTGAAACTCTTGAAAACGTCCGAAACCAGTTTGAATACCGGCTGTACTTGTGCTTGGAGAAGAATGGAACCCATTTTGAACAATTCATAAAGTAGGAAAGGTGAGCTTTCCAGTATTTCATTATCATTATCATAATTTTTCAAGGAGTTGCATTATTTAAATGTTTATTTAAATAAATTTCATTAATTTGTGAAGTTAATAATCACAATTTTGAAAAAAAAATAATACAGTTTATGTAGAATTTTATAAGGAACACAAAAATGGCAAAAGAAATAGGGGTTGCCATTTAAAATTTTAGGAGTAGGTGCGCTGGGGGTCAGGGGGTTGAAAGTAACACGACAACAAATGCCTTAAAAAATTTCACCCTTGATATATCAATTGACGTGTTTCGCCAAATTTTCATACTATCATTCTACCAATGATAGGCAATATTAAATGCTGTTCGTTTTCAAATTGTCACCCTGTATATACCTAAGTTTATAAAGCTGTTATATACCTCGCACTCTTTCACATTGCTGTATTAGGACTTTCATTTCAAAACGAACCACCCTAAATATCTCTCGACTTTAAGGGAAATAAGATTTGACAAAAACACGTCAATTTTAATACCGAGTGAAAAGATTATTAATTTACTCTGTTGATAGAATTTTACTATTGACCTCCAGCCTTCTTATTTATTTATTTATTTATTTACAAACTCTACAGTAGATCCAATTACAGAGTAGGATAGTTGACAAGGACAGTATAACAAATCTAAAATATTTTATTTAACATATTCTTAAGCTTAACAATACTGATATTAAACAAATCACATTTATTTTGAATTTGATTATACAGCAAGCACATTTGTGTAATAGGTGAATTCCTATAGTAACTTGTACGGGCGTTAACATCATACAATGTCAGAGAATGTCTTGTTCCATAAGACGGCACATAAAAATTCAAATAAGATAATGGTATCGTTAACTAAGTTATTCACTGGCTTGTGTAAAAAAAGAACAGATGCTGTTTTTCTGCGATCCTCTAAGGTCGTAAGTTTGTACGTTTTCATAACATCCGTTTTGGGTATATGCATTTAATAAACTCCAGTTACTTTATAATGAGTATACCTTAGAAACTCATTTTGGATCTTTTCTATGCCATATTTATGATTTTCATAGCATGGACTCCATACAATTGAGCAATAAGTATTCTAAAACACTTCTTACATACGCAACATAGAGAACTCTTATACATTTCATATTTGTAAATAGTTTGCAATTTCTAACTACAAAACCATACATTCTAGAGCCTTTTTTGTTATTTCAGATACAGTTTTAAAAGTTAGTTCAGAATCGAAAATGACTCATTGATCCCGCATCTCCGTAACCCGGGCCAACGCCGTGCCATCAATTAAATATTCATAATTTATTATTTTTTTATTTTTTCCTGCTGTAGCTAAGAACATAACATTTACTTATATTGAAATACAACCGATTTTTAATTGTGCACTGATATAGTTTATTTAAGTCTTCCTTTAAATCTTCCTGGAGAGTTTGACAATCATTGGCATCTTTGACCCTTGGTTTTGAGTCATCGGCAAACATTAATACATTGGATTGACTTATTTCTTTAACTAGACTGGTGATGTATAAAAAAAATAACAATGACCCAAGGTTAGCCACAAAATAATCAGAATAATATTCCCAAACAACTACTCGGTATTATTTTGCAAATCTGATTCGAACAGTTTAACCATGTTCTCATTAAATCCAAATTTCGAATCCCGGTTTTTTATGCGACACCTTATCAAACGCCTTAGCATCCACACTATCCACACCTTCAGTCAACTTCACTTTAAAATGTCATTGTATTGAGTAATATATCGTTACATCATCATCATAGTCACAATGTCTTAGCAGACATGTTGTGAACTCGTAAAATGAAATGTTCTAAGTCAGAGCTGGAGGGTTGCCGAAACGAAGGTTGTCAATTGCTCTAGAAATTGTATTTCGCCATCTTTCACGATTATTTGTCAATTCGGTCGCTCTTGTGACGCTAGTATTTAGCAATTGTTTTGTCGCATCCACCCAGCGTGTAGGAGAACGGCCACGACGCCGGCGCCGTCCTCCCGGAGCATGACCCTGGACAACAAGTTTTTCCATATTATCACTTCTATGGATATGGCCGAAGAACGTCAGGATACGCGTCAAGACAATGGAAGATAGTCGCTTTGGATTTCCGAGTTCACTCAATATAGAAACATTAGTTCGGTGGGCTGTATAAGGAACTCTTAGCATTCTTCTCCAAGCCCACATTTCGAAAGCATCTATGCGGTGGCGGTCTGCCTTTCTCACAGTCCAAGTTTCAGAGCCATACATGAATATGGAAAAGACAAGAGACTGAACCAGCGACATTTTGGTGGCTTTGGTGACATTATTATCACGCCATATTCTAATCAGTTTAGTCATAGCTGCCCGTGCTTGTTGAATGCGCCGTCGGATTTCAACCTCATATCGTTACAAAGTGCATTAAATTGCCTATCCAACCGTTCCAAGGAAAGTAAAATCGGGTTGTTGGTTTTCGACTTAGGTGGAAAAATGTAACCCCTTAAATTAGGTACCGTACTTCTGAAACACCCTGTATATTTTCCCAATAAATTCGTCTTCAAGTATGCCTGCCCAAATGTTAATTTTGTGGGGGAAAAACTCGCGGATTTTTATTATCCTAATATCTACAACTGTATTTGTTAACAAACTCATTGAAGAAGAAACTCGTCGCTGAAGCAAATATTTTTTATTGAGGTGCCGTCTTCGTCAGTCCTTTGGCAGATTAATTCGCAAAATTACATCCTTCAATTGTAATCGTCTTCGTTAAGTTCGCGTAAAATTTGTATTTTGTGAGGAAAGAATTTACTCTTTTTTAAAATTTTGTGCACAGAACTAGTAGAGATATTCGTCACATTGATGACTTTCGGAATAGAAGCAGAAGCTAGATCTACAGCAAATTGACCAAGTACCTCAACCTCGCAAGCTTTATGCATAACCCTTCCTTGTGCAGTTTTGGAGCTTACTTTGGATGTCAATTGTTGCCGTATATGCTCTATGAGATTGAAAATACAATAATAAGGGAGACGACGCAAAACTGTATGTCATAAAATTGATGCCGAGTGTCACAAACATATTCCCTCTTGATTTTGAATGCTAGTCTAGTTTAAAATTGGCACAAAGCCAGAAAAAGAAGAAAGACGCGGTTTCACTAAACTTTTAGTTTAAGCCAAACATATAATACAGGTCGTTATTATAACTTCTGAAAATAAGCAAAAATTTTTATAAGAAGTCATATTTTTTCAAAAAAATCAAGTATACTTAAGTTTACTACAGTGCGGTACCCCATCCTAAGACCCATGCAGACACACTAAAATAATAGAAACTATTTTGATGGTTTTAAGTAATGTTGTTGAGTTTCTTTAGTTTTCTGCCATTGTCTTGCATCTGAAATTATGACCCTCGTTTTTTTATTAATTTTAAATGAAAACTAAAATACAAAATAAATATTCCTATAGGTTCCGTAGTCGTAAGGAAAAATTATTTTAGAAAAACATAGCAAAACTCAATAATGTTGCAGTAGCATTGCAAAAACAACATTTAATATAAAACCATGAACCTAAAAACTTACGTAACAATATAAATATAAATAAACCATATCTGTGTCGCCGGGATCAATAATTACTCAACGCATAAAATTTGACAAATTTTATTTTAAAGAAAACAACCTCTGTTTTTTTTTTTAACAAGTAAGTAACAGCTCCCATGGCATAAAAGTTTCATCATGATACATGGTATACATAAAACGATATGATTTATTGTTGCTCTGAGAATATGTCAAGCGATAACTGAAGGTTGAATGCTGAATTAATGATGTTTTCAACACACCCAATTTAAAGCAGGGGAAAATATCTCGAGATGTTGAGTGGTGAATAATATCGATGGTTTTTCTTGTTTTCCCTTATTTAAAAAAATAATTTTAATACCGTAAAGAACTTTTGACTTTCAAACGGAGATTTTATTAAGCAAAATTTATATTTATTAATTTGCAAGTAAACGCCAGCGGTCCACACGAATTCCCTCACAGAACCATTTTAAATCACGAATTCCGCCGAAAATTTACCTGAACAACCTAACGAATTCCACCGCAAAATTTTAAATCATGCTGCTACCTATGTATCTTAATAATTTTAAATAAAGCTCCAATAAAGCTTTTATAAATAATCCATCAATAATTGTATGTGCTTATTTTAAATGGAAATCTTTATGTAATAATTAAAAGTAAGTAATACTGAATAACATTCTTAGAAGGAAGAAATGTGCTTGAAAACAGTTTTTTTTTAATTATTGTATTTAAACCATACACATTTAACAAAATCAAAGCTGGAAATTTGCCCCATTTGATACTGTTCGATCTTTTTTTTAACAATGACTTTTCGGGGAGTAATACCTTCAGAAAATTTTGATCTGTTAATTTTCATGTATGTATCAGTTTGAATTCCTTTTATCGCCGACAGAAATTTATAAATGTTCGGATGAGGTGTCTCACAACACTGTTTGAACTTCGAATGGAAGTATGCGAAGATTCGCAATTATTTGTAGTTCTTAAAATACTTGCTTGACTGTAGTACCCAGATGTATGGTGGAAAAAAAGAATCGTTATCAATATATGTTCGGTGAAATAGTCTACTAACTCTTCTAGCCTTTTATCTTTAGGCATGCATGACATGAAATCTTCCACGAAACATTCGCCAACTTGGTGAGGTGGCAAAAACATCAAGCCAAAAAGATATTTTAGCCACTTTCCAATTTCCGACTGTTCGCTTTTATATTCTCTTGCAAGACCTACTTTCTGAATCTTTCTCCACCATGACTGAGATAGATGAAACCGGCATCCAATAATTTCGCTCTCGGAAAAAACTTCCCTGCAACTGACATGGATCCCGATTTCATAGTCTATTACAATACTTAGGGGGTTGAAAACAGGATCGTAATTTCTACAAATTTCTGTTAGACTGATTAACAAATCTTTATATGTATTTTTGTCCTTATTTTTTAACAAACAAAAGGTACATAAATAGAATTTTTATAAACATGCAAAGTTAACAGTTGATAATAGTATTCAAATGTACCATCCATTGTAACATTAGATTCATTTTCATACATTACAGTTAAATTGGTAACACATGAAAAAATAATGATTCCGGACATTTCATCATTATGTAAAATAAAGTTTTCTTCTAAAGTAGATTAATATTTACAGACCTTAAAAACTCATGGCCCTCAGCACTACTTTTGGGCAGCTTTGGCACAAGATGCAGCTTTGCTCTGTTGAAGTTGTTGATAATAAACTGCATATATTTTGATGCCAAATTCTGTAATGTTTCAGCTCGTCCCGCAACGGCTTTTCGTTTAACGCTGTTGCTTATTGTTTATCAGTTGAACACTTTAATACTGTCACACTCGTGATTGTCCTCTTCGGAAAACTTAGACAACACTCCATTGAGGACGTACAGTTTTGCACCGCAACCCTTTTTAATACACCGCCAACATTCCTCACCTGTTGACTTTACACTTCATCCAAAGTAATATTTATAATTTGAAACAGCCAAAATTCTCTTTCCGCGCTCACTAAGCATTTCACTTATTTCAACATCCATTGTTCACCGGAATACTAAGACAAATGGTATAAAATGTGTAGTAAGCGGCGTTAGAAGAAACGGTCACATTAACAAAAATTCCAACATCAACTGTATGGAAAATTGTGAATAATCCCATTTTAGCGAGGAAAAAAGAACCGATACTGAGATGGAAGAGATCAAGATATAATACGGCGTAAAATTTACAAGTTATACCAGGAACAAGGCGTGCCTACATTAGATAATTTAATACAGAGGCTTGGAAAAGATGAAACCCGCGTTAAATGTGGTAGAACAACGTTATGGAAGTGTATACAACACATGGGTTTTAGATTTAAAAAAATTAACAAAAGACAAGTTTTAATGGAATCCAGTAGAATTCGGGAATGGCGATCCGAATATCTACAAAAAATTAGGATTAACGGAGATCAGCAACGGCCGATTATTTACTTGGATGAAACCTGGTTCGACACATATTATGATACCCCGGAAAAGGGTTGGGTTAACTCAAGCGGCAAGTGTTAAAACAAGCTCGCCATCAAAAAGCGGTAAACGAATTACGATTTTGCATGCTGGATCTAAAGACGGATGGATTTCAAATGGACTTTCTCTGTCTGCAAAAAACATTAAAGATTCTTCTCTGGATTACCATGAGGACACCACTGCTGATTTATTTGAATATTGGTTTAAAAACAAGCTAATTCCAAATATACCTCCGAATAGCGTAATTGTAATGGACAATGCAAGCTACCATAGTAGGCAGTTGACCAAGACTCCCGCCTTAAATGACACAAAAGCAACAATCCAAAACTACATGTATGATAATGACATTTATTTTCAGGGAGATTACACCAAAAGTCAATTAATTGAGGTTTTACAAAGTTTAAAACTACAAAAGGAATAATTCTGTGATAATTATGCAAAAAATCTAGGGCATACAATTTTAAGGCTTTCACCATACCATTTTATATTTAATCCCATCGAACATGTTTGGCACCAACTGAAATCTGCCATTCGTCGTAACAATATTTGCCCTACTTTTAACTCCAGTGTACTTGAGCTTATAGAAACTGAAGTTTTTAACATCCCTTCACAAAGTTGGGCAGATTCTGTTACACATGTTGAAAAAGTGGAAAAATCCTATATCCATATAAACAATATAGCACAAATAATAATTAGAACAGATGATGATAGCGATAGTGATATTAATATGTTAAGTGAATAATTATTATAAGTACCGAATAATTCGTATATTTTTGTAATCATAAATATAATTTTTAATAATAAAATAACTTGTAATTTCACATTTTAAACATAAATAAAATATTATTTAATATCTTACTTAATTTAATTAAAAACTATGATTAAATTCTAAGCAAAATACGGACCTGTTCGGCCATATTTCAATTTTACAGCTGGCCTGGGTCTTTCCTAATAGGGATCATGTAAGTCACTTTCTTATATGTCTGAACAGACTTTACCTCCCTTATTTAACAAAACTATCAACACCTGTAAATAATCAGATTATCATTAGGTCCTCATTTTAATATTATAATCCCTTATGGGGTGTTTACGGGGGAGTTTGTGACAACCTTTTGATACCTGTAAAGGTCGCGGCGGAATTCAAGTGGGCCCAACGCTAGTAGGTGCGCGAAACCTCGCAGTTGCACTGTATAGTATAGTAGGATTTACATTATGCCGTTAATCTTTTGACTGCCATAAAACCCTAATTATCCTTCTGGCCATATAATGCCTCAAATTTACATCTTTTTGAGCAGAGCTGGACAAATTACCTGTATCCGTAATTGCTTTACCATTTTGAGTAGGTATAAATATCGAACTAATATGCAACCAAGTCAAATAAATAAAGGAATGATACTTCCCCCACATTAAATACATCTGTACATATTCAGCCCTTAATAATAAGTTTAGAGGAAGATAGTGATAGTGACACAGAACTAAATTTAGACTAAAGTAGAATGATGTTGCCAAAATTAATTATTGTAAAACTTTTCTGTGTACACACATTGTACAGGGTGTCCAGTTTTCGTATGTTTTACGGGTTATCTGCGTTATTAGTAAAGATAGTAATTTGCGGTTTTCGCGGCACTGTGTTACTTTTTTGAGAAACAAAGGATTTTTTTACGTAGAATCCAGTGGCTTGGTCAGATTTTTTCTATGTTTAATTGTTTTCGAGAAATAGAGCAAACTTGCATTATTTTAAATGGGACACCCTATATATTTTTAGCTATTATGATTCAGTTTATCACAAGCTTTTCAAAAATATATAATACTTTATAGCTGTTTTCAATGTGAAACTGAAAATTTACATTTTTCAACAAATTTAATTTTTTTTTTTAGTAGGCCATGACGGGTATTTAGGAAAACAAAAGATGACAGGCTTGTTATCTAAAAAAAATCTTTATTTACTGTCAGAACAGGTTATCCATTTTCTGTTCTTTATTTCTATTCAGTTTCGATAAATAGCAGTTTTTTCTTAATTATGGCTGCGAATGCAAAATTCGAGAATTATGAAAAGTACGATATATTCGTTTGTTACCTTTATTCAGTGTAGGTAACGAAAATTCGGATGAAGCATTAGAAGTTTATTTTAACAGATATGGGCATCTTTTTATAATTTTCATCATATTTTAAAATTTATAAAAACGTAATATGCGCAGATTCCCAGAAAGAAGACAGCCGGATAAAAGAATATTTTTAAAAATAAATTCAAACTTAATTGAAGTAAATTCATTTTCCAAACCCCGACCTAGTATTTACAATAAGGAAAACCAGGACATTGATGAAGTAAACGTTTTGGCTTCAATTGAAACAAATCAAAGTAGTTCTTGTAAAACAGCGGAAGGTTCTGTCGGTGTTACAAAATCAAGGGTTCAAACTATTCTAAAAAAACACACGTTTAAGCCATACAAATTTCATGTCGTACAAAACTTACATCTCGGTGACGCAGAGCGCCGCGTAGAATTTTTTAATTGGTATTTACAAAATGTAAATAGAGAAAATCATTTTGAAAGAACGATTATATGGCCTGATGAGAGTCATTTTACCAGTGCCGGTATATTTAATCGGCAAAATACTAGGTTTTGGTGCCAGGAAAATCATGTTATATTTTCACGGGAACGGCAAGGCAGATTTGGGTTTAGCGTTTCATGCTTCATACTGGGAAGTAAAATTTTATATAATATATTTGAAGGCGGTCTTACTGCAAATAAATATTTAGAAATTTTCGAAAACATTGTGCCCGAAATAGTAGAGAATGTGCCCCTAGCTCATCTTAATAGCTTATATTTGCAACAGGACGAAGCTCCCGCTCACATTGCTCAAATTGTAAGAGCATATCTTAACAATAATTTTCCTGGCCGCTGGATTGGAACACATGGACCTGTAAGAGAGCCACCCAGGTCACCCGATTTAACGGTTTTGGATTTTTTTTGTGGGGCTACCTAAAAAATAAAATTTATACCGTCCAGTACCAAACGATGGCAGATTTAAAAGAAGCCACTGAAAGAGCCTTTAGGGAGTTACAGGCACGGCCTTTTATTATTTTAAATGCACTGAGGCGAATCAGAACAATGTGTGAAACATGTCTTAGGCATAATGGAGAACAGTTTGAGCAATATTTATAAGACAGTTTCCTAAATCATCAAATAATTGTAGCTTTTAATTTTTGAACGTATAACACAACTGAGTTAATTGTTATTTATATTTATAAAAGTTATTGTTATAGGCATATATTTTTAAAATTAGTGTTTTAAATTTGTGAGAAGCTTGTGACAATTGTTTAATCTTAAAATTTATACGGTGTGCCGTTTAAAAAAATGTGAATTTGTTGAAAAATGTAAATTTTGAGCTTCACATTGAAAACAGCTATAAAGTATTATATATTTTTGAAAAGCTTGTGATAAACTGATTTATAATAGCTAAAAATATATAGGGTGTCCCATTTAAAAAAATGCAAGTTTGCTCAATTTCTCGAAAACAATTAAACATAGAAAAAATCTGACCAAGCCACTGGATTCTACGTAAAAGAAACTAATAAGTTCATTTTTTACCTTTTTGATAAGTTGCAGCGTAACCGAGATACGGGGGGTGTCTCAAAATGCAAAATTTTCAAAATCACCCCACCCGGTATCTAAAAAACTAAGGGGACTATGAAAATTCTGTTTGTGGCATCGTTTGTTTCTCAAAAAAGTAACACAGTGCCGCGAAAACTGTAACCTTCTATCTTTACTAATAACGCAGATAACCCATAAAACATACGAAAACTGGACACCCTGTACTGTATTCAAATCCTAAACTTTCTGTATTAGTGTGCAGTCCAAATCGCAACATTGTAAATTTTAATCATGATACCTTTTTCATATACCTAGTGTACTTTGCTGACGACTGTAAAAACTTAATTTTTATTGAATAAGCCGGTATTTCAGTATTTCATTAATTTTTATTATGTCTCAAAATATTATTATTATAATAATTGAACTTTACTTTCATTTGGTTTAAAATTTCTCTATAATTCAAAATAAAAATAAATCAATATGTAGATACCTATATTTTCAAGCCGACCCTGCACCCTTTTATTGCGGTTTAGAGAAGTTGGGACCTACACGATGGAGTTAAATCAGGTAGTTGATTTGTTATAGTAAAGGTCAACGATATAATGTAAACTTTACTATACCACATGCAATTTTTATTCCGATATTTACAATAGCGCTAATCACTACATTTTTCTTTCTAGCTGTGCTCCTCTACAGAATATGCAGGTGCTGCAGGCGTATATACGTGAAACTACTTCACACAGTCTTCCACGCTTTGGCAATACCCTGCGTGGCTCTTGGATTCTTGGCCGTTTTGGACTCTCACAACTTGGCACAACCTCCAATTCCGAACTTCTATTCTCTTCACAGTTGGATCGGGCTTGTTACGATGGGATTATTCGCAATACAGGTACGAGATTTATTGGCTTTAAAGAAGTAATCTTAACAGTTATTTGTGTTTAATTGGAGATGCACAGATTTTTGCAAAAGGAAATCACTGAAAATAAAATCTGTAAAAGGAAAGGCCTGAATTAAACTCTCTCAATTTCGTTTCTTCTTAAGCTGTGCTAAATATATTTATTTTTTAAGAGGTGTAAAGCTAAACCTCTACGTTGTGGCCAAGGCATTCAACATGTACTACTAATAGACTAAATTGTAAAAAGTACTGTATTTTATTTATTATTCAATTATTATAGACACTGAAAACGAAAATGCATGAAAAAATTCACAGATATTGCATCTTACGCAACCATCCTATGTATTGAAAATACCCGACACAACTTTTACATTTTAATGTTTTTCTATGTGATGTGATAAAAATCCCTTCCAATATAGGTAATAATAATATACTGTTTACTAAGTTTATCTTAATTTGTTATTTGGCAGCATCTTATACCGAGTGGTGAATCGCCAAGCTGGCGACAGGAAATTCAACGTAATGAGAACCATACAATGTATGCTACTGATACATAATTTTTTTTTTTTTTAATATTAAGAAGAATGCAAAATTGCAAAAGTTAAATAAAATAATGCCAGACACGACTTATACCTTCTGATGTTTAAATCTAATTACTCGTTACTATTATCAAGATTTTGATTTGTGTCAACATTAACCTTCAATTGGTATTTTGCCAAAACAACCAATTTAATTTTTTTAAAACTGTTGCTGTTTGCAGCATCTCAATCGCATTGCCATATTATCCTGGTTAATTATTATTGTAGCAACAGCTGCCATAGTGAGCTAAATGATACCTTTGAAAAATTACCTTGTTTGGCAATAACAACCCATTATTCAAGCCATTTTAAGCAAATTATTAAAAAATTACATTGGTTGTTTTTGCAAAATACCCTTCAATTAAGATGAAAAAATCAGAAAAACAAATATAAAATAAACGCATTTTAATATTCTTAAAGTACCTATGAAAAATGTAAACATTTTACTAATATACTTCTATGCGGGCCAGAAAGGCCAACAATACCTCTTCGCGCTCCATTTGAGTAAAACTTTAAAATTGCTTTAAATCGCATTAATTAAAAAAAAAATTATGTGTCACTTGTCTTTTATGATGTTACAAATGGGTACAATTTCGACTTTAGTATTTTTAATCTCATTTGGAATACTACAGTTTTTGACCTGATTTACGGGTATTTATCATGGATATTTCATCTATAAACCTTGGAAACTGGCCATCCCTTACCTATAAAATTTCCGTTTTTTGACAAAATCCCGTCATCTAAAATAGTAAAATAATTACTATACGATCCAGTCACCAGTATAATAGTACTTCCTACCCCTTTACGAAATTTTATTTATTTTATATTATACCAATTTGAAAACTATTAAACACCCAAACTATGTATGTTTATTTATTAGACAAATTTGTCACCGATTAAATAATTTTAAAGTTCATTCATATTAGATACGCTAAGCAGTCTCGAGCCCGTAACATTGCGACTAGAATCAAAGACAGATGATATCCCACTGCCGACTGCCGCCGCGCGCCGCTGCATGTCGTTTTCTTCTGCATGTCGCCCGTCGACTATTCCCATATAAGCGCGCCTATAAGTATTTTCAATACTAAAAATTAACCTATAACACAATAATAATATTAGAGGTTAGGCGGAGAGCGTGACGTCACCCTACTTAAACAAAACGAATTATGAAAGTAAGAAGAAAAAGTTAAAAGCTAACCTGAATTTTTCAAAAAATATGGGTTGTTAAATAGGTACGAGTTTAAAAACGTATTATCAGTAGGTCCTGTATATTGCCTTGTTGTAAATGATATTTCTGTGCCACATCGGCCAGAAATAAGAAAAATATAAATAAATAAATAAGATCTTTATTCAGAAGGTACAAAGTTGCTAAAGGTATAAACAAATACAAAATCAATATTGTACATCTTCTGAAATGGCGAAGTTCATCCATTTACTGACGTAAAGGTTGTTCTTACACTTAACCTGGCCGGGCACCTGCACTGATATACCCGAGCAATAGCCCAACTGTCCAACAACATTATATAATTATTTAAACTAAAGTCATGACTCTGCTCACACTATATCAGTGCACCCGGCCCTTGAACCAAAGCTATAAGATTATAATTAAAATTAAAAGTTAATATATCCCAGAAAAGAAGAATTATTGTTTCATCAAGCCTATAAATGTATTGTATTGACATACTATACTATACTATAAAGCTAACTATAACTAAATTAGACGATCTAGAGATCGCCATTTCTCATTTTATTTTGAAAACTCAGTACAGGAAATGATTTAAATTTTGCCGGGATAGAGTTATAAATAGCAGGGGCGTTGTAGGTAAAGCTTCTCCGAAACATTGTAGTCTTGTGGCGTGGTGGTGTTATTGTACATTTACTCGTATGTCTTAGATTTAGATTATGAATATCAGTCCTAAAAACAATCTTTCGGTACAAATTAAACGGTATTTTGGTAAGCATTATTCTGTGATACAGAGCAGCACTATGTAGCTTACGCCTATCCCACATGCTTAACCATTTTAAGGACCTGAGCTTGTGGCTTACAGGATTTTTTCTACGTATGCCACCGATAAAACGGATATAAAAATTCTGAATTTTTTGAACACCCTGATAATTCAGCGCAGTCAAGCATGAAATTGCAGTAGGATCAGTAAACATGTGCGTTGGTCTTTTAGCGATAATTTTTTATCCTTCTACGCGTGTCTGCATGTAGACTGATAAAAAAAATATACGAAAATGGATACATGAATATTCATTAGCAAGCAATACGTCCATTTAAGAGGTTCTTCTTATAAAATCTAATTTCCTTAAATTTATGTTTTGAAAGGTATCATTGTCAATTAACTTTGTAATAAATAAATAATTACGGAGGAAGTTCTTTATTCATATTATCAAAACTTCAGGGGAAAGAAAAACGAATATCTAAGAACAAAATTAAAATCATAACAATTTATTTTTGAATTGAAGGACAGTGTGTCATAGTGAGTATACTTAGGTACTCCAAGGAGGTGTAACCTAAATGAGTTATCGTGTTTAAGCAGTTAAGTGCATAATATTCTATTTGAGTCATACTCATTAGATATTTGGGCAGGGTTTCTGATGATTTTATTATTATAAACTAATGAGTAATCATCGCTTTAATTATATTTAAGCTCTTGGTTGTTTACACAGGGTGTCTAAAGTTTTCCTTAATATTATAGAAGACGCAAACAGTAATAAAAGAAAGGGAACAACTTTGTGAAGAGATAAGAACACACAAATTGAGCAATACCTACTATTTTTTAAAATTACAATAGTTTTTTTTAATTTGTATGTCACGTGAGCGCGAACGTTATTCACAACAATCACAACGCATGACATCATTACTCAACAACGACTTATTGTCATAAAAAGTATACTTTCTTTTTCTGAGACTGTTATTGCCTTTTTGTCTAAACTTTTTCTTTTCTTGTGTTATTAATGTAGTTTAGTATAATCATAAAAAACAAGCATGTACGCCAAGAAGATTTAGATGTAGCAAAGAATGTTCTTAAGCAGATAACTAAAATTTGCCACGCATTCGTATGGTTGCAGGTTTCTTCGCTACAAATCCGGATTTTTGTTCTTCCGAGTTTAGAAATGTGTACTGTACAGGGTGTTCCTAAATATCATGTACATACAGAAGGGGGTAATTCTCGGGCTTATTTTATAACTAAAAATTCATATAAACATAGGTCCGCAAACGTTTCGTTACCGATTTCAAAATTTTTTTCTAGTTTTCTCTTTGTAGCTCCTGTAGTTTTTGAGATACTCAAATTTGGAATATAGATTACGCTATAAAACTTACATCATTGGGCATGGTTGTGAGAAACTAAATGGAGATACTTTTTCAGGAGACATGCACCCTTTTCTTGCCCTGAACTTTTTTGCTGTGCGCCGCTGGTAGAGTCTAAAATACGAAATGAGTTTTTCTTTGTTTAAAAACTTTTTAGTCTTTCGAAGCTTTTTCGTATCTGCGACCGTTATGGAGAAAAAAAAATAAAATACGATTTTCTGTATTTTGCTAGATGAAATTAAAAGTTTTAAAATGATCTAGTATAGGCTCTGGCTTTATTTGGATAATCTTTTATTTTTATTAATTTTGACAGTTCGCATTTAAATCGTAACTTGTGTCTGCATGTGTTTGTAAATGTAAAGGTTTAAGTTATAAATTGTAATGTGTAAAAGTGTTTTAAATACTCGTTATAATCACGTAACAATGCCTAATTCTACGAATTCTGAAACCGCTGAGATGCATTTCATCTATGGCCTTGTAAATGGAAATGCGAGAGAAGTCAGACGTCTGTACATGGAGTGCTATCCCAATAGAATGAACCTGTTTAACTGGAACTCTTAATAAGAATACCAGTGATGCAGGTAGATCAAGTGCTGTTAGAACACCACACATCGAAGACGCTGTTCTAAATGAAATAGAAGAAAATCCAGGCGCTATAGCGCCAGAAAAATATGTGAACATTTAAATATTAGTCATCAAGTTGTTTGGCGTATCGTGCGTGATTCTCTGCTACACCCTTACCACATTCAAAAGCGTTCCTTCCTCGAGATTTTCCTTTAAGGATTCTTTTCTGCCAGTGGTACCTTAATAGGCCAGCAGTACCCAATTTTAATTGTAAATTCCTTCTTACCGACGAATCCAATTTTTTAAGGAATTCAACATTATGGGCTGAAAAAATCTACATGGAATTGTAGAAACGCATTTTCAAGAGCAGTTCTCATTAAATGTATGGAGTGGTATTATTGGGGATCATTTGATTGGTCCTTTCTTTTCGTCTGATCGACTTAATGGTCACTCATACAGGTATTTTTGCAACAAGAATTGCCTTTTATTACTCGAAGACTTACTTTTTTTGCTGAGAAATCAAATGTGGTATATGCACGATGGCGCCCCAGCATGTTTTTCTATTTTGGCTCGGGGAGTATTTAAATGAAGTGTATAAAAGCAAGTGGATTGAACGGGGTGGATCTCAGTCATGGCCCTCTAGGTCCCCCGACTTAAATAGTCTAGATTTTTTCCTATGGGGGTGTTGTATTTGGAGCCAAGGGCTTAATAATACACTACTTCGGATGCTTATAACACGTTTATTAGGAATTACATTAGAAACAATCGAGGTAATTCTCGCGCGCGTCAATGCACTTTCAGTCTCTTTCTGACACTGTCCTCTACCACCGCTGTTGCCAGCGTTGCCGGCTCGGTTAACCCATCCTTCATACATAACAGGGGGCATCTTAGTGTATACAACATCAGTGAATACCGTTGATGTCCAACGAAATCGAATATTAGATGCCTTTGAAACCGTAATATATACTCCGAGGGTTTTTGAACAAGTACGGGCATCAATAAAAAGAAGAGCGGGCGCATGTATAAGGGTTGGAGAAGGTCACTTTCAACAATTGTTGTAACATAGTTTCCTTGTTATTGTTATTCTTTAGGTTTTTTGTATTGTATTAAATCATCGCTACAAAAACCGGGTCATCCCATTTATTATTTATTTTCAATAGGTAGTGGCGAGTAAACTGTCAAAATTATTAAAAACAAGAGGTTATCCAAATAAAGCCACAGCTTACTAGATCCCGGGCAAACTACGTTGGGTGACGCTAAAAGTTAATGTGTCGGTTTAGCAACCGAAAGCTAAATATTGAAAAACAACAAACTTAAAATAAGTTAGTGTACAGAGCTTTCCCTTATCCTTCCGGCAGACCCAGTCCTTGGACGCGTTTCGCCGTCTACGGCTCATCGCCAGCGTTTGAACCTATATGGATTCTCGCTGTCCTGGTTGGGTTGATGCATGTGGTTGCCACGACATGTAGCCACGCTCTGCAACTCTCGTCTGTTTAATTGCATTTCTGCAAACCCACGCCACTGCTAATAAATTTAATCCATCTTCACTTGACATATTGACAAAATACTGCAACGGGTAGAAAACTGACACACAAGTTTAGTTTAGTATCTATGTGTAGTGTAAAGTGATCCACACACATCGACGCGCAGACGTGCGTTCATGTAAATCTTTGTACACGTGTCTGTAGGCCCCTCTAGACCATATATAGAACATGGACTGAGCTTTCAAGATGGCGAAGCCGTCAAACCACAGAATAATAAAGGCTCGTTTTTCGTCATGCATCTAGCCTGGTTAATTTTATTATAAAGTGCAGATGTGACGTCACGACCATTTTCAAACTGACGTACAGTGGGAGCAATTTCGAACATGAAGTGTAAAAATAATGTGTAGACTTTGTCGTATAAATGCAAGACAAAATTGCATAATAATACAACATAAATGATCAAATGATCAATATTTGTTCTAGTTTACACCAAACATGTTTCAGCTGTTTTGATTTATATTAGCCCTCTGATTATAAATAAAGTAAATACATTTTTTTATTTTAACGCGACTTTTTCTGTTTGTTCAATAATAAAGAAGCAAATAATATCTACTTTTAAGAAAAATAAATTTATTAAAGAAAAAAAATTAAATATGAATTATAAAAAACTTTGCCGTCTTCTGTGTGGATTTAGAAAAAATACGGGGCAAGCAATAGTCACTAATCGGAGACCATGAGAATCCTAATATAGTAACCACGATATCTTTATTTCATAACGCGTAATTTGCACCACTGAAACAAAAGCCAACACACAGTAAAACCAAAGTTTACCAACCATTTAATTCAACTTCAGTCATCGAAGCTATAAAATTGGTGTCAATATGACAGTTGCGGAGACCCATTTTATACGCTACAAAGAACACGCCTTTTGCAATGGTTCTTTTTTACATTGGGGCTGGGGATGGTTGCTTGCTTATTTTCAGCATTTCTGTCAATAGTTTTTTTTTGGTGTTTTTCTCGAATCTGGAGAACTAGAAAAACGCAATCCCTTTGGAATATTGTTCATGCCATTGACAGAACTAAGGAACAGCACCAACGCAAAGTTTACATTTATCATCATTTTCAGGCTCTATGAAATCTGCTCTTCGAAAGTGTCTACTGCAAAATCGACTCTAGGTACTTAAGTTTTCTGTGGATATTCCAAAAACAATTTATCTAATTTTTCGGAAATTTTGAAAATAAATATTCCGCGCATAAAGCTTAAGTTACAACCACTGACATTACAACATATGGACCGGCCCTGGCCGTATCCTCGCATAGCTCTCGCGTGCAGCCAACATTAGTAAGAGAGGTCAGAGAGAGAGATGGAGCTATTTACGGCAAAAACTCTGTTGAATACATAGAGTTTAAATGATAATGTAGCGTTTTAATTAAATTTAGCCATAATTCTTAAGAGATTGTAGGAATAGGATATTTTTAAGACAATAATGTAAATTGTTGTATAAATATTTTTTTAAACGTTTTATTGGCCGTAATAATAATATTACAGTTAATTAACTACACTTCAGCCGGAAACTAGGTATCTTTTACTGCGTTGTTTTTATTAAAACAAAGTTTTTGAAACAAATATTTTTATTTAAGGGCCGTTATTATTACATAACATCTGTTTACAATTAACAAAAGAACATTTTTGGTTTAAAATTTTAAAAAATATATACCTCTGATGAAGAATAAAAGTGCAATGTCAAAGCAAAGGTTCTTAGCTCGGGAGTAAATTTTACACATCCACCCTTTTTGATTTTTTTAAATAATTTCTTTTGCTGTTCTAATTCGGTAATGCTGTCCTATTTACGAAAAAATAAAAAAAAAAAAACAACATTAAAAATACACCAACTGCTAGTCATGCAAAACCTTGGGATATCTTACCAAAAATAGGTATAATTGATATGTGATGGGCTACATGCTCGGTGAAATGGATATTCCATAGTAGAGAAAAAAAAAGCGGTACTTTTATGACGAGTTTGCAGGTTTACCAATTACAGCCAGTTCATAAGAAATTCCTTGGTAGTGGGAATTTATACGATAAGTATTGTTCTTGAGGAAACTGCGGCTTTTTAAAATTACCAGGTGCATCAGAATACACCGGTCATTGTTCAAAAAGAAATTCTGCTAAACTGCTTGTGGATGCAGGGGCAGATATAACGTGTTTTAAGCGCCAGGGGGTAGTTTTAGATTCATGTTTCTACAAAGTGGTTCTACTACCATCTAGATATTTACAAATTACCCACCTGCAATACCATTAGCTGAGATGATGTTATTTTTTGTTTTTTCTTTAACACATTAAGTAAGTCATTAAGGCTTTTAATTTTATTTTCTTGTCTTCTAAGTCGGCACTGGTAGTATTTACTAATATTTCTATGTTTGTCGACAGTCTCATGGGCAACCTTCCAGAACCTGGTTCTTTTTACTCTGCAATTTATATCAGATTCTTCAAAATCACCAAAAAAACAGGGATCCCGTTTGTTTCTTTTCCTACAAAATTAAAAACATATTTTTGCAAACCAAGTATTTCTTCCCGACTTCACCTTTTATTTGAAATATTTAATGAAAATGATATTTCGAGTTCTTTCTCAACTTTTTCAGAGACATGAAGCGTATCCGAGGACTTATCAGAGGGTTCATTAGAGGTTTCATGGGAGGACTCCTTAAAAACAACATTGACCATTTTACCTTGATCTATTAACAACATATAATATAAATTTTTATAACTTCTTTAAAGTAGGTAATTAAACTTACCGATTTCCGAGTTAATTTCAATAGCGCTGACTCTTTTTAAAATTCTTCTTTTTTGAGTTTCTTTTTGTAGGTAAATGGGAAAATCAAAGACTGAAGGAACAGTCTTTTTTTTTAAGCACTTTATTTTCATGTGCATTTAATATGTAATCACTTTCTAAAAAGTGCTTTTCACAAACAAATCCACGTTTTGGGTTATACCTAATTCATTCTTTTTAGAGCCTGCAACCATGCCTTTCTTAGCTCAGTATCTTTTGTAGGTATACTGAAATAGGTAATAAATACCAAGATAAATAAAATAGAAACCATATTATTATTATAGTGCAATAACAATATAATAACAACCAACACCTACCTGTGAAATTTCAATTTTACGTCCTTTTGCCATCTCATTTTACAATTATATGCCGCACAGGAGTGAACCATATTGATATTTTATAGTTTTTATACAAATATAACAACACAAATCTCTTAATGTTACAAGACTAGCCACAAAGAAAAATAAACAGGAATTATTATCCTATAAACACAACGTTATACATTTCTTTCTTGCCGTAATTAGCTCTGTCACTCTCTCGCTTTCTCTCTCGCACTGCGCTGGAGTCAATAAATTGCCGCGAAGCCCGGTTCATATGTTGTAATGTCAGTGGTTACAACCCAATTTCGATACCTACCTACCGATGAGATGATCGGAATCTTTTATATACACAAGATAAGACAAACATCCCTCTTAATCGGTTATAACATTATCAATTAATTTTTATTATCTGTCAATATTATTTTTCAGTTTTGAGCGGGTTTTTGGGATTTGGTCCCACTCTTCGTTACTTTCAAAATCGCCCTCATGCCAAATGATAGAAAATGGTATTTAACCAACAAGTGATTCCACTATTGCACTATATGAGATCATTGCGTTTTTTAAGTTAGATCCAATCTTTAATTTCTTTTCTTTCCTCGTTTAACTGTTCGGCTAGTCATCATTAGATAAGTCTTGGATTCGGAAATAATTCTTTAAATAATTGACCCGTTCAAGTTGGTACTTACATTGATTAAATTTGGAAGGTTGCTTTAACGAAATTAATCGGGTCTTGGTAAAAACTAGTCTTTTGATAATTTATATGTACTGTCTGGTAGAGAATGAATGTGAGAGCTTATAATCAGTTCATTTTGCGACACATCTGTCCATCTGAAGTAATTCGTTACGACTGTATTAAAAGATTCATTTAAAAATTTTCAACCATTTTCCAGAAGTTTTATATGGCGTTGCAGCTTTCAGACTAGTAACCTGGGCTGTTTCGCAGTGGCGGTAATCGCAGTATCGTCAGCAAGCAGATAAAGTTGTATTCAGCTGGAGAAATGGCTTTCGTTTTGGAAAATTCGTTTGAATCCTTCCAAAACGAAAGTCATCCTTTTCTCAAAGAGTCGCGTTGGACGCCCAGAAATGAGGCTCAGGTCGGCAGGGTTCAAGTGAATTGGTGTCAGGAAGTCAAGTTCCTGGGACTTATCTTCGATCAAAGTCTGAACTGGAGGGCTAAATTCAATAAATAGAATCAAGTTAGCATTGCGTTAATTAAGCTCAATCTACCCCTTGCTTCACAGACGGAGTAGACTTAGTAACAGAACCTTAACATCTACAACTAGGTCTTGGTCAGGCTAGTTCTGCAACAAAAGTAAGTCCGAACAGAGTAAGTTCCAGGTAGTGCAGAACAGGGCACTGAAACTAATTGCAAGTGTCTCGAGGTACACGAAGAACCGTGTTCTATATAACGATTTTAAAATTCCTACTTTAAATTAATTTACGGACTACTACAGACGAACAGACGTATCGTCTAATGTACTAATAACCTCACTCACAAGAAGTAGACCAGATGTTACCTATAAACTACCTAAAGAATGGCTCTTCGACCGCAATCAGCAGTAGAGAGGCACTATATTAAAGGAACAAAAGACACACTCACAGTCTAGAATGGACGCAAACCAAGGCGCCAACCTACGCAGCTCGATTTTCAGAATAAACACACACACACGACACTCAACGATTCAAGCCATCGTCAATTCAATCAGAATTCTTATGCGAAAAGACCCAAACAGTCATCGATGAAGCAAACGAACTCAAACGTATCCCCTCACTTAAACACCGCTTGAAGAACCCCTAAGACGCTAATTTTAGTGGAACAACTCTTTTATCATACGTTCCTGTACTCCTTATTTTCAATTGATCCACGGCCTGGGCGAAACAACGCAGTGGGATAGGGAACGCTCAATCCATGTACTATAGTATGATCCAAGACATAAATTGTTTCCTTTTCTGAGAATGATATTATAGTAAATCGAGTCTAAAACTACCGATGGGTTATCCGTAGCATTAGAAAGTGTAGTACGATTTTTTCACGTAACAAAACAACAACGCCTGATGGGTGTGCACGATTAACGAATCTTAAAACCCACACGCAAGAAACCACCAAGTCGTGAAATGTTAAGCAGGTAAATAATATGGGAAAATTACTTGAATCACTGTCCTTATTTTTTTTTTCTGTTTTAAATCGATATACATACCGAATGATGATATAAAGGGAGTTTTTTAGTGAGTGTCTCATATTTCACAGGTCAATCCTTAATTATTTCTAAGATAAAAAGTTCATATAAAGAGGTGGTCAAAAATGCCTTGTTTGCAAAATACATACAAATTTTATTTTTATTTTCATTTTTTAGATCTATCTCTCTCATTTTTTAAGAAAAGCGAACGAAATTTGGTATACTCAATAATCTACAACACAGCCTTATTACTGTTTAATATGATCTACAGAGCGATGATTTTTTCGCGACCATGACACGTCTGTGCCACGTCAGCATAAGCATAATTAAGAAAAGCCAAAAAGTCAAGTTAAATGTCTTTTTGCGTACAGTGCTGCGTGAGCAGGGACGTAGTGGCTTAGCCAGTTGGGGGCCAGAGGAGGCGACTGTTACGTTACCACTACATGTTTAGCCGATAGAAGAAAAGAGCTACTTCTTTTCATGTAAAAGGTTTGGCGCCCATACATTTTTTTAGTTTAAGGGTAATTTCAAAGAGCTGCTGTATAATATCATTTGGGACATGTTTGAACCAATCTATGATGAGGATCAGCAGATCCATATCGAAATGTTGTATGCTAAAAAGTCAGCATTTATTAAATACTTTGATAAAATTTCAACAACCGTATAGAAAGTAGAAATGCAAATAATCGGTCATCGTACGAAGATTACTTCAAGACAGGTAGTATAATGTATTTCGGCAAGTTACATCTGGCGTTACAGAATAGGAAATATTGAGTCCACAGTTTGGTCCTTTTTCATTCAGCTATATATTTAGAGCGATGTACTATCACAGCGCTATAAAGCGAAGTTACAGAATAGCACCATAAGTTTTTAATGTACAGGGACATTTTTTTTAAATATCTCACCCGATTGGCGATTTTCCTGCTGACTATATTAAAAAACAAATTACATATTTCTCAGTAATTTTCGACAAGGAAGCCAAAAAATATATAGGTTTACAAATTTGACTGATACGACGCCATTTTGATTTTTTTTTAAATGGCAACCCTCATCAATAACCAGACGGTTGAATTGCATTTGGCGATCCGATTACAAAACCATATAGTTGTTGACATTTATTTTCAGCAGTCTCGAAGATAGGGGGGGGGGGGGGGTTCTAAATTGTCTTTTAATAAATAGACCTTTTAGGCTGAAAACCCCAATTTTTTTTGCCGTCATATAATTTTCCGTGACCAAACTATTTACGCTACAATCAAATACGACAGAAGTCAAAAAGTAGCAGATACGACGTCATTTTGAATATTTTTAAATGGCAACTCTCATAAATGACCACACGAGTAAATTGCATTTGGCGATCAGATTTCAAAACTATATAGTTGTTGACATTTATTTTTAGCCGTTTTGGAGATACGGGTGTTTCTAAACTGCCTTTTAGAAAATAGACCTTTTAAGCTGAAAACCCCAATTATTTCTGGATTAACATAATTTCCCGTGACCAAGCTATTTACGCTATAATCAAATCCGACAGATGTATTTATTAAAAGGGTGAGACACTTAAAAGACAAGGTTTTCAGCTGAAAAGGTCTATTTATTAAAGGAGTGAGATACTTAAAAGACAAAATCGATAAAGGCAATTTAGGAACCCCCATATTTCCGAAACGGCTGAAAATAAATATCAACAACTATATTATTATGTTTTTGAAATCGGATCGTGAAGTGCAATTCACTCGTCTGCTAATTTATTAGGATTGCCATTAAAAAAAATTCAAAATAGCGTCGTATCTGTCATTTTTTGACATCTGTCGTATTTCGTTATAGCGTAAATAGCTTGGTCACGGGAAATTACGTTACTATGAAACCAATTGGGGTTTTCAGCTCAAAAGGTCTATTTATTAAAGGGGTGAGACACAAAAAGACAAAATTGATGAAGGCAATGTGAGAACCCCCGTATTTCCGAAACGGCTGAAAACAAATATCAACAACTATAAGTTTTTGAAATTGGATCGCGAAATGCAATTCACTCATGTTGTTATATATATATTATATATCTGAATGTCGACTATCGACATAATAATTTTAATTTGAACGCATTTCTTTAAAGGAAAATTTTATTATGGTGTTTTTATTAAAAATAATAATGGTCCTAGAAAACAGAAAACGCCCCCCCCCCCAAATTGCTGGCTACACCACTGCAGGGACGAAGTAAAAAAATTTGGTACTTTGGTAGTGATTTTTAAAATAAATGAAATTTAATGCTGCTTTTAAGTTTAAGTTAAAATTGGCATTTGATTCCTGCATAAACTGTAAGTTTTAATTAAAAGTGATTAATTCTTTGGTGAAATAGCAAAAATCGTAAGAATTGGCATTTGATTCCTGCACTCGTAATTTCGCGATTAATCGTTACCACATTTTATGCAGGGTGCGTAGAAATTCAAGGTATTAAACAGGTGCCCAAAATACAAAATTTTAAGAACCGCTGGGTTATAGCATGAGCAGGCTCGTTCCTAGGTTAGCTGCTGGCCTTGTGCGAGAATAATTTAGCCCCCCGCTCCTTATGCCGTATGAATTAATTAAAATTTCTCTGAAGTATTTTTACCTTAAATGAAATAACGAATTACAGGAAATATAATAAATTCAGTTTATTTTTTAATTTTACAACCTAACATAATAATTATTAATTTATTCATATAATAACCAAATGAATACGTTACTTATATTTAATACATACACATACCTATTAATATACTTAATAAGCCAGTCAAAAAGCTTAAATAATCTTTCCTTTTCTTGCCTTTTTTAATGCAAATTCTGTTGTAATATCAGATACATCTATATCTTCCGAAATGTCCTTTTCGATACTAATAAATAGAAAGCCTTTTTTGTCTCGTTGTTGATCTCAAATAGTTTTTTATTATTTTAAGTTTTGAAAAGCTTCTTTACCCGCTAGCCACAGTCACACAATCACTAAATTTGGAAATAGATAGATTAGGTTATTTCTATAAAGAGGTATTAAATCACATTTAACGCGTTTATTTCAGGGGAAATATAGGGTGCAATCCTCATAAGGCACTCTCATTTGGCACTTTACAGAACTTTGCTTTGTTTCTATATTTTAATTTAAATATAACATTATTCTATATTTCGTTCTAAGAGCACAATCAGACTGACTTGAAAGTTGAATTTGTACGTAGCATCGGCGTCAGGTGTCAATTCCTAGAATTTCACACTACTTGTTGCCGCCTGTCCTTTCGGTTACACGGGTTTAGGTATTTTTACCCGGGGCCGTGTAAAAAAAAACGATTAAAAAATAAGTTTTACACTCAATGTGGTAAAATAACCTTCTAGCGGAGCTTATTTACACGCTAATATGGTGTCATTAATTTTCATTGTATTTAATTTTCCTGATAGAGTGTAAAATGAAATAAATAACACCCATTCAACAAAATTAACGTTTTAGAGAGTTAAATTCATAGGCAAATTTAATACAACAACTTTGGTCCCATATGAGTGTAAAAATGTGGTAAATTATGTTGATTCGGGTGTTAACATTAACACTCATTTTTTTTACCACTCCTGAAATGATTTTTACCAGGTGGATATTTTTTACTGTGTACATTCAACCCACACACCCTTCCAGACTTACATCAGCACACCCCCGAGTATCTAAGCAATTATTTGCTCGTAAGCACCCCTAAGAAGGGTGTTTTTGACATTTTAGGGCTATTTTATAAAATGTATTTATTGCCACAAAGAATTAGACTAAAAACTGCAAGATGCAGGCACTGACGAACCATATGATACTGCTAATTCCGGAAACATTATTCAAATTATTGTTTAATACGTTTCCAAGGCTGCACACATTTAAAAATTATAAAACGACTACGATGTAAAATTACATTTAACATGCAGCATAAAACAACTAACAAACATTTCGAAATTCCCTGGTCTGGACAGGAAAGACATTTATACACATTTAAAAAAATTTTTTTAAAAATTTGTTTAGTTTGGTTGTAAAGAATATGATAAAGCTAGGTTACCACGAAACGTTTTTTCAATTTTTATAATAGTTTATGCAATAAAAAATGTGTACGTCGGTCCTAGGTCATTTTTTAAAAAAGTGACAACGCATCACCGTACATTTATATGTACCTATATACCATTCCAAATTTGAAATTCATTGGACTATAAATGAAGTCACAATTAACTTTGGGCTGTGTAAAGCCTGTCCACAGATATAAGAAAGTTATATTTTGCCTTTGAATGGGATTATCCAAGGGTGGCCATAAACAAACAATGAATGAATGAATAAATGCAGGTAAATTATAGTCCGTACTTAAAAATGTCTTAAAGTAAACTGCAAATCCGGAAGACGTAATTTCATTATTAAAGTAATAGTTTGGTGAATTTAAACCGATTTTTACTTGATTCAAAAGGAGAGGGTTAATCTCATAAATCAAATTATGTTGTAAAGACTGTATATATAGCCACTCTAGTTAGTTTTAAGCTTAGTAATTATTCTTACTTCGTGTGTAATACAACGTTTGTTTAATCGTGTGTGAGTCATGGAAAGTATGTGCAAGCCCAATGTATCTCAGGAGATAACCCCGTCGAAAAGCAGAAAATACTTTTCTGTGGAAACTAAGGAAGTTATAAACAATGTTTATTCAACTCTCATTGAACGTGCGCTCAGCAAGCAAGCAGCGTTAGAAGAAACGGCCACATTATTAACAAAAACTCCAACATCAACTGTATGAAAAATTGTGAATAATCCCATTTTAGCGAGGAAAAAAAGAACCGATACTGGCATTTTTTCGAAAGTAGATGGAAGTGATCCAAGTACTAATTTAGAACATGTGTTTGAACTATATAAAAATAACCTACTTAAAAAAGCTTTAGAATTTACCGAGATGGGTAGCGGGTGGGCCCTGTCTCAACTTTTATTCCTAGAACTTAATATTAATAAATATTCAGGAGTGGGGTAGTCAGAGTGTAGTCGATAATTTGCTTGGGCGGTTTCAGTACTTATTTAGTCATGGGTGAATACGTTGTTGAAGAAGATTCAAGAAGTTTGTCTCCTTGGAGATATCTTGATAGTATGATATTAAGAAGTAGAGAAGACATTAAGAATGAGAAAAAGCTGTTGAACGAGGTGCATTATTCCGCTGGAAATTATAAGATAATCGTGGGCCTTAGTGTAGCTAGAGGAATGGTGCCGAGTGTGAAGTTAATAAATACTGTTTTAAATTTACCTGAGGAAAAAGTTGCAGCATCACTAGCCAATTTCGAGTGGCATGAGTTTCTCGAAATCGCGTCCAAAATGGTTGAAGATGATACAGTATTAAGAATTGATTCTGAAACTGAAAATTTTACAGTGTCGTCCGTTACGTTGTTGAGTGAAAAAATAATAAATCTTGTGTGTAATAATACAACGTTATGTTTCTGTTCTTATGACATAACCTCATTTGTTAGTATAAGTCACATTATTAATTATTATAGAGTGAACCTGATAAAAAATTTAGATTTTATGTCATTTTATGATAACTTTTTAAATTATATGAATATTAATGAAGACATCCAAGGAAACTTTTTTGAGATTATTAAAAATATTTGTAGTTTAAACATGTCTGAACAAGCTATTTACATGTTGGAACTAATACACTTTAATCCCAAGAAGGTACTAGATGACTTTGATAGAATACAAATGTGTAATATTTGATGATAATAAATGTATATTAACCCGTTTTATTGGTTTTACTTCATAGTATTCTTACAACACCTTAGATAGCAACATCTTCTAAAATGTGTGGAGATGACGGTTATAGTTTGCTTCGTAATTTTGAAGATAGGCTAATTACGTTCGCCAATTGGCCTAGCAAGCTCAATCCTGAAGAGTTGGCAAGTGCAGGGTTTTATTACACTGAGAGATTGGATATTGTCAGGTGTTCATTTTGTCATTATGACTTTGATAGTTGGTATGTGGGAGATGATCCTTTGAAAGATCATTATAAGAATGTCAAGCATTGTGAGCTAGCTAAAGTCTTATGGAGATGCCGCCAATTGAGAAAAAATAAACCGATAAAGTGTACAAAAGAGAAGAAAAACAAGAGTTTCTCATATACCGACGCCATCTGTATGCTAGTAATATTTATAATTTTAATGGGCGTCTGGTACCAATCTCGTGAAGTAATAAAGGTTTTAGGGAATGGAATTTAGATCATTCTGCCTACAGTCATGGCGGCGTTAAGTTCATCCTATATTCTCTTGACTGCCTTAGTACAAAATGTGTTTTACGTTTACGCTCCGTATAATGTATTGAATGCATCGGTAATGTTGGGAGCCCCACCCTTTTCTACAAACAACGCATGGCTTTAAATGACATATGAACAAATTGATAATAGACATACGGCTGCTTTTAAATCAAACGCTTCAACAGTTGGTGATTTACGATATAAGGTTAGGTTTCAGTTTAGAGACCTGACTTTTGGCGAAACCGAGTGGAGGACGCTAATAAACCAAAATGCTTCTCACAATTCTCCAATAGTGGATGGATATGCTGAAACACATGGTGTGCTTAGTTTAATTGTATTTATATGTGTATCTTGTACCATTTTACTAATTAATCTATTGCATACTTTATTAAGTCGAGGTATAGATAAATAAATAATTTTCTATAATTTTGATGTCTTTTCTTTTATTTAATATATAGCCCATATCCGCGAAACAATTTTTTTTCTCGCGCATGCGGACTGTTAACTTTGGTTCTATTTACTCAATCAACCCCGTTCCTTTTCTAAACAACTTATGACGTCACCCTAAACACGTAGCATGTATTTGCAATCTTTCGCCCCCTGCCGTTAGGGCATTAGCTATACTAACTTTGGCCCTATTGACCCGATCAACCCCGTTCTTTTTGTAAACGACTCATGACGTCACCCTAAACACGTGACATACATCAGCTGTCAATTTTGACATTTGACAGGTGACATCTGACAGTTCTTAATTGACAGGTGACAGGTGTCATTTTCGAGTCATACGCAAGAACCCATTTCATAGACCCCAACTACGCATGCGCAATATCCTAGGCCCATTGGTTCCGGAGATATGACTCATAGAAATTGCTCCGAAAATTAACATTGGAGCACCCTATGATGATGAACCGGCCAACTATCACTACTAAGATATAATACGGCGTAAAATTTACAAGTTATACGAGGAACAAAGCGTGCCTACATTGGATAATTTAATTAAGAGGATTAAAAAAGATGAAACCGGCGTGGCAGAACAACGTTATGGAAGTGTATCCAACACATGGGTTTTAGATTTAAAAAAGTTAACAAAAGACAAGTTTTAATGGAATCCAGTAGAAAACTGAAATCTGCCATTCGGCGTAATACTATTTGCCCTACTATTAACTCCAGTGTACTTGAGCTTATAGAAACTGAAGTTTTTAACATCCCTTTACAAAGTTGGGCAAATTCTGTTACACATGTTGAAAAAATAAAAAAATCCTATATCCATATAAACAATATGTCACAAATAATAATTAGAACAGATGATAATAATAACGATATATTAAGTGAATAATTATTATAAGTACCGAATAATTTGTATATTTTTGTAATAATAAATATAATTTTTAATAATAAAATAACTTGTAATTTCACATTTAAACATATATAAAATATTATTTAATGTCTTACTTATTTTTATTACAAACCGTGATTAAATTCTAAGCAAAATACGGGTCTTTTCTAATAGGGATCAGTTAGTCACTTTCTTATATCTCTGAACAGACTGTTTTACCGTCCACAACCGTAGCCCTTAATGTAAGAATTCATATAGTATTTTAGTGTTTTTATCAAAAATTATCGTTTGGAGAGACGAAGAAATTATTATTTGTTTTTTTTAGTTCGTCGTTGGATTCTTCAGCTTTCTGATCCTCCTGTGCTGTGAGGGAGCTACAGCTGGTTTTAGGGCAGCCCTGGTGCCAATTCATGCTTCCTTCGGTCTTACAACTTTTATGTTGGCCATTGCAGCGGCTGTATCTGGATTAACAGAAAAGGCTTTGTTCTCATTAGGGTATGTATTAGATAGAAATAGGCGACTTAAATTATTAACAGTGGGTGCCCTTTTGTTGAGAAAAGTTGTATTAAAAAATAATTGGTCTGAAAATATTTATTTTGTGCATTTTTATTATTGGCATCTTACTACCAATTAAACATACTTTTGATATAATACTATTTGTACTATATCTAGTGCATGTACGGGGATCTTGAAAACTAAAGAAGATAGGGAAACCCTTAAATGGGAAAAGTTTTAGACGAATTTATTTGCAACTTAAAGCCGCTTAGTACGCGATTCTAGCATTTTTGTTTTTGAAATATTAAAAAAAAATATAAACAGTTGCATTTTCCAAAATATGCTGTAGCTTTTTTATTTTTAACTATTTTGACAATTTGTAAAAACATTTTTGAAGTAAATTTCAATTCTGCAATTGGATTTTGAACACGGCGTTTCAGTTATTTTATATCATCATCAAGTTAATTTTTTCTTATAGAAGCCATATTGTCTTTTGTACTTAAAAGGTAGCTATTGATGTCAGCTTTACAACGATGTATCACTTATTGGTAAATAAATGAAATTGACTTAAAAATACAAGATTGACAAGAGCACTAGAACTCCCCAAACTTACCAATTAAAATTTTACATTTTATAATACTCACAAAACACTGCCTGCATTGATCAATCAAGAATTCCACACTAATCTATGAATCAAAAATAAACTCCAGTAGCGTATAACCACTACTATACCTGCCGTTTGAAAATGAAACAAAAAGATTACTTGTGCTGACCTCTGTCTTTATTTGCGTTGGCCAAACATAAATTGTTAACTGTATTTCCATAGGTTGCGTGGTTCAAAATATGTCACTTGAAATAAAAGGCTTTTTCTCACACAAAACATATTTATTTACTTCTGTTATATCTGTTACTCACCGTCACATGTGATCTGCGTGGCAGCAAATACGGTTTTACTGTTACATCTTAGTATCATAACTACTTACTTCGGTAAATCAGCTACACATTCTACTTCACTATTTACAAACTATAATATCGTAATACAATACTACTTCTTAAACCTTCGAAAACTTATCGCAACTTCACGACTTGCCGACTGCTTTTTACAATAGATAAACTGAACTCGAGTTGGGATGTAGTAATCACATTATCACACCTTTGGAATGTACCTCCGCGAATTTACCAACTTATTTCATGGCTTGTATACCATAAAATTAACTAAACCCGCGCAAAACTGCCGCGAGGAGACCGTCTGCTTCACACGAAGGCTGCTACATATCTATCTTCTGCTTCCAGTCACGTAGGCTAAATGTAGCTATGAAACTGAATTCAATAATCTCGAGCCCCTATCCGTTTTCCGGTCTAGAGCTTTTGAGAACGTCGAAAAGGGACGCTGTTTCAAGTATATCTAGTTGCCTACCAATAAAACCTTTCTCTACCGCGGTTGTACGACTCAACTAAGACATATATATCTGTTTCACACTCTGCTTTTGGTCATGTACGCTTGCTTTACTTCGGCTGATATTCTCGGAAATTAGTCTTGGCGTTGTAGTCGGCGTATATTCTCGGAAAGATTGTAGACAGCAACGTTGCCGTTCTTTCTATATTGATACTTGTCTTTATTATTGAATTATGCACTAGATAACTGAACCTTTCCCCAACAACTTGTCAAAACGAATAAAAGTAAGTTTTTATTATTATTAATAATGACGATTTATTTCTGTATTTGGAATTTTTTAAAAAATTACATTGCGTCTCTCTCGCAAAGAAAAATTTGATTTGCTGAATGTTACATTCATTGCAATAGATATACAAATCTTGCATTAGATAGATATTTTGAAAATTAATCTGAAATACAACAGCCAAGTATGCCTAGGACTTTTTCCAAAAATTGTTATGAACCTTAAAAACTATCGAAGTATTGAACAACCACGGCCCAAGAATTACGATAAAGAAGATAGTAACGAGCGTAACGAAAATGTGAGGTAATATTTTGATGCCGCAAAGAGTCCTTAAAAAAAATAAGTATCGACCGTAAAAGCCAACTATAGTTCTGCGTTTACGAGGAAACGGATTATCCAAGAAGAATCCAATTTTCAAATTGGTATGTGAACTAATGCGAGCAAAATTCTGATTGCAGTCGTCTTGTAATTTGGACCGACGAAACACATTTTACCAACTGCAACGTGTTTAATAGATCCAACCATCATTTTTGGGCTACAGAAAACCCTCACCAATTTGTTCAACGAAGACTGCAAACCCGATTCGGCTTTGCAGAATGGTGTACTACAGTGGCGCAACCAGAAAATAAGCTCGGAGGGGGCTGGGGAAAAAAATAGCGCCGCAGGCGAAAAATTTTTGGTTGCCACGCCCTTTTTTCAATGATGATGCTTGGTTTTCAAGGGAGAAGATTAAAAAACACAACAGAAAATCACAAAAACAGCCAGACTCGTTTCAATTTTTGCGTAATTTTACCTGTCTTAGGTAGTGATGAGATATTTTTCTTGTAAACAGGTAGTTAGACGACACGAGCTATGCTCGCTCGGGGGGGGGGGGGGGCTGCAGCCAACAACTCCTAAAGAACAAGGACACCGCGCTGATTTGTGACGTCATGAGCCGTGGTCATACGAATAAACGGATACAATATAATATTATATACTTTTTGTTGGATTTAAGATGGTAGGTGGCTTCTAGATTTACCTATGCACGTTAGACCATCGTGAATTAAATATTTAAGCCTTTATTTATGCAAATTATGCGTTAACATGGCTAAAATCGAGGCTAAATAATGACACAAAATTTCAATAGCCCTGTGTCCTTGTTCTTTAGGAGTTGTTGCTGCAGCCCGGTAGCCGCCCCCCCTTGGTTGCGCCACTGGTGTACTATGTATGGTAAGTAATGTCACCTAGCTTACTAAATACATAGCAGGTATTAAGTCAACTTATCGGACCATTCTTTTATAATCACACGTTGAATGACCAAAGATACTTGGAACTGTTAGAAGGTCAAATTACCGGCAATTAAAGCAAGAGTTCCTCAAGATCAACTAAATAATGTTTGGTTTCAACAAGACGGTTGTCCCGCACATAATGTTCGGGAAGTCCAAACTCTCTTTAGACATACATATATAGATACAGATTTTTATTTATGGGGATATGTAAAAAATAAAGTCTATGAGTTTGAACCCCCCTGAAATTGTACAGGGTGTGTCCAGTTTTCGATGGTTTTACGGGGTATCTCCGTTATTAGTAAAGATAGAAGGATACGGTTTTCGCAGCACTGTGTTACTTTTTGTGAAAGAAAAGATGCCGTAATCACAATTTTTCTAGTTCTCCTTGTTTTTGATATAGGTACGGGATGTTTTTGAAAATTTTACATTTTGGGACACCCCCATATTTAGGTTACCCTGTAGCCTATCAAAAAGAAAACAAATGTTCTTTTTGTAGTTTTTTACGTAGAATCCAGTGTACTCAGATTTTTTTTACGTTCAATAGTTTCCGAGAAAAAAAAAACTTGCTTTTTTTTTTAAATGGGTCACCCTATATATTTTTTAATGATATAATTTAGTTTATAACAAGTTTCTCAGAAATATATAATACCTTATTTTTATTTTTAATATTAAGCACAAAATTTACGTTTTATTAAGAAATATACATTTTTTTGTTTGTAGGCCATGACGGGTATTTAAAGAAGCTATTACTTGTATATAGAAATAAAGGTCTGTCTTTACCACCAAATAACTTTATTTGCCCCTCTAGGGTAGAAAACAAGGGTTATAGAAAATACATAAAATGATGAAGAATTAAAATAAATTTCTTAACGTTGTACTAGTTTCGACTTTAGGGAAAGTCATCTTCAGCAACTAATCATTTAAAAAATTTTGTTATGAAAAGTAGTTAAAACAGTTGGGAGAACAATTGGTGATTCAACAATAAAATATAATGAAATGCATGTATGATAATTACTGCAGAAGAAATATATTTTGGATTCCTTAATCTAATTCGCATATTTTTTCGATATATATCAGTAAAAATAATAACAATGCATAAATTGAGTTGTCCCCACAAGAAGAAATCCAAAACCGACAAGTCGGGTGAACTTGGTGGCCATCTTACAGGTCCATTAGTTCCAATCCAGTGGCCTGGGAAATTATTGCTTAAGTAGGCCCTAATAAAAGGGCATTGTAAGCGGGTGCTCCATCTTGTTGCAGATGCAAGTTATTGAGATTGAGATCGACTTCGGGCAAATCTTCTATTATTTCCGGCACAACATTTTCCAGAATTTCCAAATACTTATTTGCATTGAGGCTGCCTTCAAATATATTATAAATTATTTTGCTTCCTAGTATACAACATGAAACGTTAAAGCCAAACCTGTCTTGCCGTTCGAGTGGAAATATTATATTATGCTGATTTTCCTGAGACCAAAACCTCGTATTATGCCAATTAAATATACCAGCACTGGTAAAATGAGCCTCATCGGACCATATGACGGATCTTTCAAAATTATTTTCCCTGTTAATATTTTGTAAATACCAATTACAGAATTCTATACGGCGCTGTGCATCACCAGGATGTAAGTGGAATTTATATGGCTTAAAATTGTTTTTTTTTTTAGAATTATTTGAACTCTTGATTTAACTATTCCGACCGAACCTTCAATCGTTCTGCTAGTTGGAGTTGCTTTAATTGAAGCTCATCAGTCTCGCGGTTTTCCTTGTTGTAGATTTTACGCCGAGGTTTAGTAAATGAACCGTGTTCAATTAAATTTGATTTCACCTTAGAAAAATTCTTTTATCCGACTGTCGTCTTTCGAAATATCTACAAGTAATTTAAGAAATTTAATGAATCTTCATAGAGATACCACAAAAAGGCGTATATTTATCTATTGAAATACACTTCTAATGCTTCATCTGCATTTTCATTACCATGGACATAACAAACGAGCATGTCGTATTTTTCATTATTTTCATAGTTTACATTTTCTGCCATAATTAGGACAAACTGATTTTTTACTATTAATTAGATATTTTAAAACAACTTGGAGAACCTGAATACTCTGGCAGAAACTAAAGAAGATTTTAATGTGACATAAATGACTGTGTTCTTTTCTTTTTTTAAATACCCGTCATGGCCTACAAAAAAAAAGTTATATTTTTTAATAAAACGTAAGTTTCGTGCTTAATATTAAAAATAAAAATAAGAGCAAGTTTGTGTTTCTCGGAAACTATTGAACGTAGAAAAAAATCTGAGTACGTCACTGGACTCTACGTAAAAACTATATAAAGAGCATTTGTTTTCTTTCTGATAAGTTACAGGGTAACCTAAATTGGGGGGTGTTTAAAATTTCTTACGATTTTTTTAACAATTATTCATATTGCTTTTTTAGCTTTCTTTAATTTTTTTATTTTATTATTTGAAATGTTAATATGGAATTCTTAACTAACTTAACTAACTTAACTAAGAAAACTTAATAAGAAAAAATAAAATAATATATTATAATGGGACATTTGAAACAAATTTAAAATCTAATTAACCCTGCCTAAGGTGTTTTGTTCTCCTGTTTGATGTATTGCGGAAATTAATTTTCTTGTTTTTTCAAGTCAATTTCATTTTTTTAGCAATAAGTGATACATCGTTGTCAAGCTGACATCAATAGCTACCTTTTAGGTACAAAATGAAATTGCAGAACTAAAATCTACTTAAGAAGTTGCTGAAAATATATTCGTCTAAAACTTTTCCATTTAACCGTTTCTCTATTTTCTATAGGTTTCAAGATCCCAACATGTAGGCCCAATTTGGACCACACTCTGTATCCACTTACTTTAAATGAATATTTACTTGCTTAAACTTGCTTGTGAATCTGGCTGTTAGAGTTGAAGTAGTTCCTTTTGCCCTTTTTTATCTAGGGTGTATCAAAAAGATGTGTACAAAGTGCTAGCACAGGTTCTTTAGCTTAGTTCAAAAGTTGATAGGTTCCAAAGACAAGTTGCCAAAAGTTATTCTTTTTTTTTTAACTTTTTTTACAAATATTTATGTTGATAATAGCAGAATTTACCAGATATACCGTCACACACATTTTGTGCAAATTTCGCTATTATTTAGAAAAATATTCTGAAAAAAGTTTATTAAAAAAATAATAAATTCGGAAATTATTAACTTATGGACTAAGGTAAGTTGAGCTAGATCGTTATATTATAGTGTGCTAGCATTTCATACAGACCTTTTAAACACCCTGTATATCAATAAAAAAAAAGTTTGCAAGCAGTGTGTTGTTAACAAGATGACAATAGAAAATAGTTGACAATAACGACGAACTAAGTATAATCTCTTTGAAAAAAATTAACAATATAACTTAAATTTGGCGTGGCGAACCACAAATTAGTGGGCAATTAAATTTCACTTTTTATGTTTATTTTTCGTTTTCTACTCAACAATAGGATAAAATTATTTTGATATGGTCATGCTGCATGATTTAAATGAATGAATTTTTGTGCATTTTTTTAGAGATATGGTTGTTTATCTTTATTATAAGGATATTATTACAATGAATACAGGTGTTAATAGAGATATTTTGTATAATATAACTACTTTTTTTAGAACTACATATTATTATGTAAATATACATAATATGTTTGATATATCTACACCTACGTAAATAGTATTTTATAACGTCGTTTTGTGTAAGTCGTATTTAATTCGTATTTTTGTTTTTTAATTATTTTGAAATGTTCTTGTTTTAAACAGGCTGGCTTAGGCCCAATTGTATAGGTTGGGATTAACTCAGAAGTGAAGGTTAATCTAGAAGTTAGTAGTAAAATGCATTGTATAACCAGATATTACCTTCGACCCTAGGATTAACCCTCAACTCGTGGATTGGGTATGAGTTAACTCGCAATCTAGGGATAAAAATGGCATATTTTTAACATATGTTTGTTTTTAAACCTATTTTACCATTTGTTCCTATTGAATTTCGACTGCTGCGTAATGAGTGGCAAAAAAGTCGCGCATAATGCCTGTAACTTTTGAATTACCTCGTATACGAAAAAGTGATCTTTATGCAAGTTGTTCAGTAAATTATTCCCCACATTTCTATCTGCATGAATTTTTTCTGGCATTTCTGGTTTGGTTGCCATAGAGACTAACTTACTTTTTTTAAATGGACCACATGCATATGATTACATATTTGGATTCTACTGGAAAAACTCTGAATTTTTTGTATTTGAAATTTTCACCTATCTGTAAGCGTTTCCGAGATAATGACAGCTCAAAAATGGAAAAATTCCTAATTATAATTATTCCTACCTAATACCCACCAGTTAAGTCAAGCTGTTTTCATGCCAGCGACCTAAGAGGTGACAATTTTGAGTTCCTGTTTAATTTTCTGTTGTCTGATTTCTAATTTGTTTATATTATAGTTCATCTGAATGAGAAACAACGAGTTGAAATTTTAATAATGAGCGGTTACGGAAATATGAAGAGATCGCAAGATCAGGTTTGTCAACTTTTCAATGAATTATATCCAAATATTCCTCCAATAAATCAGTCAACGGTGTGTCGAGTGGTAAGGAAATTTCGAAAAACAGGCAGTGTTAGGGAAGGCGCTAGATCAGGTCGACCTAAAACAGCCACCGGGAAAGACAAAGCTTTGGGTATCATGCTCTCAATACATGAAAATCCAACACAATCGTTCAGGCCAATGGCAATAGATTTTAATGTGTCTCATTAGTCAGTGATAAATTTGTTTAAGCAGGAGAAGTTGTATCCCTACAAGATAAAGTTGGTGCACGAGTTAAACGAGGACGATTTTGATAGAAGAGCTAAATTCTGTGAGCTGATGATGAAAAGATGCAATAACGATAATAACTTTGCAACAAATAACATTTTCTCGGATGAAGCTACTTTCCATTTAAATGGCATTGTTAATACATAATTATCGGTCTACTGAGAATACTCACTGGTTCCAGGAAGGTCATACTCAGAGGTTCGGAAAAGTTAATGTTTGGGCGGGCGTAGTTGGTATACATATTGTGGGGCCCTTTTTCATAGATGGTAATTTGAATGACGAAAAATATCTGGACCTCACTGGAATCACATAATTCCTTCTTGCAGAATAGTTTTACCGGGTCTAAACAATGGCATAAACGAACAGGTGTGGTTCCAGCAAGATGGAGCACCTGCGCATTATGCGGCAAATGTTAGACAATTTCCAGGACGTTGGATAGGCAAAATAGGTTGGTGCTATTGACTGGCCAGCGCGATCCCCGGACTTAACCCCGCTGGACTTCTTTTTCTGAGGACACTTAAACAACAAAGTCTACGTTAACCGTCCAAATGACTTGGAATCTTTAAAAGTCAGAATTAGTACTGAGATTCGGGCCATTACAGAGGACTTCCTTTTAAACCTTGTAGACGGGTTCAGGGATCGACTGGTGCTCTGCTTAGCAGAAAATGATGGTCATTTTTAACACCTGATCCACTGAAAAGGTTTCACTTGTTCATTATTCCGATGTTAAGTTGTCCAATTTTCTAGGCTATTTATTTTGTCATTATAAAGTTTGTTACAATTTTAAATAAATACAAATTTGAAATACAAAAAATTCAGCGTTTCCCAGTGGAATCCAAATATGCAATCATATGCAGGGTGTTCCATTTAAAAAAAATAAGTTGGTCTCTATGGCAACCAAACCAAAAATGACAAAAAAAATTCATGCAGGTAGAAATGTGGGGAATAATTTACTGAACTTTCGTATACGAGGTAATTCAAAAGTTACAGGCATTATGCGCGACTTTTTTGCCACTCTGTATAGTAACCCTATATGGATATTTTCGATTTTGTAAATTATCTTCTCAGATGGCCAAGAAGATTTGGGGATTATTAACGTAGTTGAGAATATGCGAAGACCTCGGTTTGTTAGGTCTCGTATTGGGAATATGGACTGTTGGATAAATCTAGAATTCATTGCAAGGTTTAGAATATCAAAACCTTCTGTAGGAATGATAATCCAAGTGATTGGTCAACGCTTGCAAAGAGAAATGTGGTACCAAATCACCAAAGACATTCATGTCTTTGCAACTTACAAATCAAAAAGTATTAAATAAAACAAAAGTTTTAAAGTTAGGTTACTTTTAAGTGACATAAACATGACAATTGATAAATGAAATGTGAAAACAGAAAGCAATTTTGATATTCTCATCCTTTTGAAGTTAACAATTTTATAGATTAACTCCATCCTATACAATTGCAACAAAAGCCTTACCTTAGATTAACTTTAGGTTTAATTTAAGGGTAAATCTTCATACTAATTCTATAGTTAATTCCAACCTATACAATTGGGCCTTAAAAACAAAAAAAAAAAATTTTTTTAAACGGCATATTTTTCGACTTCTGCATTCTACTTAAATTTTGAAGTAATTTCATATACCTCATTCATAATTGATATACCCTAACCTAAACCATACAGTTTTTGATTTTTGAAGAGCTGGCAGTAGTAGAAGTCGTTTTTACTAATGTATTTATTTATAAAACATCTGTATGACAACCTGTAAGCATGTAATATTATACTTTGCACGATCAAACTAAATAGGTAGAGATACATTATCATGTTCAAACATCTAAAACATACTGTTTGTAATCAGACACAATGATTTGAAATATATATACGAAACATTCTTTAAACTGACTGAGAACAGCTTTACGATATTCATGGAATGCAGTTATATTGTTGCGAAAACCTCCATTAATTTTACTATTCGTACATACATACCGGGTGTGTAAAATAAAATAATATTTTCGTTCAATTTTTGGATTTAAAATAAATACCTGTGCATAATAATTGAATTTGTCTCCCCCGCACCCCCTCCCGCGATGCTAAGGGACATATTGTATCCATAGCAACCCTTGTCATGGCAACCATATCCGTATCACCATAGCAATCATTGTAATAGCATCCGATTTACCGTTAAACAACCATAAACTTATTATTTAGGTCATACAAAAGCTTGTTTTGAAATGTTGTGGATGTTCGTAGTAAAAGTTTTATATTCCTAATGGATTTTTTTGAATCTATAATAATTCATTAATGGTTCCGGAAACACATCTGAAGTTCTCGCTAATTGGTTGATCCAAAATATACTGAATCTTTCGATGCACAATTGTGCATAAGTACACCTGGTAAAATAAATAACACGTATACATACATACATAAGTACTTAATTACTTGTACCTACTTTGAATAGTAGTGTGCAACTTTCTTTCAGGTGTATATTTACAAAAAGTCAAGGCTGTCGTTACGTGAGAGTTCATAAATTAAAGCGCTGATAGAGTAAATGAATTACAGTTCTTCAAGTTGACTGTACTATGTATCTAACTTTTGTAATGCCTTAATTATGCCAAAGTGCGCTAAATTTAATTCAGTGGATTATGTTGAATAACAACTTATTTTTCTAGATTTCGATACACACAATGAAAGTTTTTACGTATATAACAGCAAAGAAACCTATAGCGTAGCTATAAGTTTCTTTCATAATAGTCACTAAGTTTTCAAAATAATACGAGGTAACGCTATGGCTAATATTCTTATTGTTTAGGAATTTTTTTTAACCAGATTTGAGGTTCGTCTCTTTACAAAAATTGGCAGCTAGGGCATCAAAATACAAAACAAGATAATTTTTTTAGTTTGAAATTTAGGAATTTCTTCATAACGGGTAATGCATGGCTTAGTTCAGGGATGCACAGACTTATAGGGAACAGGGACCACTCGGGAAAAATATAAGCCAAGGACGGGCCACTACAAACAATACTTATTAACACAAAAAATTTTATTTTTGAATAGTATCAAATACAATGATAAAAATAAAGAACCTTCAAAAATGCTTGTCGTAATTATGTAATCGTAAGGTAATCTAATCATTACAATGTAATATTTCATGTTTTATTATTTTGATGTATGACATTGCATTGAACTAACAAGTTTTTTTTTTATATTTGGCTCCACATTACTTGTCGCCACACGTAAAATTGCTTCCAAATTTTCGTTTGCCAGACGGTTTCGGTTTTTCGTTTTGTTTAGTTTCATCACTGAAAACGTTTGTTCACAAATATACGTCGATCAAAATAAGCTTGCGTATTTTAATGCATTTATTCGCAACTCTTTATAAGCGTTTTCATCAACGCAACGGTACAAACTTATATCTGTAGATTCGTCGAGAATAGAAAAATACTCAAAACTTCTTGATTTCGTAGCTAATTGCTCTTCTATATTAGCTGCTAATGCGGTAATTCTTCATTGAACAGTCATCCGATTTAACTGAATTTTTTCAAACTTCTTTACATTTTCCGGACAAATTTTGTTTGCGGCGATATCTAAACATTGCTTAACAAACTCACCATCTTTAAAAGGCCGACAAGTTTTCGCTATTATTCGAGATATTTCAAAGCTAACTTCAGTAGCTGTTTCAGCATCTTGAATTTGTTTTGTAAACATAGCTTGCTGGCCTATTAGTTCCCGTTGTAAAGTGGAAATTCTTTGCGTTCGATTTTCGCCAGTTAATTTGGTAAAAGTAGGATGCTGGGTTTCATAGTGCCTTTTCACATTATATTCCTTCGGAATAGAAACACTACTCTTGCATATTAAACAGAGAATTTTGTTATGCGATGAAATTAAAAAGTATTTTTCGGTCCAAATATCTTGAAACTGTCGATTTTCATCTTCAACCTTACGACTACGTTTCTTACTGGGGCCTGGTTATCCATATCAAAATTGATATTATATTGTTACGTAGGTAGAAGCCAAGTTCGAACGACGAAATATTTACCCGTCACAGATTACAGTTCTCAATCAGGATAACGTTCGCTTGTCCGTAGTTAAAATTTAACTGCCCCTGTAGCTGGCGATGCGTCGTATTTATACGAGTTACCAAACATCGAGAGCATTCCACTTTGTTCGGAGATACTACCGACGTGTTTCGCGAATCTTAAAGTAATCTAGTTGATGCGACAGATTTCTAGTCTCGTAACAATATGCTTACACCGGAGCGCGGCAAGTAGAATACTTTTAAAATTCGTTGGCAGGCCGCATAAATATCACTTTTAAAATTCGTTGGCGGGCCGCATAAATATCGACAGCGGGCCGTGGTATGTGCATCCCCGGCTTAGTTGAACATAGGAAATCCCATGTACATTTTGAGGTGGCTAAATATTGACTCTCCTGTACATTTCAGAGAAAAATTGAGTTATAATTTTTTGAAGAGGCCGCTGATATTATAAACCCATGACTGTGTCAAGTTGGAATAAATTTTAATAAGCCATTCCTAACTTATTCAATTAAATGTGATTGCAAAATGACGAAATTTTCATAGTTAAGGTAATATAGCCAACACCAGCAAATTATTATTTGGCACTGACAAAGCTGGGAACAAGAAGAGCACGAGGTGATAGATTGGCTCAGTTTTGTGTAGAAAATGACTTTTTAATAGACAACACATTTTTCAAACTACACCCAAGGAGACTACACTACACGTGGACCTCACCACAACACACACCAGGTAACATTGTCAGGAATCAGATCGACTTCAACATAACTACTCCGGCCTATAAAAAATATATAAAATTAGTAATGACTTAATATTAAAAGGCATAGCCCCAAAAAGAACATTGATCTGGAATTGCTAACTAATCCTGACATACGAAGAGATATAGGATCCAAATTAGAAAACAAGATGAAGGCAGTAGGGACTTTAGATCAGCTCCAAATAGAACAGACTTGGACGGGCATTAGAGAAATTGTCTCGGAAGTACAGGAGCAAGATATCGGATACCAAGAGGACATAAAAAGAAAAGAATGGATGACCTCCGAAATACTGGAGCTTATGGCCGAAAGGAGGAAAAATAAAACAGTACAACAAAAATATAGAGAACTCATTAAAGTCATTCGCAAAAAGTGTAGGGAAGCAAAAGAAGGATGGCTCTCTGATCAATGCACAGAAATAGAAACCCTCTAAAAACATGACATGTTCAATCTACACCGCAAAGTTAAAGAAATGACGAATAGGCGTCGGAAATCTGTTGTTGCAATCTTAAGAGACGAAAATAACGAAATAATCCTAGAAATAGAGGCTAAGCTAAGAAGGTGGAAACAATACATTGAAGTGCTGTTAAATGATAATAGGCCGGAGACTCCACCAGCTACAAACACAGAGCCAAATGAAAAAGGGCCAGAAGTAATTAAATTAATATCGGACAAGGAGGGTAGAGGATTGGACATACTAACAGCATTATTTAATGCTATCCGTACAACAGGCATCATACCATCCGATTGGCTGAAATCAACGTTCATAACTCTGCCAAAGAAATTGAACGCTTCGTCTTATGTCACACGACCTTAAAATCTTTCTAAGAATTATTCACACACGTATCTACAAAAAATTTAACCTTCAAGTGGATAGAACGCAGTTTGGGTTCAGAAATGGTTATGGCACTCGAGAAGCACTTTTTTCACTGAATGTTCTGACACAAAGGTGCAGAGATATGAATGTTAACGTGTATGCATGCTTTATCGATTACCGCATTCGACTGTGTAAAGCATGACAGGCTTATTGACATTCTCAAGGGTACGGGCATTGATGATGAGGAGATTAAAATTATCTCACAACTGTATTGGCATCAGACAGCGGAGGTTCGGATTGAGAATGAAACATCGGAATATACAGTGATAAAAAAGGGAGCCAGACTAGGCTGCATTTTGTCACCGTTATGGTTTAATATCTACTCCGAAGCTATTTTTGGAGAGGCGCTGGATAATGTTACAAAGGGCATAAAGGTGAATGGTAGCGTAATAAATAATATAAGGTATGCAGATGATACTGTTATTCTTGCGGACAAACTGGAGGATTTGCAGTTTATGATGGATCGCATAGTGAAACACAGTGAAGAGCATGGCCTGTACATCAATATACCAAAAACTAAGATGCTTGTTTTCGCAAAAACCAATATAACTGCCAAACTAACAATAAACGGAATTAATATAGAACAGGTAAGCAGCTTTAAGTATCTGGGCACAATTATTAATAACCAATGCGATCCTAAGAAAGAAATTAAATCACGAATTGAACTAGCAAGAAAAGCATTTATAGATATGAAGCAATTTTGCACAAGACCAGAACTTAGCCTACAGTTACAAGTGCGCATGATCAGATGCTACTGTAACTCCGTGCTGCTGTATGGATGTGAAGGATGGACTTTCGACCCAACTATGGAGAAAAAGCTGGAGGCCTTCGAGATGTATCTATATAGGCGCATATTAAGAATATCGTGGGTACAAAAGGTGATGAGCGAGCCAGTGCTGCCAGAATGCGAAAGTCACTCGAACTCCTGATTACTATTAAGGGAGGAAAGCGAAATACATCGGACACGTTATGAGAGGGGAAAAATATGAGCTGCTCAGACTGATTATTGAGGGCAAGATTCAGGGCAAAAGATCAATCGGAAGACGACAGAATTCTTGGTTAAAGGATCTGCATGGATGGTTCGGCTGTACTTCCACCGAAATTTTCAGAGCAGCAGGTTCTAGACTAATGATTGCCAGATGGATCGCCAACCTTCGACAGGAGACGGTGAACTAAGAAGATTGACACAGCGAAAAGTAGCGTCAGTGACAATATTTCCATTGAAGGTGCTTTAATTATAGCTAAATATGAGCTATTCCATTAAGGGAAAAGTAACTATGATTAAGTGGTATTATACAGGAAACAGTTTAAGAGCAGTGTCTGAAATGTTTGCAGTTCAATTCCCTGATAAGCATATCCCTTCCATTTCTTTAATTAAACTTATCATTAGTAAATTTGAGTCAAAGGCACTGTAATAAATAACTGTAAATGATTAACTCAGAATGTCGATAAAGCTGAAGAAAGGGATAATAGAGATATTGATTTTTTACTGCACATGGAGGAAAATAAAATGAGTATCACGAGGATTCTTGGACAATCCGTAGGAAAACATCAAACCACAGTGCACTTTAAAAAAATATAAGTATATATAAGCTACAGCAAGGTGATGAAGAACGGTGAATGGTATCCTGTTTTAAGGTAATGGAAAGAGCAAATAATAATAGGGATTTCTTGAGAAATATTTGTTTTAAGAAAATGAACATCGTCTTGTTCATACTCGGACGCAATATCCACAAAATATAAATGTTTGGGCGGGAATTGTAGGACATAACATTATTGGATCATTATTTATGGAAAGCGACCTTACAGCAGTAACCTATTTGGACTTACTACAAAATCGAATTGAACCCGCACTAGAAGAAGTTGTACGCGAAAACCAGGAGATCTGGTATCAAATGGATGATTGTTCTGCCCATAATTCTCTCATGGTTAGGGAATACTTGCAAAAAATTTTTAACGGCCCACGGCATCTAATCCTTTGGCGAGCCAGGTCTCCTGACTTTTCGCAAAACGACTTCTTTCTGTGGTATCACTTAAAAAATTTTGTTAATAAAGATGCAAAATTTGAAAACCTAGACCAGCTAAAAAACTGTATTTCGTTAGAATGTGACAGGATATTGTTTAGCTGTTAATGGAGGGTTGTTTGAACATTTAATTAATTAATGTTTTTGCGAAGATCTGTAGTCTTAGGTATGTTATGTTAAATTAAAGGCTCAGTAAGAAAAACATAATGGTGTTTTTTATTTTGAATGCGTGATTGCCATTGGTGAAACGAAAATGTGTTTTTAATGTGAAATAATCCTAATTCGTTATGTCCAGCTTTACATCAATTTATGACAATATCGCCATAGAAATTATTTGCTGGTGTTTGCTGTATTACCTTAACTATGAAAATTTCGTAATTTTGCAATTACATTTAATTGAATAAGTTAGGATTCGCTTATTAAAATTTATTCCAACTTGGAACATGGGTTTCTTGTATCGGCATCTTCAAAAAAGTATTCCACAATTTTTCTCTAATATGTACAGGGAAGCCAATATTTAGCCACCTCAAAATTTACATGGGATTTTCTATGCTCAACTAAGCTATGCATCACCCGGTGTAGGGTTTTGGAGCGAATTGGAGGGTTGATTCTACATGGTAAAATAGAGGTAAAACTGCATGTAGCAGAAAGTCGAAATCTCAATATTTTCCTAGTTATAGCCTGTCAAGGTTCAATTTGTATTCCTTATTTTTAACATTTTTCGATTATTTCTTGACTTATGCAATAAATTATTTGATCCAGAGACTCAGCTTGGCGATTTGTATCATTCTGTAATACAAATGTTACTCTACTGTGCCACCAGAGGGCATTTTACCCGAAACTATTTTTATTTTTCGCATATCTTTTTGTGACAGATATTGCAAAAATAAAGATGCCATTTAAGAGATAATAAAATACCCAACAAAAAGCTGCTCTTCATCCGAGTGAATAAACCTCGCCATGAAGTCAAAATTAGTTTGTTATCATTAAATCTGTTTCTCAAATGGGAGCAAAAAAAATTCAACAAATCGTTCAGTTAGTTCAGATTGGTTTAGTAGAATTTATAAATTTGACAATATGAATAGCCTGGCCTAGAAGATTACCAGGAAATTAAAAAATAATATTTTTTACAACTTTTCTTAATTACTTATTTCTAACTTTAGTTGATTGAATGATATATTTATGAATAATGAACACCTTGTAATTTAGTACTTAGTAGCTTTATTTTATCACCTAGAATCATCCCTTTAAGTTTCGTAAATCATTTTGTGAACACCCTGTACCCCTATACATACAGGGTGGTACATCGACTGGCGCAACATTGGAAATCCCATTCAAAATTTAAGGGTGTCATATTTATTTAAGACTATCTAAACTTTATAAATCACAATTTAACCGCCCAATACAGGTTGTCCCTGATAAGAATGCACTCTATAGGGATCTCGTAGATCATCGAACATACAGAGATGATTAAATTAGAGAAGAGTTGCGCGTTACTAAATTCTTGAAAATTGAAACGTCATGTTTTCAAATTTCAAGAACTTCGAATATTTCCGAAGATATTCGGGAAAACCCGAATTTTTGCGACATCGTTCTTATTGTTGTCTGTTTCTATTTGAAGAGATATGTGAAAATAAATTTTACATTCGTATTGTCACTTTTTATCTTCTGCAACAAGGTTTAATTACAATTTCAATCCAATGTTTCGTTTTTTCGTAACCATTTTTTAAATAGTCCAAAAATTTTATTTTACGCTTAATAATCATCAAACTCATCATCAATGCAAATGAGCACCTTATTTTTTTGTTTTTATTGTTGTATTTAAATTCTAGTTGACTTTAAAAACAATTTTTTTATTTTACATTATTTACAATACTTAATATAAGATTTATTTTTAAATGCAGAAATGTCAGACATGATGGCACATAATGAAAATAAACTAATAACAAACCATTAGGAACGTATGAATAATTTAAAAATTATAGAAGTCATCTAAAAATATTTTTATAATATAAATTATTTTTAAAAAACAATATTTAAACATAACATACCATTTAAATTCAGCATCACAAGGACTGTTCAATTTGTTTAGATCTGTTACATTGTTACAGATACCTATCAGTTTTAAATTTGGTAATTATTATTATTTGTTGTATTGTATAGTAAAATTTAAAATAATGAAACATTATTCTCACGCAGAAAAATTTAACATGATTAGTTGTTACATAGAGAGTCATAAAAATTGTGCGCAAGTAGAGATGCAATATTTTCAAAAATATCCCGAATAGCGTCAACTAAATCAACCAATTATTAGGAGGTTAGTTACAAATTTAAGAGGTCATGGCGCGTTTGACAAACCAGTTTTTTACATCGCAAAAAACAATTATGATCCTGAACAGGTTTTGCTTGCTGTACAAGAAGGTGATACTGGAGGACCTCGGACAATTGAGAAGAAACATACTGTTCGTAAATCAGTATCGCAAAAAAATACCTTCCCTATAAATTCTGCATCTGTCATGCTTTACTTCTAGGCGATTACGAGCTCAGAATGACTTTCTGCGAGAGGTTTATTAGGCAACGCGTTGAAAGCCGTAATTTTCCCAATAAAGTTCTCTGTACAGACGAAAGTTATTTTTGTAATAATAGCATCTTTATCAGAAAAAATCGTCATTATTGGTCAACACAAAATGAAAATCGAGTTCATACATCCAGACATCAAAATCGTTTTGGATTTAACACTAAATTCGGAAGTATGTGGACAATTTTTAAGAAGCGACATCGAAGATATTCTTGAACCACCTTACTCTAGCAGTAATCAATAATATGTGGTTTCAACGAGATGGCGCTTCTCCTTATAGTTCCAGAAATAATACGAAATATTTGAGAGAACGCTTTCAAAACAATTTAATTGCCACTCATGGTCCCATAAACTGGCCTCCGCGATCCCCAGATATTACACCGATAGACTTTTTGGGGGGATTCCTTGGCAGTGAAGTTTACTGCAAAACTTTTTAAAGTAATGATGAGTTAGAAGTTGCAGTTCAAGCCGCAGTAGGGAAGAACAACTCCAGAAGTATTAAATAACGTTTTGGAAGAAATTCATTACCGGTGATATTTATGTTTGGAGAATGAGGGTGGAATTTTTGAAAACGAAAAATAATTTCACACACAAACGTCTTAGAAAAACAAATTTATTAATACTCACTAATTAGATTTTTTAGATAAGCTTCTATAAGTTCTAAATTGTTCATACGTTTCTAATGGTTTGTTATTAATTTATATTTATTATGTGGCATATATCATGTTTAATATTTATGCATTTGAAATGCAATCTAATATACAGGGTGTTTAAATTTATGAAAAATAGTTCATAATATGAACATGTGGAGTTCTTGATATACAGGGTGTTAAAGTTTAAAAAAAATATCGGTTTTCTATAATTTTTTGAAATGTCCTTTTCCCGATTTTATTGAGATTTGGTACCGTTATCACAATGATAAGGGGCTTAATTAGCCCTAACTAGATTAAATTTGTTAAGTCCAGTGGCGTCCCGAGGAGCACCTTAACAAATATTATTGACCAAAAAATGCGCGCCACTGACTTTTCTAATTTTGATTTTTTTTTTCGGATTTACAAACTAATAATACAACTTTTTTGTTTCTTGAATTGTTTTCTTACCTTGCTTGGTTTTTGAGAGCTACTAAAGCTAAAATGGCCCAGATACATTTCAATTATGACCTAGCAAATGGAATTGCTGAAGAAGCTCCGCGAATTTATCAGGAACGTCATCAAAACAGAGTACTGTCATGTGGCAAAACATTTGCACAGCTCCATGCAAGTTTGATTGAGTCTGGGAGTTTTTAAACGTAGTACGGAGACTGGCAGACCTGCAACAGTAACCACGCTCAAGTTAGACGTGGCTATACTTTGAGAGATAGAAGATGATTCTTCAACCAGTATCTGGAAGGTAGCAGTGCAACTTCAAACAAGTGCCTTAACTGTTGGAGGGTTTTGCATCTTTATCAACTATACCCATACCATATTGAACGTGTGTCCGTGATTTTCAGCCAAGGTTGTTGCTGCATACAGTAGCACATAACAACAATTTTTTACCGAACATTTTATTTACTGATGAGGCCTCTTTTTCAAGAGAAGCCATTTGAATTTTCATAATGAACATTTATGGGCAGACGATAATCCTCATAAAATTAGAGAAGGTCGTTTTCAGCAACAATTTTCGGTGAATGTATGGGCAGGGATCATTGGCGACTATCTTATTGGACCATACTTTTTACCACCTCGATTAAACGAAAACTCCTATACGCAGTTTTTATCTGAAGAACTTGACGTTCTGTTAGAAGAAGTACCTCTACAAATAAAAACTAATATGTTGTTCATGCACGACGGCGCCCCAGCTCTTCTTAGCCTAGTTGCTCGGCAATACCTCGACAACACTTTTCCTAATTGCTGGATTGGACGCGCAGGTCCCCAGGGTTGACCAGTTAGCAGTCCCGACTTGAATGCTCTAGACTATTATTTATGGGGTCACCTAAAGTCTCTTGTACTAGATCAGTGATTCCCAACGTGGTCTATATCGACCGTCGGGGTCGACGACGACTTACAAGGGGTCCATATCAGCGGAAAAAAAAAATTGGGAGTCTATGAGATGTAAAAGGGGGTCCACGATAGTAGACCTCATCGGAATGTCAGTAGCAACAGATGGAGTACCTGCCATGGTTGGGCGCTATCGTGGATTTATAAGCCATTTAAAACAAAATGTACCCGGGGTTTTAGCAATACACTGCGTCATCCATCGAAAACATTTAGTCACTAAAAATCTGAGTAGTGGATTGCATGAATCTCTTCAATTAGTCATTAACGCAGTAAACCGAATCCGAAGCAACACGTTAAATACGCGGTTATTTGCGCAGTTGTGTGAAGAAAATGACGAGAACTTTCATCAATTACTCCTTCACACTGCAGTACGCTGACTGTTGAAAGGCTTATGCTTGACCAGATTTTTTGCACTTTTTGAGACTGTTTTAGAGTTTTTGGATGCGAAAGATCCAATTTTAAAGGGGAAATTTAATCAAGTGGAAACCAGACATTGCCTATTTAACATATTTGTTTGCTAAATTTAAAGAGGTTAACTTGCAGTTACCAGGTAACAGCCTAAATTTGATTAAAACAAAGTCCATTATTTCAGCGTTTCTTGGCACAATTAAGCTAATGAAGCAAAATATTGGACGGAGGGAATTTTCCCAGTTTCCCAATTTGTCACAGACAAACTGCTGAGATGACGTTTCAACCTACGTTCAACATTTAAATGCCCTCTATTCAGATTTTAAAACTAGGTTTGAGGATGTTTTGACTCTGGTAATGCCACAGTGGATAATGAATCCATACGGTGACATCAAAGAAACGGACGTTACATTACAAGAGGAACTGATCGGAATAAGCACTAACGAAGAACTTAAGGTACAGTTTAAAAACGGATAAAGTCTGTGCGTTTTAAGAAGTCCGCTAAGCCATAAAACCTCTTGAGCATTATGTCGGTGGCTCTCAAACAATAAATTATATTGAAGGTAATTTTGGATGTTGATGAATTACATTTTGTAAATAAAATAATTTAAAGTAAATAAAAAATTAGTTTAGGTAAAGAAAAATAATAATTTTTTAGCTTTTGTAGTATTCAGACAAATTAGTTTTACGAATTATTTTTTATAAAGTTTTGGTTCTAAAAAGAACCGATTTTGTAGTCTTGCGACAGAACGTACCTACTTGTAGATAGGTACTACTAAAAGTAGTCTTCCTCTGCATTTGAAATTTCACCCATGCTTTCAGACTCATCAGAATCAACATCATCGTCATCATCATCATCATTCGTAATAATTAACGGTCTTACTTCGTCTATAACCTGTTCTGTCTCATAAGATTCAAAAATAATTTTTTCTGTGTGTTCAATGCATTTCCGCCATTCTTCTTTGCCCGCTTGGCTAAGCGCCTCCTCCCATAACTTTATAACGCTAGGCTTACCGATATTTTTACAGGCATGTTTGTCATAATAGTTCTTGCTAATACCCCATACCAATTCAATTGCGTTGTAATGACAATGGTAGGGCGGCAATCTCAAAACTTGATGTCCATATTTGAGGGCTAATTCGTCAACAACATACTTTTTTTTAAATGACTGCTCTTTACACTTGCTTAAAAGTTCACTTTTTAAATATAAATTTTCATGGTTTATGTTTTTCTTTGACAACCACTCTTTTATTTCTTCCTTTTTCCAGCTGCTTGTAGGGAATTTCTCTTCGAGTCTCGTATGGTAAGAGGCATTGTCTAAAACAATTAAGGAAGGTTTTTCTAAACTTTTTAAAAGTTTTTCCTCGAATTGGTTCGAGGAAAAAATTTCAGCATCCATATTGCCGTGATAATCATCAGTTTTTTTTGTTGATGAAAATATCAAACTGGCATTTAAAACAAAACCTTCTTCATTACCAGCATGTAATATAATATACCTTTTTCCATTACTTGCACGGGTACTTGAATAACAATGCCTTGAGTCATCCTGCCAAGACGTTTTTGTTGAAGTTCCGTTTGCAAATACCCATGTTTCGTCAAGAAAAACAACTTGTCTTGACAATTCCGATTTTTTGTTGTTTAAATAATCCCTTAAAAATTGCCATCTTTTCGAAACAACATTGGACAGCTCGCAAAGCAGTTTTCTGTTGTTCGTTTTTTTATATTTGAAACCCATATGTTTTAAGATGATGGACAAACTGTTAGTTCCAATATCGCAAAGTTTTTTCTGCTTTATCTTTTCAAGAATAGCTTTGAGGGTAACATATTTCTTGGCTTTATACATATCATAAACAATATTCCTAATAGAGAGTTTTATCCCTTGGGATAAATCCAAGGTTTTTGAATGGAGCCGAACCCTTTTATATGGTCTGGCAAAACATTTGCACAGCTCCATGCAAGTTTGATTGAGACTGGGAGTTTTTAAACGTAGTACGGAGGCTGGCAGACCTGCAACAGTAACCACGCTCAAGTTAGACGAGGCTATACTTTGAGAGATAGAAGATGATTCTTTAACCAGTATCTGGAAGGTAGCAGTGCAACTTCAAGCAAGTGCATTAACTGTTGGAGGGTTTTGCATCTTTATCAACTATACCCATACCATATTGAACGTGTGTCCGTGATTTTCAGCCAAGGTTGTTGCTGCATACAGTAGCACATAACAACAATTTTTTACCGAACATTTTATTTACTGATGAGGCCTCTTTTTCAAGAGAAGCCATTTGAATTTTCATAATGAACATTTATGGGCAGACGATAATCCTCATAAAATTAGAGAAGGTCGTTTTCAGCAACAATTTTCGGTGAATGTATGGGCAGGGATCATATATCATAACATATTCCTTGGCTTTATACATATCATAAACAATATTCCTAATAGAGAGTTTTATCCCTTGGGATAAATCCAAGGTTTTTGAATGGAGTCGAACCCTTATATATACCCTTATATGGTCTGTCCAAATCCTCTTCGCTCTTTTTTCGAAGTCTTCTTAAGGTCTTCTCTGAAATGCCGCAAGCATCAGACGTTCGTTTTTGCACTGCCAAAACAGACTCTAACGGGCCCGAGTTATCTTTTTCTAAAGTAAAACAACGTTCCACTTGTAATACCAAACGGCGTTCACCTGGAGATAAATGCCTTCTAGGCGATGTGCCACCTTGCTGAACATTTTCCATAACTTTGCATTAAACATGCTTAATAACTGATTTTAATTCACACACAATGAGAAACAAACTAAAAGTGAAAAGCACAACTACTTATTTAAAATAAAGTAGAACATACCATCCCGCACTTCAGCAAATTTTAATTATTTCTTGGAAAATAGTAATTATTATGAAGATTTAATTATAATAATCCCAAAATAATGTCATTATCGGAAAAGTATATACCTGACAAAATCTTTAACATATTTAACCATCCCGCACTTGAGCAAATTTTAATTGGTTCTTGGAAAATAGCGATTATTATATAGATTTAACTATAATAATAGCAAAATAATTTAATTATCTATTTAATTATTATTTATGCTCAACGCGTAATTCTAAGATAATTTTGTTTTGAAACCTAAGATTTCGCCCAGTAATAGAATACAGTAAACCAGTGGGATGTTCGGTGTGATCAAGTATAGCGAAGGTGCGAAGATATTGTAACTTAACCGACTTACTGTTTTAAAAGCGATAACATCCCTTAATGATTTAATCCGATATCGGACTTCTTAAAACGCACAGACTTTATCAGAAGTTCTGGCTTCAAAGAGACATACCTGTTACTTATCCCGTATTATGGAATATCGCAAAAAAGTTTTTAATTGCTTTTCCATCCTCGTACCTAGTGAAAAGAAGTTTCAGCGCGGTTGCCAATCTCCTAACAAAAAAAAAAGAAATAGAATGGACATCACTAACCGAGGAGATTTGAGATTGAACATAACTAAATTGATGCCGAATGTTGAAAATTTATTATTAAAGCATCCGGTTCAGCCCTCCCACTAAAAGTATTTATTTTTTGCTTAGCCATTTTATGTAACAGATACTAATTTTTAATTTGATTCGTTTCAATTAGAATGTAATTAATACATGTATAAAACTTAACAAGTGTCTTCTTAAGTTTTTGACACTACACTTCAATACAGTTAAGGCTAAGACACAATCAAAAACTTAAGGAATAAAGAATAGGATTTAAGATTTAGGCGTTAAGGAATAAGAGTACAAGACAGAATTAAAATCTTAGTACCTAAATTTAACCAATCCGGTTACTTAAAAACGGCGCGATTTTTAAACTCTAAACTATTGTCGTAACCCCACTTTTTTGTTTACAAATACTATTTTTACAACTTTAACAAACTCGCCGTGAACTCGCCTATACTTTTAAAAAATATGGAGGGCTTGGCAAAAAAGTCCTTAACTCTTTTGAGTAGTATGTTTGCAATGTCGGCAGCGTTTTATTATTACCTTAAGAAACTGAGATCAATAAGGTGGCGCAACAGGAGATGGTGAGTTCGCCCTATTAATGTCCAAAGAGAATTCTTAGGAGACTTTAATGATAGAACGTAATCGTGAAAGTTTTGGTCATACATGACTTACATGAAACTCTTACTTTTATTAAAAACCAAAGTGAAAAACTGAAAATACAATTTTGAGGTTATTAAATTGTCAAAAGTCAAACAACAAACATGCTGACTTCTGATTGGTTGATTTCCTATTCCTTATTTCTTAAAACCAACAAATCGGTTTTTTAAATCTTAAATCTTATTCCTTAATTCCAAAAAATTCATTGTGCGTTGTTTACATAGGAGAACATATGTTCGTTCTTAAATCTTAATTCTTATATCATAAATCTTATTTCTTATTCCTTAAGTTTTTGATTGTGTCTCAGCCTTTAGAAATTTAAATCTTTAAATGAGAGTATACCAGCTCTCAAAAACACATGTGAACTTGATAAATTTGCAAAAATTCAATATTAGGTAAGCAGGGGGTCTACCCAAAGCCGAGAAACATGGCAAGTGGTCTACCAAACAAAAAAGGTTGGGAACCACTGTACTAGATGAAAACGACTTAAGAATTCGAATTATTGAAAGTTGCAATGGTGGTTAATCAATGGTGAGACATATCATTATTTAAAACAAAAAAATTATTTGTAATTTAAATGTTATTTGTATTTTTTTTGTACATGTAATAAAGTGATTTTTATTTTTTCTCTCGAAAACGAAGCAAGATACGAAAAAAATTCAAGGAACAAAAAAGTTGTATTATTAGTTGGTTAATCCGAAAAAGAATATCAACATTAGAAAAAAGTCAATGGGGCACATTTTTTTGTCAATATTATTCGTTAACGTGCTCCCCGGGACGCCATTGGACTTAAATAGTTAGGGTTAGCCCCTTATCATTATGAATAACGGTACCAAATTTCAATAAAGCCGTGAAAAGAATATTTCAGAACATTATAAAAAAACTATTTTTTTTAACTTTAACACCCTGTATATCAGAAACTCCGAACACATGTTCATATGATTTTTTCTCTTAGAATATAATAAGAAATCACCCCCTTAGGTTACGTACCGTACTTCTGAAACACCCTTTATATTAGAAGGCGGAGTTTTTTCATTAAAACTTATATTTTTTGATTTAATAAATATTTTTATTTGGTGTTATTTGCAGTTAATCTTTTTAAGTTTAACCTTACATGTTTGTTTTGTCCTTTTCACACTTTAGGGGCCGATACTCGAACTTTAGCGAAGAAGGCATTGTGATAAACACGATAGGTGTCAGCCTGATTGCCTTAGCCATAGTTGTAGGCTACATTCTGCAGAGGGACGATTTCAGATATCGGGCACACATTTTGATCCGATCAGGAGATCTCTAAAGTTTGTGTATAGAAATATTCACCGAGTGTTCAAAGATGATGTTTTTATATGTTAAAAGAAAAATTGGTTGTTAATTTTGTTAAATGAACAGGAATCCTCCCGAACGTCATCATAGTAAATGGCAATCCTAGCTAAATAAAGATAATATTTAGCTAGGTGAGGGACGTGTCCTTCGTTTTACATCATTTTTAATCATACACCTTCTCTTGTACAAAATTGTAGTTTTGCATTTATTACTAGAAGACTATAATATAAAATGCATTTAACTCGGATTGATTGAATAATGTTTTAAAAACCAACATTAATTAATAACCACTTTTTTTTTCATGTCTGCTTACGGTGAGCGACACCTAGATATTTGAGGTATTTTCCTTGATATTTTTAAAATACTCTGTAGTATTTTTATACACAGACTCTATTTATAGGTTTTTTAATATATTAATATAATATATTTTTGTATAGATAAGTTTTCCAAAACAAAATAGGAATAAATACAGTGTGGTATGTAAGAAAATCGTTTTATCTTCAAAAATATTTTTTTCTACAACTGTCGAATTTTTGACATTGATTTTGATGTGTGAAGTTTGTATTTTTGTACCTGTGCTTTGTTACAGTCCGTTCACAGATTTAAGAGAATGACTTACCGACTCGTGTTGACGCCTGTTTAAAACCAAACTGGGGTCTACACAGGCCCGCACTGAATTGTATTTCAAGCATGGATGATTTGACACAAATAACAAACAATTTTAGATAGAATATATTATAATTATATATTATAATTAATTAATGCAACTACAGTTTACTTATTTAACTCATTTTCACTATCACTATCAACACCTATTGTTATTCAAAATCTGCTGATAAACTTCTGTTCATTCCTGCTCCTCTCCTTCTTATTCTGTCCATTACAAGAAGTCGTTTCAAAGGTCGTCGGGGTCACCAATGTTATTTCCTATCTATCTTTTCTTCAAATTCGGAAAACAATACTACTTTTTGTGACATTCAATCAAATCTATATTTTTTTACTGACTTCTTTAAACAGGTAACAGGTAACAAGTAATGAAAGGTATAATTATCATCAAATCTTTCACACCTATGTTAATAATAAATATTTCTGTAATAATATTCCCAATTTGAATGAATGAATTTTCGACAGTTTTAATATGCGAAACACCATTTTTCCAGCTACTCACAGGCACTTTGTCCACTTCAGTAATAATAATATCCAGTACACTAGCAATTATAGTGGGTGATACATTATGACGTCTAACGGCAGATTTTAATTGATGCCCTATGTGTTCTATGGGATTGAATATACAGTGATACGGCGAAAGCACTGCATGCCCCTTACTTTTAGCGTAGCTGTTGCAGTAGTACTCCTTTTCTAGGCTTAGAAATTTAAGCACATCAAGTAACTCTCTTTTAGTGTAACTTTCATAAAAATATGTATCATTCTGATACATAAATTCCTGTATTGCCATTTTCGTATCTTTTGAACAAGGGTGCTTGTTTAACTGTCTACTGTGGTAACTTGCGTTGTCCATAACAACCACGCTGTTTGGAGAAACAATAGGAATTAACTTATTTACGAGTCAATCCTCAAATAACTCCGCTGTGTATGGTAATCCAAACAGGAGTAATTTATATTCTTGGCTGCTAATGAAAGTGCATTTGGTACCCAACCATCTTCGGACCCTGCATGTACTTTGGTTATTCTTTTTCCTCTGTTTGATGGTGCCTTTGTTCTACACCTGTCACTAGAATCAACCCAACCTTTTGATGGGGTATCATGGGTATCAAACTAGTTTCATCTAAGTATATAATAGGTCTGTCCTCACTTTTGTACTGAGCGATTTTTGTCAAATATTCAAATCGCCATGCCGTTGCGATTCCATGATAACTTGCCGTTTATCGACTTTTTTTAAATTTAAAGCCGATTCGCTGAAGACACTTCCACAGCGTTGTCCTACCGCAATTGATATTTGTGATATCTATCTCAAGTCTTTTCAGTAAATTATCCCCAGTGTTGGTACCGTATGCTCTTCATACATCTTATAAATTTTGCGTCGGACTAAATTCTCATCGCTGCGATCTAATTTTTTGCAAGTCTCAAAATCTTTTCTTGTTTTACTTTCGGTGATGGGTTTATTCACAATTTTCCATACTGTTTTTTCCAAAATTTTAGTCAATGTGGCTGTTTCTTCAATATATTCCATTTTACTCAACTTTTCACGTTCTATGAGAGTTGTATATACATTTTTTATAATCTCTTTAGAATCTAAAGATAAGTGTCTTCTTCCATTTTCATTTCCGCACTGTGGTTGTACCTGTACCCCCTCCGGCTGTTCTATACTAGATTCACCAATCCACGGACGCCACATATTTGGATAATCAAAGCTGCGTTTTTATTTCACGCGAAGTAATAAAATGACTGGTTTTGCAACACTGATTTGTCTACTTATTTTTCCCATTATTTAATAAGGCTTTGTAAACTAATTACGGCCAAGTACGGTCCCTACCTGGATAGTAAAATCATTATCTCTATGATCCTTGAAACAATAAAGAATTTTATGATGGGTGATAACTAAAGGCAGGTAGTTATTCTCTTAAATCTGTGAACGGACCATACCATGGTTCGATTGTAGGTCATTCTATCACCATGTGCAAAATAGCTGTTTCACATATGTCTTATATATCTTTAAAACGATTATTTTAATTTCAGATGAAATTTATATTAAAACAAGACGAGAAAAGTATTAAAAATAATTGATTATTTTACTTGAAAAGACAATTTCCAATAATTTAATCTATTTATTACCTGTACCAACACTTAACAACAGCTGCTTATATTAGTTCCTAAAGTCAAAGTAGTATAAAGTCGATATTTTGACTAGTAAGCTAGAGGTTCAATCGGCAGATCCTTCGAAGTCGGCGGCCTCGAATTGCGGACAAAACCAAGAAGACCTCTCATTTAAAAACAATGAATTGCGGACTAGGCTTAATTTTATACAACTAGGGTAAGGGTTAAATTAGGAAATAATAAATCATTGTCATTCTGCTATTTTTTATTTTAAAGAAAATTGTCAGTTCTTACAGAAATTAATTTTGAATATGTTTATTAAACAACTAAAGTGTTGATAATGTACTCTAACTAAAATTTATTTCATTTCACGTAATTATATCTAGTAATTTCTTTACGTTGATATTAACAAATTTTAGTGGTTAAAAAATCTTATCGCTTTCTCACTTTAGTATCGCGTATTCTAGGTTTCTCGGAGACAGATCAAAGTTTAATAATCGTATCTGTTTGAAACTGTGGTAATATGTTTAAAAAGTTAAATATTGTTGGATGAGAAGAATGAAAATTTTCGTTAATTTTCGAATGGAAACTTCGTTGTTCTCTGTATGCTCTCTGTCATTTCAGCTCATATTTCTGGAGGAAATCTTGCATCTTCGCCAATATAAAAATCTACCAAATAGTCAGCGAATACGCTAACATGTTCATCATTCGGCATGTCTTCCATCAAATCAAATGAGAATCAATCTCCTACTTCACTTGGATTCAAGAAAGGTACCCAAAAATATATTGTAACCATTGCCCTGTTACGCTACTTTCATGTTTGTATTCCTTCGTTAAACCAATGCTTTTCAGTTTTCTATACCATGCTTGTCCCAAGTGAAATCAGCATCCAATTATTTTTGATTCACTCCACGTTGCAACCACTGCGCTATGTATAGCTTGTTGAACGTCTGCTGTCACTAGTTTAGGCTTAAGTTGCAAATTCATTTTATTGCACCTTTCGCTGAGAAGAGTAAACGTGCATTCTTTTTTGTCTGGAAGCAAGCAAAACGCTATAGGAATGTAATGACCATTTTGCTTTATATAAATTGTGAATAATTACAGAAAATTTTTGACACAGTAGGAAAACGTGCCATCCAAATATATTTTATCGGCGTTGCATAATGCACTCGTGATAGTTTCTGTAGAAAACATAACACTTTTCTTCTTTAAATTGTTCACGAATAAAAGCTGCTTACCTTTTACTCTGTCAATTTCATGCAAAACGGCTATTATTTTACTTAGGCTTTTCGGTAATCGTGGTTGGTTTTAGCGCTTATGGAAGTAAATATTATTTCTTATGTAGTTAACATCTCTTGTTGTAATGGTTGACGTATTCCCCTTATTTTGTCTTAAAGCTGAATGTAAAATCTTTGAAGTCCGACAAATCATCTGCTGCTTTACGTTTAATACTATTCGAAATCACTTGTCGATTAATTAATTCACTGTATGGTTGCAATTCAGTACACGCCTTGAAATAACGTTATCTTCTTGAACCGTGAAAATTTTAGCAGCGCAGTTTTTGAAGGTACACGCCAAAAACCACTTTTCAATATTTTCTTGAAAGGAGATTTTGCGTTTTCGAACAATAATAAAGGTTTCCCTCGTTCATTCAAACACTGTAATAAGTATATGTAACGATAATCAAGGTAGATGTTTGCCAATTATCGGGTGGGTAGATTTCAGATGGCCCTTTCGTCTTTGGTCCGCAATGCATGGATCATTAAAAACACATTTCAAAATCTAAAAATCGTTTGTGGTTTTTCGTCCTCAATTCATGCACGACCTTCGAAGTAGATGAACAAATTTTGTTGGAAATCAGAATTTCATTTTTATTCTTTAATACCTATAAGATCTGTATAGAAGACTCTCATCCTCCATGACTCATTGTTACTATTCTCTCTATTTCTTTACATTTTTTTGACAAAATTTTAATTTAATTTGTGCGCATTTTTTCAACAACTTTGATAATACTTTGCGAAATAGACAGAAAATAAAATAATCAACGCGTACGAATGATTTTTATAGTTACAACGGAAACAACGACTACTAATTAATAAAAAATTAGTTGTTTTTTTTAATTTTATATATTTTCTTTTAATTGACACATTTTTGACAATTGTAGAAAAAATATTTGATTCTACTTGAGACTTGAGATTAAGCATCATTAAAGAACTTGCTCGTTTCTTGACCTCGGCTATCGCCTTGCGATCTCCTTATTTAATGATGCGTTTCACGCACTTGTTTCATATGAAGGGTATTTCATTAATATTGTGAACAAATTCAGGACGTGTTTCCCTGCTTAGGCTCAATTGTATAGGTTGGGATTAACTCAAAATTAGAGGCTAATCCAGGAGTTAGTAGTTTAGAATGTGCGAAGGCCTCGGGTTTGAGAATATGGACTATTGGATAGATCCAGAATTTATTACAAGGTTTAGAATATCTTGATAATTCAAGTGATTGGCCAACGCCTGCAAAGAGAAATGTGGTACCAAATCACCTAAGAAATCAAAAAATATTAAATAAAAAAAAAGTTGCAAAGTTAGGTTACTTTTAAATGACATTGACATGACAATTGACGAATGAAATATGAAAGCAGAAAGCCATTTTGATATTCCCATCCATCTGAAGTTAGCAGTTTTATGGATTAACCTCATCCTATACAATTGCAACAAAAACCTACCTTAGATTAACTTCAGGTTTAATTTGAGGATTAATCTTCATATTAATTCTATAGTTAACTGCAACCTATACAATTGGGCCTCAGAAATATGCAAGAAAGTTCCTATAAACCTGTCCGGAAATGCTTCGTTTCGGAGATACAAAGTGTTAAAGTTTTATTTCTATTTTTGTTTTTTCTAAATAATTTTTGAAATAATCTCGATAGTTGAACTAAAGTTGGGACCTAGGGGTTTCTTGAAACGCAAAATTCGAATTTGATGTTAGTATGACTCCCACTTGTAGAGGGCGCCACCTACATGTCTTTTTACTATTGTGGGGATTCATTACTTTTTTATAGGTGCTTGTATTACACTTTTAAGTAGCTAGGAACAACCTTTCTCGAGGAAAAGAATAATAACATTTTGGGTGCACATTTCTGAAAAAAAAACAGAAATTCATTCACTAAAAGAAAATTAAAAGTTTTCCACTGATATTACAGATACATCAGTTTTTATACCACGAAAGCTGCCAACAAATCCCGCCTTTTCGTAGTTTAAAACATTTCCCATTTTGAATAGTGAAAAACACATGTTTCTGAAATTTGAGATAGACGTCAAGATCACCAAAGATGTCATAAAATTCGAGCTTTAATTTAATTGTATTGTTAATAGTGTTGGACTAAAAAAATGTGATAGATGTGTCTTAAAAAATAGCATAGTATTTATTTCATAAAATTTGACATGCAAGAGTCATTGTAATATTTCCAGTAACCACATACTTAAAGAGTAATTACGCTGTATTTCAGTGATTCTGTATGAGTTTTAAAATATCTATTTATGATGCGGACTTTTATTTTTTGCCCATGAGACTGACGAAATTGTATCAAAATGAGCAAAATTAATATTTGTTTTTGATAAAGCTACTTCTTAACTAAACATTAAACAAATAGATTTACCAATAATACTATGAAACAGTCAGTCACTAAATAATATTAGGTACCTTTTTTACTCATTAACAATAACAATTACATAAGAATATTTAACATACGACAATCCTATTTTGAAAAATACTTCACTTAAGTTACAACCGGTGTTGAGAATGTGCACCCCCAAATGTAATATAGGCATCTATCCTACGACGCATTGATTCGCGTTCAAATATTCCGGGTATGTGTCTAATCGTGGATGCGATAATGTGATTCCCTAATTCTTCCACAGCTTCTAATGGAGTCGTGTAAACTAAATGTTGTGACCCCAAAGGAGATAATCCAATTAATTTAAGTCTGGAGACCTGGGGGGAGCAGGGTTGTGTTCCTCCTCGACCTATCTAACGATTTGGATGCACAAATATTCACGAGCTACTAAACTGAGATGAGGTGGAGCACCATCGTTTTGCAATATATTTGCAATCTCAATGGCAATGGGATATCTTCCAATAATATGGGCAATTCATCTTCAAGAAAACGACGAAAAACTTCTCTAGTAAGCCTCGGTTGTAAAAAGAATGGGCCTATCAAATAGTCTCCAACAATTCCGACCCATACGTTAAGCTAAAACTGGTGTTGATGACGACCTTCTAAAATTGCATGTGGGTTCTCACCCGCCCATACATGATTGTTGGGGGAAGTTTATTACGGCATCTTTGGAAAAACTTGCCTCATCGGTGAAAACTATGGGGATTTATGCCAATTTTTTATTGCATCCATTGACGTAAATCTACTCTTAATGAAAAATCAGTCACCCGCTGGATGTGTTAAGGGTATAAGAGATTGTCCTTTAAAATTCTGAAAACTGTAGAACAACTTATAATTAACGTTTAAGGCAATCTTTCTGGTACTTATGCGCATATTCTTCTACTTGTGGAGTTGCTGCTATGCGGGGTCGTCCGTTTTCAGCGGTTTGGTTTTGAAAACTTCCAGTTTCACTAAGACATTGATGCAGACGGGTTAACCTCGTATGATGCGGCATAACACGAATAAAGTATTTTTCCTCATAAAGGTGATAAACGAAACGCATATCGCAAATTTCAATTTTTGTGTAATTCATTTTGAAAAGCCTGACGACTTGACAACTAAACACCTTACTAGTTTACGTCGGTATGCAATGCCTTTTCACCTTTTTCTGTTTTTTACTCCCGAAAGTGTTATTATTCTTCTCGAGAACGATTGCTCGCAGCGACGTGAAATCTATGTTTTTTGCTTAAAAATGTAATACCAGCACGTATAAAAAAGTTATGACTCCTCAAAACAGTAAAAAGACATGTAAGTAGCGCCTTCTACAAGTGAGAGCCATGCTGACATCAAATTCGAATTTCGCATTTCAAAAAAATCCCTAGATATCAATCTTTGTTCAAATGTCGCCATTATTGTAAAAATTATTGAGAAAAAACAAAAATAAAAATAATACTTTAACACCCTGTACTTCCGAAACGAAGCATTTCCGGAAATCGGTTTATAGGAACTTTTTTTTCATATTTTTAAGCAGGGAAACTCATTCTGAATTTTTTCGCAATATTAATGAAACAGGTCTATTTCATTATTTTGGTAGACATCTGAAGGGTTCAGAAGCCAATCCCAGTGTAAGTCAGTAAAATTAAACTCTTAATAAGATTATTTGCGAAAATATACGAACTATAGGACCGTTTCAAAAAACACGTTTATTTAGAGACAACGAATAAACAACATTAATTTATACCAGAAAAACAATATAACATTACTATTTTTTTTTAACTGTTAGAAAATAAACAAAAATTCTTAAGTGAAATGACCACTGAAAGGTTTCAATAATTTAGTCGATGTATTCCTCCCAATCATCAATTCCACTTCTGTTCCCTTCAACTTTATCGGTTTGATTCATCTTTGAAGTGGAGGCTCGAGTTTTCTGGTTTATCGTAGGCATTTTTTTAAAAAAATTGTGATAGTGCGGCAGAATGAACGGGAGTTAATCCGACATGTGTTTTTTCTTAATTTCTTTCAATGGCTTGCTTTCCAAATACAGTGAATTCTCAACGACATTGCACAAGCTTGTCAGGTCCTCCTTTGATTGCTGGTTTTGAAGTGTTGATATCAAAGAAACAAATTTCTTTTTGCAAAGTTTCTTTATAGAATATAGTTTTTGGTTCCTTTTTACAACCATTTTATTTGCAGTCAGTTTACTTTACCGCCTTCGGTATTTGTTTTCCTATCAGAAATATAGTCTTCTAATTTTTTTGTTGATAGAAACTCCTTCCGCTTGAATGGATTTGTTTTCTTGGCAGTGGAAACTAAGTCAGCCCGGTCTTTAGGACCATAAATAAATTCTTTTTTCTTGGCCTTCGCTTTAATAACGGTATAGTTAGCATATTCTTAGCCACTATCAGGAAATGGCTCATCATCTGACTAAAGGGACATATTTTTATTGATATTTCACCCCAATTAACTACCGAGATTTAGCTTTAAACTTGTTAATAATGTGTTTCCGGGACAAGTTTCTAATCAGAAATAGAGTTTACCAGATAAATGTTACATGTCGAGCACAGAATAGACCATTTTAGAACATATGATTTTGACAAGAAGTATAACCTAAACTTGTCACTTTGCCCCCCAGCAAATATGGCCGTTGTCAAATATGTAATGGTAATTTCATGGCTTTGACATAAACTTTAACCTAAATTTGTCAAATTTGCCCCCCAGCGATGTCATCCTTAAATGGTCAATGCCTTGCTAAGTTTACAGCTCGTTAATTGTATTTCACAGTTTGAAACTGTCAAGGACTGCTGGAGCGCGTTCACATTCGTTTCCTCAGGTGGGATACAGGTGGAGGAAAGGTTACACTGGAGTAATCGTAGCACTTTATTTGTAAACGATTGAAGGTACGATCAGCTGTCATCTGTGGAGCAGCAGAGTGGAACCATAACCAAAAAATATTAAGTATTTTCATTGTGTTTGTTTGTAAATGCTGAATTTTCAAACTGCTTTTAAACTTTATAATGAATAATACCGTTGTCGTCGCCATTGTAGTTATTTTAACGCGAAAATTATTTTCGTATTTGAATGTGTTTCCTCCTCATTTACTATTGCACCCTACTGATAATGAATATGAACCCCCACGAAGAATTTTAAATTATATTGAGTACACCATTCCAGGTCTTAACGACCAACAATTTCAACAACACTTTCGTCTTAAAAGGCAAACTTTTGAAGAGTTAATATCAATTGTTCATAATAAAATTAAAAAACCCGATGGGCTGGCAGGTAAAACAAGAATGGACACGGAAAGGCAACTGCTTGCAGTCTTGTGGCTACTTTCCACACCGGATTCATATAGGTATAACCACATTATTATGTACTTTAACTTATGAATCTTAAAATTATGAGGTTTAGTTATTTTACAATTTCTTTCTGTTAAAAATGTTTTAGGTCTGTTGGAGAAAGGTTCAATATGAACAAATCATCCCTTTCGGTTGCCTTCTTTAGGATCATAAAAGCTTTGTGTGACCTAGCACCACAAGTAATATCCTGGCCAGAAAATTTGGAAGAGGTTAGTCGTGGTTTTGAACGAATGGCAGGACTGAAAGGTGTAGTTGGTGCCATTGATGGCACATTTGTTCCTATAAAAGCTCCCCAGGAACATCCAGAGGTATACATAACTAGGAAGTGCCATTATGCAATCACACTGCAGGCTATCTGTGATGACAAATTAAAATTCACAGATTGCTATGTAGGGTGGCCTGGTTCTGTTAGTGATACAAGAATTTTTTATAATAGTGATATATACTTAAACATTATGAGAAATAGGTTCACTTATTTCCCAAACAATGAATACATAATTGGTGATAAAGCTTACACTGTACTATCATGGTGTATTCCACCATATATAAATCGTGGGGGCCTAAATGCTGCTCAAATAAACTTTAATACAAAATTATCACAAACACGGCAAACAATTGAAAGAGCATTTGCTTTGTTATTTGGACGTTATCGAAGGCTAAAGTTTCTGGACATGCACAAAACTGAATGTATATCATTTGTTGTATTGGCTTGCACAGTTCTTCATAACTTGTGTATAAGCGAGGATAACATTGAAGAATACATTAATGAAGGGGCACTGTATGTTGAAGGAGCAGAAGGGAATATAGAGTTTAATGTAGATCGTGCCCTTTTACAAGACCAAATTGAGGGAAATGCTAAAAGGAATCGGTTATGTGTAGGGTTATTTAGGTGATATTTTTTATTATTTGTTAATTTGAAACCATATTATTTTAGGTTTGTACCATTTGTAAATTTTCTTTTGGATTTATTAAAATGTAGGTATATGTACATTTCTCATGGGGACTGTTATTAATTATAGAAATAAAGTAATGTAAAACATAAGTGAATATTGCATTTTTATTAATAAGTATCTACATGTACCCAAAAGCTTCAGCAGTACACAGTATCTAAACATAAAAATACCTAGGTAGTTATTTAAACAATGAAAAAGTAAGGGTACGCAAATTATTTCCAACTTCATCATATCTTATACTTAACAACCTTAATCGATAAGTATAAGTACCTATATAACTTTAACTTTATTCCCAACAAGTTCAGTACAAGGAATAATAATAAGTAAGTAAGTATAAAGCTAAAAAACAAAATAGATTAACATTTATACACAGTTATTATATACCTAACAACTTTTATTATTAATATTCTTCCAGAATTTTTCTTAGTTTAACTTTAAATTTTTTTATATCTATTATACTTTTAATAACATGAATAATATACATAACAACAACTACAAAAAACCATAAATTGTGAGTATTATGACTGACCCAAGTTACTTTACAACCGTAACGGAGTGTGTTCAAAACTTTAAAGCCACCCTGTATTGGAAAGACCCTCTTGCCGAATGTGACTAACAACTATACACTTACAGGTACAAAATTGTTAACTGCTATATAAACGAAGGTAGGTATTGCAATTGTTATTATTTTATAATTATTCGATTATCTTATCTATAAATTTTTCAAAACTATTTATGGCTCTCTCTTGCATTTGAAGGTTTTCTCTGTGACGTCTTTCCATCGCGCCATCCCTCGACTCGAATTTTCTTCTTTTCTTTTGACTATGTTGAGGCTCTGCTGAACTTTCAGTTTCTGTGCCACTGTCTTCTGTAGCTGGTTGCTCTAAAGGTCCTGCAACCACGTCTAAAATAATAAGCAGGCTATTATTAACGATTGACTGATTTCTTGGATTTTAAGCACGCATGGGCAATATCAGGTAAGTTTACTTTAATTTTGTGTCTGCCAAACATATTATTAAATAATTACCTTTGGAGCTGGTAAAGCCTAATGATGATGATGCCACACTCTTTGGAGTCACATTTGGCTTGTGTCCCCAAAGAGCATCTAGCTCTTCAAAATACTCGAAATGAATTGCTTCTGCCCCACTTTTTTTTAAGTTGTCTTTTCTTTTCATGAACCTTAATTTAAGATATTTCACCCTATCTTTGACCTGAACATTAGTATATCTGCCAAGTTGCTCCGCAATATTTTTGTAAATCACATCATTTTTAATTGTGGTCGACACAAAATTATTTTCATTAATTTTTAACAAATTAATTAAGTGAAGGGTTTCTTCCCTTGTCCACTTATGTGCCTCTTTTTTTTGTTGTTTGGAGGGGATGCAACTAGTTTCAAGTAGGATATCTGTGCATTCAGTTCCTTGTTTCTCAGGTACAGCATCTTGAAAAAACTCGATTCCAAATTTACCAAGTAACTCTTTATTTTCATCGGTCATTGGTATAAAGATCATCTTTCCAGCTGAAAGAAAAAAAAATAGTTAAAGTAGATATAGGTAAGACTTTTTAAATATATTTTCAGATTAAAACACACTTTATGAAGTTTACTCTGTTGCTTCGTTCATTGTGCACACAAAATATTTAAAATTTATATAACATGTACAGGTTAGTTCAGGTAGGTACTTACTTATCTTTGATATTAGCAGCACTTTATTATCTTCTATTATAAAGTTTCCGCTTGGATCTGTTGGAATATAGAAGTTTTCAGGCATAACAGTGTCAACAGCACCTTCCATTACTTTTCACCAACGCACGACTTGATACTTTATGAGCACAAAGCTTTTTAAGGAGAATATCCGGCTTTCTTTCTTGAGAATCCAACTTAGACGATTAAATATAAATATATATTATAATCCCACCAAAACCAAATCATAAAACAAGTTAAACAAGTCAAATTTAGTTCAAACACTAAATGCGCATGTTTGGGTAACTTCTCACGAGCTCAAGAGCGAGGAACACTTGGAGTAACCCTTGGGCAACTTTAAGCGAATATGAACGCGCCGGGGAATGTCACCTTGTAAATGTGAACGGCTACGGAGTGCAAAAATGTTACTCTTCCCTTCCCCAAGGTGCGAATGTGAACGCGCTCCTGGTTAGAACAGATCTGATGACTATTCTGTTTGACATCTGACAATTTTTGCAACATATTCCGTTGGCAAAACAGGTGTCACCATTTACCAGTCTATAATGAAAGTAGTGACTTAAATCTTTTGTCAACGGAAAATTTTGATAATCTAAAAGTTATTTTACCGCCTAAATCATTTCAGTAAATTTTTGACTTGTACTGTTTGGCTTCTGATCCCTCCATTTTCATTTTTATTATATTACTGGGTTGTTGAAAAAAACGAGAATGATATGTAAAATTCAAATTCAATGTTTTTCTCAACAGTATGTTCACTAAAATGGTGACCCATTCCAGTATTTTTATAGGAATAATTAATATTAGGGTTTATTTATTCTTTATTCACACACTGTGTATTAAATATTTTTCGCTTTATTCGTTTAGTGTTTAGATTTACTAAAAACGATATTTTTTTTTGTTAATTGATTATTTTGTATTTTAAATCCTTGATATTATAATTTATGTTTGTCCAGTTGTATGATGTAGATTAGATTGTATGTAAATTTTGTTTGTATGTCTTTGTTTATTTTTTTTTTTTTTTCGTATAAGTATACCTATGTCTGATATTATATAGGGTTTCGTAAAAGAATAATGTAAAATTAATACAGTATAGAGATACCCTTTTGACAATCGAATCGTGCAAAAAAAAGTTAGAATTAAATTAAATAGCAGGACAAAATTTAAAAAAAGTTTTATAGAAGGCGGAAAAATATTTACAATAACAAGTCAGCTAAGAGTTCAGTAAGTGGGTAAATTTTAGTATGGCTATGTTTGCGATATCCTGTATATTTAGGTTTAATAGCGTATTTTCCATTGTAACGAAGTTTATATTTACGATTGCTTTTTATTTCAAAAGACTATCTATAGAAAATAAAACCGTATTAAATTAAATAAACGGCTGTTTGTTTTTTTAATCCTTTTTTGTACAAATTGAAATTAGCTTTTTGTATATGCTATGACTTTTCTATTCGCACCTAATATACTTTTTGCGATCGTAATTTATAGAACACGCTTTCACACGCATTTAAACGCATGCCTTTTCTTTGTATTGTGTTGCATGAGTTTGCACGATTATTTTATGTATTGTTTTTATAGGTTTTGTAAAATTAACGTTTATAAGATAATTACTATTTATTATTTTGTTCGGTGACGTAGAACTTGATCAAATTTGCTATTAAAGAACGTCCTATACACATTCTAATTATATACGAAATATCTCCTCCCCTATACCTACCTACATGGTCTTGCTTCATACGCTTCTACAGCATTTATTAGAAGATTTGAAAAAAAAACGTATGTTTTCAGATGAGTTTGTATTATTCTATTCTTAAAAAAATATCAAGAATGCTAAATTTTGCCTTAATTTTCTTGTAATGGAATACCCTATTTTATAAATACATTTTTAGGATTTTGAAAATATTTAATTTGCCTTGTTTGGTTTAGCGGTTTAAAAGTATTGAGTAGTGTACGAGTAAATGTTTTTTATGCATATAGTAAACTTTGCCGCTACAATTACACTGACCTTAAGAGGCGACATTGTGATACAAGCCGCAATCATCTAAATGCATTTAAAATACTACGGCGATTCCGATACTGGGATTCTGATCGCGGAGAAAATAATCTAGTGTTATTGAAGAGGAAAGAAAAATCCAAAATTCTTCACAAATATTTAATATTTTGCTCTATGCGCTTCGGTTTCTTAAGCCATTTTCAAGAGCTGTGTAAAAAATTCATTTATATAATAATCTCAATCCAAAATCAAAATTATTAGGTATTACTTACATAATATAATCACAAACTTTACATTAAGAACACAAAACAAGTTCACCATGGCGAGCACAGGTTAACTAACTATATCAAATTGATCAACGGGATAAACCCAAAAAACATTTAAAAAAAAAATAAAACAAAATATGCCGAACCAGAGCGGCATCTAGGTTGCACAAAAAGAGGTACGATTATTTAAACAAACATTTACTACTTAAACTCATTCACAATTTTCGCTGCTTCTCTGTAGTGTGCGTTGACAGGATCGTTCAAACACTCAATCTGATTATTAATCTCTAATTTGTCTATTTCTATATTTTCTAAAAAATTCAGCTTATGGCCTTTATTCGCATTATGTAGCATTTTAACTAGAAGGTAAAAATTTGAATTAAACAACTTATTTTCAAAATCACCCATAAATATCTAGGTTTAGATTTTTTTAGATTTAATGACAAGTTTTTTAAAATGACGGATGGTTTACCCATGGGTTCAGGTCTTTCCCCCTTTGTAGCTAAAATTTTTATGGGTGATTTTGAAAATAAGTTGTTTAATTCAAATTTTTACCTTCTAGATAAAATTTTATTATGGCGCAGATATGTTGATGATACTTTTATTGTCTGGACAGGAACACGGAATGAATTGGAAATTTTTTTCAATTTTTTAAATTCTTTAAACAACCACATCAAATTAACAATAGAAATAGAATTTGAATGTTTTCTGAATTTTTTAGATTTAACAATAAAGAGGGCGAATAACTTTTTTGAGTATGTTATTTATCGGAAAAACACACATACAGACAATGTTATACCAGCTGACTCTAATCATTGTTTAGCTCATAAAATGGCAGCGTTTAACTCTTTGATCCATCGTTTGTTCACCATCCCACTCTTACCTTTGGAATTTGAGAGGGAAAAGAACATCATCTTTCAAATTGCTTATAACAACGGATATAAGATATCATTAATCAATAATTTAATAAGAAAAAAAATTTAATGGCATGCTTAGGAAGGTGTGACCCTTGGATAACACCATAATATATTTTCAACCACCTAGGTATATAAGACTAGCTTTTTTGGGCGCTGCTTCTCTGAGGGTGGGTAATGTATTGAAGTCCTTAAACAACAATTTTAAAATAGCTTACAAATCAGTAAACAATTTACGTTTTTTTTATTCTCGAGAGTAAAGGATTCAATTAACGTTCTTGACAAAAGTGGGGTATATTTGTTTTCCTGTAACTCATGCTTAGCTAAATATGCTGGACAGACAGGACGTAGTTTTAATATTAGAATAAAAGAACATTTAAACTCTCAGAAATCGCCTAATGACAATAGATCAGCTTTTGGCCTACATTTAAGAGAGAATTTACATAATTTTAATACTAAAGACAACTTTAAAATGCTACATAATGCGAATAAAGGCCATAAGCTGAATTTAAAAAAAAAGACAGAAATAGCCAAATTAGAGATTATTAATCAGATTGAGTGTTTGAACGATCCTGTCAACGCCCACTACAGAGAAGCAGCGAAAATTCTGAATGAGTTTAAGTAGTTAATGTTTGCCTGTGTTCGCCATGGTGAACTTGTTTGTGTCCTTAATGTAAAGTTTGTGATTATATTATGTAAGTAATACTTAATAATTTTGATTTTGGATTGAGATTATTATATAAATGAATTTTTTAGACAGCTCTTGAAAATGGTTTAAGAAACCGAAACGCGTAGAGCAAAATATTAAATATTTGTGAAAAATTTTGGATTTTTCTTTTCTCTTCAATACAGGGTGACGCGGATCTAAATGAACATACTTCAACACAAGACAAAGAATACCTTGGGGGTTCTTAATCACCCATCTTTGATAGTTCAATTGTCGATAGTTAATAAGATACAGGGTCTTTTATGAACTTCAGCAATTTTTTGTTCTTGTCATATTTTTTAATGCACTCCGTATAAAATTTTCATATTGGGTCAACATCTGTAACCTATCTGTCGCTTAAAATTGCAGTATCAGAAAATTTTAAATTCCAGGCCCGTATTAAAAAAAGTTGACATTTTCAATTTTTACATTTTTAACACCCTGTAGATCAATTTTTTCAAAATATTATTTTTTTATTGGAAAGAGCATAAAGAATTGACCCTAACGGCATAATTTTCAAAGTTCCCGCACCCATCACTTGATTAGAATAAATGGTTGTTTTGTAAAAAATTTCAAAATGGTGCATATTTGGAAATTAGAAATTAAGAAAATAACAATAAAAAAGCAAAAACTGCTTCCGAAGTAAAAAAATAAATGTACTAAACGTTTAATAGTTTTAACGAGACTAAATTTTAGGGAACAACCCAACAACAAATAACAAAGTAATAATAATAATAACAAAACTGCAAGTTAAAATCGACTGCTTAAAATCTAATACATAGAAAAAGTTTTAGCAAGAATTAATTTTAAGAGCACTTTAGCAGAACACTGTTATTTAAGAAGCTGTTCAAAATGCCCTCCATTGGCTTGTTCACATCTTCGTCTTCTGATGTTTAAATTTGACACTGCTTTTCTAATTGCGTCTGGGTTATTTTTTATTTCCTGAAAAGCATTAATAATTCGTTGCAAAAGCTGCTCCCGCGTGTTGATTTCTTCTGAATAAACCAAATTTTTCATATTCCCCCAGAAAAAAAAATCCAAAGGATTAAAGTCCGGCGACCTGGCTGGCCATAAATGGGGCCCTCCACGGCCTATCCATCTGTTAGGAAACGTAATATTTAAAAATTCAGATACAACCCTTGCAAAATGTGGTGGGGCCCCATCATGTTGAAAAAAGAGCCCTCTCACGTTAGCATTTTCATTCTGCATAAGTCCTGGCAAAATATTTTGTAAAAAATTTAAATATTGATTTCCATCTAATCTTTCAGCAAAAAAGTGCGGCCCAATTAATTTATTATTTATTATACCTGCCCAAACGTTTATGGAAAATTTGTGCTGCGAATGCGATTGTCTGATGGCATGTGGATTTTCTAACGACCATACATGGGAATTCCTTGAATTATTTACACCATCTCTGGTAAATTGTGCTTCATCGGTCCAGAGGATTCGATAAAGACTCCTTTGGTGTCTACTGAGCCACTGGCAAAAGAGTAACCGGTTTGCATAATCGCCAGGTTCCAATCTTTGAACTTCTTGAACATGAAACGGATGCAAGCCTTCCTTTTGCAGTGTTACATTTTTGCGGGATTCCTAGACGTGTCGCAATTTTTCGAGTAGATGTTTTGGGATTATCTTCAACAAGATTTAAGATATCTTCTTCCTCCTGAACTGGATGTCGTATTGGTTGATCAGTATTATTGTCGGTCGGAAAATGTCCATGTTCTCCAGCAAATAAAAATACATTTGCAAATGTTTTGTGATATGGACATCTTCTACCCGGAAATCGCCTACGATATTCCCGAACAGCAGCTCTTCCATTACCGTTACAAAAACCGTATACAAAAATAATGGCGGCATATTCGGCATTTGAAAATTGATAAGGCAAAGCCTACTTTACAAAGTTTGAAATTTCTGACTGTAATTTACGATTTTTTGTCGATGTCTAAAAAGCAATCATTATCTTGCAGTTTTGTTATTATTATTATTACTTTGTTATTTGTTGTTGTGTTGCTCCCTAAAATTTAGTCTCGTTAAAACTATTAAACGTTTAGTACATTTATTTTTTTACTTCGGAAGCAGTTTTTGCTTTTTTATTGTTATTTTCTTAATTTCTAATTTCCAAATATGCACCATTTTGAAATTTTTTACAAAACAACCATTTATTCTAATCAAGTGATGGGTGCGGGAACTTTGAAAATTATGCCGTTAGGGTCAGTTCTTTATGCTCTTTCCAATAAAAAAATAATATTTTGAAAAAATTGATCTACAGGGTGTTAAAAATGTAAAAATTGAAAATGTCAACTTTTTTTAATACGGGCCTGGAATTTAAAATTTTCTGATACTGCAATTTTAAGCGACAGATAGGTTACAGATGTTGACCCAATATGAAAATTTTATACGGAGTGCATTAAAAAATATGACAAGAACAAAAAATTTCTGAAGTTCATAAAAGACCCTGTATCTTATTAACTATCGACAATTGAACTATCAAAGATGGGTGATTAAGAACCCCCAAGGTATTCTTTGTCTTGTGTTGAAGTATGTTCATTTAGATCCGCGTCACCCTGTATAATTAATCTTCACCCCGGAAATATCTATGATTCAATCTAGTGTTGTTAACTTGTTTTAATTGAGAAAACCATGGATATTAACGAACCTTCAACTAGTTTTCCGCCTACAAAAGAAAAATGTCAATTAACATTAAAGGATCGAATAATAGTTTAAAACGTATAAGTACCATGGAATTCAGAAACGAAATCCTGAACTAACCACATTGGATGCTGCAAAAATATGTGTTACTTTAGCGAAACTTTCCTCGCGCAATATGTTCAGGGTTTTGAACGTCCTTCATTAAAAAGACGACGAAAAAGAAAATATTCCAGGAGCCCAGGCAAGAGGTCCGAAAGAAATAATCTTGAATGATTCCACAAAATATGCCATTCATCGCAATATCCATGGATTTTTTTTCCTAAATGAAATACCCACAATAAAATAAATGGTGTGTGAAATATCATTAAGAGTTTTCAAACAAACTTTAAAAAATATGAATTTTATGTAGGTACCTATATTAAACGATATCGAAAAAGCCTACTAATTGAAAAAAAAATTATTATGGAGGCGAAAATATTTGAAAAAAATACGGGAGTTTCGGGAAAAAGGGTAAAAATTGTATATACTGGTTCTTGTGTGTGTTAAGTTAGATAAAACCTTTGGCTTTTTTCCAATCTTCGTTTACTTTTCAGCATTTTCCTATACGTTTTTGTTTATTCAGCAGAAGCTTTGAATGTTCATGGGCCGTGTGTGTGCGTTTCTTCTGAATTTTTGTACTGCTTTCTTGGCGCCTTTTTCCTCGTCACTTGGACAGTGTCGGGCAGTGCTTCTCCACTATTTCCAGTGCTTCTCTACTGTTGATTGGGCTCGCGCATAGGGAGCCAATCTTTGTAAGTCGAGTCAGGTCTAGCTCTTGTATGTGAGTTTATTATTAGTTCGTTTGTCGATACGTCTGTTCCTCTGTAATATTCCGTTATGATTTTCAAAAAGAACTCATTTATTGTTAGTATCTTAAAGTCATTGTGCAAGACCCTATTCATGGTATACCTAGGGACATTTGCGATCATTTTCAATGCCCTATTTTGAATTACCTGAAACTCATTCAGCTCCGCTCTGCTTATGTTGCACCATGATGGCGCACCATAAGTAAGAACTGGCCTGACCAAGACCTTGTAGAAGTTAACTTTAGTTCTGTTGCTAAGTCTACTCCGTCTGTGAAGCAGGGAGTAAAAATTGTATTACACCGACGAAACATGGCTTAATGAAAGACACACAGGTGAGAAGGTATGGCAAGATCTAAATAAGTTCAAGGTCGGCATTTATGGATGGGTTTTCGCAAAGATTAAGAAATCCTAGTGGATAAAGTCGTCATCTTATAGGATCAGGTTTTATGGGTTAATAAAACTAATTTAATTTATAAAAAATTATATGACGAAATTTCATCATGTGTTATTTTTTGAAATGTACAAGCCACTGAAATTTATTCCCCTGACGTCGCACAACCCGGAACTCTCTATATGCTAGTGATGAGTCACTGACAGAAATTTTGGACTTGGAGTATAGATCATGGTTCGTTAAATTCGTATTCCATAAAAGTATTTAATCATTAACGTTACAAATAAATCTAAAATTAGTCAATATGGCCACCGCTTCTATCGATACATCTCTATAATCATTATCTATTTTATAGTGTAATTAATAAAATAACACTTTTTGCATCAGTTCCTCAATATTTTCGTTTTGATATTTAGAAATTTTGTTTTTCAAGAATCAAAGAAATGAATCGAGCGACGTTAAATCCGGGCTGTTTGCAAGCCAGTAAATTGGACCATTACGACCAATCCATGTGTTATATTATCTCTGATTGAGAAAATTACATACAGGCAGTGCCGTCTCCAGGCAAGGGTCCAGCGAGTCCGAGCCTGGAGCCCTGGGGTTTTGAGGGCCCCGCGCAACATACTTGCGAACTGGAAATGTCTAACTAAAATACCGGAAAAACTAAAAAACATTCTTTTAACAGAGATATGGAGTAAATAAGACGAGCTTTAGTCATTCTGATGTTGCTATAAAATAATTTGAATCTAATTCGCTAATTATAAAACAATTTCCTTCTTTTAAAGGCAGTGGCGGCTCTTCCGTAAGGGCTGCAGGGCTGCAGCCCCCCAGCAGAACGAACAAACAACGGGAAAATAAAATGTATATCCCTATTTATAAATACATTAGTTATTGTACATATTTTGCTTTAACTCGCGCTTGTTTTATATTTGTACCAAAATCATAATTTGGAAATCCGTCAGTCCGTCCCTGTCTACGTCGGCGATTTTCACAACGGAATAAAGCCTTTGAGGGCTCAACTTATTTCAGTCATGAATTTACATGAAACAAGCGCCAGATCGTGCGGCTCGCTATATGCAATTTTTTATGCTACTGAGGGCTGCGGAAATTTCAGCCGGCAGTCGGCTGACACGCTTGGAAAGATAAGAGCTGCGTGTGTCGGTCGTTTGTTTCGCGCTATTTAGGTATAAAAATGGTAATATAGGTTATTAATTAAGAATGTATTTACATAATACCTTATGTACAGTAATTATAAAAAGAAACAACCGAAATTAATACATTTCGCAAATATGACATTTTTTATTATCAAGTTAAAATATACCTAAATATTGCAAAAATGCCTCGCAAACGTTTTAAAAAATTTAATATAGCTATTTTATCGACATCCTAAAAATACCCTCGGGTAGCCCTCCTTTAGAATATGCCACGAGCCGCCACTGTTTAAAGGTCTACTTTGCTAGTTGGGCAGAAATGATTGTGCCATTATGTCCTTTTTTTGGTTTTTATCAAAGTCCTTCGACTCTTCTTTGCATGCACTGATTAACTATTTTTCTGTTTGTACTTGACTTCCTTAAATTCCACTTATCTTGTCTAGATTTATTCCACAAGAAATAACTCTCACCGACATCTATCTCTATTGCGATACTATTTTTTCTTTCTCTGGAGTAAAATTAGACAATAAATTTTGTAAATAAAAATTTAATAAACCACACCCTTTTATTATACTAAACAATCGAAGCAAAAATTAGTAATTTTAAAATTTTACTAACTCATTATGTATTCAATATACTTAATTTTAATGTAAGCAGAATTTGAGACAAATGCTATGATTGTTTACATAGTAAACAAACATTTTGTGGTTTCTTATGTAAATAGCACATCTAACCCTTAACCAGCTCACCACTAATCTTCGCTTTCAGGGACACCTACTCTCAGTGGACCGAAGAGGGAATCGTAATGAACGTCTTGGGGGTTTGCCTTATTGCGTTGGGCATTCTAGTTTCCTTCGCAGTTCGCAGCCCTACTCTCAAGGCTGATGTCAAGGTAGGTCTATACAGGGTGGCGCACCCTATACGACGCGGTCGTTTAATGGAAAACGGCTGAATCCTTAAAATTGGGTAAATGCATGAACTTTGGGGGTACAATTTAAAATTATTTTGAAACATACCGGATGTCCCAAAAAAAAGATCCATATCAAAGTTATATTTTTTTAAATGGAACACCCTATATTTTATGACATTTTTGGATTCTAAGGACCAAACTAGGATAAGTTACTGTCATCTTCCCTATACCTAACTCTTTTAGTTTCTGAGATATTTTAGAATATGTAGAATTGCATAGTATATTTTAAAATTTAATATCTACTAGACACATTAATTTTGAAAATTCATATGAAACTCCAATTATCAGCTAAGTAAATGAATTTCGTAAGTTAATAAAGTTTTGGTCAAAAAGATATACAGGGGGTTCAAAAAGTAATGTTTAATTTTAATTACATAGAAAGCAGGTTAACTTCTTTATTTTAAATGGAACACCCTGTATATTATTGGGGCAAATAATGACAAATTAAGTTGTCTTTCAAAATGTATCATGGTTTCCTATACCTAACTTAAACAGTTTTCTAGTTTTTAACATTATTTATTTAACTAACGAATTTTTTAACATTATAACAATATTTTTGACTAATCTATGTAGAATTCACTAATGTATAAAAAATATAAATTAAAGTAAGTGCTCAAAATGTTGCCCATTCTTTTCAATACACCATAGGACTCTCTTTTCAAAGGACAATTTAACTTTAATTAACATCTCAGGAGTTATTGAAAGGCAGCTATTATCCGTTCTTTCATATTTTCTGGAGTTGTTGGCGGGATATCATAAACAATATTTTTGACATATCCCCACAGAAAGAAATCCAGACAAGCTAGATCTGGTGACCTTGCCGGCCAGTTTTGTGGGCCGCCTCTCCCTATCCATTTGTTAGGAAAATGTGCATTTAGATATTGCCGCACATCTCTTTGTGTAGCCACATTCTCTCTCTTGTTTCTAACGGCACATTTTCCAATAGTAGAGGTAAATCTTGACACAAAAATCTTCGAAATTTGATACCGTTTAAAATGCCATCAAAAAAGTATAGACCTATTACATGTGATCCCACAATTCCACCCCAAACGTTAACTGACCATCTATGTTGGCGATCGAGAGTACGAAAAAAATTGGGATTGCAGTCGCTATAGTAGTGAAAGTTGTGTCTATTGACTAGCCCGTTGTTATGAAAAGTCGATTCATCGGAAAATAAAACAGTCAAAGAAGTTTTCCTCCTCTCCTTGACTGTCAAGAACCCATAAAAGTCTTCGGTGAAAATCCATTTCGTATAGTGCTTGGTGCAGTTGAATGTGGTATGGGTAAAATTTATGTTTTTCAAATATTCTAGAGATACTTCGTCTGCTTATATTTGTTTCTTGAAAAATTTTCCGTTGGCTTATATGGGGGTTTTCAATAGCAGAGCCAATCACAAGAAATTCATTTTCTTCATTTCCCAATATGGGTTTTCGCCTGTTTACCTTTTCGTAAGCGACACTACCAGTTCTTCGAAATGTTTCTAGAAGTCTTTTAAATATTGCTCTGTTTGGATGGTTTCGCTCGGGAAACTTTTGAGCGTAAAGCCTTGATGCCAAAAAGCAGTTTTCTTCGCACTCACCAGCTACCAATATCATATCAGTTCTTTCTTGAATAGGATAAGTCTTCATTGTAATAATTTAATAACACTTTATTTTCACGCACATAACAAAATAGACAATTGAATTATAAACGAATATGGCCGCTGTTTCAAAGCCACCCTGATATTTCAAAAAAAGTTTTGAATAAAAATATGAAAGTAAATTCTCATTATAAAATTTAAAAAATAGAAAAACTATTAAAGGTAGGTATCGCAAATTTTTTTAATGGATAATATAATTTAACTTAACCAATATTAATACAAAAATTCATTGTAGGTAACAACGACCCTGTCGCGCCAGCCTAATTGTGTTAAAATGTCTTAACTGATGCACTTTTAAAAATAAATTATTTAAAAACTAAAAACTATTAAAGATAGATATAGGGAACCCCAATACATTTGGAAAGATAACTTAATTTGCCACTATTTGCCGCAATAATATACAGGGTGTTCCATTTAAAATAAAGAAGTTAACCTGATTTCTATGTAATTAAAATTAAACATTACTTTTTGAACCCCCTGTATATCTTTTTGACCAAAACTTTATTAACTTACGAAATTCATTTACTTAGCTGATAATTGGAGTTTCATATGAATTTTTAAAATCAATGTGTCTAGTAGATATTAAATTTTAAAATATACTATGCAATTCTACATATTCTAAAATATCTCAGAAACTAAAAGAGTTAGGTATAGGGAAGATGACAGTAACTTATCCTAGTTTGGTCCTTAGAATCCAAAAATGTCATAAAATATAGGATGTTCCATTTAAAAAAATATAACTTTGATATGGATCTTTTTTTTGGGACATCCGGTATGTTTCAAAATAATTTTAAATTGTACCCCCAAAGTTCCTGCATTTACCCAATAAAAAGAAATTTTAAGGATTCGGCCGTTTTCCATTAAACGACCGCGTCCTATAGGGTGCGCCACCCTGTATACAGGGTGTATGTACACACAATTAAAGCAGCTGTGGACCTATGTTGATATGAACTTTTTCCCTTAAAATTAATCAAAGATTAATTTCTTAAAGTTTGTGTACATACTTAATTTGACACACTGTATACGTCGATTACAGGGTTTGACTAGAAACCCTTTGACGTTGCCAATACGATTATTTGATCCTTGCACCTTATTGGCGTTTAAAAATGGGTTAGTAAGGGATTTTTTTTATAGGCTGGTTACATAGGTACACGTCTGGCAGAATAAAATCTATGGCGTGTATATTTATGTAAGTAAATCGAAATACGAATTATGAGTACCTACTCATAATTACATTATACATTATACATACTGGGCTTTCATTTCAAAATGACCTACCCAAATATCTCTTGATTTTCAGGGAAATAAGATTTGACAAGAAACACAAACACAACAAAATTTTTATATCAAGGGGGAAATTTAATTACACATTTCTCAGATGCAAATCTCTTGAAATAAAAGACTATTTTATTTATTTACTTGATAGAATTTTACTATTCACCTCCATTCCTCCTGACCTCACTGCTAGGCTGAAATATCAAATGGCACTATGTATCGAGTGACACAACATCGTCGCAAAGGGCATTAAATCGCCTATCCAACGGTGCCAAGAAAAGTAAAATCGGGTAATCGGTTTGTGAGTTAGGTGGAAAAGTCCGGAGGAGTCAAGTCGGGAGATCTTGCTGGCCACTCTGTCCCACCTCAGACCTCGTCTGCCAATCTATTTGCCGGTGATCTGTTCGTTAAGCCACTCTCTAACTGGCAATGCGTAGTGGAAGGAGCTCTATCTTGCTGAAAATACAAATTTTCTTTATGGAGTTCCAGGGTGCCATTTTCATTCACTTGATTTTCCAAAGATTGATAAGAGGATCTATCACATTTTACAAAAGGTTCAAATACAATTCGGTTCCGTAACTAGCTTCTGATGCGCATGGTGCAAGGTCGTCTTTTTGCGCCCCCATACTTCATCTTTCATTCGGCTAATGATAAAAATTAAACAAAACTCAAAAAATAACGCACAAAAATAGGAACTTAATAATATGTAAAACATGTTAAGCAAAAACTCTAATTAAGTTACTCACAGAAATAGTAAAAATATATAATATGACAAACAACTAAAAAATAAACACATTATGTAAGTATAGGATATTATTTAAAAATTACCTTTTCTTCCCTTGCATGATGCAAACTCATCAACAATGATATTGTACTCGACTTGTCTTCCTACCAGTGGCGGCTCTTCCGTAAGGGCTGCAGGGCTGCAGCCTCCCAACACAACGAACGGGAAAATAAAATGTACAAGCCTTTTTATAAATATATTAGTTATTGTCCATATTTTGCTTTAATTTTGAGGTCTTATGAGGGCTCAACTTATTTCAGCCATGAATTTACACGTAACAAGGGTCACACAATGCGGCGTCTGTCACACTCGCTGCGGCTCGCTATATGCAATTTTAATGCTGCTGAGGGCTGAGGAGATTTCAGCCGGCAGTCGGCTGAGACGCTTGAAAAGACAAGGGCTGCGTGTCGGCCGTTTGTTTCACGCTATTTACGTATAATAACGGTAGTATAGGTTATTAATTATTACAAAAATGCTTGGATAAGTTTTAAAAAATTTAATATGCCTATTCTATCGACATCCTCTACGAGCCGCCACTGCTTCCTACGGAATTGCCGATTGATAATATTGCTAGCTTTGACTACCTTTCTTGACCCATAGTGTAAACATGTTTTAATACGTCTCAACTTGCTGAAACTTCTTTCGCATGATTCAGTTGTAACTGGTAATGGATGGATGGATAATGGATCAATCAATTGATTCATATTCATACATCGTCGATAGAGAGAGAGTTGCAAGTTTGTTCATAAGTATTGATTTCAAAATATTGAGCTCTTTTTAATCAAGCTTGTCGTGACTGATTGACTGACACTCGTTCACGTGAACGGGCCATTTTAGTGATTTATCTGGTATAACCCGGGTCACCAAAAAATCAAAGAAACGGGAATGAGAACGACAAACGACATGCCTGGACTAGCCAAAGCATTAAGCTATGTTCACAGTGCACTGGAGCGCATCATTGCATTTTTTCGCTAGCAAATTCTTAAATTTTTCCTTTGATTTTTCCAAAGTCATGGTTTATAGGTTAGTTGCGAGGGCACCAAAGTTACAGCATTGATACAATTGACCGGCTAAATTTTCTTCTAAAAATATTGGCCCAATAATATCGTCGAGAAATGAGTGAGGCTCGCGGATTTTCATTATCTCAATATCTACAGGGTGCCCGAGAAAATGTGGGAAATCTCTCGAATTCGGATAGAATATGAAAAAATAAGATGACAAGTTCTTATAAATTTTTTTCTACTACTACTACTGTTTGTTTAATTTATTCATGGAATATGGAACCATTACTTCGAGAGTGAAATTTTTCAGACGAAGTTATTAAATCATTTTTAGTTTCAAAATCCCTTATATTAGTTTTGAAACATACTTTTTGCTTCTTCTACGATAGGGTATAAATATTTTAAATATACAGCTAATTTTAATAAGAATCAAATTATTACGGGTATAACCATAAAGTATATTCGATTTGATATTAACTAATTATTACAACAAAAACATTGACTCTGACTCTAAGTATACGTTCATTAACGCTGAGATTAATTTAATTTCAGACCTTGTTGTGCCAGATGTTAATACTGATTTGATGTCAAATTTCTATTCAAGTTGAGGATATATTATATCTCATAACTATTACATATCATTATCATTTCAACTTAACAGCATAATATAACTGACTATATGAAATATCACAGTGAATATATATTTTGAGAATTAACTATCTTTAATATGTGATTAAGTTATGCTTGCTCCTATTCATGCTTACGTTAGTTTCATGATAAAACTATTAGTTTCACTTTGATACTACATTTTTTTGTGTGTTCAGACAGGTGCAAAATAGCAGGGCGCTTTCAAAATTTTTCGAGGGGACGCACATGCCCTTAGTTACGCCACTGGATAAACCCTACCCAGAACGCCTCCTGAGAGTTAAATATAATTTTCCAAATTATATTTTATTTTTGATACCTATTGTATTACGTATATGGTATAACAGCTATCATTTTTAATGTTTTAGACGACTATTGCTGACCACATATAGGACGGAGCGCTTTTATGCGCCAAAGCCTCGGAGTCGAACGCAACGGTCATCACAGTGGCTCCCAGCGAGCCTGAACGCTTTTGAACCATCACGGTGGGGTCTGACTGTATTACTAAGTTCTAATTCTATTTTCTGTTAATTAACGACATAAGATGCATGTGTTAAGGCCAACAATGAATAATAACAAATTAGATATAAAAACGTTGAACAGAGATGAAGTTTGATACAATGAAAAGTATCATGGTTATAATTTTACTTTGATTATTTGACGATAAATTTAAGTATATAGGTAGATATTGATTGGCTCCCCACAGTTGTTTCTGGAGGAAGTATAAAACTTGATTATAGTTTCTTAGGTTGAAGAAAAAACCTATAAGTAAACCAGGTTCAGTAAGAGCGTTGCATTATCATACAGGGTGTTCTATATTAAAGGAGGTAATTCATTGGCTTATTTCTCCGGGTTTGATGAAACTTAGCCGGTTTGTTTGTGGGGTTGAACGTATAATATTTGAACGTAATAATATTAAAAATAACTATTTCCAGCGGTATCCCTAATTAATATTTATAGGAAAAAGCATTGTACGCTAATGATTGTCAGATACTAACAATGAAAGTCAATCTGAATCCATGGCAACGTTTTTTCTTTTCCTCCATTAGTAAGCTAGGTCACTGCCGTCTCGAAGAACAGGCCGCAATGTTCCCGCCCACGTTCTAGAATCTGCTGTTTCTAGTCGATCCACGTTTTGACCGGTTTGCATTGTTTTGGTAGACCGTTTTGGTGTTTCCTTTAAGTTTTTAGTTGTTTTTAGCAGTTTAATGTGATTATTTTAGAAGACCCATAAACATTAATTTAACGAAAAATTCTCGAGCTACGCCCATGCTAGGAATATGCTGTGGAATATTTTTCCTATAAATATCAAATAAGGTACCCTTCGGGACGCCACTGGAATAGCCCCGCCTTATTACTGCAAACAAACCTGCCAAGTTTCATTAAAATCGGTGAAAGGGTTTTTAAGCTATTAATAAAAAAAACTATTTTGACACCCTGAATCTCGAAAACAAGACAACGTAGGACACGTGTTTATACAAACTTTCGGTCATAAAATAAGCCAAGGAATTACCTCCTTTAATATGGACATAACATTTAGGAACACCCTGTATAGTTAGGAAAAAAATCATTTATTGATAACGTTACCAAATTTGAAGTCGTAGTCATTCATTATTCATATATTTTTTAATATCGTAACAGTAAGGCTTATTTGAGACTTGCGTCATTTGGTGCCAACCTAAATTGGGAGTTACATTTTTAGTTTCATCTGCACTAATTTATGGTACCTACCTTTACAGCAGAGCTACAGATTTCGTATGTAAAAATATTCGTAGACATTTAAAGTAAAATAAAACTAGGCAGTCATCCTCCACAATATGTAGCTATTACTGATTAAAAGTTTACTACCAACATGTTTTAGATGTAAAATCATCCATATTCAGAGCAGTGCTGTGTCTACTGGACGACCATATCATGCCCCACAATAAGCAGGCGCCTTATCACAAGGGCGCCAAAATAACCAGGGGTAAACTAACTGGTTACTGCCGAACACTCTTAGAATTGTTAACAAAATTTGGGCTTGGGTCCAAAAAATATGTTCCCAGTAACAATCATAGCCTGCATCCCTAAAAACCCTGCTTCGGGGAATACAAAAAGAATAAAAGGTGAGGTCTATTTATAGAGAAGAATTGCTACTTACCTTGTATTGAGTAGAATAATACAATCACACCCAGTTAGTAATCATACTTATGAATAAGAATTTAAGAAATTGACTAACACTATGAAGAGTCAAAGATATAGAAATCATCTTACTATAAGGGAAGCTGTAATAAAAGAAGATGCATCAGGCAAAATTATAGGCTCTATAATTGTGTGATCCTATTTTAATAAATTTTAAGGTTTGACTTACAAATTACTCTCCCTGTCTCTTTCAGAGGTGATGTATACAGGTCATCCTCTTTTTAATCTTTAATTTTTATAAAGAAGTTGTGTTTGATTTTTTCCTCATGTACGTAATTAGTAAGGGAAGCCTCAAAATGTATAAGAAAATTATTTAAAATAATTAGAACCGATGCATCTTCCTTTATTACAGCATTTCTCGTAGTAAGATGCTTTCTATAAGTTTGGAACCCTTTGTATAGACTCAAATTCACAATCACGACTACCAACTAGGTAAGTTTGATTATACTTTTCTACTCGATTTAAGGTAAGTTTTTTGCGTAGCTATTTATTCTGTGATTTAGCTAATCTTCTCTATATTTATAAATATACCTCTTCATTTCTTTCAATGTCCCCTGAAGATGTTTTAACCGATGAAACACGTTGGAAGTAAATTTTTTACATCGATAATACATATTGTAGAAGACGCCTAGTAGATATATTTATCTTATCGACTCCTCTTCAAGAACTTTTTGAAATTTATTAGTATTTAACCAAATGGCTTTTAGGCCAAAGAAACTCAACAATGACTGATATACCAGATGTCAAAGCTTAAAGATATTTTTTGATTATTTTAATAATGGTGAAACCTCAAATTGCATTTTTTACCTAATTTTTATGAAGCATGGTCAACCCTGAAAATTTGAAGTCAATCCGATAAGTAGTTTTCGAAATATACGAGATCAGAATCAAATAATACGCTCGCGAGGCGGTGACGTCATTACCTCCCACAGTTTGTCCGCTTTGAACTTGTGCAACGGCCTTTCTGTGCATTTACAAAGGAGATACGCTTAGGTAGGTACTGTTTCTTTGTTCAGTTTAGGCAGAAGCTTATTATTACTACTTTTAGTAGAATAATATATAACAAGTAGTAAATGCTATTCCTTACGAGTTCTAAACTATACTAACACTATTTTAGAAAAAAGAAAAGGAGATTATTAAAAATTATTTTTTCTTTCCTATCGATGTCAGCCCCGTTACCCAGCAACGGAGAAAGGGCGATGTAAATATCTTCTAGTCGTAATCAGCAATTGCTATAAGAGATAGTGACGTCACACAGCGGTTCGTAAATTATTTTTTCTAATTTGGTTCCATAAAAAAGCTGTTCCGATATCGTTTTCATTATCGTAATGAACTTTTTATGAAACAGTTTTCTTTATTTTTCTAAGGTTGGTAATGATGTTTCAAATGTTTTATTTTGCTGTCGTGTATGTTTGGTTGCATTAATTCTGTGAAATAGAGATGAGTTAAAAAAATATCAAACAATCTTACAAATTTACTATATTATAAAACATAGAACTACAAAATTTACCGCAATTTCCCTTAACTTTTGGGGAGCTAAACTAAACTCATCTTGCTCCATATTTGAAAATTATGTAGGTAGGTATGTTGTGAAAAATTAGACAACTTCGTGACAAAATGGCTGACACGGAAATAAAACTATTTGTTGATTTCAAGGCTACTATGATAAATAATTTGATTGTATTACAAACATAAAATTTAGGCCTAAAAATTTTGAAAATTTGTATGTTTTATTTTCTTTTTAAATATGGATTTATTTATTGAAAAAAATGCCAAAATAGAAAAAATAATATAAAGCACACGTTTTATAAAGCTATTAGCGCAATTGTCGGTTATAAAACTCGCCGCAAGCGGCTCGTTTTCTAACATCAACGCGTGCGCTAAAATGAGCTTTATAAAACTTGTACTTTAATATAGGTACTATTAAAGACTTTAGAGGCGTCAGAAATTTTTAATTTTTTGCAGTAGGCACTAGAATTACAAAATCTTTCAGAAAATGTAATAAAAAAAATGCAAAGTGACCCCATTTTGGAAAAAATAAGGTTTTGCACGATGTTAGGTATTAGGTGGTTTATCTTAGGACATACAATTTTGTTTTCCTAATACTGTTGATGTAGATTGTTACGTTATAAAGTAAGAAAAAGTAATAACTGGATTTAAAACCAAGGCGCAAAATAATTCTTTTAAACGTAAGCAAAGACGAATATAAATTTGGTTAAATAGGCAATTTTTGATTTTTAAACCATACCGGTGACATTTCATCTGCCTCCATTATATCAGTAGGTATAAAATGGAAATATTATGTATCTTAAAATAAATGATAAACTAACGTAATGCCATTAATTAAACTTCAAATATTGCCTGAAAAATAGTACTTCCATTCTGATACTCATAAAATAACAAAAAAATACGAAAAAAAGCAAAAATGTTGAAACCAAATGGAAGCGACATCCAAATAAGCCTTAATAAAAGGATATTCTTCCTTGAAAAACGGCCGATTTGTTTATTTTTAAATATAAAATGTAATTATCCATTTGTAAGTAAAATATCCCGGTAATTTATACTAATATAAGAATTCCTATGTAAGAAAGTAACTAAACTGCCAAATTGTAACTATAAGGTAAATAAGCTGTACTGTCATTTTACAAAGTTTTACAGTGACAATACTGGTTTGTAAAAAATTTAATACCTGCTTAATTATTCTTTGTTTTTTTCAGACCCCGCCCGTGTTTTTATTGGTAAAATTAGTTGGCAAATCAAATGAGTTGTATTATGTTGCCCGAGGTAGAATGTTTTATTATCGCTTAGTGATGTGAACTTTTATTTTAATGTATGTGATAATGTTCTGATATAAAAGACAAGAAAGTTAAAAAGATCTTTAATGTAAGCAAAATAATTAATCAAATTTAACGATCAAAATTAAAAACGCAACAATATCAAAGTCATTCCAAAAATCAAAGTATGTTCGATAAAAGAACAGCCAAAATTTAAAGACTGGTGTTTTCATCCGTCGGTTTAGATCCCGGTTAGGCCTGAGTTATTATTGTTTTCAAACATTGAATAAGTCAGCTATAAACTAATAGGTTTAGCTATTGGTTAAAGGCTTGCGTTATTACCTTAATAATTATTTGACGTCTACGTAGCGTAAATAAGTGTTAATGGTAAAGCAAGTAGTTAAAATGATAATAAAATGAATGCAAAAAAAAATTAATACGCGTTTTTTTAAGACTAAATGTAACGTTAGACTATTATAGTGTCATGTAAAATTAGGTGATAATGATTTAGTAGATGTTGATATTAGAAACGATAAGATTTTGTCGGTACAGTTCAAATTATTTAAGCCCATACATATTTACTTATTCTATTTTGAAGAGATAACCCAGTTTTCCAAATTCAAAACTTTTTGAATTAATATTGGTCTCCAGAAGAGACAGAGGTGTTCATTAAAAAGCTTTGCCAAACTAGATATTATAACAATTAAAGTTAAGACTATACAATGGCATAACATGTATTATATATTGATATAAACCATAAAAGTGTTAATTTATGTTTGTTATGTTCCAAATTACATATTCCTTTCATTTACCAACTTTTTTTTTCTGATTGATAATATTTTTTTTAACAATAGGCTAACGGTAAACAACTTTTCCTTTGTTGGTCGTGTTTTCAAATAAAAAACGCTGCTTCTGTCGTGATCGTGGTTGAGCCAGGGTTGGCATATTTTTTGGAAGAAAATGGTCGGTCCTTAAACCCTTGTTGTCGTAAATAAACAAATGTATACAAGGTTAGAAGAAGCGCCAGTACACAGAACCCGGACACAAAATATGAAGTCAGAAAGCCTTACTGGTTGTTTCCAGATATTTTGTTACGTGTCACAAATTACCGTGATTAGTTATGATAGCTGTGAATTAAGATGAATTTATGCAGACTGATTAAGGCTTTAATTTTGTTTAACTTCTAGGTGATTTACACTAATGCCACCATAACGTTACAAGCATTTATATGTTAATAGTTAATTTTTCCTAATTGGTCTGCATAAATTCACCTTTTAAGGACCCCATACACGATCCAATAATTTGCGAAAACTGTTGTTGTACAACACTTTCGTTATTTTAGCCGCGTGTTTGGCGATTATATAAAATTAATTACCTCCAAAAAAAAAGGAGAAAGCAAAGAATTTGAACTAAAAAGTGGGAAAAGAGACATTTATTGACTCATGAAATCGTATACAAGAGCATCTGGCTTCTCAAGACTATAAAAACTATTCAAGGATCGACTGCACGCTGCTTTATCTGAAATACTAAAAATGAGTACATACACCTCTTCCCATACAGCAAAAACACGTTTCTTAAATATATCAGAGATATCTACATTGAGAGATGGTATACCTCAGAAATATCTACATATGTTTTTGATATATAAATGATAATAGGAAATTTTGTTTAGATCCTATCTATATAGAAACACATTTACCAAATTTTTTAAAAATTTTAATTTGGAAAAATTCATGCGTATCTTACAGATATCTCAGAAATATCTTGAATGTCAATATCAATCAATGAGAGCTTTTTCTCATATCTCTGAGATGCTGCATATGTTCTGAGTGCAGTGTGGGTTATTAAGAAACATGATACAATATTTAGTTCTCTGCGATATGCAGTACGAAGGTCATTATTTTTTTCCTTACCTTTTGTCTGTCGGCATTTTGATCTTTTTCTTTCATTTTTTCGACTAATTTATCATAACTTGCACTTTTTAAATTTTAATTTATTTAAACTTCACTTTTCGCTTTCCATAGTTCTGGCAAGCCGTGATTTATCTGTATGAACTCTCGCCAAAATCCTTTAGTCCCAGCCGTAGATATCGCCATTTCATTTCTCTCCTTTTCCTAACACCTACAAACTCTATACAATTGCTATAGCAAGCAATATGAGGGACTCTTATACAATAGCTTTAAACATCCACATACACGCTCAAACCTGTTGCATTAAAGTATGTATTGCACAAATAAATTCAGGCGAGTTTTAATTTCCTCCAATTCTTGCGCAACAGCTCAGACAAAGGCATACACGATCAAAATGTTTCCCCCTGGATGGTACCAAAGAAGTTGTCACAGTCTAAAATAGTCTAACTTGTCTGGTTCACATGTAGACGGAACAAAAATGACAGATGCAGTCTTCGGACCCAGATGCAGACTCTCCAAGTCTCTGGGTAAGAAATTTAAAATATAAAAATAGAATTATGGTCTTACACTTACACTTATAATGCTAAATTATTATATTAATTAATAAATTACCCAACTAAATCTACTTCGCTATCGCTATCGTCATCTAAAGTAATAATAAACCTTTCTGTTGCTTTTCGCAAGTTCATCGCAGTAATATTCTTTTTGAATAGACATACTTCCAAGCACTTCTAATAAGTCTTTATTTCTATAGTTTTCAAGAAAATATATATCATTATCAAACATATATTCTTGAATTTTGGCTTTAGTGTCTTTTGAAGAAGGAGCTTAGTTTAAGTGTCTACTATGATAACTATCCATAACAATGGGACTCCATCAAAACCTGCTTTTTAATAATCCTTTTGAATTTAAAGCCCATGTGTTGAAGGCGCTTCCACAATGTCATTCTTGAGCATTTAGTTTATGTTTCATCTGTTGTCAGTTTCATTAAATTGTCCAACGTTGGTACACTTTGCTCTTCATACATTTTATAAATTTTTCGTCGTATAATATCACTTCTTTTTCTGCGTTCCAAAATTGACCCTTGTGTAATTTTCTAAACTGTGAAAAAGGATTTTTTTGTAAGTAAAGCCGTTTCCTTTACAACTTCTTTAGGGCACAAATTTCCGCGCGACATTAATGTCAAAAATACATTCTTTATAATCTGTTAGGCATCTGTTGATAAATGCACTCTGTTATTTACTTCAGTTTCATTGCTTTCAAAAATCTCACTAGAACACCAAGGACGAAACATTTTCAACAAACAAACTGAACTCAATACTGTACGTTGACAGACTAAAATCAAAAAGGACCCTGGTTTATCCGCATTTTTATTTACCTGAGTACGGTACTTAAAATTTATTACGCCCATATATATCATTTCACAGAACTGGTTTATTGTTGTTTATTATATTTTGAATACCCTAATAATAGCAGTCATTTAGGTCGGTTTCTTATAGTTGTGAACACACTTTACCTGGGCGTAGGAAATTTCGGCCCCGGCCAGGTAGCAACCCGATTTTGACAGGAACTTTCGGCCCCGGGATGGAAGGGTCATGTTTTTATTACAGGCATTTTCGGCCCCAATGGTCTAACGTTATAACATTTTAATTTTTTTATGATCTTTTGTGTTTTGAATCATTTATAAAATGAAAATGCAACTAACCTGAACTAACTCAATTTTTGACCTGCAACTCGGCTAATGCGGTTTTATAGACTTATATTGGTTAAACAGCGCTAACACGGCATCTAATCCACCTTTTTGGTTCCAATTCGCCTTTTTCAAGTTCACCGGGGAATATTATTATTAATTGTTTGCCCCTTTTATAGACTTATATTGGTTAAACAGCGCTAACACGGCATTTAATCCACCTTTTTGGTTCAATTCGCCTTTTTTAAGTTCACCGGCCAATTATTTACTATTTACTAAACACCGTAAAATGATGATACTCCGAAGTTTAGAAACAAACTAATTTAATTCTTTGCGTTTGCAAAACGTATAGTTTTCTACAAGAAGTAAATCTTGGTTACGGGCACTTTTAATTAAACTCATTTTTAAAAGATTACATACAACATACAGCTCCAAGAACTGAAAAGGAATAATTATAATCGGTCTTTAAACATAAATAAATACCCTTCCTGTCATTGTTATAACAATTTAGTTATATCAAGACCATCCCTTAAAAGTACCGAGTCGGGAAAAACCCCTGGTGGGTACTTAAATGATAATGAGCTTACCTGCAATGTTTGGGGCCGAAATTTCTTGCAAGATTACTTGACCTAAAATTTCTAACAGGTACCTTACCCAATATGGGGCCGAAAGTTCCGCTGCCCCTTTACCTACTATGCACGTGAAAAGGACTAAACCGCCAACGGCTGACTCATCTTGAACGAATATTATTAACACCGCACCTGAAAATTTATAACTATGCAAAAAGGTTATATCATACGGTAAAACTGATACAGGGTATCCACAAAAAGGTTTAGATCGAAGTGGCGAGGGGGAAAGGGCGGAACAACTCCATTACAAAAATACAATACAATACAATACAATACAATACAATTATATTGTATGCGTATGTGACCAGGCAAGTTTATAGTGACTTCTACTTCTACTCCTTCTTAAAAACTATGACCGTGTGAAATTCGGTAAACACGCTAGACCTCTTGATCAGCAACTGGGTATCTATTCGCATTTCAGTGTACAAATCATTAAATTTTATATAATCAAATTTATATGCTACAGTATGCTCAAACTATAGCCAATCATATAGGTATAAGAAGAAAATATATTGTGGTAGGAATAAACCGTGCTAAGTGTTTTTAGATATATGTATATGTCTTTGTCAGGTGGAGATTTATTCAGATACAGGGTGTCCGGTAATACGTGTAAAAAGTTTTAGGACTCGTGTGTAGTGGCGTAGCCAGCATATTTTGGGCGAGGGGAGGGTAGACTGCGGAGGCAAAAACGCCGCAGGCAAAGATTTAATTTATAATTTATTTTAATTTAATTTTTATAATTTACCACGCCTAAATTTCGTAGGAATTCACCTTTCTTATGCTCCCTTGGGAACGGCTACCTGGCCCCAAACATAGTGAAAATCCGCTTTATGGTCTTTCATGGAAATAAATTTCTTTCTTTAAAAAAAAATTATTTCATTTACTAAATTTCTGTTTATGGATATCATAGTTATAGGATTTAGTCAGTCATTTTCACAAAAATGTCTTTATATGTATTAGAGTAAAAGTTCTATTTTGTGCTTTTACTAACTTGTGTCAGGTTTAAACCTTGCTTGCACAATACTTAATTATTAATTTATCCTCTAGTTGAAGATTGACAAAATGTCCATTTAGTATTATATTACTAATGTAGCGTTTATGACAACTACCAGAGAAAATATAATAGCTACGCAATACGTAATGGATACCGCGACAATACTTACTTATTCCCGTTGTCAGGGTTTCCACATAAAAAAAAAAACATCTTAATACATCGTATGGATCTTTCATGGCATAGCTATTAAAAGCCATTGTGGTACGTTAAAAGTATTCAATGTGACATCATACAGGGTGTATCCTAACCTCTCTGAAAAAATGAAGGAGGTGAATCCTCGCCTTATTTTAAGACTAAAATGTGGTATAAAAGTTTTTCGCATGTCGCTTCTTTTTCGAGATGTTAAAAAAAAATTAGTAAAGCAATAATAATAATTTTAATAATTGATTTAAAAACTTTTAATAATGAACTCACATGAACAAAAGTCAAACAAATTGCTGAAAATGTCCTCCATGAGCCAGTAAACACCCATGTACACGACGTGCTAAATTGTCTCTTACGTGTTGGAAAATTTCGGGACTGAATCGTATTAAAACCATCAATAATACGCAGTCGAAGGTCTTCTTCAGTTTCAATAGGAGTAGTATAAACGAGTTGTTTCAGGTGACCCCAGAAATAAAAATCCAATGGATTCAGATCCGGCGAACGGGGTGGTCATGGCTGAGGTTCCCCTGTACCTATCCAACGAGCAGGATATTGTTGATCTAAATAGTTTCTAACACGTACTGCAAAGTGAGGGGGAGTGCCGTCATGCATGAACCACATTAAAGTTCTCGTTCTTAATGGCACTGCTTCCATCAATTCTGGCAATTCATCTCTAAGGAATTTGTAATAGACATCACCAGTAAGTCGATTTGGAAGAAAATACGGTCCAACTAAGCTATCTCCAATAATCCCTGCCCAAATATTAAAAGAAAATGTATACTGGTGATGTCCTTCGATGATAGCAGGAGGATTATCTTCCACCCAAATATGGTTGTTGTGAAAATTTATGATGCCTTGTCGGTATGTATTTTTGCCGAAAAATGTAGGACCCTTAAAGAATTTTCTTGAAACCAGTTACAAAAATTAACTCGAGCTGGAAAGTCTCTAGGCAACAAAGCTTGCACTCTTTGTACGTGATAAGGATAAAGTAAATAGTCCTTTAAGATACTCCATACTGTATTGTAACTCACATTCAACTCGTTCCCGACTTTCCTCATACTAGTGCCTGGAGGATGCAAATGTTTCCGAACACGGTACTAGTATATTAGGAAAACGTTCTGCATATAAACGTCTCGCCTCTAGCGCATTTCCATTTGCCAAACCGTACATAAAATGAATTTGAGCCATTTTTTGATTGGTAAACTCAGCCATTATGAGAAGTATGTAATGTAGTAAAAATAAATTCAAAAACAATTAAAAAGGATATTATTTGAAAGATGTTAAACAGGAGACAAATGTTACGGAGAAAACAAATGTGGTTGCCATGGAACGAAGCAAAGCCTACTCATATCATTTTTCATTTGACGCAACATAATGAAAAAATACGAAAAATAACTAAAAAATTAAGGTACTCTTTTACCCAGATCCCCGCCAATGAACTAATTGTAAAATTTAAAATTGACCCGAAGTAAAGTGCTCTAATCCCTTATGTTTAACAAATATCATTAGAATATCGTTTGGCATTATATTATGGCAAAAATACAACATTTTTTTTTAACACACTGTATTTCGAAAACGAAGCGACATGCGAAAAACTTTTATACCACATTTTCGTCTTAAAATAAGGTGAGGATTCACCTCCTTCATTTTTTCAGAGAGGTTAGGAAACACCCTGCATAATAACAAATTTATCTTTTTACAAGTAAAATATCCATATTAGGAAATACCGACAGGGGCGACACGCGGCTAGGAGCGGGGTGGGGGGCGATCGCCCCCCTGGCCCCCTATAGTACGCTACGTCACTGCTCGTGTGCTTAAAATAAATCATTTGTAATATCTGAAATTGCGTTATATTATTTAGTGTATACAGGGTGTTTCAGAGAACATGTCCGATCACTCGTCAGATGATTTCTTGCCCAAAAATATCGCAATGCACATATCAGATTTTGATAAAATTACATTTATCTCCTAAACAAAGCCGAAATCAAAAGATACTTCACATTAGTCATTAAACTGCCTACATAACTGTGTTATCAAAAGAAAAAGCGGCAGTGGCGTGCATATTTTTTGCTCCGCTTAATAATTATAACACTCTGTATCTCAAAAATAAAGTGGTTGCTGACCTATATTGATAGGAACTATTTGTCTTATTTCTGGGTAAGGAATCAACACGCGAGCGATGGCACATGCTTTTTGAAACGCCCAGTATAGACCTCGGTAATTTTCTTTCATTCATCAGGCGAAAAATTAAAATTTCGCGTAAATTGATATATTTTGAGCTCAGGAGTCTACCGTCAATACATTGTACACGTATTTTCCTGACACCCTGCGTAATGGAAGGGTATTCTTGGGTATGTATATTTGTAATGAATTTAATTTGTATACACGGTCTCTGGTTAGTCAAGAAACACTTTTTTGCGCCTTGTGCATATTTAAATTTGACATCAATACTAATTTTTCCTTAAGTGTGGAATTGGTAAACCATAATTTAGTTGACAAATTAAATTACAGAGATACCTATATACCTACCCCTTATACTAGTTTGGACTTTCAGTAGTTAATATGTGGCCAATTAGCAATATCGAATTTAAATAATTTAAAATCAATTATTATTGGGTGTTATATTATGCTATTTAAACGTAATAAATGTTTACGAAAAAACTTCTGCCATATTAAACCTCTTTGTATCAATCACTGGTTTGTTTTCAGTATAATATGTTCTCCTTTTCTAATCAAACAACGGTAACTACTAACCAACGGATTCATTGACGAATCAAAGATTATTTCCTAATGTTTAATTTATTAGTGTCCTGCTTTGTACGATTTCTCAATGGGAGAGGGTAAAACTTCAATCGATGTCCTACTGAGGTTTTCTCGTAAAACCAAATGTTTGTATTATAATAAAAATGTATGTAGGATGTTCTGACGTTAAATTATTTATTGTTGTTGTTAAAATTATTTATATCTACTTATATAAATTTTTGTAATTAAATGAAGTACAAGTTTATTATGGACCAAAAAGATCAGAGGAATGATATGAACGTATATACGTTAATTCTGCATAACAAATGATAAAATGAAAATACTTTACTATCTAGGTAAGTCTCACTTATACATTTAGGCTCTTTAACAAAAGATATGCCTAAAAAGTTAAGTATGACCTAAGTGCTGATTTCTTGATTCGATTGGCTTGAACTTTGAGTTCCACGTTTCAGTGGTTCACTAAGGGAAGAAACATAGTGAAGCGTCGAGTAATGAGCTAAGCAGCGCTTCACGCGAATAGAAAAGGTGACATTATGAGCCTCGCTCTTTTTATTACAAGGAAAGACGCGTGAAGCTCCCCTTGGCGCGTAGGTCGATGCACTGTTTTTACCCTTAGGCTAAGTCCGAGCGAGCACTAAAAGAGCGACCACGACCAAGTGTTTGCGAATGGGTATAGCGAGCAAGTAACGTAACGTTCATAGTGTTCCAAAATTAGTTCTGCTTAAACAACCCAAATCTAATGTAATGTTGCGACGATTGTTTGTGGTTTTTAACGGATTATGTTGACACGGGATCGTTTTGAAAAATGTTAATTCGATTATCGGCTTACAATTTTCAAAATGTCTTTTATAAAAATATTTTATATTTAAGTCAAGAGTTTAATATAAGTTATCGCCTAGGTAATTATATTAGTAGGTATATTGTCATATTGTATATGTATAATTATTATTTATAGATTTTAAATAAAAGTAGTGTAATCAATCCTATGTAATTTGTTTGTTCAGGTTACCACGCAATTAGCCGGCATTATTGCTGATTCTTGCATTTTTACCAAAATGTCTGCACTGAGCGAAATATCGAGTTGATATAACTCAAATATGAGTTATCCTAGATCGACGTGTGTTGCTAATAGGGGACAGCTCAGACCTCTGAATTACGGCAACAAAATCGAAGAAATTGTATCAAATCACTGCTCATAAGTAATAATAGCCCTGAAGATGGGTTATTTTATGCACTGGACCCGACTTGTTCAAATTATTGGTAAGCTAAGGCTACCGTAGCTAATCGTAACTGGATTTGCCGAACACATGCGACGTGGGCTGCAGCAATTCATTGTTTCAATATGGAAATTGTGATGCGTTACTACTCGGGTTAGATTAATTCATGATTCGAGCTATCCAAACTTCACCTTTCGGTTGTTCTAGCTTACGATGATTAACTTAAAGACTATAGATTTAATCTGTCCTAGAGTTGGAGTATCCTCATCCTCAAAACTGGAGTTTAGGTAACTCATAAAATGGTTACAAAATGAGGGATTGTGGTAATCCCAAATGTGTTTAAAGTATTGATAAAAAATCTCTTTCTGTGTTCAGGCGAACCAAAAGAAGCCGAGTTATTGTAGCATTTTTTAAATAATTTGTGATAATTCGTAGGCTCAGTTTGAACAACATAGAGACGTGCGTTAAAGTAACTCTAATTCTGCAACCCACGACATCGGTAAATCCATTTTTGTTAGTGTGGGCGGATACTCATTGGTAAATATACCCATTACGGTAGTGATGTTAAAAAAGTAATTAATCGTTACAAAGTAAACGTTACCAAAGAAAATTATAGCTACGCAATATAATTGTAATCCTTATGGGTGGCTTAGAACCGCGAGAGGCGTTCTGTACCAGGTTAATAAGCATACGATTTTGCAGCAAACTTGAATTCACGCGTCCCTTGTTCAGCTTGATGAAGAGCAACGTTGCCAATAGTTATTTACTTTTTTAAGCTAAAACATTGAATATAAAAAGGTGGAAATTAAAAGATATTGCATCTTGTATTATGTTAAGCTTAATGTTAAAATTCGCTAAAGTCAGTGATATAAGACACTTAATGCAACCACATGGAACTACGTCTTAAATTCTCTTAGCCGGATCAGGGGGCGAGAAGAAGCCCTAACATATATTCACGTTCTTTGTATCTGCTTGTGGCGCAGTGATTAGGGCGACGTCTTTTAGATAAATTTCGTATTAGCAGTCTCCAGTTCGTCTCTACGATACAGTATTGCTTTTTTTTCTGTTGCTTTCAATTATTTGTAAATTTCTTTCTATTATAATATTCATGGATTTAAAAATAAATAGTGGGTATATTATTTGACGGGCATGATACAGCTATATATATACTTGCGAGTAAAATACTATTGTTTTCTACGACCAATTTTTAAAAATTTACTTATCACAAAATTAACTTTTCCCAGGACCACCTATGAAAGTGAGCAAAAAAGCAGATAACATGGCAAAAGTACTTAATATTACAAGTATATTGAAAGGTGGATTCGAAAGCAAAAAGAACGTTTCAAATCTATGAATTAATCTGAACCTTGATATATGTATATATGTAAAATTTTTATTCATGTGACCTTAAACTTGGATTTGACCTTGACTTTGAGTTTTTCTTTTGAGACTTTGAACATATATCAATGTTTGATCTTGAAAATTTAGTGTAACCTTGAAATTAACCTAACCTTGACCTTGGAAGTGACCTTGAAAACTCTTGTAACCTTAGAAGTGAGCTTGAAAGTTCAAAGTCACCTACAAGGTAAAATTCAAGTTTAGGTGAAGTGACTTTGAACTTGGATTTTACCTTAACTTTGACTTTCTCCGAGACTCTATATAAGTATTGCTATTATATTTTACGTTGAAATTGTGTACTTGTGTTAGATCTTGAAAATTTAGTAGAACCTTGAAATAAATCTAACCTTGACCTTGTTAGTGACCTTGAAAGTTCAAGTTCAGGTCAAGTGACTTTGAACTAGGATTTTACCTTGACTTTGAGTTTTTCTTTTTAGACTTTGAACATAACGCACCCCTTTGCTATTATATTTTCCGTTGAAATTGTACACTTGTGTTTGATCTTAAAAATTTAGTGTTTCCTTGAAATAAATGTAACCTTGACCTTGGACTGTTCAAAGTCTCAAAAGAAAAACTCAAAGTCAAGGTCAAAGCCAAGTTCAGGACACTTAACTAAAAATTGAACTTGACCTTGTATGTGACCTTCAACTTTCAAGGTCACTTGCAAGATCAAGGTTAGGTTAATTTCAAGGCTACACTAAATTTTTAAGATCAAACACAAGTGCACATTTTCAACGGAAAATATAATAGCAAAGGTGTGAATTACGTTCAAAGTCTCAAAAGAAAAACTCAAAGTTAATGTCAAATCCAAGTTCAAAGTCACTTGACCTAAACTTGAGTTTGGCCTTGTAAGTGACCTTGGCCTTTCAAAGTTACCTGTGCAAGGTCAAGGTAAGGTTAATTTTAAGGTTACACTAAATTTTCAAGATCCAACACAAGTACACAATTTCAACGTAAAATATAATGGTAAAGGTGTGCACTGTTATGTTCAAAGCATCAAAAGAAAAACTCAAAGTCAAGGGCAAATCCAAGTTCAAAGTCACTTGACCTAAACTTGGATTTGACCTTGTAAGTGACCTTGAACTTTCAAGGTCACTTGAAAGTTCAAGGTCACTTCCAAAGTCAAGCTTAGGTTTATATCAAGGATACACTAAACTTTCAAGATCAAACACAAGTGCACAATTTCAACGGAAAATATAATGGCAGAGGTGTGCACTGTTATGTTCAAAGTCTCAAATGAAGAACTCAAAGTCAAGGTCAAAGCCAAGTTCAAGGTCACTTGACTAAAGATTGGATTTGACCTTGTAGGTGACCTTGAACTTTCAAGGTCACTTGCAAGGTCAAGGTTAGGTTAATTTGAAGGTTACACTAAATTTTCAAGATCAAAAACAAGTGCACAATTTCAACGGAAAATATAATAGCAAAGGTGTGAATTATGTTCAATGTCTCAAAAGAAAAACTCAAAGTCAAATCCAAGTTCAAGGTCACTTGACTAAAGATTGGGTTTGACCTTGTAGGTGACCTTGAACTATCAAGGTCACTTGCAAGGTCAAGGTTAGGTTAACTTCAAGGTTACTCTAAATTTTCAAGATCTAACACAAGTACACAATTTCAACTTAAAATATAATGGCAAGGGTGTGCACTGTTATGTTCAAAGACTCAAAAGAACAACTCAAGTCAAGGTCAAATCCAAGTTCAAAGTCACTTGACCTAAGCTTGAGTTTGACCTTGTAAGTAACCTTAAACTTTCAAGGTCACCTACAAGGTCAAAGTTAGGTTAATTTCAAGGTTACACTAACTTTTCAAGATCAAACACAAGTACACAATTTCAACGGAAAATATAATGGCAAAGTTGTGCACTGCTATGTTCAAGGTATCAAGAGAAAAACTCAAAGTCAAGTTCAAGGTCACTTGACTAAAAATTGGATTTGACCTTGTAGGTGACCTTGAACTTTCAAGGTCACTTGCTAGGTCAAGGTTAGGTTAATTTGAAGGTTACACTAAATTTTCAAGATCAAACACAAGTGCACAATTTCAACGGAAAATATGATAGCAAAGGTGTGCACTGTTATGTTCAACAGTTTATAAGAAGTTTGTGAATAAATTCCGATCTAAGCGTGAGAAAGTCGAAAGGTGTTTCTCGATAAAAAGTCAAGGTATGAGCAGGCAAGAAGTTGGAATGATGAAAAAACCAGACCGCATTTTTAACATGGATGGATCTAGGCTCCAACTAAACAACAAACCTACGGATGTTATAGCGGAAAATGTAGCAGCTGTTCTTTTTTCTGAAAAAGGCAAACTATTACGACGTTTTACTGTTAATTGTAATGCTGGAGAAAATTTTCTGCAATCGTGTTACATGTTAAAAGGAAAAGGTGTAGGTTAAATACAATATCCTATATCTCGAAAAAAAAAGCAAGTTGAACATAGATTCTTTTGAGATCCTCTATCTTGTGGTACTATGCATTGTATTTTTTCAATGTCAATGTCACCATGTATAACAGTCGTCTTTGATAGCGCTTAAATGACAAGGGATACAAAAAAAAATTATGTAAATGCTGTTGGGTTTACCAAAAGGCACGAAGTAAAAAAACTATTACATGAACATAATTTTCTTTAATGACATACCCTGTATAATTTTAGTTATTTGATTCAGTAAAGAAATCCAACCTTTATATCCGTTTTTTTTGCGGCGTTGCCAAGTATTTTTTTCTTTCTCATATTTGAGGAATTTTCAGCGACTCATTAAAAAAAATCTTATCATTGAGCCTTCAACTTAGTTAAGACAAAATTTTTATCACATAAAAGTATGAAATTTCAAATACCCTATATGCTAAATTTTTTTATTTTAACTTTGCATGAAAAATAAAAAAGTTAAAGGGTGGGACATATGGTGAATCACCCTAACCTAAGTTTTTTTTTACTTTTCTATCAGTAATAGATATTACGTTAAATAAAAATGACGCAATGTTTTATTTTTTTTTCCTCGTTGTCTTATATAAATAATAATATATTAGAATGTCAGAATAAGTAGTAAGTTACCAGAGTAATTATTAAACATAAATTATTTTCAAAATAAATGAAATAGACAAAGCCTACTTTGGCGAATTCTAGCCGTTCTGCCACTCTTATTATGTTTAACCAAAGGTAGGCCCATATAAATGATATATTAGGACCTATGCTATATGCTATGACCAAAAAGGTTTAGTAACTCGCACTTTCCTATCGAAAATAAATGAGACTCCAATTAAAAATTTTACAAACTTTTTGAATGTTAGGTCATGTTGTGGCAACATGTAAGATTTCAATTTTTTTGGTCTTGTCGTTTTAGACCTATGACCACCAACGTTTATTAGTCACGTCTAGGTGCCGTAAAATAAAATATATTAGGCACATACAGAAAAATTGTAAAGTTTTTTAGATATGCAACAGGATATTTTTTTGAGCAACGTTCTATGCCGCTAAATGTACATTTTATATCCCTTTTTATGTTGGTGATACAGTTCCTCCAGAATTTTAATTTTATTTTTCCGTCATTAAACTAAATTAAAAACTAATTAGTTTTATAAAGTATTGGTAGGTAGTATATCAAAAATGCTATAAGTTGTCAGGAGATAATGCCAAAAGATTTTGTATAAGTGTAAAGGAATATATTGTTTAAACACTCTGTACCAAAAAAGAGATTGAATAAGTAGCAAAATTAAAGATTATGATAAACTCCAATATTTAAACATTTTTATATCAGTCTGTCAGTTCTTTGGTAAACCAGAAATAAATATTGGTTTATATTGCCGGCCGCGCCGTATTATTTTATTGGATCTAGTAATCCCAATAACTAGAATGCTGAAGACTATAATATATATATATCATAACGATAACCGTTGCTTCGCAGCCGAAATGACGACAACACTGGACGTGCATTCGGCAAAGCCAAGCCGCTTAACGAAGAAGGATCCCGGCTTTGAAAACCGGGATCCATCGAGAGGTCGAATTATTAACATTACATCGGACTTCTATTGCTTAGCTATAATTTTCTTTAGCGTTACTAATTTTATGAATAAGGACTCGTTACTCTCGCCTTTTCGTTACTTTGGTTACAATTATTACTAACTTCTATCGAGCATCGAGCCCATCAAGAAATGACGACGCAACGCTAAGCAATTTTTAAGAATTTTACAGCGTCGAAAGAGGAATAACCGATTGTTTTTCAAATAGATTTTTATACTTTTTTATGTCAAATTAGAAAACTTCAAGGATACTCCTTGTTAGACATGATTTAGGACGTCGTTTTCGAGATAAATCGATCAAAAAATTATCTTGCATGCCAAAATTATTGTATTTAGCTAGTGTAAAAATCGACGAATGTCTTTAAATCGTGTCAACTAGGAGTAACTTTTTGTCGCCAAAAATATTAGGGTTTTCTAATTTGAGATAAAAAAGATATAAAAATGAATATAAAAAAAGTTAGGTAGGTATATTTTAACTCTGTCTTCCCCTACTTCTGGCGCCACTTTTAGATTGTTGATATTTTAACCACAATAATTCGATTCGGCATGTAAAGCTGACTAGAATACCAAACTTTCAAGTTTGTTTATTAGTTTCGAAAACATTAGGAACATCTATACAGAGTACCCCTTTTATGAGCCTGTGGCTATCGGTATAGGAAGAAATGTTACATGACCTTCAGACCCTATTTTGACCGGATCTACCTAATCCCCAATCATTGACCATACCTTTTAGGACACTCTGTATATCTTACAATATTTTTGGATTCTACATAAAATCATAATTATTTTTTTAATAAGTATACTCTTAATAGTTTTCGAGATACTTATCAACTTTTAAAAAAATGACATATTTGAAATTTGACAGCTTCTAGCTTCCTAACGGTACGCCTTAGAGCAAAACGGCTTACACTTATTTCTTTATTGTCTTTCCAAAAATATCAATGCCCGGTTAAACCGGACGTACCTACTATATTTCCGGCTTTCGAATTACATCCGATTTAACCATAGGCATCGTAACTGTAGATCCGACACGCCATTCATAAATGCTATAAAATTGTGATGCCAAAGTCGTTTGGTGGTGAGACGCTGTGAGAAGCTAGGTGGGGCCGGGAGTGGGGATTACGCTGCCTTTTACATATGCATGCGACAAAACTCCAGGAAAATCCACAGAAAAATGCTGTCACAAATGAATGGAACATCCGCTAGTCGATGCGGATGGCCACGAAAATGATGGAATTTGGGCGGATCCTTTATTGCTGCGTTGCTTATTTTTTACAAGGTTTTAGGCAATGTTATAAATTTCCCACATTATGTTATTCTAGTTAATCATAGAAGTTAATTCTTTTAACAGAGTAAGCCCAGAAAACTACGTTTTCTGTGGCGTAAGTCTGGCAAACCAAGTGGAGGGGAGCAGCTTGCATGTTGATTTACTTTACACTGGAATACATTGATGGCAACACGTTTATTTGTTATTGTTCGGTCTAATACTTACGATGTCTATGGATTTAACCGGAAGTTAACACTTTGGGGAAGATAATAAAAAAGTAAGATAGGGACATGTAAGCCGTTTTGCTCTAAAACGTATCGTTAGAAAGCTAAAAGCTATCAAAGTATAAAAATGTCATTTTTCAAAAGTCGATATCTCGGAAAATATTAAGTTTAGATTTATAATGTCAGAAGAAGATACAAAATTCAAAATCAAAACCTTACAAGATTGTTATCGATAAGATATTTACAATAAAAAACAAGAGCAAAAGACTGCTGATGTCTGCTGGCTCAAGAAATAAATTATAAGAAGATTTATAATGCACTTATTAATAAATAATTGTTGTTTGATATAGAATCAAAAAATATTGTAAGATATAGGGCGTTCCATTTAAAAAAAATACAACTTTGATCTGGATCTTTTTTTTAGGACATCCGGTATGTTTAAAATAATTTTAAATTGTGCCCACAAATATTTTGCATTTACCGAAATAAAAAGAAAGTTTTAAAATTTAGTAGTTTTCCCATAAATTATATACAGTGTGGCCCAAATAGGGCCTACATGTATGGGGATCTTGGAAACTATAGAAGATAGAGAAACGGTTAAATGGGGAAAGTTTTTGACAATTATATTTCTAACTGAAAACCGTTTAGTACGCGGCCCTATCTTTTTTGGTTTTTGAAATATGTTGAAAAAACCAAAAAGATGTATTTTCGAAAATATGCTGTAGATTTCATATTATTCACTATTTTGGCAATCTGTAAAAACATTTTTAAAGCAACTTTTTAAGTAGATTTCAGTTCTGCAATTTAATTTTGAACACGACGTTTCAGTTATTTTATACCATCATCAGGTTCATTTTTTCTTATGGGCGCCATATTGTATTTTATACTTAAAAGGTAGCTTATGACGTCAGCTTTTCAACGATGTATTATTTGTTGAAAAATAAATGAAATTGACTTGAAAAATAAAGAAAATTAATTTTCGCAACACGTCAAATTTGACAACTGCACTATAACTCCCTAAATTGAATACCAATTAAAAGGTTTACATTTTGTAGTATTCACAAAACACTGCTTGCATTGTTTCAATCAACAATATTACAATAACCTATGAATCAAAAATAAAATCCAGTAGCCTATGACCTTACAATAACCTATGAATCAAAAATAAAATCCAGTAGCCTATGACCAACCACTACCGTTTGAAAATGAAACAAAAATATTACTTGTCAGAACGAGTAAAAGTATAATAGTTTTTATTATTATTATCTAATAATAACGATTTATTTGTGTATTCTGAATTTAAAAGAAAATGGCATTGCGTTTTTCTCACGAAGAAAAATTTGATTTGCTAGAATGTTACATTCATTGCAACAGAAATGCAAACCTTGCATTAGAAAGGTATTTTGAAAATTTTCCTGAAAGACCGCAGCCAAGTGTCAGACTTTTTCCAAAAATTGTTATGAACCTGAGATACCATGGAAGTTTTGAAAAACCGCGGCCCAAGAGTTACGAAAAAGCAGGTAATAACGAGCGTGACGAAAATGTCAGAGCCTATTTTAATGCCGCTCCGACATCATCTACAAGAGCGTCGGCAAGAGACTTACCAACCCCGCGAAGTACCATACAAAGAGTTCTTAAGGAAAATAAATATCGACCATACAAGCCAACTATAGTTCAGGGTTTACGAGAAACGGATTATCCAAGAAGAATGCAGTTTTCAAATTGGTATGTGAATCAATGCGAACAAAATCATGATTTCAGTCGTCTTGTAATTTGGACCGATGAATCACATTTTACCAACTGCGGGGTATTTAATAGACATAACCATCATTTTTGGGCAACAGAAAACCCTCACTAATTGGCTCAACGAAGACTGAAAACCCGATTTGTTTTTAATGTATGGTGTGGTATGTATGGTAAGTAATGTCACCTAGCTTGCTAAATACATAGCAGGTATTAAGTAACCCAGCTTTACTTTTATCCTTACATTTTAGACAACAGGACCATCCTTTTATAATCATACCAAAGAGTAGCATAACCAATAAGAGGCGAAAGTGGCCACTCCGGCCTGTTCTAATTTTTTATGCGCATGTGCATGATAAGGATTATTCCCAGCTAATTTCACAGCCTTTGCAATCTGTCAAATCGTTTGTTTACTTCTAAAAAACAAGACGAACCTTTATTTTTCTTTAGTTTAAAGTGGAAAAGTGATTAGTTTCTCTTGGTTTTTTACAATTCAGAAGGGATTTCTTTTGATATTAATGTCGGGAGTAAAGAAGCAGAAAGGTGGCATATCGTGTGCTTACCCCGAACGCCCTTCTAAAACCTGCTAAGGAATATCATTTTTTAGATTTGCTAAGGATATCACAGGTATGTACCTATATTATAAACAAATATTGTGCTTTTGGAAACATAACATGCATGTTAATTTATTAGGTATTTACAGCCACCGTGATTGTAAATAAAGTTATTCTAAAAACGAAATAAGCAGAAACATAATTCATTATTAACTAATAGGTAATAGAAAGATGTTGAATAGCTTTTAAAATGTCAACTTTGTAGTAAGACTTGGTTTATGTTATATTGGTTACAGTAACCCTGCAATTTAGTAGCAAAACTTTTGGCTGGTTTTAAACTAAACCTAGGTTTTAGAAAATAAAATAGTATGTACGTACCCCGGTACCTACTTTTTTATTTAAAGCCTTGTCTTATATGGCTAACTGTAAATAAAATAATAGGTTGTTCTCATTTGTACCCAAAATAAGCCAACTGGTAGCTTAGAATTGTCTTTCTTTAAACTTTTTAATAAGGGGCAGTGTTATACGAAGCACGAAAGCTAACAAATTAAATACATTCTTTAAAATCTAATTAAGCATGTATTTTTAGAAGTAAAGCCTGGCTTGTCACTCGTAAGAGAGAAGAATTGCTGTATAAGGATGTCTTGGATATACATATTAACTACAGGGTTTGTGAGAAAAATTTTAATGAGAAGTACATGACTAAAGGTGAAACATGTAAGACTTTGATTGCACAAGCTTTGCCCACAATGTTTTCTCAGCACAAAGCTATTGAAGCAATCGGTGGAACACTCCATCAAGAATTATTGAACTTTCAGGTTAGTTTCTATTTAATCTTTATATCTAGGTATTTACAAATGCATTAGATTGATGGAAAAATGATTGTCAAGATCCCTTAGTATATAAGACAATCGGTCAATTCAGATAAAATAATATTTTAAATTATTACATTTGACTGCAATTTTAAGGGTTTTTTTTAACTATATTCTAGGTTCCTCATCAGTAAAAGCTTTGGCTTGCCTGGAGACAAGTATAGTTTATCCAAGTTAACCATTGTGTGATGTTGCAAGTGAGTATTATTATATAATATAAAATAATGAATAGGTAACATTTATTAAACAAGACTTTACCAATACAATACAAGAAAGAGAATTAAATATAAAATTAACAAAGTGGCAAACTTTCAGTTGATTCACTGATGAATACAATCAAGTAGAGATGCAAAATGTAGTGATGCTTGTCATTTTAAAAACATCCAAGACTTTGTGTACAAATTAGAATCCTTTATAGGCGGGATCGGCTGATATGTGTATAGGGTACTGGGTAGTGTACCGCCAGACTGGACATAGGAAATCCCATGTAAGTTTTGCTACCCTCAAATATTAGCTCCCCTATATATTTTACATCAAAATTGTGATAGACTTTTTTGAAGGTCCTTGTATGATGGGCATGCACACCAAATTTTATTATTTTCTATAAGTCAAATAACAGTTAAAAATTAAATACGGCTCTGATACATACCTTAATGAAACCACCAGTAATAATTTTATTATGATAATGTCAAATGATACTAAAGTTTTTTATTAGTTTAGTAACTTGTTTTACAGTATTCAAGAACAAATAATGATTGTACTAATTTAATATATGCAATTACTCAAAATGAAATAAATAAAGAACTTTGAATTAGCTTATTAGAAAATTATAAATCTTGGTTGACAAGTCCATGATACAAGGACCTTCAAAAAAGTCTAATACAATTTTGATGTAAAATTATCAGAGGAGCCAATATTTCAGGGTAGCAAAATTTACATGGGATTTCCTATGCCCAGTCTGGCGGTGCACCACCCGGTATATAATCGTCCTCACTCAAATTAAAAATTCTTTTGAATCATAAAAGTCCTGACCCTGTAAATTTGGTTTTAAATGAAATTTAAAAATTTTACTTTTACTGCAGGCACATCCTGCCTTGAGAGTGGGTCACCCTGTAAAACTGTTTTCTTTTTAATTTTAGGCTTATCTATGACCCCACAAGTACAACTGCCAAGTTTAAGTAAATATATAGAAGAGCTGACCTTAGAAGTTGGAGGTAAGTTTTGGGCTAAAGTCATAACAATGTCGCTAATTAATCATAATTACCAACATACCTACTAACATACTATATTTAATGTCATAGACAAGTTGTTAAAAAAATTTGAAAGACATATGGAAGTATTTTTTATTAGGTAGTGGTCTAATAACTTATAGGATTTATTTTTTAGATTCAGTTTGATACGAGAACAAAAGGATCGGGGCAGTACATCAACTCCTCTATTATCCCTGTCAACAAGTACTCAAACATAAATTCTTTTGAGTTCTGAAATTCCAAGAAAAGAAAAAGTAAGGGAGCAAGTAAATTCACTAAGAATCCTAACAAAATTATACTTGAAATGAATATTATTTATGTTAAGTAAAGTAGGTACCTGGTTATCTGCGTATTATTTATGTGCCATGTGTTTTAGATGTTGCAATTATGGTCATGTTGCGAAATACTGCAATGGAGAATTATGTTGCTATAAATGTGGATGTAAACACCTAGCAAGTGAGTGCCCTGAAAATGCTCCATTAAATTGCCCAAATTGTACATGGTTAAATCTAAAAGATAAGATACACTCTGCCAGAGATCCTAAGTGTCCAGCCTATTTACATAAATTACAAAAACAACGTGAGCACATAAACTTCAATAATGTACAAAATAATTTTTTATAAACCCTACCAGATCAACACAGAGCATTTCCAAAACATCTTCCAAAAACCTCAAAGGCGCCAAAGGATATGACAACGATTTTGGGATTATTCATCAAAATGTGCAATCTTTAGGTAATTCTGTTGATATGCTAAACGACATGTTGCAAGAACACCAAGACTGTAAATGTTTATGTATCTCAGAGCACTGGAAAAAAATTGAACAGTTAAAACTTTTGCCAATGGACAATTTTAATCTAGTGTCTTAGTTTTGTAGAAAAGAAGGATATGGGGGAGTAGCCATTTATCTTCGTAAACACATGAAATTTGTAAGATGCAAAAAAATTGAGGAACTCTCACTAAACGGAATTTTTGAATGTGCGTGTGTTGAGTGCAATTTGAAAAATGAAAGTTTTTTTTGTCATAGCCATATACAGACCTCCAAAAGGTGATATAAAATCGTTTGTGAAACAAGTAGAGCTACTGCTTGAACAAATTATGTATCAAAATAAAAAGGTGTTTATTGCAGGTGACTTTAACATAGAGCTTATTAAGGAAAATACAAACAAGGTACAATTTCTATCACTAATGCATTCTTTTGGTATACATCCTGCCATTTTTGAGAACACTAGAATATCTAGTACTTCTCAAAGTTGTATTGATAACATTTTCACAAACACTACATATTTAAATATACATAGCCTTGTGATTCACAATGCAATATCAGATCACACAGCCCAGAAAATTGTATTTAAATGTAATAGTACTCCTATAAAACAAACATATTATAAGAGGTTTTTTGGTGAAGAGAGTAGAAAGGGGTTCTTTGATGCATTAAAACAAGAACAGTGGCTAGACTTATTTGCTCTAGATAAGACGGATGTTAATCAACAATGGTCAGCTTTCATGAACACCTTTCTACTTTTGTTTAACCAATATTTTCCTAGGAAATCATTTAATACAAATCAAAAATCACGTTGCCTATATTCCACAAAAAATGATCAATTACAGGAGGTTAAACAAAGACTGGACATTTTATTAATGTTAAAACGTAAGAATAGTAACTACAAGGACATGTATACAAGCGTAAAAAAAGAATATGATCAATTGTTGATACAGGCTAGGTCAGAAAGTTATAAGCATAAAATACAAAACTCTGACAACAAAAATAAATGCATGTGGTCTATTTACAAAGAAATTACAGATGTTCCAATTTCTGATAAGTCCGTGATTCCTGGCAAGCCTGACGAAATACCTAATAAATATAATGAATTTCTGCTAGAATCCATTTCAAAACTTTTAAGTAATTTTGATCAGGTATCCTGTCAAATAAATATACCTGAAAACCCAAGGTCTATGTTTTTAAGGCCCCTTACAGGGGAAGAAATTTTGGCTTTAACTAAAAAAATCAAGAATAAACACAGTTCTGGTGATGATGAAATTCCTGCAAGTCTCGTTCGTCAGGTTATACCAGCAATCACTGATGTGCTATGTTATGTAATGAATAACTCGTTGAGGCAGGGTGTGTTCCCTGCACAATTAAAGATGTCGGCTATAAGACCTCTGTATAAAAACAAAGGTGATATTGATGCATTCGATAACTATAGACCCATAAGTCTGCTTCCCAGTTTTTCCAAGCTGTTTGAAACTGTTATGAGTGTAAGGTTGATGGAATTTTTTCACGATTGTAAACTTTTTTCTGATAACCAGCATGGATATATTTCAAAGCGGTCGACACAAACTGCAATTTATCAATTTACTCATGCAGTTCTGAACCAGCTGGAAGGGGGCAACATTGCACTTGGGTTGTTTTTAGATTTGTCGAAGGCATTTGATTGTCTGGATAGAGATATATTATTTCGAAAGTTATGGCTGTATGGAGTTAGAGGATGTGCCCTGGATTGGTTTAAGTCTTATTTGAGCGAAAGAACTCAGCGAGTTGTTGTAAACGCAAATGGTATAACTTATAAATCAGAGATATTGCAAAGTACGGTAGGTGTTCCACAGGGCAGTATACTGGGACCAATTTTGTTTATAGTATTTTTAAATGATATCAATCTTGAAATTAATAATGACAAGTATTTTTTGACACAGTATGCTGACGATACAAGTTTGTTAGTAAATGGTTCAAGAATGGCTGAAATATCTGAAAATGTAAATAACCTATTCTCGCAGGCAGAGATGTGGTTTGAAAGAAATAAGTTGTGTTTAAATAAAGCAAAAACCAATGCCGTATTTTTTAGAACTAAACAAAACAAAATTGCTAAACAGGAATCTGTTCATGTTGGCAGCACTGAGCTCAAACTTCAAAACAATACTAAGTTCTGAGGTATCTATATCAATGAATCTTTCGATTGGTCCTGTCACATTGAGCACCTTAGTAAAAAGCTGAATAAAATTTGTTACTGTATTCGTACTATTGGTAAATATTTAAATGAAACGGCTAGAAGAACGCTGTACTTTGCAAATTTTGAAGGCACTGCACGATACGGAATAATTTTCTGGGCTGCACACTTTAGGGCTCAGAATATTTTCATAATTCAAAAACGGCTATTGAGAATTATCTACAAAATGTCTCCACTGCAGTCTTGTAGAGGAATCTTTAAATCCAAGGCCATATTGACAATATATGGTTTATATATTTATGACATACTTTTATTTGTTTTTAAAAACAAGGATAAGTTTGAAAATATTTTTCATAATAATTGCACAACTCGAAGAAGCAATTTAATATATCCAAGACATAAACTAACCTTATACGAAAAAAGTCCCGATTACATTGGCCTTAAATGCTACAATAAATTAGATAATAGTTTAAAATGTATATCAGTGGAGAAAATATTATTTAAACGGAAACTGAAAGAATATTTGATAAATTTGGAGCCCTACATTGTGAATGATTTTTTGGGTGGATGAATGGATGTACCAGCATATATTGTATACTTGTAGAAATATGGGCTACATTAGCCATTTTGACGTAATTTCATTTTATGTTTTTTGTATAAACTATGTAATTTGAAATATAAATAAAATAAAATAAAAATAAAAATAAAAATATTTATTGTAATAACCTTTACTAAAATCTACTTTAACAGATTTTGAACAGTGAATGTATAATAAATTATTATTATTATAATGCACTATGTGTATGTATTTATTTTTTAAATAAAAATTGCATCTTTAGGATTACAATAAAATAAAATATACTTTTTAAGAGTTTTGTGTTATTTCTCTTATAACTTTATTGGACATTGAACCACTAAAATCCAATTAATGAATGTTCGGTTTATGTTAGCCATAACATAACTTCTAAGGATACCATCGTTGGAACAATTCTTGCCATGGAAGTTATGTGGCTGTTATCACTGTCAGCACATTGTTATAATGAGGCTAAAAATTCTTTTAACCCACTGGTCCAAGTTATCAATGTCCTGGTAGTGATACCAGCCACATAACTTCATGATGAGAATTGTTCCAACAATGGTGTTCTTACAAGTTATCTTCTAATTAGAGATACACGGGCATTGATAATTTGGACCTTACAAGCGAAATACACCATTCATAATTTTTATACTTATGTATCATTTGCTACAATATAAAAATTGTCAGTAAAGTTTCTGTTTCTGTCTAGAGTGAAACGCCGGAGATTGCTATTTAACACATACATTTATTATAAATCAGAATTTTAATTAATGCTTCACCTGACAATAACTTTCTGGTGCACCGCACAATCAAGTTCGGCAGCATAAAATGTTCAATTATAAAATTACCAAAACAGTGTGAAGTATTTTTCCCCGTGTACACAGCACAAAAGAAGAAGAATATGATATTCTTTACTGTGTTTTAAGTTTATCAAGGTCATAGAATTTGGGTACATGAAACTTCAAAGGAACCGACAATACTTTCGTCTCTTATTGGTTATGCTGAGATGCTACTCTTTGATCATACGTTGAATGGCCAAAGATACTTGGAGCTGTTAGAAGATCAAATATTACCGGCAATTAGAGCAAGAGTTCCTCAAGATCAATTGAATAATATTTGGTTTCAACAAGACGGTTGTCCCGCACATAATGTTCGGGAAGTTCAAACTCTCTTAAGACAGATATTTGATGACAAATTAATTTCAAACGGCGGACCAGTTAATTGGCCTGCTAGATCCCCTGATATAACTCCTCTCGATTTTTATTTATGGGGTTATGTAAAAAATGAAGTAAATGAGTTTGAACCCCCGGAATCTGTACAAGAATTAGAAGAGAGAGTGAGGAATGTGTTTACGAGCATAAATGGCAACACGCTTCGCAGGTTCATCAATACTGTGTTAAAAAAGTGTCAAAAATGTATTAATAAAAACGGCCAACATTTCGAATAAGTATAGTAAGTTAGATATTTTTTCTTATTTTCTTTTCAAAACAATAATTATTATTCATTGCGTTTTTAGTTTTCTTTATTTGAAATGTTAATATGAGATTTTTAACCATAAGGAAAAAATAAAATAATGTATTATAATATTATGATATTTTAAACAAATTTAACCCTGCCTAATGTGTTCTTCTCAAATTTAACGTGTTGCGAAAATTAATTTTTTTTATTTTTCAAGTCAATTTCATTTATTTTCCAACAAATAATACATCGTTGAAAAGCTGACGTCATAAGCTACCTTTTAAGTATAAAATACAATATGGCGCCCATAAGAAAAAATGAACCTGATGATGGTATAAAATAACTGAAACGTCGTGTTCAAAATTAAATTGCAGAACTGAAATCTACTTAAAAAGTTGTTTTAAAAATGTTTTTACAGATTGCCAAAATAGTGAATAATAAGAAATCTACAGCATATTTTCGAAAATATATCTTTTTGGTTTTTTCAACATATTTCAAAAACCAAAAAAGATAGGGCCGCGTACTAAACGGTTTTCAGTTAGAAATATAATTGTCAAAAACTTTCCCCATTTAACCGTTTCTTTATCTTCTATAGTTTCCAAGATCCCCATACATGTAGGCCCAATTTGGGCCACACTGTATATCATATAGGGTCTGTATAGGTAGGATTAACTGTTTGATGATTTTTTTCGTTAACGGTCAACATAGCGATCATAATAGACAATAATGATTTAAAATACAATATTTCCCATATTTTATGGGCGTAGTATTTGTTATATTTTGTCTTTAATAATACCAAAGATAAATGTTTCTCTGACGAAGTTAATAAGCTTAATAATTTAATAATTGATATTTGAACAAAACCTTAAAAAATATAATGTTTTACACCTTTAGTAAAAAAGTTTTGTATAAAAACCTAGAATCAAATAATCACGTCATATAAAAACTGGGCTCCCACCCATTGTTTTGGTAAACCCTGTATGGTAATACTTGTAAAATGTGCACCAATCTGCCAACCATATGGTATGGTCCAAGTCTAAACAGTTTATTGGAAAATTATACATCTCACTTTTTTTAGTCAATCAGAAGTTGGTTCTTGGTATTATATAAATATATTATATAAAACTTATTTAAACGTGTACAAAATTACTGTATCCAATTGTTGACTTACCCTGTATACTGGCGTCAGGTTTACTTTCTCAAATTTGTCGCAATATCACTAGGATTAGCTGGAAATATTCTTACTATAGTCTATCTTTAACTGATGCGAAGTAATAAATCAATCAAAACCGTCTTCTTCATGGGCGTGCAAGATTTTTCGGCATTTATAGATTTAAATATAGGCCTGAATTTTTAAATTTGTGCAGAATTAGTACAAGTATCGACGTTAAATTTAAGTTTTGTCTTCAAATATATATTTTAATATTAAATATATATTTTAATATTAAATTTTATAAGCTTGAAATTATGTACAGCCGTATCATTTACCTGGAATCTTAGAAAGCAATTTTATCAAAACTAATTAGAGTCTAGTCCGTTTCTGCTCTAATCATTTTATTCCTTTTTTTTGTACCTAATCCTGGTTACCTATTTGCTAATTATGTGGTTATTATGCCTTTATGGGTGCCTCTATTGGAATAATACTATTTATATCTATACATACCTATCTTGGGTGTTTGTTTCCCATTGAAACTAGTGAAAGTGTAAAGTGTCAGTGTTTTTTTTTTAATTAAATATGGAGAATTTTCAACAATTGCCAAAACGCTTTAGAGTCGGTCCATGTAACAGCAAATGAAAAAATATTAATTCTAACTGTTACTGATTATATTAAAAGTAAGAGTGCGGATTTAAGTGTTGACAGTGCAGTGCAAATTACAGCATAGCCATCCATCTGCTTAACGTTGGATAAACAACAATATATAAACTTTTAAAAGAAGAAAACGTGTTGGCGTCAAACTTCCAAAAACTTCTCCAGAACCACCAAAAGTTGAGCTGGATGACGTTTTAATGCAGAGAATAAGGCAAAAAGTTCATAGTTTCTTTTTAAAAAAATAAATTTCCACGCTGGACGAAATTTTGTCCTCAATCCGAGAAAACCAGGACAACCCATTTATGTGTAGAAATACGCTTTGGAAATTATTAAAAAAAATGGGTTTTCGGTAGAAAAAACATAATAGGCAATCAATTTTAATAGACAAAAGCGATATCGTCTGTTGGAGAAGAAATTACTTAAGAAGCATCCGAGAAACCAGAGAAGAAAACAAAAAATATGAAGGCCACAGTGTGACTAAATTTTGACAGGATGAAAATATTAAAAGTTCAAGGCAAGCTTTTTTGGAAGGATTGTGTACAGGATTAAGACCGCCATCGGGAAAAGGATATCGACTTATCATAACCCATATTAGAAGTTTTAAAGGCTTCGTTAAAGGTGGTCTACTGATGTTCCAATGTAAAAATACAGGAGACTATCACGAAAATATAAATGCCGATGTCTTTGAAGAATGGTTCAAGCAAATGTTGAATCTTATACCAAAAGATGCAATAATTGTATTGGATAATGCAAGTTATCACTCTAGGCTGACGGAAAAATTACTGGTGAAATAACAGAATGGCTAAGTTTAAGACATATAGAATTTTCATTGGATTCCTTAAAAATAGTCATACAAATACAAATACAAATACAAATATTTTATTAATGTTATCATTGCAATAGCAACTTACACAGGTCAAGTAAAAAATAAAATAGAATAGTACAATTACAAATATGCTAATCTATGCTTCAAAGTACAAGTCAAAATTAAAAGACAAGTATTCATTAAAACTATAAAAACTATTGACTATTAAACATCTTTTAACCTTGTTTTTAAATAATGGTAGAGGTAACACTTTAATGTGTTCTGGTAGAACATTAAAAAATTTTATTGCCCAATATCTTAGGCCGTCCTGACACCTATTCAGCCTACAGTAAATGGGAGCAATATTAATACAATTTCTTGTTTCATAACTGTGCACTTCCCGGTGAGTTGTATATGCACTGATATTTCTCCTGACATATAAAAGATTCTCCAAAATAAAGAGAGACGGAAGAGTAAGCACCCCCAAACTCCCGAACGCCATCCTGCAATCCTCCCGAAATCTCAAACCACTCATGACTCTAATTACCCTTCTTTGTATCCCAAACAAACGCTGGGTTCCAGTGGCATGTCCCCACGCAAGTATTGCATAGGAAAGGTGGGCATTGAAAGTTGCATAGTATGTTGTCCTGAGAATCGGGACAGACACCCTGCCGACTAGGTTACGAATCAAGTACAGGTCCTTCAAAAGTTTGGATGCTATATGGTTTATATGCGTGTCCCATTTCAGCTTGGAATCGACATACACCCCCAGGAACCTAGTATCACCAGTATCAGAGTTCACATCCGCCAACTCCCTCATCGAAAATACTACTCGTGTTGTTTTATCAGCATTGAGATACAATCTGTTAGCATTGAACCAGCTTTCGGCCCCCGCCTGTGCCTCCACGGACCTAGTCAAAGAATCCTCAAGAGTTCCCGCACCTACGGATACGGTCGTGTCATCGGCGAAAAGCGTGAATTTTGAATTAGTATTAATTAGTGGTAGATCATTGATATAGATCAGAAAGAGTAATGGCCCCAGGATTGAACCTTGTGGTACTCCTATATTCATTTCACGCTCATCCGACCTCACACCGGCATATTGGACAATTTGATGTCTATGTGCTAGGTAAGATTCCAATATCAACATCCTCAAATATAACAATAGCTTGCGATAAATTCAGAGTGGGCCTACCTTAAGCATGCTCATTATTTGGATCCTTTAATATAAACATAATATATTTAAAGCGATGGTGTTTAAATTGTTCTTGATACCCCGGTATGCATTTTGTATATACATATTACTTTTTTAGCCAATCAGAAGTTGGTTCTTGGTTTCGTTACCAAAGCTAACCAAAGAAATGTCCCTAAGCTAAATGAATAAGTGGATATTTGTCTGCCAAATTATTGACATAGCTGGCTGTTTTAGAAAAATCATAATGTCAGATAATCCTTAAATACATAATTAATTTTTTTCGTTCCTGAATTTCTTTAAGGTTATCAAATCAAATAGTTTGTAATAAATATAAAATAAATAAGTGAAAGCTTATTTAAACGTGTAATAAATTACTTGATCCTATCGTCGACTTACCCTTTAGACTGGCGTTAGATTTTCTTTCTCAAATTCGTCGCAATATAACTGGGGTCATCTGGAAATCTTCTTCAAGTGAAATAAAATTCATTCTTTAAGTGCATAATTTGAAAATATGTATTTATTTACAAAATTTGCGGGATATTCCCTTAATATATTTACAGATTTCACAAAATTACAACAACACATACATTTTGTACTTAAAACTATAAAAACAATAACAGGCAAGATACAAACAGCCTAGTAGTGTTTAAAATTGACCTTTTGCACCAAAACGCAAGCCGTAAACCAATTTACTTTTGGAATTTTACCTCATTATCTTGAGCGAAATTCCGACAAAAAACAGTATGCGCCAACTAACTAAAAAAAAAATCTAAAATACTCTGTTTGTTTTAATATAATATGTTTCATAAGTGCAAGAAATTTTGGAAAATCAAAATAAAATAATTTTATATACAAGCCTATAAGGACTATCATTGTATTTATCACAAATTCAATTGCTTTATAATTGGAATTATCTTAGAATCACAATACATTTAAATAAGCGAACTAAAAATAATAACAAATAAATGCAAAACTTTAAATAAAAATTGCGGTAATATGAGAGAAATTACATTTCTTTTCATTGCGTTAAATATACTTACAAGTTTAGTTAGTTTATATACATACATTTTTAAATAATATTCTAAGAAAAAACAATGTTGGGTCACAAAATACTGCTTTTAAAACTGAATGTATCTAAAACCGCATTAAAAATACACATGTCCAAACAGGGTAGGTTAATACTTTTTAAATTTTAGAAAACATCAGTTTATAAGTAAATTATTATTAAATTTGAAGGTTATGTATAAATTACGGCTAAGGTTTAAAAACTAAATAAATTGCAGCATTGAAAAAACTATGCCGGTGCCGTTGGTAGGTGGCAACCAAAGACCTATAATAAAAGAGAGACAAAATTGTTTACCTTTTAACCCGATCACACACCGTTTTAATCAGAAATCAATGTTAACGAACTTCTGCGGATTGCCCTAAATCTACCGCCTGTGTTTGAAAACAAAGGGTATTATTACTTATATTAAATGCATCCTTTTTGTGTGCGTAAGTAAGAATATTATACTAAATTATTTGCGTGCTCTTTTCCTGAATTAAGATACATAATTTCTGCTTTTAAAATTATTTATTGTTTCCTAATTACACTAAGCAATAAGTAGAAGGAAATACCTGTGGCAACGCTGTACGGACGTATTTAACACGTGCGACGCGAAATCTTATATGATTCATTCTTGTTATTCCTTTTGCGTGGAAAGATAGTATTACAGTGTTGTTCCACTGCGGTTGTGCCCTTTTGCGATTTTTGACTGATTTTCAGTGTTTTTTTTGGTAATAGAACTAATAAAAGTCTTATTAGCAATCTAAAATGGTTCGCCAGTGCGTAGTTTGTAAAAAAAGTGACTATTCTAACCCCGGATTGATATTTCGGCGGTAAGTAAGGTTATGTTTTTTTTAGCTGAAGCAGTGCGGTGGTTAATAGGTTAATTATTGAATATTGTATATAATTTATTAAATTAAACTGCAGAGACATTTTGTTTGTCAAAAAAGAACAATAAGAATAATTCTTAATCTGGGCGTTAGAGAATCATGCAGAGGTAAATTTAAACAACATAAACTGTTGACAGTGTCTGTGTCTGCAGACAACATACAAGAGAGTATATTGTTTTTTGTTAGACATAAACAACTTTTTGAGATTAGTGACTCACAAAGAACTTATGCAACACATACTCTAAACTACACATACCCTAGACATAGGCTAGCACTGTATGAAAAGGGTGCATATTAGCAATATATTAAAATCTATAACTCTTTGCCAAATTTATGTCAATTAGTAGTTTAATTATTAACATTATGGAACCATATACCGTTGAAGAATATTATAGACATTTGAGTACTTAATTAGAACTTAAGATATTTTGTGTGACACTACCTAGGTATATTGTTAAAATAAAAAGTTTATTTATTTGTTTACTGCTACGCAGTGACGTGTGGCAATTAAGATGCATTGGCCACCAGGTTAAATGCGATAAAATAGAGTAAAGATGTGTTAAGCAAAACTGCTAATTAAGCATAAAGACAAAATCTAGACCTAAAAAATATATGTCGGGAAGTAATTATGTAATTATGTTTTTCAACTTTAAGTTTTGTTTATGGTTGGATATTGATGCGACCGGGATCAATAAATTTAGAGTTAACAGTTTTATAGATTGTTTAGTCTAGGATAACGGACAAGAAACGCACTTGATATTATTAAGGTAATATGTCAAGTTGGGTGGGGAGCCGGTAAGTGAAAATAAAAAAAGGTGAGGGGATTCACTGAAAGGTATTGAACTCGGTATTGAACAAAGTACGACCGGCTCCGGATCGCTAGTTCTTTGTTTCTTTATTTCATTTTTGTTTTAATTGTGCTAAGTAGTTGGATTATTTTATTATGAATTGATATCATGTTGTCGAGCGTGTTGTTTGTTATTTGAACTTGAATAATTTACATATAATAAGACAGTTAATTAATTGCAGTGTTTAAGTGTTTGTTATTCGTGCTTAACAATATTAATGTCTGAACAACAGACCTCCTGTTCTCTATTTCCGACATAAACTTAAGAAAAATATAGGCTGTAAGAAAATAAATAAAAGCAGCTTGGCTTGTATTAAAGTTTATTTTGTTGTTTCCCTGCCCTGTCCTTTGCTTAAGAATAAATCTAGTATAAATTAAAAATACATTGTTTCTTATAATCCTTAAAAAAAACCGCACGTCTCTGGCCAAGATAATAGGCGAAGGAGACCGGCAGATTACAGCGTTGCCATTTTTTAAAGCCATCTTTTTCCAACTTATTTAAAGCTATGAAGTTATGTATGATTGTAAACAAATCGTGTTTTATGAATGGGATGTCCTGTCTCCTCTTTTTTATATGTCTATGGTGGCAACTTATTTCTTGAGAGTTAAAAAAATATTTTCACCTAGGATGGAGGCCTGCCTGTCCTTAGGGTGACCATCGATTTTTTCTTATTTCTTATGTTTTTACCTCTTGTGGCGGGACGTGGAAGTGAAACGACGCATCGCTTATGTTTCGGAGTCTCAATTTGCGATCATTTTGAAACTCTACTATATTTTGTTGCATTTGCCAATGAGATCAACAACGATAGCTATTTAAACCAGCTTTCTGATCTTTCTGAAATAATCATACATTCGCATTTAATGACCAAAAACAATGTCCAACAAACGGACCTCTCCCCTTTTCTAAAACGTATCCCGGTAATTATTTAAAATCGAAAAAAAATTAAAATTTAAGAAGCCGTCATACTGATTCCAAGAGTAATAATTTCCTGTCCTATTAGTAGCACCCCTCTGAAGCACCGCCAATACCAACAGCTTTCTAGATCTATCCAAGCTGCCTGTAGACGAGACAAGAACATGCATATTGAAAAAATCTGTCGCGAAATTCAACAACACGCTGATACAAATAACAGCAAAGAACTGTTCGATAAAGTTAGACTACTAACACGTAAATTCAAGCAGAAATCTTGGTCTATTAAGGATGACGACGGGAATATACAGACAGACTTGGACAAAGTTATAGACGTCTGGAGGTCATATTGTGTATCTCTATATGCTAACACAGATCAAAGTACCACGGACAGCCTATGTGAACCTGGACGGGAGGCTTCCATTTCCACCCCATCCTCCTTAGCAGAATTGCAGCGGTCTCCTCTCTCAGACACCGACAACACAATCTTTGAATCCGAACCTGACATACGTCTCTCCGAGGTTGAATTTGCTGTGAAAAGATTAAAGACGAACAAAGCAGCAGGATATGACTGCATCACCGCTGAGGTCTTAAAACATCTTCCGTCATGTGGATTAAAAATTTTGCACCAGCTATGCAATCGGATCTGGTATACAGGCGTCTGGCCCGAAGACTGGAGAAGGACCATAATCATTCCTCTTCATAAGAAAGGCCCAACAAATAACTGTAACAACTATAGGCTACTAGCTCTCATTTCCCACGCCAGTAAAGTGCTCCTTTACATCTTACAACGACGTCTAGAAAACTTCATAAGTTGGCAAATACCACCAGAGCAGGCGGGCTTTGTGAAAGGCAGAGGTACTAGAGAACAAATCCTCAATGTGAGAAACATTATAGAAAAAGCCCGAGAGTATTACGTTCCAGTATTTATATGTTTCGTAGATTATGTCAAGGCCTTTGACAATGTCAGATGGGAAAAACTGTGGAGCATACTGACGACAATGGGGGTTCCTAAACACCTGACTCATCTAATTAGCCGACTATATCAAGACAACCTGGCGCATATTCGAATGGACGGATGCATGTCTGATGAATGCATCTTAGAGAGGGGAGTACGCCAGGGATGCGTCTTATCTCCGTTGTTATTTAACATCTATGCAGACTTCATAATGCGTAGGGTGCTGGATGATTGGGAAGGGGGAGTAAACCTAGGCGGTGTCAAAATCTCCAACTTGCGTTTCGCAGACGACACTACACTTCTGGCCTCTTCTCCGGAAGAAATCGCTGACATCCTTAATAGACTCGAGGTGGAAAGTGCAAAGTTTGGTCTCATGGTTAACTACTCCAAAACTAAAATTATGGTTATCGACCGTCAACAACAATTTCCTGAGACCCGAACTATCGCGGGATGCGAGGTGGTCTCCTCTATGATATATCTTGGAGCGATGGTAAATAATACAGGCAGTTGCGAACCCGAAATTCGAAGACGCATACAACTTGCAAGAGCGGCAATGACTCAACTAACCGGGATCTGGCGTGACCGTCACATCACCATGGCAAACAAGAAGAGACTCGTTTCAACACTGGTATTTTCCATATTCCAATATGCATGTGAGACTTGGACGGTCAAAGAATCGGATAGACGGCGCATAGACGCCTTTGAAATGTGGACGTGGAGACGGCTACTTAGAATTCCATGGACGGCTCACCGCACGAACGTCTCAATCCTTAATGAAATTGAACCTAATCAACGTCTTTCAAGCACGGTTTACTCCAGAATTTTGAAATTCTTTGGTCATATCCACAGAAGCGAACACAAAATGGAACGGCTGGTGGGCCAGGGAAGACCTCAGGGTCAGCGCCGGCGCGGTAGATCTCCACAACGTTGGGCAGACATCACAAAAAAGCTTTTTAACAAACAATACACGGAGGTGGCACACATAACCAATGACCGTGATAGATGGAGAAGGGTCACTAATCAGGCTGTCCGAGCTGCTGAAGCTCAATGATGAACCACAACACATCTGTCAAGATGTAAATGACTATGATGATGATGAACCTCGCAAAATACCGGTCGAACCGATTTTAGTTGTAGGATATATTAACGCCGTACCTAGTCAGGGTTTAGGTGTTACGGGGAACACAATTGCAGTTGCAGCCAATCAGGTTATTGGTTTAGCCACTTTGAGGTTCCACTTAACGTCTCAGGGATAACCCGGGTACGTCATCCCTTTAATCCGCAGAGCAGTAAGTTTCTCCACGATCGATTTAGTTTTTGTTTGATGTTGTACTACGTATTAACACCATATTACATTAAGAAAAATCTGGCAGGATGCCGAAAGGCAATAACCCTAGAATAGAATAATAAAACATTTTAATCCAATACTGGCATTTCCTACTCGAATTTAACGCTATTTTGAACTTTAGTTCCAGGTTTCAATACATTAACAAAGAGTTGGTGAAGTAATGGGCTTGTCTCTTTTTATCGTATAAGATATTAAATTAGCGGGGATAGAACGCATATCTCGACATCTTCAGAAATTCTACAGGCATTGTCGGAGTTTAAAATTATTATAATTAATTTATATGAATGATATTTAAACGTTGAAGTTTGTAAAGATAAATATATAAAAGGTAAAGTTATTTATAATCAAGCTAAGACAGTCGTTCCCAATAAATCAGTAGGTATTGGTTCTTATATTTTACACAATTTAAGACTAAAATAATTTTTTAAAAAATTTTTACGAACGCCTATACTGTCACCGTCATAGCGACTCCTTTTTACATTTTACCGCTCTCCCTCTTCAGGCGTTGTAGCTTTATAACCGTGTGGCGAACTATTCTTATTCTTCATTAGTAGGTACTTATGCTACATTTTGTTCCCTAGAATCATGGGGAGACATTACGTAAGAAAGCCGTGCTATAGGGACTACAAAATTAAATATTCAGGGATTTAGCTCGGTGAGGAACTAACGTTAAAAGCTTAATAGTCATTTAAAAACGCCAAAACAAAAATTAACATTCCAGCTGGTACGCTCTGGAATAAAGTACATTCAAAACATGAAAGAAAGCCTAGTTATTTAGGAATCAAATTAATCCAGAGTAATGGAAGTCATGTCTTTAAATGCCAAATTCAAAGTAGCCTCGTTTTTAGTAAACTCCGTTTCACGTTCTTTCGTCGACTGCAATAAAACTTAATTGACTACTCTTGGCCATAAAAATTCATAAATTTCCCCAGACTACCTGACAGGGCTGGATGTAAAAACTTTATTTAACGTGCCATTAAAAGTTTCTTATGTATATTTGCCTGCATGAAGGAATTTCTACATCGTATAAAATGAGGCTCCTAAATAAGATCCGTACATGTGCCCATTTAATGGGCTAGTTAATTATTGCATCGATAACTGTTTATGGCAGGCAATAAGTTGATGAAAGAGCTTGAAACCCACTTTATAACTTTGAACTCACGATTAGAAAAACAAAGCTTCGCATAATAAATGTACACGTGTCAAACGTCACGATGAATTAAAATAACATGTAGGAAAACATGACCAAGGGTGAGATCTAACGTGAAGCGCCATCTCCTTTCAATAAAATTCATCATCTGATCCAGTCTAACAAAGGAAACACCTGCAACGACCAGAGAGTTGGTCATAATAACAGGAGACGCCGCCAGGTAGCATTAAACGCCTATTTGGATACGGGTCGAGAACAAACAATTAAAAATCTAAAGATCGCTTCCTCTTGATAGATCCATCCCCAGACGCGTTAACGTAGTGTTAGTTAAAAAGTGAAAAAATGGAAAATAGCCTCGTTTCACGAAAACTTGAGCTGTTATTCGTAGATTTCCAAGTCACCAAATAAAGTTTGTCTGGATGAACAAAGCTTGATAATAATACCTGGACACTACACACCATTAAGCTCATTTAAAACAATGACTCTTTAAATAAATCCAGCTGCTAAAATACCAAAACAGTGATCAATGTTCTCCATAGCTTATACGATATTAGATTTATAAATGCTACAACTTTTTCTGTCAATCGTTACAAAAAGTTTTACACCGATAATTTTCCGAAAATAAGTACCAATAATAATTAGGTCGCGATATAAATATCGAAGTCACAGTCCGAAATAAAAGATACACCTTATAGGCTCTTTTTGTCACCCAACTTAAAACCTAATATCACATTCTTTAGAATACGGTATTTTGCCACCCAACTTTCGTAATACGCGCTGATTTGCAAACAATACTTCTTATTGCACATTCTTCTTCAATTTAATTAGAAAATCAGTCTGTTAATGTTGATGTTTCGAAAATAGAACCATATGATATTTGCAGACCACCCAAAACTGGCAAATCATAATCGTCTAAAGTTCAAATTTCGCTTTACTGTGAATAAAATCACCCTTTTTTTCCAATTATACCGGGTGTCCTATAATTCATGGATCACACGAAAACGGGTAATGAAAAAGGTCAATTATTTTGCAACAAGGAACAGGGATCCGATTATATACGGCTTGCCAGCATAATGACTATGGACTATTTCGTGTTTCCTGAAGAATAGCATGTTCAGAACTCCTGCATATAATTTGCAAGAAATGGGACAAAGGTGTGGGAGTAAATAATTAAAACAAGAGATGTAGTACAGTAATGCAGTGTTAATACATAAAAGAAACCGATAATAAGACAAATCTCAAGGATCAATGTTAAATCCGTTCCCTCTCCGACCTCTTAAAACCGGCAAATTCTGTTATTGCCCGCTGCTAATATTTTAACAGCAAAATCAATATATTTGAATGAAAATGTTACGACAATTTAAAACAATGATGCAAGGATAAAAAAGCAGCTAGAGTATCGGATAAATAAATTTTTGAAAATTGTCTAGCATTAACCTGATGATTAAGAATCAATTATTTGTAAGAGTTTTCTAGTCTTGCTTTGATAAAAATCTCGTAAGAAGCTAAAATAATCGTTTTCGAGGTATTATAGTTCTCAGTGCGTAAAATCATTTTTGAATGCGTAAAATGACCAGTGTGATAAAATGGCCTCGGACCATGGTACAACAGACAGTTACAAAGAGAGAAACTTTGCACATTACAATCAATGACAAACGTAGAAAAAATATATTATATTATGTTTGTTTAACGTTAAAAGGACAAAAATCAAGTTTCTTGAAGTTTCATTATAAATTACGAATACTTACATCAAATGTTGGTCTTACTCTTACTCTGATATATAAATGACTGAATTTAAATTTGACACCTTCTAGGAAAAATCTGCCTTAATCGTCTCGTTCTGCCAGTTGTTTTGAAGGTCCTGCACATTTTGATCTTCTATGAAGTAGACTAGTTGTTTAAAGTCTAGGGGGTTTAGATACAATAAAAGGGGTGGCCAATGTATGATTGCAGAGAAAGTCCCTAATATTTTAATTTGACTTTCTGGACTTTCGACTCACGCGACGCATTAATAATATAGACCACAGGAATGTAGAAAATCGAAGAATTTCGAGAGATCACCTGTTTAAACATCGTTTTGGTGTGAATTTGTGGGTCTGGTAGCTATCAGCTTGCTACCTAAAGCACATTTAAGCCAATGTCGTTCCAGCATGAAGCTCATCTACACTCGGTTCGGTAAGATCGGTAATTTCTTGACGATACCTATTCTGAAAGATGGATAGGCTTAGGAGGACCATACAGTAGCCACCTCCTTCACCGTACCTAAGTCCCTTAAGAACTTAATTTAGACTACTCCAAAAAACATCAAAGTATGCAGGATCGTCGTCAAACAATTAAAATAATGGCTCAGAAGACTAAAGCAGTATATTACGTTGAATTTTTTGAAATATTAAATTACAGCAAAACAAGAAAAACTTTTCTCAAAAAGCCAAAGTTGAGAAAAGGTATTTATTGGTAACATTAATCTGTGACAGTTTTATTTTAAGGACCACGTATTGTTTCTGTCATAATTTTTTTCGGATCAAAATAGCATTGTTACAAAACTCACGAAAAATTATCTAACTTGCAAACTGTAAACAATCGGACCGCTGCGCTGTTTATAGGACTTTGTTGCAAACGACCTCCTCTATTATCCCCCTTTCGTTTGATCCAGGACTTATGAGGGACTCCGTATATCTTACCAAAAATATTTGAACTTTATTCGAAATAAATACTCACCAGTCGAACAACATCCAATCAATCTGTCAACATATAAAATGGCCCTTAAAAAGGCACGAACTTCATACATGAGATTCTAAAGGCACCTTAAAAACATTAGACTCGGGGAAGCTCTGAGGTCTCGAACCAATCAAATGCTGCCTCAAGGCAACCACCATGTTATCGGGACCTATTAGATTAATTTCAAACAAAAATCTTTCTCTCCTGGTAGAGCTGAGATCTGGAGAGCTCGTCCTAATTCCCTTTTCTTTATTATTATCGGCGTGAGGGTTATTTTCATCTTGGTTCTTGTTATCCATAAGGTATGTAACCTTGTCGGGATCTTTCGTGCCTCCCACTGTATGCCTTCGTTTGATAGATCGATCGGGCATGCCATTCTTCCTCTTATTCTTCGTAGACTCCTTCAATCTTCGTCCCGAAGACAAGAGTTCCCGTCTCTTGTTGATGTTGCTCTCCGTTTTTTCCGTCTTAGTCAGACTGTCGGACCTCTTAAGCTTATCCCCGGTCTTGTTAAGACTCTCACTTCTCTTAACTTTACCAGTCATCGGCGACACAGTCCTTTCAGGTTTGTTAAGTGATTCGGACCGTTTCAATTTCGGTCCGGGGTTAATTTTATTTGCTATCACGGTGAGAGAAATAAGTCTCTCGTTATCAGGTACGTCTTCGGAAGCACGGGTATCCACTTCCTTCTCTTTTTCATTTTTGGACTCTTTAAGAGCCAAGTCATTGTTGTTTTCTAACTTCTTATACAATTTTACGGAGTTTGAATTGTACTGACTCTTGTGGAGGCTGGGGTTCTTATATAAGTCACTTGGTCTGGGTATGTTTTCTTTGTTTTGATGGAGAGAATTGCCACTGGGAAGCTTTTCCGGGGATTCGTCCACAAAAGGGATGTCATCCCCGGCTAATATGTTTGGCGGTTTTGATTTTTCCTTTAGCTTTTGATCGATTAGTTTAGTCATCGTGCTCAGCAGTGATTCTGAAAAAAAAATTGTTCAATGAAATTACTGCTGTCATAAAGCAATCGTTAGCGGCTCAGAAGAGAAGACAGCAATACGGGGTGTTTCATAATTGCATGCTAAGACTTATAAGGGTCGTAACCCTGCGATGATTTTAACTTTGAGATATGTACGCCACTGTCTGTTTTCTTTTTTGTTATGTATATCTAATGAAAGTACCTATTAATATTTTTTTTGCGTCGCTTATGATACATGCAGTGTTTTTTTTTTAATTGTGATAGGGGCATAGCAATATGCAAATAAATGCCAGTCACATATTTTTTAGTCGAAAACCGTTCACCGCACAGACATGGTGCCATTTTTATTGAGTGGTAAGGCGTAATTATGAAAATGATATTTATTCTGAAAAAACAGTGGCATATCATTTTTTTCGTTTAAAATATCAACTCACGGACGCCACTGGTGTAGACCAAATCCTTTTAATAAAATAATATTGTTTTTATGCACACACTAAAATTCAATATAATATTATCACCACTTGGAATTGTTTTCCTAACGAAGCGTCGGTCGGGGAGAATAAAACACTTCCTAAAAAAATAGAGATCCCTATATTTAATGTAATATGAGTATAATTCCTTACTAGGTAGCCTCGAGGAAACCCAGCATATCTCGTTGGGGCGCCGTCGGATTTTATGCTACCTTGCACCGGCCTGAGGGGCCTTACGTGACCCCGGCCTGAAGGGCCTTACGTGACCCCGGCCAGAAGGGCCTTACTTTATTACGACCCGGAGGATCGGTGGATAGGTGAAGACCCAGGAGAGGGGTATCGGGTATATGTGACTTAAAAGCGCTCCTGGAGGGATCCAAGGAAGATCAGGACAGGGGCTTTGGGTCAATGTGACTTAGAAGCAATCCTGATCGTAGGGGAGGTGACCAGTCGGAAAGACGAAGGTGCCGTCTCCACCCAATGCTCGAGTATTTGTACACAAAAAGTGCTGATTATTATTTGAATGAACTTGACATTGGGTGGCACAGTGGTCCGAGACTAGTACTAGGAATCAAATTCGAATAATTCGAGTATTCGAATATTCAAATATCGAATATCTTTCTCTAAAATTATTCATGTGTTCGAATTATCGAGTATTTAAATATTTGAATATTCGAGTATTCAATTATCAAATATGTTCACTTTAAAATTATTCAATGTCATGGGCACGAGCCTTTAATATACGCGTTAATTGTTTATTGTATTACATAAATGTTGTATCTTGAGTTTGTTTTTTACAACTAAATACAAATTCTGGACGGTATTATACCGGGTGATGCATGGCTTAGTTGAACATAGGAAATCCCATGTACATTTTGTGGTCGCTAAATATTGGCTCCCCTGTACATTTTAGAGAAAAATTGTATCATAATTTTTTGAAAAGGCCGATATAATAAACCTATGTGCCAAGTTTGAATAAATTTTAATAAGCCAATCCTAATTTATTCAATTAAATGTGATGGCAAAATTACGAAATTTTTATAGTTTAGGTAACACAGCAAACGCCAGCAAATAATTTCTATGACGATATTGTCAAAAATTGACGTAAAGCTGGACATAACGAATAAAGATTATTTCACATTAAAAACACATTTTCGTTTCACCAATCCCACAATCACACATCCAAAATAAAAGACACCATTATGTTTTTCTTACTAAGCCTTTAATTTAACATAACATGCCTAAGACTACAGATTTTCGCAAAAACATTAATTAATTAAATATTCAAACAACCCTCCATTAACATCTAAACAATATCCTAACCGATCATAAAATTCATTTCTAACATTACTGAGTTGATATTGAGAAATTCTATCACATTCTAACGAAATACATTTTTTTAGCTGGTCTAGATTTTCAAATTTTACATCCTTATAAATAAAATTTTTAAGTGACCCCACAGAAAAATGTCGTTTAGATGCCGTTAGCAAATATTACCGTTAAAAATATTTTGCACAGAGAACTATATGCAGGACAACCATCCATTTGATACCAGATCTCCTGATTATCGCGTACAACTTCTTCCAGTGCGGGTTCAATTCGATATTGTAATAAGTTCAAATAGGTTACTGCTGTAAGTACGAACAAGACGATTTTTATTTTCTTGACTCCAATACCGGCAATTTTGAACATTTCGTTCGTTGTTGAGGGTGACTGTACAGGGTTATCCAACCAAGACTAGACAAGGCGATTTTTTGACTTTTCCTGTACTTTTATAAAAAAACTGAAATAGCCATCTTAAGTCATTTTCTCCCGCGAATTCGAATATCTTCAGCAAAAAACAATTGAACATCAAACAAAAGTACTAGGGGTCACTTTGATATTTTTTAAATGGGATGCCTTATTTTTAATGAGCTTATCCGATTTCTCATATAAATTTTGATCTAAAATGTTGGATTTTAAAAAAAATTTAAAATTTAAAATTAATTAATTTAAAATTTAAAACTGAAGAAAAAAGGCGTTTTTGAATTAAAAATCCAACATTTTAGATCAAAATTTATATGAGAAGTCGGATAAGCTCATTAAAAATACGGCATCCCATTTAAAAAAAATATCAAAGTGACCCCTAGTACTTTTGTTTGATGTTCAATTGTTTTTTGCTGAAGATATTCGAATTCGCGGGAGAAAATGACTTAAGATGGCTATTTCAGTTTTTTTATAAAAGTACAGGAAAAGTCAAAAAATCGCCTTGTCTAGTCTTGGTTGGATAACCCTGTACATTCATCGGTAAAACAAATATTTCTCAAAAAATCCGTATTATTATTTGCTTTTTTCATTACCTCAAAACAGAATACCATTCTCCGTTCTTCACCACCTTGCCATAGCTCTTGATGTTTCTCATACTTATAAGGAAAATATTTATGTTTTTTTAAAGTGCGCAACACTCTGGTTTGATGTTTTCCTACGACTTGCCCAAAATTCCGCGTGCTTATCATTTTATTTTCCTCCACATGCAGTAAAATATCAAGATTTGTATTACCCTTTTCTTCAGCTCTATTGACATTCTGAGTTGAGTGTTTATAATTATTTATTACAGTGTCTTTGGACTCAAATTTACTAATGATAAGTTTAATTACTGAAATGGAAGGGATAGGCTTATTAGGGAATTAAAGTGAAAACATTTCAGACACTGCTTTTAAACTGTTTCCTGTATAATACCACTTAATCATAGTTACTTTTTCCTTAATTGAATAATATAATTTAAACCGTGCTTTTACTGGAAATGTTATTGGCTTAAATCATACAGTAAATTGGCCAGCCAGGTCTCCTGATTTATCGCCAAATGATTTCTTTCTCTGGGGCCATTTAAAAAACAGGATATACAAAGATAAAAAATACCCAAATCTAGACGAGTTAAAAAATGCTATTTCTGCCGAATGCAATAGAATTTCAGTTTATTAACTAGCGAATGTAAGAAGATAATTTTATGATCGCCTCGGTTATTGTCTAGCAGTCAATGGAGGAATATTTGAACATCTTCTTAAATCCTAATGTTACGACTCTGTCGTGGTATATCTTTGTCACCCGTTATATGAACAGTCGAATACCAGTTATATGTTGTTGTAAAAAAGAAAAAGTGTCACTGTCAAAAAAAAAATGTGTTGTCATGTTGTTAATATTGTAAAATTGTTATTTATTAATCAGTAATAAAATTAAAATACAGTCCACTAACCATATCCAAGAAGAATAATTCATTTCATCAACATCAATAAAACTATTGGTCCATCGAGAAGGATATTGATCAACAAAAAATTGCCGAAAACCCAAGCAGAAAACCCAAAAAGTCAAATCAGTGAGTAATCCTATCCCTTTCCTTTTCCTATACGATTTGCAGGCTTGCCTGTGTGAAACGGTCGAATATTTGTTGCTTTTGTTAAGTAGTTAAAACGGTGACATATTAAAGAATTTATAGCAAAATGGTTAATCCAAAACGTAGAGGTATAGATTTGACGGATAATATCCGTAAGAGAAACGCTTTGATAAGTCAGTTGGGGCGTTTTAAGATATTTTTTGAAAATTTTGATATAAATAAAAAACAGCAGTTACCAGACCGGGTTAAAAAGTGTAGCGAGTTATGGGATAATTTTGAGGAAATTCAAAATAAAATAGAGGCGTTACTTGACGATGAATCGGAATTAGAGGTCGAAAAAGGGGAAAGAGCGACATTTGAGGATGAGTTTTTTGAAGTTATAACGCTTGGTAAATCATTAGTAGCGAACCACATAACCCAGTCTACATTAGTAACAAATAATATCAGTAACATGTCACAGAGTGTCGGTTCTGCAGTACAGTCAGTACAAGCAAGGCTTCCTTTAATAGAGGTTCCAAAATTCAATGGATCGTACGAGCAGTGGGTAACATTTTATGACACGTTCAATTCACTTATTCACAGCAATCAATCGCTATCAAACATACAGAAATTCCATTATTTAAAAGCTTCTTTAACTAACGAGGCCGCCTTGGTAATTCATTCGTTGCCTATTAGTGATCAAAATTATATAGTTGCATGGCAGTTGTTAAAAGATCGGTTTGAAAATAAAAAGCTAATAACAGATACATATTTAAAAGAACTTTTTGATCTACCTGCGGTAACCAGCGAATTTCATTCACAGCTTAGGCAATTGTTAGATAAATCAAAAAAGATTTTAAGAATTTTGGAGATTTTACAACACCCAATCAAATCGTGGGACACAATTTTGCTATTTTTATTATCCAATAAATTAGATGCTGGTACTAGGCGTGAATGGGAGTCGTTTTTACAGAATAACAATAACCAAGCAACGTTAGATAATTTCTTTGACATTCTACAAAAAAGATGTTCGTTATTAGAAACGTTAGACCAAAATAAGGTAAATACAGGACCGAGTTCGGTTCAAAAATCAGGCGTAAAATCATATCAAAAACATTCATTTCCTGTAGTCACAAAACCAGGTTTTGCATGTCCTTTTTGCGGAGAAACACATTTGCCATTTTATTGTAACAAATTTCTAAATTTATCCATACAGGCAAGAATCAACGAAGCAAAAAAATGTAATCTTTGTTTAAATTGTCTAAGATCCAATCATACAACTCAAGAATGTTATGGCACTAATTGTAAAAAATGCGATAAGAAACACAATTCACTGTTACATTTAGAGTTTGAAAATGTAACAAGAAACTCAAACACAGATCAGTCAAACATACATGCGAGGCAAACATACAATCAAAGGCAAGCACAAATCAATCAAGCACATGGTCAATCACAATTAAGACAGAATTCATCGCAAATAAATACAAACAGAAATCTACACGTTAATCCAAACAGACAACACAATTTATTTGTGCAAAATATAAATACTATGCAAAATCAAAACACAGAAATCTTAAATACAAACTTTATTGCAAATGAATCAAACACAAATGCTAGGCAATATACTACACAACATGCTAGTCAAAATACGAGTATTTCCCCAAACATGAATACAATTCAACAATTCAATAGAAATAATATACAAGGCAGTGCGCCAATGTTGCCAAATGTTATGCAAAATCCAGAAATATCTGAGAATGCAAGATATTCAAGGTTTCAACATTTACATGGTGATAATAATATATCAGATCAAATACCAGATCCAACTATGAATCAATCACCAATATTTCCTAGTCAACAAACAATGTCTTCGCAAAGTTTAAATACAGAGAATAGTTCAGAAGTATTACTTTCTACGGCTATTATTTATATTATGGATAAATTTGGAAAACCAGTGGAATGTAGAGCACTTTTGGACTCAGGGTCCCAGTCAAATTTTATGACTCAAGAATTATGCGCTCGATTAAAACTAAATCAAACAAAAATCAGTATACCAGTAGTAGGTATAGGTCAATCAATTACAAGTATATCGAGTATGTCGGAAACAACTATTTCATCACGAATATCCGCATATGTTGCGAAAACTAAGTTCTTGGTTGTTAAAAACATAACCGGAGATTTACCATCTTGCAAAATAAACACGGGACGCTTAAGTATTCCACAAGAACTGATGTTAGCTGATCCTACATATCACATTCCGAATAAAATCGATGTATTAATTGGAGCTATTCTTTTTTGGGAATTGCTCTCGGTCGGTCAAATAAAACTTAACAAGGGCGAACCATGTCTACAAAAAACAAAGTTAGGTTGGGTTATAGTTGGTCCAGTGTCTCCTCAGTGTTTAAACCAAGCAAGTCGATGTCATTTATCAGTTAACGATGTGCATCAGCAAATGGAACGGTTCTGGAAGATCGAAGAAACCATAAACGACGACGAGCTGTTGTCTAACGAAGAAAAAGGCTGCGAAGACATATTTCAGGACACTACAACTAGAAATAACAAAGGAAGATTTTGTGTCAACCTACCCATAAAAAAGGACCTACCAAGACTGGGAGATTCATTCAATACAGCTAAACTAAGATTTGAAGGTTTAGAAAGGAAATTTGCAAAAAACTCAGACTTTAAGAAATTATATGTAGATTTCATGGAAGAATATGAAACACTCGGACATATGACAAAGATAGATTTGGAGACAGAAGATATTGAGCAAGAAAACTATTATATTCCACATCATGGCATCTTTAAGGAGTCGACCACAACACGCTTAAGAGTCGTCTTTGACGCCAGCGCATCTACAGCAAACGGCGTATCACTGAATGATAAGCTAATGGTTGGACCCAAAATTCAAAAAGATTTATTTGAGATATTGTTAGGGTTTAGAAAGAATAAATATGCCATGGTTGCCGACGTTGAAAAAATGTATCGGCAAATCAATGTAAACCCCGAACAAAGAGCTTTACAACGAATACTTTGGAGAAGCAATGTAGACGAACCTGTTGAAATATTTCAGTTAAACACTATCAATTATGGAACAGCTTCGGCTCCATTTTTGGCAGTACGATGTTTAAAACAAATTGGAATGGAAGCTAAATCAATTTATCCAGAATGTAGTAAGGTTCTAATGACTGATTTCTATATGGATGACGTACTAACAGGAGAAAATTCTGTTGAAAGGGCTAAGAAATTACAAGTCGACCTTATAACTATTTTAAAGGATTACGGTTTGAATTTACGCAAATGGATATCTAATTGCCCGGACATCTTAGCTAATATACAGTCTCAAGATTCTACATACTTTATTCAAGAGGATACAACTACAAAAACACTAGGCTTAACTTGGGATTCTAAACAGGATACATTCAACTATTCAGTTAAGCCATTGCAAACAAATAAACCTACCAAAAGAGTAATACTCTCAGCAATATCCCAGATATTTGATCCACTTGGATTAGTTGGACCGACAATAATCAAGGCTAAGATTCTGTTACAACAGTTATTTAAACTTAAAATAAGTTGGGATGAGTCATTACCGATGGATATTCACACTTCATGGATACAAATTAATCAGCAACTACCTACACTAAATGAAATTCAAATTCCAAGGCTAGTATTTGATCCAACTAATATGGTCAAATTGGAACTACATTGTTTTTGTGACGCTTCAGAGCAAGCATATGGTGGTTGCATATATATAAGAGCAAGTAATACAGCAAATAAAATAACAGTTCAATTGCTTTGTGCCAAATCCCGAGTGGCTCCGATTGAACAAAGGTCTTTACCCAGACTGGAACTTTGTGGTGCGGTACTTGTTAGTCAATTGGCAGCAAGAGTTATTAAATCACTTCAATTAAATTTTGATGCAGTTAGATTTTGGACGGACTCCACTATTGTCCTTTCCTGGATAGCAGCGGAACCATATCAATGGAAAACTTTTGTTGGAAACCGAGTGTCAGAAGTTCAACGACTTACATCAGAATATAGATGGAGCCATATTCTTGGTGAAAACAACCCCGCGGACGTAATCAGTAGAGGCTTAAATCCGGAGCAATTGAGTGCCTGTAGACTTTGGTGGAATGGGCCAGAACGGATGACAAATCCAGATTGTCAATGGCCATCTGGTAAATCGCTAGAACATAATAATTTGAATGTACCAGAAAAAAGAAACGTTTCGGATAACCTCAAGGCATATCCTATTGTTATTCAAAATAATTTATTTACAGATTTATTTACAAGATATTCATCGCTACAAAAACTTCAAAGAGTGTTAGCATATATACTAAGATTTGTAAGTAACTGTAAGGGAAATTTACTTAATAAAAATAAAGATTGTTTGACAATAATTGAATTGAATGATTCTTTGAGTTTATTGATTAAAATGTGTCAGCTTTCTGAATTTGCAAATGAAATAAAATGTATTAAAAATTCAAAATGTCTACCTCATTCGAGTAAACTGTTGGCTTTAAATCCCGGTCTCGATTCTAAAGGTGTATTGCGCGTAGGCGGTCGTTTGGAAAACTCTAATCTAAGTTATGATCAAAAACATCCAATTATACTTCCGAAAGATCATGTTTTAACTAAACTTATCATTCTTCACTATCACTATCAATACTTACACTCAGGGTCACAGGCTCTTTTAGCTATCATACGTTTACGTTACTGGCCTATTTCTGGGAGAAATACTATTCGAAAGGTTCTTATAAAATGTATTGTCTGTTTCAGAAATAAACCTAAATCTTTAAATGAAATAATGGGTGAATTACCAGCAGATCGAATTACCCCATGCAGACCGTTTAGCATTTGCGGCACCGATTTTGCTGGGCCTTTTAAAATTAAGGCTTCTAGCCTTCGGAATTCTAAGATTCTTAAAGCATACATGTGTATTTTTGTATGTTTTGTGACAAAGGCCGTTCATATAGAACTGGTGAGTGACCTTAGTACCGACTCGTTTTTAAACTGTTTTAAGAGATTTATTTCACGGCGCGGACTATGTTCCAAAATTTATTCAGATAATGGTACTAACTATGTGGGAGCTAATAATGATTTACAAAATATATATGAAATGTTTAACAATCAGAATACAAAAACTCGCCTTATGGAATATTTAACTAACTTAAATATTTCCTGGAAATTTATTCCCCCTAGGTCCCCACACTTTGGTGGTCTGTGGGAAAGTGCTGTTAAGAGTGCTAAATATCATGTTGAGCGAGTAGTAGGAAATACCGTTTTGACATACGAAGAATTATATACCGTTTTCACCCAGGTAGAGTCCTGTTTAAACTCCCGTCCTTTACTCCCGTTAACCGAAGATCCCAGTGATATCCAAGCATTAACCCCTGCTCACTTTCTAATTGGGTCTTCACTTGCTGCACTACCTCAAAACACAATTATGGAAAATCCAAACCGTCTTAGACGATATGAGTTGTTAACTCAGTTAGCTCAACAATTTTGGAAGAAATGGTCGCAAGATTATTTGAGTTCGCTACAAGCTCGTAATAAATGGAAAACTAGTTCTTCAGATTCACCCGCATTGAAGCCTGGAACTTTAGTTTTGATTCGAGAGGAAGGTTTACCTTCCAATCAATGGGTATTAGGACGAGTGGTAGAGACTTTCACTGGAACCGACAACCGAGTGCGCGTTGCAAATGTGCGCACAAATTCCGGACTAATAAAACGGGCAATAACTAAACTATGCGTTTTACCTATACAGGACTAAAAATACTTAAATAATATTAATGTTCCGGGTTGTTTGAGTATTGTATTGAAATGAGACATTTCAAGGTCGGGCGGAATGTTACGACTCTGTCGTGGTATATCTTTGTCACCCGTTATATGAACAGTCGAATACCAGTTATATGTTGTTGTAAAAAAGAAAAAGTGTCACTGTCAAAAAAAAAATGTGTTGTCATGTTGTTAATATTGTAAAATTGTTATTTATTAATCAGTAATAAAATTAAAATACAGTCCACTAACCATATCCAAGAAGAATAATTCATTTCATCAACATCAATAAAACTACCTAAAGTTCTAACAATTTAATAGTACCTACCTATTAATTAGTAAAATATTGAAACATGTAAAATGTCATAATTAACCTTGTAATTGGATACATTATTTTAGTTTTATTCAGATTAATTTGTACTCATAAATACACCTTTAATATTTTCGATGTACGAGTTTTTATAACATTATTTCAAAATGACAACTTTATTTGACAGTCATCTTTTACCTTGACTGGTGCCCGCAAATACGGGGCCATAAAAAGGAGAAATAGTTAAAAAGAAATCGGCGATAACCCGTAAACGGGCTCATCAAAAATAACTAAAGTTATTCTATTGAATGTGGGTTTTAGTGCTCTTTAATAAACCTAAATAGAATTTTTCTCTAAAATAATTAGGAAAGCCAATAATTGACCCCATTTAAAATTACATGGGATTTCCTATGTCCCGCTCGACGATGCAACACCCGGTATATGTATGTTTGTGGCTCTGGTAAAACCAAATGGCCAGCCATTTCGTTTTGTCAATGCCAGATAATAATTTGCTGCTGTTTGCCGTATTATCTAAACTATGAAAATTCCGAACTATCCGAGACCTCAACACACAGTGGTCGAGAAGTGTGAAAGTAAATATTTTTGTTGACAATGTCTAAATCACCCAAAAAAAAAACATAAAGGAAAAACCCTTCTTTAAATAATTTTTATCTCAAAAAGAAAGCGGTTGTCACCCATATAAGGGTTTCTTCTTAAATTCATCTAAGGATTCCCTCAAGTATTAGCATGCAATTATGAAACACCCTGTATTGTTGTTTAAAGAAATGTTTAAAGAAAAATATGGTGCTCTTAAAACTTTAATGTAGCAAGTTCGGCTGTTCGTCTGCAAGCATTTAGATAATACTGATAAGAGAAAACTACGTGATTATCTAAACGCAGAGATGAATAACCGCAGTCACCTGATAGTCGAAAGGGCCCTACCGTAAAAGTATTATTTGAGTTTAATAAGTATTCTACTCTGAATGCTAACACAGTAGCTGAAACATCAAACATTTAAGTGTGTAATACTTCTGGATAAACAAAGAGGAAGTTGTGTTAAGGTTCAACACGTAAAGCTTAGTTCACAAGAAAGAAAGTAAACCAGATTTAATCGGTACATTTTAAATTACTTAGCTGTTAAAATACTCAAAATGTGGAGTTTTCAGTTTAATAACTGAAAAAAAACAGTTCCCAGAAATAAACTCTTGGACAAAATTAACGTAACATCCTTATTTTGCAATAGATTTGATGCTATTTTTTCTGAAGAAGAGGAACACGGACCTGGCAAGTAGACAAAGTCGATACTTTTCTCCTATTGCATCGGAAAAATTGACATTGGCAGCCGACTCGCATGGGTCGCGACTACTCGCGACGCTAATAGACATACCCATCCAATAAGAGCCTCACCAAACCTGCCTGCCCTTCTCACGAAGGTCAGAATTTCTTGTTAGGCAAGGATCCTAACTTCCTCTGTTCGAACTATCACAGTCCCATAGGAAGACAGTGCAGCAGTCTTTTTGTCCTCTAAGCATCCCGGACAAATCGGGTCCGTCTCCACACCCATCGAGACCAGGCGCTTCCTCAAATTGTAGTGCACTGTTAGAAGTTCTAGAAGAAGATTTAAGGCTTACTTTTATTAAGAATCTACTAAAAGAAAATATTTAGCTTGCCTCCTCCTCCATGGTTGACAGCCCACTCCATTTAGATATGCTTAGTGCTGATGTTGGTCCTAGTTAGGGAGCTCCGGCTACAAGTCTGGCAAGCTCGTCGGCCGTCTGGTTGCCATGCACTCCGCAATGTTCGGCAAGCCTTCCAAGGACATCTGCACACTCTTGTACGAGGATCGAACTACTCCTAGCTTGGCAGACGGTCTTGAGGGTGGCTTGGCTATCAGAGCAAATATAGATAGTCCGCTCTCGACGATCCATAACCTCTCTCATGCTTGCCACTCCAGAGGATGACATACACCAGTTTGGAAGATCGCCGTGACTTTTCCAATGTTTATGTATTCTCCTGCCCCAGATGATTCAGTCTCTGTCATTCGCGACCCAACAGTGTAGCGAACCAAAGCATCTTCAGGGAACACTACCTGCTTTTTCTCCCACTATTCTCTGGTAAGAATTGTGACAGTGTATTTCCTGTCCAACCTCCTTGACCGGGACTGTTCTGATGGACGGCATCGGGATCTCCCTTTTTACCCTTGGAACCTAAAATCCGACTTGAATGATCTTTTTTGCATTATAGGTTGGTTCTTTGACAAGGTCATAGCTTTCGTTTTATACCAAGTGAAGATTCGTGTCACCTGTCAGATATACAACATCGCAGTGGGCCGTAGGTATTTTGTTGATTGAATGGCCACCTCTCAGGTCAGATTTAAATATCATACAGGATCTATGGGATGCTTTCTTCTCCAGGATATAATTAAAAAATTAATTTCCAATGCAAGGAACCGCATGAATGCAATAATTCAAATTAGAGGGACATAGACAACGAAAACTAATGGCATTGTCAAGAAACAAACCTACATTGCAAAAAAAAAATCATTCAAATCGGACTTAGGTTTCAAACAAAAACACCAACAAATGCGTTGCAACTTTATGATGTTACGTTAACTGAGTCCAGCAATATATTTTATGTACAGGTCCGGCAGAGTCTAATTTAGTGAGTGTCCTGAGTGTATAAGTAAATGAAAATAAAATGCAAGACGAGTCGAAACGTTGAAAGTCTGCTGTTTGCCAGCGCTGTAGGAAGATTAGGAAGTTTACTGCAAACGAAACAGCACACTTCAGTCTATCTTGCTTCGACTTTGAACTAATTTCCTACTTTTCTACACTGAGGCCGTCCCTAAACTAAGACTTTACCATACCTGTATAAATGAACGATTTTAGGGACGTAGTGATATCCAAAATATCCATTGCTAGACTTTGATTAGAGAATTATTTTATTTTTATAACTGTTAATTGACGTAATCTGGTTTACAGTTTTAGGTAATATCGATTTCTCTACGGGCAAATGCTGTGCAGCAAGACATTTAATATGTTAGCAAGAAAATAGGCAATGAAAAACGTTTAATTGCAAAAGCTGAGGATGTACTGTTAAAAATGACGATAAATTGACTATCTATTTTCATTAATATCCTGAATTCGAAGTAAAGTAATAAACCCTTTAAATTTATCAATGATGATATACCATTTTAAATGGCATGTGACTTGCTGTAGAGGAGCATCTGGTATATTAAAGTGTCATGCATGTCTATGGTGTGTCGTTTAAATAAGGTCCAAATAAACTTTATAATATACTACACTGCGCGGCTTATTTAACTCATAACGAAAAATTTGCCTCAGTTTTGATGCGATGTATTTTCCAAATTTGTGGTTCGTTTTTAATGATTTCTTTTTCGAATTGTAGGTTTTTTTCTTAATCATATAACTGTCTTTATTGTTTGGCTTAAAAAAGAAACTGTGGTATTATACCGGGCGTTATAAAAATGTTGGGTTTTTTTATGGAAATTCAAAACACTGGGATTTACTAGCCATTGCAAGTTATCGCAATTATAGCCAAATGAAGGTATCATGTTTCCTTTACATTTTTTTTTCTGATTCATGTGTTTATCTTTGTTTTTTCATGAAATACACAATTTTTAGTTCAACTTGTTTTTCATAAGAAAATTTTTAGTTAAAAAACACAAAATGAACGAAATGCTTAAATTAATGCAACAGCAATAATAAAACAAAATTTAAAGTAAATAAAGAATCAGTATTTGGTATTAATTAATTTTATTGAATCCACAAAGCATAGCAAAAAAAATACAGGGAAAAAAATTGTAATTTTTGAAGTTGTCCAAAAAAATTAAATAACAACATTTAGTAGCGGGTATTGCCTCCCCTTGCTCTAATTAGTCTAATTACTGCTTCGAATCTTCTTAGCATACTTAAAATCAGATTTCTGATTTCGTCTTGATTAATCTAATTCCATATTTCCATAAGCCTAAATCACAGATCATTTAAGTTTCTAGGAGGAGGAAGAAAGGCTCTAACATGTTGCCCCATGTTATCCCATAAATGCTCAATAGGATTAACGTCAGGGCTTCTTGCCGGCCAAGGCAAAGTTAAAATTTCTGTTTTTTGGAGATAATTTTGTACCACTCTTGCCACGTGTGGACGTGCATTATCGTGCATGAATAAAAAATGATCCCCAATAAATGGAGCATATGGTACCACATGAGGTTCTAAAATGGCTGATATGTATAGGTCACCTGTCAAAGGACCTCCCTGAACCACAACTAACTCCGTGCGAGCATCCAAACTAATGCCACCCCAGACCATAACAGATCCTCCTCCATAGCTTACTGTTCCGATAATGTTGCATTGAGCATATCTCTCGCCAGGACGTCTATACACTCTTCGACGGCAGTCATCACCAAAAAGACAAAACCTTGACTGATCGCTAAACAATACATTGACCCATTCACGAGCTCCCCAAGTTTGGTGCTCCTGGGCAAATTGAAGACGCTGCCTTCTATGGTTTACGGTTAGGAGAATAATACTGCTTTCTGCCAACCTTCTACGCACTGTATCTTGACTAAAATGGTAATTATACCGACGGAAAAATTCCTGCTGCAGTGCAGTGCTTGTAACAAACCGACTTCGTAATGCCTGTATTCGCAAAAAGCGATCTTGGTCATTCGTTGTCACCCTTGCTCGTCCTTGACCAGGTCTTCTTTGATTAGCACCAGTCTCCCGAAATCGTGCCAATGCTCTGGAGATAGCAGTTTGTGTCACTCTATATCGTTGGGCCACTTGAAATTGTGGCAAGCCTTCTTCCACAAGTGCTATGGCTCCAGCACATTCCTCAGGCGAAAGATTTCTTCTTACACGTACGTTTTGGACCATTTTGTTTTTAATTACACTTAATAAAATTAGAAATTGCCAATATAAGTATGCAAAACAAACTAAAAAGTGATAAAGTGAAGAATCAAACCTGATAACGCTTTTGTTACATTTCAGTTTATGACGTTTCTGTGTAATCTTTCACTTTCATAGCCTGCTGCTTTTCCGGTATATGAATTTTAGGTCAACAAAAACACGTTGAACTAAAAATTGCGTATTTCATAAAAACACAGAGATAAACAAATGAATCAAAAAAGAAAATCTAAAGGAAACATGAGACCTTCATTTGGCTATAATTGCGATAACTTGCAATGGCTAGTAAATCCCACAGGGTGTTTTGAATTTTCATAAAAAAACACAACATTTTTATAACACCCGGTATAATACCAAAGTTCCTTTTTTAAGCAAAACAATAAAGGCAGTGATATGCTTAAGAAAAAAACCTGCAATTAGAAAAAGAAATCATTAAAAACGAACCACTAATTTGGAAAATACATCACATCAAAATTGAGGCAAATTTTTCGTTATGCATTAAATAAGCCGCGCAGTGTATATTAAAATCAAGCTATGGATGTTTGATTTTACTTAAAATTCAGGTGTAACAAAAAATAGAAAATTTATGCGCCATTATCTTACAGAACCCACACCTCTGGTTACAGATTTCAGCACAGCTCTCTACCTCATAATATTTTATAGACGATTGTACAAGTGACGAGTTCTCGGGGGTCTTTGGGGAGCAGCTGAAGGTGGCCGCACTGGCCGCCAGCCAGGGACTGGGGCCAGGGGAGCGTCAGTGCCTAAGGTTTAACATGAAAGTTATCAGTCACTACGTGAACTAAACCAATTATTGCTGAATTGTTACATCTAGAACTAAACTATATAAACTGTACTTAAGAGTGCTGTTAGCATCTATTCCCTAAAATCCTTTATTTTATACAATTATACAGTGCGTTCCTAAGAACGGTCCGTGACTTTAGGGTGTAATTCCTTATAATATAGAAAACAGAAGTTTCCATAAACATGCGTCGGGAAATTTTTGTTTAAAAAAAATATTACGTTTTTCTTTTTTGACTACTATTGTAGATAAATATGCAATGAAAAAAGTAAACTTCTGCTTATAAATTACTACTAATGAAGAAAACAATATCAATAGATTTAATTTTAATATCAAACAAGGACTTATTCGTGGACTGTAACGTTGATTATAGCCTTAACGTTTCTGATCATGCTCTTATAAAATGTAGCTTAAAATTAAAAACAAGTAAGCCACTTTTTACTGCACCTACCGGGATTACAGGTATTTTAATAAGGATTTTTTTAACGCAGATCTTACACATGTCCCATTTAATAACATATACTATTTAGCCGATATTAATGATAAGGTGAAATTATTTAACGCATTAATTTTGAACATCTTTGATATACATGCACCGACTCGTACTGCACGTATTACGAAGAGGAAGGCACCATGGGTCACACAAAACATAAAATATATGATATCACTTCGAAACAAAGCACTTACAAAGTTTAAGAAAAACAGAAATGCGCAGAACTGGGAGTACTACCGACAATATCGTAATTTTGTTACTGCGGCGATCGATAGGGAGAAAAAGGCGTATTTAGAAAATAGAATTCGGCTAAACGGTCCCAAGGACAACTGGAAGTTACTGAGAGATATGAATGTGTATGGTGGGAAGATAGCGTCGGTTCCGATTGAGTTGGGGAGTGCCGACCAGGTTAACGATTATTTTGTAAACATTCCTCAGGTCGATCCGGATCCGACTATTTTAGACTTTTACTTAAATAACAAAAAAGAAAATGTTACTGAATTTTATTTTAGAAAGGCCACTTTGGATGAAATTAAAGACGCATTGTTCTCAATAAAATCGAGGGCTGTGGGGCATGATGAGATAGGTGTCGATATGCTACTGCGTTGCTGTCCTGTTATTATACCAGTTATTGCGCACTTGGTAAACTACAGTATAGAAATGGAGACTTTTCCAGAAATATGGAAAATTTCTTGCGTAATTCCGTTGCCTAAGGTTAAGGACCCTAGTGAGCTAAAAGATTTGCGTCCGGTGAGCATCTTTCCAACCCTATCTAAAATAATCGAAAAAGTACTTAACACTCAAATTAGAGACTATGTGGGTCAGTGCAGTCCGGATTTAGAAAAAATTATAGTTGCACTACCGCTCTGCTAAAAATTACAAACGATATATTTGAGGCAACGGAAAGGGGCGAGCTCACATTGTTGATCCCATTAGATTATATCAAAGCATTTGACAAGCTCAATCACACCCTCTTTGTAGCAATTCTTAAATATCTCGGTTTCCAGAACAACGCATGTAACCTTGTTAGAAGCTACTTAGAAAACAGGAGACAAATGGTTGTTCTAAACGGAAATATATCGGGGTCGAGGGACTTGAGGTTTGGTGTTCCGCAGGGATCGATACTAGGACCATTGTTTTTACTCTGTATACAGCACAACTTATAACGCGAATCAAGCACTGTAGAACCCACTTTTACGCGGATGATACACAGATCTACATTTCCTTTAAACCTAGTGAAATTGTTAATGCCAATAACAAGATCAATGAGGATCTGGGTGTCATTTTACAGGTATCTCAAGCACACTGTTTAAGTATAAACTCCAGTAAATCGCAGGGACTTCTCTTTGGAAGGAAGAAGATCAATTGTTATATCAAAAACATGTTAAAATCATTGTAAATAACGATACGCTTAAGTTGGTAAATTCTGCAAGGAATCTGGGCCTAGTACTCGATAATGGTCTTAGATTTTCTGAACATGTCGGTAGGTGCATAAAAAGGGCTTTTACAAATCTGAAATTAATATTCAATTACAGAAGAATTCTATCTGATAAACTTAAAAAAATGCTATGTGACTCCATAGTTTTATCGCACTTTAATTACGCGGACGTAGTATATGGTCCTTGTCTGCTAAGTGTTGATGCTCGGCGTATTCAATTAATTCAGAATTCTTGCGTGCGTCTGATAGGGGGTATTAGGAAGCGTGAAAGGGGAGTGTCTGCGAAACTAAACGAAATAAAATGGTTACGAATGAACGAAAGAAGAGTCCTACACTCTGTAGTTCTATACAACAGTATAATCTCTAGAAGGTGTCCGGATTACTTATACGAGAACATTAAATTTCGCAGTGACATACACAATTTGGAACTTCGCCATAAATATACTATAACTACTCCGGCACACACGTCTAGTAATTTTGAGAAATCATTTAGTCATAATGTGGCAAAATTGTATAATAAAATACCCCTCCACATAAGGCAACTTACGGGCATAAGATTTAAAATAGGAGTTAAAGAAATCATAAAACTTATTATCTAGTTTATACTTGTTATTGTGATTGATTTATATAATACCCTAATAGGGTTCAACCTACAGTACAAAATGTTTTTACTTTTTTTTTGCTAAATAATGGATGAATAAAAAATGTATATATTTTCCTTAGGTTAAGTGAGGAAGCTTGCTTCAACTTCGCCTTTTGTAATTAATGTTTGAAAATTACAATAAAGACTTTATTTATTTATTTATTTATTTAATATCCACTCTGGAAAAAAAACAGTGGTGTAGTATCATCACTTTTTCTTTTGACAATATTCAGTCATTTGGTTACGCGCCCGCCACTGGTGGTAGTGGAAAAATTCTGCCTAGTCATGCCCAAGGATGGGGCGAAGAAGATAGAAACAGATTTTGGGGAAGAGCGTGTGAATTGGCCATCATCCCCACCCCCAAGGGGGTGGAAAGTACCCTTCAGGGAAAAATTTCTTAAAGAACACGGGGAATCAGTTAATGGGTGGTTTTAAGCGTAAAAAAACTTTAATAATTCAATAAAATAAGACATCAATTACATGAGAAAATAAAAAAAAATGTTAAATAAACCAAACACTTTTAATTCGACCCCCACAATTGACCCGCCACTAATTTCCCCAAACTGATTTGTATTAAAAAGAAAAGATTGTTTTTCTACTCTCTTCACTCCCGAAGAGGTTGCAACTTTTGCAAAACAACACTTACATCTGTAAAAAGACAACCGCGGGTGTCTAGGCACTTATTTGCTGAAAACACCCCTAAAAAGGTTTTTTTTTTGGCATATCCCGCTCGAATCGCTCCGAAACCCTGCGCATCATGTTCTATGCGAAAAATTACCCTTAGGGGTCATCGCAAGCGTAAGATTCGCATTTTAGAAGTCTGTTTAAAAGCTTTTTTTAAAATTATTTAAGAAAAACGTAATGCAGTTGGAACATATGTTTATAGAGCCTTTTTTTTCTTAATATATCATATGAAATTGCACCCTGAAGTTACGGATCTTACTCAGAAAACATCCTGTATAGGTTGTGTTATGTTAAAATCAATGGGACAGGATGGAAATTAAGTTTATATAATAGTTTTACTTACCATCATCTGTCTGAAGCTTATTTAGTGAATCCAATGAACCTCTTCTTTGATTTTCGCTCTAAAAAAATATTTGTATCAATTTTGTATTTGACATTAAATTCCCTTCTTATAAGTTTGATTCTCATTTTTTGTCTCTACGTTTGTTTCTTGTTTGAAAATGTTTTGATATTCTAAGGCATAATTTGAAATTTTTTGAATGTGGTCCGTATGTTGATTCTATGTATTAGTACTGTATGCCACCTTGTAAATTTAATCTACAGGGTATCCCACTAATAATGGCGTACTTTTCTCCTTCTTAAATTTTAAGCAATAGAAAAGTGCGCCTTAGGGTCATACGTAAACATACCAAAATTCAAAAAATCAATTCAAAAATAACGAAAATATAAGCCTGTTTCGATTATAAGTCAGACTAATACATACAGTGAGTCCCAGAAGTAATGTCTAAATTCATTTAAAATTCAGCGGTGTCTTTTTTTCGAAAAACGCTTGAACTTGTCGATTTTTATTTCTTAATGTGGATTTTTTGATAGTAAGATCATGTATACAGGGTAGCCCAAAAATAAGTTACGATCATCAACTTCATTTTTTCAAACGAAAACATCTATTTCTTATTTCATTTTTGAATCTTGCATCGAATTCTAAGTATGTTTCATGTACCATGTCCTATACCTAAGCTCAACAGTTATCGAAAAAATTACGATTAAACATATCAATAAGTGAGACCTGTTCATTTAAAAATTACATAACAAATCAAATTAAATGTTGAAATTGTGCGCCATTTACGGCTTGACAATATCCAAGGTTATCAATAAACTCTCCTTGCACGTTTTTAACCATTTACGGAGTTATGGCACGCACTTCTCTTTGGATCTTCTCTTTAAACTCCTGCAGAATGTTTGACCTTTTAACAAACACTTTCGATTTGAGGTAACCCCACAAAAGAAGTCCAGCGCAGTTAGGCCTGGCGACCTAGCAGGGCCATTCGATAGGTCCTCTCCTTCCTATCCACCGATTGGGAAAGGTTTCATCCAAAAATATACGCACAGCGGCAGCATAGTGCGGAGGGGCACCATCTTGCTGGAACATCAGTTCTTTGTCAGGGGAGTGCAATGGATTCGGAAATAAAGCCACTAATGCTGGAATTAATTATGGTTGGAGATATTCGAGATATACTTGTCCAGTTGAAGACTATTCAAAGAAAAATAAGTCAATTACTCTTCCGCGCACTATTTTACACCACACGTTTGTTTTTTAAAGATACTAGCTGTGAACCTCCATCATACAATGCGCATTCTCTGTTGCCCAATAACGACAATTTTGTCTGTTTACATTACTATTCAAACAGAACGTAGCTTCATCATAAAAAATAATCTGTTTTACTAAATTCTTATCTAGATTGCACATATCTTGCATGCGTTCGCAAAACTCATTTCGCCTATCGAAATCATCTTCAAATAACTCATGCACTGGAATAACTTTGTATGGGTGATATTTGTGCTTTTGAACTATTCGGTGAACAACAGATTTCCGCATTTGTAAATTGGCAACAATGTGCGACAGAGGAGTACATGGATTTTCTTTCAAGGAAAGCAAAACTTCAAGTTGTTCATTTTCATCTCGAGCAGGACGACCAGATTTAAGCGAATCATAACCATGACCGAATTCTCTAAATTTAGCCCCTATTCTACTCACCACCTTTTATGGGAGGAAGATTAGATGGATTTCATTGAATAATTGAGCTGTTTCTATTTGAGTACGTGTTCTATCACCAAACCCAACCATGCATAGAATTTATTTTTTCTCGTTCCTTTAACTTCACCATTGTGAAAACCGCAACTTTGCAACTACGGTTGAGCATTACTTTTTTTGAAGTAAAATTGTCATACAGTTTTTATTGGGACTAAATGGTGAAAAGTCAACATTCAGAAATACCAGAATTGAAAAAAACCCAAATAAACCCACAATGGAATGTTTTGCTCGATTTACAAATAAATCATGAGAAATAAGGTCTTACTTATTGATATGTTTAATCGTAATTTTTCGATAACTGTTGAGTTTAGAGGTATAGGACATGGTACATGAAACATACTTAGAATTTGATGCAGAATTTAAAAATGAAATTAAAAATAAGATGTTTTCATTTGAAAAAACGAAGTTGATGGTCCTTATTTTTGGGCTACTCTGTATACTTGAGTTTATCATAAAAAAAAACACATTAAGAAATAAAAATCGACGGGTCCGAGCGTTTTTCCGAAAAAAACAACGCTGAATTTTAAATAAATTTAGACATTATTCTGGGACTCGATGTATAATCATTTTGAAAGTCTCTGGTATTTTATTTTATTTTCAATGACATCAAAAAATTTTCACCTCATAGATATTATTTTACATTCGCATTTAATGGCCAAAAACAAAAACCATGTTCAACCCACAAATTCCTCCCCTAGTAGATTAAAAAAAAAATGACTCACCTCATTCTCATACTTGACTTTCTTTAATCCGCCATTCGAATTTAAATCCAGCGTACTCGAGTTCACATTCTCAACGGAACTCCCTCGCCTCATTCCGTACCGCGACGCCTTGCCGTCCACACTATCACTATACGCACCCATTTTTGCACCCTGGTCTCTATTAAAAGCACCTATTTTATCACTAGACTGTCTACTGTCTGCCGCAGCATAAGAATACCTCGCGACGTCACTACTCATACTATTGTTATGGTATTGCACCGAGAAGTTTTTCGAGTCCATGGAGTTCAGACTGTTGCGGTTCACCGGTGCTGAAGGGCGCGCGAACACGTTCACCGCCGAGTGTGTTTTGGTAAGCAGGAAGTCTTGAGGTTTCAGGGTAAGGCGGGGGGCTGCGTTCACGTTGCTTGCCGATGAACTTAAATGACCAGTTCTAGGATCTGGAAAATTGAATTTAATTATTTATATAAAATGGATCTCTCTTGATTTCAGGCAGTTTATATTTCAAAGGTGCAGTAAGTGTAGTTTTTTTTGCAATAAATTACTGCTTGGTCGTGAGAAAGATTTTTCGAAGCTTGTTGGACTTACCTATGCTATTAACGCTTATCTCCGTCTTCCTAGGCTTCTGTAACATGGCCTCAGTCTCTTGCTTGAAATTCTCTATCCTCCTTTGCAACTTGTCCTTGTCCGTTTTATAGTTATAATAAGGATTATTTTCCGTAGGTGGTCTGCTTCTATCTCTTTTCTCTATATCCATAACAGTAGTCGGTATAGTATTGTTTGCTTTGGCACCTTCAATTCGGTGCTCTGTATGCTAAAAAGTAAAGAAAAATTGAAACTGTACACAATATGTTTCATGTAGTAAACCAGTACCATCCGCAGCAAAACAATTAATAGAGTTTTTTACCTCTTTAGACTCTAAACTGGTCGAAAACGGCATAAAGCTCTTTGGACTGGTGGGCGTGGTCGGTTCATCTCGGCTCGTATCCTGAGTATGCGTTCTCGAAGGCTTGCGCATCACTTTCCTCTGAGCAGCCGTAAATAGTGAAGATAGTAGGGCTCCATTCTTTTCTTTCTGATCCTTTAAAGCTGAGAAGTAAAGAAAAATAAAAATCTCCCTATTTAAAGAATGGTAAAAGGAATTGGCTTGTCGACTTGTACAAGGTAATATTTTAAAGAAATAGTTACCTTCATATTTGCTAATATTATTCAACAAAGCCTGGTTATTTGATTCGGACTCGTCGTAATTATCTGGTAACGCTAAAGGTACCACCAATGGTGCCACATTTTCACTATCGTTTTCTGGGAAGAACCAATCAGCCTAAAAGTTGATTATATTTAGTACTGTACAGTCACAAAATTGGATTTTTAACGCTTTTTAAATATTCCTAATTAAAGATTTTCCGATGCTACAATTAATTTAGCTTAATATACAACTCATAGAGCAAAAAAAGTTAAACCCCTCTTTTCGACACTGTAAAACTAGTACTAAACTATTTTAGACACTTACATTTGTGATAAGGCTCTCAACAATCTTGCACTGATTATTCATGTTAGTTACCATACTTTCCATAGTCTCGCTTTCAGGTCTAACTATCGTTGGGCCGAATACAATTGCTAAATTTTTGGCTTCCATTCGGTTGAATTGCGAGTTATCCGCAACCCTTTTTAAGTGCAAAATCACATGCTTTAAGGTATGATAATCGTGCTTTGGTAGATTTCGAACTAATCTACGTAGTTCCTCCATTCTAGTTTTTGGATCTTCAATTTTATCGGCCTAAAGAAAGTCGTTTGATAATAAAAGCGAATATGCAATGGATTTGAAAAAAAAAACACAAAATACACAAACAATTGTTGTTTAGGGTATTTTGAGACATTCAACTTAGTACCTGCAATATGACATACCTTAATAAAATGAGGATATAACAACGAAGTTACCAAACTATCGGGCATTTTTCTTAAATATGACTTCAATAGACTACTAACTACATGTAGATCATTCCACCTATGATCTCCTAAGGGCACGTCTTCATAGTTTCGGTTAATTTCTTCGGATAGGGCCGTTATCGATGCGTTGTTGCCAGGAACTCTGTATATACCGATGGCCTGTAGGCCTTTTTCGTCTATGATATCTGTACAAACCTCGACGAATCTCGGAACACAGCTGTTATTATTTGATGGTATGCAGTCTTCAATTGGTATGCCAAACGTTGAACTGTAGATAGAGTTACAAAATCAACATCCCGAAAAACTTTAAGGAAATGTAAATGTTTGTTTAATTTTAAGGTTTAAGAAATAACGGAAAAGTGTAAATGCACATGCGTCATAAAATGCTTCATGAAGCGGAGAATAGAGCAGGAAACATCGCCGCCAACTTCTGAATAATAACTTTACAACATCTTTAATAGGCTTGCACAAACCGGACGATAATCGCAGATACACAGCAACAAGTTGCCAACAATCCAAACTAAAATTGGTACCAGCCTGGTTTCGACGATATTTAAATACTACTGTCAATTTATAAAGTATACGTCAACATGAATGTTGCAACAATTTAAAAAGTATCCGGGAAATATCGGTTTTGCGATTATCCTAAGGTCTGTACCCCCGAAAGGGGGACCTCAAAATGGTTTCTGCGACATCTCTACTTGTAAATGAGCTGAACAAAATTTCAAAGTTTTTATGATCATACACATATTTCTTTCTCCAGACAAATTATTTATTTACAGGGTATAAAACCTATTACATATTTATACAAAAAAAAAGAGTTTGCTAATTTCTTTGAAACGATTTCTTCCCTTTTTATATCCAGCTTAAATACTTCGCTGAAGTAGATCCTTACGGGTATCCACCTCAGTTGCATAAACTATGTTGCACATAATATGGTCCCAAAAAAAAATAAAACACCTACTGCTGTTTTACCTATTAAAACTAGTCTATAAGACTAACCATTACTTGTTCTCTAATAGGTCTTAAAAACTAAAATACTTATCAACTAACGTTGACGATGTCCTTTAAATTGCTCAAGCTAGAGGATACATTTTCACTCGCGTTTTCTGCTCTGGTTTTAACACTTTACACACTACGCAAGATCAACCAGCTTGGTTCTCTTCAGTCTTCGGACGTGATGTCCAGCAGCTATAAAGCTTCTACGTTGATAGCAGGTGAAGTCGGGCTTCATGTTTGCCGGCACACCTTTTGATCTCTTCTTTCACTGTTGAAATTCCAAGGAGCATTCACTATGTTACGCAGCACTTTGTTCTGGAACGTCTGTATCATTTTGATATTGATATCGCAGGTACAGCCCAAAGCTCAATACCGTAAAACTGCACTGGTTTGAAAACCTGGTTGTAAATAAGCATTTTATTGTAGATTGATAATTTTTGATTTGAATTTCTTCCTAGAAGCCAATAATGTTGTTTATATTTTAAATCTAGCTTCAGCTCTATTCTTCTTCACATGCTCTTTCCACCGAAGTTTAGCATCAAGAGTCATGCCAAGATATTTAGCATTCATCTCATGGGGCACAATTGTACCGTTAACATCTAGAACTGGCCGTGTTAGCTTATTGTTAGTAAAGTTTACATGGATTTATTTAAGTTCATTGAGCTTGATTTTCCATTTCTTATCCAGACAGCTATCATCTTGCTTGCTATTTAGAGTTTTCCAGCAGAGCTCTCATGATGTTGATCAACTGCGAGAATAGCAGTGTCATCAGCGAATGTGGCTATAGTAGTTTCTTCCGATACTAGGAAGTCACTGGTATATAACGAATAAAGAATGGGGCCTAAAACGCTTCCTTGGAGCACGCCGGCTCTTATTTCTTTCAAGCCGGAATATTCGTCCTCCTACTTGATTCTAAAAAGTCGATCAGAGGTATAGGATGTTATGATCTCTACATACTGCTAAGGAAGTATTTTATTTAATTTGCATGTCAAACCTTCATGCCACACCTTATCAAGCACTTGTGCAACATTTAAGAACACTGCGGAACACACTTTCCTCAAGCGCACTCAGTGGCCGTAGTCTCTTAAGTAGTAGCTTCTCAAATAATTTTAAAATAATTGGTGAAGTTCTTTTCCCAATTAATGGTTTTGGCGTTTTAACTGCAATAAAACTAAAGAGTCGATCCCTTTGTGTGGACAATAAATATGTAAAGTATAAAGCTGCAGTAAAGTCGGACTAAGGACATTAAGTAATTATACTTGTATGATGTGTTTATATTAATTTAATGAAAAGGGAAATAGGTCTATAAGAAGACGTGACATTGGTAGGTGGTTTACCCGGTTCTGGTAACATTATTACTTCTGCAACTTTTCGACAAGCAGGTACCTGTTTCAATCTAAAGGCTGCAGTAATAAGCTATGTGATCATGACCATACCTTTTCTAGGTAGCTGCTTCAAAATTTCGCCAGTGATTAAGTCGAATCCTGGTGCTTTTCTCGGATCTAAGTTTGTTTTAATTTCCTCTGCTACTTCCTTTGGTATGTTACACCAATGTTTTCTGATTTCTGGTCGTCAATCTCTGTCAAACAACAACCGAAAAAAAAACTACTTGTTAATTTTTCACTGTGGTTGAAAAACAGTTAATTTTGAAGTTAGCGTCTAGAGTTAACTTGTGTGTTTGATCATTGGGCTGATTATCCACTTGTACTAGGTTAGGCTTTACTTAGCAAATATGATCGCATTTTGTTTATTATTCCTGGCCCATACACCAACACCCTTCGTGATAGGAGTTATAGAAGTTATTTTGGTCTCTTGACCTTTCTGGTTGATTTCCAGAGAGAATAGTAGTTAGTATCCTTGTCTGTAGACAAATATTGAAAAAAAGATCTTATTGTTTCTTCCTTGAATGATCAAGTGGACTTAATTCCGGTGATCGTTCTGGCCAGGACACTGATTCACCTTTCAAGATAATTCTCATCCAACCCGTTATGAACAAGCCTGGACCTCAAGAAAACATCGTATTTGGCACTTTAATTCGACTAGCCAATTGATTTCCCATTATTCCTATCCACACATTTACAGAGAACCTATATTGCATTTTCTTATTTATTGACAAAAAAGCACCCACCTGAAAAAAATCTGATCATTGCAAAAAGAAATAAGTATGTGTAAGATCATCAAAATTTCAAATTCGCCAAATTTTCTGAGTCTACCTCAAACGCTTGCAGATACTACAAAAATTTGCTTTTTGAGGTTCCACTTCCGGAGGCTTTAGCCTCCTTAGGAAGTATTTTTTCAAGCATGTTCATATAATCTTTTCGTCATACTTTGACCAGCACAACATAGACAACTAGAAATACTGTCCACTAATTTAGAGATACCCTGAATAATAAAAAAATATCAGGAACATGTTCAGAATACGCTAAGCTTTTTGAATTTGATATAACAAATATATCTTACCCTTCCGGTGCTGTAGGTGACGTTGGGGAGGTAGCCCCTTGATTAAATTTCCGAAATTGCTTGGCAACTCTTCCTCTCCATGTTTTACTTTTAGGACTAGTTGTAGCCACAGCACTGTCATGTTGCGCAGAAGGTTTTCTAGTTTTACTAACCTAAAAAAAAACTCAATAATCAACAAGATAAATATAGACTGGCCCTAGTACATAAATATGACATTGGAAACTTGCTACCTAATTCCAGCACTGTAGTGACAATTTTAAAAATTACAAGCTGCTGCTGCTACTGCTTAATGACACGGTTTACGCGTACAGTTTCATCATCATGATGCAGGAACATCATTACGAATAGAATTTAGTTAGACATATTATGGTGAGTTCCTTCTTATTGGATCCCACCCTAAAAAGCACCTACTTATATCAAGAACAGTAACACCATACTTACTGGAGATTGTCCAGTGGGCGACCTATTTCGACCAGAAACAGAGGACTTGCCATTCTTGGTTGAAGGTTGTGGAGAAAGATGGCTGCCCTGCACTTGAATTGTTGTAGATGCTGGCTGTGATTGAGGGACTGCTTGCTGTCTACTTATAGATTGATCCTACAACAAATATGTTACATTAAAACATCTGAATACCGATTGCATCATAAAATTTGACCTATTTGTTGTAAATATTTCCTTCCCTAACTAACAATTTCAGTGAAAAATTATATTAATCCAGTTATATGTTCATTTTAAATTATAAAATTTGTCAGTCATTGGCGTAAATACAGGTATAGGTACCAAACGATTAAATACTATAATTTAAACATCAAACCAATCATTGGCATAAAACTAGGTATTTTGATCGTACCAAAGTTTATAGCTTATAAGTTAGATTCGCATTATAAAATACTATTCTCTTTTGTTTTTGTAGTAGGTAAAAACTTATTTTACCATTAACTTAACTGGAGCCCACAAATTGTATGAGATTTAGTAAATATTGGTTTTCTAGAGTGAGAAAAGTATTAAATGTAAAGTCAGGGGCAATTTTTGACAGAACTAGTATACTTTTAGTGAGGCAAGAGAGCAGCACCAAATTTACTAAAAACTTAAAACTGACACACTTGACATCAAGGGATCACCCTAGGGTAGACTTTGCAGCCTCTAAACGAAAAACAAATTTATTACTGATGCGATAAGTCATAAAAATAAACTGTGGATTAAAGTATAGTTAAATGTAAACAAATAAAGATAAAAGATAAGCAATGACGTTTATTTAAAATACAGCAAAATGGTTTATTGCGAATTAAAGTATTTTAAACGTAAAATCGAATTTTCTATTATTGAATAGATGAATAAGAACCACTATCTAGCGGTGTAAGTGTAAACGAATACTCGTCTTTTAAGGGTAATGATTTAATAGCATTTTTATTTTATATATTGAACAGGTGCGCTAATGAATATAAGTGCGTACCTCATAATATTATGTATGTACTTAATTAAGTCAGACACGAGAAACCTGACAATTAAATTCGAGAAGTTGATTCTATGACAATTAAGAACTAATTATAATATGACGTACCCATACAACGAAATAGTCTTCACCGAACTCTTCCATAGCAAGTATTATATCACAAACACATTAAAATCTCATTATTTTCACGATATCACCTGCACCACTTAACAGCGAACCTTTAATTACATGAAACAACATTTAGATCAAAATATAGTCGATTAAAAATATTGCTAAGATAAAGTCATTGAATAATTGATAAAATAATTGAAGAACACTAAGCAGTTTTTATCTCTATACTGACATAATTTTAAAACGAGCAATATTTTTTAGAGTGTCTAAAAATACGACGACATTAAACATATGATTTAATGACGGTATAATACGTAATTATACATAAGCACGAGTCAGGTAAATATAAAACAAGTATTTATTTTAAATTTATTTAACTTGTCTCAGGTATTCATCATTCATCAATTACTATAAACAATATTCTGCTTGCTGGCGCCAAAAACGTACCTATATTTAGGTTTGAGCAAATACCTAACATAACCAGAGATAAAACTAATTATTCACATACCATTTTTTAATTGTTGTGTAGTACAACTGTACCTACTATTTATTGAATGAAAGAGATTTCCAACTCTTTTAGACAGTCTCTATATTTGTCTAAAAATCAACATCCTACGTTTCGACACACGGTATGTGTCATCTTCTGGACAAAATACTACTCTCTAGTCAAAAAAAAATAAAATACAAGGTACACCCACATTTTTTTGGAGACTGAAGATTATAATCTGGCCCTGAAGATGTATGTCAAAACGTAGGCTCTTGATTTTGATACAAATATAAAGACTGTTCAAAAGAGCTAAAAATCCCTTTCATTCAATAAGTACAAATACTGGATGAAATACACAATGGAAATGCGTATAAGCACATTACAAGACAATTTTTTAAAACACACACTCAGTGCTCCAGAATCCAACTGAACAAAACCCGCAAAAGTACAGAGAGGAAAGAGTGAAGACAAGAACGACTATAAGGAATAAAAAACGGCGCGTGGACGGGGATCCTTAAAGAGAAAACAGAACAAACAACATATCAAGAGACATTTGTTCGGGAATAAAGACAATCAAAAAGAGGCTTTAATTCCCGAGTTGATACGATTATTGAAAATGATGAGGGCAAACTTGGGACAACCGAAAAAAGAGTGGACCTCGAGCAAATACTTGCATTTAAATTAGGGAATGAACTCACTCATTATACAGCATAACCTTTTCTGGAAGAACCAACAATTGATGAGGTATCTAAGGCTATCCGCAAACTAAAACTAACAAAGTCCCCGGAACGACACTATACCAGCGGCATACCTAAAGAAGGAAGTCGATACTAATTGATCTCTAAAAAAATGCTAAAAGTAGCTAAACTTTTGCATTTTGGTTTTTTGCTACATCGTGGCGCAGAAGGGCCTCCAAGAAGTGCAATAAACCCTCAGTTAGAGGAGGAAATTCTGAATGAGATTGCTGAAAATTCCTCTAATACTGTAAGAAAACTGTCTGTCTAAGTTCATGCGACAAAGTGGGTTGTTCATGAGACCCTTTATTGAGAACAACTGCTACATCCTTATCAAGTCCAAAAGAACAATGCCATGTCTCCCGCTGATTATCCCTTAAGTGTCAACCACGAAAATTGGTTTTTGCAACGATTTAGGCAAAATCATAACTTTACTAGTATTGTTTCGTTCACGGACGAAGCCGGTTTCACCCGAGTAATAAATTGCCATACTTTGCATATCTGGCATGAAGAAAATCCCCATGCAACAATGCAGACAAAGCACCAACAAAGGTTCATGGTTAACATGTGGGCGGGGATTATTGAGACACATCTCAAGGCAGATTAAATGGTGACATGTAATTCTTTCAACAAAACTTTAACGGTTTATTAAAAAATGTGTCGTTAGAAATTAGAAATTAGATGTGATAAAGTCTGTGCGTTTTAAGAAGTCCGCTAAGCCATAAAACCTCTTGAGCATTATGTCGGTGGCTCTCAAACAATAAATTATATTGAAGGTAATTTTGGATGTTGATGAATTACATTTTCTAAATAAAATAATTTAAAGTAAATAAAAAATTAGTTTAGGTAAAGAAAAATAATAATTTTTTAGCTTTTGTAGTATTCAGACAAATTAGTTTTACGAATTCTTTTTTATAAAGTTTTGGTTCTAAAAAGAACCGATTTTGTAGTCTTGCGACAGAACGTACCTACTTGTAGATAGGTACTACTAAAAGTAGTCTTCCTCTGCATTTGAAATTTCACCCATGCTTTCAGACTCATCAGAATCAACATCATCGTCATCATCATCATCATTCGTAATAATTAACGGTCTTACTTCGTCTATAACCTGTTCTGTCTCATAATATTCAAAAATAATTTTTTTTGTGTGTTCAATGCATTTCCGCCATTCTTCTTTGCCCGCTTGGCTAAGCGCCTCCTCCCATAACTTTATAACGCTAGGCTTACCGATATTTTTACAGGCATGTTTGTCATAATAGTTCTTGCTAATACCCCATACCAATTCAATTGCGTTGTAATGACAATGGTAGGGCGGCAATCTCAAAACTTGATGTCCATATTTGAGGGCTAATTCGTCAACAACATACTTTTTTTTAAATGACTGCTCTTTACACTTGCTTAAAAGTTCACTTTTTAAATATAAATTTTCATGGTTTATGTTTTTCTTTGACAACCACTCTTTTATTTCTTTCTTTTTCCAGCTGCTTGTAGGGAATTTCTCTTCGAGTCTCGTATGGTAAGAGGCACTGTCTAAAACAATTAAGGAAGGTTTTTCTAAACTTTTTAAAAGTTTTTCCTCGAACCAATGCTCAAAAATTTTAGCATCCATATTGCCGTGATAATCATCAGTTTTTTTTGTTGATGAAAATATCAAACTGGCATTTAAAACAAAACCTTCTTCATTACCAGCATGTAATATAATATACCTTTTTCCATTACTTGCACGGGTACTTGAATAACAATGCTTTGAGTCATCCTGCCAAGACGTTTTTGTTGAAGTTCCGTTTGCAAATACCCATGTTTCGTCAAGAAAAACAACTTGTCTTGACAATTCCGATTTTTCGTTGTTTAAATAATCCCTTAAAAATTGCCATCTTTTCGAAACAACATTGGACAGCTCGCAAAGCAGTTTTCTGTTGTTCGTTTTTTTATATTTGAAACCCATATGTTTTAAGATGATGGACAAACTGTTAGTTCCAATATCGCAAAGTTTTTTCTGCTTTATCTTTTCAAGAATAGCTTTGAGGGTAACATATTCCTTGGCTTTATACATATCATAAACAATATTCCTAATAGAGAGTTTTATCCCTTGGGATAAATCCAAGGTTTTTGAATGGAGTCGAACCCTTTTATATGGTCTGTCCAAATCCTCTTCACTCTTTTTTCGAAGTCTTCTTAAGGTCTTCTCTGAAATGCCGCAAGCATCAGACGTTCGTTTTTGCACTGCCAAAACAGACTCTAACGGGCCCGAGTTATCTTTTTCTAAAGTAAAATAACGTTCCACTTGTAATACCAAACGGCGTTCACCTGGAGATAAATGCCTTCTAGGCGATGTGCCACCTTGCTAAACATTTTCCATAACTTTGCTTAATAACTGATTTTAATTCACACACAATGAGAAACAAACTAAAAGTGAAAAGCACAACTACTTATTTAAAATAAAGTAGAACATACCATCCCGCACTTCAGCAAATTTTAATTATTTCTTGGAAAATAGTAATTATTATGAAGATTTAATTATAATAATCCCAAAATAATGTCATTATCGGAAAAGTATATACCTGACAAAATCTTTAACATATTTAACCATCCCGCACTTGAGCAAATTTTAATTGGTTCTTGGAAAATAGCGATTATTATACAGATTTAACTATAATAATAGCAAAATAATTTAATTATCTATTTAATTATTATTTATGCTCAACGCGTAATTCTAAGATAATTTTGTTTTGAAACCTCCGATTTCGCCCAGTAATAGAATACAGTAAACCAGTGGGATGTTCGGTGTGATCAAGTATAGCGAAGGTGCGAAGATATTGTAACTTAACAGACTTACTGTTTTAAAAGCGATAACATCCCTTGGTCATTTAATCCGATATCGGACTTCTTAAAACGCACAGACTTTATATGCAACGCCCAATTTAAGTAAGTTCGTCAGCACATTGTAAACGGTGGTTTCCTTGAGATATTGAGAAAATCAACTAAAAATTATCATGAGGAAATGACTGCTTCAGGGTAATTTGAGCAATTGGAAAAAAAGGATATTATAAATTGGCTGTCTCAGAAAAATATACCCTTTGACAACATGTGTAATCGACGAAATTGATAAAAAGCGTGGTATTGTTTTACTTCGACTGCCGCCCTACCATTGTGAATTAAATCTAGTCGAGTTGATATGGGCACAAATAAAAAGCTAGATAGCAAGAAACTCCACATTTAAAATAAAAGATGTATAGTTCTTGCAAAACAATTTGCGATGCACGTCATCAATCAGCTGATAATTGTAAATCCGTAAGAAAACATGAGGAAATTAAATTTGGGCCAGAAATATCAAAACTTTATTTGATATTGAATATACTTGTTGTGTATCCAATTTGGGAATACGGGAAATCTTGGTGAAAATACAAGACTGAATTTAATTATTTAAATAGTTAAGTAAGTCTGAAAATACATTGGTTTAAAATCTTTTCTCTCGCACACCAACGTGCATCGTCTTATCTTCTGTTTGTCCTTTTTTATATAGACATTCTTTCTATTCAAGATAAAGTAGGTATAAAAAATATATTCTAATATACCACAATACTAAAACTTAAAGTATTCTTCTTTGATACGAACCCACATAAAGCAAATATATTGTTTAATTGGGCTTGTAAAAATTAATATCATTTGAATTCTATTGGCCGACAGTTGCTAACAGAACTGTCAACGGTGCGGTGGCGCCAGCTCGTTCGTTGGCCTATTTTGACGTTTTGTTTACGTTTCGTGGAAAACTAACCTTAATTGTTCTGTCGTTTCGTGTTGTGCGTCTATTTTTTAACTCCAGATCTTTTCATAAATACCATTAAAAAGGTGTTTCAACAACAGTTAAGGGAAATAAATAATTAGAATCACCCAAAAAGAGACGTTCTCATGCAAAGAGAGTTGTAAATGTGTCAAGATTGGATATAAGTTCCTGGAACGGAACAAGTAAGTTGTATTATTAAAAAACTATAATATTTTACATTGGTTATGCTTAAGCTGTAACTTTTCTTAGAACATCATGTAACTTTCACAATTTTAAGTAAGAGATTAAAAGACAGACAGCTGTTAACTGTCTTAACTCCTTAAAAAGCCTCTTAAAGAAAATAGGCTTCGGATGGAAAAAAGATTAATCGAGGCGAGGGCTTATGGAACTTTCCCATGCAGTTTTCAAACGACTGGCATTTTTGAAAAATATATGAAAATTGGTAAGATGAAAATAAAAGAAGTATTAGATCTACTAAAGTTGATGGTTACAGGTATTATGTAGTAAACGAATATATAAACTATAGGAAATTTACCTAGGTAAAACATATTTTTCTAGGTACATAATACTTCATGCTGGTAGTGAAGATGGTTTAGTTAAGGACGCAGAGGCAATTTTTTCTTCTAAAACTAAGCTGAGTGACTACCTTGGATAAATGAATGAGCAAATTTTTTTAGAGTGGTTCGAAAACTAATTATTGAAAAAAATTTAGCAAAGCCATCTGTGATTGTAATAGACAACACCCCATACCATAGCATGTTGTTAACGAAAATACCTAACACATCATGGAATAAAGCTGCAATTCAAGAATGGTTAACTGCTAATAAAATTGAATTTGATTTTACAATATTCAAAGCCCAACTTTTACAAATCGTTAATAGGTTGGTACAAGACATTTTGTATGCCTTTTTTTTAACATATTCTTAAATATTAAACTTAAATTATTTTTAGACATAAGCCACCAAAATATATTTAGTTGATGACCTGGCTGAGTAATATGGACATAAAGTTTTACGGCTTCCTCCATACCCACTGTATGTTCAATCTGATTAAACATATTTGGGGGATAACCAAAAATTATTATAACAGACATATTGTCGAGATGGCAGTACAGAAACTGACTGTATGAATATGTAGAAAGAATCATAGCAGTACTGCTACTGCTGATGTTTGGAAAAATTCAATTCTGCATACAGAAAGCGAGATATTAAAATGGTATGAAAGAAAACATGCATTAGATCGACTGAACATTCAACCCATTATTATTGAAGTAAATAAAACGAGCGATTCAAGTGATTTGGAGGATGATTGATGATCTATGTTTGTATTTATATTTTTATTATTTTTCATATTGAAACACAAAAACTAAAAAAATTTAAGTCTTTAAATAAGGACTAACTACGTGTAATTTTAGGTATATTTTGCCTCGCTTACATTTATAAAAATAGAGAATAATAAAATAGATTAACAGTCAAAGCATACCCCATTTGTGTTTATTTTTGTAAATTTATCTTGTTTTTATAAAAAAAAAACAGTGTAATTCCTTTACGCGGTTATTTTGGTTACAAGCTGGCAACACTGCCGATAACTGACGTCACCCGAAGGTCATAAGGTGCAACGGAAATTATCTTGCAAAGAGTACCTATATGTGAGTTATTGAAATATTCATAAACAATTATCATGAGACAAAATTGGGAAGAAGCTATAAAATCAAATCTGGGGCTTAGACAATACGATGGAAGAAACGGTAGAACCACTTATTATTTCAGTTAACTCCACAAACGAATCCTTCGAATTTAGTAGAATGACATGGTTCACCGAAAAAAATTGAATTTTATATACTTAAACACAGAAATAGGTGTTGTTACACCATTAGCTTGTCTGATGCTCCGAACGACTTTTTGTAGGTATTTGGCGTAAAAGGTACATTCTGAACAAGTTAAAAAAAATGGGGTCGAACTATTAGCACCTTGGTGGGCTAATTCTATAACAATTTTATGAGAAACATTTTCCTAAACTTTGAAGAACGATAAAACAGAGCAATCCATTAAAATTTAAAGATTGATTACACTTACCAATTCTGCTTCTGTGCTTACAGCCACCTGCTCCTGCAAAGTCTTTACCCAATCAGCAAAATCTTCGGTACTTTCTGCTTGTATTAAAAATTCCGACCTACATGGTTTCACAGTGGACATGCGCATCACATTTTTTCTTTTCGTGTAGTCTCCTGCTACGCGCACCGCACTGCTACGCATGTCCACCCCTGATGCTAGAGACTGATCGAGCGAGACATCTGACGTACCAAGCGGACTCTGAAATAAAAAAGAAAATGCTTATTCATTGTGACAAGCTTTCATTCTGAGGATAAATATAATGGCAATATTGTTGGCAAATTTCTGATCTCTTTCATTTTGAATTTTGTTTGTGTGTCCCTCACTTGGTATATGGCTTATCTGCTTTTTGTAAAAGTCGCAAATTACCTTCCTCTACTAATCCTGTCAACTATGGAACTATTATTTTAAATAAGTGTAACACAAACAAACAAGTAAATACCTCCTTTTTTGTGTTTTTTTTCTATTGTTTCCTGTAACATTCATTATTCAATATAAAAAACATATCTAACGACCATTCTTCTCTATGGTTACATCAACCCACGATATAAAATTATACTAGGCAAGGACCTACTGCTCCATTAAGTACCAACTTGGCAGTACAATAAAATAATTTGTTACGTAAACACCTGGAAGTACGAAGTTATAACAATAATAAACACTTTTCTTTATTGCAGAAAGTACAGTAAATTACTTTTATCAGTTGGATGGCCACCAAGTTACAACATCGTGTCATTAAAATATAATTCCATGGCATTTCAAATGGGCAATTACGGAATTGTTTTGCTTGATACAATTTAGCCTAAAATATTAATTTTTCAGGACTGGCGCCAAATGTATTTGTTGCTTGTTTGGGAAAGAATAAAAAAAAATAGAATATTAACGTAAATTATTGATAGGTAATTTTCTCATGTAATAATTTCAACAAGTTGTATCCGTCAGACAACGCCCCCCCCCCCCCGCCCCTCTTGGCCTGGCGCCCCTTTGCTACTTAAAACATAATTCTTAAAAAACAATATCGGTCTTATTTTATTTTTAGTAAAGAAGAGCGATCGAAATAAACTTAATAAAACCGTTTTTGAGAGCGTCCCATCATATTTAATTTATTTCTTTTTATATAGCGGATTTTAACTTCATTTGGGGCCAGACCCCTGTTTCCTAGGGAGTATGAAAAAGGTGAATTCCTACGAAATTTGGGCGTGGTCGCAAAATTCTTTTGCCTGCGGCGCTTTAGCTCCGCAGTCTGCGCCCCTACGATAGTTCGCCCCTTCCGCCCCAAAATGCTGGCTACGCCACTGCCGTCAGAGCTAATCCAATGGCGTTACCGTTTTTCTTTAACTATTTTGTTAGTTTCCTAGCTATGAATAAATGTAATTGGTAATCTCAAAACTGCAACACTGCAAGGCCATATAAAACTTATCGAAGCGTGGCTTAATAAATGGAAAATTTACCTAAATAATACCAAAACACAGGCTATCTATTTCTCGAAGGGCAGAAGTATTTAACCTACATCCCGATTGCTTGTCAAAAAAACTAGGATAAACTGGTGTCAAAATATAAAATACCTGGGTCTGCTCTTCGATAAACAGCTAAACTGAAACGACAACACAGCCTTTCGTTTTAAAAAAGCGAATGGTCAACTGAGTGCTATTTATGCCCTGATAAACAGCAAAAGTACTTTGGATCTGCGTACAAGAATTTTACTCTACAAGACTATCGTTCGGCCTGTACTCCTATATGGTATCACCACCTGAAGACCATAAGGAAGACAAACTTTCTCGAAATTCAAAGGTTTCAGAATGAAAAAAAATGTTTAAGAACCACGACGGGGGCGCTCCGCTATACGATGACTCATTCTTTACATAATGACTTACAGACACCGACAATAACTGAGTACATGGACTAAATTATAGTGGACTACTACAAAGGGACTGACATTTCGCTGAACCACTTAATAACACACTTACATATACATTCAAATCCTTTAAAACCATACAGATTACCAAGAGACTGGCTCATTCCTCGTCTCCTCCCCCCGCTTGCACCTTAACTTGCTTCCGAATAAATAGAATCAAATGACTCAAAAGTGAATACTGCATTGTACCTGCTGAGCTCAATAAGAACCAAACGTTCAATAACCAATTCCCCCATGGAAGACCCGCTGATGAAGCAAAAAGAAGTTAAAATCATTGACTATACTTAAAAAAACCCTAATGATGAACGAAACAAAACAAGTCCGGGCAGGGGTGCCACAAGGCTCATCCCTAACTCCGGTGCTGCATATTATTCATACTCATGATATACCCAATGATAGATAGAATCAGCTCTATATCCTTTTGCCGACAACACTGCAGTTACGTAAACATCTAAGCAACTAATTGTCAGAAGGCTGCAGGGCTATAATAAAGTTCTGAAAAAGTAGCTTTCGAATTGAAAGATTTGTCTGAATTCTTTCAAAACGAAGGCCATTTTCTTTTCAAAAACTAGAGTGAGGAAGCCTGCGTCAAAACTGAAAGTAAATGGAATAAGGGTATTTTACTGCAGATACATAGGTGCAACGAAGTAAAACACCCGATTCAAAATTAAATTGTAGGAAAAAATTCAGAAATAGAGTCAAACCTGCAAACGAAACAATTAAAAAGCTTTGTATATTAGCTGCTTAGGAGGAGAAGTAATTTGTTTAAGGACGAAAGTCAACCTCTACAAGGCTGTTGTCAGACCAGCTTTGACTTACGGAGCACAACCTAGGAACCCTAAACAAAATACAGCGAAATTCTTCTAGTTATTTCAGGACAAAGCATTGGAACTAATAGTAAACGCCACTTACCGTGTTATACACAAAAATAATAACTAACTATTACAGACGTACCGACAAATGAGCTTATAAGACAATCCCACGTACTATCTAGACCAGACACTACGTACAAACTTCCAAAAGACTGGCCCCCTGTACAGCAACAAGAACAGTAAAGAGGTATAAAAAATAATAGACATTAATAGCAAACCTAAGGAAAATCAACACAAATAGCACAAGGCGAACGTGATAAACACAAACACACACACACACACACACTTGCCGAATCATTAAAAATTCAACGAACAAATTGAATTGCGAACCAACCATTTCCTCTGTTGCTAATACCAGCAGCAACATAACTTTCTTTCTCCTGATGAAGAGCGTTTCAACGCTCGAAACATGTAGACCCTCAGAAGGAATAACTTTTTAATAAAAGAAATGCCTTTTACTTTTCTCAATCTTCCAACTCCACTTTAGGCATGGACTATTTCTTCAAATTAAAAATGACAACAAGACAAAGATGGCAACTTATAGGCGAGATTAGAGGTAGCGCAAAAGAGAGAAGCACATTAATATTGCAGGGTGAACCCCAAATTCATTGTAATGACATAAATAATTTTTTCGCAGAAGCAAAATGCGGTTAAACAAATTAAACCTATTCAAGATTTTTTAATAAATATTGAACAAAACACAGAATGAGTGTTTCTGACATCTGTGTTTGATAGAGAAGTTCTCGACATTATAAAAATATTTAAAAACAAGCATAGTTTCGGCCAAGACAAAATCTCTATAAACTTAATGAAAACTGTGGCAGCAGTCATTCATAATTAACAACTGCTTCAGGTGTGCCTCGTTTTGACAAAGTCTTGAATTCAATCCGAAATTGAAAATTACGAAGGCGTTCGAAGGCAATGTACAACAGACTATAACATTTTTTTAGCTCAAGAAATTTATTGAATAACTGTCGACATGGATTTCTCAGTGGCTGATCTGTTGAGACCACCACAGATGACTTTGTTTCCAAAAGTATAGAAAATATAGAAAATGGATATAAGACTCTCGGTGCTTTCTTAGAAATGTTAAAAGCATTTGAAAGCCTTGACCATCTCTTGAGAAAAATGGAGCTTTATAGAGTTCAGGGTTCAGCAATTAAATGGATTAGATCATATCTCTCGGAAAGGTCTTAGAGGGTCTGCCTAGAGACGGAAGGGTGCAAGTCATCTTTAGAGGAAATCAACATCGGCCTCGGCGTGCCCCAAGTAAGTGTCTTGAGACTTTTCCTATTTCTCATCTATATAAATGACCTGCCTCAGGCTTTTACGAATGAATCATCAAGTCTTGTGAACTTTGCCGATGATGCTTTTCTGAAGTGGGGAACAGGGGGAATTTTTTGGCATAGCGAGGGATGCGTTAGAAAGGGCGGAGAAATGGTTTGATGGTAATAAGTAAAGGGCGCAATATAAGCACTTAAATTCAGGCTGTGACCAAAGCCTTGCATAAATCTTCTTGAAAATTTTCCTTTTCAGATTTCAATTTTTCTCCAACATTTTGATATGCGTTTTTTCACTTAGCTAAACTGGCTGAGATTTCATTTTTTGTAACTTTGAATTATGCAGCGGTGTTTTCAAATGTTCATAGATTTGGAACTTCTTTTCACAAACAATAATTTTTGCACAAGCTTTACGGAAGACTTTCTCTCCATTAAACTCTAACTCTGGGAAATCTTTAATCCACGAGGACGTTTTTGCCACTTTAGACATTTTGGACACAGAAATCACTAGTTTCACACTGAAAATACTGAAATCTTTCGACAAACTAAAACAGAAGTACGAAGGACGTATTACAACCCGATATAAATACAGTTTGTTAAGCAGGTAATAATAAGGCATTATTAAATGACAATAAATAACCCCTAACAATATACCTGCAAACCCCAGAAACCCCCAAAAAATACCTTGTGTATAACCAGAATGTAAATATTAATTATTATATAGTTATCTTTAGATCGGAAAATCCCTGAAACAAGTGCCGGACTGGACATTAAACCTATGAGTCTACGAGTTTTCATGACAGGGCGTTTTTAATTTTTAGATAACGCCGAAAACATAAAAATATGCTCATAAAATAATAATTTGGGAAAAATATGCATTTTATTATAAAATTGATAAAATATGCACTTTGCATATATTACGCCCTTCAGTAATAAGTTTTTGCTAAATTGGCGACAAAACACAGACCGCCTGTTTTAGGACATGCCAGTCTCAGGATCAGTATCAGGAAGCCCTTAAGGTTCTTTCCCAAAATATTGAACCTTCAAAGGTTGTGAAGTTTTTGGGGTTATTTATTGACCTAAATTTAAAATGGGACGTGCATTTTCTGCATGTCTCTAAGAAACTAAACTCAGCCTGCTACTCAGTTAGAAGCCGTAGGAATTACTTGCAACATAATGTATTACCCACACAGTATATTATGCGAACTTCTCCTCCATTATGCGGTATGGTGTCATAATGGGGGGGGGGGGGGGGGGGCATGGTTCTTCTGGGGCTCTGATCCTACAAAAAAGGCTGTTCAGAGTTCTAGTTGGAATAATAGCACGAGAGTCTTGTAGGGACAAATTTAAGTTATTGAACATGCTTATTTTTCCAGGTCCATACATTTTCTACTGCATCATGTTTCTCTTTAAAAATTTTGGACAATTTAGTCATTTGTTACCTAGTCGTGGCGATAATAAAAGTCCTGGCTTAAACAATCAAATAAATTCCCAAAGAAGAAATTTATAGATGTCACTTTAACTTTTCGAATGGTCAAATACATACTTTTGTTAACATTTTTTTTTCTTCGATTTGGAATTTTCCGTCATAAGTACTCCATATTAAATCCTTTTTATCTGACTTATTATTATATAACTTCTAAAAACCATACTGCTTACTGTTGCATACTACTAGACTCACACCTCAAAAATATATGACAAATCTTATTCGTTTATAAGTGAGGTAAATACGTGCGGAAATGCGGAATTTAAGTATTGCTTTTAATAATAATTTTTTACAAAAAAAAATTTTAAAAAATTTAATGTTGCCCGTCAATATATAGTTTTCCAGAGTTTCTTAAATTCTGAAGAAGCAGCGATGACTATGCGAAGCTCGTAACATCACAATAAATACCTTTGGGAACTACAAGAATGTTTCATATTTGAAAAATACACTAAGTACTATTTTAATTCAATCTTGGACCACTGTAATTTTATTATTGAATTATTTTTAAACCTAATCTCATATCCATGGCAAGATGTAAGTAATTCTTTTTAATAGGCGAATTTTAATTAGCAATGTTTAATTATTTTTTTTTTGCACTAAAATGTGATATAGAAAATTCCTTTAGGTATTATTAGAGGTAATAATGTCAAGACATGTGGGTTAATTAATTCATAATTTGTTAATTCGAAGGTAAAATAAAGAAATTCTTGAGCTACAATTGTAAAATGTACATTTAATTACAAGAAGTGACATTTAATAATTTAAAAATTCAATGATAAGTTAGTAAAAATGGTAAATGTGTGTAAAACTGAGTCTTAAGTCCTGACCCGATTCTGCAAGTTAAGTAAAAAAAAAATATAAGAACACTTGCGAGTCACTTGCACCCTCGTAAAATATTAATCTTAAACACAAAAATGATTGAAATGATCCAAATTTTTACTATTTTTTATAATGGAAACTGCATGTAAATTTCAACTCCCTGCTAGTCAATTTTTTTGTTTTCCGACCGCATTCTGACTCAATCGGCTTCAATAATCTCAAAATAATGGACCGTCTGATACTTTAATCCTGAAAACTGTAAACACAGAATGTACCGCAGTGCATCATTTCGTTAGAAGACGGCGTCCTTGGCCATAATTGCAAAAGACTACTTGTTTTTGCTCATATCGATACTTTTTCAGGGCATTTCAGGTCGTTTGAAGTCTATAAAGTACATATTGTGTATACAGTCACATATTTTTCGCTAGAGAGCTTGTGAACGTAGATTTATAATTAATTTTATTTTATACTGTGTGGCTTGCTGACGAAAAACGTTATATTTTTGTTAATTCTTTGTCAAATATGGACTTGCACCCAGGATGACGTTTGAACTCTGCATAAGAGAAGGTAGACAAATAAAAGCATTTTTTGCCAATAGGGTATTTCGCCTTAATTAATAAACAGCTTCTGCTGACTCTGGTGTTCAAGAAGAAAACTTTTAAAATAAACGTTGTCGGAATGGGCCTATAAATTGCAAGAACCAACATATTAACCATTCCATATTTTTTCTAATGTAAAAGCCTATACAGAGTGGCAAAAAAGTCGCGCATAATGCCTGTAACTTTTGAATTACCTCGTATACGAAAAAGTGACCTGTATGAAAGTTGTTCCGTAAATTATTCCCCACATTTCTACCTGCATGATTTTTTCTGTCATTTCTGGTTTGGTTGCCATAGAGACTAACTTACTTTTTTTAAATAGACCACCCTGCATATGATTGCATATTTGGATTCTACCGGGAAAACTCTAAATTTTTTGAATTTCAAATTTTCACCTATCTGCAAGCGTTTCCGAGATAATAACAGCTCAAAAATGAAAAACTTCCTAACTATAATTATTCCTATCTAATACCCACCAGTTGAGTCAAGGTTAGTTTTCATGACAGCGACCTAAGAGGTGTCAATTTTGAGTTCCTGTTTAATTTTCTGTTGTCTGATTTCTAATTTGTTTACACTATGGTTCATCTGAATGAGAAAGAAAGAGTTGAAATTTTAATAATGAACGGTTACGGAAATATGAAGAGATCGCAAGATCAGGTTTGTCAACTTTTCAATGAATTATATCCAAATAGATAGGTCTCCAATAAATCAGTCAACGATGTGTCGAGTGGTAAAAATTTTTCGAGAAACAGGCAGTTTTTGCCACTAGATCAGGTCGACCTAAAACAGCAACCGGGGGAGACAAAGCTTTGGATATCATGCTCTCAATACATAAAAATCCAACATAATCATCCAGGCCAATGGCAACGGATTTTAATGTGTCTCATCAATCAGTAAAAAATTTGTTTAAGCAGGAGAAGTTGCATCCCTACAAGATAAAAGTTGGTGCACGAGTTAAACGAGGACGATTTTGATAGAAGAGCTAAATTTTGTGAGCTGATGATAAAATGATGCAATAACGATAATAACTTCGTAACAAATCATTTTTTCGGATGAAGCTACTTTCCATTTAAATGGCATTGTTAATAGACACAATTATCGTTATTGGTCTGCTGAGAATATTAAGTGGTTCCAGGAAGGTCATACTCAAAAGCCCGAAAAAGTTAATGTTTGGGCGGGTATAGTGGGTAGACATATTGGGCGACCTTTTGTCATAGATGGTAATTTGAATGGCGAAAAATATCTGGACCTCCTCAGGAATCACATAATTCCTTCTTGCAGAATGGTTTTACAGGGCTTGCTTAAATAATGGCATAAATCAACAGGTATGGTTCCAGCATGATGGAGCACCTGCGCATTATGCGGCAAATGTTAGACAATACATAAGCGAACAATTTCCACGATGCTGGATTGGCAGAAGAGATGCTATTGACTGGCTAGCGCGATCCCCGGACTTAACCATGCTCGACTTCTTTTTGTGGGGACGCTTAAGGAACAAAGTCTACGTTAACCGTCCAAATGACTTAGAATCTTTAAAAGTCAGAATTAGTGCTGAAATTCGGGTCATTCCAGAGGACTTCCCTTTAAACGTTGTAGACGGGTTCAGAGATCGACTGGCGCTCTGTTTAGCAGAAAATGGTGGTCATTTTGATCCACTGAAAAGGTTTCACTTGTTTATTATTCTGATGTTAAGTTGTTCAATTCTCTAGGCTATTTATTTTGTTATTATAAAGTTTGTTACAATTTTAAATAAATAAAAATTTGAAATACCTACAAAAAATTCAGACATCAACATATGCAGGATGTTTTATTTAAAAAAAAGTAAGTTGGTCTCTATGGCAACCAAACCAGAAATGACAGAAAAAATTCATGCAGGTAGAAATGTGGGGAATAATTAACTGAACAACTTTTATAAAGGTCACTTTTTCGTATATGAGGTAATTCAAAAGTTACAGGCATTATGCGCGACTTTTTGCCCCTCTGTATATGGTTTGACTAAGGGGCGGTCATATCAACATTTTGACGGGGGGGGGGGGGAGGGGGGCATGCAGTGGCGAAAAATTTTTGGGTGTCACGCCCTTTTTTGTTGATGATTCTTGCTTTTCAAGTAGGAAAAATACGCAAAAAACGGCTAAGTAAATTTTAAGAAAATTATAGATACCTATAATTATACCTACTTACTTAATTATTTTTATTAATATTTTTTGCGTTTAAATATTTTTAAAAAATTAAGGGTTTGACACGATTGGTCAATTTATGGAGGCAGGGCTTTTATAATGTAAATCGACGCCAAGGGGGGGGGGGGCATGCCCCCCCCCGTATGACCGCCCCTGGTTTGACTTTAAATCGTTTATGTTATCGCTTTTTTTTAAAATATTCTTTTGTGACTAAAAAGAAAAATTGACGAATATTAAATCCTATTTTTTTTATTAAACAAATTCGAGTTCTTATTGCCCTACTATCAAGTCCTTATTACCCGAGTTAGGGTAATAATAACTTATCCATGTTTGTTCTTTTTACCCTAAGAAAATAACTGCTGTGGAACAAACCAACTTGTGATAGGGCAGTTTTGAAAAAATATGCGGTAATATTAGTTAGTCATAATTTACCGACTTGTTAAACAAAAAGTAGCAACAATAGACAACAAATGCTGTTAGATAGAATACAGTTAATGTCATAACTTTTAAAGATATTGATATTTTTAAAATATGTTAATAAGAAAAAAAAGTTGGCACCATTTAAATCTTGACATTTTAAGACAAATATTTTTAAAGAATTTCACTTTTTACATTAGGTATTATACAGGGTGTTTTAGAAGTACGGTACGTAACTTAAGGGGATGATTCCTTATGATTTTTATCAGAAAGTGGCTATTTTCAACACTTGCATTGATTAACTGTTCCATTTTTTTTGTATCATTATTTAAAAAAATAATTTTATTTAATTTAAATGTTTTAATTAACTTTGAAATACATAGGTGTCTTTCTTTTGCACATGCAATCAAGTGATTTTTATTCTTTCTCTTGAAAACGAAGCAAGGTACGAAAAAAATACAGGGTACAAAAAAGTTGTATTATTAGTGGGTACATCCGGAAAAAATATCAAAAATAGGAAAAACTCAGTGGCGTACATATTTTTGTCAATATTATTCGTTAAGGTGCTCCCCGGGACGCCACTGGACTTAATAAATTTAGTCCTGTTAGAGCTTATTAAGCCTCTTATCATTATGAATAATGGTACCAAATTTCAATAAAATCGGAAAGAGGACATTTCGAAGAATTATAAAAAAACGATTTTTTTTTTAAAAACTTTAACACCTTGTATTTCAAAAACGGGGCAACTCCGGACACATGCTCATATAAACTTTTTCTCTTAGAATGTCATAAGGAATCATCTCTTTAAGTTACGTACCGTACTTCTGAGACACCCTGTATAGGCAAAATCAATCCTATAAAGGATTTTTAGTTCCTACCTATCACTCATGTAATTAAAAAAAAATGGTTCATAGAACAACCCTAATTTATTAGAAAAGTAAAAAATACGTATTTTAAGTTTAGATTAAAGCATTTATGATCTGCTTCTTAAAATTTGTGTAACGAGTATGGATTAAGTCCAGTTCAGTTATATGGAATGGGTATTGGGTAAGTTCCCAATGTTATTAGTCCATAAAAAATAAAGTTCTGGCGCACAATTTGTTCTGTAGAATGGTAATTTCATGTAAACATATAATTTAACCCCTCATGTGGAAACTTTATCACACATGTTGCATCGTCATTAATTTAAGCAATACGTCCCATATAATAGTTATCCAGGTTTTGGAAATATACGGCATAATACCGGTAAGTCGGTAAGTTTGTCAGTTTTATTGCATTTCACTAAACACTTAAAAGTTTATGGTTTCACAATTCACAATGAGTTTAATTTATTGTTTGCAACAAAGGAAAAATTCTATTATTGAGTTCTTATTACCCATGTACCCACGTTCTTATTATCCCAAAACGTCTTTTTTTTTGGCAATAAGAACTTAATTAAAAAAAATAAAATAAAACAAGCTGTAATAGTTTGTTACAAAAAAAACTCTATTTGAGGCCTTTAACCTCAAGATAGGTTCATAATGAAAGGCACAAACCGTTACAACTTAAAAATACATATTTTTACATTATATATATATACAACACTAACCAAAAATAGATTTTCAAAAAAAAAAGACAGAATGAGTTGTATAAATTATTTGTTATATTTTTATACGAAACCTTTTATAGGAGTTTTTTAGCTGAAATGTTTGATCGTTCTTATTACCCCAGGCTCCCGTACTTAATATTCTAACAGAGCTCAAAATCACCTTTTTAAACAAATGTTTGATGGTTTGGTATGCGCCGATTTGGATATTTTTCTCTGTATACCCTAACACTTTCGCGGCCATTTCCTTCACAATACCCAAAGACCAATAGCATATCCGTCATTTCTGCAGAACTGTATCTTTCAGTCATCTTTACAGTCAATTTAAAATTTAACTAACACGTTTCAAACACCATATTTATTCTCGCATTGGCAAATTCTTACTGAAACACTACTGTTAACAACATAGACTGATAGCGAAAATTCTTAAAATAAGAAAAATGTTTACATTTAAATAGTGTGTTGCAAAAAAATGTTTAAAGGTGTTCATCAATCCGAGGATTTTTAGATGTGACACTCCAAAAAAGTATCTAAAAAAAATACATTTTCCACTGCTAATACACTGACCACATTTCATCCTCAAAGATAACAGCAAACATTTTTTATTGAGAATAATTTAAATATTCCGGTGCGGCATCGAACACTTAAAACCGAAATATCTCAAAAAAGGCTTACTTTAGCGGATTTTCACACGAGTACCTTTTTTGTTTCAAAATGTTCAAAAAATCAGTTCCTCAACAAAAAAAGAAAAAAACTACACTGATAAAAAAGTTATGGCCATTCTAAACCATAAGAAGTGCATTCTGAAGCGCCCTCTAATGGTCACAGTGAAAAGGTGTCCGTATTAGGGTTTCACATACGAAAAAACCCAAGTTTTAAAGTAATACATTAAAAAATGTTCATTAATATTAAAAAATTCGATTTTTATTTTTTAACTTTATATCTCGGAAATGGAGCAAATTCGGACTAAGGAAAGTTGCTTTAAATCATCTTTTTGGCTTCAGGAATATGTGCTTAGATTTTGTACAGACCTTTTAGAGACCTTCATTAATCCACGTCTCATTAAGATAAAAGATTTTCTTCTGCTCTCTTCTGTACTGCTTTATACTTCTCAAGTATTTTCGTCGCCAGCAAACAATTTCATCGCTTTCCAGTAAAAGTGATTTAAGGTTATGCTTTTCCCAGACAAAATCCATATTTTTTAAAGTGGTCCATAAAAGTTTTCTAGTTATAAACGGAATACTGTCATCCTGGCCAAGCTCCATTAAAATATTATCTAGGATGGGTACCTATTTCTTTTTTAAAATAAAAAGAGTGAACTTTTCTTCGAACTACACTTTTGTTGGCTTCATCAAGGACTTTTACTGGTCTGCCTGGACTTCTCTTGGGAGCTTCCACTTGACCTGCTGTCTTTCTCTCCCGCAATAATTTAAAAACGGTGGATTTTCCAACTTCAGTTATTCGGGAACATCGGTCGACAGTTTCTTGTACAGTAAAATTCGGATAATCGTATTTTATGCAATCACGTACATTTAAAATAATAACTTTTTCACTCACTGATAGTGGAGAATTATTGGAACATCTTTTTGTTGGTGTGGATGTCGCCATATTATTACTAATCTTATAATACTGTGAACACTATATACGGCTTAACAGCAAATACTCATGCGTTAAACTGAACAAATTTACTTATTAAGGTCATACACACACACTATATATGAAGTTTATTCCAAATTACCACCTATTTATATGATCCAGCCAAAGAGGCCAGAGCCAAACTCGGTACCTGTTAAATGGTACCTGTTAAACGCAAAACGTAACTTTATAACCTACTACCTAACTAATCCCTATACAATATTTCGATTTTGACACTTCAGGCCAGAAAACATACCTTTCCTAATCCTCTTACGCAATTACTTAAAAATTTAATATTACAAACAATACTATTTAATCTTAATATCCGTTAACTTAATTCTCTAAAATTTTTGGTTAGTTATCATAAATAATTCAATGCACAGAGTTTACCTGCGCCTATGGCCGACACCGAAATTGAGCCGAATTGGACGGATTTTTCCATTTTATTACTCTATACCTTTTTGAAATAGACTATAGTAATAGTTAAAGCAGCTATTTCAATTAGAAGAGCATCAAAAATTATATGTTTTTCCTTCACCTAATAGCTTTGGATTGTTAATTTCTGCACAAAATGTAGATATGGTGCGCTTTTATTCAAAAAAATTAACGAATAAACGTTTTAAAGGGCCCTTATTTGCCCACCTTTTTATATTTATAATAAAAGATAACTTTTTAGTTCTACTCGGAACAGTTGAATGGTTAAACTTTGACCATTACGGTTTATTAAAATATCCCCCTTTTGGTGTATTTGTAAAACTAGTCAAAAAGTACTTAACGTTATATATGCATACATCAAGTTATTTTACTTAGATTTCATCCTGTATCAATTTATAAGGTCGATAAAGCAGAAGGATGGAAATGAAAGTATCATTTCCGATAGCCATTTATTAAAAATGATACAAATAATAGCAAACAGACCATTTATTAAGAATATGCCATATTTAATGCACACTCTCTCTTTAAATAAATATAAACATACAAACGGTCGCCAATCAGTCTGTGAAACCGAACAGACTTTACAACAAAAAAATCGAAAATATATCTTACCGTACAACTTTTACTCTCTTCAATGCCTATAATAAATACGTTAAGCTTATCCCGTAGTTAACGAGTACATTATAAGCATAATCTAATTCACAAACTACAAATAAATAACAATAATATAAGTTTTAAATCAAAAGCCCTGCCTACACAATGTAATGAATAATATTTTTGTTCCGAAAGTCTAACTATTACTTTCATTGCAGATTTAAATCTCAAAAACATTTATCTTTGTTTTTACAGCTCAGTAGGTATCAACAATTCGCAGATATTTTCAACATTGATATCCATCACACCCCTGAATAAATTTGTGTGACTTCAACACATGATGTGGTAGGAAATGATGAATCGATTGCAGACTTAAGCTTTCTTGAAACTATATTATTTAGAATATAGAATAGTATTAGGATTAGACAGACGCCCTTATGGCCCAAGCGCCAAACAAAGTATGCAATATACAGTATAATTTATTCAACTGTTTTCATTATAGACCTGGGTCCATAATGGATTTTTTTTAGGCTTCTCGCATATGGTAATAATTTTCTCAAGCTAAACCATCCAGTAATAATTTTAAACGCCTTGAGACGAATTATAGAAGTGTGCCAACTTTGTATTAGGAAGAATGGCAACCATTTTCAACAATATCTATAAATAAAAAATATGTATTTTATACCACTATTTCATTGTTCTAATGAAACAAAATCTAAAACCTACTGCCAATTTTAACCTTCCTGTTAAAACAAAGTGCCAACTATTACATATTTTTGGAAAGCTCTCAGTGACCAGAATGCAGCTATAAATAAATATCCATTAAAAAAAAAAACATAATTTTGGTATATTTCTCAAAAATTAGGATACCTGGAAAAAAACTGACTAGGCCCTTGAATTTTACGTAAAAAAACTGTACAACACCCTGTTCTTATATTTTTGATAAGGTATAAGATAAGAGGAACTTAAATACAAGGGTTGTCTGAAAATGCACCATTTTCAATTTCCCACTGTATCTCAAAAACCAAGAGGGCCATGATACATCCGTTTACGGCATCGTTAGTTTCACAAAAACGTGGCACAGGTTTGCGAAAACCGCATCATTCTATCTGTACTAATAACGGAGATACCCTTTAAAAGTGTCGAAAACTCGACACTGTACACGGTGGCGTTCAAATTTAAAAATGTTAACAAACATGGGAGACTTAATTTTTTATAAATAATATACAGGGTGATTGGTAATTCGATGCATTCCTCGCAGGAGGGTATGGTAGACTAGAGGATTTTTTTCTAAATATGTGCAATTCCGAAAATGCATCGTTTTCGAGTAATTTTAAAATGTGTATTTTTTTCGAAAATGTCTTCCTGTTTAATTTACTCGACTTTAAACACTTTAATTGATATCTTATTTAATTTTGTTATTATTTTACTACACCTAATCAGCAATACTTTATTTTTAGAAATAATTAAGTAAGCGTGTCACAAATACGAAAACCACATGTTTGTACTTGAATAAAATTTTTATTTATTTAAATTGAAAATGAAAAAACTTTAAAATAACTCGAAAACAAAGCATTCTCGGAATAGGAAAAATATGACATATTATTACCTCAACTATAACCTCATGCGAGGAATGCATGAGGATATTTTCTTGTCATAATATACAAAATAACCTCTACAGTGCACATAACGTAACGCCTACAATAAATAACATATTATTGCATATTCTGATATTATATAAAATAAGTATAATTTTCTATTAGAGTACGAAAATGAACGTGAACGTCTGAATTTATAATTCTTCCGCGCTAATTAAAGTACGTACAAATTAGTCATCTAAAATCAAAACGTTTTACCGTACAAAATTGCAATCTTCTATATAGATCAATAGAAATTAAAATTGTACCTAATACAAATACATAGATCAAGATAATTAATCTAAAAAAATTACTGTATGCACACAGTCATATTGTAGACGGCGATATCTGTTAGATATCTATCTATAATTGAGTGTATATTTAAAGAGAGAGTTATGATTATAAATTTTAATCTGAATTAAGTAATTAGTGTACCCATACGGAATCTGCAAAAGTGCATCTGTTAATTAAAAGGTATTGTTTACAATTGCTTTAGTATCAATAAAAATTGGCCTTTCGTTTTTATGAAGAGGCTATTATTTAGAAAGTGTAGTTGGCTGTATTACTAGTACTAGTGGATTATTATAATTATCTTGTAGCACAACTTAAAAAGTAATTGAAAATGATTTTCGTGAAACTATATTTTATTGGAAATAAAAATTAATTCGGTAAGTACGTAAAAGACCATTTTTCGCTTATCGCAACTGCCGTTTCAAATTGTCACCACTAACCTGAAACGGCACTAAGGGCAAAAAAAAATCATGGACTGCCCAGAATATGCTTATGTACTTTATATACTCATGCGCAACATTATTAGCCCTATGATCAAACACACAAGTTAACTTTTGACGTACCGTTTCCATGACAACAACCGAAAAAAGCTTACTTGTTAATTTTTGTGGTTGAAAAACAGTTAACTTTGAAGTTAGCGTCTAGAGTTAACTTGTGTGTTTGATCATAGGGCTGATTATGTTGCGCATGAGTATATAAAGTACATAAGCATATTCTGGACAGTCCAACTGAATAAATTTAGAGTAATAAACACACTCCGAAAGATTATGCTAAACGTATGGAATTTTGCGGTGAATAAATAATAATCATCATGTTGTATCGCGTATACTTTTTAGAGATAAAGCAACTCTCATGTATGGTCAATCGAAAATCCCCACGCAATAGTCGAAAATAATTTTCAACATAAGTTTTCGGTAAACGTGTGGTGTGGTATGCTCGATAGTAATTTAATTGGCCCTTTCATTTCGAAGAATCGCCTCACAGGAGACCACTATAGTCTATTTCAGAAAGGCGTAGAGTAATAAAAATGGGAAATTCCGTCCAGTTCGGCTGTCGGCCATGGGCGCAGGTAAACTTTGTGCATTAAATTATTTATGATTACTAACCTAAAATTTTAGGGAATTAGGTTAACGGATATTACGATAAAATAGTATTGTTTGTAATATTAAAATTTCAAGTAATTGCGTAAGAGAATTAGGAAAGGTATGTTTTCTGGCCTGAAGTAACAAAATCGAAATACTGTGTAGGGATTAGTTAGGTAGTAGATTATAAAGTTACGTTTTGCGTTTAACAGGTACCATTTAACAGGTACCGAGTTTGGCTCTGGCCTCCTTGGGTGGATTATATAAATAGGTGGTAATTTGGAATAAACTTCATATATCGTGTGTGTGTATGACCTTAATAAGTATATTTGTTTAGTTTAACGCATCAGTAATTGCTGTTAAGCCGTATATAGTGTTCACAGTATTATACGATTAGTAATAAAATGGCGACATTCACACCAACAAAAAGATGTTTCAATAATTCTCCACTATCAGTCAGTGAAAAAGTTATTAATTTAAATGTACATGATTGCATAAAATACGATTATCCGAATTTTACTGTACAAGAAACTGTCGACCGATGTTCCCGAATGACTGGAGTTGGAAAGTCCACATTGTGGGATCTTGACCACCTGATCGATCGGACCGTCGACCCGTTAATTATAACGTCAAGAGGACATGACAGTTCCTCAGATGACGAAGAATATTATGATTTTTCGTAATTTAATTTCTGTATAATGTATTTTTTATATTTTGTGTGTAGCTATATAATACTATGTACATAATGCCTCCATTCTGGATCTCTCTCTCTTTCAAGTCAGGCATTGCCTTTAACTTCTATTAGTCATTGGGACCTTTGTTGGCCAAACTTCAAATAAGGAAATGGAGTTGAGCGAAGCCCTGGATCGTTTAAAAAGGGGGTATGAGCGTCTTTTTGGACTTACTCTTCTCTCAGCTTAAATAAACGCTTGATTTGTCGAGGCTTCCATCTTTAGTGCCTCTCCACTATTGCTGGAGGCAACCAATTCTTAGGAAACTTGTAGGTGGAATTCGGCGGTGATTGACTATGTACATAATGCCTAATTTTTATTCTGTTAAAATAAAATTCTTTCCTTTTTACGAATATCCTACCGGCACGCCTTTGTCACACTATTTTTAGTGTTTGTGAATGGATAACAATAGGCAAAACCCATAAATTGACACAAACCCGGGTGGTACTACCTGCACTTGATGAAAAGAAAGAATATTGCAATGAAATCAATGCCAAATTATGAAAGTGGCTTAAATATTCATTGGGTCACTCTGTAGTCCCTTTGCATAATGAGCTTTTATTACCCTACACCTGAATATGAATGAAATAGACTATAGTTCAATATTTTACAAAATGAACTACAAGGACTACTAGAGGATGTTCCTGTAAATATCAGAATGTAAATGTACTATCAGCACGATGGTGCCCCTGTACATTTCGCTCGTCAGGTCAAGCAACATTTGGATGAAAGATTTCCAGGGCGTTGGATTGGTCGCGGTAGTCCTATTAATTGGCCTCCAAGATCTCCAGACCTCACAGCACCAGATTATTGTTTATGGGCTGTACTGTTAAAAAATGTGTTAAAATCTAATACGATGGGAAACTGGCAACAGAGGTGGGACAAAAATGAAGAAAAGGACAATGGAGGACGAGATGGATAAAAAAAACACATCAGAATGGGTGGATTGTAAGCACAGGATTCTACTCAGACTTACTCAGGCATTAGCGGGACACGGATGTTTTGGATCGTATACAAAAAGGATGAATATAACCGAGGAAGATAAATGCACGTAATGTAAAGAAGTGGGCGGCCCAGAGCATATGCTCTTTGTATGTGTGGGCGTGGGTAAAAGCTAGACAGAGTACGGAAAGAAAAATGGGAAGCAGAATCAGTATAAATAATATGCAGGATCGTTGGTATGTATGGAAACGGTCGATTATTTCTTAAAGTAAAACAGCTAACAAAAAATATTAAAGACAAAAATTTTATGGTTTTGTAAAGTCTATTAGAATTAAAAAAAGATAAGTATACAGGATGAGTCAGAAAGTCGTAGAGAAATAAAGTTACTTTTTTCTTTAATGGAACACTCTATAACTTACAATATTTTTGGATTTTACATTAAATTACAATTATTTGTTATTAAGTGCATTATCACTCTAAACCTAGTCTCCGAAATATCGACTTTTGAAAAATGACATTTTTAAACTTTGACAGCTTCTAGCTTTCTAACGGTACGCTATAGAGCAAAACGGCTTACATGTCGCTATCTTACTATTTTATTATCTTCTCAAAAATACCAACTTCCGTTAAACCGGAAGTACTATATTTCCGGTTTTTGAGCTACATCTGGTTTAACCGGAAGTTGGCACTTTTAGAAAGATAGTTTAAAACTAAGATAGGGACATGTACGCCGTTTTGCTCGAAGACGTAAGTACCGTTAGAAAGTTAGACGCTGTCAAAATCAAAAATGTCATTCTTCAAAAGTCGATAGCTCGGAAACTATTTGGTTTAGACTCATAATGCACTTAATAAAAAATAATTGTAATTTTACGTAAAATCCAAAAATATTCTAAGATAAAAAAAAGTAACATTATTTCTCTACGAGTTTCTGACTCATCCTGTATACTTAATTTTTTAAAATTCTAATAGACTATATAAAAACCCTAAAACTTTTATCTGGAATACTTTTTGCTAGCTGTTGTGCTTTAAGAAATAATAGACCGTTTCCGTACATACCAACGACCCTGTATGTGCTAAAATGATGGAACCTAAACAGAAAAGGGGAATCGTGAGTAAAATGATAAGAACTATGTTGCTAAGTAAACGGGAAAAATGGGGTACTGTGTAAGTGGAAATATAAAAAGGAAAAACTGACTACCATCCTGCTGTTATGTCCACATGGACGGTCCTGGGGCGGCAGAAAATGAGACAAGAAAGACAGGTTTTAGTGGGTAGGAGCTATCGAGTTCCACACTACCATTTGTGATAGAAGAAACCACGCACATGGTGAGCATGAACGTTCCTCTAAAAATAATATTACTACTACTACTGGTCTGGGAACCAACCATTAAAATAAGTATATACCATCAAGTAACACCCTCTTGTTAGATCGACTTATAAAAGCGAACGCCAACCCTAAAAGCCTATTGTTAAAAAGACGTATTTATTTGACAATAATCGTAGAAATTATATATAAATATATATTGTAAGTTGCCTTGACACAAAACACCCTGTATATTTCTGACCGAATTAAATATTTTTTACAGCTCTAATAGCCAGCCAGACAACTTTCTTCGATTAACATTAAAGGAATATTTTTATTAAGTTGCAATTCCAAAAATGGACAAAACCTACACCTACCTTCGCATGCCCACAAGGAAGTGTATATTAAGAAAGATCAATAATAGATAAGCAGCCACATTTATAAAATCGTAAAATTAGGTAACCTGCAATTTCTGGCCGGCAGAACGGCTGAATTTTTTACCATAATTATAAAGTAAAAGTGTAAGAAAAAACAATGGCTATATGTACATCTTTACATTGCAGTTTTGGGCGGTACAAGTTAACGGTTAATACCTTATTAGGAATTGTGAGGTAATATTTGAAAATTTTGCAACAGTCATTGCAAAACTTGCAAATCAGAATTACTGACAGCATGTTCCAAATTCGTCAATTTCGGTCAGTAATTTTGCGATTAAAAAAATATTATAACTACGTATTACCAATCATATCTAAACGAACTTTAAAATTAAGTACATTTTGGACTTAATAGGGAAATTAATATATTATTATATCGCTCTCTAAAACGTATGCATCATATGAGATCAACCTTTGGGTTTTGCAGTAGTAATAACTATTTTTGGATTATTGCAACATAAAAGCCAGAGCCTCAAACATGTTTTAATTTGAAACCAACCGATTTTGGCTTAAATGTTGTGCTGTCACTGAATTCGAGATCGAGACGATGAAAACGCGATTTCAAACGGAGTCCAGTCAGTTGCTTGTTTTTTGTACAGCTGATACAAATATAAACTTACGGCTTGTAAATTACTTGGCTCCAAATATTTTGAATATGATACCTCCGGATATTAAGAATAATACTAAGCATAATATATATAAAAAAAGGACAAATATATTTAAAAATCTAGAAAAATTTGAATTGCTATTTTGATATTGGAGAGTGAACCCAACGTTCTTTCCCTGTTCTGTTTTATTCTTCATTTTTTGTACAGTTATAGATATGGGTAATTTCTGTCTTGTATGGGATTGTGCTGGACATTTGGGTTAGCACATACGGATGTTTAGTCATCTCGGTGCTAAAGCTTATCTTTACTGATATAGTTAATTGATTAATTGTTATTATTGTCACCGTTATGATTGGGCATGTCTCGTTAATAAATAATAAATAATAAGAAATAAATATTGTTTAGTCGGTTAACATATACCTTAGACTTAAGATAACCACACAAAAAAGAATCTAAAGGGGTTAAATCTGGAGATCTGGCCGGCCATTTAATTGGACCTCGTCGGCCAATCCATCGTTCGGGAAAAACTGTACTAAGGTACTCACGCACACGGTGGGTGTAATGGGCCAGAGCTCCGTCTCGCTGATACCATAAACCAGGATCTTCTGGATTAGGGTATAATGGGGCAAGGCACGCTACTAGATCATTTTCTAAAAATTCTACATATGCCTCACCTATCAAATTTCCGTCAATTAAAAAGGGTCCCAAAATTCTATTTTCAACAATGCCGGCCCAAACATTTCCTTTTTGAGGATATTGGGTATGAGATTCCATAATCCACCGTGGATTTTCTGTAGCCCAATAGCTACAGTATTATTTATTTACACTTCCATTTATACAAAACGTTGCCTCATCCGAAAATACAATTCATATGTCGCAAAATTGGACTCTTCTGCCTGGATCATCTCCATTGAGTTCATGGACTTTGTAACGATGGCAATTTATTTTTGTCTAAATATTTTACGACGGATGTCTTGCAAATATGATTTTCCACAGCAATAGCACTACTCGCCTTATGGTGGTCTTCTTGAACCAACAATAACACATTTAATTGTGAATCTTCTAATACCACAGGTCGACCTTTCGTATGATTGTCCTCAACGTGACTTAAATCTCTATATTTTTTTTCTATTTTACTGACAGTAGATCGAGATATCGGTTCTCTGCGAGGATTACTTGTTATTGAAGAGTTCGCAGACTTCCATTTGTGTGCGCATTCTATCTCCATAACCAATCATCATTAATATTTCTATTCGCTCTCTTTTACTTAAGCGTACCATTTTTTAAAATTACAAGATTATCAAAATAACTTTTGCCACGCACTTTGACTTGAGGCAAAACTACTTAAATCAGAGGGCAACCGTCACTGTCAGTGTAACAACCTAACAGCAAAAGCCTTTATTTTCAACAGTGTTCATGATTTAGGTAATAATAAAAAAATCATGTGTTAAAATCCGAATATCGGTTTTCTCGCAAACGGCTGAATTTAAATAGATGACAAATTTCATGAAATATGTTTAGAATTTTATGCAGAATCCAAAAATATTATAAAATAGGGGCATCCATTTAAAAAAATAAAGTAAAACGCCATAACTCGTTTTTGGGACAACCTGTATACATGAAATAAGCTTTAGAAAATGTAAAACAAAAATAAAAAATTGACGGGTCCGCGCGGTTTTTCTAAAAAAAAACGCATGAATTTGTTCCAACATTTACGTTTTCACTGTATAAATAGATACGTATAATATACAATTTGCAATTAGGTTAGTCCAGGTAATACTCTTATGATAAATTTTCAATGAAAGGGCCGAAACACGCGTGCAGGGCCGTAGCTAGGCGTTACCCATGGGGGGGGGGGTTTAGGTAAGAAAACTCTGGCAATTTATTAGAATTATTATTAAAATTTACGGTGGTTAAGAAGGTAGAACTGAACATTCGTTGTTATGGGGGGGGGGGGGGGTTTGAACCCCCTAAACCCCCCCTTATCTACGGCCCTGCACGCGTGTCAGGTAACTGACGATTAAAACACTGAACCATAACAAGTAATTCTTATTTCTACCCATAATGGATATACGGTTTCACCAAGAATGTAGTCCAACACAAGTAAGTAACAATATATTAATGTTTAAACGTAGGGGCCGACTGCTAAAATACATTTGTTGCAGGGTTTTGCCGATAGTCGGCCATATTTTTTAGGCTTATTTTGGTCAGTTCCTGGAGCGAAAACATACTTTTATTACAGTACAATATTTCTATTTTAGATGGGACACAAAAAAAAATGCTCTATCAATGTACAGCATGCTAAATAAAAGCCTACAACAGATTCTTTAAAAACATGGGAGGACGGAAAAGCAAGACATTTGTCGACAATACACCGTTCTAAGGTTTTCAGTACAGGACCGACTCAAAGACAAAATGTCGGAAAATTCTTATCGGATGAGGAAAATGTTGGATGCGACTTTTTCCTAGCGATGCGATGGTACAAGCTTTCTGGGTACTTACAATGAAGCCGCAAATGTATTACTTAATTGTTTTTATGTTAGTGGTAAAACTAAAATGCAAGTCGTAATTAATGAATCTTTTTAATACTGTATAAAACTATTATTCTTGAAATAAAAACATATTTTCGAAAAAAGTTATAATTTTTACGCGATACATTTCGCTACTAGAGTCCTGTTAGAAATGACACTGAAATTAGACTGCGGGCTACCGGTGTAAGGGTGGTCGACCTATATAGATATCGACGGCCGATAACTGGTGATGCATTATTAGAAACAAGAATTGAAATAAATAAAAAATATAATTGCTGCTATATACAGGGTGATGTATATAATGGGGAGGCGCTCCATCTTGCTGAAAATGCAAGTTTTCTTCATTAAGTTCCAGGGTGACAATTTCATCCACTTGATTTTCCAAAGATTGTACAATAAAAGGATCTCATTTTTCAAAAGATTCAAATACAATTGACCGGTTAAATTTTTCTCTATACAGGATGTTTCAGAAGTACGGTACGTAACTTAAGGTGGTGATTCCTTATGATATTTTAAGAGAAAAAGTTTTCATATGAACGTGTGTCCGGAGTGCCCCGTTTTTGATCTATAGGATGCTAAAGTTTTTAAATTTTTTTAAATATCCTTTTCCCAATTTTATTGCAATTTGGTACCGTTATTCATAATGATAAGAGGCTTAATTAGCCCTAACCATATTAAATTTATTAAATCCAGTGGCGTCCCGGGGAGCACCTTAACGAATATTATTGACAAAAAAATGTACGCCACTGACCTTTTTCTAATTTTAATATTTCTTTTCGGATGTACCAATTAATAATACAACTTTTTTGTTCCCTGAATTGTTTTCGTATCTTGCTTCATATTCGAGGGAAAAAATAAAAACCACTTTTTTGCATGTACAAAAAAGATACCTATTGAAAATAAAAAAAAAGGTATTTTCTTAATATTTTTGAGACCGCTTTAGATATCATTTTGAATGCTAGTAGATACTAACTAGGCATAAAAACACATTTTTTTTTCATAAAAAAGGTGTATAGAGCATCAGTGGCGTCCGCGGTCACGAATGTGTTTTAATATTTTAACGAAAAATATGATGCGCCACTGTTTTTCTTCAAAATAAATATTATTTTAAAAATTGCGCTTTACCACTTAAAAAAAATGGTCCCTAGGCTAGTCTTCGTGTAACTAACGGTTATCGATTAAAAAAATAAATGGCATTTACATGCATATCATGCACTATGCCCATATCAGAGTTTGATAAAATTGCATTTATCTCCTAAACAAAGCCGAAATAAAAAAATGATCAAAATGTACTTTGCATTAGACATTAAATTGCCTATACAATGGTGTTATCAAAACAGAAAACAGCAGTGGCGTGCATACTTTTTGCTCCGCTCAAAAATTGTGACATCTGAAAAATAAAGCGGTTGCGGAATGCGGACCTATGTTGCTAGGAACTATTTGTCTTATTTTTGGGTAAAAAATCACCACGACACCTTGTAGACGTAGGCCTATTGGTAGTATTAAAAAAACACGAAAAGTATTAATTACCCAAGATCCTGTAGAGCCCCATCTCCTCAACCTCCTGGGAAAAATCCCTAAAGAGGATAGGTGCAGATTTACATGCAGGGGGATGCAGGACACAGTGCCGGATTTGCTTCTATGTCCCTCGTTAAGCATATGTTGTGGATCCAACATGTTAAATGTCCTTCTCACCATTTGACACAATCACCCAAAATTTTATCATTTCGTCATAACAATTTTTAAAGCGCGATTTACTATATCTAAAATTCACGAATCCAATCGGACTAAACCGATTAACGGAAGAAGATAAGCTATTAGCGAATCGATTTATCGCACGCTCGATTATAATAGAAAAACAATGGAATTGGAAAAACAAAACAAAGTTATCAAAGCATCCACGGATTCGCGCACTGGTTAAGGCAGGTCGCGGCCTTCTTGATTCGATTTCTTCACTTATTCTCCAGGGTTGTTTCTAAAAATACGCTCCGCTGTGATAACAGGTTTCATAACGAGATTTCCAAGCGCGAAAAGTTAATGAACGCGCCGCGAGCGGTAAGTAGGCGATGCACGGAGGGACCGGCGACCGTTTATCATTTGTTTCTTGCTAACGCTATGACTACTATGATTATAGTAATATGGTTCGCGACTTGCGACCATCAGCCGGACGAAGTAGTGGTACCAAATGGTGATTCTTAATGGTACGTCACCCCTTCTTGAGCACCGTGCCGTACGTGTGCAATACGTGTGCTTGACCCTCCTTCGTCTTGTCAATGGTTTAACATCTGCTTTTCTTTTGCGCGGGGATATTGGTTTTAATTAGACTAGACGATGATAAAACAGATGTCAAGATGGGGGTACGTTTTATTATAGGTAAATTAGAAATATTTACAAAATATACCATCTTTAGTATATTTTTTGATAACTAAATATTTTTAAAAAGGAATTATTTTAAAGCTCTAATACTATTCTGTGGTGATTCGTTAGCAAATCGGTTGCTAAGGTACATGCAGTGACGGCTCCTGTATCAGGACTGCAAAGCTGGAGAACCACCAAACTTTTAAATCAAATAGCCAAAACCATCATACCGGTTAATACATTTCAAATCAAACTATAATTATAATTTCAATATCGATATCAATACCTGAACTATACTAAGTCTACACCAAATATCCGAAGTATACAACCGAGAATGGCACAATCAAGACATCCGCCTATTCCTATCCTATGCATCCGCCGAGTACTGACAGCGCCACAAAACTTAAAACAGTTTGACAGCACATTTTCTCCTTGAAATAGCCAACGGATATTTATACAGGGTGTTCCTTAATGACATGCGAATATTTAAGGGTATGAATCTACATGAAAAATTAATGATAGTTTGCTTTATGTTCCGCTACGAAAATACGGGGTTACCTAAAAAAAGAATGATGAGCTTTTTGGACAGACATAAGTTGCTTGTACGGTCCCATTTTGGTTTTCAATCCTCCAAAAATACCGATTGTATTTAAAGCTTAATGTTTGAGAAGGGGCTGCGGTTGGCTAAGGCTTTTGATTTTGACTGCGTCTGTCACGGAACTCTGCTACTGAAACTCGAATTCTATGGCTTCAGAGGACCGGTACTGGTTATACCTCTCGTAACGAGGCCAGAGTGTTTATTTCCAAAGTATAGCCTCAGGTTATTTGAGATTTTTTGCGGGGGTGCCTCAGGGATCTGTCATGGGACCTCTGTTATTCTTGTTGTATGTTAATGATCTCCCCAACATTGTTAAGAACGGTCATTGTGCCTCTCTTGCTGACGATACAACCATCCTTTGGCATCAAAGAGACTCCATGATAATGGACGCCTGTGTGAGTGAAGACTTGCTTTACATTAATAAATGGTGTGACTCTAATCTTTTGTCACTCAATGTATCGAAGACTGCTATTTTGAACTTTGGGTGCCAGTTAGGTAATGTGTTTTGTTGAATGGAGAGGTTGTCGACAACTTATCGGAAAATAAATTTCTTCAAGCTTAATTATGAAGTATACATTAAAAACTTATACAGCAGAATCTCGTCGGATTGTTTTGCCTTGAGAGTCATCAAAAATGAGTTGAATGGATCCCTAACTAGAAGCTCATATTTTGCTCTAACAGATTTACATTTGCGCTACGGTACCGGCTTTTGGGGTAATTGTTCAAAAGCCTTATTTAACTCTGTGTTTGTGCTACAGAAGCGTGTTGTCAGATTTATGTGTAGTGTCGGGCCACGGCATTCTTGCAGAACTCTGTTTGTGAATAAAAAAAAACTTTATTCTTGACAAGCATTTTATATTGGAGACGGTGTGTCTCCACCAGAAGTTCGTTTGTCATAAGACTACCAATCCCTACTTCTATGCTGACTAAGAATTCCATTCTTTATAATAGTAAAAAACTTTTTAATAATTTACCTATTGCTATTAGACAAATTGCAGAATATAAGTGTTTTAGGCGGATGGCAAAGAAATTTCTGATGTCAAAAGCTTATTACACTTTAGAGGGATATTTTTTGGACAATGTGATGTAATATGAATGACCTATTTAATGTTTAATAACATATTTTTAATCTTACTGCATCTCGTTTGTGTATCTTTATAATCGACTTTGTCTTCCTGTTGCTTAGATTTAATGTTGGGGCACATTGATGCAATTTTTTTTGGGAGGAAAAGAAAGGTCTTATCCAGTGGAAGAAAGTAAAAGTAATATGTTAGATTAAAGACTTGTGATTTTATTCCTATATATTGATTAAATATTTGCTCTATTTTAATAAGAGTAGATGCCACGCGAGATAATTTATAAAGTGGGATTTGAATCAATGTGCCCCAGGAGGGGGGTAGATTGATACAGGTATGAGGCACATTGATACACATCATCCAACACTTATCATAACACAAATTAGGGACGTTAGTTTAAAAAAAAATCAACACAATATATTTGAATATTCATTAATATAATGGGAACGAAATAATTATAACTTAAAATACATAGAAGACTAACTAAATCCTAAAACCTAATATCTACAAATTATAAGAGAAAAGTTTAAATTTAAAATTAAAAAGAGACGCTGTTCTGTTGGTACCATTGGTAATGGTTGGCATTGGCAGCTGTAGTATTATATCAGATATGTTAACTGAGGCTTCATCCTTTACATCTGGAAAGACAAAGCTACCTGACGGTTTTTTCCTCAGATACGAAACTTGGTATTCGCTGCTATCATATTTTAAAAAAATTTTACCAACATAGTGTTTAATGCCTTTCTTTTTTTCGAACTTAATAAGGACAAAATCTCCTTCTTTTAAATTTTCTGGCTTTATTTCAATAGGTTGATTGTCAGAACCTTCGTCTTCAGATGGGCAAAAGTTTGAGTCTGATAAAAAATCTTTAACTTCAAAATCATTGGTACAACTTGACGAACTACTGCTTACTTCAGACACTTTTCTCTTTTTTATTTTGTTTGCTCGAAAATCAGATTCTGGACACAAACCTAGTAACTCTCTTGCTGTTTTAAGTTCTTTTGTGCGTTGCATCTGTTCTTTTTTATTCCTTTTTAGTTCTTTTATTTTTGCCAATTCCTCAATGCTACAAAGTCATTTTCACGTGAGTAATAATTGATTGCCTCTATAGAAATATGAGATTCATGGTTGTCACAAAGCAATAAGATGGGTCTCTCTATTGTACTATTCATATGTTTTTGTATATGTTTTAAGACCTCCAAAAAAAGATCACAATTTATCCACCCGGTTATCGATGCTTATCCCAAACTTCCTTCTGGTGAACCCAACAGAAAGTGGCTTTTGTAATTAACCCTTGGAAATACAAAAATGGGCGGAATTGTATTTCCGATAGCAGTTATAATGCCCCCAAATGTAATTAGTTCACCTCTTTCGGAAGACACGATCTGACCGACTTGTCGCTAAGTTTTCTCCGCCAGAACCTTAGGGGTGTTAAGGACCGTAGTAATACCGGTTCCATCAAAATTTACTATGCGATCAGCCGTAAAATGATGTATTTTTAGAAGATTTTTAAGATTGGTATAGAATTCTGCTACAACAGACTTATTAAAAGAAAATGACCTTGCAACACTGGTATTCTCTGGTTTCCTTAAACTTATGTTTTTATTTCTATTGCGAAATCCAAATGACCAAACGACCCCTGCACATTTTTTCATATCCCATGATGAAGGGTACTGACATTCCAATTTCTATGCAAATTCTTAAGCAAGTTATCGTACCTGCAATAAAGTCAGACCATAGTGCATTTTACTGCATTTTATAATATATCCGTTAAGGTGTTTCTCCTGCGCTGCGGTGAACACTTGCTGTGAGGAATATTTGGAAAAAAAATCCTTTCTCTCTTCTCCATTTATTGCTCCAACCTTCTTTTTTTCTACTCTATGCTGTAAGGTGAGTGCTTTTACCTAATTCTTTAGCGGCTATTCGTATTGACAGTCTTCCTTCGATTACATCTGCTATTGCACAATTCATAGCCCTTTCATCTATTTCAGCCCTGGCAGTCTTTTTCTTGTACACTCAAACCATTTTCACTAAAAAACACTTATATTATTAAACTATACACCTCATGGGGTACATTGATACGTATCAATGTGCCCCAAGCCGCCATATTGAATAAAACACACTGTCATCCCCAAAACAAAACAAGCTTAAGTAAAATTCGATATGGTTTAGTGAAATATAAACAATTTCTTACCTTTGATATTAATTCAGATAGCCTAAGTATTTAAAACACCCCAAAAAAATACACTTGAAAGTCAAATAAACAAATTTACTTAAGAAAATGCAGAATACGTGCGAAGCGATCGACAATGAGGCCGTCACTGATAGAGCGCCAAAAATTTATGGTCGTTTTGGGGCTACCAGCTCCATCTACGAGTGAATAGACAAACGTCTCAGATAATTCCTACTTAGAGTTGGAGGGGATGTATCAATGTCCCCCGTGTATCAATGTCCCCCAACTCCCCCTATACATGCGCTAACATATTTTTAATTTAAAGAAATAGTCCATTCTCGAAGTGTATCTATTCCCCTAACAAGCACGTCTTCTGGGGAATTAATGAATAAGTTTATTCAAGAATATCAACATGTATATTATATCTATTGTAACTATTTGAAATAAACTTATTATTATTATTATTATCTGTTATTTTTTGGTTTCTTTAATGGTTATTGAACAATTATATTAGGTTCTGATTTGGATTGAAGAGATTTTAATTTAATTTTTTTTATACTGCAACAACTCGTTTTTTTAAACTTCTGACAATAAAGCTTATTTTGAATTGATTTGATTTAAAGTTTTAGAAAAAAATGGAAATTAAATGATAATTTCGAAACTACTTGAGACATTTCAGTTATTATTAGTACGTAGCGACAGTTAATAAAGGTGCATATTTTTCAATACAAAAATAATGTTCAGCTTTAACAGTGGCGTGTCTACGGGCACTGACTTCGATATTTTTGAGGAAAAATGGTTTCTTCCCAAATAAAAAATATTTTTAAACTCACTGTTCAATTTGAAACAGAAAAGCTGAAGCAGCAAAGGCAAGGAAATTGAGGTAAGATTGTCCGTCAAGTCGTCTCAGTAAGAAGAATGAGCCAATAAAGTGGTTACCAATAATTCTTGCCCATAGGTTAACCGAAAATTGGTATTCGAAATGGGTTTTGGTTAAGGCATAGGGATTTTTTTCCGCCCACAAATGATTGTTGTGGAAATTCTGAATGAAATTTCTTGAAAAATTAGCTTCGCCTTTGAGCAGAATGTGTGTTTGAAATTGCGGATTTTGTGCAATATTATGCAGATATCACTAACTCTTAAAATATGGTACGGATATAATAAAAAATCCACTAAAATTCTCCAAACAATTTGATGGCAAATTCGTTTCAGACTATCTGGCAAAGCACGATTGGGTTATCTTAAGTGATAAATATGTCTGGCTTGCTCTCCATGAAGCGACAATATGACATTTGGCGAAATCATTGGAGTGGGACGTAACCCGGCCGACTGTCATAAGTTTAAGCCGGCCGTGTTTCAGCCGTTAGTCCGGTAGTCGATGATTTATCGTTAGCGAGTTTACTTGTAATTTTTGTTAAAAGAAGTGTATTGTTTAACTGTTTGTTTCTGTGAGTTCTGTGCTATTGTAAAACTATGTCTGGTAATACATGTGCGTTTCGAGGGTGTCACTCAAAAGATGGTCAAGGAATAATCATGTTTGCATTGCCAAAGGATCCTGAACAGTAAGTACATTTGCACCGCTTTAGGATTGTTGATTAAAAATGTAAGGAAAGGTAACAAAACTGCTGTTCAATATTTAAAAAGAAATAAAGGGATACATAGGAAAATACTGTTTTTCTACTTCTATACTAGTAAGAATCTACTGACGCACTGTCTACTTTATCCGTAAAACTCTAATTACACACACTATATTGTTAGAAGCCAAGCTGTGCGTAAGAGCAGTTACGTAATACTATAATGTCTGTATTAACAAGGGCAATTTTCGCTAACGCTCGTACCGTAATTCCCGAAATCGTGTGAAATAGGCTTCTTACCACTCTCGATATGTAATATACCATTTAATTTCCTTTCTAAAATGTACTATCACTAAGTAACGCACAATCAATAAAACATTTCAAAAATATTTTCATTTTATTTAATTTTTTTATGATTTTACGAAATTTGCTGGAAAGCCAATTACATGAAACACAGAAGATATTCATGAAAAAGGTACTTCTTACTAGGTACCCACATTTTTATTTCAGTGTAAAGCATTTACTTCATCACTTTAGTGCTTCTTTTAGTGTAATAACCCGGCCAACTGTCAAAATTTCAAGGTGAAGGACATATAATTTGGTCCCCATTTAATCAATGCTAAACTCGGGATTTTATCGCTTCTCGTTGTTTGCTTTTCTCGGGCCATACACTTAATGCATTTGCGCCGTTTCTACATTTGAATAATTCACTATTTCTTTAACAAGAGAAGGTACAAATAAAATGAAGTAAATAATTCACGACGCATAGACTTGAACGACAGGGACTTACTAGAAAATGTCAGATGTGAAAACCAAGTGACATATTCCATGGCAACAACAAATGACAAAGATTTATTGCAAAATTGTATTCTTTAATATAATTAGATTAATTTTCTCGGACAATACAACGGTTTTTATTTTTTTCCTCAAAGACGGCGCATAGCAGGAAAACAACTCAGGAGAGCTCTTATGTTTCAAATTGATCGGTGAATCCAAAAATATATTTTATTTGGAAAAAACCATTGGCGTAACATCCTTTCTCTCAAAAAAATCGAAGACAATGCCCGTAGGCACGCCACTGTTAAAGCTGAACATTAGTTTTGTATTGAAAAATATTCTCAGTACGTACTAAATATCACTAAAATATCTCAAGTAATTTCGAAAATATTAATTAATTTCCATTTTTGTTCTTTAATTTAACACCCCTATATTTCCGCAACGGATCATTTTTGGACCATAGTTTATATAGCAAACCGTCATTAATTTTTCATGTACAGGTATGCCTTAAATATTCGCATATCATTAAGGAACACCCTGTAGAATTAGTCCCACATCTAGTCAAAACCCTGAATATTAATAGATTGGAGCACCTATACGTGCCTTTATGCACGAGTGCTCTCTCCATTGTTGTTGGGCTTGCGGTGGAAATCTACAGCTTATGCGTAAATTACTGCAACTTTATTGTACTCAGCCTGTACTTTAGGTTTTTCCAAGAATTAAAATATTTTTTTTTTAAGTAGGAATAAAATTTTTAAAAAAATTTAAACTTTCTTGAACTTAGGTAGAGGGTTAGGTGTCATTTGGGAGTGTTTTTTTTTTATCTATGCAGCACGTCCACTAATAAGGTTCACGAGCTGCCTTTGCTAAGATAACAGTTACCCCGAATCTCTTTGAGTAAAATTTTTCTTAACTTGTTCAAAAACCGAGTTATTTCATCTACGACATTTCTTAATATTATATATACAAATACTATAAACTACTATAAAATGTAGCGAGTGGTAGGTAGGCGGAAATCTGCTTTAATTGGATTTAAATGTGTAGTGTTTATTAGTCTATAAATGATTCAGGTTTTGAAATTTTAATGGCTATGCGCTACGTTGAAGACTACTGTAGCGATCACGACAGAGTAATCTGCGTTTAGGTTCATTTTTGGGTTTTAAGCAGGCAATATCTTGCTGTAAGCATACAAACTTTTTTAAATCAACAATATTTTTACCAAAATTATTAAATAAATTCATCAGATAAAAATAGTTAAAAGTTTAATCCAAATTTTTGAACTCCGTGTTGATAACAACATGGTTGGGACGAATTAATTCACATAAATTAAGTCAGTGATTTAATTCGTGAATTAAATCAAGCGACTTTTTTCAAAAAGTCAAGAATTAATTCAAAGTTTCTTCTGTTGTTCATTGATTAAACCTACTAGCAAAATATTTAAATGTTAAAAGAGTTATGTACCATGTGATGGGTACAAGGTCATAAGTATTTTCGAAACAACCATATAGCAACAGCTGCTGTTAGTTCAGCACTCCAGCCACGTTGGAGCAGTTCACATGTTTCACTGGCATGTTAAAATTGGCGACGAGCCTCACAATGAAGCTGATCGTGATATAGCTCAATTGGAAACATAATGCGTAAGGTCTGTTAGCACAAGTAAAACCTAAATGCACTCGATTTAATTTAAAAAGACAACTGGTGATCTGAAGAAGAGAAGCAAAATGGTTTGGGATGTGCTGCCACAGAATTTCCAAGTTTTTTGCTAATATTATTGGGATTTAATGGAAAGCCGACACCTTATAATTCGGCCATGATGCAAGACTATGTAATATCAACCATGCCAGATATTAAAGGGTGCATGGATATCAGCCTTGCCTTGAATATAAACTCCCGGGCAAAAAAAAAACGGCATCTTTTGCTAAGTTTGTTCCTTTATAACTTTCTTGTTTTTAATCCGATTTTTACTGTTCTTTTGCCATTTTATAGGTAATTTAATTGGGAAGGTGCTGAATTTTTTAAATGATGGGTCATGATCGATAGGGCGATATTATACCGGTAAATCAATGTGTTAACTACAACAGACGTAATAGTTGCTTTATTAGACGAGGGTCGTAATAAAAGTTATGTGCCACGTACGTTGGGATTTCCAAGGACCACGGTTCAAGATGCTTGGAGTAGGCACTTGGAAACAGAGAATTTTACTAGACGGCAAGGATCTGAAAGAAAGAGAAAAACGACTGCAGCTGACGATCGCTTCCTTGTGGTAAGATCCTTAAGGCAACTTCCGTGGTTTTAAAAAATGAGTTGCGAATAAAACGGGGGATCAAAGTGACAAAACGGTTCGACGGAGGTTCAACGAAGCTGAGCTCCGTTCACGTAGGCCGGCAAAAAAACCACGATTACTTCCGCATCATCGACGAAGACGGTTACGATTTGCCAGAGAACATTTAAACTGAACTGTGGAGCAGTGGAGTAATGTTCTCTTCACAGAAAAGTCGAGGGTTTGTCCTCGGTCGACGGATGCTCGTGAGCGTGTTTATAGAAGACCAAATGAAAGATTTGCCGAATGCATCATAACAGAAATAATATCTTATCATGGTGGTTCCGTTATGGCGTGGACAGGACTTCAACTGATGCGCGAACTGAACTAATATTTGTGGATAATGGAGCAATAAATACACATCGGTACATTGAAGATATTCTTCAAGAGGCAATAGTTCCATTTGCTCCCTTATTTGGTGAACAATTTATACTAATGCATGATAATGCTAGGCCACATGTTGCACGGATGGTAAATGAATATTTATATGAGGTTGGTATTCGATGGTTCGACTGGCCTGCATGTAGTCCGGATTTAAACCCAATTGAACATTTTTAGGATCAGTTGAAAAGAACTGTTCGTCGTCGCCCTACGCAACCAGTCACTTAACAGAAGCTAAGGATACCACTTTCCCAATAATTTAATTTAATCATTCAAGAAAGAATCGTTACACTTATTTACTCATTAGCTAGCAGAATGCGCTCTGTTATTTTATCAAGTTCTGATATGGGCATAGCGATATGCAAATAAATGCCATTTATTTCTTTATTATTCTTTTTCTCGAGAACGATTGCTGGTAGCGACTTCAGAGTTTTATTAAATAAATCGTATCTTTTCAAAAAATAGAGTGAGATAATGAATCAAAAAAGAGAATATTAGGAATACATGTTACATCAAGAAATTTTTAGTATGAAAAATAACAGCTCCAATATCTCCACAGGGCACAGGGTATTTAAAACTTAGGACAAAAAACTACATTGACTCATCCGGTATAATATCGTCCTATCGAACATGACCCATTATTAAGAAAATCCAGCACATTCCTAATTAAATTATCTATAAAATGGCAAAAGAACTGTAAAAATCGGATTAAAAACAAAAAAGTTATAAGGGATCAAACTTAGCAAAAAATCCAGGGTGCCGTTTTTTTTGTCCGGGAGTGTAGATATATCGATTCTGCAGTCCAAGGTAGCATAAATCAACTTGATGACATGATAGCCGTAGCTTCTTCTGTGGGTGTCGAAAGAGCGGGATTTAATGAACATATGTATAAATCATAGGTATTTCCTTTGCAGAAAATGTGTGTTCGATTATTTGAGCTATTTATATATTTTAGTTTCTGTAGAAGAAAACAAATGTGTCGTTTACTAGATGTAGTGTAGTATTATTAAATAAAAATTAAATTCTCTAAAAGTTTAAATTAATTCCTCAAAGTCGAATGTTTTGACTTTTCTATAAAAATCTTATTCCAACCCTGGCAAAAATATTGTCCATTTATAGAATCTATTGCTTGTATACTTACAATAAAATATTACCTGCTTAAAACCTAAAAATGAACCTTAACTAGAACTTAAACTCAGATTACTATTGCTATCGCTACAGTACAGTCTTCAACATAATCATTAAAATATCAAAACCTGAATCATACCTAGGCTAATAAACACTTTACAAATTTTAATACAATTACCATAGATTACCAACCTGCAAATATTTTTTGACGGGTCAAAGTGTAGAAATAGTTAAATGAGGTTCGGCACATGCCTTCAGTTTACTGAGGTGTTAAATATTTAAATCATTCCAACGTTCATATTTTAAAGTATTGCATTAATTGTTATTATTTTTATTTACCTCGTATTAAAGGTTAGGAATTTGCTATCGGAAACAGTGTGAAATCGTTTGTGCAAGGACTGCGAAAGTCTAAAAATCTTTTAGGGGTAACGAGCATTTAGTATACAGAGCCTATGATCGAAACGTGGCAAAGTTTTAGAGCACTTTGTTACTTTGTCCGTATTTGGATTTAGAAAATTTAATACAGATGAGGGGTTTAAGGGTTTGTATAGATCTACATGCGTATTATATAAATTTTTGAATAACAATGGCACAACTGCCTATAAAAATTGAAAAGGTTGATTGTTAAGGAAATATTTAACTTGGGCGTGTTTATATTAATTCATTTTAATTTAAAAATTGAATTTCATTTTACGATAGGAATGTCTACCTACTTTTTATATAATTTATATATAAAAATGTATTAGTTTTGCTTCTTATACAATTATTTATAATAATATAAATTATATGAGCTTCCTTATAACTATAACTTCCTATTAAATAAAATATACAGGGGCACCCCAGGTTATTAAAAAAAAACCGTTCGAACCCGTCGATTTTTGGTTTTAGGGGGAAACATTCTTTTGGCATTTTCGCCCTCTGAGAGTCAAACCCCTAGCGGGGGCGACAACTACCCCCGAGATTTTAAATGGAATGGGGAGTCGAGTGACACTTTCTTTGAAAGGTATTTTTATGTAGAGTATAATCCAGAGTTTAACATTGCTACTATCTACCTAGCCTGTACAGTAGCTCACCAAAAGTACAAAAACAGGTTATTTTACCTTTTTTATTACAATAAATGACAACGATAAATAGGATTTGCTGGTGTAAAACTTTGCTTTTTTGACAATTCTAGTTTTATTCCTGTGGCATGTGGCAGATCATATCCTTCGGTCGCGGTAAAGTAAAGTCTGTGCGTTTTAAGAAGTCCGCTAAGCCATAAAACCTCTTGAGCATTATGTCGGTGGCTCTCAAACAATAAATTATATTGAAGGTAATTTTGGATGTTGATGAATTACATTTTCTAAATAAAATAATTTAAAGTAAATAAAAAATTAGTTTAGGTAAAGAAAAATAATAATTTTTTAGCTTTTGTAGTATTCAGACAAATTAGTTTTACGAATTCTTTTTTATAAAGTTTTGGTTCTAAAAAGAACCGATTTTGTAGTCTTGCGACAGAACGTACCTACTTGTAGATAGGTACTACTAAAAGTAGTCTTCCTCTGCATTTGAAATTTCACCCATGCTTTCAGACATTCAGACTCATCAGAATCAACATCATCGTCATCATCATCATCATCATTCGTAATAATTAACGGTCTTACTTCGTCTATAACCTGTTCTGTCTCATAAGATTCAAAAATAATTTTTTCTGTGTGTTCAATGCATTTCCGCCATTCTTCTTTGCCCGCTTGGCTAAGCGCCTCCTCCCATAACTTTATAACGCTAGGCTTACCGATATTTTTACAGGCATGTTTGTCATAATAGTTCTTGCTAATACCCCATACCAATTCAATTGCGTTGTAATGACAATGGTAGGGCGGCAATCTCAAAACTTGATGTCCATATTTGAGGGCTAATTCGTCAACAACATACTTTTTTTTAAATGACTGCTCTTTACACTTGCTTAAAAGTTCACTTTTTAAATATAAATTTTCATGGTTTATGTTTTTCTTTGACAACCACTCTTTTATTTCTTCCTTTTTCCAGCTGCTTGTAGCGAATTTCTCTTCGAGTCTCGTATGGTAAGAGGCATTGTCTAAAACAATTAAGGAAGGTTTTTCTAAACTTTTTAAAAGTTTTTCCTCGAACCAATGCTCAAAAATTTCAGCATCTATATTGCCGTGATAATCATCAGTTTTTTTTGTTGATGAAAATATCAAACTGGCATTTAAAACAAAACCTTCTTCATTACCAGCATGTAATATAATATACCTTTTTCCATTACTTGCACGGGTACTTGAATAACAATGCTTTGAGTCATCCTGCCAAGACGTTTTTGTTGAAGTTCCGTTTGCAAATACCCATGTTTCGTCAAGAAAAACAACTTGTCTTGACAATTCCGATTTTTTGTTGTTTAAATAATCCCTTAAAAATTGCCATCTTTTCGAAACAACATTGGACAGCTCGCAAAGCAGTTTTCTGTTCGTTTTTTTATATTTGAAACCCATATGTTTTAAGATGATGGACAAACTGTTAGTTCCAATATCGCAAAGTTTTTTCTGCTTTATCTTTTCAAGAATAGCTTTGAGGGTAACATATTCCTTGGCTTTATACATATCATAAACAATATTCCTAATAGAGAGTTTTATCCCTTGGGATAAATCCAAGGTTTTTGAATGGAGTCGAACCCTTTTATATGGTCTGTCCAAATCCTCTTCACTCTTTTTTCGAAGTCTTCTTAAGGTCTTCTCTGAAATGCCGCAAGCATCAGACGTTCGTTTTTGCACTGCCAAAACAGACTCTAACGGGCCCGAGTTATCTTTTTCTAAAGTAAAATAACGTTCCACTTGTAATACCAAACGGCGTTCACCTGGAGATAAATGCCTTCTAGGCGATGTGCCACCTTGCTGAACATTTTCCATAACTTTGCTTAATAACTGATTTTAATTCACACACAATGAGAAACAAACTAAAAGTGAAAAGCACAACTACTTATTTAAAATAAAGTAGAACATACCATCCCGCACTTCAGCAAATTTTAATTATTTCTTGGAAAATAGTAATTATTATGAAGATTTAATTATAATAATCCCAAAATAATGTCATTATCGGAAAAGTATATACCTGACAAAATCTTTAACATATTTAACTATCCCGCACTTAAGCAAATTTTAATTGGTTCTTGGAAAATAGCGATTATTATATAGATTTAACTATAATAATAGCAAAATAATTTAATTATCTATTTAATTATTATTTATGCTCAACGCGTAATTCTAAGATAATTTTGTTTTGAAACCTCTGATTTCGCCCAGTAATAGAATACAGTAAACCAGTGGGATGTTCGGTGTGATCAAGTATAGCAAAGGTGCGAAGATATTGTAACTTAACCGACTTACTGTTTTAAAAGCGATAACATCCCTTGGTGATTTAATCCGATATCGGACTTCTTAAAACGCACAGACTTTAATACAGGGTTGGTCAGAAGAATACCAACTTCCTTATTTTAAATGGAACGTCCTGTATAATTTTAAAGATTCAGAGAGTCCATTAAAGACAAATTAAAAATGATATAAAGATGTTTTAGTAAGGTTTAGTTAATTTCGTCACAGAATCGGCATAAAAGTGATAATGGTTTATTCAATTGTTAAAAGGGTGCAAATCATTTCATTATCTTTTGCCAACAATGAATGTGCTAATAGAACTCCCCAACTGCTTAACCATCAACATCAAAATCGACAAGTCCATCGAAAGTACCTTTTGGAATTGGTGCAAACATTTCGGGAGCTAACAAAAAACGTGAAGTGGAAAACCCAGTAGTAAATTAAACCACAGAGGTGGCGATTTTAGGACATGTTATTCAAGATTTCACACTACAGTACAAGAAAGCTGGCGACAGCATCTGGTGTTAAAAGAAGCAGCATTTAAACGATATTAAAAAAACACAAGTTCAATCCTTACAAAATACATCTGGTACAAGTACTTAACGAAGACGATTTTGATAGGCGATTGCAATTTTGTGAAATTATGAGTGAACGGGCAATAAATGATCAGAACTTTCTTTTCAACGTATGTTTTTCTGACGAAATCTCTTTTTTCCTATATGTGAATCGTCACAACTGTCGTTATTGGTCTGATTCAAATCCCAGAATATTTCGTAAGGTCCAACGCAACATCCAGAAAAACTGGATGTTTGGGCTGACATTCTTGGTAACCGTATAATGGGCCTCTTTTTTTACCTAGCAATTGACCAGGCGAAATGTATCTGGAATTATTACAAAACGCCATTTATCCAGCGTTGGTAGAAATGATTGAGAATGACGATCAGTACTTGGAAAACCACTTAGTATTCCAGCAAAACGGTGCGCCACCTCACTTTGCACTCACGATTCGTCACTATTTTGGCCAAACGTTTCCAGGACAATGGATTGGAAGGAGAGGAAGTATTGAGTGCCCCCCACGTTCTCCGGATCTAAGCCCGTTAGATTTTTTTTATGGGGCCACTTAAAAACTAAAATTTATGCCACCCAGCTACCATCTTAAGAACACCTACAACAACGGATAATTGATGAATGTGGTCAAATCACCCCACAGATGCTTCAAAATATACGAGAACGTTCTGAACAAAATCTCTACTATTGCAAGGAGGCCCAGGGACAGCATTTTCAGCATTTGCTGGACTGACTTGTAAGAATCTTTTTTTGTAATAAAAAAGATAAAAACAACCTGTTTTTGTACTTTCGGTGAGCCACTGTACAGGCTAGGTAGATAGTAGCGATGTTAAACTCTACATAAAAAAATACCTTTAAAACAAGGTATCACTCAACCCCCTACTCCATTTAAAATTTTGGGGGTAGTTGTCGTCCCCGCTGAGGTGCCCAAAATTGGCTTTGTTTCGTTTTCAATTGGCCACCCTGTATATTACTACATAGGAAACCATAGTTAAATTGCGATTTTATTGTCTACCAGTATTTAAAGTGATACAATTTTAAAATATTTACAATTCCAAGCATCAATCAACTGAGTAATAGAATAATGGTATAAACAATTTTTGTGTATGTCAATGTCCATAATCCACGTGGCCATGTCTTTGCAAAAAAGACATTTAAGATATTCTGTTAAAACGTTGTGATTTATAGTAAAATAAACATTTTATTAATGTAAATTTCAAACCAGTAAGAACATTATAAAATACTTAGTAATTTAGTACGCAGTTATTGTATCATAGAAAATGAAATATGTTACTTTATCTTAAGTAAAATAAATTGACCATTAAGAACGTTCTTGTTTAAGATTGATTAAAACATTGTCAAACTTAATATTGATATTTATGGACACAAAGAGGTAACTGAAATATAATATGTCAAAATAAACCTTTAATTTGATATAAAGAAACTAAATTTCTTCGGTTCCTTTAAATACCTGTTCGCAGTACTAGTAACTAGATTGCGATAGCCCAAAATAAAATTTAGCAGTTAAATGTATTTTTACTAGGGTTGCCAGTAAATCCTAAAAACCTGGTTTCGACGACATCAAAAATAAAGCTGACCAAAATCTAACAGAAAAAGTAATAAAGGACGTAGTAAATATAGCCCAAGCTATACTTGAAAGAGATTGCTTTCAAGAAGACTAGAAAGTGGCGTTAATACCGAAGACCGGAAAAGATTTAACGTTGGCCGTCAGTTATAGACCGATTATCATGCCTTGGCAAAGCAGTTGAAAAACTGTGATATCCCGCATCATCCACAAACGGAATTATACCTGCTTGTTGATGACACTGCGATCACCGTCACCTCAATCCTGGCCTCGCATCTGCAACACCACATTATTATCCTCCAAGAGTGGCTGGATAAATGGAAGTTGAGGTTGAATGAAGATAAGGCACAAGCTATCTTTTTCTCGAAGCGGAGGACAAGGCTACCAAGATCCCGAGTAAGAGTTAACAATAGACCAATAGTTTGGAGTGACAAAATTAAATATCTTGACCTCAACAACGTTGTTCGACAAAAAGATGGCTTGGAATTAGCAGCTTGCTAAGGCACAAAAGCAGATGTGTGCAGTATACCCGCTGCTTCGTGCCAATAGCAAAATTAGATACAATACTAAGGCTGCTAGACGTAATAAGACACAACATTTTTAAAACAAAGTACTTCGAATTATTACGAATGCGCCAAGATCCATGTCAATACACGTATTGCATAGAGATATGCACATGGACCGACGATTACTTCAGAAAATTACGGACAAAATACTTTCAAAGAACTAACGTCTCACTGAATTCACTTATCTTCAATTCACACAAAATCACCTCGATCACTCAATAAAATCATCCCGACCTAATTAAATCTTCAAAGTCAAAATGATAATCAATAAACCAAACCACTTCCAATAGTCATCAGTAAGATATTCACAATAAATAATAACAGTAAAAGTTTAACCAAATTAACTCAAGAAACTAACCATACGATTATGATGTACCTAAATATTTTTTGTAATATTTCCTATCAATTTTGTTAGGTGACATTTCGTCAAAATTTGGGCGTGGCTTCAAAAAAATTATCGCTTGTGGTGATTACCTCCGGCGGGCCTGCGGCATTTCTTCATTTAATGACGCAATTTGTCCCGAATTCCGAAAGTTAAGCAAGCGATTTTAAAAGAGTTGATTCTCATTATTTTTGATGTCACTTGAACAGTTAAGTTTGATTTTTCTATGACTACTCTTCAAAAGTTCAGGTGATTCGAGATTTGTGAAAAGTGAAAGACTTTTAATGTAATGTTATAACGTTCCGTTAGTACCTGAACATCAATTGTCATGACAAAGGCTGCTATGTAGATGGTCACTATAGCAACCATTAAAGTCCGTTCACAGATTTAAGAGAATGACTTACCGACTCGTGTTGACGCCTGTTTAAAACCAGACTGGGGTCTACACAGGCCCGCACTGAATTGTATTTCAAGCATGGATGATTTGACACACATAATAAACAATTTTAGATAGAATATATTATAATTATATATTATAATTAATTAATGCAACTACAGTTTACCCATTTAATTCATTTTCACTGTCACTATCATACTACCAATACCTATGTTAATAATAAATCTTTCTGTAATATTCCTAATTTGAATGTATGAATTTTCAACAGTTTTAATATGCGAAACACAATTTTTCCAGCTACTCACAGGCACTTTGTCCACTTCAGTAATAATAATATCCAGTACACTGGCGTTTATAGTGGGTGATACATTATTACGTCTAACGGCAGATCTAAATCGATGCCATATGCTGAAGCATGATTCTTAGAAAGTGTAATTTTCATTCTTTGATGCTAATAAAAGTCGTTTTTATTTATTTATTTTATTTATATGTGTTCTATGGGATTGAATATACAGTGATACGGCGGAAGCCTTAGCACTGTATACCCCTTACTTTTAGCGTAGCTGTCGCAGTAGTACTCCTTTTCTAGGTTCAGAAATTTAAGCACATCAAGTAACTCTCTTTTAGTGTAACTTTCATGAAAATATATATCATTCTGATACATTAATTCCTGTATTGCCATTTTCGTATCTTTTGAACAAGGGTGATTGTTTAACTGTCTACTGTGGTAACTTGCGTTGTTCATAACAATCACACTGTTTGGAGAAACATTAGGAATTTAACTTATTTACGAACCAATCCTCAAATAACTCCGCTGTGGTATCGTTATGGTACTTTAAACAGGAGTCATTTATATTCTTGGCTGCCAATGAAAGTGCATTTGGTACCCAACCATCGTCGGACCCTGCATGTACTATGGTTATTCTTTTTCCTCTGTTTGATGGTGCCTTTGTTCTACACCTGTCACTAGAATCAACCCAACCTTTTGATGGGGTATCATGGGTATCAAACCAGGTTTCATCTAAGTATATAATAGGTCTGTTCTCACTTCTGTACTGAGCGATTTTTGTCAAATATTCAAATCGCCATGCCTTAAGTCGTTGCGATTCCTTGATAACTTGCCGTTTATCGACTTTTTTAAATTTAAAGCCGATTCGTTGAAGACACTTCCACAGCGTTGTCCTACCGCAATTGATATCTGTGTTATCTATCTCAAGTATTTTCAGTTAATTATCCAGTGTTGGTACCGTATGCTCTTCATACATCTTATAAAATTTGCGTCGGACTAAATCTTCATCGCTGCGATCTAATTTTTTGAAGTCCCAGAATCTTTCCTTCTTTTCCTTTCGGTGATGGGTTTATTCACAATTTTCCATACTGTTTTTTCGGAAATATTAGTCAATGTGGCTGTTTCTTCAATATATTCCATTTTACTCAACTTTTCACGTTCTATGAGAGTTGTACATACATTTTTTACAATCTCTTTAGAATCTAAAGATAAGTGTCTTCTTCCATTTTTATTTCCGCACTGTGGTTGTACCTGTACCCCCTTCGGCTGTTCTATACTAGATTCACCAATCCACGGACGCCACATATTTTGATAATCAAAGCTGCGTTTTTATTTCACACGAACTAATAAAATGACTGGTTTTGCAACACTGATTTGTCTACTTATTTTTTTCCCATTATTTAATTAGGTTTTGTAAACTAATTACGGCCAAGTACGGTCCCTACCTGGATAATAAAATCATTATCTCTATGATCGTTGAAACCCTAAAGAATTTTATGATGGGTGATAACTAAAGGCAGGTAGTCATTCTCTTAAATCTGTGAACGGACTATACCATGAATACCTACGACATTTGTTCTTATTAACTTAATAACAGATGTAGTAGATCTAACTGAAGAGAGGAAAACTAACTTGATCTGAATGAGTGAAAGTGAAGTAGAACAATCAGAAAAGAGGAGTTTACAAAAGGTTTCTAACAGTATTATAATTGCTTACCATGGTGTTAGCGATGACAGGTCTTTATAGGTAATCAACAGACAACACACAACACGAATCCTTAAGTTCATAAAAATGCATTTACTTACTTACACAAATTAATGTCAAGGTTTGAAATAAAACTTGGTCTTGAATAAATTTAGCAATATGCTTCCTTTATGGAAAGTTATCGATAACCAAGATCAATTATGAACGACAAATTGCTTTTGTATGCTTGAGTGATTTTTAAATGAAACAAATGAACGCTAAAGCGGGTCATAGATATCAAGCAGTAATTAAGAGGTATCAGTGACATTCTCTTGCGGCGTAAATTCTAACTCTTGTCTCCTGCCAGATCATGTTGCCATAAAAACCGTAGGGTAAAAATAGGACTTTTTAAATACAAATATTTGCAATAAAGCGGTTTTTTAAAAACCGTCGAAAGTCGTATTTATTAAATGTGCACTTCTTTAGTTCTCCTAAACAACTGTTGGCAGTAGAAAAAATCTTTAAAAGTCACCAGATTCTGACTATTCAAAACAGAATTCAAAATGATTTATACAAATAATAAAAAAGTAAATATTCTAAGCTAAACTTTAAGTCGTTATGTACCTAAATGAAAAGTCCCCAAGAATTTGGATAAAAATCAAAATTTATGTTTTTATATGTTTTTACTGAGAACACTATTTTCATTGGTACGGGGACGCGCCACAACAATGACAATGCTCAACAACCACAGGAAACATACCGTGGTTTGTGGTAGAGGAGAGGTAGTAGGACTAGTCGTCTTCGAGGGGCCATTATCAACTTTCTTTTTTTAAATACCGTCCTGTTTTCCTGATATTTAAATTAAAATTTTATTTATTGAACTAGTTCAATATAAGTAAAAATTTAGAGCTTACTTACTTATGAGATATTATTTATAAAATTAGGAGAAATACAGGACCGTATCCCAAAATCTCCTGATGTTGTGCAAAAAACCCTCGAAACCTCATTAAACCACAATTTGTCATACAACGTTGCATTCGGAAGATAAAAAGCTCTCAAATTCCAATATCAGGAAAACAGGACCGTATTTAAAAAAAGAAAGTTGATAATGGCCCCTCGAAGACGACTCGTCGGATTACAAAACAATTAACGCTGTTAGATAGAGCGGAAGAAGTGGCAATGTAGAAGTGCAATTTACTTTAGAATTCGTTCTCAAAAAAACCCAGGAAAAAATAAAACGATTTTTCAAAATTTACCTTTTTTTTTCGGATATCTCCGGAACTACTCGGAATATTAAAACTTTCTAAACGGCATATTATTAGGAGCGTAAATGCGCAACTTTACCTCCATTTAACCGACTTCGTATCTCTTACGGTTTTCGAGGTCCCTGTACTGGCCCTCCTTATCTTGGACACGTTGTATGTGAGGCGATAAATTGAGTGGTTTATTTATTGCAGCAGTATCAGTAAAAATATCACTATCTTGAGAATTTTTCAAATTCCAATTTAGTGCCGTTATCAAATTTGTAATAAAAGAAGGACAAACTCCGATCTAAACAAACCAATGTATGGATGGAGTATTTGGTGAAGCTTCTCTATATTCTACTATGGAAAATTAGCCAATAAGGTTTTGCATCAGGTTGGAATCGCTTAAAGATAAAGAACGTCCTCTTTAGGGAGTGTAAAAGGACTTATGTCTTCTGCTTTTAGACTTTAAAGACTGTAATACCCTAGATAACATACAATATTATGCTGATCTCCTAAAGAAACCCAAGAGAAAATATTTGTGAAAAACGGAGACGATTGTTAACCAAAGGTGTTCGGCTACTGCAGATAAAGCAGTTTTGCAAGTTACCATCGCAGGATGTGGCTTTCAACAGCTTGATCATGCACCGTATAGTCCAGATCTGACCACCTTGGACTACTAACTTTTCGAGAATCAAAGAAGTACCTTCGTGGATATCGTTTTCCAGGGATTCCGATTTGAAGGCCCCAATTATTTTGCATTTAAAAATTCCGCTAATTTGTACACAGGGGCAGAGGTCCTTAAAACGTTATCGGAAGTAATGGTGATTCCTAAGTCTCTCAGTTTGGCAGCAGACGTTATCTCGGTGTTGTTGAAGATATAACTTAATTTAGGACAGTTTTGAACTATGTGTAAGACCGTGCATTTAGCATCATTCAGTGACATTTTCCACTTCTGCGTCTACCTCTTCTTAAGTCGCTTTCAAGAGTAGCATGTTCGAGAAGAGGGTTTCCATATGCATTTCCAACATCAGCAAATGATGTATTTTTGTTTGAAAGTAGTAAGTATACAATGAGTAGCCCCAGACTGACCCCTGAGGAACACCACTGCGCCCTGCGTGCTCTCTGGAGAGGGGAACCCACACTCACCTGTAGGGTTCGTCAAGAGAGGAAACCTTCCGTAAGTAAGTCACCCCTGACCACAAAGTAATCCATTTTGTAAGTTAAAAACTCCATAGGTATTTCACCAAATGCCTTTTCAAAGTCAAGATACATGACATCGTGGTTGTCATCGGCTAGTTCCCACTGGTATAGCCTGAATAAGAGGTTTGTAAATGTTAAGCTTTTTGGAAGAAAACCATGTTGTTGTTCTGGAGAGACATGTGTCTCTAAGAATAATTGTCTCAGTTCTTTTGCTATTATTCCTTCCATGTATTTAAATAGAGCACTTGGTAAACTAATTGGTCTGTAATTCTCTGCATGCTGCTTATTTCACTTGCTGTATATTGGTGTAACCACGGCCTTCTTCCATGTTTTGGGAAATTCTCCAGTTCTCATGATGTTGTTTAGCAAGTCAGTAAGTGGCTTTCTTAGTGTGTGTACACAGTTCCTGAGGGAAACTAAAGGGATTTCATCAAAACCCGGGGTAGAGTTTAGTTTCAGGGATCCAATGGCATTTTCTACCTTTCCCAGAGTACGTATAGAGAGAGAAAATCTAAACCGGCTCCGCTTTGCGGATGACATAGTATTACTAACAGTTCATTTAAAAAAGAACTGTAAAATGAAACAAACTCAGAAAAATCAGAAAAATTAGATAAATAGAAGTAGAGGTGGTTGAAAAACACGTATATCTAGGACATGAGGTGAATCAACGGAGACAATCAAACCTCAAACTAAAAAGAAGAATAAGCTGCGTTGCTTTCGGAAAACTGACTGAGGGCCATCTACAAATTCGATACTCCAAAAAGTCTTAAAAGAAAATCGTTTAACCAGTTGCCTATGTTAACTTGCGGCCTCGAACCGCTTACCCTTACTAAAACATCAGCCAAAAATTTAAAACTAACACAGAGGAAAATTGAATATTCGATGAGAGAAGAACACGAGTAGATGAAGTTATCGAGCTCATTGCACAACGAGATGATCTAAAATGGTTCTGGAATGGAGATTGAGGGCCGACTGGGAATTCGTGAAAGATCACCTACCAGATGGAACGACGATGTGATTGCTACTGCACAACATAAAAAAACCTGGAAGTACTTCGAAAAGGCCTATGCCCGACAATGGAGGTAAGAAGAGGCTGTGTCATGATGATGATGAATTTGTATTGTTTTCTAATGTAATACCGAATATGCCAACCCTAGGCTTTAGTTTGGGAGTGGGTATCATCGCCATTATAAAAATTAATTCAAATCTTGAATAAAAATGCAAAAACTTGCAACAAACCGTCTATAAATCAAACGCATATTATAAAAATACAATACATAATTAATATCTCTGATATGGATGTGTGGACAGCGGCATGCATGATTGCCATTACATTCCATCGCGATTCTTTACGTGGGGTACCACGAGGAATCCGTAATTTGAATACTAAATTCGTTTTTAATTTATTTTAATATTTGGAAGCACCGGTTATGATTATAAGACGCAATAAATAGTTTATCTGTATTTTACCAATAAAAAAAGGAACCATATTGTTTGTGACTACCAAAACTTTTTTCTCAGTTTTTGTCTGTTACACATATAAATACGATCCACTTTGAGAAAATCTGATTTTGATGTAGAGAATGGGCAGAAAATATGAAAATGTAATTTTCAAAATTAAAAATGTTTGAATTAAACTTTTTTGTGGCATCAACATAAAGGTGATGAGAACGAGAAATCGAAAAGCTAAATAAAGATGTAGGGAAAATTTTAGAGACGGTATCTTAATAAAAATTAGGGGGTCATAATGTATTTCCTAAATAATAAAAAACTAGGTTTCCTCTCCCCCTCTCCGAGTAACCGATCTCTATGATGGGGACTAAATAGGATTTTTGGTTTTATTGAGTTTACTGTAGTGTATGATTTTTTCCTCGAAACCAGGTCTTGCGAAAAAAATTAAAATGAAATCCTGCGTTTAAAGAAATGTTTAAAACAGCAAAATTATAAGCGTCTAAAATGTTCTGATGAAAAACAAACAATTTTTACCTTTTTGCAGCTAGGAGATAGTTGAAAATATTACAATAAGAATTTTTTCACAAGTTAAAATTACTTCTACAAGCCTTTGCTTAAGCGGCTCTTTTTTACTTACTTATTTAAAGAAATCGAATTTAAGGTTATAAGAATTGAGACTGAAGATGGAGCAAGTCGAATATATTGCTTTGGTGCAATACCGAAGGTAAGGGTTAAAACGCTCTGGTTTTGAGAGTTGTCTGCTAATAGTGGATTAGAATGAAGTTTAGTATTGGTTCGAAAAAGTAAGAACGAAAAGAAGAGGTGAAGGCAGAAGAAGAACTGTTCAGATCAGCTGCCGACAGTTAGAGTTGCAACCTCCGTCAGGACAAGGCAACGTAAGAAAGGAGAATACGTCGTAGATAATTTTTGCGATTTTATTAACAAAACACTTATATAAATGCAAATTAGTTTTATTTTTGTTCACTCGGTATTTTAAGTAAACACGAAATATTAATTATCTTTTAAATACAATCGGGCGATTCCTAGAATTTTGACGAGATAATAATATACTCGTATGTGACCATAATTATTATAAAACTTGAATTTACCTTCACAAATTTTAAAAATATTTATTTTGTTGGGTATTTTGTTAATATTGACTTTTCTACACTGGCTGATTTGCTCAAAAATAAATAACCACTAATAAATGGCTAATAGCGCTTTACAATCAGTACAATTTGGGGACACTATTAGATATCTTAAACCAAACAAATATATCGATATTTTCAAAAAACCATATTAGGACTTGACATCAGTTTCCAATATAAAACTTCTATATTTTTAAAATTAAAGAAATCTTATTTTTTGGTGCTCATTGCGGTTTGCATATTTCCAATATTTATTTATTTACGCAAAGTAAAAATATATTCTTAAAGGATATTTCCCATTTAAGGTAATGAAAAATTAAGTACAACTGAATTATCTTTACATGTATAGTATATGAACCAGTCCGGTCGATTTCTAAAAAATGAATCACACCGACGATTTTACAACTTTTTTTGTGGTCTATGGGTATGCAATATTATTCTGCAATAAAAGATTTTTAATTTGATATTTAAAGAGTTATATTGATGTAGGGTACTTATCGCTCGAGTGCTAATTCAAATTAAAAATATTTCAAAAACTGGTAACATAAAAATAAAAATTGGTTCGACCTTAAATTGCAGTCACAAAATAATAATAATATTAAATAAATTGCAATCACCAAAACAAAATACATACATAATAGGCAAATAGTATAATGCAAACAAATTGTAGTAGGTTTCGTTGACCTGAACAAATGAGAGGATAACTAATTAAGATTTACAACATAAATCTAAAAAATATTCTGGCAATAAATCACCAGATCCACTTAATAATATTAGGATTTAGTCCGACTTCAATTACCACGATAGTTAAAACTTCAAGTTCGCCAGTGATTGAACAGTTATTGCTTTTATGTATTTATAATTATATAAACTGTATATTCTTTTAACACTTTTACCATTGGTAACTAGTATAACGATTTAATCTGTTGGTATGTTGTTGAGATTTGAGAATTTAGTTAAGTTAAATTAATTAAAACTGCTGAAAAACTTTAACAAACCTGTGTTATTATGGTTATTTTTCAATTTCCGTTTATACAGGGCATCTAACAAATCATGTGCAAATTATTCCGATTCTGCTTCGTTTCGCAGCTCCGGGTTGTTAAAATTTAAAAAAATTAAGCGTTATTGGTAGTACTGTGGAGATTTAAATAATGCATTTTGGGTAATAATAAGAAACTTGCAAACGGCGACACTAACTAACGTATTAATCAATCATGAAACATACAGGGTGTTCGGAAAATGTGTTACGGTAAAATAAAGGTAGATGCGATGATTTTTTTATTTATTTTCACTTGTAATACCATTAAATAAATTATGTTCGGAAATTTGTTCATAGTCATGAATATTTTGAAAATTATTCCGAGTCGAACACGAGGAATGATTCTCTTAAAATATTCGTAAGAGAGAAAAAATTCCCGGATAATAATTTGGACATAAACTCTACTAAACTTGGATGAAAAGTAGCTTTTTTATTTGGTATTTTATTATCTTTAACTAGGCATATTGCTTTTTGGAATTGGAATATCTGTCAAATCAAAAAAAGTCTGCGAAAAATAACATATGGGGTTTAGGTAAAGTGCCCCCTGATGGCACAATCGAGCAATATAGCAGACAAATGTAAATCACCAAGCTAAGAACTTGTGCCAAATATTTGTTTGACTATAGTCTGTTGTCTAATGCGAGACATTAATAAATCATTATTGAACTATAAAACCAAGTGATCTTCGCCGTATTCCATAGGTGTAGTCCAATTATTAATATTTAATTATGTTTATTGTCAGGGGTCCCGAGATCGGGTAGGTATAGGCACAGGTAGTTTACCTACCTGTGCCTCACTGTTTCAAAAATGTTAAATGTTTAGTTACTTTCCGGCAGTTGTTGGAAAACTTCGTTTTTGAGAATGGCTAGTGTTTCTGAATTTGTTGCCGAGAACGGATAAGTAAAACTGCGCTTTCTAAAAATAAGAAAATTATTATTCTCAATGTGTTCAACGCTCTTCGCCACCAACTCACATTGGTAGCAAAAATGGATTTGTCGATGGCGGCTTACTAGCGTTTAAATGAAGACGGACTGGAAACTATCATGAAGACATGAACGCTGATGTCTTTGAAGAATACTTTCAGAAAATGCTAGATCTTATTCCTCCTGGGTCTATTATAGTCATGGATAATGCCAGGCTACCACTTAAGAAAATCCGAAAAAATACTAACGTCTTCTTGGAAAAAAAAATTACATCATTCATTGGCTTACTATTAATAAGAAGCCATTTCATAAAGATATGCTGAAAAGGGAGCTACTGGAGATTGTAAAGTTGAATAAACCTCTTTGTACGAAATTTTTTATCGACGAAATCGCTTCAAAACGAAATATAATGGTACTTCGCCTTCTGCCATATCACTGTGAATTAAACCTCTTAGAATTGGTGTGGGCGCAAGTAAAAGGGTTAGTAGCAAGACATAACACCAATTTTAAAATGAAAGACGTTGGAAACCTCTTGCAAGGGGGAATAGACAGTGGATTGTGAAAAATGGAGTAAGTGCGTCGAACATGTGATTGAAATAGAAGAAAGAATGTGGGAAGCTGATAACATGCTAGAAAACACTGTAGAGCCCCTTATAATTTCTCTGGACCCCAACGACGATAGTTCATCGGACTACTCGGAACATGATGACTAAAATTTTAAAATCAAGTTGTTGTATTGTACATAGTAGATTTTTTTTTATAAATATTAATATTTATTCCAATTTATCTATTTTCATATTACTCTTACTTCCGCATAAGTTTTTATCTTCTTAATATTAGAATAATTAATATCTCAATTATCTGCCTCTCTTTATCTCTATAATTATAATCAAGTATAATTATTATTATACTTTTTATTCTAAAAATCTACCTGAAGTAACGCTGCTGTCACCTTCCCTTCATTCGCCAAACTCGTATTTCTTTTGTATGCAAATTTAGGACCGATTCGGGGTGTGTAGGTCATAAATATATGAAATACGGAAGTTTTAAAAACTATCATTGCAATTTACCTGAAATTTACAATGCAACATTTAAGTTGTCCACCCTGCTTAATGGGTCCTGCCATTGCAAATATACATTTTATTACTCTCTCGTATTAAGCAACAGAGTATAGTTAAAAAATAATGTCAAAACCTCGTATCTCAAGTTTTGCTGTTTTTGTGTTTGTTGTCAGCATTAGAAAAACTGCAAGATTTCTGATATTGAAGAAACGAAATTTAAATTCTGAAACCTTGTATCTCACATCTTGTAAACGAAATCTCGTAAGTCCTATAACAAAATGTACTTTTAATTTCAAAAACCCGTAGCCCGTCATCTTAACAAAGAAAAAGAAGAAGTAATTAATAATACGCATATACAATCCAAAAAATATACATTGGAAGTTGTATTTTAAGTATAGAATGTTCTTTGTGAGTTCTAAAAATGTATTTATTTTAACTCCTGAGCGACAAAAATTAAAGCTTTATAGTAAAGTTTCTTTTCTGGTTTCTCAAAATATGCTAATTTTGAAATAAGAGGTTTTGACTTCTGAGCATCGGTAATCGGTATGTCAAAAATAAGGAAAGCAGAATTGAACTTTGACAGGCTGTAAATAGGATTGAGATTTCGACTTCGTTTACTATCTTTATTTAATCACGTAGATTCTTCCCTTCAAGGATCGTAACGCATTTCCCGACTGGAATTCCAGTTACGTTCTTAAATTTTGTTTAAAGGAAAATTCTTACGTCACATTAATATCTTAATGTAAACTTGTTTCAATTTAAATTAAAAAGTGATTTTTGGTACTTTTTCGTTTTTGCTGCCATTTTCGAAATAAAATGGATTTACAAAAATCGTCATAGACGTCACGAAAAAGTACAAAAAAAACATTTTTTAATTTAAAATTAACCAGGTTTAACCTTGTAACGTTGTTACTTTTAGGTTGTTCTGGTTATGTTTTATTTTGTGGTTATGTTCTCTCAAATATGGTTTATTCTTACTATCTTTATTTAATCACGTAGATTCTTCCCTTCAAGGATCGTAACGCATTTCCCGACTGGAATTCCAGTTACGTTCTTAAATTTTGTTTAAAGGAAAATTCTTACGTCACATTAATATCTTAATGTAAACTTGTTTCAATTTAAATTAAAAAGTGATTTTTGGTACTTTTTCGTTTTTGCTGCCATTTTCGAAATAAAATGGATTTACAAAAATCGTCATAGACGTCACGAAAAAGTACAAAAAAAACATTTTTTAATTTAAAATTAACCAGGTTTAACCTTGTAACGTTGTTACTTTTAGGTTGTTCTGGTTATGTTTTATTTTGTGGTTATGTTCTCTCAAATATGGTTTATTCTCTGTGACCTTTTCTGTGGTTCGGTCAAACTAAATTTTGACGACTACCTTGGCCCTGGTGGGAAAATTTGGGAAATCTTTCCCCATCTCTGTGCTTTCCACACCAGATCTTTATATATTACCAGAATTATCCCTCTCTGTACTACACGTTAGTCCCCTTTACGTTGCCATTCCAATAACTACTTTTCCGGACCTTTGGATTTTCGACCTATGTAGTGAGGCATTTGTGAAGGCTTGTTTACCCACGTTTCTGAGCAGCATCAAGGACCAGCCGCCTTCAGGGGGACCGTGCGATAAGTACCTTAATTTTTAACTGCAAATTTCTAATTACTAAATTAATTAATTAAATAAAGTTGGTGAAATCGAAATAACCTAGTATTGGACAAATATGACAAGATGGAAGTGTCACGCGTCAAATATTTGCTTGACTCCAACTATATCTATTAACCAAATTTCACATACACCTAAAATATAGAAATAAATGTTATTTGCGCACCATGCATCCGCAAAAAATCATTCGGCATCTAAAAACCCGATAAATACTGCACTAGATATTGCAACTCTTTTCAAAAGACGACAGTGATGCCATATCGATATTTAGGTCCCATTTATTAAAGACCTGACCAAAAATTGTTTTTGAAATTTGCGAACCTCTTATGGCTTTTAGATTTATAGATTAGAAAAAAGTAGTAATAACCTTTTTTGTGTAAATTTTAATGCTCTACAACATTTGGGAAAAACTTTTTTTCATATTATTTTTCATTTAAAAGTTATAACCCAAAAATATATTTTCAACCCCAATTGAAGGGTTTTTTTAGCTCTCGTGCAAGGACTGGACACAAAATAACACTGAAGTGTCTTTTCAAACATTAAAATGTACCTTCAATCGAAAAAGCAGCTTTCTAACTAAAATTCCTTTTTAAGCGTTCCGTTTATTGGACTATTAAAAGAACCACGCCGGTTTACAATATCCACGAGTTTAAGCTAGCCAAGGGATGGTGACTCATTTTATATTAAAATAACAACATTTATATTTTGTTACCACCTAATAAGGTCATAACCTGTACTTTAGGAAATTAAAAAGCCAGTGGCGTTTCTTTCTGTAAGTTCGGTCCTGTGTATTAGGGCTATCCAACATAAGTCCCGCGGGCCCCAGGCGACCTGTTACGACATTCTTGACGGCTCGTGGAGCGGGCCAAAAAAATATGCATAAAAAACGAAAATAACACTCGCGAATCATTCCTACACCAACGATGAAATAAAATAACACATACATAGGGTATGTAACGCCACTGGCGATGGATAGAAGGCCGAACGAAGTTACTGAAACATTGGAGATCTCAATTCTCGCTGGACCGCTCTCAAACCTTCGTGTAGACCACATTAATGAATTCAATGGATTGAACGACACAATTCAAAAATGTAAATATTTTTCAATCTGCCTGGACGAAAGCACTGACATATCCGACATCAGCCAACTTGTAATCTTTGTTCAAACTATTTAAGAGGACTTCAGTGCTTGATCTTATTCCTCTCTATGGTACAACGCAACGAAGGGTACGAATATTATTGGAGCTGTAAATAAGGTGGTATCAGACTATGGGAGATTCGATTAATGTTCCTGCGCGAGTTATGGTAGGAACTGATATTGGATTTGTAGGACTCTTAAAACAAAACAATATCAACTATCCTTACGTCAAATGAATGTCATGAAATTGGTTGTTAAAATAACTAATATTATAAGAGGGGACACTCGTGCTTTGGCTCACAAAAAAGCTTCGTGGTTTCTTGGTCGAAGTAGATGCTACATATAGGGGGGGGGGGGGGGACTTGTTACTTCACACCAACATTCGTTGGTTAAGCGCCGGAAACTGTCTGCAACGTTTCTTCGCTCTACGCAAGGAGATTCAATTTGATTTTCCATTCCGACACTACAGAACTGGAAAATCAAATTGTGGATGCAAAATTTCTGTTAGCCTTTTAACATACTTGACATCTCACCTTAACGAATAAAATTTGAAGCTACAAGGAAAGCAGCAGGATACTGCAAATTTATATGGTCATATAAGAGGATTTAGAAATAAAATTAAGCTTTTTAAGTGTTCACTAGAGAAACATCATTTTTTATTTTTTCCAAGCTGTAAAGAGCACTTTGAAGAAATGAAGGATTTTGACAAATTTTCATATTATACTCATATAAAATACATTGACATAATTGCAGAAGAATTCGAAATCGAAGGATTAATTTCAGTTATTACTCAGTGACTTGCTATTTCTGTTAAGAACGTAAGCAAAGCGAACGTTCAACTGGAATTGTGTGATTTGCAGTCAGAACCTTTTTAATAGGAAAGAACCGAAATATGATTGGATTTTTTAAAGTTACTCCCAGGATAGCATTACCTAACTTTCGAACCTTAGGCCTTATAATGGGCTCAATACTGAAAAGCACGTATCTTTGCCAAAGCAACTTTTCCAACATGAAATTTATAAAGTGAAAATATTGGTATTCTCTGTCGGATAAGTCACTTACTCAGTTGCCTCCTTTGTCAACAACAAATATTAATATTAATATTGATACACTGCTTAGTGAACACCAACATCCCCAAACTTCCAACTAATTTTTTTTGTATATTTGTTATTTTTTAAATAAATAAAAATAATTTTACAAACAAGCAAGTTTTTTTGTACCTACTACAAACCACTGATAAGGTTGCATACGAAGTATTTTATAATGCGCTCACAACCGCAATTTTATTTACAGCCCCGATTCATATTAATAAATACCCAAATTTAATTTATATCTTCATTTTGTGAATAACAGTCTATTTTTTAAAATGTTAGCAACCTCTAGCTGCGAAACAAAGCGGAATTGGATCAATGTTGATATAAAAAAATCTGACTTTGATGTAAGTAATCTGCCACCGACTATTGGCTAATGTTCTTTTTTAAATAATTAACATTAGCACTATAAGAATAGTGTCATGGGCGCTGTGCGTTGGAGGAATTAAATTTAGACGGAGCGCGGCTATTGGAGATCAGTGGCGTAGCCAGGTGGAAAGGGTGGTTCTTTGCTTTCGCATAAAAATAAACGAGAAAGAAACTTTTGCATTTACAATTAAAATTACACCTCCGAGACTGATGGGTCACGTAATGGATTATTTTCAATTCGAATTTTGTACTAAGTTAATGAATTTTGCTTTTATTAATTTAAGGTCAACTGGTACAACTTACACTTGGGCAACTAAAAATCCTCACTGGATGAGAATTATACCGAATCAACATCCATTGTGTGACCGTCACCTAAATGGGAACATTTACAATATTCTTTTATGGAACGATTTGCCACAATTTCTCGATGTTAATGCAAATCAGCAAGAACTATGGTTTCAGCAAGATGGTACCGCACTACACAATGTGCGACCAGCTCAAGATACCCTAAATAAAATGTTTGGAAACAGATGGATTGGTCGTGGTGGTCCTGTGAACTGGCCTGCAATGTCACCGGATTTAATCCCATTGGATTTTTTTCCTTAAATGTTAAATCGCGTGCGCTACTCATGTCAAAAAAGAATTTTGTTTATTCAACTAAGCAACCAGTACAGTAAATGTAACAGTAGCAACTTTGTGCTTACTTAAGCAGTTGTTGACAGAAAATCGATTTATCGAAGAAAATAAACACTTTTCCATTTGAAATTTGAAATTTGTCTAGATAAAATATGGAAAGGAGGTAAATGTCAAAAATAATTTAAAATTTGTCCCCCAACCTCCCTATTGGCGTCCTAAGATTTTAATAAAATAATTCCAGCCGTTTTTAGGATTTTGCATTGTAACACCTTAAACTCCTCACCCTGTATATTTTTCCCTAAACAATTTATATCAGTCTTATAAAGAGTAAAACTTAAAAAACCGTAATTTCTCTCTCTTAAATTGGATTTTATTAACTAATAAAAAATGTATTTCATATAGTTTGGACACGTTTGGATCTAGATTCTATACCTACTCATCAAATGATAACCCTGAACGACCTTCCAAACTAAAAGATTATCATTACAATTTGCACCAAAATTCGAACGTGACTGAATTCCGCACGGTTGCGTCAAGTCGACGACCATACAGGGTGTCAAAACGATTCGGTATGCGAGGCGCAGGAAACACATTAGCACTGAACATCTTAATATGGCGGCAATTTCCGCCCAATCTACTGAGTGTTACCAAACGGTGGCATTAATTATTAATAAAGTATAAGATTGTATTGCAGGTATGTCACTAGTGGAGTATCGGGTAAAATGTAACCTTAATAGCCGCTACGACCCCATATTATGTATACAGGGTGCCCAGTTTTCGTGTGATTTCATATACCAGCTCCATTATGATAAAAGATAGAAAGATGGGTTTTCCGGCTTACTGTTCTATTATTTTATGAAATTGAAAAAAACTTTCATTGCTGCAAACGAAATTTTCTTAGCCCTCTCAGTTTCTGACATACAAGGCGATTTTGAAAATTTGTCATTTTTGACGCTCCCCTGTATCTGGATTATTTGATAACTTGTCGATAGGGTACAAATGGATTATGACAGAGTTTTTTATGTAGAATTTAGTGGCGAAGTTAGTTTCTTTCTAAAAAGTTTTGTTTTTGAGTTATGACCAAAACTTGTATTTTTTAAATGGGACATCCTATATATTATTTCTTTGCCATGTCTCTCTGTCTAAGAGCTTTTCAAAAATATATAGTCCATATTTATTTCTTTTAAAAAGGGATAATTTTAACATATTTTGTAAAACTAATCATTTTTCGTATAAAAGGCTATACAAGGTCAATCACGAATAACCATGACAGAAAACCAAATTCTGTAAATGCGCCATTACGGATTGTTGTAAACTATTACTGGTATTTGTTTGATTTTGTAAACGCGGTTTTATGCGGAAAATTTTGTATAAACATGTGGCTCAATATGCTTGATTTTCAATGTACAGGGTGTCCCATTTTCGACACTTTTATAGGGTATCTCCGTAACTGTTAGTGCTATCAAAAAAGTAATATAGGTGCCATGCGCTCTTCTTGGGTCAAACTTAAAATGGTAAAATCCAAATTTGAAAATTTTCGCTCGCTTAAGAGATACACGGGAAAATCAAAAAATTGACAATTTCAAAATTACCCTATATTTTCTTAGTTAAAAGAGATACAGAAAAATGTTTTATTCAAAAAGTTTCTTTATAATGATTGTTGAATAATCTCCTGTTTTGAGAATAACTATACGGGGTCAGGTAAAAAAGTTATCGGATCTAACCTCATTTTTTTAAATGGAACACCCTGTATATTTTAATCTAAAAATATATTATTTTTAATTCTCTTGTCAAACATATAGACACCATGGATGATATTGGTTTCCTAGGCGATTTATTTAAACTTTATTACTTTGAAACGAAATAAAAAATTCAGATTAATTAAATAATTACATGTTCGAAAGCTCCGTTGTTTTCAATGCACTCTTGACATCTCTTTGGAACGGATTTAAGGGCATTCATGATGTGTAATCGTTTTATTTCTGCAAAGGCCTTATGAATTTATTTGATCAAGTTGTTCTCGGGTTAAAATTACTTCTTTATAAATTTTATTTTCCAACACTCCCCAAAGAAAAAATCTGGAGGTGTTAGATCCGGAGATCGTGGTGGCCACCTTATAGGCCCATGTGTTCCTATCCAACGGTTTCTAAACTGAGTATTTAAATACTCTCTTATTCGAAGAGCGTTATCGGTAGGGGCGCCATCTTGTTGAAAGTTAATCTCCATTACTTCATTTAAAGGAACATCATCAAGGATATCGAAAAGGTTTGAGTGGAGTATGTCCAGATATCTATCTGTATTTAAATTTTCTTCAAAAAAGCGATACACCAGTTTGTTTTGAAACAAGAAACAACTTATATTTATCCAAAATCGACCTTGTTGGCGAACAGGTCGTACCATGTGGGGATTTGTGGAGTTCCAATGTATTTCATTTTGTCGGTTATGAATACCGCAACGTGTAATTCGACATTCATCTGACCAAATTATTTTTTGGTGAAAAGAACGATCCTCGTTAGATTTATTTAAAATTCAGTGACAAAATTCCAATCGTCTCACATCATCACCAGGAAGCAAATATTGGGTAATTTTAACAACATAGGAAAAATATTTATTGGACGTCAAAATTCTTTGCGCCTTAGATTTTGTAATTCCAATTTCAGTTTCTACGTTTCTGACAGACGTAGATTCTTGTTCCTAAAATTGCACAGTGATTTTAGAGAATAAAATTAGGATGTGTGCTTAAGACCACAAGACAGAAGTGAAAACGTCACCAAGACGAGATTCTCTATTAACCTTTCACAATCTAACATCCGTAAATCTTAAATTCAAGACGATAAAATATTCAATACATAAAAAGCAAATACACTATGCATTTGGTCATAGTTTCGTATCTTGCTTTTTCCCCCGAATGCATCATGAGCGTTGCGTAACCGAATCTGACGGCTCAGTCTTATTCAATACCCACTAAAGGTGCTAAACGCGCCTAAAGAAGTTTTCACTTCAATAAAAGTTGAGCTACTACTATTCAAAGCTATCACAGGATATATTACCTGATTATTGTCCTCGACAAATCCTAACCCGCTTATTTCCTCATTTTCCTTGTTTTATTTATTATAAGTTTTTGATCTCGGCATCGTAAAAGAGCCGTATGTTTTTAAATTAAAATTAAATTTTTAAAAAGAGCACATGACACCTATATTACTTTTTTGATAGCACTAACAATTACGGAGATACCTTACAAAAGTGTCGAAAATGGGACACCCTGTACAGCGTGTTAAAATTGAACTGTAAAGATGGTTTTCTTTGAATATTTTCGAAACGTTTTCAAATACGTAAATACAATGCCCACGAATTAAATTTTTCATGCCCAAAAAGATCAAATTAGATTAGAACCACTGACGAAAGATTATCACAGGCTTGTTAGAATGGGGCGCTGCGGGGTAAATATTGTCATATTACTTTGCGTTACTATACAGAAGGTTGCTTAATCTTAAGCACGTATTTTAATGGGTCAATTAAAAAAAAAAAGTCCATGTAAACATAGGTCCGCAACCGTTTTATTTTTTAAATACGGTGTGTTGAAAATTTGGAAAAAAAATCGGTTTTTCCTTTTTGAGACCGCTTTATATATTATTGTTAAATTACGTTTCATTACACCAAACTCTACTACAGTTTATTAATTAGTATTAATTTGTCGCTATTACAGGGTTACGACAGAATTATGAATTATGATGAGCGCAGGTGATGGAAGAATTGTTGCGATAATTAAAAGGCTTGAGGACGCGACGATATGGTAGACTTTCACCTTAAGACAAAGAAAAACCACGATTTAATTGCTATAATACAATACTATATAATTGTAATTAACTGTCTGGAAGTAATGCATAAAATTATTGTTTTAATATAAAAATAGGGGGATAATTAAGTATGTACAGGGTTATTTGTTATATTTGCCCCCACCTACAGGGCCTAATATAAGTGGCAGAAAAAGTTTTCTTTTTTTAAATGGAACACTCTATATACAGGGTGTTATGGAAATGACTTATTATTTTTTAACCCGTAAATATATAGGTCGAGACGAATTGGGGAAAAATTGCTATAAATGGCGCTCGAAGCTAGAAATTCGAGAAAAATGCCTTCAAAAATTTAGGTCCAAAACACCTACGCGCCAATGACCCAAACAGCTGATTTGGGTAATTGTTTACTTTAGTGCAAATGTTGAATTTTTCGCTAAAATTTCGTATATAGGCTAATTAAGGGTAGCTGATCACAATTTTCCTTTTGCGTTTAGGCGGCAAATGCACTGGTTTTGAGAAAAAAAATGTTAAAGTTTTTCTAACTCACCGGTATGTTATTTTGCATGTAATCCTAAAATGTTGCTATTTCCATTAAAATATTACTTGTCGGAGTCATAGTATACACTTCCGAGTTGAAATAAACGAAATATGCCACAAGGAAACTCTGAAAAACGGGATAACTTGTAAGCGAACAGAAAACTCTACGTTATCTGGAAAAAGACGGGAGACAGCTCACTGACAGCTGGCCAAAAAAGCAGAAGCAAACTGCACCCATGTTGTCAGATTGTTAGTGTATTATAAATTGCCTATACTTTTCAATTCATTTTTATTAATTGAATGAATCCTATTGGCTCGAGCTAGCATATCATTCTCCTGGATGGAAGCCATTAATAATTACAAGAAAAAGAAGAACAATCTGGCAACGTGAGTGCAATGAATCTGAAAAGAGACACTTCTACTTTGTCGGCGTATTAACAACGAATTTAATTAAATTTGTGCCTTTTCCATTGTTTTTTTGCTAAAATGTTGTTCTTATTTTATGAACAGATAGTTTGGTGAAAGTTTTATCACATATTTTGAAGGGAAAACCATAAAATCTAGGAAATTGAAAGGAAAGTGAAACGCGACACCCAAAGATATCGAAATAAACAAAAATACCCTAACCTGTAAGTGAAAAACTTTAACATTTTTTTTCTCAAAACCAGTGCATTTGCCGTAAAAACGCAAAAGGAAAATTATGATCAGCTACCCTCAATTAGTCTATATACGAAATTTTAGCACAAAATTCAACATTAATTGCACTAAACTCAACAATTACCATTCCAGCAGTTTGTCTTGTCAAAAACACATGTGTTCAGGGGCATTGAACTATCATGGAAGGCGCACATAGTCCGGTTTTAAGGTATTTTACAAAATTCAAAATACTTCCGATTTTAGAAAAAAAAACTATCAAGTGTAACTCTAGATCACCTCAGGAGTGGCCCCTTAAAATATAATAAGTCATTTCCATAACACCCTGTATTTTCCACCAGGATGAAAGATCTCTTTCTCCCAATTTCAAAAATATATATAACATGTCAACATTTAGTTCAGCCATTTTTGAAATATTTGGGTTTACAATTTTATAAAATATAGATTGAAATTTATATTTTATAATTTATGGTATAAAGTAATGACTATATGTTTTCTATAGGTAGGTATATCCACCACGATGTCTGACACATTTTCTAATATTTTCTCTCATTTTGTGATGGATTGCGTTCGAAATAAAATCTGGGTGATCTGTATTGAGCATGAATGTTCCATTGCCTCAACACTTTTGAGGTTTGTTATGATAAATTCGGTTTTTTAGAAATCCCAACAGAAAAATATCTAACGGACTCAGGGCAGGGCTATTAGTCGGCCATTTCGTACTGAATGTGCTAATTTGAACTAAAGCGACAGGTATATCACATTGAAGTATGCAGAACGCCTCGACAACTCGATTATCATCAATTCAATTTATCATACTTGATCATAAATGATAAAAGATAATACGGGAACAATTATGCAACTTTTAAATTAATTTTTTTTTCTGTTACTTATATTAAACGATCAAAGTTAACTTGATTTTATTTTATCAATTTTTCGGCATGCAATAAAGTGGCTTTTATTTTTTTTTCTCGAAAACGAAGCGAGATACGAAAAAATATCAAGAGATAAAAAAAAGTTGTATGTTTAGCTGATTAACCCGAAAACAATATTAAATTTTTAAACAAGTCAGTGGTGTACATTTTTTTTGTCAATATTATTCGTGAGACGCCACTGGAATTCATAATTATCATCTAGTCAGTGCTAACATAGCGTCTTATCACAATGAGCAACACTGCCAAATTTCACCAAAATCGGCAAAAGGATCTTTTAGATAATAATAAAAAACCGATTATTTTTTAAATCTTGTGACACTCTGTATCTTGAAAACCAGAATTTTTGGGGCACATGTTAATATGAACTTTTCTACTTGCATTTGGTTCAGGATTGCTCCCTTGGAATTACGGCCTATCATTAAGTAACACCCTGTATTTACGTTTATTGGATTGCTTCAGTGTGTATTTTATATTTGCACTTATGTATTGTTTTTTTACATATATATTTTATTTTTTAATTATTGATGACAATATCCTATATTTAGTGTTGTAAATCTCAAAGGAAATAAATTTAAAATAAATAAATAATAGAATTTTGGGTCCAATATTTTATAACGGGTCACTAAACGGACGCCGATATCATAAGTTTCTTCAAAACGAAATTGAAAGCTTTTTAGATGAATTACCCACAAGAATATCGGAATTTAACTTGGCAACAAGATAAGGCTCCTTCGCATGCGGGTGATGTAGTTGAATTTTTAAACCAACGCCATAATTAATGAATTTGACGTAATGGAACCATTTCTTGGCCATCCAATAGCCCTGACCTCTCCCTTTTAGACATATTCCTTTGGGGCCATCTAAAGGACATGGTATACCAACAAAAAAAACCAAAATATTAAAGAGATAATGGAAAAAATTGTTACTGGAATAAATCGACTTAACCAAGAAAATGAAATTATAACAGCAAGCCTAGAAAGGCTACAAAGCGGATTCCGATTTTGCTTCAAGAACAACGGGGGTCATATTGAACACCTAAATCATTGGTTAGTTTTGTTTTATTAGTTTATTATTATTATTATTATTAGTATTTGTGAATTTCGTTTGTTTTAATTCTAATTATTTTTGGTGAGATTTTTGAATTGTACTGATAAAAATACATCGATTGGCTTTTTGGGTTTTTCCAAAAATACAGGGAAAGTCAAAAATAAGCCCCTGTTTAGTCCTCGTTGTACCGGGTGATCTGTTATATTTTGACCACCCACCTATCTCATTTATTTGAAAAAATATCAAAAAACTTTAAGAACTAAAGTTGTAGGGCCTTTCATAAATTTTTAGGAAATAATATAAGAAGAAACAAATAAACATCAAAAATGGCATATATTTTACAATTTAATATTTTCTTAAATGGAACACCCTAGATATTATACGCCCTTTTGGTGGGAAATTTTATTCTGATTTCAAATATATATGATTTATATAGTCTATCTTAACGGGTTGTGTTAATAATTACAATTTTAATAAATAACATTAGTAGACGTGGACAAAATAATAATAATGGCGTATTGAATGTGCGGCAATTGTTATTACGTCTTTGTGTGTCTACTAGATATAAGTTGGCTACAGGTAAACTATTCTTGTTAAAAATAGTAAGTAGATACTACAAAAATATAGAAAAAAAAATAATGAAATTTAATATGAATATCAACAAAAGACAAAAACCGACAAACTTTACCTATATCCCCATTAGAAAAACACATTTTTGCAGATACTACTAGTGGATGAAACCCATATTTAAAATTTTTTTGTGTAAAACAATGTATTACCTAATAAAAGTAACAAAATAACAATCCATTTTAATATAATAAATGGTCGACATGACACCCGTTTGCATCAATACATTTTTGATAACCCGTTTTTAATTTATTAATTGCCGCAGTTATCCAATCGGGATGGTTAGTATTAATATTATTTATTTCGTTGATCACTCGTGCTTGAATTTCTAATATATTATCGCTGTTTTTAAAATATATTTTATTTTTTAAAGCTCCCAAAAAAACGTGTGAAGTGGTGTTAAATCGGGACTGTTAGGCGGTCAGGATATAACACCATATCTCCTAATCCAAACTTCGAAATTGGCATTCAACCGTTCAGTAACCTGGGCAACGTTATGCGGAGGTGCGCCATCCTGTTGCCAAATTATGGAGCTAGCCACGTTTAAAAGTAACTCATCTACACGATTTTCTACAGCATTTAAAAGTTCCATATATATCTTGCTTCTGTCAGATTGCTCTCAAGAAATATTGGACCAATAATCTTGTCACCTAATATACCGCATCATACATGTAAGGAACGCCTTCCAGATCTTTTTGTTTCCAGGATTTTGTGTGGATTAACATCAGCCCAAAAATGCAAATTTTTTCTATTGGGTGATCCCGAGGTGCAAAAAGTGGATTTATGAGTCCATAAAATGTTTAAAAATAACTCCCCATCCTGTTCTAGTCTGGCTAAAATATCCCTACAAAAATTAAGCCTTCTTTCTTTGTCGCTTTTACTTGATTTTTGGTGTCTATGGAATTTATATGGATGCATGTTATATTTTTTTAAAGTTTTAAAGACTTTCCTATATGAATTGTCTAAATTCGCCATGGCTTCGCGTATATATAGAATTCAGTGGATTTTCTAGAAACATTGACATCTGAGTTACACAATCAACTAGCAACAACTAACTATTTTATGTTACCTTGAAAATAGAGGAGAATTTCCAATTCTTCCTCCTTATTTATAATCACCGTTCTTTTTTTTTTTTCTTTTTAATGATTTTGTGGTGTGCACCAAATTGTATATATTTCTAAAAGTATTTAGACTTGGTATTCTATTTAGATTCTCACCATATAAATTATTATACTCTTGGCACGCCTTGTATTTATTTGTATTATTTTTTAAGTAAATCTCAAAGATTTTAAACTTTTCTTCTTCCGAACACCCCATTTTTGTGAAGAAATGTAAATGATTTGACAGATGCGTAAAATATTAACAATTGCAGCATATTTAATAAGCCATTATAATTTTGTCTACGCCTACTTATGTTATTTATTAAAATTGTAATTATTAACACAACCTTTTAAAATAGACCATACAAACCATATATACAGGGTGTTATGGAAATGACTTATTATATTTTAAGGGGCCACTCCTGGGGTGGCCTAGAGTTACACTTGATAGTTTTTTTTTCTAAAATCGGAAGTATTTTGAATTTTGTAAAATACCTTAAAACCGGACCATCTGTGCCTCTATGAAAGTTCATTACCCCTAAACACGTGTTTTTGACATGACAAATTGGCGGAATTTCTACAGACAGCTGATTACCTTGCGACGTTGCCAAGTATTCGGGAAAATCTTTTTTTTAGGTTTTTTAAAAAAGATTAAATCAAAAACTATACTGCGATTTCAATTAAACAAGCCTTATTCAATAGGTATAGTTTTTACTCACCCCATGAAATTGTATTGCTATCATAATACTTCGCTGAGTAAAAATCGTAGATACCAACAACAAGCCCTATGTCTGGAAATTTACACAGATAAACTATCACATCACAAAACATTCCCATCTCATGTGTATTATTATATAAAGTGGGCTTTAATTAATAACAACGAAATTCATATTTAGTCTTTAATCTTGTAAAACTTTTGTGCAAATGATTATAAACAAATCTACTTCTTTCTTGACGATAACAATACCTTCGCCATGTCTAAAATCACTCTCATAACATAAATTCAGAGGGCGCCACGTATATCAACCACAGAATAACAAGAACAAGCAATATATCTATCATGTATCACATTATTCAACAACTATACACTCCAGCAGCAAAACGCAAACAAATTTTATGCCGTTGCAAGTAAATGAATAATAAGAAATGATATTAAAAACAAATTTATGAAGCCATTGACTTTGAACTGCTCAGTACCCAATCACAGAACAGCAACAAATCACATTTCCCGCCCCCTGGACTATCGTGTTTAAATGTTGTGTGTCCAGTTAAGAGGACTGGATTGGATACCGTAATTATTATTCTTAATTGCAATGGCCACCTGTCTTGACGACAATCAGCCAGCTCACGATACACATAAGTGTATTGTGAGCCAGCTATTATCATTACCAAGAAGAACAGAAGTCACAGAAGAAGAGAAAGAACATAACCGTATCAAACGTGTGTCGCGTTGTTTTCAATCCGGATTTTGTTATAAAGTATTAAGTCTAACTAGTAATTTCTTGTATTAATAACACAGAATTAAAGAGCTAATAACTTGATAATGTCCCGAACAGTTAATGTGTTGTTAAAGTGAATAAATGTCCCGCTAGAATCATTTGAAATGGTAACGGTATAACGTGGATTTCTTGCCGATATGTTTTTTATTTCAAGGTATGTACAAATAAAACTAGAGCAATACGTAGACAATTTTTCGTGTAATAGGGTAGAAACTAAAGCATATTAAAGTTAAGTAGAAAAAATTAAATATTCAAAAAAGGTTATCTGATGAAACTGATGTAGTAAATGTGGCAACACTGCTCAAAACACATGTTTTGGGCTGACGATATCTAAAGACTATCTGACAGTAACTGTCAGATTTTTGTCAACAATTTTTTTTTTGACAAGTAGTACGAATCAGCTGTTTGATCATTGGCGCGTAGGTGTTTTGAGCTAAATTTTTGAAGGCATTTTTCTCGAATTTCTAGCTTCGAGCGCCATTTAACGCAATTTTTCCCCAATTCGGCTCGACCTATAGATTTACGGGTTAAAAAATAATAAGTCATTTCCATAACACCCTGTATATGAAACCAGAATAAAATTTTCCACTAGAAAGGCGTATAATATACAGCGTGTTCCATTTAAGAAAACATTAAATTGTAAAATATTTGCCATTTTTGATATTCATTTGTTTCGTCTTATATCATTTCCTAAAAATTCATGACAGATCCTACAACTTTAGTGCTTAAAGTTTTTTTGATATCTCTTCAAATGAGTGAGTTAGGTGGGTGGTCAAAATATAACAGATCACCCGGTACAATACAAATAGACAAATTTAACTGGCAGTTGAAATTACTTACAACTGAACAAAAAATTATTACGAGATAGGGCTTATATAAAAATAAATAGAAAAAAAATTGAACGTGTGAGGAAGCGTTGTACCTACATATATACGAGACACAGGGTACTGAAACAATAATTAAGATTTTATGGAAGTAGTCCATCTCACAGTGGAGTAATATTTTATTTATGGAATAAAACTCAAAGTCTGCTCCACTTATTTAATAAAATAAATTCATATCATATGCCCATACATGTTTCGAAGGCATAAACCTTCATCCTCAGTGGGTCATTATTAAGATGTAATGGTCTCTTCATATTTTATTACATCTTAATAATGACCCACTGAGGATGAAGGTTTATGCCTTCGAAACATGTATGGGCATATGATATGAATTTATTTTATTAAATTAGTGGAGCAGACTTTGAGTTTTATTCCATAAATAATAATTAAGATATTATTAAACCTTATTAAAAAAAATATGTCATTATAGACAACATGCGCATTAAACCAGTGGAAGCTGGTAAGATATTCGTGTCAGACGTACGGTAATTATCATTTTTGTACGATAATTAAGGGTTAGGTACGATATACGATATCACATAAACTATAATGCCATAATGTAACGATAATTCGATAAGTCAGGCAGGAAGGACGACTAAAGAGCCAAATCTGTCATAAAAAAAATACTTTCATTTAAAATTATAAACAAAAAGTAATACTTATCAAACTAAAAAGTTGAACACAAGAACAACGTTATTACAAGACTTTGTTTGAATTTTTCGATCACACGTCATTGAAAAACATGGTTAATGTCCTAAAAAAACTGTTGTAAAAAATGTGTTTCTTATTCCTGACGATCCAACAATGTTTCCTTAATAATTTTTTACATGATTAACCTTAAAAAAAGCCTTAATATAATTAATAATAATTTTTGCTGGGGATGAAAGTATGCAATCTTTTAATCTTAACCGCACTTTAATAATTTTTGGGTCCCTCTACAACATGTCTGTTTTAGTAGGTACATAAAATCGTGTTAAAATACTGTTTCTTACATTTTAAAATGTGCAAAATTTTCCAAAAAGTCACTATTTTCTAAACTTTCTGCTTAACCGACACCTTAAAACACAAACTTAAATTAAATTGTTGTCAATGTCGGATAAATCATATTTAATTGATTTACATGTGACAAGAATGCGAATCGATCGAAATTTTTCTCACTCGTAAAATTTTATACGAAATCTTAAAAAAATGCCCAACCCTGGTAATAAAAATTGCGTCCATGTCCCAATTACCGTCTTGTTCGCTTTGTATGGTCAAAATTAATTGCCAAATTAATGTTTTTGGTGACTACAGACGATACAGGGTTATAAAGACATTAAGGTGTTTAATTAAGAATTATATGATCGGTTTATTCTCGCCTTCTTTTCGAAAAAAATATAATTCAACATATATGTATATTGTTTATTGTTGTATAGTCAAATGCCGACTAATACCGCGGATACCAATGTCAAGATTATAATTATACCGGGTGCCAACGAAATCACCATACAAAGGTTTTTCGTATATTTTGGAGCACCCCTAGAGCCATAATTTTAAATGCTAGAAAGAACTTTAAATTGGGTAAGTTGAACCGTCAAAATTTGTCATTGGGTAAAACAAATTATGAACATCGTAAATTTGTTTCAAAACATCAAGTTAGGTTTTTTTTTTATTCGAACTCGCTGTATATTACTAAATATTTTGATGGTGCTTAAAATTCATTTTTCGAAAATTTATATTTACATATATACAGTGTGTCCGCTTAAGTTCTGTACATATGGGAAACTTTTTTAATTTTAATTTTACGAAAAAAATTTACTCTTTATAAAAAGTTCTGCTTGCTCTGAAAAAATAATATAAGACTATTCAAACTTGAGATAGTATGTACAGGATGATTAAAAAGTAAAAAAATCAAAATTGACCAACGAGAAAAGTACCCTTAATTTTAATTTTAGAGCAAAATGGAATAAGAAAATGTTGATTGGTATTAAAAATTATATCTGTTTATACTATTAGTAGACTATTATTGAAAATAAATTTGACATTTCAAAAAATATCACTTTCCCTCACTGTACAGGGTTGTTCCTTATATTTTGACAGCGTGTGGCGACTTTATGAAAAGAGATAGAATATAAGTTTAAATGTAAAAGTTGTAAAGCTTCACTTATATCGCAAGAATTTGTTAACTACAAAAACAAATTAAAATCGCAAAGCTGTCAAACACTCACAACTTCCGTTTTTTAAATTGAACACCGTGTATATTATTTTTTAAAATGAAGGAACTTTTTTCTCTGATTTCAAAAATATATAAGTTGTTGATATTTGTATAAGCCGTTTTCGAAATATTTAGGTATGAAATTAATTGATTTAAATATATTTTCACTTTAAATATAAGTCAAAAGCTAGTATGTCAATTATAATTATTTGGGTGACAGTGACACAAACGCGACATAACTTCGTATTGTTGCGTATCTGCCGCGTTTATGTTACCAAAATGGGATATAGCGAAGCTGAAAAATTTGAAATTGTCCGGCTTTTTTATAAAAATAATAATAATGTTGTCGCAGCGCAAGAAGAATATATTCGTTTACATCCTGGAATGCCAGTTCCATGTCGGGGCACGTTATATTATGTTGAAAAATGTTTTAGAGAACGGAAAACTCTTCAAAGAAAAAAACGTATGGTCGCCAGTAATGAAGATGATGAATTACAAATACTGTTGTATTTTCAAGGTAAAATATTATGTGCAAGAGCATAATAACATAATAACAAACTAATATGTTTCCTCTTTAGAAAACCCAAGACAATCGACAGTGAATGCTAGTAAATATTTGGGACAAGATAGGAAAAAGGTTTTAACAATTCTCCATAAATATAATTACCACCCATATAAAATAATGCAGGTGCAGAAACTTACAGAAAATCAAAAAATTCAAAGGGTAGCATATTGCAGACAAATGGTAAATATATATAATGAGGATAATCACTATTTTGAGAAGATTTTATGGAGTGATGAAGCTTCTTTTAGTACTGCAGGAATTTATAATCGCCGAAACACCCATATATGGAGCACTGAAAATCCTCATGGGTATTCAGAAGTTCAGTTTCAAGGACGCAGAACTACAAATGTTTGGTGTGGGATTCTTAAAAATAAAATAATTGGTCCTATTTTCTATGAAGGATCCTTAACAGGCGCGAGATATATTTTTTTCCTAGAAAACAATATTGAAAATCTTTTGGACCATATACCACTAGCAGAATACGGAAATTTAGTATGGCATCAAGACGGGGCTCCACCTCATAACGTAGCTCCAGTTACAAATTATTTAAATAATAAATTTAATTCATGGATTGGAAGATATGGACCAATAAGGTGGCCTGCCAACAGCCCGGACCTTACACCTTTGGATTCGTTTTTATGGGGTTTTATAAAGGAGCAAGTTTATAAAGAGCAGAGTGCTACTTTGAACGATTTAAAAATCAAAATAGAAGACTGCATAAACATTGTCAACAACGAGCATCCTGAATTTATCGTTCACACCGTTGAAAAAATATACGGGGACTATAGAAAATGTATAATTAATATCGGCGCACACATTGAACATTTGTAAAATATTGTTAAAATAAATTGAATCTTATAGCTTTTGACTTAAAAAGAAAAGAGATTTAAATCAATTTCAAACCTAAATATCTCGAAAACGGCTTATACAAATATCAACAACTTATATATTTTTGAAATCAGAGAAAAAAGTTCCTTCATTTTAAAAAATAATATACACGGTGTTCAATTTAAAAAACCGAAGTTGTGAGTGTTTGACAGCTTTGCGATTTTTATTTGTTTTTGTAGTTAACAAATTCTTGCGATATAAGTGAAGCTTTACAACTTTTACATTTAAACTTATATTCTATCTCTTTTCATAAAGTCGCCACACGCTGTCAAAATATAAGGAACAACCCGGTACATTTGCCTAGACATAATATCCTCCCTCCATTTCAATACATTTAGCCGTTCTTGCAGAAAATTCTCTTAAAACATTTCTAATCATGGTAGGAGTTATATTTGTAATTGTCTCTCTAATTACCCTCTCTAAATGGTCAACATTTTGAAATGGCCTTTGTAGGTATACATTCTGTTTTAAGTAGCCCCACGAGAAATAATCGAGGGGGCTCAAGTCCGGAGACCTAGCGGGCCAAAAAAGGTCAGAATATCTATGGATAACTTTTCCATTAAAAAGGGTACATATTTAAGTATTGTCTTACATTTCTCGTACTGGGGCATGGTGCACCATCTTGTTGGTACCATATCCGTAGTCTCTCGGGTATGTGAAGTCCACGAATAAAATTAAACAAATATATATTTAAAAAATGCAAGTAACGTTCACCATTTAAATTTTGTTGAAAAAAAAGGTCCTATTATTCTATTTTTGTAAATTTCGCACTACACATTTGTTTTAAATGAGTACTGATCACGTGTCTGTAAAGTGAAATTTGGATTAATGTCACTCCACCAACAACAATTTTGTGAATTTACAGTCCCGTTCGAAGTAAAGGTTGCTTCGTCGGTAAAAATTATATCTCTTGTCATGAAAGGTTTATCTTCTAACTCTCCTTGTATTAAAAAACAAAATTCTAAGCGTCGCACAAAATCACCTGGCTTCAAGGTATGCATACATTTTGGTTTATACGGCCGAAATTTGTTTTCATTTAATTTTTTTGAAACCGTAGTTTTCCCTACATCATTTGGTAATGTTGTTGACCTTCTTCGCAATGATTTTTTAGAATCTTCTACTACAGATAACATTACTTGGTTCACAGTTTCATTATTTGCAACCCTTGGTCTAAGTTTTTCATTGTAGCTATCGTCCACACTTTCAATGGTTTTGAATTCAGTCATTATGTTCCCCACTGTTGTAAAAGAAATAATTTTATCAGGATATCTGTAGTTAAAAATTTCGGCAGTTTCCCGATACATTTTATAATTTTCACCAACAATTAAAATTATTTCAATTTTATCTTGCATACTCAATTTCAACGGCATATTTATCTAATTAAATATTCAAACTAATGTTTCAGACAAATAACATAGCTGACAGTTAAAATTCAAATTCAGGTGGGAAATGGTGGCAAAATAATGGACATGCCATTAAGAATTAAGATTTAAATTTTTAAGTTTATTTTCAATAATAGTCTACTAAAAGTAGAAACAGATATAATTTTTAATGCCAATAAACTTCTTCTTATTCCATTTTGCTCTAAAATTAAAATTAAGGGTACTTTTCTCGTAGGTCAAATTTGATTTTTTTACTTTTTGATCATCCTGTACAGGGTGTCCCAAATTCGAGGGTGACCATTGGGATCTCGGAAACTATAAGAGATACGAAGAAGTTTAAATTATGGCAAAGTTGCACAATTTGGTCCTCAATCTAATGGCAATTAGAAATTTAGGAAATTCCGAATACTTCCGGAGATATCCGGAAAAAAGCGAAATTCTGAAAATTGATTTTTATTTTTTCCTACGGTTATTTAAAGAGCAATTATGAAATAAATTGCACTTTCTCATTGACACTTTTTCTTCTCTACAAAATGGCATTATCAATTTTTGGGTCTGACGTTTCGATGATTTGGGCCCATCATTAACTTCATTTTTTTAAATACGGACCTGGATATTTTATTTCGGATTTCGAAAGCGCTCGTCATTCTAAAAACAAGTATATATCATACTTGCTATCTCATTGAACGTTTCGACAAAAAAAAACGATTCAGGGAATATAAATTATAAACAATAGCAAACTTAAAAATTAAAATTTTTTATAAAAATACTTAAATATATATTTAACGAAATTAATAAAAGAGTCAAATATTATTCAATTTTTTAATAAATTATCAAAAGAAAAAAAAATTAATCATTTATTTTGTTAAAAAATACAATTTAGTTTGTTTTTTAAATAGTACTAATTTTTTATGTTTTTATACTTATTTGGTATGGTATTACAGATCATAATCCCATTGTATAATAATGATCGTTTAGCGAAATTACTTCTTATATATTATAAAAAAATTATGAAGCAGAAATATAATCAAACAATACAACTTGACAAAACAAACTGTAAATCAAAAATAAAAACAACTACTGATACAACAAGTTTGTCATTATTTAGTTATTGAGCAAATAACAAAACTCAAATAGTATTAAACAACTTAAAAATATTCTCATAATAGATATTCAAATTGCAAGCCCTCAGCTTCAATGCATTTTGCACTAAGCCGTCGTAATTTTAGTATCGAACGTTGAATGGACCTAGCAGGAATTGCTCTAATTTCTCGGATTAAATTTTGCTGCAGTTCATGTATGTCATTTGGTATATCTCGATATAAACGATTTTGTAAATATCCCCACAAAAAATAGTCCAGAGGATTTAAATCTGGACTTCTAGCAGGCCATCGCACAGGTCCCTGGTTTCCAATCCATTTATTTGGAAACAGTATATTTAAATAATTTGTTATTTCCCGTCCATAGTGAGGAGGAGCGCCATCCTGTTGCCACCATAACTGCTGCAGAATATTTAGAGGCTCATCTCCGAGATGCTCGAAAATATTATTTAATATTAGTTCTCTATACCTCTTGGATGTTAAGCTACCCTCGTATATTATAGGACCAATAATTTTATTCCTTCACATGCCGACCCACACACTAAAAGAAGTTCGCCCCTGTGGTCTGACTTCTTGATGTTGCCGGGGATTTTCTATTGACCAATAATGTTCATTATGCCGATTAAATAAGCCGTTTGTTGAAAAATTGCACTCGTCGGTCCAGATTACTTTAGACAAAAAATTGTTGTCTTCTAAAAGTTTATATTGAAGCCAATTGCAAAAATCCAACCTTCGAATTTCATCACCAGGTCTAAGTGTTTGGTTAAGATGGATTTTGTAGGGTCGATATTTGTTAGAATTCATTGTTCGCCATATTCGCATTCTAGGTGTTTCTAATTAATTTTCAAAAACTCTAGTCGAACTGCGAGGAGCATTATTAACCTTTGAATAAAAAAATGTCATTAGCTAAATTAGTAACGTTAATTAATATAAAATCGTACCGTGTTTAAAATATTTTCCTCTTCATCCGGATCAATTCGACGGCCGTATTTATCTCGAGGCTTGCTAAAGCTTCCGAATTCCAACAAGTTTTTATCCAGTTTAGCAAAAATATTTTCATGCGGTTGCACTCGTTCGGGATATTGGATTAGATATCGCTCACCGGAAATTCTACTGTTTCTATCTGAACTATAATAAATGCGTAACATATCACGTTTTTCCATATTTGAAAACATATTTTTAATATAATATTAAACACGAAGAAAATAGCCACAACTAACAAAAATGTCCAAACAAATCGGCCATTTTGGTTTAACGTAAAATGTTTTGTCTCATAGCCACCTTTAAAATTATTTAAATTCTGGCTTATTTGCCCGTATTATGAAAGCAGATAATTTACAGGTTTGATGATGTAATTTTTCATCGAAACGTTCAATGAGATAGCAAGTATTATATATATTTGTTTTTAGAATGACGAGCGCTTTCGAAATCCGAAATAAAATATCCAGGTCCGTATTTAAAAAAATGAAGTTAATGATGGGCCCCCAATCATCGAAACGTCAGACCCAAAAATTGATAACGCCATTTTGTAGAGAAGAAAAAGTGTCAATGAGAAAGTGCAATTTATTTCATAATTGCTCTTTAAATAACCGTAGGAAAAAATAAAAATCAATTTTCAGAATTTCGCTTTTTTCCGGATATCTCCGGAAGTATTCGGAATTTCCTAAATTTCTAAATGCCATTAGATTGAGGACCAAATTGTGCAACTTTGCCATAATTTAAACTTCTTCGTATCTCTTATAGTTTCCGAGATCCCAATGGTCACCCTCGAATTTGGGACACCCTGTACATACTATCTTAAGTTTGAATAGTCTAATATTATTTTTTCAGTAAGCAGAACTTTTTATAAAGGGTAACTTTTTTTTGTAAAGTTAATATTAAAAAAGTTTCCCATATGTACAGAACTTAAGCGGACACACTGTATAAACGCTTTAGTCGTTTTTGAAATATTCAATTTAAAATAATAATGTTTTCTCGAAATATATCGTAGTAACCATGAATTGATAAAAGTAAACTAAAGATATACACAAAATCCACAAATTCAGTGACTTATTTAATATCAACCACCAAATCTATGAAGCGGGACAATAAAAATATTGTATAAGTAAATGTTTTTTATGCATAGAAAATGCTTTTTAATCTTAAAAGAACGAATAATAGTTAATAACGTATACCATGGAACGAAATCCTGAACTAACCACATTGGATGCTGCAGAAATATGTGCCACTTTAACGGAACTTTTCACGCGCACTGTGTTCAGAGTTTGAAAGACCTTCATCAAGAAAATGACGAAAAAGAAAATATTCGAGCTCAGACAAGACGACAAAAAAATAATCCTGGATAATGCCACAAATAACACCATTCGTCGCAAAATCCATGAATTTTTTTTCCAAAATGAAATATCCGCAATAAAAATGTGAAAAAAAGCCTACTAATTGAAAAAAATTAAATTGTATGGCGGCGAAATTGGAAAAAATACGGGAGTTTCGGGGAAAAAATTGTATTTCAACAACATGGCTTAATGAAGGGCACACAATTGAGAAGGTATGACAAGAACTAAATATTAAAAAATCAAGGCAGGCATTTATGGATGGATTTTCGCAAAGACCAAGAAATCCCAGTGGAAAAGATCGTCGTCCTATAGGATCAGGTTTTAAGGGCTAATGAAACAAATTTAATTTATCGAAAATTATATGACGTTTCGACGAAATTTTATCATTGATTATTTTTTGAAATACACGCGCCTCTAGGATTCATTCCCCTGACGTCGCACAAGCCGCAGCTCTCCATTTGCTAGTGATGAGTCACTGACAGAAATTTTAGGCTTTGAGTGCAGTTAGTAACTACCATTTCGCACTCGAAATACTATTAACCAGCAAAAAACTTATCTTTTGTTTACCTTTATCGGCGAATCACTATGATTGGTGCGATGGATTCCGAGGAAACATTAGATTGATATAATTTTACGCATAATAAATTTTTTGAAAAAAATCCTAAATTAACAGAAGTTATTACAAAAATTGTTTTATCAAACCAGTGACCATGTGATAAAAATACGAAACACTTTCGACTATATAAGACCTAAAAACTACAGAAACACTTCAAATTTAAAAAATGTATTGTAAGGAAAAAGCCCTTGTGGATAATTTAAAAAAATACAATAATACTCCTTAAAGTTGTTTGTATCACTTTTGTTCTAATTATAATTGAATATCTTCGACTTACCTGATGATGTCTATCCTTGTACAAAAACAGCCTAGGTCCTTTCAAAACCATAATCACTTGCTTCCAAGATCTGTCTGCCGCACGCTGTAACAAAATAACACTTACTAACCCAAAATAGTACTTTAAAATATTATTCTTGTTTGAGACCCTTAAGGCTCCTTTAAGTCCCTAAATAAAAATGGTATAGGTATTTATCTACCTAAAATTAAACCATAAAGAAAAAGGATACACATATTATTTTGCTATATCTACAAAAAGGCAACATTTTAAATAGCAGAGGTAGTATTAGCTAATCGTTTTACAGTATTTATCCTTCCAATTTGTTATTTAAGTTATACAGGATGTTCCAAATAAAGTTAGCAATGTTGCATTAAATTGCTAAAAAACTACATTCCTGATCATGGAAGTCATAAGAATATTGTAAACATTGTACAACCTTTTCCTTTTGCTCTATTTCATCTTAAAATGTATTCTGAAAGTTTCGGCTTAGTATCATTTAACATTTGCAAGTACCTATTTAATTTCTTTACATACTACACTTAAACTACATCTAATTACTTTAGTCTTAATGCAATTTAACAAAAAAACGTGAAATTTTGCATAACTATGAGAAAGTGTACCAACAATAAAAAAATTACTTTGTACAATAATCACACATTTAAAAGTTTATAAATTTGCAAACAAGTAGTTCTTAATTCATGTAAAAGAAAGATTATAAAATAATAAAACGAAATTTATGAAATGGTTCTGAGAAAAATTAAATTTGTAAAATAGTGGAATAAAATTACCGTTCCACTTAACTTTATTAGGCAACCAACTGCGGATTTTATTTATAAATAATGGTCGGCTATAAAGTGTTTGGTGCTAAAAGATTTTTTAGAAATTCTTAAATTTTATTGCCAAAATACATCCGTTTAACGTTATGACTGTATAGGAATTTTTAAAGATTAGTAGGATATTTTGCAATCTGTTACATATGTATTTACCTAATACATATAAAATTGTAATTCTTTTTGGATCAACGATATTTTTGTTGTTTCTAAATACATTATCTATTAATTAACTTATAAAATAGGTATCTTCTGAATCACTTCTTGTTAAGTGGCCTACAGTCATGGAATGCAATGGAATTTAAATATTTGTTGTTGTTGTTGCGGGTAACTTGGTTTTTATTATTCAACTTTGTTTACCATTTTTTTTTTAATGGAGGAAATATGCGAGGGAGGTAGGGATACGCCATTTTTTGTCTCGTCTCTTGTCTCTTAACACTTTGGTAAAACAAAACACGTCCACAAATTTGTGTAAGGTAAAATATCAATTTTACTGTAGTAACAATTTAAATGTGTGTACCTGTGGGGTTGACCAACAAGAGTAAGTTCTGTTTTTCATTTTAAAACTCATACATGGAAGAACAAAATAGAAACACAATTTGTATCAAATTTAATATTAATAAATTATAATGGAGTATTGTTCGTTGAAGCCAAGAAATCTTTAAATATAATGAAACGAGAATAAACAATGTGCGAGAAGGAAGCTTAATCCAAATAGACCTGGCTTTAAAAATACGCAGAGAAAATGCTCCCTGACCTCAACGAATGCCTTTATTTCTCTATTCCGGCCTTGGATGACAGGCTTCATATATATTCACCCGAATAGTCAAATAGAAAATACCATTTTAACTAAAGCATTACTCTCTAATCATTAGTGACTTCAACGCAACCAGAGGAAATAAAAAAAGGCAAGTACACGATATTCTAAACTCCACGAACTTTCAAAAACACATAACCCCACCTAAATTTCTAATGCCTCAAAACGAAGATTCGATAAACGATTTGTTATTATACATGGACAACATTGAACAGAGCATAGTGCATGTTGAGTTAAGTCCAGGTTTGAGGTCAGACCATTTGGCCTTCAAATTTTCCATTCAACTTACTGACCCATAATTGAAGACTACGATTCTAAAACCAAACTTCCATAAAACAAACATTGAGCAGGTTAATCAGGAAATGATTAATATTAAAAACAATATTGAAAATTCCAATTTGTCACAGCATAATATATAGACATTCAGCGCAACATTAAGTGAAGTTGTAGAGAAAAACATGCCAAAGTACAGTACTCAACGTCACACGCATGAGCTGCCTTCATTTATCATTCATCTAATAAAGAAAAAAAGACGTATGTATAGAGAATACTTACAGAGCCACAATCCTGGGGCCAAGAGAGAGATAAATAACTTTAGAAAAAAATTTACAGTCCTTTACAAAGATGCAACCAGGGAAGACATTGAAAATGCCGAAGCATAGTGCAACGCTTGTGACTATTGTGAGATTTGAGATCTGCGAAAACTCATAGATTTGAATGTAATATTTAGGTAGTTGATATAAGTTTTATTGATTCATAATATAAAAAATAGTAAAATAAAGGTTATAAACTCTAACGCGCCTCTAAGGTATGGTTTCGCTGGAGCAGTCAGCGGCCGCGGCTGGCGTTCGTGATTGGTAGCTCGTTACTGGTTTAATGCGATTTGTATGTACACGGTTTCACTGCCGCAGCTCAGCGACACAGCGTTCGCCGTCAATTGCAGCGGCTGCGTTCGGACTGCTAGAGAGACCAGTCCAGCACCGATCGTTCAGCAGAATGCCACCGTTCTCGGTAAATGCTGACGAGTGTTTGATAGAGGAGGTGCAAAATTAGTCCCCTTTATACAACTACGAGAACGAAAATTACAAAAATGTTGTAATGAAAGAAAATGCATGAAAAAAAGTGGCAGCAAGTGTAGGGAAGAACGGTAAAGTGTACAAAACCATTTTGTTTATTTTTCAGCATTATATTACAAAGTTTATAATTAGGGTAGACTGGGGCAAGTGCGAAGCCCTTTTTAATAGTTCAAGTTTATTTCCTTCCTACTTTAAATATACAATATTTATAAAAATGTCTTTGTAAGAAAGTAATAGTTTAATATGTTTACTTTTCATACTGCATAGGGCACACATGAATTATTTTTGAGATCTTGAGATTTGAATGATTATTTTTTTTTGATTATTTATTCTGAAAAATAATAAGTAATCCAAAATAACACTCAAAAAAGTCCTAATAACAAGAATAATATTTTTATAAACGTATTTATCCGTTCAAAACCCAATGTTTGGCTTTAATCTCTAAAACAGTAGAAATATTCCCAAGGAGAAACTAAAACAGAAAAGAAACTTAAAGTTTAAAAATTCGAATAATTTTATGGAACTTGTTAAATATTCTATCCCGCAAATTTCACATTAAAATGAAAACCTCCTCGGCGTCTTACTACCGGTTCAGGTAAACGAGTCACTATATCGTCTAGCTGTACTACATTGACATCATTGGTGAGTGGCCATAAAAAATTGTCTTTTAATTTTCTAGTAAACTTGATTTCAAAGCCGTTGTCAACAGTATTTACCTGGCCAATGAAATGTTTGTTTGCTTTTGGTAATGTGTATTTAACCAGTACCAAGTCTCCAATGGAAATATTGTCTTTGTTTATTTTAGGAATCTGATCTTCGCAATGCGATTCTAAAGTGAAACTTTGATCCGATTCCATAAAAGGTACACTTTCATTATCTGATTCACTGGAGCTGGATTCAAATTGATACGGACTTGGCCGACTTTGTTTACTCTTTCGGTCAATTTTCATCGATGGTTTAGATATAGTAGATGAACTTGTAGAGAGTTTTTACTGACTTTTTGCGATAGTACCTGCAATGGTTTGGCCACCTTGAATTAAGCGCTTTCGTTTCCTTGGATTAGAGAAGGACTCTGAAGGAGCGAATCAAGTAGTAGATCATCAAAACTTGTCTTTTTTTCTTGCCGATTTTCGGTTGTAGCTGGTAATACAGCTTCAGTTATAGGATCCAGATGATTATTGAGTATATTTTGTTCATTTTGATCAGAGCTGACTACTTTGAGATTGGTGGCACTATTAGATGCTGATGAAGGAGCTGTAAGTAATTCTGCATTAGATGCTAGTTTCCTTTTAAGTGAGGCGCCAGATGTAGAAAGCTTTACTGTTTTTAACATTGACTGTTCGAAAGTAGCGGTTTTTTCTGTTACATTCGGTGCTACAGCATTCCTTTCAATATCAATGCGTCCTGGCCTCGGTTGTAAATCTGTTACAGATCCTTGATTTTTCAAGTGTTCCTCCCATCTTTTTAGGGCATCGATGTCATACTTCTCTTTAGGAATAACATGTCTATTAAATGGAACAATACCACCCTTAAATGGAACAATACCACTCTTTCTGAATCCTGTTTTTATGATTCCGGAATCTACTTCAGCCCAGGTTTTCACTAGCAATGTGGCGAATTCCCTTTTTGGTAGTCGTTGTCCCTGATGACGTCTTTGCCATGTTATTACTCCCCTCTCTCCTCCTTTTGACCGTTGTATTTGAATGTATACAGGGTGTTTCAGAAGTACTAACCTGAACATGTGTCCGGAGTTGCCCCGTTTTTTTTATTATTTTTGTAAATATCCTTTTCCCGGTTTTATTGCAATTTGGTACCGTCATTCATAATGATAAGAGGCTTAATTAGCCCTAACTAGATTAAATTTATTAAGTCCAGTGGCGTCCCGGGAAACACTTCAACAGATATTATTGACAAAAAATGTACGCCACTGACTTTTTCTAATTTTGATATTTTTTCCGGATATACCAACTAATGATACAATTTTAAAATGTTTTAATACTTTGACGTTTTATCCAAATTGATTTGTTTACTTGGTATGCTGCAGCTCTTATTTAAATATGGTATGGTATAAATTCAAGTGTTAATATGACGCTTGTCGAAATGGAGGAACTTGGGCTAACATCTCCTCTTCATTTTCTTCCTCCAACAACAGCATGCAACTAATGTTATCGGCGTTCATTATAAATCATACATAAGCGCTTGCACTACGAAATACGAATATGATCTGAAGCGCGCTGCTCCAGCCGCGCCAGCCAAACCACCCTGCGAGGACGGCCGATTGCTACGCTCTACGCTCGATCGCGAACACCAACTGACTGCTCCAGCGAAACCATACGTTTACTCCCGACTTGGTCTGATCCCGATCATTTTAATGCGGTGTGACGTCAGGGACAAATGCAACACAAGAATTTCGAATTCGGTACCCATACTTACGTGCTCGTGCGATAATATAAACATTTTCAATGTTAAAATATCCAATTTCTAATTCAGCAATTTAAAAATCACCAGTGGACCATCACATGCGAAAAAATTAATGACAAAAGAGGCCGAAACTATTGGACTGAAATTAAAAAGCTTTCTAGATATAAAATTGCGAATCCCGCACCTCCAATACTAGAAAATGGACGAAGAAGCTATGAGACCGATGCAGAGAAGACAAATTTATTTGCTGACCATTTCAGCCTTTATGCCAGAGGAAAATATCAATTTTGATGAACATTATGACCGGGTTCTTCAAAATTGGGCTCAGACATACTTTACCCAAAATCCACCAACAGAGGATATAAACATTGATAAAAACGAATATCTTGAGATAATTGGCAAAAGAAAAAACACCGCCCCCGGCATCACCGCCGTCCCAAAAAAGATTCTAAAACAGCTTCATTCTGATATACTTCTGTCTTAAGCAAGGATACCTTCCACAGGAATAGAAGAAAGGCATACTTGTGGCTATCCCAAAGCCAAATACCAACCTCTCAATCCCATCTAATTATCGACCCATCACGCTTCTTCCAGTATTAGGTAACTTGGAAACCATCATCAGGAACAGACTGGAAACGTCAATTGGAAATGTCATACCTGGTTACCAGTTCGGCTTTAAAAACAGAAATTTCACTATTCACCCACTAGTAATACTGATAAAACAATGTGGAGATGAGCAGAATTAATAAACAGACGTCCATGGCTCTCTTTATGGATATAAGCAAAGCATTTAATAGTGTTTGGCACGTGGGACTCCTCTATAAATTACATCTTAGCAACTGTTCAAAACAACTTGTCCACCTTTTAAAAAATTGGTTGAATGACCGACGGCTTGTTGTCCGTGTAAATAGGAGGTCTGAAGAGTTCATTCCGCAACACGACTTACCACACGGGTCACCTCACTCTCCGTTTCTCTACAGTATTTATTGCTCAGACATCTACAACTATTTTTACAATGATCAGCGGTACTTTTTACCCACAGAATATTTTAAAATATGCAGATGATACGGCCCTCCCATGGCAGAAAAATACATGAAGCGGGACATATATTACAGGAGCTATTAGACAGAACGATTACCTGGTTTAATAAATGGAAGCTAAAGCCTAATCCTACTAAATCACAATATATTATTTTTAACCATAATAATAACCACAATAGCCCCACGATCCCTATGTTTAATCAACAAATACACCCAATTGCTAATGCAAAATACTTAGGAATGGTCATAGGCAATAAAATTAATTTCAGTGGTCATACTGCAATTGTAAAAAAATCAATCATAAGCAGAGCTAAGCATTTCTCAAGTCTTACCCATAAAACTCGAGCAATTTCCAGAACTACTTCATGTAATATGTAATATGTGTCTGTAAAAGGTCTTTACAAAAACCTAACACATATTCTTCAGACCAAAATTAGCCGATTTAAGCAAACTTACCTTAGTACAAAGTTGCTTAGTTTGGGCGCTAGACGGCGCTGAAGTGACAATTTTTAAATCGTTTTTTTGGATTAATTCAAAAACTGCTCATACTATTTTGCCGAAATTTGGTACGTTGGCATAGCTTTATGGGGCAACAAAACCCATTTCACAATTCTGATTAATATCAGTCCAAGGGCGTAGAACCTGGGTTTTTTACTAATTGCTTGTTTCAGGTTTCTATGTCAATGGAACAAGAGGGGTTTGGGCACAAAACTCAGATGAACCAACTCATTTGCTACAAAAAAGGTACTCTTGATAAGACTCGATTCCTCTGACGGTTTTCGAGAAATTTGCATTTTATTACTTAATACGTAGTAGTTTTTACCACGTAGTACTTGGGTTTTATAGAATTTTTCTGTTTTTGATTTCTACGCCAATGGAAGATAAGAGGTTTAAGTTTTAGATTAAACCAACTTATTTACTACAAAAAAACCTCTTGAACAGTTTTCTTATCATTTGCTTTTTGTTCGCACAGTATTTTTCAGGTATGTACAACACGACCTTACACCTCACAAATGATTGTTATTGTTGGTTATTATTAGTTTCATCTGACAACATAAGATTATTGTCAAATTTGTAACATTTAATATTGTTGCTAACGTTCAATCATTTTATCTGCTTGCATTAATTATTAGAAGAAAACTTTAATTGTCGTGAATTATCATGACGGTGCAATACACTAATGCAGAATATACCGATATGATATTGGTATTTGGGTATTGCTAAAGAAATGGTCGAGAATGTGTCAGAGTCTACCCCGAAAGGTTTCCAAATCGTCGTATACCAAGCCACCCGACGTTTGCTGCCGTTGACAGACGCCTGCGGGAAAACGGCCAATTTACTCCTAAAGCCATTGATAATAGAAGACAGCGCTTTGTAAGGGTTCCTGAAGTCGAGGAAGATATTTTAGAACGTGTTCCAGAAGATCTAGAAACAAGCACCAGGAGGCTAGGTAGGGAAATGGGAGTGTCCAAAGATATTGTTCATAAAGTACTTCAAGAACAGTTGAAATATCCATACCATAAGATGCCAGTTCAAGATCTTTTACCTAATGATGCTGAAATGCGCCTGGTTTTTAGTCGGCTTGTTCACAGGCAGAGAGAAGAGAATCCCAACTTGGCCAACAATATTTTGTTTACCGATGAAGCATGTTTCACAAGAAGAGGGATTACAAATTTTCATAATGAACATGTTTATGCGGATGAAAATCCACATGCTATCAAGGTAAAACATTTTCAAAATGAGTTTAGAATTAATGTGTGGGCTGGAATAATTGGTAATCACATTGTTGGTCCTGTCATTATTCCACAAAGATTAACCGGGGAAATTTATTTGCAACATATACAAAATACGCTGCCAGATTTGCTAGAAGATTTACCTTTACAACTTCGGAGAGATATGTGGTTTATGCACGATGGAGCTCCACAACGCTTTGCGTTTAATGTTAGAAACTTTTTAAATCAGCAGTACTCAAATAAATGGATTGGTAGAGGTAATGCCCCTGTAAATTGGTCACCACGACCTCCGGACTTAAATAAATTGGATTATTTCTTATGGGGGCATCTTAAAACAGTGGTTTCAAGATTTCAAGATGCAATAAATATTCTTAAGGGCGATGAACAAGTTCTGCAAAGAGTGTGTTTTAATTTTCTACGACGTATAAATCTTTGTATTCATGAAAATGGTGGACACTTTGAGCATTATGATATTTCTATTTATTTCTGCCTATGATTTAGTTATTTTTTTCTTATTTTGTAAAAACTAATACGTATTAAGTAATAAAATGCAAATTTCTCGAAAACCGTCAGAGGAATCGAGTATTATCAAGAGTACCTTTTTTGTAGCAAATGAGTTGGTTCATCTTAATTTTATGCCCAAACCCCTCTTGTTCCATTGGCATAGCAATCTGAAACAAGCAATTAGTAAAAAACCCAGGTTCTACGCTCATGGACTAATATTAATCAGAATTGTGACATGAGTTTTTTTGCCCCATAAAGCTATGCCAACATACCAAATTTCGGCAAAACAGTATGAGCAGTTTTTGAATTAATCCCGAAAAACGGCTAATTTTGATCTGAAGAATATGTGGTAGGTTTTTGTAAAGACCTTTTACAGACACCCTGCATATAAACTTATCTGCATGCCAATAATACAATATGACCATCAACTTCTGCTTACATGTAAGTCACCTGCACAGAGAAACCTAAAAGTCGAAGAAACGACAGCGCTGAGGAAAATTACAAGGATACGTCACCCCAACAATCCCATCTACAACCCCTAAAATCAACTACTATACGAGCTCTGTAACGTGCAACCCATCAAAGAAATAGCGATTAAACTATCAGGAATGTTTGCAAAAAAAAACAACATAACCTGAATATTATCCAACCCTACTGTCTTCAGCGTGTTCCCATCGATAACCCACGAAATATCGAACCACGTAATACTACATTGGAACAACTATTTTAACATTTTAACCTGTCAATTTTTTTAACTGTTATGTACAAACTAAGATTTTATGTTTTATTGATTTTTTTTACATATTTGCATTTTATGTATTGACACCGGTTGATGACCGTTTAAATTGTATGATTGCGATTTAATAAAGAATATTAAGTAATATGTAGTAGTATATCGGAGTATAAGTTAACGCAAGACCTAGGAATTTTGGGTTGTATCAAAAATATGTACGTAACACAGTTTTATCCGTTTTCAATTTTATGGGCATATTTATTGTCCTACATTTTCTTACCTTTCCCTCAATTTCCAGGATTTTGCAATTCACAATTCCCTCACGCACTACGCCATACTGTTCTTTCTTGAAGGGCACAGGACTGCCGGATGCTTTATCTCTTTCTAAGGACACGCTACTGCTGCTGTTTCCACTGCCACTACCGCTAAAATAAGAAAATCACAATTATTACTATTAGCGAACATTTGTTTATATGAGTAATATTTCTGCGAAAACACATTATATTATGGTTAATATATTTTCGGTGAAGTGTGCAGCCGTTGTTAGTATGAACTTAAAAATGAACTTTCTTTTTCGGGTGATAAATCGAACACAACATGTTTTTGTGCTTAATGGTTGTTATACGGAGAGTATCATAATTTTGCAACAATTGCCATTTGAGACTCTTGATATAGAAGAAAGTTGATTTAAGTGTTTCTTTGTTTTAAGATGTCAACATGTCATCGGTAAAGTTAAACTGTTTGTCCGTCGGGTATCTCAGAAACTAGTAAACCAAATAGTCTCTAATTTTGTAAACTCGTTGGACCATATAGAATGTTTTAGCAAAATATGGTAATCCTTATTGTATCAAATGTCAGCAAGTGGATAGAGACAAATTCTCTTATTTCTGCTTATATTTAACCAATATTCTAATACTGAGAAAGGTAATTCTTTGAGAAAATGTATACCACCTTCATTTAAACTAACTAAACTAATGTAGATGTCGCTTCAAGTAACCGTTTTTGAGATATTTGCGTCTAAATTGCTCAGGTCGGTCATTTTGAACTGAACTATAAATATAGCATTTGTCCTAAAGTTAATTTATTACCATACGGACAACAGGCAATTTTTTCTGCTATTTTTGTGTTTAAAATTAAATATTGTATTTAGGTAATTAAAAATATTTTTGTTAATAAAGCTGCTACCTCTTTTCTTAAATAACGAGACTTTCTGGTTTTAAAAGCATTTCGTAAATTATAAAGAATAACTTTGTAACTAATCTTTGTACCAATACAGGGCATGATTTCATTAGATCTAAACTACTTAACTTTTTTCTTAAAGCAAAGTTATAGGAAGGCATAGGTCTAAAATTTAAAAATATTTCGAATTGTTTATCAAACATACTTTTTAAAATGAAACACCCTGTATATTGTTACATTTTTAGTATAAGAAAATTTCGTATAACATATCATTTGTCTAAATTAAATCGTTCGAGTTATTTATTATTTTTCATAAATTTGGTGTTTCGCAGCACTTAAAAACCAGCAATAAACATAACTGTTTGAAAAATACGTATTCTCATAATCTAAGTAATAAACAATGTTTGATCCCGCAGTCTTCTATAAACATACAAATGTGCTATATGCTAGACTAAGTAATATTAAATTCACGTATACGAAAACCGTTAATCGGTAGCTTTGCAATAGGTTTGCGGTTTCAAGCATATGTAAATTAGGTTCTGTGATGTTTTAACCGACAAAGGGCAATATCATCTAATGCTTGGACGAGTTCTCCAATTTTCTTACTGGCAGTAAACAAGTATGACCGCTAACCTGGGCGAACGCGATCTCCGTTGGTTGGTCAAGAGTGTCCACGTGACTACATGTGAGTGGTGGACAGACTAGAGTACTGTAGCGCCATAAACAAACCAGTGTGCTGTTAGACTTCAAAGTAAGCAGATGCTCCACGTGGCTGAAAACAATAATAGCACGTGTTTTGATCTGACATGTGTGTCAGGCAAAGTGATTTTCTAATGTCAAAGAGGTATATATATTTTGGGGACGCGTGCGCGGTAACACAGGTTACAATTACTTCAAATGTACAGTAAAAGTACCGTGAATTTCGCAATTAAATAGACTTCATTCTTTGTGTTTGGTTAAGACGTGTACGAAGTTGCACCTCAGTGTTTTGCAGTTCACGTAAATACGTGAGATATCCCGTTATATACAGAACATGTCTTTCAAATATCCGTCGTGATATTTAGACGGCAATGAGGCTGTAATTAATTCAAGTTCTGATTCATTCTCTACGGTAAAAACCCATGAAATCCTAACAATATCTTGGTACAGTGCTTTGGGGCTGTTAAGATGATGATTCGTGTTTATGAATGTAAAAATTGTAATATTGTAAGGGTGGTGAAAAGTGGAATAATAAAAAAAAAATTGCAAAATAGCTTATGAGATCGCGCGTCCCGCGTCAAACTTCTCGCTCAGAGCGGCAATGTATCACTTTGCGCTCTTAATACACAAATAGCTATTTCTAAAAGTAACAATTTCAACGTCGCTTATTTTAAATTTAACTAGTATTTTTAATGCCTAATTGAAAGGCCATTTTTAATACAATTTTATTAATTTATATTTGAATTATACTAGGGTTCTCTATTTATGGTTTTCCCTAAAATAGCTATTTTTTCCTTTACTATGGTACATAAACTTAATGGTTATTTTCTCAATAGAGTGTTTGTTTTCATGACTGCCATGGACCCCGAACCAATGGCAATTATTGTTCCAAGAAAACATTTTCATTTTGGAATTTTATCTTTATTATAAATGATGTGAGATTAAGTATCATACAAATTGCATTAAATATGCCTTTCGAGTAGACATGAAAAAAAATAGAGGTTGTATTAAATACGAAACTTTTAGGATTTTTAAAATTGTTTAATTTATAAAACCATTTAAAAATATTCCTTATATGCAATAAGTATTTTCATTTTTTTTTTAATTTGCTGTAGCCGCTTCTAAATAATCGGTCTGTACTACCGACAGGTGCAGGTATTTTAAATGCTGCAAAACGCAAAATTTTTGAAAAATCATAGATATTTCAAAAACTATTTAATTTCGACATAATGTTACGATTGGTATATTTTACTCAAGCGTAAAAATGATAGTGTGCCGACATCGTCCTAAAGCCAATTTCTACGGATGCAGAGCGGCAGTCGGATTGTTGCGCGCTCACGCTTCCTAGCATTGGCATAATAACACAATGGACTATATAGCCGTTTTCCTTGCACATTGTCTGCAGAGTGAGATACGTCTTGAGTAAAAAGAGATAGCGCTAGTCAGGGCCAGAATTATGCCAATGTAAGAAGATTAATGTTGGCCTTTAGTAGTGTTTGTCAACACATTTGTGAATTGCTGAAAATTTTCGGTGTTATTTTGGATGATATTTATATTTTAGTGTGTGTTGTCGAATTGTGAATAAAACATTAGATCCCAAAATGGTTGAGTCTTGTTCAGCCATTAACTGTACCTCTCGGAGGACAAAAGAAGTGCAGTTGAAATTTCATAGGTGTGATGGCTTCTGTTGTTATAAATATATTTATTTTTTTCTAATAAATACTAATTTAGGTTTCCAAAAGATCAGCATTTAAGGCAGTTATGGTTACGTGCTTTAAGAAGAGTAAACTTTAATCCATCTAAGACAACAGTTATTTGTGAAAAGCATTTTACTCTTGAAGATTATTTTACAAATGTCTATGGTAATAAGACGCTAAAAAAAGATGCTATTCCATCTGACTTTGACTTTTCCGCTCAGTTAAAGAAAGAAACCAAAAAACGAAGACCTTTAAAAAGGAGGATTGATGATGTCAATGAAGCAGGTAACATGTTATCATGGTGTTTTTCTATTGTGTTGAAGGTGTAGTTTGCGAATACCTTAAGTTAATATACAATCTTTATTTTAGTAATTCAAGAGCACCATGGCATGCCTAAAATAAAAAAATCAAGAACAAATGTGGCAGGTAATATTTTGTCTACAAAACACAATGATAACAATTTGTATTTTCGTATACATTTAATTTTATACTTACTTATATTTTTTATAATACTGGTATGTATTTTAGTAATGCAAGAAAACAGTAAAAAACTTGAATATATTTCTCAAAGTACTGCTCTAAATACTCAGTATTCTGAATTAACGGCTAGTTCAATAACAGAACCAGGTCCATCCACTTTAAATAATCAAATTCCAGATACAAGTGAGACTTCGAAGAGACCTCTTCAAAGGTGGGAAATCAAAGAATGAACGCATTTTCAAATTAATTTTAATTCAACTTATTCGTAGGTCTGAAAGGTCATCTAGAAGAGAACCTGTTTTCTTTGGAGATTTTATTTACTCCGATTTAAATAATGTTGAAAGAAGGAAAAGGTTTTGGAAAGTGGCCAGTGAAACGGTCAGCAAATGCAAAAAATTAAATAAATATTATCAGTGTAAAGTTGGAAGGCAAATTAAAAAAATTAAAAGTTTAAATATCTTATTAGATGAACTAACGAAAAAGCAGAAACTATCTTCAACTCAAACTTTGTTGCTAAAGATAACCTAAACAAGAAGAATATATTTTTGTAATAAAATTACATTATTTTTAGTTTTGCTTGCCAGTTAGTAAAAGTATGATTGGACTCTAAAATTTAGGAGATGATTGTAGAATGTTGGCACTTTTTAGGAATCGATTATATAGCTGAATTTATCACCAGAAAACTTGTTAAAATTTTAAATCGTAATGAATGTTATGCCTCATTAATTAATATAAAATCTGATTGTAAACTTATTTTGCGAAAAAAGTAGAGGAGGACTTTGCAAGGCATCAAAAAATGTTATAAAAAAACTGTCTAGTTATTTTTATCACTTGCCAAAAATTCTTTCGATCAAGACCCTTTTCATGGACATGTTATATAAGTAATAAGGTTGATTTAAATAAAAATATTTTACGATTCGCTTACACCATATAAATTCTACGAAAAATGAAGTTCCAAATAGGTACTTTAAGAAAGAAGCTCACAAAAACAATACTTTTTTCTAATCAATAAATAATCATTTTACCAACTGGCCTATATTTATGTATTTTTGTAAATATACATTTATCTTTATGTTTAATTAAGTTTAATAAATGTACCTCTATATTTTTTAAAAATTGTTTTTATTTAATATTAGATATAACAGGTAACTGCTAAATAGAAGGTCCTATCGAAAAATAAACATAATGTTTAAATTTCTTATAAGGGCGATTAAAATTACACCTGTCATAATAGGGAGAATATTTATCTACAAAACTATTTAGGTAAAGCCTGTCCAGAGAGATAATAAAGTAACACTTTCCTTTGAATGGGAAAGTCAAGTTTTAATAGAATCCAGTAGAATTCGGGAATGCCGATCCGAATATCTACAAAAAGTTAGGATTTACATAGATCAGCAAAGGCCGACTATTAACTTGGATGAAACCTGGTTCGACACATATGATATCCCGGAAAAGGGTTGGGTTGACTCAAGCGGCAAGTGTAAAACAAACGCGCCATCAAAAAGAGGTAAACGAATTACGATTTTGCATGCTGGATCTAAAGACTGATGGATTCCAAATGGACTTTCTCTGTCTGCAAAAAAACATTAAAGATTCTTCTCTGGATTACCATGAGGACACCACTGCTGATTTATTTGAAGATTGGTTTAAAAACAAGCTAATTCCAAATATACCTCCGAATAGCGTAATTGTAATGGACAATGCAAGCTACCATAGTAGGCAGTTGACTAAGACTCCCTCCTCAAATGACACAAAAGCAACAATCCAAAACTGCATGTATGATAATGACATTTATTTTTAGGAAGATTACACCAAAAGGCAATTAATTGAGGTTTTACAAAGTTTAAAACTACAAAAGGAATACTTCTGTGATAATTATGCAAAAAATCTAGGGCATACAGTTCTTCCACCATACCATTGTATATTTAATCTCATCGAACATGTTTGACACAAACTGAAATCTGCCATTCGTCGTAACAATATTTGCCCTACTATTAACTCCAGTGTACGTGAGCTTATAAAAACTGAAGTTTTTAACATCCCTTCACAAAGTTGGGCAAATTCTGTTACATATGTTGAAAAAATGGAAAAATCCTATATCCATATAAACAATATAGCACAAATAATAATTAGAATAGATGATGATAGCGATAGTGATATTGATATATTAAGTGAATAATTATTATAAGTACCGAATAAATTGTATATCTTTTGTAATCATAAATATAATTTTTATTAATAAAAAATATGTTTATTACAAACCATGATTAAATTATAAGCAAAATACGGACCTGTTCGGCCATATTTCAATTTTGAAGCTAATAGGGACCAGTTAGTCACTTTCTTATATCTCTGAACAGACTTTATGTAATATTTATTTATTTTATTAAAATGAGCTGGCTCAATCATGTTGGAACCATAAGTCCTGTCGTATATTTAGGGGCAGATCATGTAACAATTCTGGCAACACATTTCTTAAAAAATTAAGATAAATAGTACCAGTTAAACGAGGAGGCAACAAGAACGGTCCAATTAATCTTTCTCCAACAATGCCGGCCCACATGTTGACCTATGTTGATGCCCCCTTATATGATATTTTTGAAATTGAGGTTCTCCTGTACACCGGTTAAGAAACCAGTGGCAAAATTCTTCCGGGGTTCGCATGGTCCTTTGCGCGCCATAATCCAACCGTTTTATTTTTACACACTAACACTGTGTGAGCTGGGATTCGCCTTTCAGGAAACCGCTCTTCATATAGAGAAAAGCGGCTCTGCCATTACATTGAACTTCCCCATAAGTTAATAGCATGTTGGAGTATTTAGCGAAAGTGTAATCTTTCATGACTTAACCGTGACACGAATTTAATTCTTGACAACAGTGAGTGTTGGAGAAAGGTTCAATTGTCTAGTTGCTTAATTTAATAACAACAAACAGGTATCAAGTCGAAGTAGAGAAAACACGGCAACGCTGCCGTTTACAATCTTTTAATTTATCTCGGTGCATCGAGGCGAAAAATCCGCATGGAAACAAGACAAGACAGTTGAGTTCTAAAACGTATAACCAATAACATTTTCCTAGAATACGCCGTCTACAACGCCCAGACTAAATTCCCAGAATCCGCCGAAGTAAAGCAAGCATTTAGCTTTGAGCGCAGGGTTTGAAACAGCATGACAGAATGTTACTGTGTATGAGACAGAGGGATGATTTATCGCAAGTAAGACTTGACGTGTTTTAGCTTTTCGGGCGGACAGCAGAGTTCCGTATCACGCCTTGCAGCAAGCAGACGATCTCCTCGCGACATTTTGCGCGGGTTTAGTTGATTTTATGGTATTTAAGCCATGAAATAAGTTGGAAAATTCGCGGAGTTCTGGAGTTCTATATATATTCCGAAGGTGTACTAATGTGATTACTACATCCCAACTCCAGTTCCGTTTAACTGTTAAAATAACTTAGTCAATTCGCGGAGTTAATGCCGGAAGGTATTAAAACGTAGTTATTATGCCACGACACGAGTCCTGTTTATCTGTTGTAAAGTTCGTAGATACGATAAATTCTCGAAGGTTAAAGAATATTATTTGTTTAGTGATGTAAAAATGTATAGCTGTTTTAATGCAGCAAGTAGTTACCATACTAAGTTGTAAAAGTAAAAAAAGTGTTTGCTGCTACGCAGAACGGATGTGAATATAAGTAAATGACATACCAGAAGTAAAAAGATATATTTTGTGTGAGAAAAAAGCCTTTTATTTTAACTGACATATTTTGAACCACGCAACCTATGAGAGATACAGTAAACAATTTATGTTTGGCGCAAGCAAATGAAGGCGGCATCAACACTGAGCTTAGTTTACCTTATGAATAAAATAAGGTAAATTTTAATTATTAAGCTGTGTAGGTGCAATAAATGTATCGAGCATGGTGGCAGGCATTTTCAGCAACTACTATTTTTAAGTTTCTTTTTGTACTACCTACCATAATAATAACGCTGATTAATTTATCTCTTGAGATCTGTACTGAACCTCATTGTTCTTTTGACCTAATTACTACTTGTTTTCAGTCAATTTCCGAAGAAACGGTGACATTTAGCGGCTCTACAGAAAGTACTCTTTTTATGTGAAAGGCATAGGAAAATCATAATCTGATGTCAAAATGGTAAGAAATTGAAACCTTAGAGGAATGGGCTCAAATTCCTGTTTCGCACGCCGCTCGTTAAAGTTAACATTGCCCAATAGGCTCAAATAGATGAACTAACAGTAATTCCTGTTAAATTGGTTGCGGTAGCTGAAGTAGTTTCGGAGCTACAAAACGAAAACTTTTTCATGAAGGCCATCTTTAAAGGGCTGTAGCTCCCTGAGGAAGCGTTTTCGGACCCATTTTAATATGAACTTTTTTTTTCCTGTGTTCTATCTACCCTAGAAATTTGTAACATGATAACATTAACACCCTGTATAATCTGTTTATATTTAATACTCTTAAATATGCAAATAGGGAATTAAAAGCCTCGAAAAAATCATATAAAAACAGAAAACTAAAAATATTGTCAAAATTTATTTTACTTTTGTACAGGGTGTCCCACTAAGGTCGGCAAGGTAGGATGTTATGGAAGCCATGAACCCTCTGGATTCTTAAAAAAAAAGTTTACTGACTAAATCGAACAAAAGAAATTGCTGGAAAATATTTTTAAGTTACCAGAAGGACCGTTAGGGGACACAGTAACTAGGATATATTTAAAAAGTCAAATTTTATCAGATAATCGCTATGTTAAGGTACTGTTTTAATAACGGAAATAAAAAATTCGTTAATTTTTGCGGAAGCTTGTTTGTTTTTGTATCTTCGAAAATATGGGTACTTTTTAAATTGCTGTATCTTCCATATGCTTTACTAACCTGAACTAACTTCAACTTAGGCTCGTTTAATAGACACTTTTACACAGACATTAAAAAATCGTGGTCGCTAGTGCATACCGCCTCTTTTAGATGGCGCTGTTTCAACAAGATTAAGTTTTTTCAAATTTTCTTAATAAAATGAAATGAATTTACACTTTTTTTATTACTCTGCTTATAGGGCATAAAAATAGCTACATTTTGACGAAAACCGTGATTTGAGATCTTTATTTGTTTTCGAGTTATTTACAAATGATTACTTTAATTTAAAAAACTAATGTTATGATTAATTATATTTTGACTGATCCCTACCCTATTTCTAGCGCTTAAGATTGTTGACATTTTAACCAAAATAGTTCGATTCAGCGTATAAAGCTTACTAGAATACCTAAATTTTAAGTTTGTAGGTATCTTCATTAGTTTCGAAAATATTAAAAAAAAAAACACCTTTAGGATCCTCTCTTTGCGAGCCTGTAGCTTTGTTATAAGGGGATATAGGCCAAATGTTACAAAACCTGACCCTATTTTCACCCAATCTACCCGATCACGAATTATTGACCAAAACTCCTAGAACACCCTGAATAAAGTATACCTTTTTTTTTAAGAACAAAAAGTAATATTTTCTCTTCCGTTCTAGAAAAAATAAATACTAAATTTTGTGCAGAAACGTTTGTTTCAACATCAAAAAAAAATTTTGTTACCGTGTATTACGGTGATGGCGAATTTTTGAACTAAGTTTTGTTAAATACATATTTCGACATAAGAAATCTGTGCTCTTGCGATGCACCATTAATAAGCGGACACCCTGCATATAACTGATTCATGACTACCTACTTCTTTAAGATAAACTAATAATAAACCAAAATTTCTAAAATAAAATTATGATCTGTAAACTTTGGTAAAACCAATAAATACGATTCTGATTTATATCTTTACGGCAAGAGGTGAATAATTTAGATATGTATTCAGCCGATGCTGTTTTAAAAATGCATTAATGGCGCCGTAGTACTCCAAGAATGCCGTAGTTTTACAACCGTACTAAAATTTGTGTCGCCAAGAAGAGAGACTAGAACAACACACACCCTTAGGGATGTCTGCCTGATACTCGAGGTAGCTAAAAATCTTTGCGCCAAATATTTAGATGTTTATACAGAGTGAGTCATAATTGCATGCTAATACCAGCCTGTCAGTGAAAATCACTGTAATCCATGGTGTAGTGGTATAGGTACCGTGTGATCCACTTATCGTGTCCACATTTTAGTTTGATATTATAATGTTGCCTTAAGAGTTAAAGAAAAAAGTTAAATACATAAATTTCTTGCATTGACGTAAAACTTTTATCTGCTCATTTTTTATATATACAGGGTGTTACGTTTTCCCCGTCCAGGCATTAACTTTCTTATTTTAAATGGAGCACCCAGTATATTGATAGGTATTTAGACTCCCTTTAAAATTTTATGTGAATTTTGTATAACCTTTAATATGCCTATTTCTTATCGTTTAGTCAATATTTAATTTTTTTAGGTAAAAGAATATGCACCTCAAATGCTATTTTATAAGTTTTTTAGGGTTAAATTTCCGAGTTACCTGCTACCGGCCTTACCTGGTGATATGTCTTTTTTGAATATTGTCTTACGTCAAAATATTCCTTCGTTGTCAATATCAAAATGAACTTTATTGAAGAACAGAGGGTCCAAATGGTTCAGCCTTATATCGAAAACAATAAAAGTGGCGCCGCAACTGTTAGAGCATATCGACGAAAGTGTTCCAATCAGAGAGTACCTTCTAAAAAAACGATTAGAAGAAACTGTCTAAAATTAATGGAAAATATTATTGGAATATAAAAAAAGTCAGGACCAGACTTGTGAGAACCGAGGAGCAGGCGAAAATATGTTTGGGATATTTCAACGCATATCCTAATACATCAATAAGAACTTCTATTGATAACATTGGATACTCCTATGGAACGATTTAGAGAACTCTTCACGATTTTGGGTATAAGCCGTTCAAAATAATGCCGGTTCAAAAATTGGAACAACGACATTTCCCAAGACATCTTCAATTCTGCACCGAGATTTGTTAGGTAAAATCGAAGAAAATCCTCAATTTCTTAATAATATTTTATGAACTGATGAGAACTGCTTTTCAACGCGTCGCATACACCATAGACAAAATACTCGTCACTGGTCCGTAGAAAATCCACGTGTGATACGAGAAGTTAGACACCAAGGATGGCAGTTTATAAATGTCTGGTGTGGGTTTTTTGGTTCTAAAATAATTGGACCGTTATTTTATAGAGGCTCATTAAGTGGCCCCAGATACCTTAATTTTCTTCAAAATGATATAGATAGTTTATTGGAAAATATTCCTTTAAACGAGGTAGCAGCTATTGTGTGGCAGCAGGATGGGGCTCCCCCACATAATATTCGGGAAGTTGGCGATTATTTGAACCAAAATTATATCGAATGGATAGGAAGGAATGGCACAATCCTGTGGCCTCCAAACAGTCCTGATATTACCCCAATGGACTAGTTTTTTGGGGTCACATTAAAAACGAGGTATATAAAACTGCATGCAGTGATTTAAATGAGATTATATTTAATGTTAGAAGAGTGGTAAACGATTTACGAGAAACACCTGAAGTATTCGTAAATGTAAAGAATTATTTCTTGAGGGTAATCCATCGTTGTATTGAAAATAATGGAGGTCATTTTCAACAATTTATGTAAATATTTGTAGTTGTAATTATTGTAATATTTTTGTTCGAATAAATTTCCATTAAATTATTAACAAATAAATATTGGCTAAACGATAAGAAATAATAGGCATATTAAAGGTTATACAAAATTCACATAAAATTTTAAAGGGAATCTAAATACCTATCAATATACAGGGTGTTCCATTTAAAATAAGAAAGTTGATGCCTGGACACCCTGTACCGTGTGATCCACTTATCGTGTCCGCATTTTAATTTGATATTATAACGTTGCCTTAAGAGTTAAAGAAAAAAGATATATACATAAATTTCTTGCATTGACGTAAAATTTTTATCTGTTCATTTTTTATACAGGGTGTTCATTTGAAAACTTCCCACCACGGATTTATCGAAAACCACTGATTAAAAGAAAAAACGCCGAGACACGTCAAAAGATTTGCCAAAGGGGACAACTTTTTAACCAAAAACTACTTCACCCCCTTTTACCCTCTGCCCCCCGAGGTCATCCCCTTAAAAATTTTATATGACAAGGGGTATCAAGTAATAGCTTGTTTGAAAGGTCTTTCAAAGTGCTTTATTTTGACGTTAAATTTTTTAAAATCGGTCGATTCGTTTTCGAGAAAAGTAGAAAAATCTTTATTTATCTTAATTTGTTCAGATAGAAAAAAAAGCACACGAAAATATCACTTTTTATTTCAATAAGTGTTCAAAATGTTGCCCGTTATTGGCCAAACAATGATAAAGGCGATGTTCAAATTCCTGACGGACATTTTCAAAAACATGTTGTGGGAGATCATGGCAGCTTTCGATGATGCGTTGACGAAGTTTATCCAAACTTTCAGGTTGGGGAGTGAACACAATAGATTTCAAACGGCCCCATAGAAAAATGTCTAATGGCGTCAAGTCAGGAGACCTAGCAGGCCCTCTTCGCCCTATCCATTTATCAGGAAACTCGTCGTCTAGCCATTGCCGAACCGGAAGAACATAGTAAGGAGGAGCGCCGTCTTGCTGGAAATATATTTCAGCCTCATCAAGTATAGGGTTTCCATCGTCTTCGATTTGGTTTTCAATGGTTTCAGTGATAAGTGTTCAAAAACCAACATAAACAGCAATTCGGAAGATTGGACGTGGCAGCAACCAAATAACAACCCGACTTTTTTTCAGCCATCTATTTATAAACACAGATAACATGGGCGAACTGTATTTATTCTTATACCTGTTTAGTTTTTTATAGTTGCTAAGGAAAAGAAATAATTTAATTTGCTGTCAGTTACCTTTGTGACAATCTTGGGATAGTGAAAATTAATTTATTGATTCAGATTTTACTTCCAAAATGGTTTACACACTAGCCGAAAGAGTGGAAATGATTCTAATTTATGGTGCCCAAAATCAATGTGCTCGGCAAACTGCCGTCACATTAAACGCCAGACATCCGGAAAAGATAACTTCGCATAGGTATGTTTTGGACCTTGTTACTAAATTTACTCAAACTGGATCTGTTGCAAATAAAAAACGTAATCATCGTAGAGTTTTGGATGAAGCCGCTCAAGTTGAAGTTTTGGGTCATTTTGGCATAAATCCTAATACTTCATTACGCAAAATTGTCGATGCGACTGGTATTTCATTAGGCTCTGTACACACAGTTACTAAATTACATAAATTTCATCCATTCAAAATGAAAATATTGCAAGAGTTAACCGAAGATGATTTCGATAGGCGAGTTGAGTTTTGTGAACAAATGACTGCAGCGATTAATGATAATACCATTCATGTAAAGAATATCTGCTTCAGTGATGAATGCACATTTTATCTAAATGGATTTGTTAATAAGCATAACTGCAGGTATTGGAGCAATGAAAATCCTCATGCTTTTGTAGAAGGGCATACTCAGTACCCTCAAAAAATTAATGTATGGGCAGGCATTTTAGGAAACAAAGTGATTGGGCCATTGTTTATTAATGGGAATTTAAATGGAGGCATTTAGTCAAGTAAGAGTTAACAAGGTTTGCGTTTCTGCTCCCCTAGTTTTCTGATTTATAAGTGGATTGAGTTGATCATAATTTATCAGTTTTTGCACATCGTAGTGTTACTGAAAAAGGCGCAACTTGAGTAAGTTTTTACGGATTCTAATGGTCTTTATGATGCTAAATTAATAGATTATGCATCCCAACATTGTGTTGCCGATAAGAAATTTTAATGTGCATTGGTAGAAAAAATAACATAAATTTAAATCATTTGAGGTATAGTCCATTCCATATGTAAAGTGCAGCTATTTGCTGTAAATTAGCAAAATGGTTAGACCCAAGATTTATAAGTGTGGTACATGTGATGCCAATGTTACTAAGACTCAAGCATCGGTCCAATGTGAGAAATGCAAGAAATGGTTGCACGCGAAATGCGTTGGTCTTACCGAAGTAGATCTAGAAGTGCTAAGAGGTCTAAACAATAAATTCTTCTGTGTTGATTGTAAGACTGTCGTTGAAAACCGTGTACGTAGATCACTGAATTCTTCAGAGATTGCCAATGGTAAAAGTTGCAATTGTAGTAACGATGATATTATGGATTGCATTAGGGGTCTTAAAGAAGAGGTTCGGGATCTGCGGTATGATTTAAAATTCTACGCTGAGCAATACGAAATTCAAAAGGAAAACAATGTTAAGTTTGGCAATGAAATACGGTTACTAAAACAAGAAAATCAGGAAATAAAAAGTGAGTTAAATAAACTAAAGGGTCACTATGAAACTAAAGAAAATGAAAATAGGCAAAAAAATGTCATTATAATGGGCATAAAAAGTACAATTAATGAAGCAAAAACCGAGCCGAAGGAAGTAATTAAAAAAGTAAAAAAGGTACTTAAATTCATTGATCCAGAGATGGAGATAGAAAATGTTCATGTGAGACTGCTAAATCCAATCAAGGAAAATACCCCAATATCAGTTACATTTAGAACGTTGGAGGAAAAACATAAATTATTAAAGAAAAGAAGAGAAATTGGTAAAATTTCTGGTGATAAATGCAATCTCCCGGATAAGAGCCCAATTTACATCAATGAGGACATGTCAAGAAAAACCAGGGAACTTTTCGCGGCTGCACGCACATTACGTGATAGTGGATATAGATACGTCTGGGCGAAAGATGGTAGAATTTTTGCAAAAAAAACAGAAAACGACAATCTAATGCGATTAAAATCATTGGACGATGTTGAGTTTGCGAAGCAAGGTAATTAATAACCCAGTCCCTACCTATACTTTAATAGATATTTGAATTAGGCTTTCTTTTTGCTGCTTAATGGATCTTAATTCCTTGCTCGATGATCATAATGATGACTATGGCAAGGTTATTGAATGTGATAATTTGGATAATGTTGATTGTTTTAAGACAGCTGTCAATAAGTTAAATATTTTACATGTCAATATTAGAAGCTTAAATAAAAATTTTGATGATCTTGCTTTATTTATGGAATCATTATGCGGAGATTTCGATGTAATTGTACTGTCAGAAACTAATATTATTGCTAGTAAATCTTCCTTTAGTCTTAAAGGATATGATATTAAAGGTTATACAAAATTCACATAAAATTTTAAAGGGAATCTAAATACCTATCAATATACAGGGTGTTCCATTTAAAATAAGAAAGTTGATGCCTGGACACCCTGTACCGTGTGATCCACTTATCGTGTCCGCATTTTAATTTGATATTATAACGTTGCCTTAAGAGTTAAAGAAAAAAGATATATACATAAATTTCTTGCATTGACGTAAAATTTTTATCTGTTCGTTTTTTATACAGGGTGTTCATTTGAAAACTTCCCACCACGGATTTATCGAAAACCACTGATTAAAAGAAAAAACTTAAATAAAAATTTTGATGATCTTGCTTTATTTATGGAATCATTATGCGGAGATTTCGATGTAATTGTACTGTCAGAAACTAATATTATTGCTAGTAAATCTTCCTTTAGTCTTAAAGGATATGATATTTTTTATAATGAAAGTAAAAAAAATAAATGTGATGGCTCTGTTATTTACTGCAAGTCTTCATTGATTAGAGGAGACAACATTATTCAAATTAACAATAACAAATTTCTGCGTATTACTCTTGTAAAAAATGGTGTTACTGTGGGTATTGTATCGCACTACAGATCTCCATCACTCAACCCTAATGATTACGTCTTATTGCTATCTGATTTGTTTAGTCAGAATTATTTCACTACTTCTGAAATTGAATTGTTTGTTGGTGATACCAACATTAATTTACTTGATTCTCGGTCTGCTATTGTTAATGAGTACTTAAATTGTTTTAATAGCTTTGGTTATCTTTCTAAGGTGAACAAGCCCACAAGAGTAACTAGTCTTAGTAGTACTTGTATTGATCACATTTTTATGAAATGCAACAAACGTTTTAGTAATAGTCTTGTAATATTGAATAGCTCTGTTTCAGATCATAAACCTTTATTGTTTAATGTTGATTTAGGTCACAAAATAGATGGCAGTCAAAATAGTAAAGTTAATCGAATCATAAAAAAATGTAACCTAAATCATTTAAGTAGGTGCCTTAAAGTGGAAAGCTGGCAAACAGTCTTATCTAATCCTGATCCTAACATTGCGTCAAATAATTTTATGGAAGTTTTGCAACTCTCAAATACGTATCTAATAAGAAAGTACTTCTTAAACCATGGATTACCCCTGCTATACTTGCCTCAATCAGGAATAGAGATCGTTTACACAAACTTTGTGTTATCAACAGAGATGACAATATTGCGATGGTAAATTATAATAATTATCGTGACCAATTGAGTAAAATAATAAAACAAACCAAATCAACATATTTTAAACAAAAACTAAATGCTGTAAATAATGATCCTAGAAAGACCTGGAATATAATTAAGCAAGTGACAAATGATAATATTACTGATTCTGGCATTGTTGCTCTGAAGAACATTGATAACCAGGAAATGACCGATCAGCTAGCTATTGCTGAGGAGTTGTGTGGTTTCTTTAGTTCTATTGGTGCCAAATTATCTAGTAAAATAAACAAACCAACAAATGTACCTCCTTTCTTACTGAAGGAGACCCAGTCTCCTTGTTCAATGTATCTGTACCCTATTACTGATGAAGAAATTGTGGATTTTATAAATTTATTGAAAAACTCTTCCTCAACCGAGAATTTTTGCATATCCAATTCCATTGTAAAATCTAACTATAAATGTTTAGTCAAACCACTGGTACATATTGTGAATCAGATCTTTGATGAGGGTGTTTTTCCCGAGATCTTCAAGAATGCTATAATATTACCATTGCACAAAGGAGGAGATAAAACCAATATTAATAACTATCGGCCAATTGCTCTTACTAACCCCATTTGTAAAATCATTGAAAAATGCTTAAAGAAAAGGCTGTGCAACTTTTTAAACACAAATAAATTATTATCTGAGTCACAATATGGATTCAGGGAAGGAATGGGTACTGAATCTGCTTTACATGAAGTGTCTGATTATATTGTAAATTGTTTTAATACTAATTATAAGCCACTTGCCATTTTTCTTGACCTCTCAAAGGCCTTCGATACCGTGGATCATCATATTCTATTACACAAATTGGAAATGATTGGGATAAGGGGGAAGGTTCTTCAACTGATTCAGTCTTATCTAAATAATAGAACTCAGAAAGTAAGAGTTGGTTCAGTGTGTAGTTCCTTTGGTGGTGTAGAGTGTGGTGTTTGGCAGGGTACAGTGCTTGGTCCGATTTTATTTTCTATATATATTAATAGCTTAGCAAATGCAATACCAAATGTTAAAACTGTATGTTTCGCTGATGATACAGTTCTGCTACTTAAGGGATCATCGTGGCAGGATGTCTTTGAGAAGGCTGAGAGGGCGGCTTACTATGTAAAGATTTGGATGGATTATAACTTTTTAACGCTAAATGTAAACAAAACTAATTTTATGTGCTTTTCAATGAATAAAACTGGTCTACCTAACAACAATGTAATTAGAGTTCATTCTGATATTTGTGACCTTTCTCAGAATTGTGCATGTGCTGGTACAATTGAATCAGTGGAAAGTATAAAATATTTGGGTGTTTGTTTTGATCAGTTTTTGAAATGGAATGCTCATGCAGAATATGTGAAAAATAAATTAAGAAAGCTTGTTTATAAGTTCTATGAGTTACGTAATATTTTAAGTAAAGAGGTTATAATTACTGTATATAAATCATTGGCAGAATCCTGTCTTCACTACGGGATAATCTGTTGGGGTTCGGCTCATAAAAATGTGTTGGATAATGTTGGTATTGCGCAGAAATATATATTAAAGATAATTTTCTTGAAACCAAGACGTTTTTCCTCTGAACTTTTATTTCATCAGTGTGGTGTATTTACGATTACTCAATTATATATAAAGAATGCTCTAAGATTTGCTCTCACTAGAAATATTTATCATAATTACGTAAGACATGACATAATGACAAGAGCAATTGCTAATCGTAATTTATTGATACCTAATACACGGTTTGATGCCACTCAAAGATCATTTTCCTATGTGGCTCCGAAAATCTTGAACATATTGCCAGAGCAGTTCAAAAGAAAAAAATTTCAGTACATTAAAAAAGACTTAAATAAATGGATAACAAGTAACACCCAAATAATTAAGACCATTGTTAAGTTTTTATAAGTTAGAATAAGTTAATCTGGAATTAAATTCACTTTGTAATCAAATAAATGGTTAGTACTTATAGGGACTCTGTAATAATTTTGTAATTTGGATTTTGTAATAATAATTATATTGGATTTGTGATTGTTGGTTGGTTGGTTGTTATAGTAGGTAGTAGGAGCATGCACACACAGACTTAAGTCCATAGTGCATGCACTACATTATAATATAATAAATTTAAATTTAATTTGTATACATCTTGTAAAGTGAAATTGAAAATTTAATTTAAATTAAATTTAATAATTTAATATTTGATTGTAATCATCATTGTTGTTAATAAATAAATAAAAAAAAATAAAAAAAAAATAAAAATAAATATGTTGGAAAATACCATCAATCCGCTTATCACTGAAACCATTGAAAACCAAATCGAAGACGATGGAAACCCTATACTTGATGAGGCTGAAATATATTTCCAGCAAGACGGCGCTCCTCCTCACTATGTTCTTCCGGTTCGGCAATGGCTAGACGACGAGTTTCCTGATAAATGGATAGGGCGAAGAGGGCCTGCTAGGTCTCCTGACTTGACGCCATTAGACTTTTTTCTATGGGGCCATTTGAAATATATTGTGTTCACTCCCCAACCTGAAAGTTTGGATGAACTTCGTCAACGCATCATCGAAAGCTGCCATGATCTCCCACAACATGTTTTTGAAAATGTCCGTCGGGAATTTGAACATCGCCTATATCATTGTTTGGCCAATAACGGGCAACATTTTGAACACTTATTGAAATAAAAAGTGATATTTTCGTGTGTGTGTTTTTTTTTCTATCTGAACAAATTAAGATAAATAAAGATTTTTCTACTTTTCTCGAAAACGAATCGACCGATTTTAAAAAATCAAACGTCAAAATAAAGCACTTTGAAAGACCTTTCAAACAAGCTATTACTTGATACCCCTTGTCATTTAAAATTTTTAAGGGGATGACCCCGGGGGGCAGAGGGTAAAAGGGGGTGAAGTAGTTTTTGGTTAAAAAGTTGTCCCCTTTGGTAAATCTTTTGACGTGTCTCGGCGGTTTTTCTTTTAATCAGTAGTTTTCGGTAAATCCGTGGTGGGAAGTTTTCAAATGAACACCCTGTATATGTACAGTGTGGTCCACTAAGTATGCAACAAATGGGAAACTTCTTTATTTTTGGTTTCTCAGAAAATTTTATTCTTGATAAAAGTTGGTGCATGTCCGATAACCATTTCAGGTGTACTTAAAATCTGTATCCGAAATTAAAGTACACACTGCTGGTAAGGATAAGTCTTACATAGTGGACTCACTCGCGGGGAAATACGGTCACGAGGTCTTACGTCTGTCCCCATACCATTGTGAATTTAATGGTATTGAATTAGTGTAGGGAATTTGCAAAAACTACTATGACAAGCATACATTTCAAACGACGAACGAATAAAGCATTTTAAATTTATGGAATGAAGCTTTAAAACAAATTGGACCAGAGACTTGATCAAAATGTATTGACCACGTGGGAAAATTGATTCAAAATACTTTTGACTCGGAACAGGTCATTGATGAAATAAGGCCAATTATTATAACTTCTGAGAGTGACAGTGACAACAGTGCTGATAGTGACATTGACGATTAAATGTACATTTTATGTAATAAAATTTCTAATTATTATTAATATTATTATTATTATTTACATAGTTATGAAATAAAAAAATAATGAAATAAATAATTGTAATGGAAATTTTAATTACGGCCCATATATCTAAAATTAGTAGAAATTGTTTGAGGACCGCTGTCTATTTTATTCTAGACTAATTTTGACCATAATCGGTTAATGACAAATGCGCATTCACTCACTGAACGCACTATAGCACTACATTTTACATTTATAATCAAAATCAATAAAAATATCAAAAGGTAGGTACTTTGCATTTGATATATCAAACTATGCTATCAAAAAGTAAAAAGGCAGTGGCGTACATATTTTTTATTCTAACACCCTTGGGACTGGGTAATCACAACGACGCGTAGAGGGCTAATTTTCTAAATACGTCAAATGTAGAAAAGAAATGTATACCATAGAAGTATGTTCTAACTCAGACTATTCCCTTAAAAAGAATTGTTATTTTATTATATTATGTGTAATTCAGTAAAGTTAGATTTTAAAAAAATGTTATTTTTCGACATATTTTGACGATCGTTTGACTGAAGTAACATCCCGGCATGCTGCTCGCTTTTTAGAGGAATTACCGTTCAAACTATATCGCAGTCAGCGACAAAAAAAATACAAAAATATGGGAGCTAGCTGAAAAGCGCTATCCTACAATTCTTGCGTCATCAGCACCACTAGAAAGATATTTTTCATTCCCCTATCCGTAACCCACTTACTTCTAAAAATTCAAATAAAAAATGTTGATTTATATCATCTATTATCACTTAAAAATTAGAGACCATAACAAATCCGACGAATACCAAAACTGAATTATAATATTTATAACCTAATATGTTTTTCTTCTTGTATTCTAATTCTTTTTATTTTAACAGTTACTTAATGCCTAATTGTTTTCTTATTCGTTACTTAAGCAATGTTTTTATGTTTCCTCATCTGTTTTATAATTTTAGACATTGTGTAGAGTATAATGAGAATTAATTGATATAGAGTTTATAATTATGTATGTATTTTAATTATTTTAATAAAAAATAATGACCGATAATATAAAGTAGAATGTGTATAATTTCTTACATACCAATCCCTGGTCGTATCTCAAAAATTGCGGACATATAATAAAAGTGAGCTTTTTTCTAAAAAATCATCCAAGGATTATTCCCCTGAAGTATTAGCTTGTAATTCTGTTGTACCTTGAACTAGATAACAAATTTTTAGGCTGCTTTGATGGTGAAAAGAACACAGTCGTCATTTTTTTTTAATGATTTTAAATTATAGATACAAAGCAATCCGACCACAATTAATTATCGCATAATCTATTTCGTCTTCCTCTTGCCTTGCACATCTGTTAGAAAGTGTGGCAAGACAAAAACGCAACCACCAGCGCGTAAAAGTTACCTAACATGTGTTAAACACCGTTGTTGAGTGCAGATTAGCGGAAAAACTAAATAGTCTTATATTACCTTTAAAGGAATTGAAATTCTCATTGTTATGGTATGATTACTGCACTTTTAACATTTTAAAGAGAATTTATATCACAGATAAAACATAAGCATCGATGCACTGCTGGACAGCTAAAGGAATTTTCAAACATTTCAAATGTGAGTAGCGTTGCGTTTTTTTATATCGCCCGCAATCAAGATTGCATCTGTATTCCTCAGTTAAGCTTGGATTATTATTGATCTTCCTATATTTTATAATTACTGAACTAATAACGTTACCATTTGCACTAGAAACTAGTCTGGTGTAAAAGGGTCGACAAACATAATAATGATGATAATGACAGAAGTGTGCCGATGTTATTGAAAGTTGGTATGTACATGTTATAATACAATAATTAGGAAGTTTCCATTTTTTAAGAATCATAATCATAAGAATTTAAAAATTAACAAGAGAAAAACTTAAATACCTTTAAAAACAACTCCCTTATGCTCCTTTGTTCGAATTTAATACTTTCCTGCGATTTGCCGCTCCAGTGACGTAACGCGACATGATCCGAGACGAAGTCGCGCGTTTTCTCGAATATAAAGAGTTGACAACAGTTAATAATTCGTAATATAATAAATAATATGTATGTATTATTTTGTAAATAAACATTACCTACATATTAGAAAGCAAAAAATGACATTACATCTCTTACCAAATGACATAAACATACTTAGTAAATCACAAGTGCCGTTTTTTCTAGTTCTTTCTGAAAGATTTTATTCCAACCACTCAAACGTTTGATTCCGAAACGATGACGCGAACACATATTTAAGTATATTCTTATGGCTTACACAAAAAAAAGTTATCACCCTTGAGTAAACTTTTTATTAAAATACGTTTTGAATTTCGGATGCCAGAACTAGAATACGAGTATAATGGATTATGTGAAAAAAAATCCATCATTAATATCCACTTAAGGTATGTGTTTGGAAACACCACAAACGAATCATTGTATCATCTTCGATTATTTTAGAATAATAGCAAATCAAAACATTCGGACAAAGTGGACTGATGTAATAGATACTAACAACGGCGCTGGTTACATTGTGCCGCGTGACGTCATGATGGTCGACCAACCTTCTCGCAGAGTCGCGCAAACAGCCGCGGCTGGTTCATAAAGTAAAAATATTTATCCTAAAAAAAAAAGTGCTTTTCATACAAAACCGCGAGAATCAAGCTAAGCGAAACACAAATAATCATTATTCCTATGCACGTTTCGGGCTCGGCCGTATTTGAAACTGACCTCATAGGTTTATATGGCAGTAGAAAACTATACAAATGCGCGGAAATCAAGACAGAAACAAACATAAGCGCGTTAAGGAAGTTAAAAAGAGATAAATACTAAAACGAAATTGTCGACGGCCCGCAAATTAAAATTTCTATGGGTGCTCGTGTGTTCGTCGACGTCGCCGGTTCTTGGATCCTCCCGTCTTAGGTGCCGGCCCTATGGAAATACACTCGAAATTTTGTATTTAGGGTTTTTACTATTACGTAACGTTAATATTGCTAGTATTTAAGTCAGTTGGAAACTTCCTAATTCATAGATAGTATTTTGTACAAATATTACAATATTTATATCGTGGGTTTTCTGTAACGGGTTAAGCATTAAAACATTAATCTATTTACCAACAACATGCAACATTATATTCAATTTTTAGTCAAAATTAGTAAAAATATCTGCTCTAGTCAAAAATGTTATAGTATTTATTTGTTAAACTAAAAACAAAACCAACAATTGCACCCTGAGGAAAGGAAAATATGTGTCCTAAAAAGTCTGTTTTCAATATACAGGGTGTCATTTTGTCATTACATTTTTGTCAAAACCTAGGCAACTTTTTAAACCCATACTGATTAAAGAAAAACACAAATGTTTTGAAAAATTATTTTGAGATGATTTTTCAAAACATTTGTGTTTTTCTTTAATCAATATGGGTTTAAAAATTTGCCTAGGTATTGACAAAAATGCTTTACATTCCTCAAAAAATTGTGAGGTACCTAGCTGTGATATATTAAAAATGTATTACACAGATTATAAATTTCTGAACGTTTTAAGTTTTTATACACATTTCTACGTATCTTAAAACGTCGTTACTTAAAAGTATTCGATACAGGGTGTTTCAAAAAATATGTGGCATCGCTCGTGTAGTGATTCCTTACCCAAAAGTAAGGCAAATAGTTCCTATCAACATATCCGCAGTCGCTTTAATTTTGAGATACATTGTGTTGAAAATTAAAAAAAAATTGTTTTTCCTTAATATTTTTGAGATTGCTGTAGATATCATTTTGAATTTCAATAGGTACTATTTTGCTATAAAAACACAATTATTTCATAAAAAAGATTTGCTCTACTTCTACCAGTGGCGTCCGCGCTAACATGTATTTTGATATTTTTAACGAAAAAAATTATACGCCACTATTTTTCTTCAAAATAAATATTGTTTTTAAAAGTATGCTTTATTACTTAGCAAAAATGATTCCTAGACTTTTCTTCGTGTGACCAACGGTTTTTGATTAAAAAAATAAATGACGACATTTATTAGACCTTGTTAAAATTGCATTTATCTCTTAAACAAAGCCGATATTCTATATTAGACAGTAAAATGCCTACACAACTGTGTTATCAAAAGACAAAAGGGCAGTGGCGTACAAGTCTTTTGCTCCGCTTAAAAATTGTAACTCCCTCTATCTCAAAAATAAAACGGTTGCGGATCTATAGTCCGCCTTGCGAGTCTCTGGCTACAACGTCTGAGGAGACAGGAGGGTAAAAGGCGTCAAAAAGTCAGTTTTAACTGTAGCGACATAGGCGTCCGGTGTTTCGTTTCATATTCATATTTTATAAGATATTACATTTGTAAAAACATTAGAATAGAAAAAATGTCTCTAGATTTATATAATACGTTTTAAGTAGTGCGATTTCATTTTGACAAGCACAGCTATCTATATACGTTTAAATATAATTATTAATTATAAATCAAATAATATAATTCTAAACTATGCCAATGCCTGTAAAATGTCTGAAGATGTCATGATGCCAAGCACTTGCTCACAAATTCAATATTATATACGATAGAAAGAGACAAAAGCAGTTTCAAGGCACAGGTGATAATTTCTGGCCCACGAATCTGCGATCTATTAGACGTGGGTTGCCAAATTTACCAAAATAAATGATTAATTAATATTTCTTAAATATTATCTTCACCGCTTTAATGATTATAATTTGAAATGTAAGAGGGAAATAAACGGGATATATGTTACAGGGTGTATACATTACAGGGAAACGCATACGTCTAATTGTTCTATGTAATATATAATTTGAATTCCATACCAATTAATATTTTATGAAAATTTAAACAAGAGTATTGCGGCAATAATGTTCCACATTCCTTAAATTCCTTTTGTAGCTGTAGACTAGTGCATCGGACTATATGTTGATAGGAACTATTTGCCTTATTCTCGGGTAAGGAATCACCACACGACCGAATGCACATGTTTTTTGAAACACCCTGTATAGGGTGCCCGGAAATGGCTATGACATATTTTAAGGTACGATTCTACATTAAGAAAAAGTCAGATTAACATAGGTCCGCAAATGCTTACAGACGGACCCTTGAAGATGGCATCATCAAAGTGTTTTTTTTTTATTTATTAGGATCTAGTTACAATAAAGAAATGAACATTTAGGTGCAAGTTAGTGTTATCGGATGTCACTTTTTAAAATATCAGGTAACCCATATACAGAGTGGCAAAAAAGTCGCGCCTGTAACTTTTTTAAATTACCTTGTATACGAAAAAGTGATCTTTATGAAAGTTGTTCAGTAAATTATTCCCCACATTTCTACCCGCATGAATTTTTTCTGTCATTTCTGGTTTGGTTGCAATAGAGACTAACTTACTTTTTTTAAATGGAATACCCTGCATATGATTGCATATTTGGATTCTACTGGGAAAACTCTGAATTTTTTTGTATTTCAAATTTTCACCTATCTGCAAGCGTTTCCGAGATAATGACAGCTCAAGAATGAAAAACTTCCTAATTATAATTAATTATTCCTACCTAGTACCAACCAATTAAGTCAAGGTGTTTTTATAACAGCGACCTAAGAGGTGTTAATTTTGGGTTCCTGACTCCTGTTGTCTGATTTCTAATTTGTTTACACTATGGTTCACCTGAATGAGAAACAACGAGTTGAAATTTTAATAATAAGCGGTTACGGAAATATGAAGAGATCGCAAGATCAGGTTTGTCAACTTTTCAATGAATTATATCCAAATAGGCCTCCAATAAGTCAGTCAACGGTGCGTCGAGTGGTAAAGAAATTTCGAGAAACAGGCAGTGTTAGGGAAGCCGTTAGATCAGGTCGACCTAAAACAGCAACCGGGGGAGACAAAGCTTTGGATATCATGAAAATCAAACACAATCATCCAGTCCAATGGCCATGGATTTTAATGTGTCTCATCAGTCAGTGAAAAATTTGTTGAAGCAGATGTTGCATCCCTACAAGATAAAGTTGGTGCTCGAGTTAAACGAGGACGATTTTGATAGAAGAGCTGAATTTTGTGAGCTGATGATGGAAAGATATAACGATAATAACTTCGCAACAAATATCATTTTCTCGGATGAAGCTACTTTCCATTTAAATGGAATTGTTAATAGACATAATTATCGTTATTGGTCTACTGAGAATACTCACTGGTTCCAGGAAGGTCATACTCAGAGGCCCGAAAAAGTTAATGTTTGGGCGGGCATAGTTGGTAGACATATTGTGGGACATTTTTTCATAGATGGTTATTTGAATGGCGAAAAATATCTGGACCTCCTCAGGAATCACATAATTCCTTCTTACAGAATGGTTTTACCGGGTGTAAATAATGGCATAAACGAACAGGTATGGTTCCAGCAAGATGGAGCACCTGCACATTATGCGGCAAACGTTAGACAATACATAAGCGAACAATTTCCAGGACGTTGGATAGGCAGAAGAGGTGCTATTGACTGGCCAGGACGATCCCCGGACTTAACCCCGCTCGACTTCTTTTTGTGGGACACTTAAAGAACAAAGTCTACGTTAACCGTCTAAATGACTTAGAATCTTTAAAAGTCAAAATTAGTGCTGAAATTCGGGCCATTCCAGAGAACTTCCTTTTAAACGTTGTAGACAGGTTGGCGCTCTGCTTAACAGAAAATGGTGGTCACTTTGAACACCTGATCCACTGAAAAGGTTTCACTTGATTATAATTCCGATGTTAAGTTGTTCAATTTTCTAGGCTATTTATTTTGTCATATAAAGTATGTTACAATTTTAAATAAATTAAAATTTGAAATACAAAAAATTCAGAGTTTCCCAGTAGAATCCAAATATGCAATCATATGCAGGGTGTTCCATTTAAAAAAAGTAAGTTGGTCTCTATGGCAACCAAACCAGAAATGACAGAAAAAATTCATGCAGGTAGAAATGTGGGAAATAATTTACTGAACAACTTTCATAAAGGTCACTTTTTCGTATATGAAGTAATTCAAAAGCTGCAGGCATTATGCGCGACTTCTTTGCCACTCTGTATACCGGGTGTTGCATCGTCGAGCGGGACATAGGAAATCCCATGCAATTTTAAATGGGGTCAATTATTGGCTTCCCTAATTATTTTAGAGAAAAATTCTATTTAGGTTTATTAAAGAGCACTAAAACCCACATTCAAAAGAATAACTTTAGATATTTTTGATGAGCCCGTTTACGGGTTATCGCCGATTTCTTTTTAACTATTTCTCCTTTTTATGGCCCCGTATTTGCGGGCACCAGTCAAGGTAAAAGATGACTGTCAAATAAAGTTGTCATTTTGAGGAATATTTGAACATCTTCTTAAATCCTAAAGTTCTAACAATTTAATAGTACCTACCTATTAATTAGTAAAATATTGAAACATGTAAAATGTCATAATTAACCTTGTAATTGGATACTTTATTTTAGTTTTATTCAGATTAATTTGTACTCATAAATACACCTTTAATATTTTCGATGTACGAGTTTTTATAACAATAAAGCACACATTTCAAAATGACAACTTTATTTGACAGTCATCTTTTACCTTGACTGGTGCCCGCAAATACGGGGCCATAAAAAGGAGAAATAGTTAAAAAGAAATCGGCGATAACCCGTAAACGGGCTCATCAAAAATATCTAAAGTTATTCTTTTGAATGTGGGTTTTAGTGCTCTTTAATAAACCTAAATATAATTTTTCTCTAAAATAATTAGGGAAGCCAATAATTGACCCCATTTAAAATTACATGGGATTTCCTATGTCCCGCTTGACGATGCAACACCCGGTATATGACCTTTTTTACGTAAAAATGTTCAAGGCACCATACTTTATTTAAAAAATAGCAAAAATTCTATGGGCGAAAACAAGTATGACCTTAAATAGCCCGTCTCTCTTTTATTATCACGCCACTGGTTGCAATTTTTTTTTAATGATCAGGCAAGCACTGCAACTTACACCTGAAAGTTTATTTCTGCATTGTATAACTAGATCCTAAATAAACAAAAACACTTTGATGATACCATTTTCAAGGGTCTGTAGCTCCCTATGGAAGCACTTAGAAACCTGAATATGTACCATAAATTAGAAAATGTGCCATCAAAAAGCCAAAACTATTTTTTATGCTGTAGTAGTAGAATTCAAGGCTTATATTTAAATGTTTTGATATTACTTTTTAGTGCAACTCAATGCAATGGTCGCGTTGAATATCAGAACCTTGCTGTTCTGACTCCCACTCACAGCAATCGCTCAGCGAACGGGAATGAGAACCACCCGATTTGAAGTAGCGCTATGTTCTGACAAAGTTTAAAGTAATTTGGTTCTGATGAACGAGACCAATGTGTACATTAGTGTACAGGGTAGGCCAAATTGAACACTTTTAAGGGGAAACTCCTATTTCTAAACGATATAGATGAAATGTGATGCCGGTGTCTGAGGCTTAATTTTAATGACGAACGACGGTGAAAACCGCATATTGACATCTATTATCGTTTCAGTGATCCAGGGTGTTTTTCGAAAAGTCACTGCAACTTTTTTCCGGTTCAAATTTTTTTATTTTTATAAAAACATTTCCGAAGCACTTTTTTACGTAGAATTCAATGGTGCAAGTATAAATCTTTTTAACCGAATATTTTAATAGGTATCGATAGAAAAAACAACTTTTTAAATGGGACACCCTTTCATATTTGAATAGAGATTGAAATTACCATTCCAAAAATATAGCACACTTGGTGTCTTGCTTAAGTTTTCTTCAAACCACAGATGTTTACATTTTTTTACGTGTTTACTTTGAAGCGGGCACTTTCAACAAGTAGGGTTTGGACAACGCGCGACGCAGCGATAAGTAGGGTGCAAATGTAAAAAGTATCAATTCAAACTAAACAGGATCAGAAAAGTTCATCACCTTCAACCCGGAGATTTTGAACCCCCAATGTATTTTTGCCAATGGCTCCTGGACAATTGTAACCAAGTGCGCTATTTTCCTAAATTGTGTTTGGACAAACGAAGCTTATGTAAGCAGTGGCGGTATTTTCAACCGCTTCAACTATTACACTTAGTGATAATCCTAATAAAACTTACAGTAATACGACATGATTCTTAAGGAAAAAATAATCTGTTTCGTTTGAGATTTGAACCTACCTATGGATACACCCATGAAATCCACGTCTGTGCAATCATTGGCATATGTTATCAGCCTATGCAAAGGCATATTTTTTGCATGGCGCATATTGCACATACTCAAGGACAGCAAAGGGTACGCTCTAATATTGCGACTTGAAACATGAAATTTTAGTGTGCTCCAGATACGTGGTGCATCAATAAAGGAATTATTTGCCCCAAACATAAAGCACAAATCCAGGTACTTCCTGCGTTCCTCCAACGTATGCAACCCACAGCGCCCTTCCACCTGCTCAGTACTCATATGATTGCCCTCCACTATTCGATATTTAAGACGAGACAGAAATCTGCGTTAAATAGATTCAATGCGACTCTTGCGAGTTCCATAGTATGGATTCCAAATCGTAGAACCATACTTCAGAATAGATCTGACATATGATGTATAAAGCATAACAACACAGTTTAAATTTTCAAAATCACATGACATCCCCAAAGCATCCCCAGAACTCTATTAGCTCTGTCCATAATGTGCTAAACATGATCAGTAAAGCGAAGCATGCTATTAAAGTGGACACCGAAGTCTCTCACCAGTGTTACCCTTGGCAATTCTGCATTACCCAATCTATAGTAAAGAGCTTGGAGCTCGACCGGCTACAAAATCAGACGCTTGCGCATTGGCGTTTATTCTTACCTTACCAGTGTTGCCATTTTAAGCGGCGGTAAATTTTAAACACTTTTGTGATTGTGAGGTTAGGTTAATTTGTTCTGTTATCGATTCCCGTTTCGGGCACTTTTTCTTAACTCTTATTTTTTTTTAAAGTATATCGACTCAAAAAGGGCTGGTAAATAATTGGCCGGTGAACTTGAAAAAGGCGAATTGGAACCAAAAAGGTGGATTAGATGCCGTGTTAGCGCCTGTTTAACCAATAAAGTCTATAATTATTAGTTACAGCATTATTTAGTTGATACAAATCTTTAAAACCTCACTTCGAACATTAAAACTGGCAACGCGGTAGGTTAAAAATTTTGTAGCCGGTCGAGCTCCAAGCTCTTGTAATCTATAGCTATATTCAATAGGTGACCTACCCCTAGAAAAATGAATATAAGAGCACTTTGACACGTTTAAGTGAAGGTTGTTTATATCGCACCATTTCATTAAGTTGTTTAGATCTTCTTGCAGACCCGCACAATCATCGTGTGATTTAATACAGTGAAACAACTTGCAAAAAGTAAGTAATTTAACTGAAAATGCTCTCCGATATCACTCACCAGTAGCAGAAACAATTTAGGACCCAGATGAGACCCCTGAGGGACACCCGACATAACCCCAAAACCAGCACCTTAGCTGCATCGTGCGATCTTTCAAATAAGAACTCAGCCATGACAAAAACAACCCATCAATTCCAATATTCTTTAGCTTATCCACCAAGATATCCTTATCCAAAAGGTCGAAAGCCTTACTAAAGTCAGTGTGAATAGAGTGTACCTCATATCCATTGTTTAATGCATCCGATATGAAATTAGTGTACGCGAAGAGGTTTTTCACAGTTGAGGGCGCCCCCACAAATCTATGTTGGAATTCTATAATGACATTCCTACGGCACTAATCCATAAGGGGTATATGACCAATTGACCATCCTCTCTAGAACTTTTGGAATAGCCGACCGTATGCATACAGGTCTGTAGTTAGCGACATCACATTTGTCCCCTGACTTAAAGATGGGGCTAACATAGGAGTGTTTTAATTTAGTAGGAAAAACACCCTGAGAAAGAGATTTATTAAACACAAATAGTAAGGGTTCATAGAGTGATACAGCACATTCTCTGAAAAACAAGTTTGGCAACCTTTATTTACATTCAAGGACAAGAACTTGTTTAATAGATCATAATTATTAGGCAAGCTCAATTACATTGATTGGAATCACTATAACTAACCCGTACTAGATCCTCCCCACTTATTGCTGCTTTTAGTAAATTTTTCATATATAGATCTTAAATTTAATGCGAAAAGCTCACCTACTTGCTCACTATGCTCACCCCCTCAGCCTGCTGGTCTTGTAAGAACATTGATTCAGGAAAACTACTGTCTTTCTCCGTTCTATTGCTAATAAATTCGCCAACATTTTCATTGATTCTTTGCTCTACATCACTTATATCGTTAGTATAACAGTCACCAGTTAGCCTTTCACATTCTCTGCGCAAATTACTGAAAACCAAATATTGCTGAACCTCACCTGTCTCCTTGTACCTTTTATGAGCCCTTTTCTTAGCTCAATTCAACTCAAAAATAGCAAATTCTAAAGAAACAAATAGCGAATCCCTTGTCGATGAATTGCCACTAATGACTCAGGAACGTATTTTTATAGCAAGACGGTGTACCGCCTCACAACGCTGCAATCGTTAAAAAGCTTTTGGCGGCCAATTTAGGAAATAATTGGATAACCAACCAAGGTTCAAACCGATGGCCGGCAAGGTCACGGGATCTAGCGCCAATGGACTTTTATCTTTGGGGAAGGTTGAAGGACCTGTTTTTTTTTTTTTTTAATTGCCAACGAACACCAGACAAGAATTAGAAGTCGCGGTGATGCAAGGTTTTGCATCTTTCACTCCCATTGAACTGATTAGCTCGACAAGAAATGTTGAGAAAAGGTGCCGCCTGGGCATAGGGGAAACTGGTCGACATTTCGAACACCTACTGTAGGGAAATATCGTTCTTGCTTACTGTTCCTTATCAATGTTGTTTCGTTTTTTACTACATAGTTAATTTTTATTTTAAATATAATTTAAATATTTAATGCTATAACGATCTGCCGTGCTTATTGTAAACCTGAGATTTAATTAATGCTGTGACCCGCTTTATTAAAATTTGACAGCTGGCAGTAAACATTTGCGCCCTATTTATCGCCGCGTCGTCCACAGCCAACTTGTTCAATAAAAAATTGTTTTTTCTATTAATACATATAAAAGTATTATTGAAGAGGAAAGAAAAATCCAAAATTCTTCACAAATATTTAATATTTTGATCTACGCGTTACGGTTTCTTAAACCATTTCCAGGTGTTGTAATGTGCTGTAAGGGTAACGTATTGAAGTCCTTAAACAACAATTTTAAAATAACTTACAAATCAGTAAACAATTTACGTAGCTTATTCTCGAGAGTAAAAGATTCAATTAACGTGCTTGACAAAAGTGGGGTATATTTGTTATCCTGTAACTCATGCACAGCTAAATATGCTGGACAGACAGGACGTAGAACGATCCTGCTATCCCACTACAGAGAAGCAGCGAAAATTGTGAACGAGTTTAAGTAGTTAATGTTCGTTTAAATAATCGTATATTTTTTTGTGCAACCTAGATGCCGCTTTGGTTCGGTATATTTTGTTTTATTTTTTTAAATGTTTTTTGGGTTTATCCCGTTGATCAATTTTATATAGTTAGTTAACCTGTGGTTGCCATGGTGAACTTGTTTGTGCCCTTAATGTAAAGTTTGTGATTATATTATGTAAGTAATACCTAATAATTTTGATTTTGGATTGAGATTATTATATAAATGAACTTTTTAGACAGCTCTTGAAAGTGGCTTAAGAAACCGAAACGCGTAGAGCAAAATATTAAATATTTGTGAAGAATTTTGGATTTTTCTTTCCTCTTCAATATGAATAATCTTTACCCCGGAGATATCTATGATTCAATTATAAAAGTATTAGTTTGAAAAAATTTTTACTTCTACCATTGAATTCTACGTAAAAAAGTGATTTGAAAATGATCTCATAAAAATTAAAAAATATTGAACAGACAAAAAGTTACAGTGACTTTTCGAAAATGCACAATTTTTAAAAACACCCTGTATCACCGAAACGGTGATAGATAATCGATATACGGTTTTCACTATTAATTTCGTCATTAAAATTAAACCCCAGACACCGGCCTCAGATTTCGTTTAGAAATAGGAGTTTCCCTTTAAAAGTGTTCAATTTGGCCCACCCTCTACAATGATACTTGCTTATTTCAGGAGAAGCATAACAAATAAGTTTGATAAAAAAAAATATACTACAAAAATGAAATTTAGCCAGGGTCAGTTTTTAGGTTTTTAGATTGCGTGGGTTAAATTGTGGTGCAAAACATAACGCTAAAAAGGGTTAGATAGCAAAAGCACGAGGTTAGAACGCGTTCAAGCAAAGAAACACGAGTGCTCACCCCTTGGAGGAGGCGGGTTCCTCGAACAATTTGCGCAGCTGCTCAATGTCCCCGAAAAATGGGGAAGGGTGCCATTTCCTATACCGGCTACACAAAAAAGAAAAACCATAGTTTACTTGTTATTTCAAAATTGGTATGATATTTATTATGTATCTGAAGGGTAGAATAATCTTATTCGAAACTACACATTAAAAAGAGATTGAATAATTTAATGAGTGAAATTTTAAAACACGCGTACGATTTTGATTAATAGAATAATGTAATTTTAAAATATAAAAAAATATTAGGTCAGACTCACCTTGAGACTAGCAAAGAGAGATTTTTCTGTAGCTATAATTATTTTTAACTAGGATATTAAATCAATCAATTGCATGCCTTCAAAGTAAAAAAGTTTTTTTAGTGCTACTTTTTTACAGAAGATAAAAATAAAAATCCCGCTTCCTAAATTTCATGCCTTCAGTTCTTTGTTTTACGATTATTAATTAATTACAAACTATCAGGAAAAAATATCCTATAATTTATGGAAGCATTTTAAAACATATTCTTAAGAACCAAACTCAAAGCTGAATATTAATATTATTATTATAATACAAGGTGGCCAGAAACGATATTTTTATACAGGGTATTCAGACAAGGGTAGCCCTCGGCCATATCTCAAAAAGTATTGGTCCAAGAGTTTCAGGAATTAAAGCAACTAATTTTTTTTTTTAATTAATTTAAATCAAGTCATACAAATGAATAACATTAAGTTTACAAAGGCAAATGCTGCTTAATGTTTGATGGTTTGATTGTGTTAAACCTCCATAAATGCAAACAATATCGTCATCATCGTTATTTCATATTTTGTCTTCATCACAGATGACTGGATGTAAATTATTAAACACTTGCAAAAATGCCTTAAGCCGGGTCCGCACTTGTAGCATTGTGCCGTATCAGATCACCGTATCGGTATTATCGACACGTATCATGATTGCTATGTGGACGGGCCGTGGTACACGATACGGCTCGTTCCATTTCGAGTCGGTTTTTCTCCGATCATTAAAGGAGCTACGGATACGACATTGAGCCAGTCTAGACGTGTCCCCCGCTCTCATAGCTTGTTTGCCACTACGTACCTTAGATTGTCTGTTAACGGTACGATGCATTTTTATTTATGATAAGGCACATCACTGCAGGTATAATCCTTTATGGCGCTCTGCGAGCGGTGCCTGTGCGCAGGAAACGATTCACGTTGGTGTTAAATCTTTGGAGATTATATTCGTTGGGAAACACGGCCTCAGGGAGGTCGTTCCAGAGTGATGACGTTATCTAGATGAAAAAATTATTAACAGTGTCGTTCGAGAACTAAGCTGAACCACGTACGGGTGGGCTGCAGTGGCTCGTCGTGTATTTCTACCATGCACCGATCTGGGTGGGATCAAGCGGGCAACCTCAGTTGAGCACTTCCCATTAAAATATTTGTAAAATAGACTAAAGTCGCCAACCCGCCTTCGGTATTCAAGGCTTTCCAGGTTGTTTTGTTTATCAGATCATGGTCACCAATCAAACGAATGGCTCTTCTTTGAATGGAATCCAGTAATCTCAGGGTATGTTTAGGAGCAGAGCCCCAAATATGCGAACAGTACCCCAGCGATGGTCGAATTTGGGCTCTATAGAACATCAAAAGTTGTTAGGGTGCATAGAGGTTCTTAATTCGGCAAATTATTCCAAGCTTCTGCGAGGCTGCCTTAGCAATGACCGCAACATGACTATGCCAAGACATATGACTATCCAAATTGACGTCCAATAAATGAATTGATGAAGCCAAGAGAATCGAGTGTCCCGCTATGACTATATCCGGTTGAGATGTGAGACCTCTTGCTGCCTATAGAGATGTGCATTGGCAGCTCATGTCCGAGCATCCAAAGTAAAAGAAGAAACAAATGTGCTGTCATCAAGGAAGCTATACATAGGATTTTTAGTTTTTTCGAAAAGATCGTTATGTATAGTAAAAAGAGGGTGGGCGACAATATAGAACCTTGAGGGACTCCGGCGTTGATGTCAAACGTGTCTGAAATAAAACCGGAATTGGACTAATGAGAATACATTATAGTTTATAGATTGATATAGAGACAAAAATGTTTTGTGGGACCTTAGCCAGGAAGCCTAGTCGGAATAACTGGGGTGTCCAGTCTCGGAGTTAAATATACTATCAGCCCCTTGTCTCTGGAACTATATTACTTATTACTTGTTTAGATACTTAACCAGATAATGTACACTTGTATACGAATCATCGGTTGCTCAAAACCCCAACCTGGCTTAATCTCTCTTTCACTGAAATCGCTTTTCTGTATGTGGTGTCTGCTTTTTGAATCTTGGGGCTTACCGCATCCATTAACCAGTCGAAGTCTCGGGGTGACATTAGAGTGGAATTTGTATGCTTTCTGCTGACGTCTTGGAATTCAAGGCCTTTCGCAACAAATTCGGTTTGCCGCCACCGCCATTTTCTGGCCATTTGTCGTTTCCTGATAATTTTGTAAATTATTATAAAGCACGCGCACGACAGCGCTAAATTCTGGTACACTTCCATAGACGCCGTTATGAGAAGTGCCTCAAAATTGGCGGTGATTTAATCGGCAATGATGACAAATCTAGATACGATACGGATAAAAATAAGTGAAGTCCTTAATTCGATACGCGGTCTGATATGTTTAGGTGACATGATACGGTGATCTCATACGGAATACTGACAAATATGTAGACCCACCTTTAAGCGAGTTTTACACCTTAAGTGTAGTTCATATAGATGCGAAACACGAATTGCGAATAATGCTCTGATTGGTCAATTTCAAATATTTTTTTGGCGTTAAAACTGTCAGAACGAAGTTTTAAGATTTTGCGAGTTGAATGACTTTCAATATTTACGAATATTCGTTTTTCTGAAGAGCATGCGCTCTTGTATATGTATCCGACCGCACAGCTGTTTTGACAATTCCTATAACCTTATTTTTAAGTTTAAGTGTTAAGTATTTTTTATAGATATCTGATTATAATGATAATAAAAACGTAGAAATCACAGGAGAAATAAATAAATAAAGGTAAAACGAAATAAACATTTACGATGAGGCTTGAGGTTATTTAGTTTCGTTCGGCCAATGTTTTATCAACCGTTTAAAAATAAAAACACTAATATATCCTTACAGTGTTGCCAGACGTACCGTTTTTTATGGTATTTATACCATTATTTCCTCGATATGTACCTGGACCATAAAAAGTAGTAAAAATACCATTATTTCGAAATTCAAGAGATTATTTGTCTTGTGCATACAGTATGCTTAGCAGGAGGGCTTCGTGTGTAGTTTATCCTAATAAACCTACTGACAGCGAAGCTGAAGGCATGGTGAAATTGGTTAAAGACTATTTTAGAATCGTAATTTCTGACTAAGCCAGTAAATCAAATTTGTTATTTGTTACCCCTTCTAATAAATAAGCGTTTTTTTGAAAATATTTAAAAAAACCATTATTTGTCGAAAAAATACCATTAGATTTATAGGTTCTGTACCCTGAATATGTCTCACAGATCTGGCAGCACTGTATCCTGAAAACACCAACGAAATTCGCATCTATATAAAATAAGACAAGAGAGGTAATTTTTCGGTTGCGAAATTCATGATTTGCATCTATATGAACTAAGCTTAAGAGTCCATCACGGTTTCTTACGCTCAGCTGTCAACGAATTTCGAGAAAACTGGTCAAATGTTTAGCTTTAGTTAAAAATATATTGAAAGGCAACTCTATTTGCTAAATTAACCATGTTGTAGAATTTTTCTACTTGGCTTTCGTTTTCGAAATGTATGCAGTAATATATTTATCGCTGTTAGAATTGAAACTTTACGCATGATTTTCTCCACATGTAAGTCCTTAATACAAGATCTGCAACATGTTAAATCTAGCAAATAGAGTTGCCTTTCAATATCCTTTTAACCAAAGCTAAATAATTTACCAGTTTTCTCGAAATTCGTTAAAAGCTGAGCGCAAGAAACTCCATTTAATTTACATTGCTGTATGGTCGGTTGCGTGCCGGTCAGGGGTTACCATGATGGACTCTTAACAAGTAATTGATCAAAAACTTGAACAAGTGCTTTTTCCAGTGACTTGGTATGTATAAAGTGGTTACTCTTCTGTCAATTTTTTGCTCAAGTTATTGTTAAATTAATTAATGATTAACCGCTCTTTTTTGCAAACTTTCATGTGATCGTACGAAAATATCGTTTCTGGACGCCCTGTAATGATGAAGTGAATTTGAAAACTTCAGTTCAGTAAAAAAGTATCTAAAAATGTCTTTTCTATCGAGAGATTAAGGTGGTCAAGTCATACATGATGACCCATTAGACTAGTCCAGTAATTAAGTATTGCGTCACTTTTGAGAACTCAAATCCAGCTGGATTTTTGTAGACACTTTTGTTTTGATATAAAAAATCATATGCGAAAAGTTCATATCAAAGTCGTGTTCGCAAAATCATTATATAAAAACGTCAAAGGTGGTGGCAATCGCCTTTAAGCCTGGTCGGACGACAATAAAAACTTTTGATTCGATAATTGAGCTGACCTGTACATTTGTGTATATTTTTTTTTAATAATGTTTTTATTACTAGTCTAAATCTTTGTCAACAGGGCTAGGATATTTTTCTCCTTCCTCCTGTCGTCCAAGTTAATAAATAATCTGCTCCCGAATATCTTTTTTTGTAAGCACAATTTCGATAAGGAGTATTGGTACTTTGTTACTCATGCCAAAAACAAAAGTGTATACAAAAATCTAACTAAGCTTGAGTTTCCCAAAGTGAACCCTTTTTTCCTATTGTTCTTACTGGGCTAGAATATCATGGTGTTTTGATGGATGTGTTTATATTTTAGCTTTCACATCTCTTGTTTTGCAATATTAGCTATAAACCAAGTTACGTGCCTTAGCCGGTACAACAAACAAAAGTACCCAAAGCTATAAGCACAAGTGACAGTGAACAAACAAGTATACAATAAAATTAGTGGTATAACGAAAAATAAGATACAAACAGTACCATACACCCTTTAACGAAGTAAGCAAAATAATTGTTTTTAAAACTTAATACCAAAGATGGATAAAATTATTTTCTTATAGAAAATCAAAGACATAATCTGCAATACTGGTTCTGGATTCACTTATAGTTTTATTTCTTGTAAATATCATAAAACTCAATTAACTTAGAAAAACATTTTGTCCATCTGTAATTATTATTATTACTCTCACGACTCTCACCCATAGCCAATTAAAAAGCCTACAGAATCGATATTATTTGTTGTTCAAATTTTAAATTATTTATTTAAAATTAAGTAGGAACGAATACGCGTATAAACCAGCATCAGAAATTAACGCATGCATGTTCTCAAAGAACATTTATTTTTAAATAACTTTGATTCAAATGAAAATTGAAATTTGCTTTCTCCCACCATTTAGGCCATAAAATATTCTTTGAAAAATTAAGAATCCCAATAATTCCAAATCCAAAGATTAACAGCTAAAAGCCGTATAAAATGTTTCAAGTTAAAGTTTGATATCAGTAAGAAAGCATAAAAAAAACTGAATTCCTCTAGTTTAAGTCCTAAATAATTTACATTACTGAATGTTGTGAATGGGCTAGCCTAGGCGCACCAAGGATTATTAATACTTACCATTGAAGTCAATAAAACAAAATCCCCATACTCGCAGTGACCTACAGTGCGACCAAGTTCAAAATTGTACATTAAATGGCCTCCACTCAAGTTGCGCAGTGGTTTGTTTACGCTCGCTACCTAGCGACGATCACGAGGCAACGTCTTCTGAAGTTACTGATTGACCGCTATTGATTTTGACGTCACACCTTCGCGCATCGAATACACGTGGCTGTACCAATTTGAACTTGGTCAAACTTCACCTAGAGCGCTGGTCTTCAACTTTTATGTAGTACGCTTACATCCAGCGTTTGTTGACGACGCGTAGGTCTTACTACATGTCTTTTGTTTTCGACATGTAGAAATTGTTTTTCGATGCTTCACGTTTTTGACAGTACAAAACGTAGAAAAGGCAGAAAGAACACTGTGTTCATGAACTGTCAACAAATGTGAGTTTATGCATTAATTCTTCTTCTTTATTCTAAATAAGGCTATGTTTTTTTTTAGAAGATTTTAGGTAATTTACCAATAGGTTACCAAGTTTTCTACGGACTCAACCCAGCTAAGAACGCCGCGCTAGACCGAAGGCGGTCGACGTTTTTACAATAATTTGATATTCTGGCAGGTCAAATATTAAATATTCATCAAGCACTCATAAATAGCAATAAGAATTTTCTATTAAGAAACCCAGCCCGATTTATTTTATTTAAAGAAAAAACAATGCCCTAACTTAACCTAACCTACTTGACAAATCTATAATAACGCTTGTTTATTTCCCTGCATTCATGTTTCAAATTTGGCCCTTGTGCGGCGTAATCACGGCGTATTTCAGGAATGATTCTATCATGACACTAAAACGGAGAGAAGATAAGCTTATCATATCTCTCATATGCGACCTACGACGTTCATTGGAGACCAGCGCCTAGGGCTATTGACAGTGTCTAATATATTTACCTAACTTTTTTAAAACTTAATTGTTTTATAACGAACCCTCTGAATTAACAAAGTGTATTCAAATTAACACTGCTTAATAACATTAAAACGATACTTACTTTCTGATTGCTTGAGGTAAGATGTCTTCATAATCGCTGAGATCACTACAAAATGAGGTTTGGTCACCTTTGGTTGCTTTAAGGTAAGAGTCAGGTCTCTTCGCCCTGTCGTCGTGGCCTAAAATTTCGACACATTGAAATTTGTAAAACACAAATCAATAGCAGACTATATTATATATACAATAATTACAACCGAATGACAGTGATCAATAAAACTTAAAGAATATTACAACTTATTTTATATCAATTAATAATTACAGTCGGCACGGTGGATCTTTACTGGTACGTCATTACTTGCACGTGACTAAAACCATATGAATCTAATCAAAATTATGAGATTTTAAAAGTCAAAACAAAGTCTAAGTTCATGGCTAGCGTTCGGACACTTATCAGTGGATCGTTCGTCATGGATCAACGATCAAGAGACAACGTGATTTACATCTGCCCATCTTTATTTATAGGCAAGGGCCTAGCGACACCTAAAGCACCGGTTCTCGTCAGATCACCGAAGTTAAGCGGTGTCGAGCGCGGTTAGTACTTGGATGGGTGACCGCTTGGGAAACACCGCGTGCTCTTGTCTTAGGGAAGAGTGTAAAATGAATCGACATCAAAAACCATCCTATTCACGCCGAACAGGCCGGATGAGATCGGATATCTCGTAGGATGAAGGTGCCATTTCACACTCCCCAGTCGGTAGACCGCACGATTAAAAACCGTACGGTCGATGACCGGTTCAAGATGGCCTCAGATACGCCGACGAACCGTAAAATAGTAAAATAAAAAAAAATCTTTATTTATTATAGCCTTAAAAGTGAATAAAAACATAATAGAGCGTGTCCGGGCTCGCACAATACGTCTCGAATGCAAAGTAACGTGCTAGACAGAGACACAATAGTTTATTAGCAGAGTTGTCTCGTCAACTGATTTTAAAATTGCCGTTTAGATTTCGTTGGTTTTGATCTGTCAACTAATTTGTTTTTAAACGATTTTGTGCCTTGAAGTTCAATTTAATCCCAAAAACTGTTCTATTCAAAGCTATTTTTATCGTACCTTCGTGTCGGCGGTAAGTATTTATAGATATTTGTTATTATTTATTCATTATAAACGCTAGCCACAAAAATTTTGACGTTTATGAATTTATACTTTGTTTTGACTTTTTGAATCTTATTATTTTGATTAGATTCATATGGTTTTAGTCACGTGCAAGTAATGAAGCACGGGTAAACATCACAAACACCGTGCCGACTTTATATCCTGAGTATTCCTGAGAGTTAAGTTTCTATATGACCGAAAGTAATAGCGAATTCCATTGGTAAAATTTATGCAGTACGAGTGCAAATACATATTTCTACACCATTCAGAAATCTGGTGCAACATTTATTGCTCCAGTCAGTTCCGCACGTGCTCTTGAAGGTAGGGCGCTCCGAAAACTGGATGCAAATGTCAAAAAAGAACAGGCAGCTGAAAAATGACTGACTACTGCTAACTATAGCGATAAGGAGTATTATCATTGACTTGTAGAAAAGATGAAGTCAAAGTCAAATCTATACGCCATTGACAGTGAACCGGTTCAATATTTTTTGTGCACTAGGTTAGTTTCAGTGCCACATTTATTTTACCTATGAAATTCACTATCAGAAGAAGGATAAGGACACTTACCAAAGTTAGTATTTTTATTTCTTCGTTTAACAACAATAGGCTTATCGGTGAGATTAGCTAAAAGAGAATGAAGCAGTTAGCACAAGGTGTAAACATCTAAAATCGCTGTGTGTTTCTAAGCTAAATTATTATTAGTAAGGAAAAAATACCAGACTATAAATTGAAGAATTTAAACAGCAAGAAACCCGTGACCTATTAGTCTTGTTACATTTCTTAAATCACGAATTCAGATATCTGTGCAATTGGTTAAGATTTTAATAAACATGCGATTTAAGAACAACAGAAAATGACACATCAGATATAGGAATGGAAATGGGGTTACACACATTATAAATCTAAAAGATCTGTACAGAAATTCCTAAGGCTAAATAAAACATGACAAACTCGCCTTAAGTCCAAAAGTTGTTAGTTTCAAAGGTATTTTTTTTTACTTTTTTCAAAATATTTATCATAATAATAGCAGAATTTGAACGAAATTTGGGTTGCGAAATCTAGATCTAATAACAGGTTTGATGTATATTGCAGTGGGTTCCACCGACGGGCCAACAACAATAAAAATGTAAATAGCAACGCGTTAATTTTTCTTTTCGTTAGGCCCATCCTTAACCAGAGCACTGCGGCCATAAGTAGGCCTATTGTGCAAACCTTCATTTTATTGTATCCACTCGGTTATCTCGGTTCTGTGTACTAGTTTATACATGTCAACTGCTGATTTAGTGGTTATTTCGTTCAGTTCCAGTTTTACTCTCCCGAATATGACATACCGCCTGCGATCTAGGGATTCGCATTGACATGACAGTGTCACTATCGGTACCGCAGAGCCTACAGCTAGGATCTCCACTGTATATCTTTATTTCGTTCAGGTGATCCTTGAAATCAATATGTCCTGTTAGGATTCCCGTTGTTATTCTTAGTTAATTCCTGCTAAGGTTAAGCAACTGTCTTGATAATTTAGGACCAGTACTCCCCATAACTCATTTGCTATTATTGAGTCCCTGTTTGCTGTTCCAGTAGACTTCGTTTCCAATTTTGGTCCATCGCTTAATAGCTTCTCGTACGGTGCATTTAGGCACTCCTAGGGCTGGTTCAGGACCAATGTATGGTGCACCTGATGGTTGCCTTGCAAGCTCGTCTGCTATCTTGTTGCCAAGAATGCCTCTGTGACCCGGTACCTAGAATAGTTTCACAGTATTGCTGTCCGCCAGGATTCTCACTTCATTCTGACATTCCCAGACTAGCCTTGATGTTACCCTCTGGCTCATGAGAGCCTTGGGGACCGCTTGACTGTCTGAGCATATGTAGATTCGCCTATTTTGGTAGTCTCTTCTATTGTCTTTCCATGCACATTGTAGTATGGCATAGGTTTCTACCTGGAGAGAACAAATCTTTTCTTGGTCTTAATCCGTGTATCCCATCCCCTGTACCCTCTTTAGTCATGTATCTATCAGTGGACCACATCAGAGCTCCAGACAGAATCGGTTCGTTGTTTGCCCACACGGTTTGATCCTGAATGCTTTTCTCAAAGGGTGTGCCGTAAACAAATTTTGGTGTAATGTGGTCTGATCTCATCTTCATCTCCGGCACATGTGCGCGTTAACAATGCTAGGAATGCAAAAATTAATTTGCAAAGAACAATAGGAATAACGCAGAAAATCAATAACGAACTAAAACTGCAACGTTAGTTGTTCAAAATGACCTCCATTATCATGTACGCAGAGATAATTCGACGGAGAAAGTTAAACTAACCATAAAATGTTTATTGAATTTTGTATTCGCGCCCACAATTCTTCTTCAGGTCTCGAGTTGCCTATAGAGTATATACCATAAAATGTTAAAGACTTCACCATGGATGCGTGTCTGTGGAAGTCTATACATGCCTTGGTGGGGTCGGTACGGTACGGTTAGTATGAAGGTAGTCGACATGCATGTATCTTCTCGAGATAGAGCTATAGCAAAAGCTAGAGTATTTGCAGTGATATCTTAAATGGAGCTCAAAACTCTGATCCGAATACTCCTTTTGAATATGTGGGTGCACCTCTCAGTTCGCTGACATCAAAATGAAACCCAATTGTCAGAACAACGAAAGTAATTCTATAACACACTATCATCACAGACGTTATCGCCAGGAGTACTGCAACTTGATGAGGAATCGGAATTATCAGGATACTGGTTGTATCATCATATATATTGCTCAAGAACGAGGATTAGGGATCGTCCAAGAAACACCTACGAGCTCCTTGTACATAGTGTGTGAAATTATCCTTCTTTTTCGATTTTGCGTTCATGGGATGTACAGAAAACCTCCGTTTTCTCTGTTATACTTCTACATAATCCGATTTCTCTTCTTCTTCTTCCAGTAAAATTGCTACCACAGCTAATTTCTCAATAGAAACATTTTGAGACATTTTAAATACGTGTGCGCACTATCACCTCTCTAGTTGGATGGTCTGTCGACGACTATGAGGTTGTCGTATGATGTGAAAACTTGTGTCTGCCACGTTACGGGCTGGACACGCTACGTGCTGGACACTCTACGTGCTGGACACGCTACGTGCTGGTAGATATGAATCGAGCTTAAAAAGTGATCTAAAGGCGTTAAATCTAGTGAGCTGGTAACCAATTTGCAGAAGCATCATTCGTCTGCTAATCCATCAATTTCAAAGATTTTCATTTAAACGATTTCTAACAATCAAAGTGAAGTGTGGAGGGAGGTGCTTCGTCGTCAGACGCCGACACAAGCATCAGAACGGTTTTAACAGCAAATACGAGCATTTCGCTGAAAGAAAAATGAATAAAAATTGGCTAATTGAAAACGTGAGAAATCATAATTGTCTATTATTATCGTACGATCCAGTCCATAATCAACAGTTGTGGCAGTAAAACCACCGGTTTCTCAAAGACGTATTTGGAAATCTTTCTCTAATATATTCTCACCGACTCTACCATTTACTTGACGACAACCACAAACTCATACCATGTAATTTTTGGGTTAGTGTAAGATACGGCCATAGTGAAAAACTTTAAAATTAAATGTCGAATCTTAAAATGAAGCGATAAAGGTTTGTCAAATAAAATCGACACAAAATACTCTCTTGTAACTAATGGCAATACCCGTTGGCATTTAAACACATTTCAAATTTCTGTGACAAGTCCTAAGCCTGAATAAAGTGTGAAGGAATGTAACGACGAGTTTTAGTGTGCCATAAAACATTTGTCGCATACGACTTGTGCGACAGGTCGCGATAGTGACGGAGTAGATTGGACTAAATCGTCATAGAGCCTTAAGAATTTATGCTAGCATTTTGTACAGATCTCTTAGAGACACCCTGTATAATCAAATTATGGTAGTCTCTACAATATATCATACTTCGGTCATCTGCAATTTTTTTTTCATTGGCTTAAACAATATCAATAATACAGGGTCAATTTTAGGCGAAACAGCTGTTAGCAATATGTTGGAAATAAGAATCTCGGACATCCTCCGTCCGGGCAATTCAGGATTTTTAAAATTTTCTATATTGCTCTCTTTAACCCAAATACTACCACCGTCCTTTTAAAAGGACAAGGAGAGTATTTACATCTTAAAATTACTTTGCCTACTCCCAGCGAAATGGTGCTACTAATTCTATTTCTTGAAAGATACTTGTGAAATCTGATTGACGGTTTTAACAATTTAAAAAACTTAGAGTCGTTATTGAGAAGATTTGTTTCTGTGGATTTTTTTTTAATTTTTGTCATTTTTTTTTTTTTACTATCAAATTTAACTGTAGTTTATTACCATAACCTTACGTAGCATTGGTGTACTTTTGAAACTTATTTACCTCAAATATTTATTTCACGAGGTTGTTGCTATATAGCCTTACAAACTATGCCGTCCTTTGAAAAGGTCAGTGATATAGTGGGCTGCTGTTTCTCTTAGATATTAGAAAGAAACCCTGAATTTTGAATGAGCTGTTGGAAGAGGCAGAGTATAGATAATGACATTAATTTTCCAGATGCCGTCGTTGTTTGTCCATCAGTCAACCCCAATGACGATGTGACAGATCAGGACTCTGGTGACGACGAAAATGATATCAATAATGACAATGGAGATCATAGCGATGATAGTGATGATGATATTCCAATGTCGAATTTAATTAAGAAATATTTACATTAGACAAGATATTAGAGAGAACAAAGTGGCAGGTTCTATAATAAAATCTGGTGTAGATTTACAAAAAAACAGAAAGAGGGTGTTTTGTTTGACTATGCCTTAGAAAAAACGGAAAATATTACTGTTTCTGGAATGATATTAATATCGTCCCTATTTTTTTCTAAACTAGTAGGAAGATATAACCAAAATATGGGTGAAGCTGACAGAGCAGACAGACCAAAGCATAAGCCTCTACCGCGTAAATGTTACAGAAAAAATGTGGTACTCTTCACTAATTAGCTATTGTCTGGATATGGCAATTTACAATGCCTGGCAACTCCATCGTCATTATGGTGGAAAATGGATCAATATACTTTTCGTAGATCTCTTGCCACCAGCATTTTAAAAACTCATAAAAAACACAATGAAAGAGGACTGGTATGATCTAATGCTAATGACAGAGCGTCTTCAAGATTTGATGGCAGAGTGCAGTTCCGATGCAATAAATGCAATGTAGGTTTGCATCCCAAAAACTGCTTTTTGAGAATAAATATTTATTATTAAAAGAAAATTTTTATTTTCAAACTATCTGTTTCAATTTGTTTTTATATTGGTTTATCTTTATTCTTGTAATATTAATGTTTCCAGATTCTGTATGTAATGAAGCATGTTTTGTATCCACGAATATTTTATTTATCACCCTATATCATAACACTTGCTAAAACGCTTAATATTGAAAAATCTGTTGATAATAGAAAAAAAAACATATCATAAAAATATGTTTCTTATATTTCAGTTAAATCATTTTTAGAAAGAAAAGTTAAAAAAAAAATAACTTTTGTAGTATTTGGGTTAAAACGAGAGAACTGAGGTTGTTGTTTTCTAATACAAACATCAAATTCCGCTGTTAAATATACCTAAATAAGAATTATTCCAGAAAATATTCTGTAAACTATGTAGATAGTCGATAAAGTGACCGTGTCGAATCTGCCTTAACCTTAAAAATCTATTAGTGGTTATAAAACTACTAGGCATTCAAAGTGACCTAATTTTCTCTCTGTTTCAATACTTGCTTGTTTAGATCACTAATATAAACACTAAATGGAACTTGTGCAAGAGAGAAATCTAGTATGATGTCCTAAATATATTTCATTGCAGCATTATTTTAGCATTAGTAAGTAGTATCAAAGAAAATTATAGCTACGCAATAGAAGTCCAATGCAATGTTAATAATTCGACCTCTCGATGGATCCCGGTTTTTAAAGCGGCCGGGTTTTGCCGAATGCACGTCCGATGTTGTCGTCTTTCCGGGTACGAAGCAACGGATGCCATTATAATAATAAGAGGGAAACAACAATCGTTTTGTGTATTAAGTGTATAATCTTCAAAATTTAGTAACTAACAGAGCGCTTTCGGCCATAGGCCATCTTCAGTGCTTCTTAGTCAGGAAACAGGAACATTTCATTAATAAATTATCTTTCTTCATTAAGTGGGTCATTAACACCACAATGTAAAAACTGATTACATAAAACAATTATAACGTAAAAACCACTTTTAAATTTCAATCAGTAACCATCATTTTTCCTTTTTCTCTTTCATTTTTTGTTCCACGTGAGAAAGTGGTATCGAGTCGAATAATAACCATCAAATTTCGACTCGAAACCACGTGGCATTTTTTTCCAAGTTAACTGAGCTGTTTTGCTCAGTTTCACAGGTGGTCGTGTGTAAAGTTTTTTTGTGATAAATAAATTCTTAAAAATGAGTTCATGGTCGCAGAAAAACTATAGTATTTTACTCGCAAGTAATAAAGCTGTACCATGCTAGTCAAATAATAAACTATTAATCTATAAATCCACCAATATAATAGTACACATAAATTTACCAAAAATCCTAAGCAACAAAAAATAATAAAAAGAAAACGAAACACTTGGAAGTAGAAACGAACTCGCGACTGGTAGAACGATATTTATCTAAAACACGCCGCCCTAACTACTACGCCTCAAACACATTTCAATAATATAAAATAGATTAGTGATCCTTCTCGCCCCCAGATCCGGTGAGAAAGTTTAAAACCCTCTTGTATCACTGACTGGCCAATTTTAGCTCTTATTATTAAAATTAACCTAACAAACGATGCAATAACTTTAACTTCTATATTTAAATTTTAACCTTTTAAGAAAGTATACAACTATTGGCAACGTAGCTCTCTATCAAGCTGAGCACGGGACGCGCGAGTTCAAATTTGCTGAAAAATCGTCTGTTTATTAACTTGGTACAGCGCCTCTCGCGGTTCTAGGCCGCTCATAAGGATTACACTTCTATTACGTAGCTTTAATTTTCTTTGGTAATATGAAATAAAAGTGAATTAAAATGCTTATAGCTAGTTTACGACATCATGATTTATGTGAATTTATAAAATCTATCCCGAATCTTTCGTTTGGATGCAATCCCCTACGACTAGAACGCAATGTGTAATCTGGGCCCCGCCTTGGCTTTATTTAAAACCGTGTTAAAAAAAATGGGAGCACCAGCTTAATCAAATCACACGAAAAAAATCCACAGTAATGTTAGAGCAAAACAGACAATCTCATAAAAACTTGAAACTAAAACGTAAAAACTCACTAGCATAATCGACTGACAACCCCGACTTGAACAGCCCTCTGGCGGGCCTTTGAGGCCCTTCCAAGTCCAAACTGTTAGGGCGCGGCGGAGTTATAGAAACAGAGGGGGGTGTAATTTGGAGTTGAACCACTGGTTCGGGGATAAGTGGGGAGGGTGGAGCAAGAGGTAGTGCAGAAGGAGTTTGCGGTGGCGGCGTTGCTGTGACTGAGTCTGGAAGAGTGGAAGGAAGAAGTGCATTTAGTTGGTATTAGGTGCAAATATAGGTGTTCGTGTTTACAGAGAAGATAAAGAAAGTAATTTGTTCGTTTCAGACTAGGAATGAGAAAAATAATAAAGAAAATGTCCGAAACCAGCAAGGACTTTCAACTATAGAGAGTTGTATTAAAATTAGTTATATTTAAAGTATAGTCAGGATTTTAAGGAGGTCTACGGGCACGCGTACAAGTATTAATACAAGAGCGCACGGTAATGTACGCTTGTCGATGTTCGTCAGTTTATAGACAAATTTTACGTTAAAAGGCCAAAAAATGCGCCTATACAATGGCGCACATCGACGCGCGTACATCACCGTGTGCTCTTGTATTAATACTTGTAAGCGTGTCTATAGGCGCAACTTGTCAATGTCCTGTCAGCGATAACACCCGCATAACTACCATGACAGCAATTGTTCACAAAATGGTATCCTTGGAAGTGATCTTGTAGTTAATTTTAACAGTATATTGATAATTTGTACCTTAAGAAGTAAAGCCAGTAAATGCATACCTTTATCGCCCATTGCTGTTGCCCATGATTCTGCAGAATTTGAACGAGCTCTGAATTGACGAGATTCATTGTTAGAGGGTACATCTGAAATATAATAATTCTAATTCAATTGCAGTCAATTTTAAGACTGTTTAAAAGCATGCTGAAATTTGATTTAAAAACAAAATCCGGTAAGTTACGTTAGAAACAAAGAAACATTACTAAAAACGCTGGTGTTAGGAAATCACAATCAGTAGGCAACAATACTAACCAACTCTTAAATATCATGCATTTAGTTCTATACTAATGGTTTAAAAAATCAGGCTGAAAAAACAATTACCGTAAAGTGAGGATACTTTGCACCAAGTTCGAAAAATAATTAAAGATTTTACAGATTTCTTCCATAAAATATTTTAATGATGTTTAGACGTTAGTCCATAGAGGGCGCCTGCGCGACTCGCACTACACAGTTTCGGCCGTCTAGTGTGAAATATGGTGCCGTTGGTGTCGCATGAGAATTTTGCGCTGTAATTCATACGGAATAATCTTGGTTTTTGGGAACTTTTCTGTACGTATTTGAATTTTGAAGGTAAGTGTCATTGATTTATATTCAGTGAGGTGTTGTAAAGACGTTATTTGCGCAATATATAAATAAAACTTTATTTCCGAACCAACATTCGAATGAACCACTGGCAAAAATTTAATCGGGGTGGAAAATCGCGTGAGAGAAGAGCCTGGACTGTCTGAACATGGTAATATGCATCAAATTATTCATCAAAATCCGTATGAGCGTTGACATTGATTGTTTGCTTTACTGCGCATGCCTAGCTGTCAAATAGCGTTACGGTATTTTCCAAATGTCAAACCCTATTTTATTGTGGAGATTCCACAATGTAATTAGTGTACCAAATTTTAAATAATTATCTGGGAAAATATGCGAGAGAAACGAAAAAAAAACTAACAATGTAACAGAATGCCAAAAAAGTCGCGCATAATGCCTGTAACTTTTGAATTACCTCCTATACGAAAAAGTAACCTTTATGAAAGTTGTTCAGTAAATTATTCGTCACATTTCTTCCTGCATGAATTTTTTCTGTCATTTCTGGTTTGGTTGCCATAGAGACCAACTTACTTCTTTTAAATGGAACACCCAGCATATGATTGCATATTTGGATTCTACTGGAAAAACTCTGAATTTTTTGTATTTCAAATTTTTATTTATTTAAAATTGTAACAAACTTTATAATAACAAAATAAATAGCCCAGAAAATTGAACAACTTAACATCGGAATAATAAACAAGTGAAACCTTTTCAGTGGATAAGGTGTTTAAAATGACCACAATTTTTTGCTAAGCAGAGCGCCAGTCGAAACCTAAACCCGTCTACAACGTTTAAAAGGAAGTCCTATGGAATGGCCCGAGTTTCAGCACTTATTCTGACTTTTAAAGATTTTAAATAATTTGGACGGTTAACGAAGAATTTGTTCTTTAAGTGTCCCCACAAAAAGAAATCGAGCAGGGTTAAGTCCGGGGATCGCGGTGGCCAGTCAATAGCACCTCTTCTGCCTGTCCAACGTCCTGGAAATTGTTCGCTTATGTATTGTCTAACATTTGCCGCATAATGCGCAGGTGCTCCATCTTGCTGGAACCATACCTCTTCGTTTATGCCATTACTTACACCCGGTAAAACCATTCTGCAAGAAGGAATTAGGTGATTCCTGAGGAGGTCCAGATATCTTTTGCCATTCGAATTATCATCTATAAAAAAAGGTTCCACAATATGTCTACCAAGTATGCCCGCCCAAACATTAACTTTTTCGGGCCTCTGAGTATGACCTTCTTAGAACCAGTGAGTATTCTCAGCAGACCAATAACGATAATTGTGTCTATTAACAATGCCATTTAAATGGATAGGAGTTTTATCCGAGAAAATGATATTTGTTGCGATGTTATTATCGTTATTGCATCTTTCCATCATTAGCTCACTGCACCAACTTTATCTAGTAGAGATGCAAGTTCTCCTGCTTAAACAAATTTTTCACTGACTGATGAGACACATTAAAATCCATTGCCATTGGCCTGGATGATTGTGTTGGATTTTAATGTATTGAGAGTTTTAAGACGACCTGATCTAGCGGCTTCCCTAACACTGCCTGTTTCTCGAAATTTCTTTACCACTCGACACACCGTTGACTGATTTATTGGAGGCCTATTTGGATATAATTCATTGAAAAGTTGACAAACCTGATCTTGCGATCTCTTCATATTTCCGTAACCGCTCGTTATTAAAATTTCAACTCGTTGTTTCTCATTCAGATGAACCATAGTGTAAACAAATTAGAAATCAGACAACAGAAAATTAAATAGAAACTCAAAATTGACACCTCTTGGGTCGCTGCCATGAAAACACCTTGACTCAGCTGGTGGGTATTAGGTAGGAATAATTATAATTAGGAAGTTTTTCATCTTTGAGCTGTTATTATCTCGGAGACGCTTGCAGATAGGTGAAAATTTGAAATATAAAAAATTCAAAGTTTTCCCAGTAGAATCTAAATATGCAATCATATGCAGGGTGTGTAGAAATGTGGGAAATAATTTACTGAACAACTTTCATAAAAGTCACTTTTTCGTATACGAGGTAATTCAAAAGTTACAGGCATTATGCGCCACTTTCTTGCCACCGTGTATATCAAAAATTACGCCCTTTTTGACCGCATGTTTATAAGAATTTTTCCTATTTTGACGAGTAATATAACTCCCTCAAATATCTACGTGGCATTCATTAATACCCTGTATACTACTGGACCAAAGTGAAGCAATAAAACTGGAAGTACAAAGAGATATTAGCGTTTGTAATAATTCTTTAATTTCAAATAAGTTAGTGCTAACACGAATATTATAAAATGATCCATGGAGGTCAGAGAATTAGAGCAGAAGGTCCAAGTTTACACATTTCTTTCAGGACTATACAAAGAACCAATTAACCATAGGAAATGAAAATTCTTTACGTTCCTAAATTGTTTGTTAATATTAGTTTTAGGTCAAAATCGTTTGACACCACGCGACATGGCTCACAAACTCACGGGTCGGAGAAGCCTTCATTAATTCGATTTGACTGAAGCATCTTCTTCCGTGTACCAGAGAAGCGAAGATAGCGATAGCAAAGGTTGTCGGTTCAAATCCGGCTTGTAGATCAACTTTTTTCTGAATTTTCATTCTTCATCTGATACGCCACAAATTAACTTAAAATATATAAATAGAATAATGGGTAGGTTTAAATACCTACAGTGATATTATGGAAGAAGTCACGCTTCCACAGGCAGAATGGAAGATGCCATTGAAATTCACTTTCCAGCAAGATAATGATCCCAAACATACGTCTCAGCTTGTTTAAACGTGGTTATAATATTAGACTTTGGACTATCCTGCTTAATCTCTTGACCTAAACCCTATAGAACATTTGTGGGAAGACATTGTAAGAAGAATAAGGTGTGAAACTTTTTGAAATAAGCAAGCGTTGATTAATAAAATCAAAGAAGTATGAAAAAATTGAGACCCAACAAAAAAAACAATACTAATAAACTCAAATTTACGTTTCCACTCTTCGTTTTGTGAACTAAAATTCTTAAAAGGGTCTTATTTCGATAGATGGGCTCAAGCCTACCCAGCTCCGACGCATCTGCTGTTGATGTATCAAAAAATATTATTTAACGCGTTTTTCTCTAACTCTTTAAATCATTGTCTGTAATAGCTTGACATTCCTTACTGTCCGCTATAAAACGTTTAGATGTTTATAAAGTATATCAAACCGAATCAATATAATCCTCCAGCCAAAGAAATATAGGAAAACATAACTTAATAGATAAATCGCTAACTTACGAGGCTGTAAGTTACACTAGTTCATTAAGATTCGCATTTAAGAAATTATTATCGGTGATGACAGCCTCCATTAATAATAATTGTGGAGTTACAAGTTACGAGAATAATTTAAGATATACTTGCTTTCCGCCTAGGTAACTTCCTACGCCTTTTCCTGTTAGTAAGTACACTGAGTTGCTAGAGTTGTTTAATCGTTTGATTGGAATCGTTAACCCCATTAGTTTTAATTAAAATGTATAAAATGATACTTTATTCATTGTTAAAGATTTCCGTGCGTAAAAATAATGGCAAATATACAATTGATCGTTATACCTCCTCCACAAACAGGGTATTATTATGAGTCCAGGTTTAATTAAACTTTGAACAATGACTTTTAGTACCTACTTATTAATTTAATGTAATTTCGGGTGTCATTTATTATTGTAATAGCAATTTATGTAATAAGTTGCAAAATAAGCGTGATTTCTGTACTAGATGTAGAGATTGGACTATGGGCGAAAATATAAAATTTTTGTTACGTTTCGGTAAAAATAATATGAAATGCCTCTTTTTGATTCTACAGAGATAACAATGAACAATCGTAATATACCTAAGTTACCATGGAAAAGAGTTAAGTCAAAGAATATTTTCTGAAATATCCACTTTTATTTAATTTTGTGCTTACAAATCTCTACAGACCTTCCGATGTTGATGAGGTTGCAAAAGCGGTAGTAGAAATGAGCAAAGTTCCTTAATTTCTTTATAAAAATGTTGTTTTCTTTGCAAAAATGACTGGATGTACCTCATTGTGTTTTTGTATGACTAAACTCATTTTAGCACTAGTCTACACTACGGTCTCAAAATAATTGGCAAAACTGTTCATATAACCATTAACGGTGTGCGGCGAAAATAATTAACATTGATTCGCCCACTTTTAAGTTAAATAAAAGCAATCCAAACCGCTTGGGAAGATTGTGCATAAATGGGTCATTACATGTTGCCAAGTTTTAATTTAGAAACAAGAGGACGGGAAAATATTTTTATTGATCAGCAAACAAAGTTAGCCATTCGTCGGAAAGTGCATGCATTTTTTTTTCGAAATGAACTTCCGAATTAAAAAAAAAATTCTGCCGAATTTGAAAGGAATGAAAATATGCAAAAAATTTCACGAAGAACCCTAATGCGTACGCTACGAGAATTGAATTTTCGATTCTTAAAACGAAATCGCAAAAGTCTTTTGGTGGAAAAGGAAGAAACCGTATTGTGGCGTAGAAAGTATCTAGAAGAAATACAACAATATCGCTGTGCAGGGAAAAGAATTTACTTTACGGACGAGACATGGTTAAATGAAGGACATACTGTGAATTACATTTGGCAAGATCTCAACATTAAAGATGCACGTAACGCCTTTATCAATGGACTGTCCACTGAATTGAAAGCTCCTTCAGGAAAAGGTCGTCGGTTAATTATAACCCACATCGGGAGTAATTCTGGTTTTCTTGAAGGTCAATTAAACGTGTTTGAATCTCGTAAAACCGGTCATTATCATGAGGATATAAACTCGGGAGTGTTTGAAGATTGGCTTAAATCCATCTTCCCGCGTATTGAACGTGGGTCGGTAATCGTGATGGATAATGCACCATACCACAGCCGTCGGGTGGAAGCTTTGCCAACTTCTGCGTGGCGAAAAGGAAAGATTGTTAACTGGCTCGAAGAAAAAAATATTGCATTTGGCGAAAAAATGCTAAAAGTGCAGTTGCTCGATCTTGCAAGACTTCACAAAAGAAATATACGAAATATGTAGTGGATGAAATGGTTCGTAAACGAGGTGTTACAATATTACGTTTACCGCCTTACCATTGTGAACTAAATCAAATCTAGCTTATATGGGCACAGATAAAAGACGAAGTGGCGCGTGAAAACAAAACTTTTAAATTAAAAGATGTTAAAGAACTGTTAAAAACGGCAATAGCGAATGTACAAGCAGCAGATTGGCATAAGTGCGTATTACAAGTCGAGGACGTAGAAAAAAAAATGTGGGACTTAGATGTACGCGTTGAAGTCATGGTAGAACCTATTATTATAAATCCTGCAGATGACAGCAGTAGCGACAGTAATTATTTGTTTTCATCGTCAGATAGTGAATAATCGCTGTAATGGCAATAATGAATTTAAAACTGTAACGTATTGTCATTATATATAATTTGTCAAATTATTATCAACTATTGTTCATTAGGTAACAATAGTTAGGAAATTTATAAACATTTATAATTTAGGTTTAGGTTTTGCCCTTAATCCACTTTTATATGTTTCTATTATTATGTAGTATAATAAAAACATTATGAAAATAACATATACCGGTGCTTTATTATTCTTTTTGGATTTTATACCTGCGTAATTTAGTTTCTCTAATTACTTCATTAGATCACCAAATGTAAAAGCTTAATTTATTTTTCAGTTTAATTTATAATATTATATTTATTATAGTAAATGTAAATAAATTATAATAATAAACAAAAAATTCATATATTTTTTGAAACATTATTGTTTAAAATGACACGCCTCTGGAAGTGGCGTTCCCCTTACGTCTTACACACCCCGGTAAAAATGAGTCACTGCCAATTATTTTGGTACCGGAGTATAAAATGAACCAGTTTTCACAATGAAAACCAGAGTGAAATATCGTACCTAACTGAATTACAAAAATACATTTTTACCCTTATCTACTGAAGATGGCAAATGTAAAGACTAAAAAAAGAAGAATTATACGAAATTTAAAAGAAACAAAAAATCAAATCACAGAAAAATAAATTTGGGTACATTCGAGTTTGTATTGAGCCTTTAAAGATTAATTAATGAATTTACCATAACTACAAAATATGTATGTGTGTATATCTGAAATGGCACCCCACACGGCAACACAAAACTACAAATCGGGATTAGTTCTTAAACTTCTACACAAAACACTACAAAAATCAAATCGCAATCAACCAAACCTAACCTGGACTTTTTGGTTCAGTGCCTGGTGGTGGACAATGGATAAACTTGCTTCCGCTGGAAATTACTACATTTCCAGAGAGCCGTTGCCTGGCCAGACTGGATAGCGGCTCGTAGATGCTACTGCTGCTACCTAATACAGTCATACAAGTCCACTTACATACTATGCATGATAAGATGTTTTATATACAAGCAAAATGTTAAACCCTTTATAAATGTTTTATGTATGTTACGAAACTCATCAACAAAAATCATAATTTTAAATAATTTCCCCATTTTTCGGTTAAATTCAGATGTTTATTCATAGAAGAAGCATAAAAAATTTAAAAAGGTTTTATAAAATATAATGATAAAACTTCAAAATATGAAAATCATACTTGCGCATATTTCCTTAATTATTAGAGTAAACTACAAAATGTATCAGAATTTTCCTTAGCTTGTTTTAAAGCAGGGATACTTAATTATGGAGACAAACTGTTTTCTCAATAGTCCTGCAGCTTGAAATTATTTTAAAAAAGGTATATTCTTTATTTTGATGATTTGTAACACAGTTAAAAAAATGCGTCAACTTAAAAATAACCCTGTATAGTAAAATCAATCAAAATATCAATATGAGGAAGTGATCAAGTCTTTTTAAGAATTTGTAAATATAATACAATATTTAAAAATTCATAGTCAATAGAAAAGTAAAAAAGTATTAACATACCAGAACTGTCCAATGAACGACTATCCCTCTGTATTCGTTTTAGCACCGAGGTAGAACCAGCCGAAGCCGTCGAAGTGTTACTCGGATCCTTTCGTAACCCCTCGGTTGGAGTCGTCTTGACTTCATAGTCGTGAGCCCGTTCGTTCACATTCGGCAGTAGGACCTTTTTACTTAGTCGAGCGAGTTCGCTGCGAGAAAAGTCCGTTCGGCTATCCTCGGGATAAGTTTCGAATTCTTTCGCTCGCTTTTGGACTATTTGGTAATTGGAAGGAGTCATCCTGGAAAATTAGGTATTTTAGATGGAAGTTATTAATGCATAAAGGAAGCATGTAGCAGTTAAAAATCAAAACATATTTTAACTTACCCTATAGGGGCCTATAGGTATGTTCATCATATTCAAGGCTACTATGATAAATAATTTGATTGTATTAACAACATAAAATTTAGGCCTATACATTTTGAAAACTTGTATGTTTTCTTTTCTTTTTAAATATGGATTTATTTATTGAAAAAAATTATAAAATAGAAAAAATAGTATAAAGCACACGTTTTACAAACCTATTAGCGCACTTGTCAGTTATAAAACTGGCCGCAAGCGGCTCGTTTTCTCACATGGACGCGTGCGCTAAAATGAGCTTTATAAAACTTGTAGTTTAATATACTATTTTGTCCAGCACTTAGAAACGGCTTTACAATAAATTTTTAAGGTTAGATAAAATATGCCTTCCCCCATTTCTCAGGCATTGTGTTTGTGGCCATTATTTATAATATAAAAATATACAGAGTGTAGAAATTTCTTTTGTTTTTGAGATACAGGATATTGTATTTTTAAAACATTATTAATTTTTTACTTTCTTTCGAATAAGTTCAGGGAATTGAACCAAAATTGTAACATAATATCCTCATACAGGCTGCCATATCGTGTAACAATAATAAGATTTGTAAGTTTTCCAATGTCACCCTGTATTTATATAAGTTCCATTTTAAATTTGAATATGAGTGAAAATTATGTTTTTCTAAATTCCACAGAATAAATTTGGAGTAAATTCATTTCTCAAAATAAATGTTCAGTATCCTTTTTTACGTTTTAATACAAAAATTATAAATTATTTTATTTCAACTACCGGAAAGGAAGACTTTTTCTTCACAATATAAAACTGCTAATGAATGTAGCAAAAAAACTGCAGATATTGTTTTTTGGAGACCTTGATTAATGATAATTGTAAATCACTAAAACCTCAAACAAAACACTAAAATCTGTCAAAAAAAAAACATATCAGCTTAATGTTAAACCTTAAACAATATTACGGCTGTAAAATAATACCCAAGATGCATGTTATAACTGAAAACATGTAAATTGCATATTTTTGTTATTAATAAAAAATAAAAAGGCATCTTATTAAATTATATTATTTGTTAAAATCTCGCAATAAATGAAGCCAAAAAAAACGAATGATACCTTTTAATATTTCAATACTTACAAAGGAAATAAATAGGCCAAAATATAATTAATTACGCTCCTGTAATAATAATAAACAAATTAGTAATAAAAGAGAGTTTGAATTGCTCTTAAAAAGTTAAGACATTAACCTTACCGTTACCCTAATATAGTTTTTAAGATCTTTTAGCTTACTTTCTGCATACCTTGTATACAGAGTGTTACTTATGTATTTATTTTAATAAGACAATTAATCGAAGATATTAAAGTAAATTTTTGAATATACAGTGTGTGTATGAAGTCTGGAAACGGCTTAATAACCTCACAATTTAATGGCCGATTAAAACCAAATTTGAGCTAAATTACGCACCGAATGACAATTTTGACGTTATTTCCAGCTGTTTAATTAGTCTGGAAATCAAACAAATTTAAAGTTCCTATTTCGCCCTGTATATTTCTTCATTTACAGATTCTACGTTATATTTGTTACACTTTTGATATAACATAGTTTGTTCCTAAGATCAGTTGTTTTTGAAATAACGAGTATAATTAAAAAAAATTATATTAAATGTTCAAACTTTTTCCCTGTACAGCTTGCCAGTGAGCTAATTCAAAATAAAAACCCATTAAATTCACATTAAGTAACGCCGTGTATATTTAGGATTTTATTTTATTATCATAACTCACCTTCTTTCATCCACTGTTTCAACCCTTGCCGACTCATTACTATCCTCATTTTCAAAGTAAGGCGCTGTTTCGGCTTCTTGTACGCCCCCTTCCTGCATCTTTCCTGCTCTTGGAGAATGAGCGTTTGCCAACGGAGCGGCCATATTAGGCAGTCCCCCGCTAACGTCACCGTAATACGGCATCCCACCCATATCTCTCTCACTTTCAATGTCATTTTTAATTCGTCTAAAGTTGTGATGCGTCGGTCTGCTACCACCTCGTGCCGGCGAGTCTTGTCGATTTGACGCCGACTCTTGTCGAATTGCACTCGACTCGTGCCGATTTTGAGCCGACTCTTGGCGATTTGATAGAGGCTCTTGCCGCACCGGGGGTTCGTTCGGCGGCCAAACGGCTCGTTCGAGTTTTTTCGGTCGTCCGTGGAACTCGCGAAGAACGGGCGTTCGTAGGAACTCTTCTTTTTGTCGCACGCTCTGTCGCACTCGCGATATCCGCATGGAGTCGTCGATTTCGTGTCCCGTTAGGGTCGAATTAGAACCGAACGAGGTTATACTGTCTTTGCTACCTGAAAAGAAAAATATAATTATTAGTTAAGGAGAACTCATTAAGAGCTCCCCAGCAAACCGAAAGTACAGTAAAAATGCTTTGGTTATAGGAGATCATGTGCGTTTCTTAAGTTAGATTCAATATTTAACTACTTTTCTTTCCTCGTTTGGCTTTCACGATTAGATATAGTTTGGATTAGGAAATAACTCATCAGAATTGATGTGTGTCGACAGCGTTCAAATTGTTATTTATACCCAAAGTCCATAAATTCTGTCAGAGACTCATTTAATACCAATCACCAAATCTAGGAACCGGCAGAATAAAAATATTTTACAAGTAATGTTTTTATGCATATAACAAACTTTGCTGCTACATTTTCAATGAACTTAAGAGGCAACGTTGTCATACAAGCCGCAATCAACTAAATGCATTAAAAATAGCACGGCGATCCGATACTGGGATTCTGATAGCGGATAAAATAAAAGTGGCAACACACAGAGACCGAATTCACAACTTCAAAGATTTGAAAATAAGCGTGCCAACAGGGTTTTTGAATTGCTCGACTAATTTTTGTTTAACTACTAATTTATCGATAGATCTTGTGAGTTTTTTTAGCTTTCATAGTAGGTATATGGGCCGTTCACAGAGATATAGTTTTGTGTAAATATATAGTTATTAAACTTTATTTAGTATTGTTAACTGCTTTTGATTGAGTAAACTATGGATATTAACGAACCTTCAACTGGTTGTCTGCCTGAAAAATTGAATTAACATTAAAAGAACAAATAACATTTAAAAACATATACCATGGAATTCAGGAACGAAATCCTGAACCACATTGAAAGCTGCAGAAATATGAGGCACATTAACGAAGCTTTCCTTGCGCACTTTGTTCATGGTTTTGAAAAGCCTTTATTGAGAAAATGACAAAAAAGAAAATAGTAGAGGAGCCCAGACGAGAGGACGGAAAAATATAATCCTGAATAATACCACAAAATACACCATTCATCGCAAAATGCATGGATTTTGTTTCTAAATAGTTAATGTAAAAATCATTAAGAGTCTTTAAACGAACTTTAAAAGAAATTAATTTTAGGTATATTAAACGAAATCGAAAAAGCCTGCTAATTAAAAAGAATGAACTAATTATTGCATGGCGGCGAAAATACGGGAGTTTCGGGGAAAAATTGCATTACTCCGACAAAACATGGCTCACAGTTGAGAAGGTAGGGCAAGATCTAAATATTAAAAGTTCAAGGAAAGCATTTATGGATCGATTTTTGCAAGGACCAAGAAATCCTAGTGGATCAGGTTTTAAGGGTTAATGAAATAAATTTAGTTTTTAAAAAATTATTTCGACGAAATTTCATAATTTATTTTTTAAAATGCACACGCCACTGGATGATATGCTAGTGATGAGTCACTAACAGAAATGTTGGACTTGGAGTAAAAATTGATTGAGTTTGGAAGGTTGCTTCGACGAAATTAATCGGGTCTTGGTAGAAGCCAGTCTTTCGGTAATTTATATGTAGTTTGGTGGCGAATGAATGTAAAAGTTTATTGTTAGATCATTTTGCGACACGTCTGTCAGTCGAATAATCTAATAATCTCTCTAATCTAATAATGAAGAGGAAAGAAAAATCCAAAATTCTTCACAAATATTTAATATTTTGCTCTACGCGTTTCGGTTTCTTAAACCATTTTCAAGAGCTGTCTAAAAAGTTCATTTATATAATAATCTCAGTTCAAAATCAAAATTATTAGGTATTACTTACATAATATAATCACAAACTTTACATTAAGGACACAAGCAAGTTCACAATTTTAGAAAATATAGAAATAGCCAAATTAGAGATTAATAATCAGATTGACTGTTTGAACGATCCTGTCAACGCCCACTACAAAGAAGCAGCGAGAATTGTAAATGAGTTTAAGTAGTGAATGTTTGTTTAAATATTCGTACCTCCTTTTGTGCAACCTAGATGTCACTCTAGTTCGGTATATTTTGTTTTATTTTTTAAATGTTTTTTGGGTTTACCCCGTTGATCAATTTTATATAGTTAATAGTTAATCTGTGTTTGCCATTGTGAACTTGTTTGTGTCCTTAATGTGAAGTTTGTGATTATATTATATAAGTAATACCTAATAATTTTGATTTTGAATTGAGATTATTATTAAAATGAACTTTTTAGACAGCTCTTGAAAATGGTTTAAGAAACCGAAACGCGTAGAGCAAAATATTAAATATTTGTGAAGAATTATGGATTTGTCTTTCCTCTTCAATATGAATAATCTTCACACCGAAGATATCTATGATTCAATTAATGCCTAATAATTTCTTGAAATCGTTAAAGTCTTTTCATTTCAGTCTTGTTTGTAGTGCAAGTGCTTTGGTTGATATAACGGTGGCATATGGAAAATAAGGCTGCCACTCACCGTTCAAATTCAGGAAAACAGTTACTATTATAAGTATAACACTTTGGCAGAAAGATCTGAAAACTTAACCATTTTGTAATGGTTTGCCTTTAACTTGTAACTTAAGTGCAAGACGTTTAATGAAAATAATGCTAGAAGCATCCACTGATAGGATAATCTTATAATGTCAAAAGAATGACTTGCCGTCAATAAAAAAAAAAAAAAAATTATCCAGTTCTGTACGAAGAATGCATCTGTTCTAGCCCAGAGCTTGCTTCTGAGAATGAACAATAATTATACACAATATTTTTGGGGGCTACGATGGCAATAAATTGCTTTGGGCATACCATATCAACAATTTGTGTAGCAGATTATGTTTCATATGATTTTTATTCAGGTAATAATAATTAAGAAATACTTTAAATCAGGATTCACTTATGTTAATGTATATTGGTCTGGTTTTATCAATTATATGTTATGGCCTGTGCCATTGGAGAGGCGTAAAAGATGCATTAAAAGTATTTCTGCTGCAGAAGAAAGTATTAAGATGCATGAAACACTTCAAACTTCATGAGTATTGTTAAGAAACACTTTAAAGGACTCATGATATTAACGTTGCGATAAAGCAAACAACTGTCCCATACATAATGGAACTCATTTGCACCATCAAGTCATTTGAATATACAGGAATTAAATGTTGTAACCACCTCACGGAAAATTTTAAAAATATTCCAAATGTAAATAAATTTCGTGTTAAAGAACTATTAACAGCCAACACGTACTACAATCACAGACCTTTACAGGTTAGAGAGAGTATTTCTGATATCCTGTTATATTAACTTTGGAATAATTAGTTAAAGTCTATTTACGTTAAAGATAGACATGATGTAAACATTGCCACGTGACGAAATAGGAGGGACATCGCTACGCTCTCTATTCTTATTGGCCGTTCGCTAATCTAAGGTGCATGTCAAGGATTTTTGACAGGATCGGAATTAGTACTACGGTAGTAAGCCGACTACAGGATATTTTTGTTGTCATTTTAATATAGGATTTGATTTGCAGTCGAGATGTTTTGCGATTTAGGCAAACAACAAACAACTTTATTTAATAATACTGAAACAATGATTATGGTGAAATCTATCTACTTTTCTCGTCCGTCGTCTGACACTTCTTGACTTCTCTCTTTTACTTGTTGCGCAGCAACCCATTTAGCTTGTGTGTTTCATGGTTGACGTATTGCCGGGCAACGAATACATCTGCTGGTTATCCGTTTCCCATATTAATATGTAAATTTAAATATTTTCTTGTATTTCGTATTTTACTTTGAAATTTCACGTTTATGGCAAGTTGCAGATGTAATTTGATTATTATTTATAAGTTCACTGTTTATAAATGATTAGATTTGATTCACTAGTTTTAGTTTAATCTTAATTACTTTGTAGAAACGATTAATCGTGACTTAAAATTGTAAACAAGTCTGTATGTTACAATTCTTATTCTAAAACTAGAGAAAGGTTAAGTACCTAATCATTATGTGTTCATATCTTTTTACCAGTGTTTTATTTGAAATATTAACTGGGCTATTAAATTTTGGTGGCGAGGGAGGCTGCGTGTTTTCCATATAAATACCCTCAAATTAACCAAAGACCATTTATTATACTAACGGTTTGCTGGGGACATTTTAAGACCTAACAGCAGAGTTAGGCAATGTATAACTCAATTACAAATTAACAATTGCAATAAAAATATAAGTAAATAAAAGGTATAAATAGAACTCATCGACATAATTACTGTATTTGCCATGGAAGTAATCACAATAAAATTACATACATTTTTATGGCCTATATATCAATTCATTTGTTTTGTACGGTTTTGCTAATAAAATCAGTTAAATTAAAAAAAAAAGGAAGTTTGATCAATAATTAATAAAAATACAAGTAATGGTCAGGGAACACGCACAGAACCAGCTGTATAAATTAAACTCAAATTGTTTAAAAAAAAATTGATAGCTTTATTAAATTCCAAATGTAAAAGGTTGCTAGAAAGTGACTAATACTAAACTTATCTGTACGTGATGTGAAGACACTTGGGAAAAACACCTAAAGGTCTAAAGATAGTCCAGAGGACTTCAAAAGAATCTTCAACGTCCTTACGTGGCTCAAAGGCAGATGTAAAGAAAAAAGACGAAGGGAAGAAGAAATATATAGGTACTGCGACGAAAGGTGAAAACTTCGTTCCGAATAATAGGCCCTAGCGGGAGCTTGTAGGGCCTTAAGGATGAGTTATAAAGGGGTCAAGTAGAAGTTGTTGGGTGCTGTAGAAGTTTTGGCCCCCGTTCTCTCTAACTCTCAAACTCTTACTTTCAAACGGCAAAGAAAGTACCAAAAAAAACCCACCAATGTGATTTTTCTTGGGGCACCCAGTACGTCAGGTATCCAAAAATATTCGTACCACAACAGACCTCACGTATGTGCAACGTGAAAAAGTACTTTTCTATCCAAAATCCCGCCAGGATGATTCAGAAAATCGTGGACAAAAAGGCACTGGCTTCTTCTTCGCCGTTGAAAGTAAAAGTGACACCAAAAAGACAAAGAACCCAACCAAGAAATATCACAAGCGTCAACTGTCAAAAAAGAACCAAAAAATCACCACTTGACAAGCGGCCACGTTCAAATTTATGACCCAGGATTCGTGGAACAATTAAAATAGAATACTCGATCTAGGTAGGTATAGGCCGCAAAAATTCTCGCAAAAAAGAAGAGCTAACCTCTAAAGTTTTGAGCTGAAACTGACAATTACAATTATATCAATAACTAGAGCCCGACAAGGTCACGGTCACTACTAATGTGCTGGCAGAATTGCCCCTCGGGGCAGAGCCAATAACAAAAAAAGAAAGAAAGAAAGACAATTACAATTGAAAAAAAGCAAAAAAAAAATTTTCCTCGAAAATACTGCTATACAGGGTGTCCCATAACTAATGGTACACAGTAAAACTGCAGATTTCTTGGTCGAAAATATTGCGATTTGGCCAAACTTAGCTTAGTTCAAAAGTTGATAATAACCGAGATACAGGGTGTTCAAGTGAAAATTTTATTTTCGATTTTCCTAATTAACTTTTTTTTTAACCAATATTTTAACATAAAATTTTGTGATTCAGGGTTTTTCGGGGCGAGAAATTTAAATTTGTTAAGAATTTTAATGTAGATTGTAGAGAGCGCTCTCTGCGGCACTCTAGGTACATAGAAACAAGTGTAACTTTTTTGCGCCTTAGTGTATTTATGTTTTTATTAAAAATATCAATTTTCTCATTTATTTTACGCAAAAAAGGTGTACTTTGTAAATGTCGCTCCGAGTAACGGTTTTCGAGATTTATACATTTACAATAATTGTCCAGTGCGCATTTTAAAATACATATTTAAATAACACATTATTGTGTTAAAAGTTAATTATTACATTATAGATAACAGAATTTAATTACAAATATTTCAGATTATAACAGTAGTTCTAACTTAACCTAGATATTTTAAAATATTAATAATTTATTAATATTCTAAAAATTATGAAAACTCCAGACTACTAAGAAATTAAACGGCCACGAATGAAAATATTAATAATTTAAATAAAAATTTTATTTCTACATAAATAAATACAAAATATATCAATAAAAGAAAAGATCAATTTTTGACAATAATTGCTCAAAGTGATTGCTGTTAACTTCAATGCATTTGGCTACCCGCTTGTTGAACGACCGCCTGATTTTAAATAATAAGTGTTCGTTTTGAAACGATTGCGCCGCATTCTCAATTCTTTGCCATAGTTGTTCTCTAGTGTTGATCGTTTCTTCATAAACAAGTAGTGATTTCATGTATCCCCATACACAAAAATCAAGGGGGTTGAAATCGGGGCTTCGGGCAGGCCAAGGCATTTCGCTTCCACGACCTATCCAGCGGTTAGGAAATGTTGTATTTAAGTAGTCTCAGACAAGCCTGGAAAAGTGTGGCGGGGCACCATCTTGCATAAAAAACATATATCTTCTTAGCTCTAACGGTAGGTTATCCAAACAGTCGGTCAGCTGATTTTGCAAAAAATTAAGATAGAGCTGTCCGTTTAAATTGGGTGGTACCTCGACTGGACCCAACATCGACTCATTCAACGAAAACTGTAGTAAGTCAGATTAGGCAAAATTGATAAAAATCCATTTTAAAGTAAAGTTAACGTAGTCAGCTATTGAGAACACAGCGTACATCAAACGCAAGAAAACCAAAATTATTTTGTGGATTAAGGGGTAGAATAGAAAGTGGATTATTATTAGAAAATATTTTTTTTCTTTAATTATACCCATTTTTTAATGACATACTACAGTTTTCGTTGGAAATATTTAACAAAAAAATAGGATACGATAGTTTTCGCTTAATATTTATTTACAAAATCTTTACAAAATAATAAATTTTACATTAATAATGTTACTTATTCTGAGTCACTGTTGCTAACTTCAGTATTTTCTTCTTCCAATACTAGGGTTTTACCTTTTTTGGACACTGACACCCCTTTTGATTTCAGTGAAAAATAAAAGTTATGATAAACCGGAGGAATAGCCGGCTCATTGCCTCCGCAAAGTGCTAACAATCCTTTCAATTTTTTTGAGTCGATAGCAAGCAGGTCGTTATAAAGTCGAGGTAGGGGCTCAAGACATAGCTGAAGTTGACTACGTCTTGCTTTTTTCAAATTTAAAATTCTCGGGTTTTCTTCAAACTCATATTTAAAAAAAACAACATTAGGGGAATCGTGTGACCAAGACAATTCTCGAATTTTACTTATTTTTACCTGCTCACCATATTCATCTGTTTTCCAATTTTGGTTCCTAACCATATTCGAAAAACTGAATTTTTGTTCAGAGGCTAAAGTATTTCTAACATACTCTTTGTACAATCTGTGCATTTTTGTAATATTTAAACCCTCTTCTAAATACAACTTGCTTGAATTTTTTCTTATATAATGAGAAGGCATCACGGGAAACAACTTAATGTGCATTCTAACACTATCCTTAATATTGTCTGCGATTTTATGCGGTCTTACACTATGTTGTCCTCGTCTATCTTCTTCCAAGCTTCCACTTTCTGTAAGTTTCTTTAAAGCCGTTGTCACCCATGTCTCAGATATTCCCAGTGTATTTAAAAACATGGTTTTGCAACATTTTATCTCACTGTTATTATTTACAAGAAATTTATATTCTCTGGAAAAATTGCGCCTTGAGTCATTTTTTTTTATAACTTGCTTTTTGTCTATCTGTTGGACACATCTGGCAACATAATCCCACTGTCGCGTGTGGTCTCCCATTTTCCAAAAATTGTTAAATATAATATTTCTATTTTCTTCTGAAATATTATCGCGGCATCTTTGTCTGCAGTTCTCTTTACACGTGGGCTTCATATTTCTGGCACCAATGACTTTTCCTTTTCTATTTTCATGCTCATTCCCCAAATTTAGTTGTCTTTTTGCCTTAAGGTCTACCCATTCATTTTCGTCTCTTATACGCTTTCTTCCTTTTTTGATTTTTCGTGTCATTTTTCGTTTTCTTTTAGCGGGCTGACAATTAATATTTTGAATTTGATTTTCTACACCAACTTCATCTTCAGAAGGCAGAGCACGTTGATCATTAATATTGTTAATTTCATTTTCTGAAGCAACCTCATCTTCAGATGGCACATAGTCCGGATCATTATTAGAACTGTCGGAATCTTCTATATCATACTGAAGCGACGCAAGGCTTGTATGGTTCAACGCTCGGTTCAACGACCGCGCTGCTAGCTGCAAAAAAAAAAAATTACGGCTTAAAAAATAAGTAAAACTAACTATGTAACATGCATATCTGATTTTAACTATTTAAATTTACTTACAGCTATAAATAATCATTTATTTATTAAAAAATCATTTATTTTCCGCGACTCTTTATAAAACAAATTTTAATAAGGTAGGTATTTTTTTGTACTACTTACATGAATTAGCATTTTCTTTAATGGTTTTTCCACATAACTTTAAAATCAATTCAGTTCTTTTACTCATATTTTGCACTATTCTTCTTAACAATAGCACTGTGACAATACTATAATAAATGGAAACCGGTAGTGTTTAATCTAACCTCAAAATATGACGCGAAACGTAAACGAAACAATAACCTAACAATAACAAGCAACCTTTAGCGCTTCCTGTATATTTGGCAACGAAGACTGTAGTAAATCAACATACAATAGACTTCGCTGGAAATTTTGTGGTTTATTCGAGTTACGATAAAAATAAATGTGTTTTTCTGGTTGCCTATATTATACTTTAGAGTTACGATAGTTTTCCAGGCGAAAATTATATACTTGGTGATAATGAAAACAATATTAACTCAAATTGGCTAAAAAGTGAGTTACTACAGTATTCGTTGTAGGGGTCGACATGTAATTGCCAATAAGTCCACACCAAACATTTATTTTAAACTCATGCTGGAAATGGCGTTCGGTTACTAAATGGGGATTTTCTAAATTCCACGCATGTTTATTTCTAAAATTGAAGACACCCCTTCGTGTAAAAGTCGCTTCATCGGTGAATAAAACTATTCAGAAACATTGGGTTAGCGTTTTGCTGGGTACGACAGAAATGGGCAAATTCCAGTCTGGCTGGAAGATGAACATCCAATAAATTCTGAACAGGCGTAAAGTGGTATGGATAAAGACCCTCTCTCTTGGTTAAAAACTCTAGGAACGGATGACTTACTTACTGGAGTGACTGCAGCCATATAGGTCTTGTGCTAATTTCCGGGTTCTCAGAAACGCGAACTAGTATTTCCTCTTCCTGCTCGGGTGTAATAATCTTTGGACGTCCCCCATTATTACGTTTGGGACGCAACGATCCTGTTTCTCCCAGTCTGTCGTAAAGGTTTCTAAAAATTTTAAAATCTGGCTGCCTTCGATTTGGATATATTTCCAAATATCGTCGATGTGCTCTGCGTCCGTTAAAATATTCTTGTGCCGCTTGTGCGTATAAGCATAATATGTCTCGCATTTCTTCGTTAGAAAACAAATTATGTCGTGACATTTTTAACTTAACTTTTAATAACAACTTCTTTAAAAACTCTTTAAAAACACCCAAAATGCTGACAAATCACAAGGGAGTTTCACAGAAATGAAGTTTCAAAGTGCTTTCACTGCATTTATTTTTATCAAAGCCTACTTTAAAGAATTCACACTTGCAAATCAAAATTTAAAAGGATGCATTAGAAATTGTAAATGTATCAATCTCGAAAACCGTTACTCGGAGCGACATTTACAAAGTACACTTTTTTTGCGTAAAATTAGTGAGAAAATTTATATTTTTAATAAAAGCATAAATACACTAAGGCGCAAAAAAGTTACACTTGTTTCTATGTACCTAGAGTGCCGCAGAGAGCGCCCTCTACAATCGACATTAAAATTCTTAACAAATTTAAATTTCTCGCCCCGAAAAACCCCGAATCACAAAATTTTATGTTAAAATATTGGTTAAAAAAAAAGTTAATTAGGAAAATCGAAAATAAAATTTTCACTTGAACACCCTGTATCTCGGTTATTATCAACTTTTGAACTAAGCTAAGTTTGGCCAAATCGCAATATTTTTACCCCAGAAATCTGCAGTTTTACTGTGTACCATTAGTTATGAGACACCCTGTATATGGATCAAATGATATGGTAGTTGATACAGGGAAAATAGGATGATTAAAGATATGGGCAAAATTTAATCCCGCTAAGCCAAAGACACCGAAAGGAAGGTCATTAACCTTAAGTGGGAAACCAAAATAAAGTCGCTAAAGTTAGGTAAAGTCGGCTTCAACTTAACTAGGCGCGTTATGAATTTATCATAAAAAAAACTTATATAGTGTTATCTTGTTCAAACCAAGGTTAAAACGGCATTATATCCGTAATATAACCGAGATAAACTTATTGTCTATTTATGAATCGGAGAGAGAAGCACATCTAATTTTCAGTAATTATCAAAATGTGTTGAAGAACACTCCCGTATTACATAATGTCGTGAATAAGCTCCCTAGTTTTGACAAATGTGTCATTTATTAAAAATATTGTGACATAAAATGACGAATATAAATCGGTTTGCAAGTTTTTTGCATCCCCAGGGAAAAGAAATGGTTCTCAATTTAATAAATTATTTTAAAAATAAACAGGAGAATGCTACTAAAACCGGCGAGTTATTAAATCCCAAGTCTATTAAAGAGAAAGTCTCGGAAGCACTAAAACTAAGTTTAAAATCAATACAGAGGATTGTTCATGAAAGTAGTAAAAGTATACCAATAAAGAAAACGCAACGACGATCAAGGAAAGCAAAGAGTGAAACTTTACAGAAAGGTAAAAAAATGGATGTAAGGAATGTTATACACGACTTATATGCATCACAAGTTGATATAACGCTTTCAGTTTTGAAAGATGCTTTGAAGGAACGAGGTATTTTCGAAATAGGTCTCAGGTCATTGTCAGCGCTAATAAAAAAACTTGGGATTTCGTTATAGAAAGGACTGCAACAGAAGAGATTTGTGCGAACTACCAAGAACTGCAAGCGATTCAAATCTTTAAAAGAATATGTTAAAAATTATCGGGTATAATACCACTAGTGCATCAAAATTACCGATAATTTTGATTTAAAGCGTGTTGTATTGTAACTGAATGAGTTTATTTTCATTTTTGATTAAATCCGAAAGAGCCCGACTTCGAAGCAGGAGGGCTTTTTCGAGATTTAATCAAAAATGAAAATAACCGAATGCAGTTACAATACTACAACACGCTTGAAAGCAGAATTATCTGGTTATTTTTGATGCACGAGTGGTATTCGGTGGAATATTTCCCGAAAAATTGTATTTCATATTAAAAAAAAACATTATTGTACAATAAATTACGTAATAAGTAACAAATTTATTAAAAATATACTTAAAATTAAATTAAATCTTGATTTGTAATCAATTCACTTTTTAAATGTCGCAGATTGACATAAGTAAGTTCAATAATAAAAGTTTTTGCGGTAACCGTGGTTATCGCTTCTACTGTGGAATTATCGCTTCTACTGTAGAATTATCGCTGTAATTTTTGCGAAAGACCACACTTCTTATGAGATTTTTTATATGAGGGAAATATTCAGGTATAATACCACTAGTGCATCAGAATTACCGATAATTCTGATTGAAAGCGTGTTGTATTGTAACTGAATGAGTTTATTTTCATTTTTGATTAAATCCGAAAGAGCCCGACTTCGAAGAAGGAGGGCTTTTTCGAGATTTAATCAAAAATGAAAATAACCGAATGCAGTTACAATACTACAACACGCTTGAAAGCAGAATTATCTGGTTATTTTTGATGCACGAGTGGTATTCGGTGGAATATTTCCCGAAAAATTGTATTGTGCTGTTGGTAATGCTTGTATAAATTTCTTTTATAGAGTGACTACCAAAACGTTCCATATCTTTAAAGAAATCTTGATTTGTAATCAATTCACTTTTTAAATGTCGCAGATTGACATAAGTAAGTTCAATAATAAAAGTTTTTGCGGTAACCGTGGTTACACTTAAATACCCATATACCAGGATATGCAAAAGACGCCTCCAATGTTGGTAAAGAAAATATAATATTATTATTAATATTTTTTAAATATATTTATAAATATAATGTAAAGTATTAAGTTAGTATTAAAATTAAAAAAAGTACATAATAAATAATATATTTATAAACAGTCAAAAATTATGGATTTGTATGATTGTTAGTACACAGTAGTAGTAAAAACTTGATTATGATTGATAGCTACCTACTGGGGGATTATCGCTTCTACTGTGGAATTATCGCTTCTACTGTGGAATTATCGCTGTAATTCTTGCGAAAGACCACACTTCTTATGAGATTTTTTATATATGAGGGAAATATTCAATCAAAGTTTAGAAAAGTATTTAAGTTTTTTTAGATGAAACTTGGGTATTTTCAATTGGAAGTGGGTCTAAATCATGGCAAGACGACTCAGTGAAATCAGTAAAACGAAAAAGAAGTTGTGGTTCTGGAAAACGTTACATTATATTAAATGCTGGCTCATCTACTGGTTTTATAAAGGAGGCGAGTTTAATTTTTCCCTCTAAATTAAAGAGCGGCGACTACCACGATAACATGAATTGTGAGCTTTTTGAAAAGTGGGCTAGAGAAAAGCTGATACTAAATTTGGATGAACCATCCCTAGTTGTAGGTACTAGACAATGCATCTTATCATCCTCGGGTAATAAATAAACAGCCAAATTCATCACGGAAAAAAAAGACGTCTTTCAGTGGTTAGTTCAGGAAAATGAGAATCCATCAGCTGATTTATTAAAATCTGAACTGATAATAAAAGCGAAAACTATTAAAAAAATAATAAATGTCGTTGATGAAATTTTGCGAGAACAGGATTATGAGGTTTTGCGGTTACCACCGTACCATTGCCAATTTAATGCCATAGAGCTAATTTGGGCAGGCGCAAAATCGTTCTATGAAAAAATGTTGGTAATGGTCTAAGTTTAGATAAGGTAGAAAAAGTTTGAAAAAACTCCCTAGCACACATTACGGGGGACTACTGGAGGAATGCTGTAGAACATACAGAAAAAATTATCCTGGACTGGTGGAACAGAGAAAAACTATTGGATGTTCAAGTGGAACCACTTATTATTTCAAATGCAGAAGATATTGAAAGTACCTACTACTGAAGATGAATTTGACGAATCAGAATTTTATGAGTCAGAGGTTTTACTGTATATTGTTTACCTAATTTTCTACCATCATTTTAGTTATTAAATTTTTTAAATATAAAATTATTGTGTCGACCGTGTGCAACAATACGAACGCACCCCTGAGAAATTCATTTTGGAACGAGACTCGTCACCCGTCATTTTTATTATAACTGATAGTTTCAAATTAATTGTTAACCTATTAACATTCAATTTTATGGAAAATCAACTGTCCATATACCGCCATATTGGTTTTTATATTTTGAAACATTTTTAAAACCTCTGATTCTACCGATTTCATTCAGAGATCATATGCGCCTAGTTAAGGGCAAGCCGACTTTATGTAGTTTCATACAGAAAAAAAAAAGAACTTTTCACCAGTTTTAAAAATAAGATTCAAATCAAATATGCGATATGAGTTAATTATACAGGGTGGCGCACCCTATACGACGCGGTCGTTTAATGGAAAACGGCTGAATCCTTAAAATTTCTTTTTATTGGGTAAATGCAGGAACTTTGGTGGTACAATTTAAAATTATTTTGAAACATACTGGATGTCCCAAAAAAAAGATCCATATCAAAGTTATATTTTTTTAAAAGGAACACCCTATATTTTATGACATTTTTGGATTCTAAGGACCAAACTAGGATAAGTTACTGTCATCTTCCCTATACCTAACTCTTTTAGTTTCTGAGATATTTTAGAATATGTAGAATTGCATAGTATATTTTAAAATTTAATATCTACTAGACACATTAATTTTGAAAATTCATATGAAACTTCAATTATCAGCTAAGTAAATGAATTTCGTAAGTTAATAAAGTTTTGGTCAAAAAGATATACAGGGGGTTCAAAAAGTAATGTTTAATTTTAATTACATAGAAAGCAGGTTAACTTCTTTATTTTAAATGGAACACCCTGTATATTATTGGGGCAAATAATGGCAAATTAAGTTGTCTTTCAAAATGTATTATGGTTTCCTATACCTTACTTAAACAGTTTTCTAGTTTTTAAACATTATTTATTTAACTAACGAATTTTTTAACATTATAACAATATTTTTGACTAATTTATGTAGAATTCACTAATGTATAAAAAATATAAATTAAAGTAAGTGCTCAAAATGTTGCCCATTCTTTTCAATACACCATAGGACTCTCTTTTCAAAGGACAATTTAACTTTAATTAACATCTCAGGAGTTATTGTTTGAAAGGCAGCTATTATCCGTTCTTTCATATTTTCTGGAGTTGTTGGCGGGATATCATAAACAATATTTTTGACATATCCCCACAGAAAGAAATCCAGACAAGTTAGATCTGGTGACCTTGCCGGCCAGTTTTGTGGGCCGCCTCTCCCTATCCATTTGTTAGGAAAATGTGCATTTAGATATTGCCGCACATCTCTTTGAAAATGCGCAGGCGCCCCATCTAACTGTAGCCACATTCTCTCTCTTGTTTCTAATGGCACATTTTCCAATAGTAGAGGTAAATCTTGACACAAAAATCTTCGAAATTTGATACCGTTTAAAGTGCCATAAAAAAAGTATGGACCTATTACATGTGATTCCACAATTCCACCCCAAACGTTAACTGACCATCTATGTTGGCGATCGAGAGTACGAAAAAAATTAGGATTGCAGTCGCTATAGTAGTGAAAGTTGTGTCTATTGACTAGCCCGTTGTTATGAAAAGTCGATTCATCGGAAAATAAAACATAGTCAAAGAAGTTTTCCTCCTCTCCTTGACTGTCAAGAACCCATAAACAAAATTCAAGTCTTCGGTGAAAATCCATTTCGTATAGTGCTTGGTGCAGTTGAATGTGGTATGGGTAAAATTTATGTTTTTCAAATATTCTAGAGATACTTCGTCTGCTTATATTTGTTTCTTGAAAAATTTTCCGTTGGCTTATATGGGGGTTTTCAATAGCAGAGCCAATCACAAGAAATTCATTTTCTTCATTTCCCAATATGGGTTTTCGCCTGTTTACCTTTTCGTAAGCGACACTACCAGTTCTTCGAAATGTTTCTAGAAGTCTTTTAAATACGGCTCTGTTTGGATGGTTTCGCTCGGGAAACTTTTGAGCGTAAAGCCTTGATGCCAAAAAGCAGTTTTCTTCGCACTCACCAGCTACCAATATCATATCAGTTCTTTCTTGAATAGGATAAGTCTTCATTGTAATAATTTAATAACACTTTATTTTCACGCACATAACAAAATAGACAATTGAATTATAAACGAATATGGCCGCTGTTTCAAAGCCACCCTAATATTTCAAAAAAAGTTTTGAATAAAAATATGAAAGTAAATTCTCATTATAAAATTTAAAAAATGGAAAAACTATTAAAGGTAGGTATCGCAAATCTTTTTAATGGATAATATAATTTAACTTAACCAATATTAATACAAAAATTCATTGTAGGTAACAACGACCCTGTCGCGCCAGCCTAATTGTGTTAAAATGTCTTAACTGATGTACTTTTAAAAATAAATTATTTAAAAACTAAAAAACTATTAAAGATAGATATAGGGAACCCCAATACATTTGGAAAGATAACTTAATTTGCCACTATTTGCCGCAATAATATACAGGGTGTTCCATTTAAAATAAAGAAGTTAACCTGATTTCTATGTAATTAAAATTAAACATTACTTTTTGAACCCCCTGTATATCTTTTTGACCAAAACTTTATTAACTTACGAAATTCATTTACTTAGCTGATAATTGGAGTTTCATATGAATTTTCAAAATTAATGTGTCTAGTAGATATTAAATTTTAAAATATACTATGCAATTCTACATATTCTAAAATATCTCAGAAACTAAAAGAGTTAGGTATAGGGAAGATGACAGTAACCTATCCTAGTTTGGTCCTTAGAATCCAAAAATGTCATAAAATATAGGGTGTTCCATTTAAAAAAATATAACTTTGATATGGATCTTTTTTTTGGGACAACCGGTATGTTTCAAAATAATTTTAAATTGTACCCCCAAAGTTCCTGCATTTACCCAATAAAAAAGAAATTTTTCTACTAGCGTGCGGAAAAACGCATTTTCCGCACATGTTTTAGTGCGGAAAATCCACTTTTCCGCACCGTGCGGCAAAGATTTTTCCGCACTGTTATATTTTGAAATTAAATTTAATTAAATTAAATGCTGTACGATTTGAAGTCACTGTTCATCATATTACCTTTGAAATATCTTAGTTGCTATGGTGTATATAACCAGTTGTTGATTTGTATGTCACTGTCAACAGAATATTATAAATTTAAACTAGTTTATCAGTTTTTCTACTGGAGTTTTGCTGAATTCTTCGGCACGCAAAATGATTTCCGATGAAGAGATGAACGAATTAATATTGTAAAATTTTGTTCATTGTAATAAAAATTTAAAAAAAACTCCGTTTTTTAAATTATTTTCAATTTGTTTCCTCACGCTAGTAGAAAAACTATTGTTCCTAACACGTGCAGAAACCTATTTTTCCGCACTTAAATGCTTGACACCACTCCGCTACGCGTCGTGCTGTCAACGGCATTTGCGTGCGGAAAAATCGATTTTCTGCACTTGTTAGGAAAATAGCTATTTAAGGATTCAGCCGTTTTCCATTAAACGACCGCGTCGTATAGGGTGCGCCACCCTGTACATATATTGACAAAGTTGACATAATTCAAAAAAAAATTATTGAGCTCAACAATTACAATTACTTAATTGTAATATTGCCATTGAATTAAAATAGTAAAAAGTTAAATATTTAATTAGTGATTAGTAAAGCTAAACTGTACTAATTTATACTTACTATCTGCTACTGACGACGAGAGTGAACTGGTACTCTCCCTCCTCTCAGCTTCAGAACTCTGTAGTCTGCACCCAGCGTCCGGCACCCCCATATTTAAATTGTCACCACCTGATGGCAAATAGTGAGGTTTACTGTACATAGCCTTCATGCTGTCACTGTAGTGCTCCGAATCGCCGTCAGACGAGTTCAGCGAAGTGGCGCCGTTGTAGTCGGCGTTCGATAGTAAATTGCTGCCTTCGCTCGCTCGGCGACCCATCTTGCGGTAAAGGGGCACTTGGGGTTGAGCCCGAGATTTCTGTCGTAAATGTACCTTAAAAAAAGACGCGATGTAAGTATGGTATTTTTAAAACAAAAAACCGGAGCAAAAACAAAACAGGGCTCAAAATACCACTTGCTAAAATTCCACACAAGGATAAATTCCGTATATTTAGTCACTACCTATTGTAATTTATATTTTTAATAACCCGTCAATATGTGTGCGTATAAATTATAAACAAAACATCAACCAACGAAATGGAAACAACAAAAAGCAGCCGACAAATCCACTTAAAGTATCTGGAAACCATCAACATCATCAGTGACCGCCAGAGTTATACAGGTGATGTAATATCTTTCGCAGACGACACAGTTTTATTTGTAGATGGTGATTCATGGGATCAGGTTAAATCTATCAATGAAAATCTAAAATACAACTTACTAACGATAAACTGAAGTAAAAGTAAATGCTTACTATTTACAAATAATGTTTTTACCCTACCTGGCAATAAAGAAATAACGATTAATTTGTCATTTAGCAAAAATACAACTTGGACCCTATCAAATACCGAATGTGTAAATTACTAGGGGAGTATTGTTCGATAAATATTTAAAACTGAATTTTTATAAGGCAAAAAAACTCCGGTTCCTGCTGTACATACTCAAGTGGATTAAATTCTGATATAGGAATAGGATGTATGCGTACTATGTATAGAGATGTAAAATTCTCGGTAATAATCTTTTGGAGAATATTCTGAGAATATTCTCAAGTTAGAGAATTTTCTGGGAATGGTAAGAAAATCGCTAGAAATGGCAATACATAATAAGAAATAAAATTTTTACATTACACTACAGTACATTTTTTGTATTAAAATATTTCCAAACATTACTTTTTGGTTGTGTGATACCCTTTAATTTATTTTGCTCCATGTTTTTATACTTATAGACGGTCTAAACTGAGCCGAACGGAACGCCAAAATAAAACAAGTCTCACCACATCATTTACAATTCTCACAGCTGTATACGAGTAGGTATACGATCGCGCTTCTATTTCTAGTTATAGAAAAGGTTTGAAAAGCTCAAAATTTTAAAAATCATTTTAAAATTTTTCAGAGTAGATTATGTAGAAAAACTTCTCTAGAGAATATTCTCGGGAGAATTTTCTTACAGAGAATATTCTCGAGAATATTCTCCTCTCACATCTCTAACTATGTATTTTGCTCCATTACAGTCACTCGTGAGCTAAGGCATAATTGCATGGGGTGGAGCCTATGGGAATATATTGAAACCACTGGAGATCGCACAAGAAAGATAAATCAAAACTATATTATATAGTTTGGATATCAGATTTCCTACCGATCAGTTATTTGAATACTTACACACATTTTCTAAGTGTTAAGACAAATACAGGTTGTCTCTAAAAGGTCTGTACAAAATCTGAGCACATATTCCTGAGGCCAAAATAGGGCGATTTAAAGCAACTTACCTTAGTCCGAAATTGCTCCGTTTCCGAGATACAGGGTGGTAAAGTTAAGAAATAAAAATCGAATTTTTTAAAATTAATGAACATTTCTTAACGTATTACTTTAAAACTTGGTACCCGGGGGTTTTTGAGATTGGAAACCCGAATACGGACACCTTTTCACTGTTGCCATTAGAGGGCGCTTCACAATGCACTTCTTATGGTTTAGAATGGTCATAACTTTTTTATCAGTGTAGTTTTTTCCTTTTTTTGTTAACGAACTAATTTTTTGAAAATTTTGAAACAAAAAAGGTACTCTTGTGAAAATCCGCTAAAGTAGGCCGTTGAGATATTTCGGTTTTTACTGTTCGATGCCGCACCAAAATATTTAAATTATTTTGAATAAAAAATTCCGCTATTAGTAAATTTTCGGCAGGAAAATATGTTTCACTTGGGTTAGTTACAGCAAGTTCTGCAGGAAGAATTTGAGTATGGATTTTTTTTAAATTAAATGAGGAACAATTTTATTTTAAAAGTAAATTTAATTAGCATAAACTTTTAAGTAATTGTTCAAAATGACCTCCGTTAACATAAGTACAAAGATTAATTCGACGTAAAAAGTTTAAATTTACTCTTTGCGTCAATTCCGCATCGTTCTTTAATAGGTTGACTGCATTTTGAATTCTTCTCCACAATTCCTCTTCATTATTAATCGGTCTGGAGTATACCATCGTTTTTAAAGACCCTTATAAAAAATAATAAAACGGAGTCAAATCCGGTGAGCGTGGCGGCCACTTTACAGGAGCGTCATTTCCTCTACCGATCCATCTGTTTGTATACTGTCGATGCAAATAATTGCGGACATTTAAACTAAAATGAGGTAGAGCACCGTCATGCATAAACCACATATCTCGTCGAAGTTGTAATAGCAAATCTTCTAATCAATGTGGCAGCGTATTTTTTAAATGTTCTAAATAATCCACACTATTTAGTCGTGGCGGTAAAATGACAGGACCAATAATGAAATTGCCAATGATTCCTGCCTACACATTAATTCTAAATTCATGTTGATAATGAGTTACTTTCGTGTAATGCGGGTTTTCAGCAGCATAAACATGTTCGTTATGTAAGTTGGTTACACCACTTCTTGTAAAACATGCTTCGTCAGTAAATAAAATGTGCTTAGCAAAATTCACATCCTGTTGTCTTTTTTCGGTAACGAATCGACAGAAGTCCAATCGTTGATCGAGATCCGGAGCCAAAAGGTCTTGTACCTTTTGGATAGGGTATGGATGAAGCTGCTGTTCTTTTAACGTTCTATGAACTACATCCTTGGATACTCCTACCTCTAAACCTAAGCGTCTGGTGCTTAATTTTGGATCTTCAGCAATTCTTTCCGAAATTTGTTCCTCAACCTTAGGAGTCTTTATTGCACGTTGCCGTCCTTAATTGGCAGTTAAAGGAGTGAATCTACCGGTTTCGCGAAGGCGTCTCTCAATAGAAGCAAATGTTTGATGGTTTGGTATGCGACCATAACACTTTCGCGGTCATTTCCTTCACAATACCGAAAAACCATAGCATATTCGTCATTTCTGCAGAACTGTATCCTTCAGCCATCTTTACAGTCAATTTAAAATTTAACTAACACGTTTCAAACACCTTATTTATTCTCGCATTGGCAAATTCTTACTGAAACACTTACTGTAAACAACATAGACTGATAGCGAAAATTCTTAAAATACGAAAAATGTTTACATTTAAATAGTCTATTGCAAAAAAAAATTTAAAGGTGTTCATCAAACAGGTAAAAAATCCGAGGATTTTTGGATGTGACACTCCAAAAAAATATTTAAAGAAAATACATTTTCCACAGCTAATTCACTGATCACATTTCATTCTCAAAGATAACAGCAAACATTTTTTATTCAGAATAATTTAAATATTCCGGTGCGGCATCGGCATCAGCAACACTAAAAACCGAAATATCTCAAAAACGGCTTACTTTAGCGGATTTTCACAAGAGTACCTTTTTTGTGTCAAAATGTTCAAAAAATTAGTTCTTTAACAAAAAAAGGAAAAAACTACACTGATAAAAAAGTTATGGCCATTCTAAACCATAAGAAGTGCATTGTGAAGCGCCCTCTAATGGCCACAGGAAAAAAGTGTCCGCATTCGGGTTTCGCATCCCAAATAACCCCCGGGTACCAAGTTTTAAAGTAATAAGTTAAAAAATGTTCATTAATTTTTTATTTTTATTTTTTAACTTTACTACCCTGTATCTCGGAAACGGAGCAATTTCGGACTAAGGTAAGTAGCTTTAAATCGCCTTATTTTGGCCTCAGAAATATGTGCTCAGATTTTGTACAGACCTTTTAGAGACACCCTGTATACTATAAATCTTCTTTTCTATATCTGTTTAAAACAAATTATTTAGGCACGACTGCCTCATCACATAATCAAACTAAATTTCAGGTAAGTGATAATAAAAAATTACCAAAAATGATAAAATCAGGAGTTCAAGGAAGTTTATTTATATGTTGTCAGTTATTTAACATGATTCCCCAAGCTCTTAAAAGTAGAATACACGAGGTAAGGTTTAAGATCTGTCTATCAGGTATCTTAATTGGGTTGTAGTTTTGGGCATTTTTGGTTTTGAGATATGCCCACAGTATTTGGGATATGCTCACAGTAGTTGATTCTCTAATAAATTAGAATAGAATATTATTATACTAGATACGATATTGTTTGGATATTTTACTATAGATACTTTGTTGAATCTTAAGGTGTAATGTATGAGGTATATGATGTGTGGTATGTGGGTCATTCATCTTTTTTTTTTCTGGCTTGATGATAGTAAAGCGTATCACCGTTAGTTGACAAGACACATTCAGATTGCAGTCAAACGTCAAATTTTGCTATTCTGTATTGTGTACTTTCTCGTCTTTTATTTCTTGCTATGTACATTCATGCAGCTTAATAATGTATTTATTTTATTTAAGCAATTATTTAAAGTTATAACCCCAAAAGATTGTTCTGAATTTGAAATCTGGCGAAATTAAATTAAAGCTTGTAAAAAAACGACCTCATAGTTAGCTTTGAAATATTTCTTTTACTCTTTACTCTCACCTCATTTGGGTGATGAATTTCCGCATAAATCTCCTGCTGCAGACCGTGATGCCCCCTTCCTCTGGCATCCAATATACTTTCAGCACTGCGCTGATGTCCGGTTCTAGCAAACTCAGCTCTAGGCGTGGCTCGAACAGTCACTGGCTGTTGCTGGATCTGCTGAAATTGCTCAAAATCGTACAGATGAGGCTGCTGCAAATAACGCCAGGAAGCAGCGTCCACTCGGAACTCTTGCGGGGCGACGGCCGCTGAGCGCTGAGCAATGCGCTGTGTTAAGATCTGCTGAGCACTGGCTCGATCTATTGGACCGTCTGGATATACTGGGGCTTGGTTTGAAACCGGATTGTAGGCTGTGTCCGGAAAAAACTGAAAAAATAGTTGTTTATGTACCAAGGGCGTTAAGTAGACTATAATGCCCGGAAGGCGAAAGCAACTAGCCCAAGGGCCTTTGGCCCGAGGGATAGTTTCGCCTGACGGGCGTTATAGTCTAGTAACGCCTGTGGTGTATACAAAGACATTAGAACTATAATTCTAATGTCTTTGGGTGTATACAATACTTTATTTTTCACTAATTTTAAAATATAAATAGTTAAACTCCTGCATTTTTTTTTAACAATTTTCGCCAATTTTTGGTATTTAGTGAGCTTTGATCGGTTGTCATAGAATAAGTTTGACGGTTGCTAAGGGTTGTTTATTTTAAGCGTCTTTTACGTTTTATGAACAAAAATTTGGAAATTCCACAAAATATTTTAGAAAATGCTAAAAAAGCTAAGAAAAACTTATTACCGGCAAAGTCGAAAGCCCTGTACGACAAGGAGTATGAAAACTTTCTACCATGGAGAGTAAAAAACCAAATTACGGTGATTACTGGAACAGTAATGATGGCTTACTTTCAGGAATTGGTATGTAACCCTTTTGCTCATTGGTAATAACAATTTTTAATTATTTTTACTTTATTTTAGTCGGAAAAATATACCCCAAATTGCCTTTGGACAAAATATTCCCAGGTGAAGTCTGAACTTACTAAAGGAAAACATTAATATTTCAAGATATTGTCAATTAATAGCGTTTTTAAAAGTTAAATCAAAGGGACATCTTCCTAAAAAGTCAAAAGTTTTGGAAGGTGAACAAGTTTTAACTTTTATCAAAAATGCGCCGAATGATACCTTCATGGTGCTTAAAGTGGTACTTGTAATGGGAGTTTTTGGCCCTAAGACGGGATGAGATGGTAAAAGTGACCATTGATGATATTAAGGATAAGGGACCTGTTATGCTTGTCAAGGTACCAGAAAGTAAAACTGCTACGCCAAAAAGTTTTACTATAATCGAAGGAGAAAAAAACAGATTCTTTAAAATTGGTTTAGACAGTTTCTTGCATTAAGGCCAAAAGGAATTAAGGAACGCAGACTTTTGCTTACATACCGAAATGGTAAATGCATAACTATGCACTATATGGGTAAAAATACACTAGGACGTGTTCCTTCAATCATACCAAAATTTGTTAATTTAGAAAACGCCAAGGAATATACAGGACATTGCCTACGTCGCACCTCGTCCACACTTCTTATGGAGGATGGTGCTTCCCTTGCAACCCTTAAGATATACGGAAAGTGGAAGAGTACTAGCGTAGCGGAGGGTTATATAGAGGAAAGTATCACGTCGAAAAACCAAATAGCAAAAATGATAGCTAGCTCTGTTACCGAAATAGAAAATATGTTAATTATTGTTGAAACGGAACAGGAATCCGCATGCAAATCGAGAAACTCAGCAATCGAGTCGCAAAATTTCATAGTTGGTCCAGCTTCTTCCTTAGGAAAATTCAAAAATTGTACATTTACATAGGAAAAATAGAATAATATTATGTAAAAAAATTGTTAAAAATAAATACAAATTTTGTTCAATATTTTCTGTAATAATAATTACCGGGCATTACGAAAGTTACCGGGCATTATGAACTTTATCGCCCGCTAATATTTCCTATGATATTATGATGATGTTTATAGCAACCGTTTCTAAGGTATTATAAGTAAATAATTGATAGATGAAAAATAATGAAGTTCATAGGCATCAGTTAAATTTAGTAGAAAACATTATATAAAAGCTGCTTTTCTGACGTAATATCTGTCTCCAAAATGTGAACATTCCAGCATACTATGTCAGTCGCTGCTATGCAACACAGTTAATAATCTTAAAGTTATACTAGAATCAGCAATATTATAATAAAAATCAATATAATTGATTATTATAGTTACCCTCTGAAGCACGTCCTCCTCTTTCGGCACGACCAACAGGTGAAGATACTCGGGGCTGTTGGCTATGAGTTGAACCACTTGCTGATAGCTGCGGCCGGCTGTAGGCACGCCGTTTACGGCCACCAGCCTGTCGCCTCGTTGAAGTCCGGCCTGTTTGGCGGAGCTACGGTCGCGCACGTGTCTCACGAAGATCGTGTCCATGGGCGCGAGAAGCGCCCCACATGCAGCGTGTCGTCCATCATCTTCCTGCAAGTAAAATACAATGAAATATTGGAACTATTGGAAAACAAGAGTGAAGAATGCCTCCAGGATGAAGTAGTGGTGGAGAACTATCGATGGTAACGATTAATTACTATCGATGATTTTCGATAGTATTCGATAGTTTTAAAAAATTTACTAATACTGCTAATTAAGTGTAATAGTAATATTAAAAATTCATTTTGTCCCAATATTGTAAATTTTTAGCCCCACTAATAATTATGATAGTACTCAATATTAATTGTAAAGTAATCAAATATTATTGTAAAATAAAAAAGCATAGGTACCTAGCTTGATTTAAAGCGAGCTTGAGCAACATTTAAAAATTTATCCATTGTTATGTTACTTTTACAGTGGGATTTCAACACTTTTCACAGTTACTTGCAAAGCCCAATAATAAATATTCAAAACAAAACGATCAAACGACGAACAACATTTGATTCCCTTAATCCAGATGGGTGAAAGTGGTATGGGTGACCTCGCAACAAATTAGGTCATTGAACCTAAGTTGGCACCAGCCCACCAGAGGGCCGCCAACGGTCACTACCATTTGCTCCTTTCCGACGCATCAAACTGGCATATCAGTCTGTAGACTATTTCTCTCTCATATTATTAATATATAAAAAAGCACAGACTTATTGTTAAAGACTCAATATATTAGGCAAACTAGCTCAGGTTGTTTATTATCCGCTTCTGGATGAAAAAAGAAGAAGAAGAGTTCTGTAACATGTAAACCCCCGAACGAGCTGCTGATCGTTGATGCTGAGGACGCCAAAGATATTTTTTTAATTTTTATATCTCAATTTGTTGTTTTAGTTTTTGTTTTATCCTCTACAGGCTGTTTTACAAGTTTCGAAGCATTTTAGGATGATTAAGGGACCTTATATTACGGGTACGCAATTTAAGAAGGATAAGTATGCTGTATTTTGCAATTCAAATTGATTCTATTCTAATACTTTTTTTACGACAACTCTCCTAAAAGATCTAGAAACAATAGTATATACAAGAGGTACATACCCACAGCCCAAGCGGAAGCAGGTTCCTATTAGACATCGACCGATACCGATGTCAATATCGGGATATCGGCCGATAAATGTACCGCAGTATCAGTCTAATAATATAGGAGCTTCCTTCTTCGAGGTTATTAACAACAAAAATCCAAAATTAAAGTACTACATAATAGGTACCTATTTTAATTTATAATTATAAGTATACGAAAATAAACGTATACAGGGTTTTTCACTTAAAACTCCGAGGGCCTACATCTCGAAAACGAATGGATATACATATTTTGATTTTGTAAAAAGCCATAGTTAAGTAAGACTACTTTGCACTTTTTAAAGATAACATCAATGAACCTGAACCTGAACTAACCTCTTCGACGTCCTGGGCGACGCTTCAAAAATATTAATCGATTGAAGGGACCTCGAAAGTAGGTACATTTGAAAGTACTACGCACAAAGAGTGTATGGGCATCATAGAAGAATTCCTGATGACAAAACATTTGCAGCCCTGTGCAGGAAGTTAAGGGAGTATGACTCCTTTATAAAACCGAAAAGAGAAGGAAAATTGCTGCAAATGATGAAATACAGCGAAAGTTTTACAGCAAGTTGATGATAATCCTAAAACTTCACTAGCTAAAATCAAAGAAAACTTCATCCACACAAAACCAACAAGATTTTCCGAATTGTATATTGTCAAAATAGAAATATCTTGTCCAACAGTCGCTTTCATAATGATGGACTCTTGAACCGACATAATTGTCGCTATTGGTCCGAAAATCATCATCGTTGGATGACAGAAAGAGGAAATTAACGCCTTTTTCAAATTAATGTTCGGTGCGCTTTAATTAATGGATATCTCATTGGACCTCCATTTTTATGAAGGCACTTTAACTGGAAAACGGTGTTGGGGAAACGTGTATCAACACGTCTAAGAGAATATCTTGGTAAGTGCTGTGTGCGTGCGATTTCAATATCTGCTATTTTTGGTTGTAACTTAACGCAGTGATTAGCATTCAGTCACGTAGCTAATCAAACGCGCTTCGTGACGGGACGTGTAAAACGTCAACATTGGGACGCTAGCTCCCTATTGGACGAAATATGTGGTCAGATCGTATCGCGCGGCAGTAGAGGGACAAGACCGCACGGCGCAACGGCCAAGAGAGAGCAGTCTTCCAAGATGGCTCGGTGACGCAAGTGCTCTTAAGTACGCGGCACGAATATAAGGCCTTTTTGGGCAAATAATGGTTTCTTTTTAAGTAAAGCTAAGCAGATAGCGATTTCCTGCGATATCATGGCGGTTTTGTGATGTACTTTAAAGTAATAGTTAACCCAGTGCGCCATCAAACGGTATATACATTTTTTCAAGTTACACTTGCAGAACTGTTAGGATAGGTACCCTTTGAGTACAGATCGAATATGTGGTTAGAACTGGAAGGGGCTCCTGCTTATAATGCTCAAATTGTTAAGGACAATAATTTGGAGAGACAGTATCCAAATCGATGGTTTGGAACCAACGGACCAATTACATGGCCAGCAAGGTCACCAGATATAACACCCTTAGATTGTTTTCTGTGGGGCCACAAAGATATTGTATACGAAACGAAATTTGTTTTAAGAAGGTGAAGGCAACGGTGAACAAAAAAAAAATTTCCTAAAACCGAAGGACTGGCAGTGGACCAAATTGTTTCTAACTGGTTTTGTAAGGCGCGAAACAAGCACTTACCAATATTCGGGCCCATAATTCAAGCAAAAGCCCTCGAATCTGTTTAATGTCTAGGACTAGAGACTTCAAGTCATCAAATGGATGGTTAGAAGAATTCCGTCGTCGGCACGATATTACCTTCAAGAAAAACTGCTTGAAAGGAAATTATATTAACCATTTTAAAGATTTATGCCCTAGGGGCCGTATTTAATGCAGATGAGACAGGTCTCTACGATCGTGCATTGCCAACAAAAACATATACATTGAAAGATAACAAGTGCACTGAAAAAAAAACAGCAAAACAACGATGTACAATTCTGTTCTGTGTAAATATGGAACGTGAGAAGGAAGAACCACTTATAATAGACAAAAGCGAAAATCCTCGATGTTTTAAGGGCGCATATATCGATAAGTTACCTCTCCAATGGGTCTCGAACAAAAAAAGCGTTATGACTGCAGACATAATGACAGCATGGCTTCACAGATTTGATACCAAGATGAGGAAGCAGAATAGAACGGATAATGTCAAACTTATTTTTCTTTCACCCAATACTATCTCACCTTGCTAGCCGTTGGACCAAGGCATTATTCAGAATTTTAAAGTGAGGTTTTTTAACATGTATAGATAGTGGTTGTCTTATTCAAAAAATCGAAAATAATATTACCATGACCAACGCCTTGATATTGGGTTCGGTGGCCAGGCGCAATTTGTCCCCAGTCACAATAAAGAAATGCTTTATGAAAGCCGGATTTATGTGTAATACAGATAATATTGACGACTTCGACGAAGAAGATAATATTTCGCTCGCATAACTGTTTCCTAATATTAAGGACACATTTGTGAACTTGAAACAATTTGCCTCTGTTGATAACGATTTGCCAACAGAAAGTGCAGAATTGACTCTCATCGAGTGTTTTGAAGAGATGCAAGCAACGGATGAAACTACTCCCAACTCTGAGACAGACGAAGAGGAATCTAAACTTGCTTCAGTGTCGACAATATCAAGCCTATCTGAAGCCTTCGCAAGTTTGAGAGACTTAGAAAACATTTTTAATAATGTTAACAATTTTGACAAGTTTACAAAAAATTCCTAATTGTTATTAAAATGTGAATAAGGTAAATATGAGCAATCATTAATTTCTGATTATTTTAAAAAATAAGAATTTCAAAGCAAACATACACTACATTGTATAAGATATACAGTGAGGACATAAAGTCTGGAAAACTACCTTTTGCAAGTAAACGAAGCACCTGAATAAAAAACGCTCGGACACGTCGATTTTATTTAATTGTCTTCTATCTTCTAAGATTTCTGAGATATATACAGGGTACTTCAAGAAAGCTGGGCAGCTGTTAACTTCTTTTTTTTTAATGGAACACCCTGTATATTATTGCATTTTTGGATTCTACGGACATTTCTAAGGATATTTCATATAGGATGTCCTATACCTAAATTCAATTGTTTTTAAAATATTGCCAGTTGAAATTACACATTTTTTCATTAAGAGAAAAACCATGATAGAACATAAAATCTAGGAGAAATGTAGTAACTTGATGTCACTTTGACTCGTTGTCACTATGACAACTGTGCCAATTTTTAACATACTGTAGGACAGTTCTGTTACCGTCAAGTTATTAAAAATGCTCTCAGAGCGAGAAAGAATGGAAATTCTGATGATGTTTGGCTGGGGAGATCGCCAAAGACATTTGGGCGAAGCTTGTGAACTTTTTAATAACACATATCCAGAGAGCGGACAAGAAATTACAATATCTACAGTCAGCAAAATTGTCAATAAATTCCTTGAACATGGTTGTGTAAAAGATCTTCCCAGGACAGGTACGCCGAAACTAGATGATAATAAGAAATTAGATGTTTTACTCAGTTATAACGAAAATCCACATTTACCTACAAGTCAAGCAGCATCAGATTTGTCCATTGGTCAAACATCGGTAAAAAATATTTTAAAAAAGGCAAAGTATCATCCATACAAAATAAGATTAATACATGAATTAAATGAAGACGACTATGACCGCCGAATTCAGTTTTGCGAAAATATGCAAGAGCGCAGTGGCGTATCTAGCAGTGTTCCGTGTGTTCCGGGAACACAGGCCCGTGCCCCGTAGGGGCCCGGCCCTCGCCAATGTCATAAAGTATTTTAGAAACGAAGCGGTTAGCAAGAGACCGTTCAGGGCCATGCACAAAAAAAAAACAACAGAAAGACCTAGGTAAGTATTATTATTATTTTTGGCGTGTAAAATATACACGTCACAGTTTTGCAAATAAACCATATAAACCTGTGCAATACCTTCCGATTAAACTCTCGCAGGTCTTAATGCGTGTTGTTGATGTAACTTTAACATTAGCGTCTTCTAATTTGCCTTTTCGAGGTCATGATGGAAGCCTAGACTCGAAAAATCCTGGAGTTTATTTATCAATAATTACTTTACTGTCAAAATATGATCAAGGTTTAAAGAATTTGTTAGAAAACAAGAAGAAAAATTCTGTAACCTATTTAAGTTCAACTATTCAAAACGAAATTATTCAAATATTGGGGAATGCTGTTAAAAATAATATAATTAAAAAAATTAAAAATACTTCTTTTTTTCGTTACTTTAGTACAGTATAATTTATTATTTTGTTTTGTTTTTTAGTTAGGTATTTATTTACTCTTACAAATACTTACATTTAAAATGTAATTAAAAGTATCAGTGTATTTATATCTTGACTTTTTAATAATATAAAGATTACGTAAATTAAAAAACGGAAAAAAACGGTTTCTGTTTATTTAATCTTTATAAAAAATCCCTTCATACAATAGGAGGGGGGGCTGCAGTAGCGCAACCAGGGGGGGGCTGCTGGACTGCAGCCCCCCCCCCCCCGAGCGAGCTTAGCTCGGGGTCGTCTAACTACCTGTTTACAAGAAAAATAAACTCATCACTACCTAAGATAGAAAAAATTACACAAAAATTGAAACGAGTCTGGCTGTTTTCGTGATTTTCTGTTGTGTCTTTATTTTTCTTACTTGAAAACCAAGCATCATCATTGAAAAAAGGGCGTGGCACCTAAAAATTTTTCGCCTGCGCCGCTATTTTCTTCCAACCCCTTCCGAACTCATTTTCTGGTTGCGCCACTGGGGGCCCGATTGACATTTTCGAACACAGGCCCGGGGCTGGGTTAATACGCCACTGCAAGAGCGGTGCAATATAGATCTATTTTTTTGTAGAAATATTTTATTTTCCGATGAAGCTACCTTTTTTCTTAATGGTACTATCAACCGACAAAACTGTAGATACTGGTCCACAGAGAATACTCATAGGGCTCAAGTGGCTCATACGCAACATCCCGAAAAAATCAATGTTTGGGCTGGAATATTTCAAGACAGGATTATAGGTCCGTATTTTTTCGACGTTAACTTAAACGGCGAAATTTATCTTGACTTTCTGCAACTAGAGTTGATTCCTGCCTTAGTTCAACTGTATCCAGGTAATGAGCCTGATATACCAACTCCAACTATGTGGTTTCAACAAGATGGAGCACCACCTCACTACGCGCTTACTGTTCGGCAGTATCTCAATGAGATATTTCCTAACAGGTGGATAGGACGTCGTGGCCCCGTAGAATGGCCGGCCAGGTCTCCGGATTTGACTCCGCTAGATTATTTTCTGTGGGGATATTTAAAAATTTATATTTATATTTAAATAAAATCGACATGTCCGAGCGTTTTTTATTCAGGTGCTTCGTTTACTTGCAAAAGGTAGTTTTCCAGACTTTATGTCCTCACTGTATGTTAGTACATGCACGTGCAGTATATATATATTGATAAATTGGCTTCATCTCATTTAATTTTAGTTCTGACAAATTTAAACAAAGTTATTTAAAATTATTAACATATATGTAGATACTTATTAATATTAATAAACAAACATTGTAAAATGCAGACCAGTTGTTTTAATTTTTCTCTATTAACCGACCACCGCTGTTAACCGACCAACATTTGATTCCCCGACGGTGGTCGCTATTGAGAGATTTTACTGTATATCCATTCGTTTTCGAGACAAAAGCCCTCGAAGTTTTAAGTGGAAAACCCTGTATAACATAATAAAGTTTGAAAACATTTTTAAGGCAAAAACAAGAATTTGATGTATCAAAATTAAAGATTCTGCTTCATCTGGATTTAGTTGCCTTCTGTCAGATTCATACAGGTAATCAGCTGAAGAACTGACTGTTTACTATGCTCGATAAGGGAGCTAAATACATTACTATACATCGATATTGTGGGCCAACTTAGAGCTTAGTAATACCGAATTATGGATAGTTCAATATCGATTTTAATTTCGTTATTATATTTTTCAATAAATCCCTCTTGTTATCACGTTATCTACATAGGTGTGTCGTAGTATCAGTCAGTGGCCAATCAAACTCCTTACTACAACTTTCACCTCTTTTCTTATATAAAGCCCTAAAGATTACTGCCTAAGTAGTCGAAACGTGTAGGGTGTATTAATTCAATAAAATATGATACGAAGTGAAAACCGGATTCTCTTTTTTTTTATATCATTGAAAGGTTAGTTTTGGCAGTGATTTTAAACAGGTGAGAGAATATACCTCAATTATTTTTAACCACATGAGGCATCTCTCAGCGCTCAAACGTATCACCTGGCCCAAACCGGTAGGAACTTATAAAAGTTTAGAAGCCGTAAAGGGAACTTACAAAGACAAAGAGATGCTGCTTTATGCTACATTCCCATTTCGTCATCGTTCTGTGCGATTTTAGCATTTTGTGGCCTTTCCCTCTAGTCTGACTCTAGCCACACTGACGAGCCGTGATACGGCTAAACGCGTCTGGGGATGGGTTTGGTGAAAGGGAACAACCAAACGTTAGTAAATGTAAATTCTTTACGTTCCTAACCTGGTTTTCAATTATTTTTGTTCAGGTCCGATTGTCTTAGAACCAATCAAAATAAATCAACTAAAAGCATACTTACTGCGACAAATTCAGGCGGATATACGATAAAGTGTCTAAGAGTGAATCCAAAGCTGTCTCCATATCGTCGCAAATAGAGACTTCTTGGGCCTTTACTACCGCGTGGTACTGGAACTATCCCGGTTGGATTGACCTGAAAATAAATACATGTTTTAGGAAATCTATATTAAAAATAATGAAATAATATAAAAATTCAAAGTGAAAGAATGGAACATGGCATAAAATAATATAAAAAAGTACGAGTAATTTGACAAAAAAAAAACTTAAATTATTACAAAGATATTTCTATATAAGATAAGGCTGAACAGCAGGGGATCTCGGAAACCGTAAAAGTTACAAACAAGTTGCGCACTTTAGTGGTCAATAATATTCTGTGGAGATATTCGAAAAAATCCGACATTTTGCGATTTCGTTTTTATTTTATTTTTTTAATTATTTAAAAAGGTATAAAAACACCAACGGCACTTTCTTATTGCCACTTTTTTAGCTCTACAACACAACATTTAGAAATGTTTAGTAGAACGTCTCGTTTCCATTATCAACTTTATTTTTTTATGCCGCCCGTAAAAACAGTACACCCTGTATTAGATATAGCATTCCCCATTACGAATTCAACGATATACAGGGCCCTGCAATAGTGCGTCAGGCATCCATAGCTTCTATACAAATTAAGTCAGGAATTTCGTTCGAACGCAGACTTACACTGTATATAATAATATCAGTGGCGTAGCCACAGAGGGGCCTGGCGCCCCTTTACTACTTAAAAAATAATTCTTGAAAAACAAGATCGGTCCTATTTTATTTTTAGTAAAGAAAAGCCATGGGAATTAACTTAATAAAACCGGTTTTGAGAGCGTCCCATCACATTTTAATTTTTTTTTTTTTATATAGCGGATTTTAACTTCATTTGGGGCCAGACCCCTGTTCCCTAGGGAGCATGAAGGTGAATTCCTACGAAATTTTGGCGTGGTCCTAAAAATTTTTTGCCTGCGGCGCTTTAGCTCCGCAATCTGCTCCCCTCCGACAGTTCGTCCGCTCCGCCCCAAAATGCTGGCTACGCCACTGAATAATATGTCAAATTCCTTTATTCATGTTACAATTCTTTAAAAAATTTTACATACGTCAGGTAAAGTTTAACCGCATACACAAGGCAGTTTTGCTATAAACTAATAAAATTGACAGCTAAAGTAGAAAAACACTTTACAGACATAGTCGACGAAGTCAGGCTAAAATAAATATTAAAATCACACAAATAACATATTATTACAGTTAAACAGTTTAAAACGAATTAAAAATTGGAGTAGGTAGTCAAGATAAGGGAACATAAAAGGTATGGTCTAGAAATTCCTGAATATAGTAAAAAGGGTGAGATACTAGGTACTTTTTTATGACGGATTTAAAAGTATTCATCTGTAGATATCTGACAGAAATGGGAAGCTTATTAAAAAAGGTGGGAGCGTAGTGCAGAGTCGTATTCCACGATTTTTTTAAATGCAAAAAATCAATATGTAGATTTTCTCTACCACGTGTGTTGTAATCATGGCCAATCACCCACTGGCTGGTAGTTTCCCGAGCTTTTAGCGTGCAATAAGCATTCATAGATATAACGGGAGGAAATGGTTAGTACCTTTAGATATCCGTACGCGTCTCTGACATCAGCACGTTAATCGAGCCCAGCAAGAATTCTCACTGCTCTGTGCTGAAGCGCAAACACTCTGTCGATATGGGCAGAATGACCCCACGTCAGCAAAGCATAGCAACACAGGAACTGCACAAAAGCATGGAAAGCCATCAGACACACGCCGGAATCCACCACTCTCGAAAGCTGCTTCAGAAAGTAGACAGCCCGTGACACCCTGGAACAGATGGAGTCGATGTGGATGTCGAACTTCAGTGTGGGATCCATAAGCACGCCGAGGAATTTCACTGCAGCAGGGTTCTCTATATCATGGAGTCTGAGACCAATCACCATGGGATCGGTCTTATAAGCATTTAGGCTCATTCGGTTTGCTGTGAACCAATCGCTCAGAGAGTTGCGATTTTCTTCCATTCTTCCATTTTTAGCAACAGTGCAGCGACGTCAGAGTCTTCGTCAGTCGCTACACGATGAACAGCAGGGGCCCCAGAATTGAGCCCTAGGGCACCCCGTGCCTCAGGGTTCGTTGGTCTGACTCGGCGCGATTGAAGGACGTCACCTGCTTTCGATCCGCATCAGGGCAATACTACCCTCGTCCAAGCCATAAAACCTAAGCTTCTTAAGAAGGACAGAATGAGAAATGCAATCAAAAGCCTTTGATAAATCGTAATACGTTGTTCCTACATACTTTGCCCCTTCGAATTCCCTCGGAACATATTGGCACAGGGTATCTTTGGCATGCGTGGTAGATAGCTTCTTTCTGAAGCCATACTGACAATTGGAGAATAATTTTTTTTCTTTAAAGTAGTTGTAAAGTTGGTTTTTAAGGATCTGCTCAAACACTTTTGATATTACTAATATAAGTGCAATAGGCCTATAATTATTAACGCCTGCTTTATCACCCTTTTTATGGATAGGGATTATTTTGCTAACCTTAAGGCTATTTGGGAAAACACCCTCCTCAATACAGAAATTTACAACCTTAGTTAAGGGAGTGATGAGAATATTTTTAACCTTCTCTAACAGTATAACACTTATGCCATAAATATCCCGGCTACCCTTGTTCTTCAGACCATCAATCGCATCCCTAACCTCAAGAAATGTCACCGCCTAAAGGCAAAACCCGATCCAGGAGGTCGATCCATTGTCCCATGTTTTTTTTTTCTAAATGGCACACCCTATATTTTTTTGTATATTTTGGTTCCTTTTAGTGTTCTTTCTTACCTCTCAAATTTCTATTTGATTTGCTATAGTCTTTACGACTAAAGCAAATGAAACAAAATTTTGTTAAACCAAAATATGTAAAAAAAATACAGTGTAAATTTTCCGAGAAATTTTCTTTTTGTCCTCATACTTTTTTTGGACCATTCTGTATCTGCGAAAATATTTTCCCGAAATACACTCATATATACAGTGTGGGTCTGCGTTCAAACGAAATTCCTACCTTAATTGGTATAGAAGCTATGGATACCTGACGCATTATTGCAGGACCCTGTATATCACAGTATGGTTGCTTATGGTTTTATTCAGAAAAAGGATTGTTAATAAATTTAGAACATTTTGATTTAGTAGGCCGTAGGCGGTGAAATGATGCCGACGAAGACAAAAATAATTTCCTAAGTTATAACCCAGAATAGGTACCAAAAGAACTAACCTAAACTAAAAATATTTTGGCAATAATAGTTGTTAAACATTGAAAAATAATAATTATTTAAAACCACACTTATTTCTTAATAAGAATTTTTCTGTTTAATTATCTTAAATATAACACATCACATTGTGGAATCTAAAACAGGAGTAATTTCGAGTAAGTGTTCCTCGTTTTAAAAACATTCTTTGAATACCTTATTTTGTATGTAACCCCATAAAAAAAGTGTAAGGGGGATAAGTCCGGTGACCTTGCAAGTCAGGGTGTTTCACTATAAGTGCTGATACATTTTCTTGGAAACCGCTCAGATAAATATTGACGAAAAACCCTAGAGTTACGTGCTGGAGTACCAGCTTGTTGTCACCAGGAATCTAATGGTTAATTTCGTTTTTTTTTCTAATATCTCCGGAAGTAAGCGGAATTTTCTCAACAGACTCTCATTATTGACCACTAGATTGAGCAAGTTTTTGTAGTTTAACCGCCTTTGTAACTTTTGCGATTTTCGAGATCCCCATGCTATTCATCCTTACTTTGGACACCTTGTATGCTAATGTAAATATCATTTTGGATTCCACTAATTTTTAAAACCAGCTTGTTAAAATTACGTAAAACCAATATTATTATTATTCTTAATAATACTGATGGTTTATCACAATATCTTATCTACTAAACTAAAACAGTGGGGCAAATATTTATTTATGTACCTAATATACATGAATATCATCAATAAATTATAAAACCGAGGACAGTATTTTTTCATGTTGACATCACCGCATGACGAAAAAAAATTGCTTTTACGTTTGGGGAATTTTTTTATTCACCACCGGTGAAAAAAACATTTTAAATTTAACATTTTTTTACACCTTAATAGATCGTATACTTTATTAAAAGTTAATGATCTGTTGTTAAAAGTTAATAAAACAAAGGTTCGGGAAAGAATAGTAGCACCGACAATAATTTAAAAACCACCTAGCATTGAAATTGCAATAGAAAAAAAAAAATATTTCAGTTCATAAAAACACACAAGAAAGGAACATGTTACAAAAACAAAGAAGTTTGAAATAATCCCACATCTAAAGTCAATTAGCAAAATATATAAGGCATAAGGTAGTTTGTGAAGCCTTCTGACGCAACTCGCAACACCACAATATTACCTACTCTGCCGCAAAAAATTATCCCAAAAACAAATAAACACCTACACCAGAATGTATTCCATCAATCGTTGCACTTGTTTTGCGAATAGGAAAATATTTAGCACTTCTGCCGTTTTGCATCTCTGCATAAAAACAACGACACTTTTTAAGAAGCTCAAAAATTACTAAATCACTTTCTTTTTCGAAATAGTCTGCGCACGGTTTACTCGAATTAAAACATTATTTTTAAAAGTGCATTCACATACTAAATTATTATCTGTCACACGAAAATACACACACACAAAATGATAACGCTGTTGCCAAATTAAAAGCAATATGTCTTCATGTACAACATCATATTTTAAACGCAAACAGAACCAGTAACATGACAACGGGCTAAATTTATTATATTATTTATACAGGGTGTGTTGTAGTTGTATAGAAGGTTGCAAATCTTTTGTTTTGTTAGACAGGGCGTTAAGAGAAAATATTATTAAAAACATAAATATAAAATGTAAATAAAACAATGCAGTCTTCCTCTACAATTTAATAAGTTTAAAAAGAAATAAATAGTTCCCTACCTGTTTTCATCCTCGGGGGCTACTAAAAAGGATAGTACAAAGTTAGGAACGACTAGTAACTATAAAATAAAAGTTTAAGTGGGACTTACCTAACATCGAGTGAGTGTTAATGTAAGTTGTCTCAAATTAATGAGTACAACTTAACAGGATGAGGAATGTAAAACTGAAGACCTAGTGTACTAACTAGTCATATTGACATATTACTTGTATTACGATTCAAATATAAGTGAAGTTTTAATTATTAATTAATTAATTAAAAATTAATGAAGAAATTGATGAAAGATAATAAATTCAGTTATAACATTATTGGAGGAGAAAAGGTTTTTTATTTATAAAGATTTCCTATATTTTTTATATGAAGATTAAGAAATATTAGTTTATAATTGTTAAAAAAAACTATTCGTTGACAGATATCTGTGTTCTGTCGGTCCTCAAGTACTTTAAACGTCCAGTGATGACAACTTAAGATAAATTTATCCTGTACGGATTTTATAAGCCTAATATCGAGTTCCTTAAATCTTCCCATTTGATTTCGACAATAGTTTTGAATATTAATATAAATATTTGGTTATACGTCATTTAGTGTCATAATTGTCTCACTTCAACAATCACGTTGCAGTAGTTAACACGGTTGTGGTTAGCATAGGTTATATTCAATATTTTTATAACCACCTACCCCCTTTTTTTTTTTTAATTTTCCTAAATGAAAAAACTTCATTCTTTTTCAAAAATTTTGTCAGTTAACAATAATAATTTTTTTTTCATTTTTTCAATAATTAAAAATTAATATTTCTTAATCTTCATATAAAAAATGTAAGAAACTTTTATAAATAAAAAAAAACCCTAGCTAATGTTACAATAAATAAGTCACAAATAATACTACGGTTTTAAAATTGCCATCTTTGGAATGTTTATTGCGATAAAGAAATGCTTGTGCTCCTCAACAACAAACGTAGTTGAAACAAAAATTGTTGAACGAAATACAGTGGTGTCCAACCAAACCAAGAATTAATGTAATTATTTGTATATGATTTAAAAGATCTTATTGTCCTACAGTCCAAAAGGCTCATTTGCGGACCTATGCTTTTTAAACAAAAGAAATTGTTTTGATGTCTTCTACCACCCTTTAAAGTTTGTCGGTATGTATTTGGAACACTCTGTATATATATATTTTTAATATTAAAGTTTAAAAAATATATTCTTATATAATTAATGAATTAATATGAAAATTAAGTCAAATTTGTTTCTATTCAAAAAAATTGTAACCTAAAATACTTTCTCACATAATTCCAGAATATTGAAATTAGGAACAATTTCAGTATGTAGTGGTACATTTTAAATTGGCAATATGACAATATTCGGTTTCTGTCAAAATCGGGTTTATGTCAAAATTGGGTGTTTGTCATAATTGGGTCTTTGGTAAAATCGGGTCTTGCCAGACTTCATAATTTATATAGTATTATTTGGGACATTAAGTTTACAGTGTAAAATTAATAATAAAATTCTTAACCACAGTACTCAAATAGTGTGTTTAGCCACTTTTGACAGGGAACGGGGTTGAAAACGCGGACGTCGGTACATCCTGTAAACAAGCAATTCTCGCTTGATGATATCCAGTATTTAATCAATAAGAATTGTTGCCACACCACAGTTATATCTAGTCTTTAACTTCAAACTGGACATTGAACCTTTATATATTTTATTCGATATCGGTAAATTCTTCTGAACAAATGTTCACTCTGGCAACGCCCTGAAAATCCAAGAAGAAGCAAGTAAGCAACCCGCGCATCGTAGTGAAGCTATAGTGAAACTATTACCTTAGCACCTCGAAGACAAAGAGAGACTTATGGGAAAATAATATCTTTGGTCTGTTTGCCTAAACGACTACAACGCGTCGGAGGCGACATCACTGACAAACGATCAGCTTGCACCTACAATCCCGTACTCGGTTTTTATTACTGCTTCACCAAGTTATCAAGGCAAAATAAATTTCAAGAACAATTATATCTACAATAAATACATAATATAATATTTTGAATACCTTCATAAAAAGAAAAATACGAGACAATATTTTACTTTCCGTATACTGAGGCGGTGAGGCGCTGCCTCAGTTGCCTCATCTGACCAGCCACCATTGCTGTCGTTATGGATATGAAGTTTCTTGGCAGGCTCTAGTAATAAAGCTAAAACTCGGACTGGTATTTTGCTAGATTATTTTTTAATAAAGGCACGTATCACAGATACTTATTCCACAGGAACTAGATTATTTTTTTACAGAAACTATTTAGCGAACAGTCCACCACATCGCGAACGATATCTAATTGGCTAATTAGCCATGCTAATAATATCTTCTACGAAATTCATATTACTTGCAAGTTGAATGATATTATTATGTCCTATGTCTACAACTACATTGCTTTCTCGTAAATCGAACCATGTGCGCTTGGATCTAGCAACGAAGTGACAAGAGGAATTAAAAAGTTATTTCTTTCGGTTATGAGTTTCATAAGTTTGTTTATTTCCAAGCTGACCATATCCATTATTGTTTTGTTTTTTAACGTTTTTAGGTCACTGTAATTTTGGATAAGGCAGAAGCAATTTTTTTTTATTACAGAACAACTGCTACAAACATGCACAATATAGAAATAGTTCCAACTTGCTCGCGGAAATTTCCAATATTTCCGAAGTGGAAAGAATTTCCTATAGGTGCCTATCATTTGATAATAATATGTCTTTAAACGACTAAACTAACTATTAGAAAAATATTTTTTTACACTTCTTGGTGTCTGAAATACAAACTATTTGGTTGGTTAATGTCGGAGTAGCACAGGCATTTAAAGAATTTCAATTTATTTGGCAACAACGTAATGACGGTTTATAGATAAAAAATGATAAAAGGATACTGAAAACTAATCAATGGATATAATGGATATTTGGGTAAATAAATTCCGTAATCTCGTAGGCAAACACACGTTGATGATAAAAGTTCAGCTTTTGTAACTGTGATACGTGCCTTTAACCATATTATCCGCGTATGCAGTATGCACTAAAACAGTGACTTAAACAGGAACAAAATAGCAAACCTTAAATTATTACGAAGTATTCAAATACAGTGGATCTATGTCTACATACTAAGTGACTAATACATATCTTCCCTAATAAATAACGAGTGTGTACACTACATTGATTTCAACCTTCCTTTGCAATTTGTAGTTATCTCACTGATTCTATATTAATCTGTGGTATGAAGCAATATCAACACAAATAGATTTTGAGATATGAAACATGGATTAGGGCCGTTGGCTTTAATCGGATTATAAGAATACAGGTTTAATATTTATTTAAAAATAAATTTTATAAGGCAATTGTATACACACAAAGGATTACTACATACTACAAATATTTTCGGTTACTAAACTCTATAAAGTACGTTAATAAGTAAACTTTAGACTTGTGGGAAAATTGATGTTAATAATATATCATTGTTTTAAAATAAAAAAACAAGGTCTGAGTAATATAATTCATCAAATGGGATTGGTGTAGTTATTTCTCAACTGATGTAAAACTTAGCATAACGTCAATTTCGTTTTTAAGGGAGACACCCTTTGCTAATGCCCTGTATTAAATGAAAAACAAATCGAGCAATTCAATTTCTTTGTGCCCTTAAATACTACTCATTGATATCTTTTATTTAAGGTATAACAAAGGGGGTGTTGCCAATGATCTAATAACCATAGATAGCACAAGCCATTCATAAATGCTGTAAAGATGTGCTGACAAAATCGTTCGTAGACGAGAAGACGTGAGGAGTTAGACGGGGCCGGGAGTGGGGATTACACTGCATTCACCTTAGAATGTGACAATGATAAACCTAATCTATAACCCAACTTTCTGTTACTCACGTATGAAAAGTAACTTATTATACTCCGATTTGTCGCATACTTATTTGCAATACAATAAAAATGTCACAAAACACTAAAAGTACCGCAATAATTTCACAAAACCGGTAAACACTCCAAACTCCAGAAAAAAACAACAGAGAAACGCTGTCAACAATGAATACAACATCGTCATGCCGAGTATTGCCGAGTGGATCCGGACAGTCACGAAAATGATGGATCTGGGCGGATCCCTTACTGCTGCGTTGCCATACTGTAAATGTTTTACAAGGATTTAGACAATGTTATGAATTTTCCCATCATGCTATTCATGATAATACTTTTAACAACGTAAGTTTGGCAAACCAAGTGGAAGGGCGGAACTTGCATGTTGATTTGCTTTAGACTGGAATACGTTGATGTCAATACCTTTATTTGTTACTGTTGTATCTATAATTATTAGATCATTGGGTGGTGCCACTCGAAATTTTAAAGTGGTGGTGTGTTCCCCCCATCTATACCGGGTGGTGCAACGCCAGACTCTTCATAGGAAATCCCATGAAAATTTTACTACCCTCAAATATTGGCTCCTGTATTAATTTTACATCGAAATTGTATTGAACTTTTTTTAAGGTTCTAGTTTAATGGACAGGCACACCAAATTTTATTATTTTCTAATAAGCCAATTAAAACTTATTTACTTATTTAGTTTTAGGTACTTGCGTTTATGGGGTGGCGTTATCCAACTACTGCTGCTCATACAACCACCCTACTGAAAAGATATACATAGAAAAAATATTGGCATTAGAACAGAATGTAAAAATTAGTTAACATAAAAATGGTAAATAGAGAAGGTATAACAATACTAAGTAGTTACTAGAAGAAAGAAGGATTTAATTTCAAAATAATAATGAGTGTATGTTACAAAAAAATAATTGAATTAAGAGAATCCCTGTATTAAAAAAAATACGTAAAGAAAGCAAGCAGTGTAAAGAGTGAAGTTAGCAGATAACTAATGCCATGTGCAGTGTGCAAGATCCTAGTGCAGGCCGCGACTTTAAAACAAAAAAATCTTGACCCGTATACAAAATGATCCAGTGCTGGACGTCATTCCAACATTATCAGGTGAAGAATTAAATGTATTAGCTGCCGCACAGCTAGCTAAAAGAGAGCGTGTGTGTGTCTGGGAACATTATACAAGTCACGATGCCTTGGTAAGACACTATGAATATTAGAATCCCTGGTTAACCTACCAAACAAATATTTAGGATGAAGTAAAATAGACAGTCTTCCTACAGATTATTATTTTTAGAGTAAAATAAAAATTAAGACTAGGTATATCCCTACATGTTTCGACTGTGTAAACAGTCATCTTCAGGGGTTAGTAACTAATATAAAACAAACTTCTAGAGTTTGTGTTTAAAAAGAAGAATGAGAAATGACTTATCATAGATCGAATTGAACAGTGATGTGTAGTTGAAGATTGACATACATTACTGAGTGAAGCAATCTCAAGTTAATGATCAGAAGTGGAGGAAAAATTTTTCATATTAATTATGGTTCTTTAGCAACGTAAAAAGTAAAATGTAGAAAGTAAATTGTATGGGGTACAATCATAAACATTGAAATATTTAAAATAGATGTGGTGAAATGATCTATTAGAGATTTATTAATTGGTCATCAGCCTTATGAGGATTATATTAGCTAGATGCCATCCATAAACGGTTTACTCTGGTTCTAACATTTTTGTATTTAGTTAAACGATTAGTTGAGTATTACAGGACTTTAAGAAGTACCTTTAGTTATAATTAATAATAATTTTAATCAAGTCATATTTCATTATTTTGTGCAAACGCAAACTCTAGAAGTTTGCTTTAATTTCTTTTAGTTACTAACCCCTGAAGATGACTGTTGATACAGTCAAAACATGTAGGGATTATACCTAGTCTTATGAATTTTTATTTTACTCTATTTTCTTAAGAAATTTTACGTTTATTGGCATTTTTACCGTTTTTATTATTGTGATAGATTTCTACAAGTAAGTAATACTTAAGTGGTAATGGCAAAATTTTTGGCATACGCCAATGTGGTTTTTTTCTTTTTTCGTGTAAAGTATAAACAAAAAACGCTCTAATTAACCCATATATTTTCAAATATAAATAGACCCATTTATTATTTACCTTTGTACCTGCAAATTCAATATCCCCTAAAAATTGGTGGGCTAGTTTCTCTCACAAAACAGTGTACTGTCTTCTGGCTCGCTATTAGACATTTGCAAAACCAAAACATTTTCTTATTAGAGTAATTTTTAAAAAAAATAATAAATAAAAAAATTAACAAATAGTAATCAATCTAACAAATCGATCTTTTAAAAATAGCCACATTCTATTAACTAATATTTGCCATGGCACTGCAAACACACAGGTTCCTGCTCACAGTCCATGCGAAGGTCAGTGATTCTCATAATCTGATCGGAATTTGCGGCAGAAAATTTATAATTAAGATTTTTTGGTTTAAGTTTAAAAGCTTTTTGCATTCCCTTCAACGTTACACAGATAAAGGATTGTACTATTATCATAAAATGCAAATGTGCATGTTTGTTTATTTGGTATGAGATAGGCTTGTTGCATATTAAGGTCAACTGTCTGAAAAACCAGTAGTGGTCACATTTTGTCTTTTTTATTATCGTCTTAAAGATCATGTTCTTCTGGACCATACAGTATTTATTTACCGAGTAAGGGATAAAAGCATGGGGCCCGTAGTGGAAGACAAGGGGATAAACCTGACCCCCCCCCCCCTATCAATGGCGTAGCACCACTACCGCGAAAGCCCGCGTCTGCGGGGGAGCCCGGCCTCGAAGGGGCCCTTACTTCCCGAACTGCAATAATGCAAAAAAATATTTTTAATTAAATGCGATATCATGGCACACATTCATAATTGTTATTGGAATAGAATTTTGTGACGTTCATAATATGTTTCCTTTGTTTTAATGGTTTATACATATATTTTTTTTGCTGTTTTATAGATTTTTTTTTAATGTGGCTTTAGAAAAGACTTTAGCACCTCTGTCGCTTTTGTTAACATCACAGATGATATAATGGCAGCAACTGATTAAAAACTAACCACAGCCTTAGTTCTCCTAGATTTTTCATAAGCCTTTGATACCCCTAATCATTCACTCTTGCTGGCAAAGTTAAAATATTATGGCTTTGAAGAATCATCCTTACATCTTATTGCATCATATTTTAACAACAGGTTTCAAAAAATTGTTTATAAAAACAATTACTCAAAACAAATTAAAATTTTGTCTGGTGTGCCTCAAGGATCTAAAAAATTAATATTAAAATCCCTAAAGCACTGTAAGGTCCAGGCATATGCGGATGACACACAAATTTTCCTTCATTTTGACTGCCATGACTATATAAACGCATCAAATTTACTAAAGGAAGATTTGAATGTGTTAAACAAGCTTTCTTTGGATCACAATTTGAGGTTAAACTCATTAAAGTCATCCTTAATGCTATTTGGGAATAAAAATAACGTTAATTTTTTAACTGATAACTGATAATATCAATATACTTATTGATGGTGTTGTGCTCACCGTGGTTAAGACAGCCAAAAACTTGGCAATAATACTGGAGAGTGAATTAAGGTTTAGAGAGCATGTAATAAAACTAATTCAAAGGACATATCTGACAACCGTCATATCCTTAATTTAAAATTGCGGAAACTGCTCTGTGAGAGTCTCGTTTATCAAGTTTTAACTACTGCGACTTCATTTATGGGCCATGCCTTGATTAGGCAGATAAAAATAGAATACAAAAAGTACAGAATACATGCCTTATTTTTGGACTTGGAAAGTTTGATCACATTTCTCACACATTCAAATATCTCAATTTGCTAGTAATGAACAATCGTAGAACTTTACATTTAGGAAATTTCTTGTTTAAAATTCTAAAAAATCCTAGCCTGCCTCTTTCCCTGAAAACTAAATTTGTATCTCGTGATAATATTCATGTTCGCCACATTAGGTTCCCTAACAGAATGACGATGCCTCACCATCAGAGTGCCATTTTTCAAAGGTCATTTACATATCACGCTGTAAAATTGTATAACTCCTTACGAATTGACTCTTCTTAATAGTGATACATCTAAATTGCAATATAAAAAATATTTATTTAATTCTCAAAATGAATCACTCCGTTAGTTTAACTTTTTATTTTTTATTTTTATTTTTTTTTCTTTTTCTCCATAATTATAATTGTTATACATATATTATATATCCATCGAATCTGAATGTTACATATTTCTTTTCGTTTCCTTCTATTTTTTCAGTTATTATGTATAAGAATATATTTTCTCCTTTTCATAATATTATGCCTAATATTATATGTGTACATTTAGCATCATTTATCTATATTATTTAATTTTAGCAAGCAGTGCGGGGTTCAGTAGAGTAGCCGCTTAGGCTAGACTGCGCCTTGCTTCTGTTTGTATTGCCTTGGATTCCTTTTAGTTATATAATATGTTTTCATAATAAAAAGACCTTTATTATTATTATTATTAATATTATTTCGAAATATGTTCAGATAGCATAATTTTTTTACCTCATTTTACTTTTTAGTAGAAACTTAATTACATTTTTTTCCTTGAACAGAATAAAAAATTATATTTTATTGAGGGCCCCTAGTCAATTTTCGCAGGGGGTCCCGAAATTTGTCACTACGCCAGTGCCCCCTATTATGATAAAATAAGAACGCTTGCATTGTTAGGGTGTGTAACAAGCTAACACAAAATGGGGCACATTTCCAACAATTGTTACAGTAAAAAGGTGATATTACAGTTTTAATGCTATTGTGAATGTAATTGCTCATTAAATAGTCAAAAATTAGTTTTTATAAATTTCCGACACATGGTTTGACAGATGTAAAAAAAAATATTAATGGCAAATTCCTTTGTCAATGAGCTTTCCAAAAAGGTGCCACAAGTCGCGTCCTTCAGTCTTATAAAAAATGTTGGTTAAGGCTGCGCCCCCTCTTTGGGGCCCCAATTTTTTTTATATGACAAAAGCAAAGCCCATGAAAAATCTTCGAGGGCATATTTTTATATTTTATTTCCAGGTCCGCTATAAGCAGCGTTCCATTTATACCCACCATGTAGGTATAAAAAAAACGAATAGTAAATAATAAATTTGACGTTCGCCATTTTATCAGATATTATGCAAACAATGAAATATTCAAAATGATTTACCTTTTTCTAATACCTCCGAACGTAAATTAAACTTCTAAATTGTTTTCTTAAAATATCGGAATCGTGACATTTATTACCAAAGTGAAATGAGTTTTCTGGTTGTTTGCCGTATAGATGACCAATTGATACGTTTCTATTTTCACGAATTTTACGAGCGACTATAAAGTTTTCAATGCGTCAGCAATTCGGAAAATAGGATTTTTCTTTTATGATCGGTCAGTTAAAATCCGTTTAATTGCATTAGGTAACGGGCAGCATAATAGTTTTAAATGCCCATCTGTTAACTACATTTATACCTAGTTTGTGAGGCTTCTCTTGGAACAGATTTCGTCGCGACTGTATGCTGCTGAAATAAACAATATTGTCATCTAGTTCAGTTAGTTATTTCTTTTATTGATATTTTATTTCATTAGAGAACTATCTGCATTTTCTACTTAATTGAATTGTTAGTTTGCGATAATAACAGAAGAAAAGGAGAATATGGAGTTTTGCCGACCCTGAGAGAGAGATAAAAGGGTCTCCAGGACGGTACAGACATAACATGATATGAATCATCCTGCTCAAAACGTCTCAAACCTTACGACAGATGTGAATGTGAAAGGCAATATTACAAACTTAAATGTCAAGAAGGCCCCGGGTTTCGATGGTATTAAAAATGCTGCATTGCGCAATCTTCCAAACAACATCATCAGGGATATAGTAAACCTTTCACAGTTAATATTCGAAGAGGGCTACTATCCGTGTGTGTGGAAAAAAGCAAAAGTTATACTGGTCCTAAAACAAAACGAAGACCCGACACAGGTGGTAAGTTATCGGCCAATAAAGCTGGATTTATAAACTCGAAAAGTTGGTGAGGTTGAAGTTATGATCAAGTTTGTGAGGTTAGATATTCCGAACTCCGAGCATAAAAATTGGTTATCTCGAACTACCCGGAAAGTTTTCGAACCTTACATGAGCTTTACATGAACAACATGAACGACTGTATAAATGGAACTGAGTGTTCCCTTTAGTTTAAATTGAACTCCTATTTCCAACACCAACTAAACCCCAACCTCGCCAACTTTTCGAGTTTATAAATCCAGCTTAAGTCTGTTGTCGAGTCTAGCGAAAATTGTTGAAAAAATAATACTCAGTCGTCTGGTTGACTTTGTCATCGAGCGTAGTGTTCTCTCGAATGAGCAATTTGGCTTTAGGAGAGACACCGTATAGTGAGGTAGACGACGAGACTGGCGACCAGAATTTTGGAATGATTCAAGAGCACACACGGGATCGGTTTTTTTCGGCGTCTCAAAAGCTTTTGATAAGGTCTGGTACTGCGGCCTGGTCTTAAAATTGATAAGACTGGAGGTTCCCAATTATCTTGTTAAGATTGTTGCTTCCTTTTTGGAGAGAAGGAGTTTTGCAGTCTCGTTAGAAGGCGTGCTTTCTGAGACCAAACATATCAGGGCGGGAGTCCCGCAAGGGTCTCCCCTCGCTCTGATGCTGCACAATGTATACGTTCATGATATCCTGAGGGACAGATTTAACAAGCTGTTCTTATTTACTGACGACAATGCAATTTCTTCAGTTTCAGATCAACCGCGGCTGATAGTGGCTAGATTGCAGAGGCACAGAAAGGTTTTTGTAAAATAACTCTCTAATATAGGATTTGTTTAGTCTCAATGTAAAGGAATACTTTCCGCACGCCCCTGTTAACCTGGCACCATCGAGCTGTAAAATAAATTAAAGAAAACCCCCAGGAATTTGCACTCATCGTGTCGTTTAGTTGGCAAAAACTGGCGAAACAAAATTCCGTTTATTACTGGCCATTATTCAAAATGTCGTGAATCGGGGCGATATAAATTTAAGAGACTAATTGCCCCCGCTGATGCAAGGTGTAAGAAATCTTACGGGAAGGGGTAATAAATTTTATTCTAATATGCGACTTATGCCGTCCGGTATATTTGGATAATCTCGTGTGGAGTTGAAAAATTAGTGGCCAATTTTAAAGTAAGTATTTATGACGGTGTGAATTATTTTGTTGTTGTTATTTACTGTTGTAAATACCAAGTTTCTAATTGCGTTTAATGCCAATCACCTTCTCAGTAAGATATATTTAAGAACTAATTAACAGACTTAAAAAATGCTGCATATGAAAGAAACACATCTGATGATTTATGAAAGAGATTGGTATGGTCAAATAATTGTTCTTCGAGCTCCATTATACGTATGCTTTCGAAAAGATAAGGACACGCATGGTCTAAAACAATTATAATTCATATTCATATAAAAACTGTGTTGTTTCTTGACTATCCATATTTGGTTGAGGCGCATAGTTTAAATAATTAATAGAAAAAAACGCAATATTAGCAGAAAACTATTATACCAAGTGATGCATGGCTTAGTTGAACATAGGAAATCCCATGTAAATTTTGAGGTGGCTAAATATTGGCTTTTAGAGAAAAATATTATAATCATTTTTTGAAGAAGCCGATATAATAAACCCATGTGCCAAGTTTAAATAAATTTTAATAAGCCAACCCTAACTTATTCAATTAAATGTGATGGCAAAATTACGAAATTTTCATAGTTTAGGTAATACAGCAAGCACCAGCAAATTATTATTTGGCATTGACAAAACGAAAAGTAGCTTCAGTGACAAACTTTTCATTGAAGGCGCTTTAATTACACCTAAATATGAGCTATTTCATTCAGGAAAAAGTAACTATAATTAAGTGGTATTATACAGGAAACAGTTGAAGAGCAGTGTCTGAAATGTTTTCAGTTTAATTCCCTGATAAGCCTATCCCTTCCATTTCATTAATTAAACTCATCATTAGTAAATATGAGTTCGAAGGCGCTGTAATAAATAATTGTAAATGCTCAACTCAGAATAGAGCTGAAGAAAGGGATAATAGAGATCTTGACATTTTACTGCACGTGGAGGAAAATAAAGTTATTAGCACGAGGATTATTGGGCAAGCCATAGGAAAACATCAAACCACAGTGCTGCGCACTTAAAAAAAAACATAAATATTTTCCTTACAAGTATAAAAACATCAAGAGCTACGACAAGGTGATGAAGAACGGATAATGGTATTTTGTTTTAAGGTAATGGAAAGAGCAAATAATAATAGGGATTTTTTGAGAAATATTTGTTTTACCGATGAATGTACAGGGTTTTTCCTTACAATTTGCCACCCCTTTAAAGACTTTGTTTCACGAGATACAGCAAAAAAGTGAATATAAAAGTTATAGGGTTTTACACGAACATTTTTATTGTGCTAATTAAAAAAATGTATGTCTGTCACATAACCAACAAATTTGAAAAAAATATATACGTTGGGCGCCAGTGTTATAACAAAAAAAAACACACAATTAAGTGTTATAAAAAACCAAATTACGCCCTAAACAATAATCGGGTGCCAGTTTTCACCTTAGGATAACCTAAAATAAACTGCGACAAGGCAACCTATCCACCCTTACTCTGGCAACCCTACGCCCTGGAGGATGTTCTTCAGACACCCCTTAGCTAGCTCAACTCAGGGTAGGTTCGCTATTTTGTCTCTAGATTGAGAGGTTTAGCACCCTTATGTAAGTAAGTTAAAGTCAAATCCTAAAGGCGCCACCTTAGTTTTATTTTACCTAAAAGCCTTTAAAGGTTCTAGTGTTTTATTCCCTAGTTTGTTTTTTTCTGAGGCCAAACACTAGAACCTTTAAAGGCTTTTAAGTAAAATAAAACTAAGGTGGCGCCTTCAGGATTTGACTTTAACTTACTTACATAAGAGTGCTAAACCTCTATATTATGTATATTATAAGAATTTTAAAACCTTCTTAAATTCCCCTTTCCAAAAATTTATATAATGTCTATATTTGGACCAACGGTATTTTGAGTTATCTTGATGCCAAATGATTTGATTATATTGGAGGACTGAAAGCTTCTCTAACAGATGTTCAATTTCATTTCTTAAAAACTCTAAATATTGCTGTCCTATCAAAGTTCCCTCAAAAATAATCGGACCTACAATTTTTTTTTTTAATTAAACCGCACCACACATGTAGCGACCTAAGCTGTCGTAGAAGTTGCTTTGTCAGACCACAGAACTTTATCAAGGAATTGGTTATCATTTTGCAATCGCCCTAATATATCTTTAGAGAATCGGTACCTTTGCATAATATTTCTTTCTGGATGATAGCCGTATTTTTTTAATGTTATATATATACCTTTTTCCAGGATTTTCCAGTAAGTCGTGAAACCTCTTGTATTGATCTATATGGATTTTCTAAAAAATATTTATTTGTAGAATAGGTTTTACATTTAAATAAAATATTTTACCTTCGAAATATAATAAAATTGCCAAATCTTCATCTGCGTTTTGTTTAGCAACTCTGTTTTTCTTTTGAAGAGTTTTTCTATCGGCATGAGTTTTTACAACAAATGCTATTGTTTTTCTGGCTGGAACTCGATCGCCTGGATACGTAATTCTGTATTGACGCCTCGCTTTTGACGCATTATTCTTATTTGAACAATGAATTTGAAGTATACGAAGTTTCTCTTCCTTGGTGAAATGCATTTTCACGTTAGACGAAGAAAAAGATTTAGTGTCAAATAATTTCTTTGTTTTGATTTCCATGGCAAGTGCGATAAAACGTCACAATATATTATTCCGAATGGCCAGGCACGGCTAACTAGATAAAACTATTTGCAGTCAAATAACTCGAATACTGTTGGTCCAAATTCCAAATATAGACATTATATATTATATTTTTGCAAAGAGGAACTTAAGAAGATTTTAAAAATCTCATAATATACATCCCAGTCCCATTTAAAACAAATATTTTTTTCAAATTTGTTGGTTATGTGACAGACATACATTTTTTTAAATAGCACAATAAAAATGTTCCTGTAAAATCCTAAAACTTTTAAATTCACTTTTTTGCTGTATCTCGTGAAATAAAGTCTTTAAAGGGGTGGCAAATTATAAGGAAAAACCCAACATTAATCGCCGATGTATCCCACTTACTTTTATGATATTATTTAAATTTTATATCGAGAGTAAATAAATAATCTTTAAAACCTATATTTTTTAAATAATTACAATTATGGAGGAAATAAATCGTTTAAGCAAAAGCCGACAAAGCCTATTAAAATGCATACATGTATATTTTATTTTACCTCTTTAACTTTTTTTATAAAGTGTGTCACGACCGTTCGACAGGACCACAAACTGCACCAAGGCTGATCCGACAAGTATTTTATTCTTTTCCGATTTGAAACCAAAATCGCTCAAGAAGATAAAAGAGTAATTCTCCCAAAGATGATATTAATAAAGAATCTGTAACCATTACGATTTTGAATTTAAGAAAATGCCCAATACTCTGGACTGCGACAAAATAAGGCGAACAAAATAAGGCAGACAATTGAACAGCATGACAGCAAGCACGAGAGTACATTTCTGAAAAAAAAATATGTCAGTAGTAGTAGTAGTAAACAATCTTTATTGGTATCAACCAAAAGGCCATTGACCGAAGTCCCTCAGCCCTTATTAAGTGAAATTAATCTGTATTACAAATGGGTAATTGAAGAGTGGAAATTTCAAAGCTAAAAACACACTTTTGAGACAAAAAGAAATAAAAACCAGATAAATTAATTTAGCAAAAACTTCATTATTAAATAATAATAATAATAATAATACATATCTTTTTTCTACGACCGTGCGTTTTAACCCATTTTCCCGCACGCATTTTAGTCTTGAAAGTGTCACTTTCCCGCACTCACATGATTGCAGTTTTATTAATTTTAGTGGTATTAATATACTCGTTTGCAGCTTATTTTTGATCAATCGGTATCACAACTTTAGAATTGTTGTATATAAGGCTAATTTGCGGAATAAAGCGGAGACAGAGAGTGGCATCTCATAAACTGCGTGAATTAGCTCGACTGAATATGTCTGAAAGGCGAATTCTCCACTCACTGTCTCAATATTATAAGCTAGTTAAGTTTAAAAGTCCTCCCTACCTTTTCAGTCAGCTTACATTTGGTACTGATGTAATATATATCTTAAACATACGTAGACAAAATGTATTGTCAATACCCTCATATAACAAGGAAATGTTTAAAAATTTCTCCTATTTATATAGCTTGTCTTATATACAGGGTGAGTCGGGAGGAACGGACCAAACTCCAGTAGTGTATTATACAAGTGAAAACAATAGATCAAAAAGCCATATGTTGTTAGGTATCCGATTTTCATTTGTTTTTAAGTTATAGCGTAATTAAAAATGTTTTTCTAATTTGGATTCATAAAAAAGCTGTTTCGATATTTTTCAGTATCGTAATGAACTTTTTATGAAATAGTTTCTTTATTTTTCTAAGGTTGGTAATGATGTTCACAAATGTTTTATTTTGCTGTCGTGTATGTTTGGTTGCATTTATTCTATGAAATGGAGATGAGTTAAAAAGATATCAAATAATCTTACAAATTTACTATATTATAAAACATGGAACTATAAAATTTTCCGCAATTTCCCTTAACTTTAGGGGAGATAAACTAAACTCATCTTGCGCCTTGCGCCATGTTTTAAAATAATGTAGATATGTTAGAAAAATTAGACAACTTCGTGACAAAATAGCTGACACGGAAATAAAATTATTTGTTGATTTCGAGGTTACTATATTATTATATGATAAATAATTTGATTGTATTACCAACATAAAATTCAGGCCTAAAAATTTTGAAAATTTGTATGTTTTATTTTCTTTTTAAATATGGATTTATTTATTGAAAACAAATTGCAAAATAGAAAAAATAGTATAAAGCACACGTTTTATAAAGCTATTAGCGCACTTGTTCGTTATAAAACAGGCCGCAAGCGGCTCGTTTTCTAACATGGACGGGTGCACTAAAATGAGCTTTATAAAACTTGTAATTTAATTTACTATTATCTAACGATCCACATGTATCCAAATTTTCACATAATCAGAGTCTGCAGTATGCTATGTTCGAGGCTTAAAAACATTTGATAACTTTGTGGTTTTGACAATGTGTCTGTGTACTGTGACAGTAATTGAACGTTAATTTTCAAGTTTAAATTTTTAAAGTGTTGCCAAATGGCAAACACCTTTTCAAATTTAGAATATGCAAATATGGTGTTTGTTTCAACCTGCATTTATTGAATTTTCATCATTTCTAAAGAATCGCTCAGCTTCTTCAAGACCACAAAAATTTACAATCTTTAAAATCTGACGCGATTTCAATGGACGCACCACCGACCAATCAGATAAACGGCCACTCCTAATTATAGGTTTTAATTGTGCCAATTAGCGGACGTCCCACGAAGAAGAGAACGTATTGTTCTGTCCTGGTTATGTGGCTGTTTTGTTTTTGTTTTTCGGAAATGTATGTAATTAAAAATAATTTATTAGGTATAATAACTTTTTGTGGACGTGGTTGTCTCATTAATGGCAAGTCTTGTAGAGTATTGTAGAGTTTGTTCAGAGGAAGTATGTCCATTTTCTGTTGCAGGTTTATCATACAAGTATTCTTTATTAATTTTAAAAGCCTGCAATACTTTTAAAATATCCTGTTTTTTGTAATTTTTTTGAAAATATATTTATATACAGGGCTGCCCAGAAGTCCGGAATAAAATTAATATAGCCTTAACCTGTAACTTCTGGGGAAAATGCTCTGACACGTCAATTTAGTTTTATATAGCTCACATTTTGACGTTATTCGTTTGTTTTTTTATAGACATTTGTCAAAGATATGACGAAATCGATCTTTTTTTTTAAATGGAAACATACAGCTTGTGATACATCATTTGAAAGCTAATATCTCGTACAGTATGCTCATAAATTTTGGCGCGATTCTGTCAAGCTATTTCAAAATGGCGACTGTTAAAAGTTTTAAAAAAATCCCTATTTAAATAACCGGAAATGATAAATCATTGATGTCTTTTTTACCTTTCAAGGTAAGAAATCTTCATTGTTTCACGTTCTGAAGTTTTATGACATTGTGAACTTGTAAAATTAATTTAGGTATTATTTTACAATTTTCAAAACAAAAATGGTTTTGTCGGAAAGGCAGCGTATCGAAGTCTTGATATTGTTAGGATGTGGAGATAAAATAAGAAGTCAAAGTGAAGTGTGCACTTTATTTAATGCTAAATATCCGGAAAATCAAGTTTCACAGGGCACTGTTAGTAAAATATTCCACAAATTTGATGAACATGGCACAGTAATAGACTTGCCTGGGAATGGACGGCCACGTGTTTTAGGCGACGATGAAAAATTGGATATTGCATTATCTCTGCAGGCTAATCCGCATGTTTTAACAGTTTCATTGGCTCAAAATCATGATACATCAAGTAGAGAGTGGAGGACATTTCCAGCATTTGCCACGTTAAACCACCTTTTTGTTGTGTTTTGTTTTGCTTCGTTACATTTTTATTTTTTTTGGCAAAATAAATAACAAATAAACCATAACTATTGTTAAGTCACAATGTCACAAAATGTCAGAACGTGAAACAATGAAGATTTCTTCCCTTGAAAGGTAAAAAAAAACATCAATGATTTATCATTTTTGCTTATTTAAATAGGGATTTTTTTAAAACTTTTAACAGTCGCCATTTTAAAATAGCTTGACAGAATCGCGCTAAAATTTATGAGCATACTGTACGAGATATTAGCTTTCAAATGGTGTATCACAAGCTGTATGTTTTCATTTAAAAAAAAGATCGATGTCGTCATAGCTTTGACAAATGTCTATAAAAAAACAAACGAATAACGTCAAAATGTGAGCATATATAAAATTAAATTGACGTGTCCGAGCATTTTCCCCAAAAGTTACAGGTTAAGGTTATATTAATTTTATTCCGGACTTCTGGGCAGCCCTGTATATATACAGGGTGTTTCAATAAAAACTCCCAGGCCAATTATTTCAAAAACTATAAGTGACATGTAAATTCTGTAAACGCCAGTCTTTAGCATCTATGATTGGCTTCACAACTGTGTAAAAAATGTGTTGAAATAATACAAGATGTAGGTGGCGCCATAGTGCAAAGAACTTTTTTGATGACAGGAACTTTTGAAGATAATTAATTTTTGATCAAATTATGTCTCATTAAAATGTTTGATAAATCCAACATGAACGGAGATATTTGGGGTTAAGTTTTTTATTAAAATAATTTTAACGAGTGTTTTAATTATAAATATTTTTAATATCCTTTAGCAGATTTTAATTTAATTTTGGTAATGATAATTTTAGCGATAAAACGCTCGTGTAGCGCTAAATTATTACGTCCAGTGACGTCTCAGTGACGCCTTAACAAATAATATTGGCAAAAAATAAGGCGCCACTGAGTTTTTGGTAATTTTTATATTTTTTTCGGATTAAGCAACTAAAAATATTCTTTTATTGTCTGTTAAATTGTTTTCATATCTTGCTTCGTTTTCGAGAAATAAAAATAAAAACAATTTTATTGCATATGCATTGAGAAACAAAACCATAAATTATCAATACGTTGTATTTTTTGTTGTTTAAAAGCAAAGTTAAAACATTAAAGCATAATAAAATAAAATTAAAAGATGTTTTAAATTTTATGAAAGAACTGATGAGAAATTATACAAAATTATTAATGAAAATTAGAACAATACCAAAAACTAACTAATGGGGTCGAATGAGGTGTTCAAAATTATTGCCGTTTTCATACACACACTTAGCAAATGGATATAATAATTCGGTTCTGCAAACTCTTAATAGTGTATTTCGATTAATAGCGGTTATAGTAGCATACATTTTGTTGTAAAGGTCAGCCATGTCTTCTATTGGTTCCTTGTAGATTTCATTTTGTAAGTAGCCCCATAAATAAAAGTCCATCGAGGTGAGATCAGGGGACCTTGCTGGCCATCTAAGATCCCCATTTGTGCTGATCACTTTTCCTGGAAACGTCACATTTAGATGATTCATAACGATATTGCTATTGTGTGCTGGGGCATCGTCTTGATGAAACCACATAGTATTTACGTCAATTCCTACATTTTGTAACAGCAAAGGGAGATCGTTTTGCAGAAATTGTAAATAACGAACTGAAGTTAAATGTTCATGGTACAAATAGGGCCCGATTATGTAACCATTTACAATACCACACCAAACATTTACCACAAATCGTGTTTGAAATTTAGTCTGTCGCATCCAGTTAGGATTTTCCCGGGACCAGTAGCGACAATTATGTCTGTTAATTACTCCATTATTGTTAAACCGGGATTCGTCACACCACATAATTTGGTTTAATAAATTTGGATTTTCTTCAAAAAGAATATGAAAATGTGCCAAAAAGTTTAATCTGCGCTGGTAATCTTCTGGTTGTAGATGATGCACTAAATGAATCTTGTATGGAAAAAACCCATTTCCTTTTAGGATTCTGCGACACGAACTTACTGTAATATTAGTTTCATCTTTTAATTTTTGTAATGACGTTTGTGGGCTATTTTCTACTGTTTGTAGAACTATAGCTACATTTTCGTCATTCGTAACCCTCTTCCTTCTTGGAACCTTTCCCTTTTTAAAGCTACCATATGTAGCTAAGTTGGTACACAAAGCTACAAAAGATTTGCGATCGTGCGTTGGTCTATCTGGAAAACGAGCTGGATAGCAGCGCACAGCTTCTGAAGCATTTTGATGGCATTCTCCATAAACCAAAACCATGTTCAATTTGTCTTGATTTGTATGGTGAACCATTCTTATTTTAAAAATGTAGAAATTGCAAATTCTGACACTGACACTGAGTGTTAATAATGTTAATTATTTAATGATTTTTGTTTTCCAGAGATATGCATTTTTATTTCTCGAAAACGAAGCAAGATATGAAAACAATTTAACAGACAATAAAAGAATATTTTTTGTTGCTTAATCCGAAAAAAATATAAAAATTACCAAAAACTCAGTGGCGTCTTATTTTTTGCCAATATTATTTGTTAAGGCGTCCCCTGGGACGTCACTGGACGTAATAATTCAGCGCTACACGAGCGTTTTATCACTCAAATTATCATTACCAAAATTAAATTAAAATCTGCTAAAGGATATTAAAAATATTTATAATTAAAGTACTCGTTAAAATTATTTTAATGAAAAACTTAACTCCAAATATCTCCGTTCATGGTGGATTTATCAAAAATTTTTATGAGACATAATTTGATCAAAAGTTAATTATCTTAAGGAAACACATTTAAAAGTTCCTGTCATCGAAAAAAAATTTTTGCACCTCCATCTTGTATTATTTAAACACATTTTTTACACAGTTGTGAAGCCAATCATTACAGAATTTACATGTCACTATATAGTTTTCGAAAATAATTGGCCTGGGAGTTTTTATTGAAACACCCTGTATATTACTATTTATCGTAGAATTTTGGATTTTGCTTTTATACTGTTAGAACTAGGAAACATTTGTACTTGACGACTATGATAACTAGCATTGTCCATTACAATAACGATGGTTTTGGGTATATTTTTAAAAAGTCGATGTTCAAACCAACCTTTAAAAAGTTGTGCGTCAGTATTTTGGTGGTAATCTAGAGAAGAATCTGCTACGTTTTTAGCTAAAAGCAACAGACAATTCGGGGCAACTACATTTTGTGAACCTGTGTGTATTATACAAGGCTTGCATGAAGAATTGCACAGAAATAGCACAGATTCTAATTTTTCGTCTTGCACCCCGCATGCGCTTCGTTCTCTTCGGTCTTGCATTATAACTTGCATAATGTAATGCCAGTTTAACAATAAACGATGAGTAGCGATATTAGCTTCAATGCATGTAATTAAATGTAATAAAAATAATCTCACCAACAAATTCATACAGGGTATCTCTAAAAGGTCTGTACAACACAAATTCCTACGGCTGAAATATAACGATCTACTGTCATTAGTCCAAAAGCTGTCAGTTTCCGAAATACAGGGCGTCAAAATTATTATTAAAAAATAATCCTTAATAATAACAGAATAAGCACGAAATTTAGTAGCAATGGTTTTTTTGTAATTTTTATAAAAAAAAACACATACAAGCTATTTCTGGGATTCCTAGTCTGAATCACTACTACTACTGCTGTCCGTATCGTCACTGTCGCTGCTCTCATCATCAACTAAAATAATTAATGGCGCGACTTCTTCCATGCATTGATCATTTACCCTAAATCTATTCTCAATGTCTATGACTAGATTATAATATCTTTCCCGGTCTTGTTGTGATAATAATATGGACGCAATACTCGTTTCAGTCCATTCCTTTAGTACCTTTATTGCGAACTCTCCCGTAGTATTGTGCCTCACATCACACATATTAGGGCGGGAGGCCCGCAAGGGTCTCCTCTGGCTCCGATGCTGTATAATGAATATATTCATGATATCCAGGACAGACAAAACAAGCTATATCTATTCGCCGACGATACTGCAAGCACTTCGGTATCAAAACAACCATGGCTGGTGGTGACAAGACTGCAGATGCAGATCCGAGCTATAGAAAAATGGCTTTCAGACTCGAAGATTCGCTTGAATCCTGCCAAGACGAAAGCCATTTTCTTCTCGAAGAGCAGAGTGAGAAGACCTGAGACCAGGATATCGGCAAATAGCATTCAGGTGAATTGGGTACAGGAAGTCAAGTACTTGGGACTGGTTTTTGACGCAAGGTTAAACTGGAGGAAAAACTCCGAACTTAGAAGAAAGGAAGCTGCCAAACAGCTAAGGTCAATTTACCGCTTGCTTCACAAGAAAAGTAAGATTGGTTATAGAACCAAAGTTAACTAGTACGAAGCCTCGGTCAGGCCGATCCTGACTTATGGTGTACTAACATGGTGCACAATAAGCAGGACAGAGCACAACAAGTTTCAGGTACTGCAGAATAGGACCTTAAAAATCATTGCGGATGCCCCAAGGTATGCTGTAATTAGGGTACTTCACAGGGACTTTGGCATACCAACATTGTCTTAATTTTATGACAAAATTATAACGGTTTACTACAGGCGGACGGACCTCGCTACAAATCCACTAATTAGACAAACTCACGTACAATCCCCGCCAGGCTCCACCTACAAGTTTCCGAAGAATTGGCTGCCCCCAGCTTTTGTAGAGAGGCACTAATGCTGGTGGCCTCGACAAGCCCAGCTCTCCAGAACTATACGATACATTAAGCAGCTTAGGGCTCTGCCCAAACCAAATAATGATAAGAAGATTGGCCGACACAAGCATCAAAGAATAAAAGAAGTTTAAAGCACTGCCTGACTTAGAAGCCAAACAAGATCCCAAAGAGTATGGTGCCTTCTTATAAAATGCTTTAATTGCGCCCACACCATTTCTATTAGATTTAGTTCACACTTCACTAATAACTGTACAGTTAATCATTAATTATAAATTAATAATATAATTCCAAACTCCGCCAGTGCCTGTAAAATTTCTAAAAAATACGATCGAAATAGACAAAACCAGTATTAAGGCACAGGTGATAATTTGTGGCCCAGGAATCCGCGCTCTAATAAACGTGATTGATTAATATTTCTTAAATATTGTTTTCGCCGCTTTAAGATTATAATAAATTATATTGAGCGATTATAATTAGCAATATAAAGGGGAAAATAAGCGCGATTCCGCGATTTATGTTACAGGGTGTATACACTATACAGGGATATGCATATGTCTAATTGTCTTATGCCATATATTTGAATTACATGCAAATTAATATGTTATGGAAATTTAAACAAAGTATTACGGCAACAATGTTACTTTTGGACCACATTCCTTAAATTTCTTTCGTAGCTGACTCGTGCATCGGACTATACATCTAAGGATTCATGACTTTCTTGCCTCGGTGTATTACATTTCTAATAATGTTCTAACAATACATTTTACACTAACGGCTAATGACGATAATTATCGCGTTATTTTAATACATTGAAATACAAATGTAAAATAACGCCACAATTAACGACATTAGATTTTAGTGCGTCCACCGCGTTAGAAATTTGTGTTGACCTCTTGTACAGACCTTTTAGAGACACCCTGTATAACTGACACACACTTTGTGATATCACGTGATCAATCAATCAATTAAAAATTGTATTAAATATATTATGGCATGGCAGTTTGGTTTATTGGAATATTAATATCCTAGGTATATTGAATAATAATGGTGCCACTAAACAAACTGTTTTGTATTTGTATTCAGGCCTGGGGCGATGTCGCCAGGCTGTCTGGTCGAGGTAAACGCGACTGCTGGATATACCTACGGTCTTTAGTTGGGCGATACCTGGCGGCTTTTCAAGTTATTCAAGCATTAATAGCGAACTACTTAAAAATAATGAGTTGTCGCTATAATAGTACCCATGAGACCGTTAAAAACCAAACAACTTCGTCTCATGACTTTTATGTCCCTGCAATGGCGAAACAATGGCTGTCTTTTATGGTTGAGGGTTTCTTTTAACGTTGTCTGATTGTTTTTTTAGCCAAAGCCATATTGATTAGGTTTTTTTTAGGCTGGCCGCACACTATCAATTTTAATTGGGTAACTAAAGATTGGAGACGCAACAGTTTAACCTTCTCAATTATTGAAATATTAAACAGTTTGCTGTTGTGTAGCAACCACTGGTTAGTTCTGGTATTAGAGCAAATGGTAATATCAAAATGTTACTTATAGTTAAAAATTATGTTTTTAAATAATTAAAAAACAGGTTTAAGTTGTAAAAATATGTAGGTATGTAGGTTAGAAAAAGGGGAAGACACTGGAGGTGCAATTAATAGACATAGGCACATCATTTTTAATTGAAAGCAACAATTTGTCATTACATGTTGTTTTAAAATACAAATTAAGAGTAATTTTCACTTCTTCCTTTAAATTCTAATATACAGGATGTTTCCTATGTAAGTACAAACAATATAAGGGCATACTATTGAGTCAATTTCACGAAAAAATGTTTATATAACATATAAACATGTCAAAGTTTACAAAAAAATTCCTCTTTTTTTCGAAAATCTACGAAACGAATAAGGGAAAGTGATTTAAATTTAGAATGCACAAGAACCTAAAAAGCCATGAATTACACTACACGAAGCATCTCTCAATGCACCAGTGGCGCGCGTATGGTATACCAGATAACTTGTTATCTCAACCAAGTGGTATAATAAAAATATATACAGAGCACATAGGTATATTTTTGTTATTGTTAACTTTTGATTTACAAATGTTAGAAGTTTTGGTACGTTTTAGAACAACTGAAATACTCTTTTTTTTTAATTCATACCTCATCTTCAAAGGCCTAGCTCCCTTGCAGTGCATTTGCGGACGCATGCATATATGAACTGTATGTCGTAATTTAAGTCAAACAATGTGTGGTAAAAGTTAAGTACCATACCATTTCCGAAACTTTATACATATATAATTTTTAACTTAATGGATTTAGCTCACTTTTTGTTCTTTAGTTTATGGCAGTCACCAGTCACTGGTATACCGAATTTCAATTTCAAAATCACAAGAAAAATACATTCTAAATAATGGCACAGAATTTATTCGTTAATAAGGTCTAACTGTACTATATTAAATAAGAACGTTACAATATACATAATACCTCTAGGTACATGGTTTACATAGGGATATCGCCAACAAAAGACCACACAAGTCGATAAAGACGAGAATCGTCCTTTTTTTCTGGCTGGCGTATTGTCCCTATTTAATGGGTAATTGACCTAAAGGCTAGTGGGCAAGTTGGGTTCAACAAGTTTGTTGTCACATAAGATAACGTGGTGCTCGCGATTGCAAAACCTGCTTACCAAATTTAGACGGTACACGACGACGCGTGAAGAATTTTGTTGTTTTTGTTAAGTTTGCGAGTAGGTACTCAGAGCTACGGTTTAGTCTTGTTTTGTGGTACTCCTTTTTGTTTGAATTAAATTCAGTAAAAAAGTACGCTTTTTGTTTGGGTACTGTTAAGACAACATGTTATCTCTTTAAAATATATTGTTAAGAATTTATTTATAAGGCCACTGATAAATTCGTTTATTTATACAAGTCTACGTCTATATCTTCAATTAGTACTAACATTTGGGCACATATACCCCAGTGGTATAGCAAGGGTTTCTGCCGTCTAGGGCGGAGGCCAAATTCCCCCCCCCCCCCCCCCACCGTCTATCTTCGGTCCAAAAGTATTAAAATTCTGAAAAACTCAACATTTTTGAATTACAAATACAACTTTTTTTCTAAATTAAAATTTTATTTCCCTACTTATTCTCAGAGCAAGATATTTAAGAGTACTATCAATATCGATCTGTTCAAAGTCTGTCTTAGTGTACCCCACTCATTATCGATCTTCATCACCATCTTTTATTTGGAAAAGCGCTTGTAAAGTGACCAAGATTTTTAGACTCACCCGACGACAAGGAATTCTCCATTCATTGAAAGACGGATTTCGTTGCGCTCAAGGAACCCCTGGTCTCAACTAATCCAACAGGCAGCAACTTTTAGGTTAAAAACAAACTTAAAATAAGTTCGTGTATAGAGTTGTCCCTTAGCATTTCCTTCAGATCCAATCCTTAGATGCGTTTCGCTATTGGATGGCTCATCAGCAAGGCTCCGGGTCTGACGTATAATCGACACGAGACGTAGTTATACACGTTCTGCAACTCTCGTCTGTTTAACTTTTAGGTTACTTCAAGAACGAGCGAGATCATATACTCGCCCTACGAAAGGAAATTCCCCCGTTCATTCGTTCAAATAATCCGTCATTCAAATCCTTAGTTATACCGTCAACAAAAAAATTGAAAGAACCAATATTCATCGTTGATTAGGATTACGGAATTATGTATTAGTCATATTAAAACAAAAAATAAAGATTGACAGTTTGGTCATGTGTGACAATCAAGTCATGTCACCTACACATTGCATACTCTCCACTTTCAACTAGTATGTTTCTGTCCTCTCACCTAAATTGTGCGTCTGGCGTGGTAGTGGCCGTGTTAAATCGACAATATTGCATTTTCTTTAATTTCTTCAAGAATTTAAAGTTTTCTACTAATATTACAGATGTATCAGCCTTATAATCTACAGCACGGGGAAAAAGGAAACAAGGTAGAACCAGGGCAAACATGGAAGAAAACTGTAATGAAAGAAGTAGCAAATGTTGGCCTAAATTGGATGCAAATCAGAGCAAATGAAGTTATGAAGAAACACAGGGGATGTCCTTAAGAAATGAAGAGGTTTTAGTAAGCAAGTAAGTACTCTTTAAATAAGTAGCTATGTGTCATATAAAAAATGCATGAATCAAACTTTATAACATGACGAAAAACACTAAATAAGTGCATTTACAACATCGCATAATAACAGACCAAGTGAAAAAGGTGTAAATTCCGTAAATTGTGATTGACGTTCCAAAAAGAAAGAAGCGCTAACGATATGCTAATAGTGACTGATTGGCTACTTAAATCCCACGAACGATCGTAACTTCGAGATTAGAAAATGCCGCGAGAAAGACATTGTGTGTGATTATCCTATTCACGATTGGGAATAAATTTTCCTCTAAATCGTCGTATTAGAAGCGGTTGCTCATCATTTATCTACTTTTCGCGTTAGTAATAATGATCCGATAACTACTGTAAATTTCAATGTAGAAATGATACCAGTTTTTAACTATGAGACATGTGTAATCATAACCTGCAGCGTTTAATTCTTCCCGCGTAAAGAGTTTCTGTGGTGATTTCTTTTTGTTATATGATCGATAAGGAATTAATAATATCGGTTAGGAGCAAATGTAGGTGTAAACACTTTCTGGGCAAGGCAAAGTTGTTTCCAGATATACCTACAGCAATTAAAACTAACACGTCAGAGCCGAAGTACCGCAAGACTTCACCCTTGCACCGGCTCTGTATCATATCTATACCAGCGATATTCCTAAATTCGCTCAAACACAATTTATTTACAGGGTGTCCCAAAAGTAATGGGATACAAAGCAACAGCAGATGCGATTTATTCAAACTTGCCTTATCCCAAAATTGATAACAACCAAGATACAGGGTGTCAAAGTTTTAATTTTGTTTTCGCTTTTTTGCGATGACTTCTTAACGAAACGGCATAGCAGCACAAAATTAGGGGTTTTGGGGTTTCTTGAGGTGAGGAATTCAAAATTATCCATAGTTTTTGTGTAACCAGTAAAGGCCGCTATATATCTACGGCATGCCCCACTCATTTTAGCTGGCATAACTTTGTTTAGGCTTCTTATATCGATCCGACTAATAAAAAAATAAGTTACTTTTTACTTCTTTTACATCAAAAACGTATAACTTATTGAAGTCGTTAGGAGCAACCATCCCCGTGATTTTTAGCCAACGGACGTAAACGTGTCTGGAGGAGACCGGGTGGACGATTTGCAGTGTTGCATATCTCCTAGGACGCCTTTTGGAGGCGGTAGTGTCATGGTGTGGGCTGGGGTATCACTATATGCCCGTACAGACCTAGTATTGATTGAAAATAGTTCTTTAACTGCTGGCCGTTATATTCATCAATGTTTAGCCGATCACGTGGTACCCTTCGGCCACTTTGTTGGACAAAACTTTATTTTAATGCACGTTGCACGGGTTGTAATAGAGTATTTGGACGAGGTGAATATTCAGCGATTGGAGGGGCCCCGCGTAGTCTAGATTTAAATGCTATTGAACACGTTTGGGATATGTTAGGTAGACGTGTTCGGAATCGACAACCGGAAACATTGCCAGATCTACGAAGAGCCCTTCTTGAAGAATAGGAAAATATTCCCCAACAAGCAAATCAAAACTGCATTAAAAGCATGCCACGCCTCATTGTAGAAGTGATAAGAGCAAGAGGTGGCAATACGCGCTATTAATTTTTCGATAATTATCTAGGCTCACTAGATAAGATAATGAAATGTTCTGAATTATTAATAAAATAGGAAAACTGCAACACTATCTTTAAAAATTTGTATATTTTCTTAAGAAGCAGATAATGACGTGAACCAAAAAACATTGCGTTAATAAAACATTACACTTCAAACGAAAACATAATAAAGCCAAATTTTGCGGCTCAATTATTCCACAGGGCGATTAGAAATTGAGGGTAAAAATGTATATTTTGTTTCTCTCTGTATAATGATCAAGCCATCAGTATTTCTGGGAATTAAAATTGAGGCTAACATTCCAAGACACAAGTCTACACTTCGCTAAAATTTGAACAGAATCGGAAAACAACTGGAACAATTACAGGACTATGAACCTGACTAAAATTATCTTTGTCCGGAATTTATTGTCGGGGAGTGACATTGGTATTTTTTTTGTAGATGCGGTAAAGTACCTAGTTTTTATTTTTTCTCTCGAAAACAAAGCAAGATACGAAAACAATTAAGAGAACAGAAAAGTTGTACTATTGGTAAATCCGAAAAAAAATATCAAAGTTAGGAAAAGTCAGTGGCGTATATTTTTTTGTCAATAATATTCGTTAAGGTGGTCCTTGGGACGCCATTGGACTTAATAAATTTAATCTAGTTAGGGCTAATTAGGCCCCTTATCATTATGGATAACGGTACCAAATTTCAACAAAATAAACTTTAATACAAGCCGAGCTGCTTTTATTTCTTTTCTTACAGCTTATATCTTTCTTAAGTATATGTCGGAAATAGAGAACAGGAGGTCTGTTGTTCAGCCATTGTTGTTGTGTTTAACAACGGAAAACAAATACTTAAGCACTGCAATTAATTAATTATATGTAAATTATTCAAGTTCAAACAACAAACAACACGCTTGACAATATGATATCAATTCATAATAAAATAATCCAACTACTTAGCACAAGGTAAAAAAATTAAAGAAAATTATAAAAATCCGATTAAAACTTTAACACCTTGTATATCATTGTTTCCCAACGTGGGGCCCACGCCCCACAGGGGGGCAATTTGATTGTTAAGGGGGGCAATTCGAAAATGGGACTCGACACGAGTTAACCCCTTTTGCTCCGGGCCATTTAAATGCAATGCTAGATTTCGGTGCCAAAATTGAAAGAAAAAAGCAAATTCTTAAATAATTGCGGCCAATAAATATTATAAATTCGTTTGACGAGACCAAATATGAACTGGGTTAGTGGATTTGTCTGATATATCAAATATGCAGTATCAAGAAGAACTCGCAGAAATGCAAAATGATGAGTCTGAAACTTTATTTAATATAAAAGGAGCGATGGCATGGCTTTGTAAGGAAACAGAAATCAAATACCCAAATTCAACCAAATGTGCAAGAAAACTATTGTTACCGTCTCCATCTTCATATTTAGCCGAATGTGGATTTAGTGCTGTAAATGATTTACTGGTAAAAAAAAGAAATCGTCTGGAGATAACTCAACGAGGAGACTTGAGATTGAAGCTAACCAAATTGGAACCTAACATAAAATCTCTGTGCAGCAAGCATCAAGCGCAAGGATCTCACTAAATTCTTTCTTCCTAAAACCTATCATTTAAGTTTCTTAAGTGAACAATTCGATTTTTTAATATTAAAAATTATGTATATGTTACATAGGGGGACATAAGATTTTAGAAAGGCTTAGGTGGGGCATGGCACAAAAAGGTTGGGAAACACTGTTGTATATCAAAAACGGGGCAACTCCAGACACATGTTCATATGAACTTTTTCTCTTAGAATATTCGTACTTCTGAAATACCCTGTATAGTGTGATATACAATTTTTTTTTAGAATTTAAAAAAATACTTAAACATCGAGCAAATCCATTAAAAAAAGTAACTTCATTTTTCTACTGCCTCATCCTGTATACTTAATTTTTCTTTATTCTAATGGACTTTAAACAACCATAAAACTTTTCTCTTAAATAGTTTTTGCTAGTTGTTTTACTGTAAGAAATAATTGACCGTTTCCTTACATATCAGCGGCCCTGTATATTATGTGCACCATAAAATGTGGGCGGTGACTCCTCAGATATTTACAGGAGGACGAGAAAGCAACATACCACAACTTCTTTAAATAACGAACTTTAACATGAACGTGGTATCTAGAGATAATGAAAAAGTATTCAAAAATTGAAAGCGATGTGGTCAATAAAACAAAAAAAAAACGTGAATTAATAGTTTGCTTGCGTATACGTCCGGGCAAATTAAGTGGTAGGTATCGAATGATTTATAACGTTAGGTCCCGTTTTAACGTCCTTGAAGCCACGGCCTTAAAAAGTCACTAGGTCGAACGATTTGGCGTTCTTTTGCAGATGACACGCATTGTTGTCTGTTTACGCGTGACATTAGAATGAACGGATTGTATGCGTTATGCTTTTCCTTTGTTAATTGTTATTTCGCATTAAGTTGTTATATTTATGTGATTTCATACTTTTTTTAAGAATATTAAAAAAATAAGTGACATTTCATGGTATTTAACCTTTAAAGTAGTTGGATTTTAATAGGTTTCTTTAAGGTTAATGATATCTTAAGCAAACTAATTATTAGAACATATTATGTATGTGTACAAACTTTACAACATTCATTGTTCTCTGTTAGCCGTTACCTTATAATAATGTATCTTGATATATATATATATATATCTTGTATAGCTTATGAATTTAAAAAAAGTGCATCAGCCAATATTATGGTTAATCTTTTCATAGTCGGTGTCACTGGACAAGGTTACTCCAGGGTTGCTCCTAAAATGGCTGGTAAAGTGAATATTGTCGTGTATATAATACAAAAAATATTTTTATTTCAAAATTATTTTATTTTATTTTTTAACACATTTACTTCCAGAGCACATTAGTGAGGATTGACGGTGTAGGTACTACCCAGTTTCTTTGGAAATCTGTTAATTTAAATTTGAAATTTTCAGTTATTTTGCAAAAAACACAAGGCTGCCTCAGGGGCGGTCTGGGCACAGCGCAAAGTGATTACTTAGTGTATGCCTAGGATCGTCCTGCGACAATAATTTTTTTTTTCCCGAGAAATATAAAGAAATAATAATAATAATAATTAATAATAATAACTACACAAGAACATGCACTCGTCGGGCGGTCTCGGTGCTTTTATCACAATCGAGGGAACGCCAATGGGCCGGTGTCGGCAGTGAACGTGTTAAGCATAACAAAGACTATAAAATATTAGTCTCAATGATAAGAATTGGATGATATAATATTTTGGAAGAAGACCAAGACTCAATATTTAGGCAAGAACCAGGCCAATACCCGAGAAGAGCCAAACGCACATTTTTAAGGAAAGGAAAGGCGACGGGAAGGAAAAAATATCAAACTAATCTAAAAGAACATGTTTTTATTTACCTAGCAGATCTTGTGTTTTTTTGAAAAATATTCCTGAAAGCACAAGTACTTATTCTCATTTAGTAGTTTTTATTGAAAAATATCATATTTCTACGCGTAGATCAGGTAAAATAAGTAAATAGTAAATAGTAATAGATACATTATAAAAATCATATAATCATAGGGTTTTCCGAAATTTACAACTTATTTTGTTTAAACAAAATAAAATATCATATTATCTACCTACCGTTTAATTTCTAAGTAAACTTATAATTACCTATAATTATTGTCCATGTACCTATCGAAGAATTGAAAAATAGCAGATTTATCTGTAAAAAATATCCAACAAACTCTTTACAAAAAAAATAGGTTTGTAGCATTATAGGAGTGAACTAAGAAACAATTTCTACCTGCATACATATCAAATTAACGCCGCATAATGGTTCAGAATGTAGGTATACTGACACTTTTTCTAGGTAGGTTCACCCTCAAGAGTAATTAAGGACCCCAGTAATTTAAGATTTTTACAAATGTTAAACATACATACATACAACTAACCTGAACTAACCTGAACCTACTTACGCACTGTCTACTTTATCCGTAAAACTCTAATTACACACACTACCTATATTGTAAGAAGCCAAGCTGTGCGTAAGACCAGTTACGTAATATTATAATGTCTGCATTAACAAGGGCAGTTTTCGCTAACGCTTGTACCGTAATTTTCGAAATCGTGTGTAATAGGCTTTTTACCACTCTTGGTATGTAATATACTATATTTCATTTCCTTTCTAAAATGTACCATCAGTAAGTAACGCACAATCAATAAAACATTTCAAAAAATATTTTTATTTTATATAATTTGTTTTTGATTTTACGAAATTTGCTGGAAAGCCAATTACATGAAACAAAGAAGATATTCATAAAAAATTACTTCTTATTAGGTACCCACATTTTTATTTCAGTGTAAAGCATTTTCTTCGTCGTTTTAGTGCTTCTTTTAGTGTAATAACCCGGCCAACTGTCAAAATATCAAGGTGAAGGACATATAATTTGGTCCCCATTTAATCAATGCTAAACTCGGGATTTTGTAGCTTCTCGTTGTTTGGCTCTTCTCGGCCAATACTACTTATAGTCTTGGTCTTGCGTTTGCTCATCACTACAGGTAATTGGGTAAACTGGTTACTCCAAGAGAAGTAGCAAACGAAATTAAAACTAATTTCAATTGCAGGAAATCTTCTGCATTTGACCTTATAAAATTCTGAAGCAGCAAACAATAAAAGCCTTGTTATGTTGGCATACCAATTTAATTTAACAATAAGGTTTCTGGCATCAGGAAAGTAGTTGTTGAACTCATTATGCTACGAAAATCAGGCAAGCCATCCAACGATGCCAAATCATAAATACCTATTTCACTGATTATATCCTATAACAGAATACAAAATCCTGATCCTCAATCACCAATTTGGTTTTAGATGAAAGCATTGGACAATATACCAAGTCTATCAAATAACTGACATCACATAAAATGCATTGGAAAAAAGCTGATCTGCTCAACCATATTAGACAGGGACACGTTGTTCGGACGCGATACCACGCCAAGCCACCCGACCTGATGCGTCAGGTGCACTCTGTGTGCACACTGTTCCAACGCTATCCGATACCACGCTACGCTACTTTTTAAATAAAACAAAACAGTTTCAATTCAGAAATTATGGCGGCTAATAATTCCTTTGATGAGTGGGATCAAGAAGAAGAAGAATGTGCAACAGCTTCATTTCTCTTAGAAGCGAGAAAACGAAGAACATTTTTGGTGCTTCCAATAAATTTAGAATGACACTTTCATGAAGAGTATCACTTGGCAACTTGCTTTTCATATTATAGAGATATTTGTGCTTCCGAACCAACTCAATTTCGCCATTTTATCCAAATGATCTCACCTTCGCGTGCAAACTGTTGAGACGCGAGACCTACGCTACGGGATATAGACACATTATTTTAATGCGATGTCAATCCATGCTATCCTACATGATGCGTCAGATGTATTTTGTGTGCACACTGTTCCAACGTCAAGTGGTTCCTCTGATGAGGGAGATCAAGAAGAAGAGAATGTGCAATAGCTTAGAAAAGGGAAATAGAAGAAAATATTTAATGCATCCAATAATTGAGACCAGAGGTCTCGAAACTTTCCAGCCTTAGGGCCATACTGATTATTCCAGTAAGTTCCAAGGGCCAGCACTGTTCTAATTTTCCTGCCATTATCTATAATTTCTAGATTTCTAGACTAACCGCCGAGTACGCGCCCTGAGCGAGCATACGCTTGCTAAATTCGCTAATTCAATCACTATTGTGTTGTACTGTATTGCTACGACCGCGACACTTGACGACATCTGGTGGTTACACGCGGAAATAGGTAGTGTACCCTCTATCCATCGCTAACAGATAGCGCTCAAATAGCGTCGAACCTCGTTGTATCTGGTCTCTATAGTGCTTGCTTTTTATATTATAGAAATTAATGCTTTCAAACCAACTGAATTGACAGGAATTTCGTTAATTTTTGCCGCCATTTCGTACCACGTCGGATGACGTCGCGTGAGATCAGATGGGAACGCATCAGAACAGTATGAACACAATATTTAAATATACATAAAAATACACGGTGTCAGATCATGCTGACGTTGCGTCAGAGGGCTTGGCATAGCGTGGTGTGGTATCTTTACTATCTTTTTAGAACAATGTGCCCCACCTTGATGTATGTAGCACAGGCTAAGTAGAGCTTCTAATATTGTATATTTCGGTTACTATTCAGAATTAAAGAAAAAGATAAAAAAGAAGTAAAAGCCTTTATATTGACAGTAAACAGAAGCATTCGGGTAAAATTCTTAAATTTTTTATTCTTCTACCATCATTTCTTTTCAAAGAGACTGTTCAGCCGTAAAGTTCATTTTTCATTTATAAGATGCACCCACAATTATCCATTGGGTGGTTTATCATCCTGGATTAACAACCACTGCCAGAAAACAAGTGCAACATCCACCGATTCACTCATCTTTAGTAAAACTGATGTTGAAAAAAACATTATGTTTACAAATGAAACTTTCCTTTCAGAAACAAAAACATTTTTGACGAAATTCTTTATTGCTCTTTCTGTGTGCAGTCTCAATTAGAAAATGTATCTATCTTTACTGATGACACAATTCTGTTATCAGTACGGTCCGATTCCCGGAAGTCCCTACATATGCCTCAGCAACAACTAGCTATTAACGAAATCTCCAGATGAAGCGCACACTTACCAGTAAACGCTTTAATAATCCCTTACCAGTCAAAATATAAATGGTGGGCTAATTCCGTACGAAAATTTAGTCAAATCCCTAGGAGTGACCTTAGATGTAAAACTGAGATGACAGCAACATATTCAGAAGAAAGGAATGAGCTAGGGCTTAAATAGATTAACTGAAACCCCCTCATAATAATTGTCATTACAAAATAAAATTATGATATAGGTACAGCTAGATCCTAAAATTAATCTCGGTGTATAACATTCAACTATGCAGTTGTGTCAAAGAGAGCTATAAATGCATGCAAACCTTTCAAAGTAACGTACTAAGGAACATGATGTTCTTATCCAGCGTGTACTTCATATCTCGCACCTAGTGAAATTAAAAGATTCACAACAAAACACGAATATTGTCTCCACTAACATTCCAACACCTGAACGTCGAAGCCATCCATAGACATACAGGTCTGGAGCGCGACATCCGTACTTGAATCAGATGGCGCGTGTGACAACCAAGTTACATCCCTCTCTAGGCACAAGCTCTGTTTCTCGTTTATTTTAATAGAAACTTTATGACACTTTTGTAAGCTCGTAAAATACGGATGGTGTGATTCAGTCCTCTATGTCTATGAATCCATATAGATTTCTCGACTATACTATAACGTCAAAGGAAAATCGAACAGGACTAAACCTTTCAAAATACAGTACTGCAAAAAACAGAAAACCTTTAGGACGCCATCGGGTGAACAAATAGGATTTAAGTTTATTTAGTTTTTAATAATTCAGAGACAAATTATTGTTAATGGTTGGTATAATAGACCAGCTTTGTTGCATTAAAACTTCTCAAGCCTTATTTAAAAATATATAATTGATGAAATTAGAAATTCGTTTCGCCCATCGGTCTAACTCGATTTAACGACAAGGAAATGTAAGAAAGTCGTGAATTTCCATTGCACAACTTGTACTTTATATATTTAGAGGCCGGTAATTAAACCTGAATTGGCTGGATATACGCCGATCGTAAAATGGATCCATTAGCGATTGTAATGGCGGCGATTAGACCAAAATTTATGTCTAAGCGTGGATGGGATATTCTCTGCGATAGTCTCTCCCCCGTGGTGATTTCTAATACCTTGTGGTTTACGAGTAATATGCAGATGGTACCACTGCCATTCACGGTAACATAATTAACTACATAACTTATGTTCTGCTAGGTAAAGCATTATAAAATTAGATATGTTATTTTTTGACAATATAAGTAGTGCCTACACTGTAAGAATTCAAATCAATCATAAAAATGTTTTAATAATTGTATAAGGTTTGTCTTTTTCCCTCCAACAATTCCATCCTCAGACGCGTTTCGCTGTATCACGTCAGTGAGTCTAGGATCTGACGAAGAGGAAAATACCTCGCAGTAATAATTAGTAGAAGATATAAAAGACTAACTGTGAGAAGTAACACCAAGCGCCATCTGGCGGCGCTTGTTGTTACCGCAGGCGTCTCCGGTAAAACTTAATGGCTTTATTCTCTATTTGAATGCGGTATTTAGCTAAGGTTTGTACTTTTATATTGACTTTACCTCTTTGGGCAAAATAATCGCTTACGGTACTGTTCTATAGACTGCGTGTTCATCCTGCACGATTCCTTTATCCGCACCTGTACATCAACAAATGAAAAATTATAAATTAAAAAAAAATATTTCGGTAATAATATTTGGAGACTATTGTCGGATATGTAGTCTGATGCAGGTAGATTATAATTATAAAACATGACTTTGTGATAAAAACCAATAAGGAAATAAATTTTAACAATGGATGATTGAGTGCTGTATTTATGTTGCACTGTATGTATAGGAGTAGTTATAGAAATATCGTGCAGGTCAGTCACAGTCAAAACGAAAGTAAGTAGTCTGCCATTTTTTATTGCTGGCGTGATAGATAAAATTAAGGGGGCAAATCTAAGCAATACAATTATCACAGCACAAATAGCATACATCCTCGACTATATACAGGGCGTTATTTAAGTACGTGGCCAAACTTCAAGGGGCGATTTTTTAAGTAATTCCAAGACAAAAAGTTTATATCAACATAGGTCCGATAATGCTTCGTTTTCAAGATACAGTGTCAAACTTTAAAAAAAAATCGTTTTTCCTAAGTATCTTAATAATCCTTTAGCCGATCTAGTTGAAATTTGGCATTGTAATTTAGGGTAGTAAGGGGCTAATTGAGCCCCAACCAGATTAAAATTTTTAAGTCCAGTGACGTCCCTGGGACAACATAATAAAAAATTGTTTTTTACAGGGTGTTAAAACATTTAAATAAAAATCCTAAGTAACAAGAAGACGCAAACTAATATGACGTTGAAACTTAGTGACAGTTTTTAATAAATAGAAATGAATCGTTTAGACTAAAAATTGTTTTGTCTCATTTTGTCAGTGGCGTAGTTCGTCAGTGCATAGTGGTAACGCTGGAAATTAAAACAAACAAACAGGAAAAACGATTTATTAAAACCCCACTCAAGCAAATGGTACGTTATTTTTTTTTTTAGTAAGAAATCATTTAATAATAAGTAACACGAATTTTACAATAGTCAACTCAATGCATACATTACCTCGTCTTAACATCGATTGCCGAACACGTTAAAATACTCCCGGCGTATGTCTTATCTGATCACATGAAACCCCTATCCGTTGGATTAATTATTTTTCAGTGTTGGAGTTTCATAAACAAGGCACTTTAAATGCCTCCAAAGGAAAAAAATTTAAGGGATTTAAATCCGGTGACCTGGGTGGCCATGACTGTGGACCTGCGCGACCGATCAACTTTTCTTCATAAGTTGCATCCAGAAATTGACGTGCTACTATGCTAAAGTAAGGGGGGGCCCCATCGTGCATGAGCCTCTTACTGGCATGGGACATTCTCTGATAATTCAGGTAACGCAATTTCCAAAAAACGACGATACACCTGACCATTTAATCTCGGTGGTAAAAAATGAGGTCCAATGAGATAATCACCCATAATACCAACCCAAATATTCACCAAAAACTGTTGTTGATAATTACTTTCTATAATCGCATGGGGATTTTCTTCAGCCCAGATATGATTGTTATGAAAGTTTATAGTTGAATTTCGGGAAAAACACGCTTCATCGGTAAACATAATATAGGATAGAAATGTCGGAGATGCTACCTGTTGATGGAAAAGTCAAGTACAATAAGCAACTCGCTCGGGAAAATCCGCAGGTAATAACGCTTGAAGACACTGTATGTGGTAAATCCTTACCACGTATATATATAGTTCGGTTTACAACGTTTTCCGATTTTCACTATCCATTGATCTCGGTCTTGCCATTCAGAGGTCTTTCCCCAGCTCTCTCAACCTGATCTCCTTGTCTATCCCCTCTTTCAAACTTTTCCTGGGTCTCCCTCGTTTTCGTCTTTCTTGAGGGGTACATTTCAGTTTCTGTTTTGGGAGTCGTTCCTTGTTCATCCGTTGTACATGTCCATACCACTTCAGTTGTTTGACCCTAATATCATACATTATGTCGTGTGTGACTCCCATAATCTCTCCAATCCTCTCGTTAGTTACTCTATCCATCCTTGATCTGCCCGCTGCTCGTCTCCAGTAGTCCATCTCCGTAGCCCTTAGTTGTCTTTCGGTTTTTTCTTCGATTTGCCATACTTTACTACAATATGTGACAATACTCTTTATGATTGTGTCAAATATTCTTTGTTTGTTTCGTTTTGATACCTGCTGGTCCCCCAGTATTCCATTCATCATAGCTGTAGCTCTCCTTCCCTGCATGTTCCTATCCTGGATTGCTCTGTCCAGTGTACCATCGTTTGTGATTTTTGTTCCTAAGTACGAATAGTTTTGGCATCTTTTTATACATTGTCCATCTTCTAGCATCCTGCACGCCCCCAATACACACGTACTCAGTTTTATTTATATTTACTTCTAATCCGCACTTTTTATATTCTTCTATTAGCTTACTTGTCATATACTCTAGATCTTCGTACTCTTGAGCCACCACTATCTGGTCGTCTGCGAAGCATAGGGTATATATACAATGTGGTCTCGTTTAGTGGGATGCCCAATGCCCATTGCACTATATTTTCTTTTCCAGGATTTAAGTGCTTGTTCCAGCTATATTTTTAATAATGTAGGTGAAATGCAACACCCTTGTTTAAGTTCTTTATCTGTTTGAAAACCTTTCGAAGTTTGTATTTCGATTTTAACCTGTGCCCTGTTTTCCTCGTAAAAATTTTTTACGGCTTTATAAGGGTTGCGCTAATATTTGTTTGTTCGAGGGCCTTCCATAACTGGTCTTGGCTGTCATAGGCTTTTTTAAGGTCCACATACAAAAGGTTTCCTTACCATATACAGTTGACATTCCCTTAAAATCTGCCATACAGTAAAGTGAGAAATCTTTAATTGTTGTGCAATTTTGCGTGTATTTGTATCGGGGCTATGCTCAACTTCATGTCAAACTGTTTTTTCCATCTTCACTGTTTTTATTGTTGCAGGTCTCCCAATAAGAGCAGCCGACCTTTGAAAGGTGCCTGATTCGCACAGCCTTTTATGTATTCTTACAAATGTTTGTCTACTTGGTACCAGGCCATTTCTGAGTTTGCAAACTGAACCATTTTGTAATATCAGTAACGAATTTTATAGCTTAAAACTCTTAAAAACACTTCAATAATAAATAACGTTATTTGTATTATCGAAAACAGTTAATCTAAGCGAAAAAATTAAAAAAAAGATTTTGTTTTATTTTAATTATTGCTTAATCATAAATAAAAATCACTTTATTCCATGTCCATGGACAACAACAAAAACAGTTTTTAATTATTTATAAAACACAATTTTTTTTTTATTGAAAAATGCTAAAAAATAAAACCAATGAAAGAAAAATACCTTTTTTAATTCATATGCAGTAGTTGCCAGCCTTGTCAATCTTTTGTGGCACAGGTGTGGTGATCCCACGTCGCCATATTGATTTAAAGATAAGCGCCTGTTTGTAAATTGAAAAAAAAAGCGAATTGGAAACTGGTTATCACCCTTTCTTTTATGTAAGTCACATATAAGTACCTTAAAGTGCTAAACTACGGCATTTCCTACATTGCAAATCGGCTGTATAAGCCCCTAGTATACTACCGATCTAGGTGTGATCTGGCAGTGCCATAAAACAAGTTGTATCAAAACATACGTGCATTTTTTTTTCATTCTCTTTAATTTTCAATATAATCAACTATGATCAAACACACAAGTTAAATCTAGACGCTAACTTCAAAATTACCTGTTTATTACTCACAGTGAAAAATTAACAAGTAGGCTTTTTCCGGTTGTTGTCATGGAAACGGTACGTTAAAAGTTAACTTGCGTGTTTGATCATAGGGCGGAATATCGCTTAATTTTTTTCATGCAAAGAGATTGCTCTTTAAGATCTTTTCACGATATTGAGTGAATATTATGCTAAAAGAGCCCTCATGCCAAATTATTGAAATTATTATTTAAGTTGTCTGGTAATGAACTAAGTTCAGCTGTAAAGCGTAAAAGAATTGATATGCTAATTATTTTGGATATGGTTCCTCTAATGATGAAATAATGACATTTTTAACATCTTTATCGGGCCACGCTTTAGTAGAACCTGGTGATGGTATTTTTATTCCCCATGAAAGAGATGGTAAATATTATACTCAAAGCTTAGCCATAGTAATATTCTCAAAAACACAGCGGTATATTTTCGGGAATCAACTATACTACGGCCTTAAAATAATTAAGAAAGAATTTCTTTAATTTTGTACTTAGTGCAAGTTTATTGAATAAAATCATATCCGTAGAGCGCTTTCGGCAGTTTTATGCATAGTTTTTTAATATCATCATGTAATTTACATCGCCTTTAGGCCCCAAATTTTTAATGTTTTAAGTTTTATACATATACCTGTATGTTGTGTTTGTGGTTGGTTATATTTTGACAAAGTAGTACTGATGATGGCGTAACTGCCGAATGCGCTCTACGGATATGATTTTATTCAATAACCTTGCACTAAGTACAAAATTAAAGAAATTCTTTCTTAATCTTTGATGGTGCACTCAGCCCCTTTCCTAATTTATACTTAAAATAATTGGCAAAACTGTTCATCTAACCATTAACAGTGTGCGGCGAAAATAATTAACATTGATTCGCCCACTTTTAAGTTAAATAGAAGCAATCCAAACCGCTTGGGAAGATTGTGCATAAATAGGTCATTACATGTTGCCAAGTTTTAATAGATTTCACTGAAATGTCCATACAATTTGCCAAAATCGGCATGTCATTAAGGGCCATTTCACCCTACGGTACCTGTTTTACTTAATTTGGCAACGCAGGTAGGAAAAACCCATGTCTAAAGGCGCTCGCACGCTTTCTTATCGCCTTTAACCAACGTTCAGTGTCGTAGACAAGTTTGAATCAAGAGGATATTAGCAATTCAGTTTTATTACTTTGGTGTTATTTTGGTGGTTACTCAAAGCAGCAAGTATTATAATGCAGGCGAGTTCTTCAAGTGATAGTTACCAACAAGTTACAAAACGGCGTCATTTAAAACCTGGGGAGCGCACAACGGTAAAAAATGTGTATGAGGGAATTCTAAGTAAACACAGTGGAATATCATTCCCGGATGCAGCAGAACTTTGTGCCACATTGAATAAGACATCTTGCCGTACTGTTTATAAAACTATCAAGGACAATAGGAATACTAAAGTGTCCGATCAGAAGGAAACAAGAGGACAGAAAAATATTTTTATTGATCAGCAAACAAAGTTAGCCATTCGTCGGAAAGTGCATGCATTTTTTTTTCGAAATGAACTTCCGAATTAAAAAAAAAATTTGCCGAAATTGAAAGGGATGAAAATATGCAAAAAATTTCACGAGGAGTTCTAATGCGTACACTACGACAATTGAATTTTGGATTCTTAAAACGAAATCGCAAAAGTATTTTGGTGGAAAAGGAAGAAATCGTATTGTGGCGCAGAAAGTATCTAGGAGAAATACAACAATATCGCTGTACAGGGAAAAGAATTTATATACTTTACGGACGAGACATGGTTAAATGAAGGACATACTGTGAATTAAATTTGGCAAGATCTTAACATTAAAGATGCACGTAACGCCTTTATCAATGGACTGTCCACTGGATTGAAAGCTCCTTCAGGAAAAGGTCGTCGGTTAATTATAACCCACATGGGGAGTGATTCTGGTTTTCTTGAAGGTGGGTTAAACGTGTTTGAATCTCGTAAAATCGGTGATTTTCATGAGGAAATGAACTCGGGAGTGTTTGAAGATTGGTTTAAATCCATCTTACCGCGTATTGAACGTGAGTCGGTAATCGTGATGGATAACGCACCATATTACAGCCGTCGGGTGGAAGCTTTGCCAACTTCTGCGTGGCGAAAAGGAAAGATTGTTCACTGGCTCGAAGATAAAAATATTGCATTTGGCAAAAAAATGCTAAAAGTGCAGTTATTCGATCTTGTAAGACTTTACAAAAAAAAATATAGGAAATATGTAGTGGATGGAATGGCTCGTGACCGAGGTGTTACAATATTACGTTTACCGCCTTACCATTGCGAACTAAATCAAATCGAGCTTATATGGGTACAGAAAAAGGCGAAGTGGCGCGTGAAAATAAAACTTTTAAATTAAAAGATGTTAAAGAACTGTTAAAAACGGCAATAGCGAATGTACAAGCAGCAGATTGGCATAAGTGCGTATTACATGTCGAGGGCGTAGAAAAAAAATGTGGGACTTAGATGTACGCGTTGAAGTTATGGTAGAACCTATTATTATAAATCCTGCAGATGACAGCAGTAGCGACAGTAACGAAATGTTTTCATCGTCAGATAGTGAATAATCGCTGTAATGATAATAATGAATTTAAAATTGTAACTTATTGTCATTATAACACTTTTTAATGTCGGCGTGGAATATAATTTGTCAAATTATTATCAATTAGTGTTCATTAGGTAACAATAGTTAGGAAATTTATAAACATTTATAATTTAGGTTTAGGTTTTGTCCTTAATCCACTATTATATGTTTCTATTATTATGTAGTATAATAAAAACATTATGAAAATAACATATACCGTTGCTTTATTATTCTTTTTGGATTTTATACCTGTCTAATTTAGTTTGTCTAATTACTTCATTAGATCACATGTAAAAGCTTAATTTATTTTTCAGTTTAATTTATAATATTAAATGTAAATATATTATAATAATAAACAAAAAATTCATATATTTTTTGAATAATTATTGTTTAAAATGATCCGCCTCTGGAATTGGCGTTCCCCTTACGTCTTGCACATCCCGGTAAAAATGAGTCACTGCCAATTATTTTGGTATCAATACAAAATGAAGCCTATTAAATTGCGCAGTTTCTAATGAAAAACAAAATTGAATAGAATAGAATAGAATAGAATAGAATAGAATAGAATTTTATTTAACTATGGTTGTACAAAAAATATACATTATAGCAGGTCAAAAAAAAAACAATGTTTAAAATACATAGTAAATAATATGACAATGAAAAAAAGTAACATACAAAAGAAAATATTACAAACTAAAATAAAATAATATAACTAGACATAAACATAGTACAAAGTCGATACATGGCTAAAATAAAATATTACGTGGTCAACGAATGGTACGCACTGCCTCACAGAAAAAGATTTGAGGCAAGGAATTCCTGAACAGAATAAAAACAGTGTTTTAAAAGATAATTTTTTATTTCCATCTTAAACCTTTTCTCGCCCAAACTCTGCATTTCGCTGGGCAATTTATTATAAAGTTGGAGGTTTAATAAGTTTTTAACAGACTTTGCCAATCTTAATCTTGGTATCAGGAGAGTATCCTTTCTTAACTTATACTTATGAATCGTACTGGATGACTGGTAACTTGATTTTTTCTGGTGAATTTCCACCAACGAATAAAATATAAAAATGCATGGCAACGGCATTATTTCGAGTCTTTGAAATATGGGTCGACAATGTGCTCGATAATGAGAGCCAGTAATAGTTCGAATGGCTTTTTTTTGAGTTCTAAATACAATTTGGGCTGCGGAACTATTTCCCCACAAAGCTACTCCATAACAAAGTTGAGAATGAAACAAGGCAAAATAGCTCATCCTCAACACATCAAAATGTGCGAGCGCTCTGAGTCTGCGCAACAAAAAGTTAATACCGGAAAGCTTGCCACGGATCATTTCCACATGGCACGACCAATTCAATTTATCATCTATTTTAATACCCAACAAATTCACACACCTGCCCTGACCTACACCGTTACTTGTTGAAATTTTTAATGACTGTGTTTTTTCGGTATTAAGTTTAAACTTATTAGCCTGAAACCACTCCTGGGCTTTTTCGATGCAATTAATTGAGATTGTATCTAACGCGTCTGCGTTACTATCAAAAGAGACAATGGTAGTATCATCAGCATATAGCATACATGTGGTTGGTCGCATAAAATGACATAGATCGTTTATATAAATGATAAATAATAATGGGCCAAGGATGGATCCCTGGGGCACCCCAAAACCGTTATTTTTCTTCTGTGACATTTCACCACAAAACAAGACATGTTGGGATCTGTCCGAAAGGTAAGATTTAAAAAGACTAAGAGCAGTACCCCGAATGCCGTAAAATTGAAGTTTGTTTAAAAGTATCTCGTGGGAGACACAGTCGAAGGCCTTAGAAAGATCACACAGCGTAACAACACAGTGTTCTGAACGCTCCAGACCCTCAACTATGCTTTCTACCACCCTAATAACAGCCTTAGTAGTTGACAATCCCGGCCGGAAACCGAACTGGGAAATATCAAAAAAATCATTACTCTCGAAATACTTTAGAATACGGTCCTTAAGGATACGTTCAATTATTTTTCCTATCAAAGGCACAATGCTAATTGGTCGATAGTTATCAGGTATATTAGGGTTGCCTTTTTTAAAAAGGGGTATTACTTTATTTGTTTTTAAGCAACTCGGGAACTTGCCCTCCAAAAAACACCTATTAATGAGTATTGTAAGTGGGGATAATATTAAATCAAAAGTACCTTCTAAAATTTTATAGTTAATGTTAAAAATATCAAAAGATGAAGTATGTTTTATAGCCCTAAACACATCAAACACATCCTGCTCGATTACCGGAAAGAGAAAAAAAGAAGTGGTTTTTTGAGGTACGCTTTCTAAAAGGGTCGAATTATTTAGGTTTATCTCTGGCAAATTTTTTATAATAATGGGAGCCACTTCGACAAAAAAATTGTTTAAATCGTCCGCATTTAATGTAGATTTATGAATAGATATACTAGTGTTCCTTTGTTCGCCCTTTATTATTCTCCAACTATCTCTTATCTTATTTTCCGAATAAATCAAAAAAGAGTCATAAGCTGACCTCTTAGTTTCTTCAATGGATTTTTTATAATCTTTTTTCAGAATTTTGTAAAGTTGTTTATACAGGGGACATTTATTAACTGAATGTATAGTTTTAACTGCATTAAGCTGATTCCTTTTTGCTCTCAATTCGTCAGTGAACCAGTTAACTACCGGTTTATGCTTCTTTTTTATTCTTTTTAAAGGAAATAAAATATCGATATTCTTTAGATATAAATTGTTTAAAAATTCTCCTAATTGATCAGCGTCAGCTTTCTGATCTTGAAACAGACGCCAATCCGAAACCAAAATTATATCCCTCAATAAATCCAATCCCTGTTCGTTTATTACCCTATGCCCCGTAAATACATCCTCAGTGTCAATCTTACCCTTAAACATTATGAATTGTCCGAAATGGTCAGACAGTCCTGGATCCAGAACACCGCTAACAAACAAGTCCTCCTCTATGTCGGTCACAATATTATCTATGCATGTTGAGGATAAGTCACTCCGCCTTGTACAATCAAAAATTGTCTGTTTAAGCCCATAAGAAGCAAATGTTGATAAAAGTTCGCTCAACGCCACTGACGGATTCTGAAAATCTATATTAAAGTCACCCAGAAAGATGATTTTTTTATTCGGATTATAATATTTTTTTAGTAGTGCCTCCAGCCGACTCACAAATATATCATACATGCCATTACAGGACCTATACGTTGTTATATTATAGCTTCTCACATAAGGGAGTTACAGTGAGGTGGGTTAAAAAAATATTGCTGGTTTTCTTATATTAGTTACCAAATATAATAAACAAAGACACACTAAGTCTCGGTCTCAGTCAAATTATAATTTTAATTAGGTGGTTACATGTTTCGCCCAAACAATGGGCATCATCAGACCTAAAACCAAAGTCGTACGAAAACATCTGATTTACACTTATAAAGTTTAAAAGCCTGACCTACCTTAGGAATAGTAACTTAGAAACCAATGAAAACACACTCACAAATGACACAAAACAGATTAAAAAAATTTTAAAAAGCGTTACTGGTCCAATACAAAATGTAAAACAATACAAAAAATAAATAAACAATCTAAAAAAAAATATACTCTACAACTATGGCGGGTTCGGGAGCAAACCAGACGCTTGCGAAGTTATAATTTACCTCTCAGGCACGGAACCCAAAAAATGTAGGTCGTAGTGCAACACGCCACTGTTATCTATTACCTTAAACTGAAGTAAGAACAAGACACTCACCTGAAAGTTAGTTTATGATTGATAATAATTAATAATGTCAATATCAACACCAAATAGTGAGAAAACAGAAAAAGGTTATAGAGACCTAAGTTAATTATTTAAGTTATTAGAGATGAAATATTGCTCAAAATTAAACGCTTCGTTTGCGCAGTTAAGTGTTGGACTCCTCGTTGCTTTGGTTATTTCCATTTTTTCCAATAAATCCAACCTTTTACTCTTACCCTTTTGGCACTCGTGAAGAATGTTTACATTTGTAGGTGTTGAGAATTGATGTCCTGATTTCAATAAATGGTTTGCGAAAGCTGAGTTGGTATTAGTTATATCTGTGTTCTGATATTTGTGAACAAGACTAAGATGTTCCTGAACTCTGGTGGCTATTTTTCTTCCTGACTGCCCTATATAAATGGTAGAACAGTCCCCACAATTTAAGGAATACACCTCGGATCTTGACAGAGGATTTACTTTATCTTTGGTTTTAACTATGTGTTGTTTCAAAGTTTTTGTAGTTTTAAAACGGTATGCGCGAAACATGTAACCACCTAATTAAAATTATAATTTGACTGAGACCGAGACTTAGTGTGTCTTTATTAATTATATTTATATCAGGTCTCCTTGAGAATGGCGGACTATTTCTGTGAATTAGTTATCAAATTTCTGCAATAAGTCATATATCAAGAGAAAGAGAGTTAAATGTGGAATAGACTAAAAAAAACATTGTTTCATGGTCTCAACCAATGGAGAGTGTTGACAATTTCCATATCCTATGTAACAAAAACCTTCTTTTTGAGATGGTTATATTGTTTTTTTTTGTGCATAGTAGCCGGAGTTATCCGACGGACTATTAATGGTGGCTAAGGCTAAAAGAACGGTGAATAAAATGGTATAAACAAAATAATCCACATGCCAACAATGACAAAGTCGCTATACTCAGTCTCCGAACATTGCCTTCAACCAAAAAATCGTCCTTTTACCGTTCTTGATACCTACTTCATATACTGTAATTTCTGTTTTCAAATATGAGTAATTTATTTATTAAATTAATTATTGTTCTATTCACACAAAAACGTGTTTTATTTTGTGGCTGCGCTGGCATGTACTATTGGAAATAATCCTAATGGCATCATTTTTGATCAACATATTCCATTGGGCAGTTATTTTTATTTAACATTATCTACATGATAAAGTGTAGGTACCTAATGTTTATATTTATTCGTGCTTTATGCCTGGCAAAAATAGCGCTTATTTGTGAAGCTCAATTACAAAAGATGTTTGCATTATTAACTGCACTGTTATTCTCGCCGTTTTTCTTGTCATATAGGATTTCGATTTTATGTATGTGCGTTCCTAAAATAAAACTACACCTATTAAAAACTAGTGTCATATACTCGCTGCACTTAAGCGTACAAATTTATGTAGTACTTATCTCCAATCGTCGCATACCATCTATGCTAATAAAATGAAATTAAATAGCATCATGTAAGAACTTTAACAATATGGTTAAAAATGTATTTATTTTAAGATAGCATAAACAGGCCACCCCCACAATCAACTATTGTATAGGGCTTTCATTCAAAAATGAACCACCCTAAATAAGGGAGAATAAGATTTGACAAAAAACCCGTCAATTGGAATATCTTGATAGAATAGACGAAAAGAACAAAACAAACAAGAGTCAACTCGGGAGATCTTGCTGGCCAATCTATTGCATCTCGTCTGCCAATCCATTTGCCAGGAACCCTTGGCTAAGCCACTCTCTAACTGATAATGCATAGTGGGGAAGAGCTCAATCTTGCTGAAAATGCAATTTTTCTTTATTGGGGTCTAGGGTGCCATTCTCGTCCACTTGATTTTTCAAAGATTATACAATAAGATATTCTATACTACTTGGGATCTCTGTTTTTTTTTAAGTTAGGAATTCTCCTGCGACTTTAATTGGATCTTCGCAAACTGTTTAGGTTTTATCACTTGTAGAAATTTTGAAATTGACTTTTGCCTTGATTATTCGTATTTCTGCTTGTTTGATATAAAAAGTTTATATACTGCAAAATTTTGGCGTCTATTCCATTGATGGTAACTTGATTGGGTGATTGGTGGTTGATTGATAGTGCCTTACTACTATTAGTGCCTCTCTACTATGGGATTGGAACAACAGGGAGCCAGTCTTTCGGTAGTTTGTACGTACTGTTTGGTCTAGATCTCGTGTGGGAGTCCGTGATTAATGAGTTTGTCGATACGTCCGTACGTCTGTAATAGTCTGTAATAATTTTTGTGAAAAATTCATTTATTGTCTGCATACGAAAGTCTTGATGAAGTATGCGATTCATCGTGTACCTGGGTACATCCGCAATAATTTTTAGTGGCCTGTTTTGTATTACCTGGAACTTATTAAGCTCCGTTCTGCTTATGTTGCACCATGAAGGTGCACCATAAGTGAGAACCGGCCTGACTAACGCCTTGTAGAGGTTGACCTTAGTCCTATTACCAAGTCTACTCCGCCTGTGAAGCAGGGGATAGATAGAGCGTAATTGATGCAATGCTTGCTTCACTCTATAAATTGAATTGCGCCTCCAGTTCAGTCGTTGATTAAATATAAGTCCCAGGTATTTTACCTCCTGGCACCAGTTTATCTGGACTCCGTTGACACGAAGCCTTGTCTCAGGCCTACTAACATTGCTTTTCGAAAAATAAATAGCCTTCGTCTTAGAGGGATTCAAGCGAATCTTCCAATCCGACTGCCATTTCTCTAGCTTGATTATGTGGCGCTGCATCCGGCTGACGACAAGTCGCGGCTGTTTGGTAGTTGAAGTGATTGCGGTATCGTCAGCGAAAAGATAGAGCTGCGTAAATCTATCGCGCGGAATGTCATGAGTATAAATGTTATACAGCATCGGGGAGAGAGGTGAACCTTGCGGTACTCCCGCCCTGATGTGCTTATTCAAGGAAAGTGCGTTCTCTGACGAGACAGCAAAACTGCTATTCTCCAAAAAAGAAGCTACCAAATTAATTAAGTAGTTCGGAGCTCAGAGTCTTATCAATTTCAACAAGAGGCCATCATGCCAGACCTTGTCGAATGCTTTGCTTACGTCAAAGAAAACCGCTCCCGTGTGCTCTCTCCTGTTAAAGCCTTTTATTATGTTTGAAGCTAGTCGCGTCGGCTGCCTGACTGTGCAATGTTCAGGCCGAACCCCAAACTGTTCGACAGGCAGAACGTTACGCACAAACACAAAGTCATTAAGTCTATTCAAAATTAGTTTTTCTGTGATTTTCCCAAGACTCGACAGCAGGCTGATCGGCCTGTAGCTAGCCGGCGCCGTAGGATCCTCACCTTTTTTATATATTAGGATGACTTTTGCATGCTTCCAGGAGGACGGAAAGTGGCCCTCTTTGATTATTGCCTTGGATATGCTTACTATATTTCTCAAAGCTTTGTCAGGTAGATTTTGCAACTAGATTTTCCAGAAAAAAGAGTGTTGTAATAATATCAAGATGATGCAACTTGCAAATGATACCGTACGTAGGAGAATTCATGAAAAAGTGAAGAAATACAAAATACAGTTCTCCAAAGGGTAAAAGGTAAGCGTTTGTATGCCATTACAACTTGATGAATCAACAGACGTGACAGGGCTTGCAGTACTGCTCGTTATTGTCCGGTATATACCCATAATACGCAAAAACTCTGCAGAAGAATAAATGCTATGTTGCAAACCTCTGAAGACTCATACAACCAGAAAGGAAACTTTCAACTTCGTCCATTCTTATATCACTGAAAAGGAGCTTAAATTGGAACAAATGCATTAATGTCTGCAGCGAAGGTGCAAAAGCAATGACTGGCAAATACTCTTGAGTTTATTGCGCACGTTAAAAATATCGTTCCGGAAATTTAAAGTAGCCACTCAGTCTTAAAAACGCTTTGAATAAAGCAGTAAAAATCGTAAATTTCATAAAGTCCGGGCCTTTAAATTCGTGATTTTTCGCTGCTCTCTGTGAATGGGAGCTCAGTTCACTATACTCTTGCTAAACATAGAAATGCGGTGACTATCTCCAGGAAAAGTTTTGGCACGCCTCTTTAGTCCGCGAAATCTGTGACGGTCCTTGTACTTTATGACAAAATTGAAGCTTAGTTAAAAAAAAAAAACAGTTTTGGGAATCCCGTACAACCAGAGGTAGAACCGAGTGCTTCCCTACTCCACTTTCAGCAGAAATTACGTTAAATATAACCAACCACCTTTAGAATTTACAAACTTCATTCAAAGAATATCTTCCAGCACCAAGAGGATCTAAGCTAGCTTCACAATCGATTCTCAGTCACAATCGAAAATATACATCAATCCCTAACCCTAACAGTAAAACAAATTGAACAGTTTATTGATATAGCAGCTGATGGGAACCTAAAAACTACTTTAACTCGGCTACTTTGTTACAGTTTTGGGCCCAGCTTAGATGTGAATACCAAGAAATTGCCAATTGTGCTGTAGAAAAACTACTACCATTTGCTACAACTTACCGCTGTGAAGTAGGATTTTTTAAGTATGCTCTAACAAAGACTGACCAAAAAAATAAACTGAATCCTGAACTAGACATGCGGGATACCACTCTCGAACAGTGAACCCGATTTTGACAAACTTGTCTCACGAAAACAAGCCGAGCCATTCCATTAAGCTTGCTTAAATGAAATGCTATTCAATAAAAAAATAATTAATAACTAATGTGTTTTTCTAGTGAATATTTTCTTCTTACAGTTTACAGTTGTTTTTGATTTTATTATACTTTGGTCACAGTATAACGGAACTATACGTATAGTGTGCTTTGGTTCTTGAATGTTTTTTTACGTCAGGTCTAAAATCTTTAACATTAATTAATTCTTCGTTTGACTTTTACACCTTATCATTTAAGAAAAATTTACAATTGGCATTTCTTGCCTTGATGAGTATATTTTAGTGCATCTCTATCTACTATTGAATTTGACCGATAATAGGTAAAGGTTAATAGTCTTTTGGGAGTTTGTAAGTCGAGCCTGGTCTTGCTCTTGTGTGAGTTGGTGATTTCAGAGTTTGTCGATACGTCTGTAATAGTCTGTAATAATTTTGAGGAAAAATTAGTCCAGAGTCGGAATTCGAAAATCTTGGCGCAGTATCTGATTCATCCTGTTGATTTTATAATAATTATGTATTTGAAAGCTATAAATGTGGCATGATGTTGTTGTTCTGATGAAAAATTGAATATCTCATATTTTGGTGATAAGGAGCTCCTCAAAAAAAAAATAGAAGTGCCCTCGCTCTACAAAAGGTTGAGAAACACTGCACTATTTAACAGTTTCCAAAATTATAATTTAATTCCCATATTAAAAATGTGGTTACCCGAATAAAAGTTTTATGATGTTGTGGTCACGCGGTCATATTCTTCTTTATATGCAATGAGTAAGCAGAAGAGATTTCGCGCGGATGAGCCATTTTATGTCTTGTCCCAGTAAGAGTAACATTGGAACAGCGCTTCCAGAATAGAATACGAGAGAATGTAGTGTTTACTGAGAGTAACGAAGAACGACTTTTCTACTATGTTAATGTCGAGCTCATCGATAACAAGGGTGTCAAAAAAGACTCAAGAGGGTAGGATCCTGTGTGAAATAGTTTCAGTGCAAAGCAGACCAAAGTGCCGTAGCTCTGTAAATTAATCGTATGGTATATTATTAGAGCCTAAGGATTAATGTTGAGTAAGAACTTAGTCTTTAACATTTCTTCAGAAATTTAAGTAAGAATAAAATTACTCCTTAATTATAGTGTAATGCCCCTAGACTATTTGTAGTTTAAGTCAGTAGGTGCAAATGCATACATTATGCGCTTATGGTTTTCTACCTATGTATGGTTAGGGTAAAGTTGTGTAGGTGAGTTTATCAACTGGTTATGAAATAATAGCTTTAGGTAAAATTGAGATCAATACAGATGGTTTGCTTGCGCCCCGAACACTTCATATTTTAAGGTTGAAGAAGTTGTCCATTTTTACAGTGGTTAAAGTTTTTAAAAAGGTAGGAATCCACCAAAAATGTTTAATAGAAAATTGGAGGGGAAGAGATTTCTACATATTAAAACGTGATTTCATAAAAAGGAGGACATGATTCGACCTTAGTGAAGGTCATCTTTGGCAATACAAGGTAAAAAATTGAAGTTCAGAGAACAATTTAGATATTGGAAAACAAATCTGGAGGGAGCCTAGTCATAATTTGTACAGGGTGGTCCACGTAAGATGACCCAGTACCTTTCCTCGGAAACTGTAAGAACTATAAAAAAAAGTTCAATGGAAAAATCTATTGATTATAAAGAAACTTTTATTTTATAATATTTTTATGTATACAGGATAAGTCGTTTGGCTGGAGTTGATACCAACTTTCGTTTTTTAAATAGAACACCCTATATCTTACAATACTTTTGGATTCTACATAAAATAACAATTATTCTTTAATAAGTACATTATACGTCTAAACTTAATAGTTTCCGAGATATCGACTTTTGAAAAATTACATTTTTGAACTTTGACAGCTTCTAGCTTTCTAACGGTACGTCTTAGAGCAAAACAGCTTACATGTCCCTATCTTACTTTTTCATTATCTTTTCAAAAGTGTAACTCAAAAGCCGGAAATATGGTACTTCCGGTTTCACCTAATATTGATAATTTTAGGAAGGTAATAAAAAAAGAAGATAGTAAGACATGTAAGCCGTTTTGAATCTGGGTTAAAATTATGTTTATTTGTAGATACATGTCTAGAAATATTGGACTTGATTTTAGAAGCGGATGACTTAAGGTTACAAGCTCTTACTATCTCTTTACAATGTTCATTGATGCGGATTTTGAATTTACTCCCTGCTTGTCCAACGTAGGAGGTAGAACATTACATTTCCACTAAACTCGATGTTGGGTAAGTCCTACTTAAGCTTTTTATTTAATATTATTTATTTTGTTCGTTCTTAACTTTGTACTATCCTTTTTAGTATCCCCTGATGATGAGTGCTTAAGCATTCGAAACATGTAGGGAGCTTTTTGTTTACTTTTCAATTATTAAACTGTTGAGGAAGACTGCATTGTTTAATTTACATTTGACTCCATTAAAAGTATGAACTATTTTTTCAATACTAATAATCCTTTCTCGCTTGTTATTGTGATTTATCTGGCATAAGATTCGAAACAACATTGAAAGCCTTGTTCTCAATATCAAATGGCAGATTTTTGTAAATTAAAACTGATTTTTCCACTTTGTGACAAAGAAAAAATGGAGTAACGTTTGAAAAATAGTTGGAAAAACTTAAAATTAAAAACTGACAAGGTCAATTAAGTCGATTTCTTAGCAAAATGACTGTTAGTAGTAGATACCTTGTTTGATTTTTGAGAAAAGTGGGGAGAGATAAGGGTTAAAACTGTCAAAATCGTTTGGCGACCCAATCAAACTAAAAAAATTCGTACCTTAAGGTTAAGCAGGACAAAGATATACGCTGTGGTGCAATCATGCTATTTATTCGCAAATATAAATGTCTCCAGCATCAGTGAATTCTCTGTATTATGCATATACCGCGTGAGTTGATTTAAAACCAGATGATTTTAATCACATCGTAGCAGATTTTTTTCTGAATAAGACCACCCATATACGCTATTAAGTAATGTAGGTTAAATCAAATAATATTAAAATACTCAATGCAATTCAATAAGCATAATCTCAAATACGAAAAGCTAAATAGTTGGATGCGATTTCAAAACAACTTTAAAACACCATTTGGCCAGTGTTTTAATGTGCTTATTGCGATTTAATTAAAACGTATTTATTACTGCGATTCCGTATAAAATAAGGCTAATTTTGCGGTCAATATTCTTGATTCTTAATCTCCAACGTATGAATTTTCAAACACATGATTATCCTTAATGAGTTAGTGTTAGAAGATGTTTATATAAAATGTTTGGATATCAAAGAACAACGGAGTTTAAAAAATAGCAATTGTTAAGTTGTTCAAGTGACTGAATTAGGAAGTTTTCAATTGACTAAAGTACTAGTACTATCAACGTCACGAGGGAAAATAATAGAAAAATACTGAAAGGATTATTTCGATATCTGTACCACAAACGATTTTTTACATTACCGTTCTTTCCGTTATTACGTCGCGTTTCCACCGTCTGGCAACAGCAATTTAGTTCATTTTAACTTTTTTTTCCGTATCAGCGTTCCGTGTTTTGGAAGTATTTTGACGTATTTATTTAAAAAGTTTGGTTAGATTTTTGAAATATCTGTTTGGTGGATAGTTCTATATAACTGTTGTTTTTGGATTTGTGGCGAGTTTATGCAACAAACTCGATTTTACGAATTGGTGCGACTATCTGCCATTTCATTTGACATAATTTTCATGCGTATTAACTCAGTTTAGTGGCGCACCCAGGGGGGGGGGGGGAGCAAGGGGTCCATGCCCCCCCCCCCGCAAACGAAATTGGGGTTTTATTTATCCATAAGAATGTGTTTTCTGTCAAGAAATTTATAAACTTATAAACTTTCTAGGGAATCGAGGAAAAATAGGTTTATTTATTTAAAAAGATGCAAGGGTGTTATAAAGAAGTTTTGGTTTTTATTGTTTCTAAAGTTTTGTTGGGCTTTGTGTACTAATTTATATTTTCAAATATGAACAAAAAATAAGTATATTTGTTTTAAGGATATGTCGTCATTACTATTATATTTTATCGAGTAAAAAGAGGGGTATGTTTTGTCAGGAATAATCATTAAAGTGGATATTTTAAAAAGTCAATTTTTTTTAGATAACAACCTCGATTGAACTAGGATATTGCGATCTTCCAAAAGTACCTGGTAAGAAAGCTCTAAAATTCCAGAAAAATGCGTAACCTTGGAGTTTTTTTAAAAAATTTGCTTCCGGCCCTGTTGGCGCCCCCCCCCCCTCCCCCCCAAGATAAAATCCTGGGTGCGCTGCTGACTCAGTTACATCCGTATCACGCGTCTCCATTCGGATGATGCCAATTTTACCCATTCATTTCAGACTGAGACGTCAAATAGGAAGAAGAAACTCAGCTGTCACAAGGTACATTGCAACTTGATGAAACGTCATCCGACATTTCTCGTGCTATCTTTTTTACAATGTGTTATTGGCAGTACTTCTATCACCTTCACTCTTATAAGTTCAGACATGCGTAAGACTGACTGAAAACGAATATTTTCATAAACAAGTTAACCAGTCTGTCCTGCAGTTGTCTTTTTTTTTAAAGCGCACTATAATACCTACCTTTCCAATTTTGTATAAATTGGTGGCTGATGTTTCCTTTTTGTGATTTTTTTTTTCAATTTTCTGCAGTAAATGGTTTACTTTTTGTCGCAGGTATGTCATTTCAATATTTGATTGATGACGTTTGCTAAAATATCACTATTTTGTCGAAAAAAGTCGCTCAAAATTAGTAATTGACCACCAAAACCCTACAACATTTATAAATATTTACTTTTCCTGTTAAATTAAGTCAGGGCTGTCCAACTTCCCGTGGCCCAAGAGCCGTTGCAAGTAATATTGCGACTGTGACTGCATCATAATAGTATATTAAAGTACATGTTTTATAAAGCATCATCTTATAGCACGCGTCCATGTTAAAAAACGAGCCGCTTGCGGCGAGTTTTTTAACGGGACAAGTGCTCTAACTGCTTTATAAAACACGTACTTTATACTATTTTTTCTATTTTGTATTTTTTTCAATAAGAAAATACATATTTAAAAAGAAAATCAACCCTTCAAATTTTGTAAACTTGTGTGTCTAAATTCTATGTTGGTAATACTCTAAATTTCTTTTTATCATAGTAGCCTTGACAATAAATAATATTTTCTTTGTGTCATTGTCACGAAATTTGTGATTTAATATTTCATAGAGTTGTTCATAATTATAATTAAAAAAATATGGAGCATGATAATCTAAGTTTAACTCCCCCTGAGTTAAGGGATATTGCTAATAAAACGATAAATCAACTTTTACCAGAGAAATCCCGAAAACTTTCTTTTCTCATGGATAACAATAACAGGAAACGTCAGACGTAAACAGAATAAAACATTTAAATATAACCAATGCCAACTTTTAAAAAATAAAATTCGGAGTTCGAAATGGATATATTTCGAACTCGCTAGCGCGTTCGAAATATCTATTTTTCGAGACAAAATTAGAAAAAATATTTTGTATGCAACTTTATCACTGATTTATAATAGGCATAAATAAAACTTGTTTGCAGAATTATTTTTATTTATTCATAAAGTAACAAAAATATTAAAAAAAATAGTGAAACGTTTGGGGATGTTGGTTTTTACTAACCAATGTATCACTATTAACATTAATATTTGTTGATGACAAACGAAGCAACGGAGTTCTGTTTAAGTGATAAGGCACAACGCTGCAGGCGCAGCGCTCTGGGAGCGGTGCGTGTGCACAGGAAACGATTCACGTTGATCTTTGAGATTATACTCGTTGGGGAACATGGCATCAGAAAGGTCGTTCCAGAGTGATGGCGTTCTCCAGATAAAAGAATCTTTAAACAGTATAATTGTGGCTCGTCGTGTATTTCTACCATGCACCGCTCTGGGTGGAATCAAGCGGGCAACCTCAGTTAGTGCTCAACTGAGGTTGCCCGAAAATCAAGAGATCAAATTTGCTCAGAAATGAATGAAGATTTTAAAAATAATTTTTATTTAAGAAAAAAGCAGTGGCGTACCATTATTTTCTCCAAAACTATTAAACGCAAAACCCGTACAGACGTCACTGGTAAAAATAATAAAATTGTTTGTACATCAGAAAATGCTCCTTAATGCATACAAGATGTGTACCAAATTTCATTAAGATATTATAATAGTATCACAGTTATTATTAAAAATAGATTATTTTTTTGAAAAATTTAACACCCTGTATTTTAAAAGTTAAGACGTTTAGGATATACGTCCATATGAAGTTTTTTTCTTAAAATGTATCGAGGAATCACCTCCTTAAATATTAGCATGTCATTAAGGAACACCCTGTATATATACAGTGTGGTCCATTTTATTAGTTGCACAACCCAAAATTGGATACCGCCAACAGCTAGTGCATATTCGATTACTATATCGGATGTACTTGGAATAGCTCTAAGTTAACAGCTTACAGGGCAGGCTAAAAAATATGAAATCGTTCAAGAGTAAAGCATCTGAATATTTCGAAAAATACAAAAAAACGCTCCTAACAAAAGTTGTTAGGGATTAAAAGATAATAATATGCTTAAATACAAATGCTTGTTTTGGCTCGCTTTAAGTGCTTTTTAATGTCCGCTACTGCCTTTTTTGCGGTGGGTTACCGGACAAGATAATTAAAATATTAATGAACGGATTGTGTTTGATTTATTACATTACATTAACATACCCCTTAATGGTAATTTCTTGTTTGGTATTAACTACTATACTATTGACAACATTATTAAAATTGGATGCTACTAATAACTAAAATATTTAATTACAGTGTTGTCACTTCTAAATTTAAAATGCTACTTTAGCAGTAGGCCTAGGTATATTCACTAATCGTTTTTAAAAAACACTTAATTACTTCCCACATGAAGTAGCAAGTGGAACAAGTTGTCTTCTTTTTTTATGTTCCTCATAAGCAAATTAAAATCGGTATATTTTAATGCAATTAAATAAAATAAAAAATATTTTTTTAAAGAAAAATAACTGCGAAAACTTTTCTTTGTCGTATAAAAATCGTTAACGACGCCTATGCAATCATTTCCTATATATATTTTTTTTATTTATCCTTATCACGAGCAAATACGTCCCTGTTTCGGCCTGTTAATATCGTGCCATGAAACAGCCAATTTAATGTTGATTAAGGTGAACATCGCGAAAAAACGGCATCCAATATGGCCGATTCATATATGGCGACCTCGCTGTCTTTTCGAAACAAAGAAATTCCTACGCACTGGCTGTGAGAAAATTACTTTTACATGAGGATGTAATTATTTTTGGGCCCACGCGCTTATCAGAGAAAATTGATTAAAAATATATAATAGTGCGAATAATATGGTTTGGCGCATATAAATACAGGGTGTCTTGTTGTACTTAAAACAACATTCCAGGATTGTCTCGAATTTCGTTGAAATAGTGTTATTCTTTCTATCAGATCTTCCCTGGTGTGAACTGGGGTCGAATATACAAGCCTCTTTAAATTTCCCCATTAAAATACATGAAGAGCAAGTTAGGTACTCTGAAACGTATAATGCCTCAAAATGAAAGCAAAAGAATAACAAAAATCGATTTTGACAATGAAATTATATCTGATGAAACCAAATTACCTGATATGTTAAATAATTATTATGTTCAGAGTATAGGTGACATATTAAGCACCATTGATCACACTACTTTGACAGGTATAAATAATGAGGGATCTGGTGTAAATGTTTTCTCTGTTTTTAAATTAGCCGATAGGGGTCATTAGGCTCGAGTGTCTCCTCTCGTTGACAAGAAATGTCACTGCTGACAAAGGCCAAAGTTGCACCTAAATCGGTGATGGAAGTCGTACCCATGCAGGATATAAATAGCTGACCGTACTAATCGATGATCTGACCTTTGTTTCGGTTAGTGCGACTATATGAGGTTTGGTAGATTGTAGATGTTGATGGACTGCTTTGATGTTCGAGTTCAGTCCTCTTATATCGCAGAAGTCAATTTGGAAGCTGCTAATTTTGGGTCTTTTAACAACTTCAGTTGTCACACCATTTCCATTTTGAATGTTGTTTGAAGGACCCGCCTGGCTATTGGAAATGGTGGATGTTTGGATAACTTCACTTGATGAGGCACCAGAACCAGCCCCCACCCGGAGATCCGATCAGGGGGCGCGTTTAACTCTGGAACATTTTGATCTTGGAACCATCGTCATAGCATTTTTCATATATTTCCCAACCCTTAGTACTTACTATAGTTGGGGTCAAGCAAATATTTGACGCGTGACACTTCCACATTGTCATGGGTGTCAAATACGGCAGGCAACTCATAATATAAAAGTTACTAATGGCTAATTTATATTATAATAATTACCACCCACTCGAAGTATTTGTATCTTTATCCTTTTATATGACTAAAAAGAGACATACATAAACCGAGTTACCTCAAGAAAACAGAAGAGAGGAAGAAAGGAAAACACATGAATTGAACATCGAACGTAATTTTGTTTGTTTCTCCCTCTTGTGCATTTTCAATGTCATATCACTTGTCGACCGTACGTGAATTCTCGTCGATTTGGTAAAATGCAGATCCGCATTTTATTTATTCCAAAACGAGTGATGTCGTTGTCTTGTTGACATTCTGTATTTGGTTTTGGATTTTGAGTATTTAAATCATTTTATTGCCTTTTTATAGTGTTCTATTGTCTTTATTTGTGTAGTGAGTGTTAAACATTGTTTATAGTTTATAAGACTTTTATTTAGTATTATTTTTTTAGACGTGTGTTTATCTTAAGAAAAGTAAGTAACTCTACTGGCAATCAATAAACATCATTTACGTTGATAGAATTAGTCGGAAGTGGACAATAAAAAAGGCTAGTGAGTGCTTGCCAACGTTTCGCTTTATTTATGTAAAGCTTCATCAGGGCTGAAATATAATAATTTTCTTAAAAATTTTGGAGCCTGCATATAAAATACATGACAAATAAAGAACATATTATACACAATGACAATGAATATTAACGAATTGTAAGGTTAAAAAGTTTGAATACATTTATTTATAGACATTTATTGGAAACACCTAGTCAAATGCAAATACATATGAAATATACAATCCCCAGGCCAAAATTTTTAAGAAAAATATACTGATACGTTGGCAAGCACTCATTAGCTTTTTATTGTTCACTTCCGACTATTCTATAGCAATGTAAATAATATAACTCGACACGAACAGTTTATTTGTCACTCCGGCCCTGACTAAGTATCAGCTGTAATAAAGTTGGTGAAATCGAAATAACTAGTATTGGACAAATATGACAAGATGGAAGTGTCACGCGTCAAATATTTGCTTGACCCCAACTATACCTGCATGTTGTACTGTTGTACATTACAACTTGATGTCGCTGGAAAAATTTACTAAATTCTCAACATTTACACTGATGCATTTCATGATGGTCGACGTCACTGGTCAATATGCATACGGAATTCTTCACATTTCAATGTCAAAAGCGACTGCACAAAAAACTCGTTGTTAAGTTAATTACGTCGATCGGATCTTTCGCCCAACGGGTGGCGACTGCAAATGGTCACATTAATCTAATCGTGCTGTCAGAAACAACTAAAAATTTGCGTCATATATCGTTTTGCGGCTCATTACCTTAAATAAACCGGTCGATATCGTCGATAAAAAGACAATTTCGATGGCCGGTCGTTGCATTTATCTTCCTAAAAAGGCTGTATCAATACAAGGTGTTTATTTGAATTTATGCGATAATTTATGCGGAAATGGCTGTCATTGCGGGCTTTTTTTTTTTGGCTAACTCTGCAGATTCTGCTTTTATACACACTTTACACATACTGCGTTTATATCGATGGCTCGAAGCTAACTAACTACAATAATATGACTAAGAAAATAACTAAGTAAATACACTCACCGACATAAAATTCGGGTCAACCAAAATTTAGATCAAATTTAATGTATGATAACTTTTTCTTTCATAGTCCAATTGTAATCTTTTTTTTTTTAAAGTGTAGATAATTGTTTTGGTTTTAATTAATTTTATTCAATTTTTAAAAATACAGTTTACATGTTGAAACATACAGGAAAATAAAAAATTCTCATAAGTTTGTAACAGTCTGTAGAGTAATTTTGCAATGTAAACTACACTGGATATGCTTTTCTGCAAAGTTTGATTCATTTTTTACATTTTGCTGTTTTATTCTTCTCGGTATCGTTATCGGTTTAAGAGATATAAATTTTTGAAATAAACATTATTCTTTTTGCAACAATTATTGAAAACACTGTTGATTTTTTTGGAATACTTAGGTTTCCTTGGAAACGTATTCTGTATTTGTCAAGCCGTTTCATCAGACATTTTGAGCATTTAAAATGTTTTGTGAGTGAATTCCGAATTTATTTATTTCCCGACGCCTTTGTCACCCGAAGATTCGCCGTTGCTCTTCATAATGTTGGTTATTCCTATAGAGAATGCTAACGTGGAAAGAGCCGTTGCAAGGTTTCGTGGGACTGGAAGTTATGGTAGAAGACCTGGATCTGGAAGAAATCGTGCTACTTCCGCCCTTGATGATCGCTTCATTAGAGTCTCAGTTTTAAGAGATCGGCATACCAGTACAGTAGTGATAAAAAATGAACTCCAAAGAGTTCGTCAAGTTGCTTAGTTAGCTTTGGTGGTGGATCCATTATGGTATGGGGCAGTATTTCATTTGACGCTCGAACAGAACTTTTTTTTTTTGACAGAGGAACTGTAACTGCCCGAAGGTACATTGAAAAAATTCTGGAAGAACATGTTGTTGCTTTTGCACAATTTATCGGTAACAAATTCGTTTTCATGCATGACAATGCCCGTCCACATACTGCCAGAAGAGTGACCCAATATTTAGAAGAGGTTGGAATAAACGTTATGCGCTGGCCCGCTCGTAGTCCTGACATTAATCCGATAGAACATGTATGGGACATGTTAGGTAGATGAATCAGGAAACGCCGAGGACAGTTATTTACTCTCCAACAGCTCCGAAATGCTCTGGAAGAAGAATGAGGTGCTATTCCACAAGAGGATATCCAAAACCTAATTAGAGGAATGAATCGACGTTTAGTAGCTTTTATGAGAGCTAGAGGAGGTAACACGAGGTACCTACCAACTTTTAAAACCCCTACTTTTATGTTTCAATTAAAAATAGACTTAATCAAAAAGTGTAATGTTTATTTCAAAAATTCATATCTCTTAAACCGATAACGATACCGAGAAGAATAAAACAGAAAGATGTTAAAAATGAATCAAACTCTGCAGAAAAGCATATCCAGTGTAGTTTACATTGCAAAATTACTCTACAGAGAGTTACAAACTTAAGAGAAAAAATATACTTTTTTATTTTCCTGTATACTTCAACATGTAAACTGTATTTTTGAAAATTGAATAAAAACCGAAACAATTATCTACATTTTGAAAAAAAAAAGATTGAAATCGGACTATGGAAGAAACAGTTATCATACATTAAATTTGATCTAAATTTTGGTTGTCCCGAATTTTATGTCGGTGAGTGTAGAACCAATGCAAAATTTTTAAAAATTCGAATTCAAGTTGTTAACAAAACATAAAAACACTTCAGGTTGGAGGTTAGAACTTTACGTACTTTAAAAAGAGTCAAAATCATATGGCGATGACGTAGTGATCTGAAGTTGGGCAGCAATTGAAGCGGCTTGAACCGTTTATATCATGTTTTGAAACTACTTGAACAAAGTCAACCCTAATTATTTTTAGGCTTGAGTTGAATATTAGAAGTAGGATTCGAGCTTTAAAGCTTTGAGTCACTTATAAAAGCCGCTTTAACTCAATCTAGCTTGAAGCCATCAGTATAAACGTAGTGACAGTTTTCTAAAACATAGTAACAAATTGTTCTACTATGTGGCAAAGCAAAATAGCCCCGTTTGTATTAATAATACACAAAAAATGTTAATATAAAAGTTGAAGGACAGTAAGTGAGTTATAACGTAAAATTCTTTTTGACTCTATAGGGTGGCTTAACAAAGAGGAACAAGAATTTTTTTTTAAAGAACACCCTGTATATTTTGCACTTTTAAATTCCCCTCGATATTCCGCATATCGTGGCAAACATAGTTTTTAATTATTTTGCAATGTTGCACCTTAAAATTTGAAATATAATTGAATTAACTCGAGACATTCGAAACATTCTCGAGGGTATCACAGATAAAGACTAATTTAAGACTTAAGACCCTCAGAACATTCCATATTTTGTACAGGGTGTGCTCTACAAACGTGTCAACTTTTCATATTTTAAAATTAGTTTGCTCTTTCTTTTGGAATGGAATACCCTGTATTTTATATTTTATCTTGTAGAGCTTTTTTGCCCTCTACAACTTTTGTTAAAAGGTCCATTAGTTATTTTTGCTCATTTTGGCGTAATATTTTTTTTTTATTAAAAAGTCTGAGAAAAATGTTTTTTTTTTTAATTTTACTTATCTAAGGTGCTTTAATCAGTTTATCTAACTGCTTACATAAACTATCTAATCAAATGTTCAAAGTGTCCTCCATTAGCCTTTATACACTTCTGGACACGATCTTCAAATACTTCGCTTAAATTGCGACATATTTCAAAAGTAATCCCTTGGGAACAATTTCTTATGCGAATTTTCATGTCTTCTCTAGTTGTCGGAGACATTTTGTACACCTGATCTTTAACAAATCCCCATATATCCCCAAAAATCCATTTTTGTTATATCCGGCGATCTAGCTGGCCATGATACAGGTCCTCCTCTTCCAATCCATTGCTGACCATAAGTTTCGCCTAAGAATTTCCTAATGAGCCTTGTGGAGTGCACCGGGGCTCCATCATGAAGAAACCACATGCGTTCTTGAACTATGTTCGGTATATATGGGCAATAAGATGTGGTAAATCATTTTGGAGAAAGTCCAAATAGATCTGTATCCTTAGAGTTCCTTGAAAAAATGTGGACCAACTACGTAGGCTCCTACAATTCCTCCCCATACGCTTAGGGACCATCTGTTTTGTGAGTGAAATCTAACAAAATGAGGATTTTTACTGGCATAATAATGAAAATTAAGTTTATTGACGTTGCCATTTTATGGAACGTAGCTTCGTCGCAAAAGAAAAATAAATGCACAAAATTATGCTGCTTCCTTATTTTATTTTGCGGTCACGCACAAAATTCAAGTTGCCTACCATAGTCCTCATCATTAAGCTCTTGCAGCAACTGGATGTGGTAAGGATGTAATTTGTTTGAGTTGATTATTTTTTGAACCGCCGTTCGTCCAATGTCCAGTGTTGTGCAAGAGGACGCTGACCAATATGAGGATTCTCAGTAATCCTTAACAGAACGTTCATTTTCTTCGGTGCATACCCGTTTTCTTCGGTCATTTTTTTTATAAGCCACACTTCCTGTAGTTTCAAATCTCTCCATTAGCTTTTCGAATGTCTTTTTATAAGGGTGTCTTCGCGCTGGGTATCGTTCTTCATAAATTCTTGTAGCTAATAAACCATTTTTATTACTACCACCCAAAACAGAAATCATATCGATCATTTCTATATTTGAATAATTCATTTTTGTCACAATAATAATAATAAACTTTATTCAATTATACACAGGGTATACATTGAAAAGGCAAGAGTGCAGCTAAACAGAGACTGCCTAGCTGATTTATACACTTATCCTTATTAGGTAGATAGATACGCTTTACAATAAAATATTTCAACTAATAGTAAATTTATTCTTCTCTAAATAGGTGAACATCAAAAAATAAAAAAAAATAAAATAAATTTAATTTATATAATATATACAATACATATATAGAGACATGTATTATAGCCGTACATAATAGCAGCAGGTTAGCCGGTAAGGTGCTGTTTTAAACGCTTGGAAAAAGATTGAACAGAGCAGGACCGAAGCGGAGGGGGTAAGCCATTAAAAAGTTTAGCAGGGTCATACGCAAAAGATCGCTCAAATATTCCGGTTTGATGACGAGGGATAACTATTCCATTAAACCTCAAGTTTAAGGTATTTACATCGGTTCTAAACGTAATCCTCTTATATAAGTACTGAGGATATTTGAGTTTAACAATTTTGTGATACAGAGAGCCTCTATGAATATAGCGCCTTGTCTTCATATCGAGCCATCCAGCTTCTACAAGTTTGTGACTTATTGGGCGTCTACGGGGAATACCATATATAAATCTCAAGCAATATTTCTGAATCATTTGTATCCGCTCAGCGGACTTTGCTGTTAAACACGGACCATACACTACATCACAATGATTAAATATAGATAGAACAAGGGAGTCACACAAAACTTTTTTTATTTTTTGGTTGAGAATGTGCCTCGAATTATATAGAACTCTTAATCTGCCGATGCATTTATGGATGCATAAAGCAATATGTTTATTAAATCGGAGTTGATTATCTAAAATTAAACCTAAATTTTTTGCTTCTGTCTTTACAGGCAACAGTTTATCTCCAACAGTAATGGAAACTATAGGAGTCAGGCGTTTGATATCTATAGGTCTGCCAAAAAGCATTACAACTGACTTTTCAGGATTCAAGCAAAGAGCATGGTCTCTCGAAACTCTTTCAACAACTTTTAGGTCATCATTCACAGTTTTGCACCCCTGTCTAATTAAGGAAGGCGGAAATGAGTGGTAAATCTGGGTATCATCCGCATATTTCTGGATATTGCAATTTTGTAAAAACTCTGGAAACTTAGACGTGTAAAGAATAAATAATAATGGCCCTAAAATAGACCCTTGCGGAACACCACTGTTTATGTCTAGATACCCAGATTTTACACCGTCCAGAACAACCCTCTGCTTGCGATCTTTTAAATAACTTTGTATTAATTTAACCGAATTTAAGTGAAAGCCAAGATACCTTAAGATGACTAACAAGGTTTGATGATTTATAGTGTCAAAGGCTTTCGAATAGTCAAGCAGAACCAATATCGTACACCTGCCCTCATCAATAGCCCAAAAAATGTCGTCAGTGACATTCAAAAGAGCCGTTGCACAACCGTGTCCCCTCCTAAAACCCGACTGAGTGCTGTCAATTAATTTTTCTGTTTCTACATAATCAACAATTTGATTTTTTAAAATGCGCTCAATAACTTTTGACAAAATAGGAAGAATAGAAATTGGTCTAAGGTCGCTATATCTTTTTGGGTTATCAGTTTTAGGCAAGGGCAATATATGAGCAATTTTCCAGTCGAGAGGGAACACTGAGTGAGTTATGCAAAAATTAATTAAGTGGCAAATATATTTAAGAATAAAAGGACAGCAAAAAATTACAAAATTTACATGAATCCCGTCGGATCCAACCGCTCGGGTTTTAATTTGTGACAAATATTTTGAAATTTCGTTTTCAGAAACGGTTGAAAATTCAAATTGTTTAGGAATTTTAGAACCAGCACTCCAATAATACTTATTAATATCTGGCAAAATAGTGGTTGGGGGAATGGTGTTGATGAAGAAATTGTTAATATCATCAGGGTTTGAAAGATAAGCTGGTATATTTTTATTTTGTTTACTATTAATAATATTAAGACGTTTTAGCGATTTCCAAAATACTTTGCTATTATTATTATTTAGTTGTTGCTCTAAATAAACTTTCTTTTCACGGCGAATTGCGTTATTTGCAAAATTTCTTAAGTCTTTATAGACTGCATGACTTTCTGGTGTCTTATTTTTTTTTAATTTAAATTTAGCTTTGTTTCTAAGTTTTATTAAAAGTTTTATATTTTCAGTGATCCAGGGCAAATGTTTTTTTTTTTAAATATGGATGTTTTTAAAGGTGCATGCAAGTCCATTAAGGCGTTTATATTTTGGTTGAAAAATGCAATTTTTTCATCGATATTGTTAAGTTAGAAAATATTTCTCCAAGGTATGGATCGCAAGCAGTCATATAGTGCCTGAATGTCGATGTTTTTTAAATCCCTGTGCGTAACCGGTTCCACTTGACTATTCAATATCAATTTAACTTGATAAAAAGTAAGAAATAAAATGACAATAATATCTTAATAAAATTTTACTATTACTTTTGCTATTATTTGATTTTGTCTGTCATGGCTAACTACAAAATAAAATTAAAAAAAAAAAACATTTTTGTAAGACTTTTTATTAAAAAAATATATTACGCCAATATGAGCAAAAATAACTAATGAACCTTTTAACAAAGGTTGTAGAGGGCAAAAGTCTACAAGATAAAATATAAAAAAAAGAGTAAATTAATTTTAAAATGTGAAAAGTTTACACGTTTGTAGAGCACACCCTGTACAAAATATAGAATGTTCTGAGGGTCTTAAGTCTTAAATTAGTCTTTATCTTTGATACTCCCGAGAATGTTTCGAATGTCTTGAGTTAATATAGAGCCAAAAATGATTTTTCGTTATAACTCACTTGCTGTCTTTCAACTTTTATATTAACATTTTTTGTGTATTATAAATACAAACGGAGCTATTCTACTTTGCCACACTAAACGGCCACCCTGTATAGCTAGTGAGGTGGTGGCAATTTTTATATGCTTTGTTACTGCGGTAGATGTTAAAAAGTGTGAAGATCTAACAATAAGAAAAAATAAAAACTGTTACTGTAATTACGGCATCCCTGCGTTTTCGATTGACACTTAATTAAATATGTAATCAAAACAGGCCCTACTATAAAATTGGTTCGATTCTGCAATTTGTTCTAAAACTGCTCGTCAATATCACATTGATATAAATACAGTTTCCAAAGGTGTTTCTGCGTTTTTTAGTTTTTTTTTCACAAATTTAATATAGGTATCCCAAAAAGTATACGATTTGTACGTCGAATAAGATATACAAGGTATTCCAGATCAAGGATCTCATAAACTATCGGACATACAGAGATGATTAAATTAGAGAAAAGTTACGAATTACTGAACTCCGAAGCGTAATGTTTTTAAATTTCAAAAATTCCCAGTATTTCCGAAGATATTCGGAAATTTTTGCGATATCGTCTTTATTGATTTCTGATTCTATTTGAAGACATATGTCAAAATAAAATTTACATTACATTCGCATTGCCACTTTTATCCTCTACAACAAGGTTCAATTAAATTTTCAATCGGAAATCTCAACTTTTTATTCTGAATCTAACGACATACCTGACAACTTTTATTTAGAAAAATACAGATAATTTTTAAGAAACGACATCTAAGATATTCTTGACGACCTAGCAGTAATGGCAGCAATATGTGGCTTCAACAAAATAGAGCTCCTCATAATTCCAGAAATAATATAGAATATTTCAGCGAAAGCTTTCAAAACATTTTAATTCCCAGTCGTGGTCTCTTAAACTAGCCTGCGCGATCCCCAGATATTACACCGATGGACTTCTTTTTTTGGGTTATTCCTTGGCAATGAAGTTTACTGAAAGACTTTTCAAAATAATGATGAGTTAGGAGCTGCAGTTCGAGCCGCAATAGGAAAAATAACTCCAGAAGTATTATTTTTATTTGGAGAATGAGAGTGGAATTCTTGAAAATGAAAAACTTTTTCCATAATTTCTAAATTGTTCATACCTTTCTAATCGTTTGCTATTAGTTTTCTTTCATTATGTGCCATGATGTTTAACTTTTATGCATTTGAAAATAACAAAATTGTTTTTAAATCCAACTAGCATTTAAAATACAAAATTAAAAACATAATAATCAATTCAATTCAATGTTAAAAGAACATTATTTAGCAAACTTTAAAACATATATGTAACCTGGAGATTCCTTTGCCAATATTATATCTATTTTTCCATTATGGGTAATATTAAAAGCCGACGTGTGATAATTTTATGCGACAGTCCAATTCTTATAAGGTGCTTGGCTCATTAAACTTTTAATATTTTTATTAATTACCCATTCGTTGATTTTTATAAATACCTTAATTAAATTAACAGTTTACACACCTATAATTGTTAGAAGTCAATGCCAATTATGCCTTATCTAGAAAAGAAATTACAACGGTATTTGTATTTCCTTTTTACGTAGCTTGTTGGTGTGACTTTGAGTAATTGAGACATACATGCAGCATGTATTTATTCCTGTTTTGTAGTAAATGAAAATTACATTGCTTAGTTAAATGTTAGGCAGTTAAAAAATAAAACTCTTCAGTGGCGGACCAACAAATATACAATATATTGCATAAATACAATAAAATTCAGTGCATATTTTATTTGAAAAATGCTAGGACACGTTAATTTAAATTAGTTGAGCATTTTTTTTTTTAAATATAGAAGTACGGTACGTAACTTCAGGGAGTGATTCATTATAATATTCTAAGAGAACAAGTCCGTATGAACATGTGTCCGGATATACAGCGTGTTAAAGTTTAAAAAAAAAATCGTTTTATTGTAATTTTTTTAAATATCCTTTTCCCGATTTCATTGAAATTTGGTACCGTTATTCATAAAGATGAGAGGCTTAAGTAGCCCTAACTAGAATAAATTTATTAAGTCTAGTAGCGTACCGGGGAGCACCTTAACGAATATTATTGACAAAAAAATTTTCGCCACTGACTTTTTTCTAATCTTGATATTGTTTTAAGGATTTACCAACTAATAATACAACTTTTTTGTTCCTTGAATTGTTTTCGTATCTTGCTTCGTTTTCGAGAGAAAAAATAAAATAGTACATTATTTAACGAGCGTGCCTTCGGCTCGTGTTTTAAAATCTCGTGTAATATAGCCATTATACGCGAGTCAAATACTATACTTTATCTACGACTATTCAGTATTCAAGAAGTTAGAAAATGGATTCAGAGCAACACATTTTATTACAATAGGATTATTATTAATGGTATTTCTTAACTAAAAAATACAATTCAACGATGTTAACCATAATTAAACAAAATACAATTACTTATTTCTAATTTTTCATGAAATTTATTGTAAAATTAGAGCAATTATGAAAATGAATGGGAGCAGGAATATTACTTATATTCATATCGTTCCTATTAGTAATGGAAAAAGTTTCGGAGCTAACAATATTTACAGTGGTAGATGTAGATGGACATAATTTTGAGTTTATTTGTTTTAAAATTTTATTAGCAGCGTCTATTTTAGTTTTTTTTGATTCAGCAATATAACCTTCAGCTACGCAGGCCGATTTCCAACCTCCATGACGTTTTAGGGCTGTCATAGTTGCTCCTCCGTCAGCATATAATGTAGCTGAAGATCGGCGAAGACAATGGCCGGTATATTTTTCTGGGTTTATTAGTTGCAAGTATTCCGCTATTGTCTTACCCATCTGTCCAAATTTATTTATGCCAATTATTTGCTTTGTGCATTTGCCGTTTTGATAGTTTAAAAAGAAAGAATTTGGCACGTTTGATGGTCTAAGATCCGCATATTTTCTGACAATATTATAATAGTCTCCGGTAATCGTAAAATTCCTGGGAATTTTTGTTTTCGTCGTTGGAACAAGAACTTGCACACAGCCGTCATAATATTGTATGTGTTCTACCTTCATGTTATACAGCTCGTTGGAACGGCAAGCTCCCATTACCCCCATTATCAATGCAACCTATAAAAAAATATTATATTTTAGATAAAGGTGTTAAATCAAATGCATTATTACCTTTGTAGCTAGATATTTAACATCCGGTGCCTCTTCCATAAACTTGTTAATTTCTTCCCCAGTAAAAGCCTCTGCTTTCTTCGGCTGGTAACCTTCAGATTGCCTTTTCAGTAAAGCGCGTACTTTTCCATAAGGTTCAATATTTACATTATGTTTTAACATAAGGGTACTTTTTATCATGGAATAATTTGTCCACAAAGTGCTTGACTTGTATTTTTTTGACAATTCTTTAAAATATACTAGCACGGGATCTTCAGAAAAAGAATTTGTGTTGTTTTTTCGTCGGCAGTCTATAAAATTATCGTACGCTAGCGTATAGTTCTTGCGTGATTTTTCTGGTATTCCAGGGAAGCTGTATGCGCTGCAGCCCGAATTTCTGGAGGGGTACTTTGGATTTCGTTTTCGTCATCCGAAATCATGATATTTTACTTTGAAATCAACAAGAAAATGTCACAGCGAAACTTAAATGACTCAGGAAAAAAATGATTCGTTTACTTGTCAATCGGTTGCTATGGTATTAATACCATTCACGCCTGCTTAAACTAGATCTGGTGCGTTTTTATCGTAATTCAGGTAACTTTGTTTTGTTGGGACCGTGGAATATGAAATCTCATATTCCACGGCTGTGGAATATGAGTAACTATGGTAATATGAACCACATTATATATGTACTAACAAACACATTATGCTTCTATTATTAAATAGTCGTAGATAAACCACTATTGCATGTACAAAAAAATACCTAAGTATTTCAAAGTTAATTAAAACATGAGGTAAAGGTAAATTTTCATATCTAATTTACCTGTTTTGTCAATAACAACAATTTATTAACTTCTAAGCAAAATATTACAATAATATGCTACTCACGTCGTGTATGGTGACGCTGTATTTCAATACTGGAAATGATATAATACAGAACGAAAGTACTAATATTTTTTATTAAAAAGGGACAAGTTAAGGGTTTACACTTTAAAAATCTTGTTGATGAAAATAATGCAGCTAAGTGTCAGATACCTTATTAAATATAATAATTCCTTATGCTAAAGCAAAAAGTGATGTTGATATAAATTCGAAAGATCGACAGAACGTGGTGCTTATAAATCAAAATTATTATACCATATCTTCATGCGACCAGTTTTTTAAGGGTCAAATAGCCACATTTGGCACTCAAATGTCACATTATCTGTTCCAAAAGCGATACGATCTCATTTAAAGCACACAACAGGGTTATGATCGGTAAGTTGTCAAGAACCTTTTAGAAAAAACTGGTGACTGCTTAATGTTAAAATATTAGCAAATGAACGCGCTAAATTATTTCTTATAGTCACCGACAGCCAACACGTCCTGAATTTTTATTACGAAATGCAAGAATATATTACAGTGACATGCATTATTTCGTCTTTAATGTGATCCGTAATACACTGAACTCATTTTGGAAGATATTTTTGAATATCCAGTATTATACAGGATGCTTTTTTTCACATTCTTAAATTCTACAATGGAAAATCTTTAGAACTGATTGTCTAATTCAAAAATACAGGTTGTTTAATACACGTAGCACTTTTCTGATGTATTTTTTCCAATAAAATTCGATCCAAAAATTTAAAATTGACGAGCTGGTGCGGTGTTCCATTTATAAGGCTGATACATTTCTTTATTACAATCCTGTATATGTTAGCATAGACTGCTACTTGTCCAATACACTCTACTGTCTGAATTGGTAGCCGAAATGACACTTGTGACTTCAAACTTTTGTTTTACCCTTGTTGCAATGTCATCTGGACATTTTCCAATATTGCTTTATCTGCGAATGTGATAAAGTAATACTTATTTGCGTAATAAGGAGCGAAAGTTCTGTTTTACTGAAAGTTAAATTACTGTCAGGGAGTGTTATGTACACTATCCTTTTGGAAACCGTCGACGTCGCGTCGTTTACTAACTTGGTATGACTCTAACAACTCGGTTATCTTTTCGCACTCTCATGCGTCTTGTAAGTTATTTCAACACTTGTTAGGTGAATATCTATTTTATGCGTTTAAAAAAAAAACCGCATTAGTACCAATACTACCATGCAGATAGACAGTAGCAGATTCACTTTCGGAAAGAAATACCAAAAATATCTACCTACTAATATATCTACATCAAGTAGGTGGGAATCAATTTGCCGTTGACAGAAAAAACAGATTTAAGGCCGGAAAGTACTGATTTAAAGAACGAAGCAGGCAGCTTCTAGACGTCAGGCGAGTTCTGGAAGTCTGCGAGTCATCTGCCTAGTTTCTAGACGTGCGACGTACAATATTTATTTTTTAAACCAGCGCACTACTGTACCGTAATTCTGAAAAGGAATCATTTTATTCGGAAAAAAATTGCAAATGTTTCACTAACAACAAACCTGGCCAGAAACCCAAAAATCGTATATTACATGGCTAGACCGAAAAGTAAGCAATATAGTCCTGTAATAGTATATTACGTTACGAGACCGGAAAGTAATCTTTTATAGGACGACGCAGGCAGTTTCTCGGATGAGACGTCAGGTGAATTCTGGAAGTCTAGTGACACTAGTGTACCGTAATTTTGAAAAGTAACAATTTCTATGGGAGAAAGACTACAAATGTTTCACTAAAAACAAACAAGGCCAGAAAATAGTGATGAAACGATTACGATGACGATTAAGATTAACCGCCGATTATTAACATTTTCCTATTAATCGTAATCGCCGATTATTTATACGATTATTAAACGATTACTGTATTATGCGTAATTTGAGAACCACTGGAAATCCGCTAGGGCTTTGATCTCTATGATGCTAGAAACACGAAAATCGATTAGTATGAGTGAATGTCTTCTTATTAAAAATTTAATATGTCTGAATTTCCAATATTAAATGCCAAAAACAGGTCTGGCTTTTAATTTGCTTTTATTTTAAATGTTTTCGTTGTGAATAATGAGTTTGTATTTATTTTCCTTGAAGTTTCCTTTAAAAATTAACAAAATTATATAAAGTAGATATTTTTACGTCTTTTATTTGATAATTGTAATCGTAATCGTAATCGTACGATTATTTCATTTCATATCGTAATCGCAATCGTAATCGTATAACAGCAATCGTTGCATCACTACCAGAAAACTTTCCATCCCAATTCTAGACTGGAAGATCGTATTTTACATAGGCTGGAAAGTAAGCAAAATAGTCCTGTACCTTATAGCCTATTACGTTCCAAGACCGGAAAGTACTATTTTACAGGACCAAGCAGGCAGTTAGTTCAGGTTAGTTGCCTAACGTCTCGTCCTAAAAGTCTGCGATTCTTATTCGTACTTTCCGGACGTGCGACGTACAATATTTGCTTCTAAATCAGCGCACTAGTGTACACTAATTTTGAAAATTAATATTCTTTATGAAAGAAAAATTACATTTGTTTTACTTTGTTTTACTAACAACAAACCTGGCCAGAAAACTTTCCTCCGAATATTAGACCAGAAAATCCTATTTTATATGACTAAACCGGAAAGTAAGCAAAATAGTCCTGTAGTATATGTTCGTGATTTGTTTGAGGAAATTAATTTAATTCCTCAGTTGAACGTTTTAAAGGCGGTCGTATTTAACCACACTAGATTAATTACTTGTTTGATTGGTTTTACTTTAGATGTAGTTTTGTTTCATATTTATTAAGAAATTAAACACGCGTGTTATAAAATCATAATTTAATAAATCATTAAATTTAATTGATATATACATCTATTTACAGTCGAAACATAATGTCGTTATTGTAGAGCATTTTTACTGTACGTATTGAATGAGCGAGTATTTAAAACTTACTGTTAGCCTGCCAATATCTCACCCCGATGGGTAATTTTATTGCTATATCATAAATCGGACCAGATACTGGCCATCTCAAGTGTTTACCATTTGTCTTCATTATTAAAGGCTGAGAGTTCGTGTCGAATTTTTAGATTTACAGTAAATTTTAAATGACGCTGTAGCTATTATAAAAAATCCTTAAAATGAACAAATTTTCAGAGCTCATAAAAAAAATATATAAAATTTTATATTGATGGGCCTAAACAGTATATTACGTTACAAGACCGGAAAGTACTATCACAGCATAAAGAAAGGACCAGCAGGCGCTCTCAGCGTAAAAATGTAAGTATGCCGACAGCATCCTAACGCCATTTTCTCCGTATGCAGAGCAGCAGTCTCGCTGAACTCATTAACTTTGATCGAGTACACCTGCTGGTCTCCTTCTGCTATGGTACCATATTGTAGGATGATGTAGGCAACTTCCAGGGCGAGCCGCCAGGCAAGTCCTGGAAGTCTGCGAGTGCTGCTAATGTACTTTCCGGATGTATAAGGTACAATATTCTTTTTTAATCGACACAGGGCCAGTGACGTCCGGGAAAATTTTGATAATGGCTTACTATACCTATTGGTACAGTTTTGGACAGTTGAAAAACTCTATAGCCTGGAAAATATTTAATAAACTGAAATATCTATTTGAATTATTTAAACTAAAGAAACAAAAATTTAATGGCAATGGAAGAAAGAGATATTACTTTACCGGTCCCTCTTTTTTGACTTTCCGGTCAAGACCGGTAAAATGATATTTTGCGGTTTAAATAGTATCTAGAAAGTGTTTGCTTTCCGGTCGATTGAAAAAAAAAATAACTATTACAGGACTCGTTTACTTGCTTTTCGGCCCTGTCCTATAAAATGCGACATTTTGGCCTAAAAATCTGCTGGAAAGTTTTTTGAGTTGAAGTTTTTTCCCATACAAATTATCACTTTTCAAAATTACGACACATTACTGCGCTGGTTTAAAAAAATATTGTACGTCACACAACCGGAAAGTACCGTAAAGACTCGTAGACTTCCAGAACTCGCCTGACGTCTCGTCTGCCTATTATTTTCTGACCGGCAAAAGAAAAAGTATTTTCGGGACTGATGACAAACATGTATTCCTGGGAAGGATTTAAAAAAAATATTTTTTGTACTTCCGGGACTAAAGTAGGTACTGTCAAACGGGGACTAAAGCGGGTCATTTAATCCCAAGTGCATTCTAGCAACATATAATTTAAAATAAAATTTTATTCACTTATTTATATTCAGATGGATGCTTGCGTTTAATTTACAATATTAAATAATCGATTTGGTTCATCGCTAGTATGCTTTTTTCAATTCAAAAGTTTCCATTTCGACTATGATCGCAAAATTAATGAGATTGAGAACTTGTTTATTTATACTGTAACTAAGTGACTTTAAATTAGACTAATAAAATATTTAACTGGTACTTTGCAATAAATTGTGACATTATCAGGTGTTTTTATATTTACCTACAAATTACCTAATTTTAGTAATTTTGGTTGCTGCCGGATTAAATGGGCCACTTTAGTCCCTTGGTTTATAATATATTATGTCCTCATCCATAAAGACTTAATGACCACTTCGCCATTGGCAAATAATTTGGTCGCAATGTTCTGCAGCATATCGGCATTCTTTGTAATTAGTTATACGAGTATTTTCGTTATTTTCTAAATTGTAGACACATTTTTGAATAATTGCATGCACTACATGAAATCTCCTTCTCATGTTTTTGTGTCATTCTTTTTCAATCATAGTGTTTCTACGATACCCATTAACAACCTGCTGTACCTATAAAAGAACCTCCTTCGAATAATGAAATCGATGCATTTAAATAAATAGTTTCTACGATATTAGTTTGGTGATAAGTTCATGGAACTCGATTTTTATAAGTCTTCCCGCTGTTCTTCCAAATTGGATATTCTGCTTTTTTAATTCGATTTTACGCGACCTGAGTCGATTTTGTTCGCCACACTTCGTTAAACACGTCACACTTAAGCCCTGTTTAGCTGTTTGATCAGTTCGCGTATGTTTTTGTATCCGTACATAACGGTAACTAGAAAAGAGAAATTTGATAGTATCCATGACTTTAAAAAATCTTCCATTGTTTCACCTTAAGTGTTCAATTTTTGCTATGAAGTTTTAGTTATTGTTACTGATTAAGTATTTAAGTAACGATTTGCTATGGCTAGAAGCTCTGTTTTAGAAAACTTTAGGTGCTTTTGCACTTCATCAAGCAAAGATTTTCTAATTTTGGTGAAACTAGATACCGCATGTTAGTACGATATTACTAAGCTAGGAAATTAACCCTTCGCTTTGTTTATAGTTCTTTGGATTATGGATTCTCATTAAAGCGTTGCGTTAAGCTAATGGTAAGCTGACGCCATCTAAAGCCTTGCGGTTGCGGTGTTTTGAAGCAAACGCCATAAAAAAATGTTGGTAGGCACATATTTAAATTTCAAAATGTCAAAATTTAGCTGTAATGATAGTGTAACAATAGTGGTAATATGCGATAATCATGAAAATAAAATAAAAACAAGCGAAAAACGAAGGGCTTACTGGATTACAGACATATTTCGAGCAAGGTTATTTGATGGGGAATTTCATACACTGTTTAAAAAAGGACAAGAAGATGAAAGAAAATTTTATAAATACTTCAATTGGGAATCAACTGGTTTTTCGAGCGTCGTAGCTACAAAAGAATGCTCCTCGACTATCCGAAAGAAGAAGGAAGGCGATGCATTTATGCTCTATACCTAAAGTAAATTCTTTTATAGTTATTTGCCTTTTTTCTGCATGCCCCCTTTTTTGTATTTACCAACTCAATTTAAATTAGTCTTCAGTGGCGTACAGACAAGGTAGGCAAAAAGGCATTGCCTACCCTTGCGAAAGCGTAAAAAAATCCATAATATTATGCGTTTTCCTTATCTACTTTTTCTTAAAACAATATATTATATATTAAATGAATAAAAAAATGTTCCAATTATCCAACACAACAAAGCAGTGGCGGCTCTACCATAAGGTAATTCGGGCAATGACCTCCCACGCCACACCACCACCTAACACTAATCTTGTTAATATTTAACTTTAAAATCAAAATCCATTTAATCAACCAAACTTTAGTTCTGCTCGGGTACTATTACCTCTAAAATATCCCTCGTATTTAATGTAACGCAATGAGCGAGAGAAACTAGCAGTAACGCTACTTTTTGTGCGTACCCGCAAAATCTTCAGGGCAATATTGAGCTTGACCACGAAAATTGGCGTCACGCAACAAATCCTGTGAGGGTAAGAAGAGGAATAAATAGCATGCTATCACTCTCGCGCTTGCATGAAATGCTAAGAAACAGAGCTTTTCTGGGCTGTCAACCGGCTTTTTTTCGATTGAGCTCGGACGCACGTTTTAATTTTTAGAATGTGGTGGAAAAAGACGGAAGACGGGCTGTTACTGCAGACTGCTAATTAGCGCAATAATAGGGATGTTGATTTCATATCGAAAAAAAATGTCGCATCGTCGCCTAGTGGCTGCGCTGCCGCTGCTTGTGAGAGTTGTTGTTGGCGAACGAAATCATACCTACATCCATTACTAAAAATATATGCGTATTCGGTGGTTACTTTTTTATATAGTACATACTCTGATATATCGGAATAAAAAACTAAAAAGTATATATCGAAAAATCATCCATGTGACATGTGATATTATCGATAATATGTTTCCAACATTCCTAACTCCCACACCTAACACTACTTTGGTTTGTTTACATTTTTGGGCGCGCAATGGAATATTTTTGTTAGTTTGTTTTCAAAATTAAATAGGTATTAAACACTAAAATTGTCCTGTTAGTAGTTCGCGAAACTGTATTTAAAAGAAAGCAATGGTTTATCTTTCGAAAAACGCCTGGAATTTGAACATTTAGGTGCTCGGGACAAAAATAAAAGTGGTATTTTAAAAAAATAATGTATAATTTGTGCGATTTTATATGTAGCAGCAAAGACAAGGAGATGTTTTCTGCTTTCCGTGTTTTTCTTTTCCTGCATTCGATTTTTGCAGTAAAAGGGGGGTTAATGATTTAAAACATATGAAAGAAAAATTTAAAAACACAGAACTTAAGTGCATGGTGAGTTTAAACAAAATGTAAAACATATAAAAAGTTAGAGAATAGGGTAAGTTTTTTTCATACATACAGGGTGATTCAAAAGTACTTCGACAAACTTCGGGAGGTAATTGCCGGCAATATTTCAAGATGAAAAGTTCTTATAAACAGTGGTCCCTGGCGACTTCATTACGGAGATACAGGGTGTTGAAATGTTAGAAGGAATGGTAATAATTTTTAAATAACTCCTTAACGAGTAATTTTTTTTTATGAAATTTGGTGAATTAAATAAGCATCTCAGGACACTTATTTTCAAAGTAAAACACATTCGTAAATTTAACCAGTGGCGTCGGTACAAAATGTGGCTATCATATTTTTTGTGGAAACTATGCCTAACCTAACCACACCACTGACTTATTTGATTTTAACTTTTTTTTTATGAATCCCCCATTCAATTACAACAAAAAAGTTCACGTGTGTTATTTTGCTACGAGGGCCAGTTTAATGTCAAATGATTATTTTATTTGACTATACACAAATATTAAAAAATATGTTTTAAATTCAAAGATTTATTATGTAAGGGGTAAGGTATAACATTTAATTTAATTATAATTAAATGAGTGCGTTGCAAAAATTAAATGATTTTTAAATAAATTGTTCAAAATGTCCACCTTCAGCCAAGATGCAGGCATCTAATCTCCTTTGCATGGAATCTCGTACGCGTGCTAAGATATCTGGTCTGTTTCTTATTGCCTCAAAACCATCGATTATTCGGTTTCTTAGCACTTCTGCATTTTCGACTGGCGTCTTGTAAACGATTGACTTCAAATGTCCCCACAAATAAAAATCAAGAGGATTTAAATCTGGGGACCTTAGTGGCCACGGTTGATTTCCTTCCTCAACTCCCCTACCTATCCATCGATTTGGATAAATTTGATTAAGATGGGTCCTGGCCACTATGCTGAAATGGGCGGGAGCTCCGTCATGCATAAACCATATACGTCTTCGAGTTTCTAAGGGCACATCATCCAGTAAGGGAGGAAGTTCATTTTCCAAAAAATGTCGGTACGTCTCGCCATTAAGCCGAAGTGGAAGAAAAAAAGGTCCTATTAAGTAATCGCCAACTATTCCCCCCCACACGTTTAATGAAAATTGGTATTGAAAATTTCGTTCACTAACGGCGCGCGGCGTGGGGATTTTCCAAAGACCAGATATGGTTATTGTGAAAGTTTGTAATCGCACTCTGAGAAAAATTTGCCTCGTCCGTAAAAAGTACATAATTTAAAAATTGGGGATTTTCAGCAAATTTTTCCAAAAACCACTGACACAAATTAATGCGCTGAGGAAAGTCCCTGGGTAAAAGAGCTTGTACCCTTTGAATTTGGTACGGATACAACTGCTCATCATGCAGAATTCTCCAAACTGTGGCTTGGGTGGAATTGAGAGCATCAGCAATTATTCGAGTGCTTGTATCTGGATTTTCCACTACAGCATTTAAAACAGCTTCTTCTAATTCTGGAGTTCGGGCTGTTCGCGGTCTTCCAGGAATGTCACGTGACCTCGCAAAACTCCCTGTTTCAGCTAAACGTCGGTGAAGATTTGAAAATGTTTCAGCAGCAGGCAGTACTCTGTTAGGATATCGCTCTTGATAGATTCGTCTAGCTGCTCGTGCATTTCCATCGGCAAGGCCATATACAAAATGCATGTCAGCTAAATGCGCATTATTTCTTAAGTAATCCATACCTTTTAAACAATACTATTAATATTCAATGAAAATGACAAAACTGAGAAATAAACCACATAAGCAACTAACTGTCAAATATGTTTTAATTCACGACAAATGCATTTCCAAAGCCGCCTTATCAAAATACAAAATATCAAAAAAGTATTTCCAAAGCCGCCTTGTCAAAATAGAAAATATTAGAAAATAACATACTATTCATACTAATAAATAAATATGCATGTCACTGAGAACATGTTATACTTAAATAGGCATCCTCAGATGCCTTCCTTTGGCATATACCTACATATTTGTTTATTGTAAGTATGTATAGATCTTAGTTAATATACTTAAATTAATATTTGAGTGTTTGATCAATTATTTCAAACATATTTTTTAATATTTGTGTATAGTCAAATAAAATAATCATTTGACATTAAACTGGCCCTCGTAGCAAAATAACACACGTGAACTTTTTTGTTGTAATTGAATGGGGGATTCATAAAAAAAAAGTTAAAATCAAATAAGTCAGTGGTGTGGTTAGGTTAGGCATAGTTTCCACAAAAAATATGATAGCCACATTTTGTACCGACGCCACTGGTTAAATTTACGAATGTGTTTTACTTTGAAAATAAGTGTCCTGAGATGCTTATTTAATTCACCAAATTTCATAAAAAAAAAATTACTCGTTAAGGAGTTATTTAAAAATTATTACCATTCCTTCTAACATTTCAACACCCTGTATCTCCGTAACGAAGTCGCCAGGGACCACTGTTTATAAGAACTTTTCATCTTGAAATATTGCCGGCAATTACCTCCCGAAGTTTGTCGAAGTACTTTTGAATCACCCTGTATAGATGCTTAGAATTTAAATAGGGCATAGTTTTAGATATTTTGAAGGGTACCTACCGTTAGAAACGGCAGTTTTTGTTAGACATTCGTCGGGTACGCCTTCAGATTTGTATTTGTCGATGTTTGAGCCTATTCGTGCATAAAAAGTTGATTATTAAACTATATCACTGATGATATATTTCGTTTTTTCTGTAGTAGTTCTTACAAGAGCAAAATAGAGACACAATAGCGGATGCACTGAGACAAATTGACCCTGACCTTGCAAATTGAATATTTTTCTGGTGAAACCTAGTATTTAAAAATGATTATATTGCTGGTTGAATTCCTAACTATTCATTTTAAGCCCATGACCTTGAAATCGCGAAAAATTTTCGTCTGCGGCGCTATTTTTTAGCCTCATCCCCTTATACACCCACGAGCCGCCGCTGGTTTTGACCCCCCTGCCGAATTGACCAGGAGCCGCCACTGCAACAAAGATATTTTAAGCGATCGAAACCATTGAAATCAGCAATAATATTTCCCATGTAGGTGGCCCATAATGTGTTTTAAATCTTTATATGGACGCTTTAGCTTCTTTTGAAGGCAGCACCTACAATTCTGATTAAAGTACGATTTTAAAGCCATGGATGTAGTGTCGTGTGTTAAAACGAGATCGACCGATTGGAAGATGTCTTAGCGTAATTCGTCATTGTGTCAGTATGTGTCAGGTGTCGTGTGGCAGGTTACAGGGCTTTACGGGTTTGTTGCTTATAATATTTTTATATTGTTTATCATAGAGTTTAATTAATTCACAACTTATTGTCCCGTATATTTAACATAGTACCTACTTACTTGTATCTTTTATGACGACGTGTTAAATGTATATTTAGAAAAAAAAACCGTCATATTGAACTGATTTATATAAAGTAATGCACTAAAAGTCGAGCATCTGGTTTATCGGCAAGATCGTGCTCTCTGTCATACAGTACCGGTTACATTTTTAAGTTACAATTTTTAAAAATGGATAGGGAGACATGGAACCATACGGTGGTCTGCTCGAAGTCCATACTTAACACCAATGGATTATTTTTGTAAGGAAACTTTAAAGGAAAGGGTCTACAAAAATCGATACCCTAATACAAACGAGCTTTAAATGAGGATACAAACAAAAATAACACAATTAATCAATTCGAAAAATTATAGACAACGTTTATTGTATAGGTATAGCCAATAGTTTGTTAAGAATTCATTAATATATTTTTTGCATTGATTTTGTTTTGTTTAACTTTGTGTCATTGAACTAACACAGCTTTCACTCATTTTCTGCTTAAAGAAAACTTTTTACTTTTTGGTTTCCAATTTTCATCTTGTCGGTTTAAAAAGAAACGCAATTAATTTAGAAAATTTGTCAAGTTTTAAATTGCGTTAAATATTTTTGCTTGTAACAGACAGCGGCTTTGATATTAAATTTTAAACTCATAGGTATACGACATTATGGCCAATTACAATATCCTTTAATACGTTGCTATGGTTACGCATTCTTATTTGCTTCATAGCAGTTAAATGAAGAATATTATTGTTACTAGTAACAAATAGGCTCCTTCTACCTACGGTATTGTGTTCTATAATGGATGCTATTATTATACGTTTGAAGAAAATAGCATATTAAAGTACATATTTCATAAAGCATCATTTTACCATACTCGCCCATGTTAGAAAAGGAGTCGCTTGCAGGGAGTTTTTTAACGGGGCAAGTACACTTTTAGCTTTATAAAACATGTACCTTATACTGTTTTATCCATTTTGCATATTTAAAAAGAAAATTTGCCATACAAATTTCGTAAGTTTTATGCCTAAATTTTATATGTCAACATTTGACAAATAATCTCATTCTCATTACCACCTTTTAAAAAATAAAATTTGAGTTTTATAAAGTGTAGTATTATCACTGAACTCCGACCAGGCCGAGCAATCTAAAAATGTTCTCGGTATGCACCTTGAAAATTCCATTCGCGGAAGCTTTACTCATGCGCAGTACGTCGGATTTCTACGATTTTTCTTTTATATTCCCCTAAAAATGACGTTTATCTTGTCCAGAGTCGATCGTCTCTTTATTCCTTATTTATACAGTATTTGGCGTATGTATTGTGAGACTTGTGAGCGTTATTTTCAGTTCCTTATTGGATTTTGTGGAACTTTCGTTAAAAACTGTTTACTAGATTAGACTTTTATAGTTTAGGTTTATACAGGGTGTTATTTAAGTACTTCAAGGGGTGATTCTTCGAGTGATTCTAAGACCAAAAGTATATATAAACATGGGTCCGGTAATGCTTCGTTTTCAAGATACAGAGTGTCAAACTTTAAAAAAAAAATCATTTTTTCGTAAATATCTTAATAATCCTTTAGCCCAATATTGTTGAAACTTGGCAGTGTTATTAAGGGTAATTTAGCCCTTACTAGATTAAAAATTTTAAGTTCAGTGGCGTGCGGAAACTAAAACTACAATTCCTTTTTAGCATTTTCGTATCTTGCTTCGTTTTTGAGAAAAAAACATAAAAATCACTTTTAATTAATTCATTTTTGTCTAACTTTCGTCGAATGTTGTATAGAGAATTATGGAAAGAACCCCGGCGACAAAGGGCACCTGTTACGGTGTTAAGCATAACCACTTTTACTTATGGAACTATGCCGGAAACTAAACTTTAATTCGAAATTTCAATTTCCATATTCCAAGAATTGCACGTCCTTAAATTTTCATAATTTCTTGCGATGTATTGCTACTTCGAGAAAATGAATGCATCAATGCATCTTCTCATATTTCATGTTTATAACAAGATTTACTATAATTGCTCTATATTAATACCTACTTAAACAAATTAAGTTCAATAAGTTTAAAGCCGGACCTGACATACAAGCGAATTGCGCAGACGCAAGGCTTCCGCAAAACTCCGCATACTGGGAGCATTCCTGTAACACGGTATTAGCAATATGTTGGCTAAATATTAGCATTTTAAACTTTTTTGCGGTTTATTCAGTAATCTTTAAAACCCCAAAAAGAAAAGATTTAATTTGATTTTTTAACGCCATATCGGTTGAAACGTATTTGATTTGTTTCATACAAAACAATATTTCAGTCAAATAAAAAATACCTACTTTTTTATATATGTAAATATATTTTTTTGTGTTATAATTTTTAACAAATTCGGTAATATGAATAGCAATAATTGTTTCTTATTTTGTGTATTAAATAAAATACGGATCTGTCCCAAATAATCCACTAAACAAGTTTAATTATTTATTAACGCCCAAGCAATCAAGTTGCCGTACTTACCGGAAACCTGCGCTCCGCTTGTGTTTCCTGCGCTCTCTGGAATATTTCCTGCAAAAAAAAAGAACGTGTGGGTTACAAGAATCGCATTTAAAATGATATTGTGCATTTTTATTAGGATGCAGATAACGGACTGCATTTAGATTTTATTAGTGAACAAAGTGTATCTTATTATCTTCTCAGGTTAATAATCTAAACGTAAAGTCACGCCAAGTCTATGATCCTTGGAACATGCTCTTGTAACAAGAATAAATAAAATAACCAGAAAGAATTTCTCTGATGACAGCATCGCCGGCAGCCGTTGACCTTAACGTATCTACCCCGAAATTCTCGCCCGAAAGTGTCAGTGCAATCGTAGCAATACGGGCAAAGGTACGTGCTGTATTTTATTATAATTTGCGAGTTTTATGTTCTTGTGTGAATTTGTTGTGGTTTGTGACAGTATTGCCATGGAGGAAAAGAAGAAAATAGCATGTTTGCAGTTATAAAGATTGCTCAAATAAACCCTACGATGGTACTACCTATATTAGATTGTTCTTGAGGGTTTAAACACATTTTCACATTTATTTCACCAAAAAACGAAACAGTATAACTACGCCATGTTGTCGGCATCGGTCACAAAAGAATTTTCTGCAAGAAAACCTTCTGGTTAATATATTTATTCTTGTGCTGTTGTCCTTAAATAATGTTAGTAAGAGTGCGGGTCCTGATATGTTGCCAAACTTGTTTTTGAGAGAATGTGCTGTATCACTTTGTGACCTTTGTGATTTGTGTTTAATACATCCCTTCTTAGGGCGTTCTTCCTACTAAATGGAAAAACTCCTATCTTATTACCCCCATAATCTTAAAGCCAGGGGATAAACGTGCTGTCGGTAACTAGCGACCTGTATGCATACAGTCGGCTATTCAGAAAGTTCTAGAGAGAATGGCCATGCCCTTAATGGATCACTGCCTTAGAAATGTCATTGCAGAATTCCAACATGGATTTGTGGGGGCTCGCTCAACTGTTGCGTACACTAATTTTACATCAGATGCATTGAACAATGGATATCAGGTACACTCTATTTACACCGATTTTAGTAAGGCTTTCAATCTTGTTGGAAAAGCTAAAGAATATTAGAATTGGTGGGTTGTTTTTGTCATGGTCGAGTTCTTATTTGAGAGATCGTACGATGTAGGTGAGAATGGGTGCTGTGCTTTCATCTGGTTTTGAGGTAATGTCGAGTGTCCCTCAGGGGTTACACTGGTGTGAGACCTGAGTGTCCACTTTAATAGCATGCTTCGCGTTCCGCACATTATGGATAGAGCCAATAGAGTTTTGGGGATGGTTTAAAAAATGCCATGTGACTTTGAAAATTTGAATTGTGTTGTTGTACATTGTACATCATAATAGGTCAGATCTATTATGGAGTATGTTTCTACAATTTGGAACTCACAAGAGTCGCATTAAATCTATTCAACGCAGATTTCAGTCTCGTCTTAAATAGGGAATGGGGAAGGGCGATCGTTTGAGTAGTGACCAGGTGGGAAGGCATTTTGGGTTGTATACATTGAAGGAACCCAGGAAGTACCTGGATTTGTGCTTTATGTTTAAGGTAATTAATTCCTTTATTGATGCACCACATGTCTTGAGTACTGTAAATTTTCATGTATCAAGACGCAATTTGAGAATGTGCTGTCCTCAAATGTGTGCAATATGGGCCGTACACAGAATATGCTGATAACATTATGTCAATGAGTGCCCTGGCGTGATTTCATTCATATTTTCTCTTAAAAAATCATGTGTTACTGTAAGTTTTTATTAGGATTGTATGCAGCTCTCTGCAAAAGGTATTGCCCTGTATATGTTCATATTTTTTTGCTACTTTCATCTGTGATATTCTGAATGGTCAACTAATTCTGATTAATAATATTTTTTATTATTGTTAACATGTTGTTTTTAAGGTTTTATATTTATTTTTGTTATGTAAAAATGGTGTAACCGTTGAGCGAATAAATAAATAAACAAATAATGGTTGAGATTTTTTTGAATTGTTTCGAGTAGTTTTTTTGAACTACAACTGATTTTTTTTCTTTTTGTTCATGTAGAAACCAAATAAAAATGTCTGTAGCTATAAGTACAAAGCATGTTTGAAGTCATGCTCGAAGTGAATATTTGAATCATAAGAAAACAATGTAAATAGGTACAGAAATGATAGAATTGTTTAATAAATATTATTACTACAAAACATGGCTAGTGTGAATTGCCATACTGGGCAGCTATGAAGAAAGAAGAAAAAAAAGAAAGATTATTGCAAACTACTACTTTGCTTGTTGCTTTTTTACTAAATATTGTTTTACATTCCACGCTCAGTGTTTCTCTCAGATTTTAAATGATTTGTTCTTTAGCGAAGTGGGATGGTGGCAGGTTTAAATCCTCTCAAACGGATTTAGATTCCCAAAGATTAACCTAGCCCTGATAACGGTACATTACAATTATTTGATTCTTAGAATTTAAATTTCAATACCTTTCAATGATTTTTGATTACTTCGCCAGTTTCTTTTAATCTAAATTCATATATAGTATTTACAGTATTTATGTATGCAATCAAAAATAGATTATCTTCTCTAATAGGTATATAATTTTCTTCTTTACTCACTCAACCGTTGTTCGAGTATCGTGACTAGCGGAGATCACTTACTGTCGTGCCTTTATATACTTTGTTTCTTGAATTTTTTGTTCGTTTTGTTTTGCGTTTAAGTTCTTTCACTAGGAGCTAATTAAAAACTCGCGAGTCTATAACATATTGATTCGTAAAGCGGCCACTTTACTGTTGTGTTAATGGAACAACGGTCGACTTTTTTTATTTTAATAATTAATAATACATAATATACAGGGTAGGGCACTACATTTACCAAAACCAGTACAACATTAAATTATTTTTTTTTGTAGAGGTTTGTATATGTGGGTTGATTTAGAGCACGTTTTAAAACTATTTTCAAATATACAGGGTTTCTCGAAAAAAAGTTACGCACCAAAGTTGCAAAAATTTAAATGTATACAGGGTGTTTCAATATTATATATACCGACAAATTGAAATAGGTGATTCCTTGACAAAAAAATAATGAAAAAAGTTGTCATTAATGGAGGTCCAGAAACCCCTCGTTTGTAAGATACAGGGTGGGAAACTTTTAATATTTCTTCGGTTTTTCCTATTTATTTTATCCGTGCTTAAAGATTATTTATTCAAATTCTGTACTTTTGTTACATATCTAAAGAATTAACCTATTAATATTTAAAACTATCTACAGGGTGTTATTTTTTTGGGCGTCACAACTGCGACCCCCACCCCCCAACTTTTTTTTGATACGACACTGACTATCTTTTCATATAAAAACAACTCTTTGTTTATCATTTACCTTTTTTATTTCTTGCACTATTTTGATATCTTATACGGTTCGGCTGATATTTGGTAAAATATGATTTAAAACAGGGCTACATTTTTAACCTGGCCAAATAAAAAGGAATTTGTACATTATAAATTGTGATTTAGTCATCACAAAAATATTGACAATAAACCCATTTTCACAAAAATTGTTCAAAATTCCTTTCACCACACTCCATACAGAGATGAAGGCGACGTTGAAAAGAAAAAAAAGTTGGGGGGGGGGGGGTCGCAGTGGTAAAAATAAATAGGAAAAACCTCCATTAATGGGAAGTTTTTTCATTATTTTTTGTCAAGGAATCACCTGTTTCAATTTGTCGGTATAATATTAAATATAATAATACATAATTGCATATTTTAATTATGTGGACTAAATAAAGGCAAGTTACTGTTATATTTCCTATAGTTAAAGCAAGCCGTTTTTGAGATATTTAACTATTTATGAAAATGCCGACCAACATTTAGAGGACTTGTTTGCTTTAAAGTAGAGGTTTAAAATTATATTAAAAAATAGTAAAAATATAAGGTTTATTGCTAAAATAAAGACCATTTAAGCTTTCTTCTAAAACAAAGCGTCCAATCAAATGATTCCCAATGAACCCAGCTTACACATTAACAATACCTGAACTAACCTTTGTTCAAGCTTGCTCTGTCTTATTGCATGGGGTTTTCTTCATGCCAGACATGTAGATTATGCCAATTTATTATTATTAAGCCATACGATAAATAAATAAATTATTATTAAGTTAATTTGTTCATAGTAATAACTAGTAATAATTAGTATATAAAAATAATAGGTTAGTTATTATAGTGTTTTCATAAATCGACGGTAAATAAATTAATCTTGAACATTTTCTGAGATTAGATTGTATAAGATTATTTGATTATCTCGAAAATGGTTGATTTCTTTGAAACAAAAGAGTACCTTTAAAAAGAAATACCCAAAGTATTTGAAAAAGTATTTTCTAGTTTTTTAAAAATGACACCTATCAAAAATTTGACTACTTTGAATTCTATAAAAGTATTTCAAAATGTAACTAGTTAACTTCGATTTTATTTAAATTGTGTGTTTCTTCGTCCATATACAATGGTTTTAATAGTATCTCCAGACGTTGACTTTAATTGCAATTGACTTTGATTTTCAACACGTTTTTTTCTCACATGTCTCCTATTTTATACGAACATCTTTATGAACAATCTCAAGAAAGTTGTAAGTAAACATTATGATTATTAATCAAAACAATTTTCCCAATTTCAATTTATATAAATTTGTAGTCTCCCTGAGGATGGAAATGAAATGAATGATTTCCGAAAGTTTGGAATAACTTTAAGGAGTATTCTTTCATTTGCTGCACTCCCCAATATTCGCTGGTGTATAAATATGTGACAAACTTTGTTCTCTAGCCACTTGTTGAGACCTTATACAATAGGGATTAATCAAATTATGATAAAACAGCTATTCTCTGGACCAGCGTTTCTCAAACATTTTTTTGCCCTGGCTCGGTAATTTTTATGCTTCACCTTCGTGACCCACCTAAAATTTTTTTAACTCTCCCGGTGTATAAATAGGCAAAATAAAACCCATACTTATAAGTCTTATATATTAGGTATAATACCTACTATCATAATTATAATAAAATGAAAAATTGTAGATGTAGATTAAGTTAACAAGAGTTTGTTAAAATCGTATAAGTCCGATTTTGTACAGCCCGAGCATTTGCAGCCAGTTTTGTGAGGCGATTTTGTACAGCCAGTTTTTCCGCAGCCTGACCATTTGAAGGAGACAATGCGGTGACCCGGTATTTTATTTTGTGGCCCGGTACTAAAATTGTTTGTCATAAATAAAGCTGTACACTTGTCAAAAGCAGCAAGGCACACCATTCGAATGTACATCGTCAACTTCTGCTTCATATTTGATGAAGGGGTAACAAAAACCAATCTAAATAAACCATAATGTTTAGGTTTATCTAGCAAAGCATATTTGCCTACTAAAATTACGAAAAAAGATTTCTCCAATTTAAATTATATTTAGGTAGGTACTATTATCTCAAAAACAAATTGCTTTCAAATAAAAAACCGTATAGTTATTTGGGTTACCGAGCATTGTCCCAGATAACATAATTATTATGAATCTCCTGTTGCTGATGGTAAATCTAACACGCAAAAGTAATGATTAGTATAAAAAAAGCATCTCTCAGACCACAATAGTGCAGTCGTACACGCACAGTTCATCCAGTGGCGCCCGTATAGGATTTCAACATTTTATACATAATAATATAGTACTCAGGATCTTCTAAATTATACAAATTATTGTTCATAAATAACATTTATAATTCTTAACTTCTAAATGAATAGCGAACATTAGCAGCTTTTCAATTCAGTAAAAATATACAGGGTTTTTTAATTGAAAAAATCTCATTTTAGACAACTAACTATATTTTTAGACCACCCTGTGTATTAAAACTAATCCTTGGCCAAAGCGTAAAAAGCCTCTGGGCATTGCCTAACTCTCAACCAAATTTCAGTGACTTATTATATCAGAATTCAAAAATGCCAGCAAATCAAATTTGATAAAAAAAAAGAAAATTAATAAATATCTCGAAAACGGTAACAAACAGGTATTAGTATACTAATATACACGTGTAACAGCATAGAATATTTTATTTTATTTTATTTGCATATAAAAGGCTTGCGTTACTGGATGAAATTTTCCCAAGAAATACGTGAACATGTGGCCCGTTAACGTGTATTGAGGAAAGCAAGGGTTTTATTGTCTTTTAAAAAAACACTAAATCATACTATAGAACATATTTTCTGTAATATAGACCTAACTCCTTTTTGGACGTAATTTTATGCGCTATGGTACTTCCTGACTTGAAAGCAAACAACCATAAATATGTCTAAGATCGACAAGTTTTGAATTTAAGAAAAAATATTCTCTACGAATACTTAAAACATAAATCTGCTAAAAGAATACCTTTCTTAGAAATTATCCTTACCTTCTAGGGTTTAGTTTAGAAAGTTGGAAAACACATGGATTTTTTATTACATGCAACGGCTCCCGAAAACAAAGAATGCGCGGAAATGGAATCATATAGTTTATTATTAAAAGAAAAATAGATAAAGCTCCGATTTTAAGACTGAAACCGGTATCCGCCCTATACATGTTGTACAAAAGTTTAAGATCTGTCTATTTTTCCTACTTAACACCTGAACACAACAAACAAGCAAAAACGACATTGTAGGTTTTTTTTTTGACATTTCTAACTTTTTGTAGGTATAATTAGAGTAGGACTTTGTCGTTTTGTATAAATTATAGGTTTAAGGCAAGTTTACGAGGAAACCAATATTTTCAACTATATCCTTTCCGTGGACTAGGTGAGCCATCTATCGACGAACATCCTAAGAATATTAAGGGGAGGGTCAATGAGGGTTAAAATGAGGGCAATTACACTTGTTATTGGTCCAGTATCATCAGTGATGGGACGCGGGAACGACCATTACTAGTTTTGGGAGTTTTAATTGGTTTAAAGTTTGGGAGCCAAGGGGTGTGGTATTAAGGCCAAAAGTTATTTTCGAGAACGCAGTAAAGTCAGTTCCGAGATTTTTACCGAGCTCTCTGGTCGACTTACTAATTCTCGTGTAAAGTGGTTCTTTTTTTTAACTGCGGTTCGCGGTAGTCTCGCGGTAGTCTCGCGGACGCGAGTAATACTATACGTGTGCCGGCTGACCAGCTGACCAGAGGAGTAAGGGATCCTTCCCCAGCTCCAACTGACTGTTAGATTCAGACGCGGTCCAGGTGGGTAAGTGCATCTGAATAGGTACTAACAATATTAATTAATGGTTACATCCGACGATATCAAAACTTCGAGAGACGTCTAGATACCATCTGTTCTTCCAGATTCTTCAAGAGCGCTTTTGCCCCGATTTAGATTATAGGATAGATAGGGAAACGGCTCCATTAAATTGAATGATACTGACTTGGTCTCCATGCTACCACGTTCTCTAAACCAAGTCTATCACCACCACGTCATTATGTCACACAATGGTATTCTATTTAAAATATCGAATTTACTGCTATTTTCTAGCAGAAGAGGCAACAAGCATAATTATGAGCAGTTCCAACAATATTTCCTGCTTTATAATTAAGAAACTGTTTAATGTGGATTTCGTCCATTACTAATATTAAATATTTTTCACGGTCCGACAATATTTTTTAAAGGTTTTTCGCATAGCCCACAAGAGATATTTTTTCTCCCAGTATAGGGTCAGTCAACAAAGAACTGCAAATGAATTTTACTGTATCTGCATGAGGTAACATATACAGTATACAGGGATGAGATAAATTAAGGAAACAATTCAATATCTCGAAAATTGAAAAAGCAACCTTAAACCCCTCGGACACGTCGATTTAATTTTACTTTTGCGCAGACTATAAAATTATTTTGAATTATACAGGACCACTCACAAAAGCTCTACAACTGTCAACTTTGGTTTTTTTAATGGAACACCCCAGTTTTTTTGGCTCTTTTCGATTTTCTGCACAATTCTAGCCAAATTTTGTATAACATAACATATGACTAAAATTGACAGTTTTCGAGATATTTATAGCTGAATTACAAATTTGATACATTAAAGAAATGTAAAATAAAATGACTTAAGTGAAGGAAAAGTTGTATATTCTACCTTATATTTTAATGAATTAAAATTAGACATTTAAAATGTCAAATTTATCAAACAATAGAGAAATATATTAATTCAAGCAACATCGCAAAACAGAACTAAATATTAAACAGAACTACTACTTTAGGAACTGTTGAAAATGGCCACCATTTACAGCTCTGCAGTGCCATAGTCGGTCAACAAATTCCTGTTGCACATTATTAACTACATCAGGTTGAATACTTCTTATCACATTACAAATTCGATCTTTAAGAATTTCGACGGTATCGGGCTTATTTTTGTACACGATGCCTTTAATATATCCCCAAAGAAAAAAATCTAAGGGAGTTAAGTCCGGCGACCTTGGTGGCCACTCTATTGCGCCACGTCGCCCTATCCATCGCCCTTGAAAAGTATTATCTAAATATCTTCTGACGTTAGCCGCATAATGAGGCGGTTCGCCGTCTTGTTGATACCACAGATGTTCAATTGGGAGGTCAGGATGGTTTGGATTAGGATATAAAGTAGCCAATGCTGGGATTAGACTATCTTCTAAAAACTCGAGGTACAGCTGCCCTGTTAGTGATGCATTAAAAAAATATGGACTTATAACTTTAGTATCAACAATACCAGCCCAAACGTTCACACTTTGACGATACTGTGAATGACTTTCCCTTTACCACTGAGGGTTTTCTCTCGCCCAATATCTAAAATTTTGTTTATTGACTTCACCGCTGAGACAAAATGTGGCTTTATCCGAGAAACAGATCATTTTAACAAAAAATGGATTATTATTGCACATGTCCGTCATTATTTCGCAGAATTCATTTCTGCGATGTGGATCATCATCCATTAACTCTTGAACAATTTGTAATTTATAAGGGTGAAAGTTTTCTTTTTTCAAAATCTTTGCCACCGTTGTTCTGTGTACATCGTTATCACATGCCGCTTGGGTCGTCGAAGAATGTGGATTTTCCTCATAGGTTAACAGAAGATCTAACTTTTTTTCATCTGAAATCCTAGGGCGACCTTTTCCAGTAAGATCCTTCACACTGCCAGTTTCCCTCCATTTTCTTTCAATTTTGCTCACTGCTGATTTACTTATGCGTTCCCTATGGGGATATTTGTTATTAAACATTTCACGAACTTCCTGTTGTGTCCTAGTCCTATCACCAGTACCAAGCATTATTAAAATTTCCATTCTTTCCTTCTCGGTTAAACGCATAGCCAATATTTGGATCCAAAAGAACAGCAATATTTTATTGACAACTATTGACAGTGACACACTCATAAGAACTAGGTGTTGATACCTCCTAAAACAATTGCGTAAAGGTATGTGTTTATAATCAAATTATTAAGGCGATATGGCATAGGTTATTATGTTTTATAAATATTTAAATATCTCGAAAACTGTCAATTTTAGTCATATGTTATGTTATACGAAATTTGGCTAGAATTGTGCGGAAAATCCAAAACAGCCAAAAAAACTGGGGTGTTCCATTAAAAAAACCAAAGTTGACATTTGTAGAGCTTTTGTGAGTGGTCCTGTATAATTCAAAATAATTTTATAGTCTGCGCAAAAGTAAAATTAAATCGACGTGTCTGAGGGGTTTAAGGTTGCTTTTTCAATTTTCGAGATATTGAATTGTTTCCTTAATTTATCTCATCCCTGTATACATCAAAATGTCCAGGTATTTGAAGGATAGAGGCTAAAATAATAGTATTATTTGTATAACGATACCTTGCCTTGCTTGACGTATGTAATTTTAGTTGCCAAAACTAAACTAAACTATTTTAGAGGATACGGCACAAAGTGGAGGCTCTTGATGTTAGAACCTGGCAGTGCTACACATTTAAAAGTATACAAAAGTATTCCGGGATAAACTACTTTTATATAGTAAAGCACCAAAAATACTAGTCTCGGTTCAAGAATACATCCACCCGGCACGAGCAAGTGTAGTACGAATCTCAAGGCATTATGGCACTCTGATTGGCCAGCTCATTTCCATACGACCGCCGAGATTTATTAGGGTTGACGTTGAAGTGTCGGCTGCGAACGATCAGGTGATGGGGTGATTTTTAACGGCGACAACGAGGTGTGCGTATTAACATAGCCGACGAGTTCGTACGTACAGAAGTATTAAAAATACATATTATTGTAATACACTGATAAAAAAAATGTAAAAATACACACTGAAACATTGGTCACTTTTATGCCACACAAATATGTATTAAATTACATCTTGCCCGAAATTCTACATTTATCATGTAATTATACATTGTTCATGTAAAATTTTAAAATGTAAATATAGTATTAAAGATTTAGTAAAAATATATTCTATAGCTGTTAATGGGTTGTTTATTGGCAAACCTTTTTTGATGTATATAATCTATTTGTTTCATCTAAAAATATTTTGCTGGAAATTTACTCTCTTTCCAGCAAAATATTTTTTACAGAACAAATAGGTTATATCCAGCAAAAAAAAAATTACCAATAAACACCCCATTATAACAGCCTAAAAAAATATACTTTTAACAAAAAAAGGTTAACAAGCTAAACCCATAAAATATATTAATAAGAACTGTCAAAATTTGTTGAAAAGGTGTGGTTATAAAAAAAACAACCCATCGGTTTAATTAAGTTTCTATTAACCTCAAGTTATATTAAGAATTAAGTTCTACAAACCTACATTAAGCATAATATAGGTATAGATATCTTTAACTAAGGACAAATTAAAGAAAATTCTTTAAAAAAAAAATATAATACGGTAACAAATGTAACAAATAAGGGTCTTAAACAAAAAGAAAATTAAATGGCTTTCTTTGGGCTTTTATTTTAAACTGACATACGTAAACTCAACAAAAACAAACAAAAGGTAGTCAAAGATGTTAATAAACATGAACTGCAAACCAAATGGCTAGCATAACAAATAAATTAAGGTAAAACCTGGATTGCTTTCAGTGAATAAAATGACATATTCATATTTTAAATACTCTCGAGATTTGTATGTAAAATATGAATTTCCAACAAGAGTACAGCACTAACATGAGCATGGTAGGTACATAATATGCGACCAATAAAAAATTAGACAAAAATTATTATTTAACAGCAATTTAAATATAGGACATAGTTGAACGTAAAAAATATGGTTTTAAACAGAAAATACATGCCAACATAATTTTAATAGGATTGGTTGACGATTTTATGTGCTCTACTATTTTATCAGATTTTAGTTAGCATCACTTTTCAACCTAACTGACACTAGCTGACGGTTTTAAAGAAATTAAAATAAAAATATTACACCCTTAAGTTTAGTTACTTTACTAGTGGTAAGTTGTATAAATAAAACATAACTCTCTTAGGCTTGTATTATCAACTACTATAAAAAACAAAATAACATAATAATAATACAGTCTATTAATAAACATATTTGTAAAACTTACCTGTAGTACTTTTCAACCAGATAAATAATTTAGAATCGAACCGTTAATCTGATTGGTAGAGTTAACTAAGTACATTGTAAATTTACATTTTTTTTGGATTTGGTATTTCTACATAGTTGCGTGTAGTTTTAATGTAAATTTATATGGAATTGGAGGGTGATTACATAAAACATTGTAAAAATAGACTCAAAATGTATTTTTACCATGCACTGTGTAAATATACACTCACTGATATGTTCAAATACATCTTTTATTATTTTTGTGTATAAAAACTGTAAACTTTGTGTAAAAAATAATGTAAAATTACCCCAATTTTTATCAGTGTAGGAAGAACTTAAAAAATAGAAAACTAATTATTTTAGGCAGTGCTGTAGCTCTTTTTAAAAAACCGCCACTGGTTTATGTAAAAACCATAGGCATCGTAACTACGATGTCTATGGTAGAAACCCTAATTGTTGGATCGTTCCGTTGGGCTCGCCATGGACGTCTAATACACCATCAACGTGAATCACCTTATATAACGAACATAAAAATATCCATCCTACGTCGGATATTGTACGCGATTTTAGGTTAGGCTGTCTATCACAACGCCGTGATTCCCGCGGTGATAATTAAAATGTTGTTAAGAGCGTTGCCCGATTTAAATAATAAAATTATAGGTCATGCATTTTTTTCTCACATCTACTCAAAGTTTGAAACAAAGAATGCTGACCTGTAATACTTATTCTGTAACAAAAAACGATTATAATTGCCGACACAAAAAAAATTAAGTTCTTCTTCTTACCACACAAGAGTCAATTCGTGATATATGAATTAGGAATTACTTCATACAGTTTATTTAGGTACTAACCATGCGTTTAAAATTTGGAAGTCATACAATATTATACATTATTAATTAATTGTCGTTTTTCAACTCGGTAATACTTTACAGTGCGCAAAAAGGATAGGTATCCTCAAACTACATAGCCCTTCGCTATGGTAAAAGAAGGTATGCCGATTGAAATACAGAAGAAAAGTGACCATTGAAATTTAGAAGAACTTTAGGGTATTTGATAACAGCGAAAAAAAACGAAATTAAGTGTAAGTATCTACTAAGTATAGTATGTCCAAAATCCTACCGTTGTCTTTAGTGACATAATTAAGAGGGTCCGGGGGCTGACCCCCCCCCCCCCCCCCTCCGTGGGCTCGATAGTACAGAAATCTCAAAATCACATTCATTCATTTGCGAGTTCATTTGCAATAAGCAACATTAACATTATTTGAAATTTTCCAGATCGATTGCATTTCAATTCATCATAAACCCAAAACAGATGATATAGGTATGGCACTATTGAAATATTGATCCTGGACTGTGGCGTATATAAGATGTTTGGGGATTTCCGCAGTTGTTGCAATTATTGAATTTTATTGCTTGTTCAGTGTTTTCTAATTCAGGGGGTAAAATAATACACGTTTTACATACCTTCAAAAAACTAATATTTAAAAATTTCTTTATTTCTACGTTTTCTCGGGTCGGGCTATCAAATCGTAGAAGTTTTGATATTGCTAAAAAGGGCGTGGCACAAAAAAATTTTTGCCTCCGGCGCATTTAAAAAAAAAAGAAGATGTTGAACCCCCCTTGTTACGATCCTAAATACGACACTGGTGATCTTAATGATTCCGGTAATCGATGATAAGCGGCGGCTATTAAAGTATTAGACAGGGTCGGATCATAATCGGCAGGTATAGTTCTATTCACGAAAAATGGTTTTGATCATAATGGTTGACTTTTAACCCAACGTTCATATATTTAAAAGCAAAGGAACCAACACAAAGTCTCAATTGATTTAATATTTAAAAAATAATCGGTAACATGTTTCGCCTTTATTAAGGCATCATCAGACCTAAAAAGATGTCAATTATCACGCATATAAGTGAGCAAATTTCACTAATAAACCTACCTGATACACCAAAAAATAATTAAAAAAACGATTAAAAATGTCAAAATATAAAAAAACAAATAAGCGTTACAATCACATCATTACATAACAGTCGAAACTTAAACTAAAAATTGTATATAGACAAATAATGGGTACAACAAAAAACCAAAAGTATAAGGTCCGTTAAATAAGTACTAGGCATGGTGAGCGCGGGGAGATGCAGTCACCTAGAGAATAAACTCAGCCCAAAATATAATAGCCATCAACACAAAGTACGAGCGCACTAGAGACTAGAGTACCAGCATTAAAGACGTCAATGTTGTCAATCGATAAAATTGGCGGAACGGAGAAAATTTATAAGGTTAAATGTTGGCCACTAGTAGTCAGCCGTTAGTAATTAGAGTTAAAAATAAAATAAGGCTCGAAATTAAAGATCTCATTAACGCAGGTAAGGATAGGGCTCTTTTTAGCTTTCGTTATTTCTAGTTTTTCTAATAGATCTAGTTTTTTACTCTTGTGACATTCATGCAAAACATTAACATTTTCAGATGGCGAGAACTGGTGTTTTGATTTAAGTAGTTGGTTCGCAAAAGCAGACAGTGTTGGTTATTAGTGTTAATTGAATCAAAACATCAGTTATCGCAATCTGAAAATGTTAATGTTTTGCATGGCTAGAGGGATAATTAGGGTTTTATGGCAGTCAAAAGATGAACGGTATAATGCAAACTTGACTATACCGAACTGCCGACCCTGGCTGCCTACTCACGTGCCGCCACTGTTGTGCTGAATGCTTCAGTCGAGAAAATACCCCGTACGGAAATAAGTTAAGAAACAAAACAAAAAGAGCAATTTATTCTTCAGTCATAAAATGTGTTAATTTTTGTTCATAATGTGTCATGTGTCCAAGGCTCCATAATATATAAAAAAAATAGAAGTAATGGGACAGTCCGTTCATTTGCGAAAGTATATTTTATTGTCATTACAGTTTATTCGTAATTTATGCCAAAAACTTGCCTTTATTTCCGTTTTTACAAACCGAAAATCGGTCACAGCGAACAGGTAAGAATTTTCTGCAATTTGATGAATACGGCCTACCAACGGAGATCGAAATTGCTTTAATATTAAAGAACTGGCATCTTGTTCGCGTCAAGCGACGCGACTTATAAGGTCTCGTGATTTATTACAAAATTATCGAATGAGATATTGTTTATTCACATGCCTTCAGAGATAAATTTGTCCGCCAGTTTAGAACAGAACTTATTCATGGAACTTTAAAGTCTTTAAATGATGACACAGTCACTTCTAAACGTTTTTAAAAATATATTTTATTGCAGTGAACTTATCGTGACTGTTGCTGTTGGCAATACTGATCGTATAATATGGATCTTCAGGGATAAATAAATCATTTTTTAGATTTATACGATTTTTATATTCTGATATTCTATTGAACTGGGACCTGTAGCGTGTACCTAAACATAGCGTTAAAAAATGTATAAAAGAACAGGGTGTTCGGAAAAAGCATATGCAATCAGTCCAAAAAGTCTCTATACACTACATATTTTTATACATATTTTTTATTAGTTTTAACCATCTAACTGAAACTATGAAAAAACAAAATGTATACTATTATTTCAGGCCTAACAAATAAAAATTGAAATAAAAGATAACTGTAAAATATTTTATTAAAATGTTACATCATAATTTAAAAATATTAACAAAAACTAAGTCAAAGAAGTCTCCATACAGTAAGACATACGCAAGAAAAACTGCATTATATTTAGTTGCACTTAATCAAGTAGTCATTGCTAGCTAAATTTAAAACAAATTAATCATTTTCACCTATACTTTTTAATCTGTCACCCGTTGGATTTTGTAGTGAATTTATTTAATTGTTACAAAAATTAGTGAAATAAATTGTGAAATTCCCAATGCAGTTCGAAAGATTGTAATTGATTTATGGAAAGATGGAAAATCAGTTAGAAATATAGGAAAAATTATAGGGAAAACACACGCTACGGTTCAGTACATAGTAAACCAATACAAATCAACTGGTTCGTATAAGATTCGACACCGCTCCGGTCGACCTAAGAAATTAACTCCACATGAAGAGGTCAGTATTGTTAGAGAAATAAGTAAAGATTCAAAGAAAAGTGCACCCAAAGTTGCAGAAGAAATTACAGAAAAATGTTCGAAAAACGTTTGTCCGCAAACTGTGAGAAATTGTTTACACAGGGCAGGATATAATGGCGAAAAAAGCCGTTTATTTCAGAAATTAAATGCAGAAAACGGTTAGAGTTTGCTAGGGAATACGTTTCAAAGCCTCCTGAGTTTTGGGAAACAATAATTTCTAGTGACGAAACTAAGATCAATCTTCTTGTCTGATGGCAGAACTAAAGTTTGGAGAAAGAAGAATACAGCCTTAAAAATTGAAAATATTTGTTCTACGGTAAGACGGTGGCAGTGTTCTGCTTTGGGGATGCATGTCTTCAAGGGAAGTAGGAAATTTAAACTTTATTGATGGTACAATGGATAGCATGTTTATCTAAACATTTTAAGAAACAATTTGCGAGAAAGTGTCCAGAAATTGAGACTTGAAGGAAGGTACCGTTTCCAACAGGACAATGATCCTAAACATACCGCAAAGATGGCCCGCGAATGGATGATCCATAATGTGCGACAGCAGCGTCACACCCCTCCACAATTACCCGATATTAACCCCATCGAACATTTGTGGAATGATCAAAAACGGCGCATTCGCAAACACAATTTTTCAAATAAGAAACAGTTGAAAAATAGAATAATACACGAATGGGAGACCATACCTCCAGAAATTACTAGAAAGCTGGTTGCAAGCATGCCAAAAAGATTACAAGAAGTTATCAATGCCAACGGAGGTCCAACGAAATATTAGGTGAAAAGATATTGTAATTTTCTGTTAAAAATGTTTTTTATTTCATTTTTTATTGCTAAGGCCTGAAATAATAGTATAAATTTTGTTTTTACATAGTTTCAGTTAGATGGTTAAAACTAATAAAAAATATGTATAAAAATATGTAGTGTATGGAGACTTCTTGGACTGACTATATGTATGTATAATCCCAATATAAGAAAAAAAATATCACAATGAGCATTAGCCCGTACATTAATTATTAAAATGCTTCGTCTCCATAAGCGTTTTCCAGAATAGTTTCAATTACTTTAAACCGCATGTAAAGAAGAAATAATTTTACTAATCACTTGCCCACGGTTTGTCCTACCAGAAAATCTTCAAAGACTTTTTCCTTTAAGAAATAACTGCCGATTAAGAAACGAATACTTATTTAAAAAAAAAAAGCAGTTCCATTTCTTTCATCACAATCATTTTATTTAATTCTTTCAACAGACAGTATCTTTTAAGTTATAAATTAATAAAAACAAAACAAAATTTCATACATTAACATTAGCGTTCTTTTAATGAATGTTAACGCCATTGACCTCTAAACATTTTCTGCTTCGCCTACGAAGAGCACCTGTTGCTATCCTGCTTCATGTCTTCCTTTTTTCATATTGGCTGCAGTATTTCTGATACATTGAATTGCATACATCCCGAGTGTTCACTTTTACTTTATACACTTCATTTTTAAATCAGCAGCCCGATAAACAATAATCTAGTGCTGCGAGGTCTGGAGATCTTGGAGGCTAATTAATAGGACTACCGCAACCAATCCAACGCCCTGGATATATTTCGTCCAAATGCTGCTTGACCTGACGAGCGAAATGTGCAGGAGCTCCACCGTGCTGATAGTACATTTGCATTTTGATGTTTACAGGAAACCCTCTAGTAGTCCTTGTAATTTATTTTGTAAAAAATTGAAGTTAGAGGTCTCCTGTGAAGCGATTCTCCAAAATGAAAGGGCCAATTAAATACCTATCGAGCATACCGCACAACACGTTTACCGAAAACTTATGTTGAAAATTACTTTCGACTGTTGCGTGGGGATTATCGATTGACCATACATGAGAGTTACGAGTGTTATTAATACCGTCACGGGTGAACTTTGCTTCATCCCCAGTGCGCCATCACATTTGTAACACTTTAATCAATCAAACTTGAAAATAAACGTTCAATTACTGTCACAGTACACTAACACATTGTCATTACAACAAAGTTATCAAATGTTTTTGAGTCTCGAACATGGCATACTCTGATTATGCGAAAATTTGGATACAAGTGGAACGCTCGATAAAAACTTTTAATTACGCTATCCTTTTTTTTTCACATTGTTTTTACGTGCATAATACACTCCTGGAGTTTGGTCCGTTCCTTCTGACCAACTCTGTATAACATGTTGTGATTCGTTCATATCTATAACCTATATTAATATAATATGTAGTAGGTATATATGTATGTATTCTCATCAATAAATTGAAAAGTTGCCACGGTTAAAAATTGCCAAACAGCATGTGATAAATGTTTGAAAATTTACGTGGGAATAAAAAGGTCGAGGCGAGTGAATCATATAGATGGGTTAGACAGGGTTCAGACGTTGGGTCAATGTTTGTTTAACATAAAAAACTTGCACTATTTTTATGAAAACTTGAATAATAAATACAGTTAATTTTAATTTATATCCTTGCTTTATTTTTTAAATTTGGTTAGAAATTGTAAATTTATTATATCACTCAAGTTCCATGGCAGCGATAGACGATCATAATGGTTACTCCGAGAACGAAAACAGGTTAAAATTCAACAGTTACTCTAGAGTTTCGTCATAGCAAGCAAATGCATAAAGAAAACATTAGAATATTCAGATTTTAGTTTGATCAGGTTAGGTTACAGCTGAAGTATCCGTGTTTTAAAGTCGATAAAAAATTGTTCCAAAGAGATACAGATTTATGTGAAGCAGATTATGTGGCCCTTGAAAACAAGGAACAGAACAATTTATTCTAACATCCTCTCTAGCTCAAAAGTCCGGACTTTATGCGTATCTCAAAAGATTAAATATTTCCTTGTCAATTATGAATCTTTGACGCTGAACCACCAGCCTGAAACCTGAGAAATGTTTCTCTTTCGCAGCAACAGACGTTCCAGCTTCAAAGATAAAACTTTGGACGCACTAATGTTGCTGTATTACAAATATTTTATATTTAACGTACGTCGTTTTAGTCTGTAGCTACGCAATATCCGTAAGTTAAGTTTTTTTTCAACAGTGACAATCCATGGGCCTGCTATCTTTGTCTACACATTTCTTAAATCGTTTTTGTAGACACAGGCTAAAACTAAGGCCTATATACACATGTACTTATTAGATTCACGCTGGCCTTGAATCTTTGGAGATTATACTCGTTGAGGAACACGGCCTCAAGGAGGTCGCTTGAGAGTGATGACGTTCTCCAGCTAAAAGACAGCACCAACCTATAGTATGCTCTTACTTTAGTTAGGAGCACCTCATACTTGGTCAAAGGCCTTGAAAATGTCCAGTGCTACCGCCCGGGACTCCTCATGATGTTCTATTGCGTTGTTCCAAACGTGGGTAACATAAGCGACTTGAAGGCCTCCTGTTGATCTAGACTTCCGAAATTCATACTGGTGGTCACTGATAATGTTGAAGCCTTTCAGGTATTTTAAATTGAAAACACTGATCACCACAACGAAGAAGGATGGTGTGATAATTCGTTTCAAGAGTTTGTGGGTTCTTAGCCCACAAATCGGAAAATCCAGATAACTCAAACCATTCCTTTAGGAAAAACAACCAATTGTATCTTGATGACGTGTCAGTATTAAGGGTTCTATCTGACGATTAGGACAGATTTTGGAAAGTCTTTGGTTATCCATACAGAATCTTAACTAAAAAATTCAGAGATGTCTCCAATAGAAGATAAGATAAATGGATAGAGCCGGTTTCTTAGTCTAACTGGTGAAGATGAAGATCTAGGGAGACAATTTGTAAAATTGTTTAAAATAATGTTTTGGAACAGCTTCCTACTGCATGTAAGCATTAGTTTTTGTTACCCCGGGATTGATACCTTAGGCCTTAAAAACATCACTTGAAAAAGTCAATATGTAACCAAGCTTTTGAACTCACTGCATGTTACCATCATACTGTTACACTGGTATTGCACAATGCAGACGCGCTGACCCGTATTTTTTCATAATCTAATTGACAGATCTTTCGTTTTCGAGTTGGCACACTGCAAGCAGCGACGGGAGACCGAACCGATCCTATCGGGGCCCTAAACGGTAATTATTGCGCCTCAGCAGTCACCAACGCTAACGAACTCGTTGCGTTTTGGTCGACGATCGTCGATGAGATTACGAAAAAATAGGTTAATTACATATGTTATAGTTTAAAATCGCGACTATTCAATTTGGTTCATAATGCTATGTAGATTGAAAAAAAAAGTTCTGTTTCTATTTTAAACCTAATACGTGTCAATATAGAAAAATATAGAGATCCGAAATTCATCTCTCAACTACGTCACATTGGAACAAGAAAAAATAAGATAAATAGGAGCCAATACGAACACCGGCGTAGGGCGTGACTCCAAAAGTAAAAAGGTTCCGAATAACCCTTTTATAATTAAGAAACAACAAGAAGAAGATATTTGATATGGACGTTTTAATGCTTAATTAAGCTAACCTGATAAAGATTGCATAAGTATATCATACATACTAATAGTAAAACACAAAAAAGGGCAAATCTGGCAGAAAAGTTCGAGTTGTGATTTGGCCTCAGTCAAATTTCTATAGGCCGCATTACAGTTGGGGATTTTATTGCTGCAATAAATAATTGCACGATTTATATTGCGAGCATGCACAAAGCGAGTTTAGTAATCAGCTGTTGCTCTCAGCTCTGGGCCTATGTTTATTGCAGTTATATACAAGCGCAAGTCTGGGGAATTATTTGGTAATTTCAGTGCCACTAACCTGAAAAAATATGAGTATTTTTGGTTCTTACTTAAAACAGCGCGAAAAAGTTAGGTTATCTGTCATTTTATTTTATTTTGTTGGCAGCGTAAAAAAATTGCTGCAATAAAAAATTTCCTCGGAAAGAAAAACTTGCCAACTGTAATGCCACCTTATTAGTATTGTGAGTGACGATTTGCCTGTGCTGGAAGAACTTGTTTAACTAACAAAAATCCTTGTTTTGTTTACGATATTGAAGACTACACGGGAAAAAAATCGTTTGCCCATTTTAATTAAGACGGAGAAAATCGAATTATAAGGTTAGAATCTCTCTTAAATGGAATTTTAAAAATATTTTGTTTTTCTAGTTAATCATACTGTTCTTTTAATAATATATTTTTTAGATTTTTTCTAGATTTAATCCCTCTGAATAAGAAAAAATCTGTTTTTTTTTATTAATTTTGCCGTTTTAGTAACCATCTAATACTGGGTGTCCGCAAACAACGTCAGGAAACTTAAGGAGGTGATTTTAGGCGATAAAATAATGGCAGTAAGTTATTTAGAAAAATGTCGATATTATTGGAAAATGGGTTATGATAAAAAAATAAGTATGTGGATTAATTTCAAACTGTTTATTTAAAAAAAATTAAGACCACTCGGAAAGCACGTCGATATTATCGATTAACTTGTGACGAACTAGTTAACCTAAAACAATCTCGCTGTTATGAGAGCCCATATTTATTTCTTATGTAAACAAACATATGAGGGTTCATAGCGACCTACCCTCGACTTTAAAGTCTAGCCAAAACTAATAAATTTTACATTTTAATGACTTAAGTTTATGGATATATTTTTATACTTAATACACACACAGTTCTTCTGTGTTTATCCAATAGAAATATCCATGGTTTCCCAGTGACAGCTGATTAAAAGCTTTAATTTCTTAATAATTTCAAATTTATTTCCTGACATTTCAAATTGAAGTTTGGTATAGGGCTTAAGCTCAATAAATCGCATCATCTGGATGTAATAGTTATTTACATTAAAAGATGCGAAAGTTAATTTTTTGGTGTGAGGAGGTTTTCGAATAGCCGAGGCGAAGCCGAGGTAATTCAATACCTCCGAACATCAAAAAAGGCTTTCGCATCGTGAGATGTATTAAATTTTTTCTACTACTGTTCTCTGATCAATATATTATTAAGTAATGAACTTTGATTTTATTTAAATTATAATGATAAAATAAGGTTTTTCCACCTGTAAAATAATCCATGACAACTAGTTATTTGAGTACTGTGACAGTATGTCACTTCGAATTTTTTAATTTCACTAGTCTAAAATGTTCTCCTAAGACCAAAACGTAGCTATTCAGAAGGCGGCCGAGTGGGCATGTGCCTCACTCACTGTTACCTGAGAAGTCGAAAGATAGATACTATCAAACGTACAACCTGTTTCTGGAATGGTTCGCGGGTAAAAACGTTTCTCAAATTGACGAAAATGTGATGTTAGCGTACTTCTTTTCGCAGTTTAAGAAACTCATTGCATTTATTAAACGAAAAAACGATGGTTACGAAGCTAAAAAATCTAAAATTTTCAGAGAAGGAGAAATAATAAAGTTTTTACTTTTTACTACAGGATAATAACGAGACTCTAATACGAAGCGGCGAAGATATTGAATTGAATAAAATTCCATCAATTTATTTTTCCAACTGTTCAAATTTCACTATTAACCTTAATGGCAATTAATAATTATTATTTAAGTTTCATATTATTGTTATTATACCACTTGTTTTTTCAATAAATATAAGCATTTTGTTATTAAGTTTTTTCCCAAAATTCGCTTGAATAAATACAATAAAAATTTCCTATGAGTATTCGTGTTTTTTTGTCCTGGCGCCGAAAGTACTACTTTCGTAGCTAGCAACGTATAATATTCAGGTAACTCTAGTGTTTACTTTCGTGATCTTACGTGTTGCTAGGACCCGAAGGTTAATTTATTTATACAATAGTAGAAAAAAATGTTTTTCAAACTTGCCGTCGGATGGCACTTTACTAAAATTTTAATTATATTTTTCTCTTAACATTTTTATTCTGACAGATGTTCTCAAAGTGGAGGTGTCATTTTGAAGGTAATGAAATCTGCTTCAAATAATGTACTCGTGTTTCATACCGATAAATCGGTCCGTTTGGCAGCAAATCGGCATTAAAGTATTTTATGTGAGAAACATTTTTTTTTAAACACTATAACACAGGAACAATTGTATACAACAAATTAGTAATCATAACCTGTAATATATTCTGAAACTATCCACCGTTCATCTTTATACATTCTCTAACAGATATATTACTTACTTTTATATTGTTTATATATTGGTCATGATGGTTTAATAAACATTTCAAGAACATTTTTGTCACTGTTTTTTTTTTTACAAAAAAGATAATAAAGCAAGTTGCTAGTGCCTAATGCTTTCTACAGGGCTTGTTTTTATTTTGGACGTAGCTGCTTTTTCCATTGTTTTTTCTTACATTGTTATAATTTTTCTTTAGTATGATATTATATCAAAAGGAATAATTATAAAAAATATAGTCTTGAAAAACGGTCATGTATGATCAACTAGAAAAAATAAAATATTTAAAAAAATTCCATTTAAGAGATTCTAATCTTAAAATCGTTTTTCTCCGTTTATTAACTAAAATGGATCAAGCGATTTTTCCCGTGTGGTCTTCGTTTATTTTATTTTTCAGTTTTGTTTAAGTAATGATTACTTTTATTACCAATAAGCTTTATTATAAGGCTTTCGAATAAAACTACTTATTTTGTTTCGTCTAATTTCGGCAAGAAAACTTTTAATAAATTTACAACTTTTGAAATTAATGGGGCGTTACCAAATGGATAATTGATGTAATTGGGCATTATATTGAAGATATTCCACATTTTATTTTATCAGCCTTGAGTCAATTACAATTACCAACTTATCAGGTTCTAAAATAGCAAGTATAACCCTTTAAATAGACAGACCTAAACAATAGTCATAGTTGGCAATTCAAAAAGATTATACAGAAGAAAAGACCTCTGACAAAAACGCAAACACTCCTTTCTTTTTTTAATTATAATTTTCAAAACAACACCAAACCTTCTTACATTGAAAAAGATAAGTATTATTCTTATTAGATTTATTGCTAAAATATAATTGAAACCTATTGTTCTGTATCAAATATATTTTAATGGTTAATAAGAATAACTTATTTCCCTCTAATTGGCATTACATAATATTATTACAACAATAAATCTATATACAGGGTGTCAACAAATCAAGGTTCCATAACTTCCGTTAAGTTTTTGTAGTATTCTTAAATAAATAAACACTTCCCACAGTGTATTATACAGTGTTTCAAAAACTAATCTGATAAAGTACTGACCACTTATATGCATTATTTACTGTACTGTGTAACTGTGTACTGTACAACTAAAAAAAAAAACCCTGATACTGCTTCTCTGTGTTGTGAAGTATTTAAGTAAGTAAGCCTAAGTGTTTTTTAACACTTGCACTTTCAAATCAAGTACAGTGTAACAAGTAATTCATATCTTTTGTTGGTTAATAGGTTTGTTTTGCTGCAATAACAGCTAATACATTATTTTAACTATAACATATCGGTTATTTAATATCTCATTAACTCAGACCGAGACTCAAACCTTATTTTGCTTATTTGCTGAAAGATTTAAATGGACTTTATGTAGTTATATATCTCAAGTGGCGTGTATAAATTAAAATTGGCTGCTTTAAGCAACCTGTTGGGTAATCTTAATGCAAATACTGCATTAATCAGACATTTTTAAACCTGCTTTAACCAAATAGAAAAGTTAAGATTAAAGCAATCCTGGGCAACCTGTTGATCTGTATGGTACTGCAAATAATGATCGTTTATCATGAACGCAAACAATATCGTAATACAAATCTATTTAACGTGTTTTTTTACATATTATAATATTTTTACATTGGAAAATGACGAACCAATATTATTACTATAATTATACGAGTACGCTGCGATTTATAGTTTTTGTTATAGGTAGACATTTAAAATTGACATTTAACATTACATTTATTAAAAACGTAGACCGTAATAATTTCTGTTTAATTTATAGATTAGACGCATTGCAACCTTTACAAAGTAAACTGATCTGGAAATTGATATTAGCCATAAAGCAAGAATCGGGCAGTTTTGTTCTCAATCCGTCTAATATCTAATAATTTTATTACTACTGGTAAGGCTACTACTATTTACTATTTTGTAATAAATTACACTATCAAGTTACTCGGTAACAAAATATTTATTAGAGAAAGTCAAATACGGATTTACGGTTTAGGCTGTCGGTGGTAAATAAATAAGTCGAAGCATTTTTACGCAATAAAGGTATTTTAAATGAGCCTGGAATAACTGCATGCACATAAATAAAAACGCATTGCCGTTGATTGACAGACAGTAATAAGATGCGCAATCTTATGGAATAAAATGTTGCAAAAATAAAGCTCGGTGGAAGCCGGTGGCCCAGCCGCGCATCTCCCTTGTCTATTATGGCATGGGGCATGGCTCAGTCAACGACTCGAGCGTTGAGGGTCGTAGGGTTTCTGCTGCAGTATGCGGTTTACTGCAAAATTTCCGCTATGCCATGCAGTTTACTTACGATTATGATATTAGGAGATGAAAATGAAAATGTTACACAGGAATTACATTCTTATACATTTATTTCACAATGACAAAAGTATATTAGTATACAAAATTATTTATATTAAAAACTAATCTGAATAAAAATGTACAGGGTGGTCTACGTAAGATGACGCTGTACCTTTCCTCCGAAAGTGTAAGAGTTATAAAAAAAGTTTAAAAGAAAACTTAATTGAATATAAAAAATTTTTTTAATTTTATTATATTTTTATGTATAAGTACAGGGTAAGTCATTTGGCTGTAGGTGATACCAACTTTCGTTTCTTAAATAGAACACACTATATCTTACAATACTTTTGGATTCTACATAGAATAACAATTATTTTGTAATAGGTGCATTATAAGCCTAAACTTAATAGCTTCCCAGATATCAACTTTTGAAAAATGTAATTTTTGAGTTTTGACAGCTTCTAGCTTTCTAACGGTACGTGTTAGAGAAAAACGGCTTACATTTTTCCTTATTAAATTATAGTTAAAAAATAAGATATAGGGTATTCTATTTAAAAAAATTAAAGTTAGTATCAACTCTAGCCCAAAGCCCAAAGACATCCAAGAATTACCCTGTATACATAAAAATACAATAAAATAAAAATGTCTTTACAATCAATTAATTCTTCTATTGAACTTTTTCTTATAACTCTTACAGTTACCGAGAAAAGGTACAGGGTTAACTTACGTGGACCACTCTGTACTTTACATGCTTTTAAATACTTGCCAAAATCAGTTCCACACAGTCATAAAGATGACAGCGAAAACTAAAGAAACAACATCAAACCTAAATTCGGGCGAGAATTTCGGGATAAATGCGCTGCAAGGTATTCAGGAAAATCCTTCTGATTATTATATTTATTCTTGTGACTAAAGCGTGCATACTTGCAGAAGGCGGACAATTTTCAACAGTTAATTTAATTTTGGTATACTTTTGTTCAAAACAATTATTAGAAATTTTTTAAAATACAAATGTATTTTTTTGCACACTTATTAGTAAAACTAAATAATAGTTACTATAAAGTATAAAAATCTAGCCTATATGCTTTGGCTACTACAAATTGTGAAATTGAAACTAAAAAAAAAATATTCCAAGGGGGACAAACAAATGAATGCATTTTATTTTTTAAATACAAAAGTCAAGGGACCATTTTTATGATAATTCACCTCACTTTTATTGAACCAATCAAAACGCTCATTTTCATAGCAACCACCTTGGTAACGGTCGTCTTACCCGATAAGACTACCGCTAGCTCGAAAAGACGCTTTCGAAAAGACGCTTGTAGCTTTTTTACTTAAATAAAAAATTAGTAACACCTCTAACTTGTATATTTACCTTTATCAGACGGCCTTCATTTTTATGTTCAGTAAATTATCCAATAAAATACACCTCTAGAGGCGGTTTCTTATCTTCATACCTTCGTTTTTCACTCGAAACTCGATTTTCCAAGAAAATTTTCACTCAATGTAATTTTTACTTATAATCAAAGATAAGACCCTCGAGCTAAAGCTCTCGGGATCATATCAGATTATAAGTAAAAATTACATTTCGTAAAAATTTGTCAGAAAATCGATTTCTTGTTAAAAACATCGGTATTACCGATAAGACGCCTCCTCTATCGGTGTATTACTGTTGAGAAGATGTTGCACAGGGACGCCACTGATAAGAATTAAAAAAATCCAATATCCTGGAAAAATGTGTGTTTTTATGCGTACTTTTACCTACCTATCTACCAAAATTAAAAAAAAACAAAAACAAAGCGGTATTAGAAATATTGGGGAAAAACTGATTTTTTTAGAAATTTCATCTCTGTATCACAGAAATAAAAGGTGTAGCGGACCTGTTTATACAAAGAATTTTTTTTAATATCATCCAAGGATTATCGTCTTTTAGGATCAGCATTCAATTAGAAAACACCCGGTTCCTATATACATTTTGTTTCAAAAATTATAATAAACTAATAGACCTAATACCGATATAAATTTCCTCTGGTATCCTTTAGTATCGATACGATCGGTATCGATATCAAAAACTATATTCCTATTAGAGAAAACTTAATTTGACATCTCTATCCCGGTTATTTTATGACACGAAACATAATGCATTCAGACTGAGCCGCTGGAGGTGAAATTTTGGTTTACTTAATGCATGGGCGTGGAAAAAATGGACCGTATTTCACAGTAAATTAGTTGTTTATTGGTTGTCTTAAGGAATTTGTTTACGCTTTGATGAAATATGCACGCGCTGCGAAAATAATAGGAATTTCAAGTATTAAATCAAATATCTATTAAGGTATTTTGGCGTGTATTCGTTACCCTTGATTAACCAGCTGCGGAAAATAAGTTATTACGCGAACTTTAGCTGAAGCGAATCATGAATAGTTTATGGCATGAAGACATTTTAATGCCGATTATTATGGAAATATTTGTCTTATTTTAACATAACAGATAAAATAAATGGTCAGTTTTGTTTTCCCATCCAAGGCCTTTTCTCCATATATCTTGTAATAAAATTCGTCACCGAATTGTGGGTCTAATAATGACATAACAGGGCTTAGAACTTGTCTCTTGGTGGATTTGCACTCTGTATTTGAAAGAATTGGGTCAAGGGTTACATGAAAATGGAAGCTGTCGTTTTATGCGTTCCACCACAAGCCTAGAACTCTTTAAAGGTTAAACTGACAGGCGAAATTCAGATCCTTAGAAATATCACCGTTTTCTGATAATTTTTTCACTATTTCTTTACCAGTTCAAAACCTCCTAGGTTTTAAATTCGCCTAAGCTCGGTGATTGTTTCTATTGCTTAGTCGATCTATTGGGTCTAAGTAGTCGTCAACGTAGTGTTTTTCTATAATGAAGCTTAAAATATCTTCAGGTGTCGTTTGTTGTCTAGCGTTCAACTTTTTCACAAATTGTGCGCGAGTTGGAGAACAATTAGCTCCAAATATCATGACTTGCATTTATAAACATCTATATACAAGCAAAATGCTATTCTTTGTCGAAAATGAATTAAAACTCCAACTAATGACTATAATAAATCTGGACCTGATAACAGATGGTCGTTTAGGCTGTGTCCTTGAGATTTTGTTGCTACGTCCATACCTAACCGCAATTTTGATTTGCTGGCTGTAGAAACTCCAAAGTGTGGCAGGTACTAGGTTCGCGAAGTTTCGACTTCTGCTTCTTCTTTTGAAAGTTTCTTTAAATAGCCTTTTTCTACATAACTCTCAATCTAGTTGCAATAGTCTCTTTTCGTTTTTCTTTCGATGCAAGCAAGTCGGTGAAGAGCAACTGTTTTGCTTCCAGGTTATACTACTTTATCATCTTTCCACGAAAGTCCTACTTTGAATCGATCACCTATTCTTTTGGCAGTATTCTCCAATACTTCTAAAGCTTTTGCTTCTGATTTATTTGTTGGTAAATTTTTAATTAATACACCAAATGATTGTACTGTAAATGAATGTTGAACCAAGTTATGAACGTCATCATTAGTATCTTGATGGCAAATGTGAAGGTTTGCAAATTTATTTTCAGCGCGTCCAAGAATAATGCATTCCAAAATAGTTTTTGTTGCTATCGGCGAATCTGTAGGACCTTAGCATATATTGCGGGCTACTGTCAAGTGAATATTGTCCTGTCCAATTAGTAGCATGGGTTGTTGTCTGACTTAATAATACCCCCTATATATGAATAGCTGCAAAATTTGTCCTTGGATATAGGCTGTTCCGGCAATGCTAGGTTCTTTACTGATCTTACACCTGTCAATTTGGAAATTTTGGCGTTTCTAAAGATCTCGTTTAAAAGAACCGTTTTGTGTCCACTATATTTTTTAATGCTTCACGTAACTTGTCAATATCTATCTCGTTTTTCTTTGGTTTGTTCAAATCTTTAGGTTTAAGGTTTTGCAGGTCACACTCTTGTTCTGGTAATTCATTTACCCATTCTTCATCTACACATGTCTCATGAAATTGCTTTTTCATTTTAAGAACATGCAACTTTTGTTTCATAATTTCTTTCATTAGGTCTTGTCTCTTTTTATCAATTTCAAGGACTATCTTCAATGATTCCATATCATCACAAGTTCAATCGCTCAAGAATGTATCATCAATTAGATGTTTCTCACCTTCAGTCATTTCAGCAGGTGTTAGAGTTATAGCTGCCAAAGGTATTGGCGTCGATTTTTCAAAATATCCTTTTCTAACTACACTCCTTGGCTCACTTATTGAACTTCTTAAGGCGTTATCTGCACTTACTTGTGGAATTTCTGTTAGTAGTCTGCGTCTTATTTGGGCAACTTCTGGCCAAATATAATTAGGATCCAGCTGTCTACCTGTCTGTCTTTTACCTGGATTTCTTTCCATATTGTCTTTTCTTATGGTACTGTATTTTCCAAAGGGCTCTTTCTTCGTCGAAGGATCAATGTTAAAAGGAATTTTCGCCGGTCTTAGAAGCTACAATTTAAACTGAAAATAACCCGGACTTCTGACATTCTTTTTTATGTATACATTCTGTCATCTTAACAATCTTAAAAATATATACAAGGTTTCTAAAACTAAACACTATTTTTCTCAATTTGCAGTTGTATTATTTTCTATAAATTTGCCTATAGAACTCTTATGCCATGTGCCATTTGGGCGCTATGAAGTAGCTGGTTGAAGGTGAAGGTCATTGCACATTTTGGTAAACAAGCTGATTATACCGCAAAATATAAAGTGGAACCCTCTATGTGTTCCTGATAATTTTAGAATAATATTATTGTTTCTACACATGTTAGATAACAATCTCAGGAATTATCCCGCATAGACTTTTACTGACAGTTACCGCAATAATTACAAGATTCGAAACGGGTAATTAGGAGAGCTCGCGTGCCCTTGTTCGCACGCATATCAAGTAACTGCGCAATTATTTCCCTTTTACCGCCATAATCACACCTTCTCCATTATTCAAATTTCGCGGCGGCCGGCGCAGCGATATGAATTTTTCATGGATGTGCTGTATTATTCACGGGGAGCAGTTATGTTATTAAAAGGAGAATTAGAAGAAACTTATTATTTGATTCTGCAATGAGTATATACAGGGTGTCTGTAAAAGGTCTTTACAAAAACCTACCACATATTCTTCAGACCAGAATTAGCCGATTTAAGTAAACTTACCTTAGTACAAAGTTGCTTAGTTTGGGCGCTAGACGGCGCTGAAGTGACAATTTTTAAATCGTTTTTCTGGATTAATTCAAAAACTGCTCATACTATTTTGCCGAAATTTGGTGTGTTGGCATAGCTTTATGGGGCAAAAAATCCATGCCACAATTCTGATTAATATCAGTCCATGGGCGTAGAACCTGGGTTTTTTACTAATTGCTTGTTTCAGATTTCTATGCCAATGGAACAAGAGGGGTTTGGGCACTAACTTCAGATGAACCAACTCACTTCCTACAAAAAAGGTACTCTTGACAATATTCGATTCCTCTGACGGTTTTCGAGAAATTTGCATTTTATTACTTAATACGTAGTAGTTTTTACCACGTAGTACCTGGGTTTTATAGAATTTTTCTGTTTTTGGTTTCTACGCCAATGAAAGATAAGAGGTTTAAGTTTAAAATTTAGATTAAACCAACTTATTTACTACAAAATACCTCTTGAACAGTTTTCTTATCATCTGCTTTTCGTTGCCACTGTATTTTTCAGGTATGTACAACACGACCTTACACCTCACAAACGATTGTTATTGTTGGTTATTATTAGTTTCATCTGACAACATAAGATTATTGTCAAATTTATAACATTTAATATTGTTGCTAACGTTCAATCATTTTATCTGCTTGCATTAATTATTAGAAAACTTTAATTGTCGTGAATTATCATGGCGGTGCAATACACTAATGCAGAATATACCGATATGATATTGGTATTTGGGTATTGCCAAGGAAATGGTCGAGAATGTGTCAGAGTCTACTCCGAAAGGTTTACAAATCGTCGTATACCAAGCCACCCGACATTTGCTACTGTTGAAAGACGCCTGCGGGAAAACGGCCAATTTACTCCTAAAGCCATTGATAATGGAATACAGCGTTTTGTAAGGGTTCCTGAAGTCGAGGAAGACATTTTAGAACGTGTTGCAGAAGATCCAGAAATAAGCACCAGGAGGCTAGGTAGGGAAATAGGACTGTCGAAAAATATTGTTCATGAAGTACTTCAAGAACAGTTGCTATATCCATACCATAAGATGCCAGTTCAAGATCTTTTACCTAATGATCCTGAAATGCGCCTGGTTTTTAGTCGGCTTGTTCATAGGCAGAGAGAAGAGAATCCCAACTTTGCCAACAATATTTTGTTTACCGATGAAGCATGTTTCACAAGAAGAGGGATTACAAATTTTCATAATGAACATGTTTATGCGGATGAAAATCCACATGCTATTAAGGTAAAACATTTTCAAAATAAGTTTAGAATTAATGTGTGGGGCCAACAATATTTTGTTTACCGATGAAGCATGTTTCACTAGAAGAGGGATTACAAATTTTCATAATGAACATGTTTATGCGGATGAAAATCCACATGCTATCAAGGTAAAACATTTTCAAAATTAGTTTAGAATTAATGTGTGGGCTGGAATAATTGGTAATCACATTGTTGGTCCTGTCATTATTCCACAAAGATTAACCGGGGAAATTTATTTGCAACATCTACAAAATACGCTGCCAGATTTGCTAGAAGATTTACCTTTACAACTTCGGAGAGATATGTGGTTTATGCACGATGGAGCTCCACCACATTTTGCATTAAATGTTAGAAACTTTTTGAATTAGCAGTACCCAAATAAATGGATTGAGAGGTAATGCCCCTGTAAATTGGCCACCACGATCTCCGGACTTAAATCCATTGAATTATTTCTTATGGGGGCATCTTAAGACAGTGGTTTACAGGACAACTCCAGATAACGCAGAACAACTTTGGCAACGTATTCAAGATGCAATAAATATTCTTAAGGGCGATGAACAAGTTCTGCAAAGAGTGTGGTTCAATTTTTTTTGACGTATAGATCTTTGTATTCATGAAAATGGTTTGAAAATTTTGAGCAATTTTTATGATATTTCTATTTATTTCTGTTTATGATTTAGTCATTTTTTTCTTTTTTTGTTAAAACTAATACGTATTAAGTAATAAAATGCAAATTTCTCGAAAACCGTCAGAGGAATCGAGTCTTATCAAGAGTACCTTTTTTGTAGCAAATGAGTTGGTTCATCTGAATTTTGTGCCCAAACCCCTCTTGTTCCATCAGCATAGAAATCTGAAACAAGCAATTAGTAAAAAAACCCAGATTCTACGCCCATGGACTGATATTAATCAGAATTGTGGCATGGATTTTTTGCCCCATAAAGCTATGTCAACGTACCAAATTTCGGCAAAATAGTATGAGCAGCTTTTGAATTAATCCAGAAAAATGATTTAAAAATTGTCTCTTCAGCGCTGTCTAGCGCCCAAACTAAGCAACTTTGTACTAAGGTAAGTTTACTTAAATCGGCTAATTTTGGTCTGAAGAATATGTGGTAGTAGAGACGTAATATGTCCGAGAAAGTTTTTCCAAGGTTTAGATTTGGATTAAAAAATTTCATCAATTATTTAATGGAATGTCGTAAAAAAAATTAAAATACAAACTAACTTTAGTCAACTGGCATGATATTTAAATTATCCTTTATACAAGTAGAAAACCTCTTTAGCGTCGCCGTCTTATGCCAACATGATTTATATGACGATGTCGTGGCCATAATATCACGCTAAAACAAAGAAGTACACGATCAACATTCACCTTTATTAATTAATAATAAGCTCGTTTTTGTACAAGGTGTTAAAGTAATTAAATGCCAATTAAGTGATGTGATTTATTGGCGAGATGTATTGTGCATTTTTAGGTCTAATACAAAATTTAATTTTTACAAGCAATAGTGGTTATAGCCTTTTAAAGATGTACCTTTATTTAATCTTAGTTTATCCCAATACCTGGTTTTTGTTATTTTGATGTTTATTCATGGGCTATTGTTTATCAAAACTTTTAATTATCGTGGCATCCTAGGATACTACTTTTGACTTTGACAAGGTAGTAATCTGATTCAAAGATATCCTTTGAGGTTGAGTTCAAAGATAAACAAAAACCAATGACAAAATGGCCGTTGGAGTTTTGGATGTAGTATCAATCCTTATGTTGATTCAAGGGAACTTGCTCGTGATTCAGGAATGTGCCCAAAATCGGTACTAGCTATTTTACATATAAGCACAATTTAACATAACTGCTCATCAGGAATTTTATGGCCAAGATTTTGAAAATAGGGTCACAATTTGTAATTGGTTAACCATTTAATTAACCCACGGATTTTTTTGCAATTTTTTTATTTATTTTCGCATTAGGCAACTAAAAATACAACTTTCTTATTCTTAGCATTTTTTTCGTATCTTGCTTGCTTTTTGAGAAAAGACATAAAAAGCCTTTTATTGCAGTCAATAAAAAAAATTTTGTGTTTTATAAATAATTAAAAACTGTTTTTATTGTTGTCCATGGACATGGAATAAAGTAATATTTATTTATGATTAAGCAATTAAAATTAAATGAAATTCATGTTTTGAATTATCTCGCTTAGTGGCGCACGTTCTTTTAGTCAAAAATCTTAGTTAAGGCTTAAGGATTATTAAGATATTTACGAAAAAACTATTTTTTTTTTAGTTTGACACCCTGTATCTTGAAAACGAAGCATTACCGGACCTATGGGCTATGTTTATATAAACTTTTCGTCTTAGAATCACTCAAAGTAAAGTTTGGCCTCGTACTTAAATAACACCCTGTATGTTACAGGGTATACAATATGCAGGGATATGTATACGTCTAATTATTTTAAGTAATATATTTGAATTACAAACAAATTAACATTTTATGGAAGTTTAAAGAGAGAAGTACGGTAACAATGTAGTTTTTGTTCGGATTCCTTTCGTAGCTCATCAGCCATGTGGCGAACTTTACTTAAGAGCTCTTATCAGTGACCTCCATTAAGGTGAAAAGGTTTGACAAACTACAAGAAAACTATTGAATAGAATTTGTTAAAATTTTGAATTTAGATTCGCAATTTGGTGCTGTATGACTATACGGTCTTGAATTTAAAAAAAAAATATATATTTTTTTTTAAAACGATAAATATAGATGAAGCTGAGAAAATGTTCCCATACAGTCTTTTTTGAAAGTATTTCCTCAACTATCTACAATTTCAATTAATTTTATACCTTTTTTTTAATGTGAAAAAACGTCAAACCGAGTTTTTGAGAAAAAATACCTAAAACCGGAACTATCTAAAGCGATTTGGCAACACTGCGGTTTATCTAGCCAGTCCTGACCGCCACTCGCCGCTCGGACCGGTAAATTATATTATGTCTCGCGGCGCGGCGACGAATCTAGGAATAGCCATGTTGCCTGATTGTTCAATAACACTGACTTATCCTCCTTCGCGGCAAATTTCCAAGTCGGACCACGCGGTTCACTGAATATGCCCCTTAAGTTGTTAATGACGGATTACCGAAGAAAATAAACACGTTTCCATTTGAGATTTGTCACCAGCCAAATACAATATGGAAGGGGGTTAATGTCAAAAATATTTTAAAATATGTTCCCCCCCCCCCCCCCCCCAACTATTGGCGTCCTAAAATTTGAATAAAATATTTCCAGCCGTTTTTCAGATTTTGCATTGTAACGCTTTCAAATCCTTACCCTGTAGATTAGGTTGGCACCAGGGTTGAAAGGATTTAAATCAATTGATTTAAATCATGATTTAAATCGCGATTTAAATTACTTAATTTTTTTCAATTTAAATCATGATTAAAATTAAAATTTCTGATAAGTTATAATTAAGAGAAAATAAAAACTTTCAGTTTTAATTAATGGTTTATTATATCAAAAACATAAAACCACTTTACCTAAATAATGTTTATTTTAGTTAATTGTAGTGCTTATACAAAAAAACTTATTTTGCAGCTTTTCCGTTCCTAATCGATTTCTGAGTTTGGAATGGACTAAACCAATGTTGAGAATATTCTCTCGACTGATGCGGAAGAAGCAGCAGCACAAAGTAATTGTCTAATTATGAAGAACTCTTTTTGAATAATGGGTAGGCCTATATATTTTGTTGCGACTTCCACCAATCTATGGGTTTTAAATTCTGAACAATATCATCATAAAACATAACATCAGTAGAAGGTTCTGATCTGGCAAGAAACTTGACCATGAGTGCTAGTAAACCACTATTTGGATCTGATTCTTTAACAGCTTTTAAAGCAACATTTTTTTTTACTCTCTGTTAGTGTTTGCTGAGTTTTTGTTGAGTCAAGAAGATATGCCAACAAATGATATGAGGTTATACACTGTTCATAAGGCCTCTTAAACTTTTGAACTTGATTTAAAGTTATGTCCGTTTTGTCAAAATGAGTTAGGGCGGACGCATGTTTATATCAACAGTGGAGGGTTTTCTTGTTTTGACAGGAATTTGTAGCTCTGAGCGTTTTTCGACAGGAACTATCTTCATTAAAATTTGAAGAACGGTGGGAATAAAATTAAAAACGTGTTGAAAATAGCAACTTATTTATACGAAAAAATAGATAAAAATAAAAATAGAAAAAAAAATCGAAGAAATCAAAAAAATCTGCAATTTTTTCCAAAAAATCGCGATTTTTGATATTTTTCTAAAAAATCATGATTTTTTCAACCCTGGTTAGCACAATACTTGTCTTACTTCTTGCACTTTTTTGATCAGGCACAAATGCAGTAGAAAAAAATCCTTAGAGCGCTGTGCGAGCGGTGCGTGTGAGAAGCAAGCAATTTACGTTGGTGATGAATTCTTGAATTTTATACATGAGGTCGCTCCAAAGGGATTTGTTATTTTAACACCCTCTTGCGAATCTGCCATTGCTTGTTCCAGTTTAGAGTTTAGAACATTTACCTTACCGTGTTTTCCGGTATACATATATCCATATCTGTTACATACCTACTTACATCTTTTACAATCATAATTATTTTCCCATATACATTTTAATAAGTTTGAATAAGTACATGTAAACCTAGTTAATTACGTGCATCATGAATTTCGGTTTTAAATTATAGTTTACAGTATGTATTTCACAATGTTGAGGTGCTCATTACATAAGTATTCTAAACAAAGATATTGTAATAGGCTACAATAATAATACGTTTTCGATTTCTGTTATTTCTATGTTTTAATAAAATATTAGATATTAGTTATATGTATAAGGAAAGGCGTCTACAATTAAGAGAAGTAAATTAATGGTTTCAGATTAGAGTTAATACATGTCGCCCGCACTTTCTTCGTTGCAACAAGCCAACGGTACCACCTTTTTCCTTTTCGCTAATTAGTTTTCCCATTTTTTCATTAACTTGCCCTACTTTTTACCGAGATAAAGTACTACCTAGGTTTGAGTCACCAGATTTCTAATCTTATTTAATTGGCGGTGTTTTTGTGCCATTAATTAGTACTTTATGTATTTAGCGGATATTAAAAAAATTATAAATGCATATCTACTTCTAGGGATAAAATAGAAATTTTAGTTTCTACATTCTCACGAACATATTATTTTTTGTGAAGATAAACATTTACCCAAGAATGAATATCGTCTAATTCATAAAAATATTAGGTACAAAAAGCAAAGTTGTTTTAGAATTCGAATATTCGGCGACTATTGTTTTTTTTTGTTATATTTTATCAGTATTTTATAAATTTATCATCAAAACGCTTATACAGAGTGGCAAAAAAGTCGCGCATAATGCCTGTAACTTTTGAATTACCTCGTATACGAAAAAGTTACCTCTATGAAAGTTGCTCAGTAAATTATTCCCCATATTTCTACCTGCATGAATTTTTTCTGTCATTTCCGGTTTGGCTGCCATAGAGACCAACTTACTTTTTTTAAATGGAACTACTGGGGAAAACTCTAAATTTTTTGTATTTCAAATTTTTATTTATTTTAAATTGTAACAAACTTTACAACAACAAAAAACTAGAAAATTGAACAACTTAACATCGAAATAATAAACAAGTGAAACCTTTTCATTGAATCGGGTGTTCAAAATGACCACCATTTTCTGCTAAGCAGAGCGACAGTCGATCCCTGAACCTGTCTACAACGTTTAAAAGGAAGTTTTGTGGAATGGCCTGAATTTCAGCACTAAATCTGACTTTTAAAGATTCTAAGTCATTTGGACGGTTAACGTAGACTTTGTTCTTTAAGTGTCCCCACAAAAAGAAGTCGAGCGGGGTTAAATCCAGGGATCGCGATTCGCGCTGGCCAGTCAATAGCACCTCTTCTGATTATTCAACGTCTTGGAAATTGTTCACTTATGTATTGTCTAACAGTTGCCGCATAATGCGCAGGTGCTTAATCTTGCTGGAAACATACCTATTCGTTTATGCCATTATTTACACCCGGTTAAATCATTCTGCCAGAAGGAATTATGTGATTCCTAAGGAGGTCCAGATATTTTTCGCCATTCAAATTACCATCTATGGGTCCCACAATATGTCTACCAGCTATGCCCGCCCAAACATTAACTTTTTCGAGCCTCTGAGTATGACCTTCCTGGAACCACTGCGTATTTTCAGCAGACCAATAACGATAATTGTGTCTATCAACAACGCCATTTAAATGGAAAGTAGCTTCATGCGAGAAAATGGTATTTGTTGCGAAGTTATTATCGTTATTGCATCTTTCCATCATCAGCTCACAAAATTCAGCTCTTCTATGAAAATCGTCGAAAAGTTGACAAACCTGATCTTGCGATCTCTTCATATTTCCGTAACCGCTCATTATTAAAATTTCAACTCGTTGTTTCTCATTCAGATGAACCATAGTGTAAACAGATTAGAAATAAGACAACAGAAAATTAACCAGGAACTCAAAATTGACACCTCTTAGGTCGCTGTCATGAAAACACCTTGACTCAACTGGTGGGTATCAGGTAGGAATACTTATAATTAGGAAGTTTTTCATTTTTGAGCGTAGATAGGTGAAAATTTGAAATACAAAAATTTCAGAGTTTTCCCAGTAGAATCCAAATATGCAATCATATGCAGGGTGTTCCATTTAAAAAAAGTAAGTTGGTCTCTATGGCAACCAAACCAGAAATAACAGAAAAAATTGATGCAGGTAGAAATGTGGGGAATAATTTACTGAACAACTTTCATAAAGGTTGCTTTTTCGTATACGAGGTAATTCAAAAGTTACAGGTATTATGCGCGACTTATTAGCCACTCTGTATAACAGAATTATAAAATATCCTATATAAATTAAAAAGTCGGAAAATTTGATTTTGTACGCCTTGTGAAATTGATTAGATGATAAAGGTGAGGACATTTACTTGGACCAGTCGCTATTTTATTAGTCAGTTAGAGTAGTTAGAGAAGATAAATGCTATTGTTAAAATCATCCTAAAATTCATTGCCAGATTACGCAATGAAAATAGGCTGTCAGGTATTAAATGAGGATTGCGGAAAAATATCATAAAATTAAAACACCAGTGGTGTGCATCTTTGTGTTTAAATCATATTTTCGTAATTAAGAAAATATGCATTTTTGGGCATACACTATTGGACAAAACAAGGTGCCTTTATTTCTTTGAATTTAAAAAATTAATTATATAATTGTGATCCCCAGCTAACTTTAACGACATATTATCCCCACAATATTAGTAATATTTCACAATATTTTGGTACACTTCTCGGTACACTTTAAACAAAATGAAGGTAGAGAAATATTTATAATTATAATAATCGACGAAATGAAGTGCGACAAAAGTAAAGCAACAAGTTGTGTCAACAGTTATTTTATTTAACATATTACGATAAAAAAAAAAAACATTAAACACATTTAATAATCACAATAGCTAGAAGTATTATGTTAATAGTTAATAGAGTATCCATTATTTTTGATTACTTGCCGTCAACGTCGCGGCATTGAGGCAATCAATTTTTGAACAGTATTTTCGGAAAGGTTTGTCCAAACTTCATTGATTTTATTTACCAATGACTGTTTATTTGGAAATAATTGGGTACGAATTCCGCGTTTAACTTTTTCCCATAGATTTTCAATGGGGTTAAGGTCTGGGGATTGTGCCGGTCACTGCAAAACCCGAACGTTATTTTCTTAAAACCACTCTTGAACAATTCGTGAAGAGTGTTTTGGATCGATATCCTATTGGAAAATAAAACACCACGGCATTTCCCACTCTGCATAAGGCAACATTACATTTTACATTATATCTCTATAGACAAATTGATCCATGGTGTCATTAATGAAGTTTAAAGGACACACCCCATTCCATGAGAAACAACCCCATAGAAAAACACTGTCTTTGACATGTTTAACTGTGGGTGTACCATAGGTATTTGGAATTAAACCCTGTGTTGATTAGCCGTCTTACAAGCTTCATTCTATCAGAATTAAAAATGTTATAACGCGTTTCATCGCTAAAGAATAATTTTTTTTTCCAGTCGTCTAATGTCCAATTTAAACGTCGACGTGCAAATTCAAGCCTAGCCACTCCATTTCTTGCCGAAATAAGGGGCTTTTTAGCCGGGCGTCTACTAAATAACATTGCGTCCAACCAACCTTCTTTGAACTGTCCGTGGACTAACCATAATTTCGGAAACTTCAGCAATAATTCTAGGTGCAGACATCCAAGGATCGTTTTGAGAAATTCTTTTAATGCGTCTGTCTGTCCAAATTGTTGTTTTTCTCGGCCCTCCGCATTTCGGTAGATTCTCTAAATGTCCCCTTTGAATGTAACTTGAAATTATTTTGGATACGCTGTATCTTGGCAAAACAAACCGTCTTGAACTTGTGACTTGTATTGTATCTTCCAAGTGTGCATTCACTACTCTCTGCTTTAATTCTTTCGAAATTGGAATACCTCTTGGCATGATTAATCCTGCACAGAAATATTAATTAAACATAAAATAAACTCTGCAAAAATGTTTTAACCTTTATTTTCACTAAAACCTTTCTTTTTTAGGAAAATATTAAAATGTTGCTTTACTTTTGACGCATTACAATACTGTATTTGAAAGTTTACGTCAATATCAGTTTATTTGTTTTGATTGTTGGAAAAAGCTGTTGCCGCCGATAACAGCAGCCTACTTTGATATTTAAGACACGATGTATTTAAATACAATATCATGCATTTAATATTATAAAATCGAGATTTCTTTTATTTTTCGAAAGTGTTGCTCTACTTTTGTCCGATAGTGTATATTAGAATTATTTCATGAAAATACCGGAGGCAGTGGCGACCCAGTGTCAAACAGACAACATACAGTATATTTATCTACATTAATTTGCATTTTAATGCCTCTTAAAACTGCCAGCGAACAACCGCTCCACTTTTTAAATCGCCCTTGTAACCTCGGAAGTCATACTCGCAAACTACAGCCGTCATAAAATAATTGTTTTACTTTTCAAGTATCCCGGGCTAGGATCGGCATGCCTACCCTGTCGTAAGAATATCAGTAATGAAGACTCGAACTTCAGGCGTAAAGATACGTAACCAAACATACACCATGTATCGAAGTTAAAACCCAGGATCGGCAAATACGTGCCTGCTGCTAAATTTAAAGTAAGGTTATGGTTATGTTTAATACTCATTACAGACAGGAAAAATTTTGTGTATCGATCGGTTGTTTTTGAAGTTTTTGTGAAAATTCTTGAAAAAAAAAGAAGTAAATTAGTTTAAAATAAGTGAGAGTAAATGTGATCTGTTAAAAAACAAAATTTTCGACTTTTTCACATTAGAACCTCAGGTAAGTGTTTTAAAGTTTACATAAAATATCCTGTTTCGACGAGAAATTGAAAAATTGAGGGTAACGGACGTAACGACATGGAAAACCAAGTTGAAACTGAGGTACAAAGTGATTTTATTCAATATATTTTAAGTTCAGAATGTGGATTTTCGTCATTGGATAAACAAACTAAATTAAAAATCAATGGTCGCCTGACCCCTAAAATGTTGAATTTAATTAACAGGGGAGAGAAACAAGGGACGTAATTTCAAAAAAATGCATGACAAGTAAACCAAACAAAATATATAAATTTAAACAATCAGAGTGTCAGCGTTAATAGAGCGTCGCGTTAGCGTTCGTAAGGCGTCGGGCGTCGTAAACAATTCGGATAGTTTTTAAAGCATTTTTAGTACTAAAGATGGGCTCAGAGAAAAAAATACAAGCGAGACCTGCACTATGGAATACAAATTTACCCTCATATACAAATAGAAATCTTATGGATCATCTATAATCCGAAATTCTTAGTTTATGATACAAATGGTGGAATTTGCCAAATCAATATCTATTTGAAATGTTATCCCGGGTGTTGCATCGTCGAGCGGGACATAGGAAATCCCATGTAATTTTAAATGGGGTCAATTATTGGCTTCCCTAATTATTTTAGAGAAAAATTCTATTTAGGTTTATTAAAGAGCACTAAAACCCACATTCAAAAGAATAACTTTAGATATTTTTGATGAGCCCGTTTACGGGTTATCGCCGATTTCTTTTTAACTATTTCTCCTTTTTATGGCCCCGTATTTGCGGGCACCAGTCAAGGTAAAAGATGACTGTCAAATAAAGTTGTCATTTTGAAATGTGTGCTTTATTGTTATAAAAACTCGTACATCGAAAATATTAAAGGTGTATTTATTCACACATTTCAAAATGACAACTTTATTTGACAGTCATCTTTTACCTTGACTGGTGCCCGCAAATACGGGGCCATAAAAAGGAGAAATAGTTAAAAAGAAATCGGCGATAACCCGTAAACGGGCTCATCAAAAATATCTAAAGTTATTCTTTTGAATGTGGGTTTTAGTGCTCTTTAATAAACCTAAATAGAATTTTTCTCTAAAATAATTATTGAAGCCAATAATTGACCCCATTTAAAATTACATGGGATTTCCTATGTCCCGCTCGACGATGCACCACCCGGTATAATAAAATATTGTATATACCTCAGGCAACTAAAACTTAATTTATTTTATTTGGTAAACGAAACATTTACCTTCTTTGACTTGACTCGATTGTCACCCATATCTGTGTCAAATGAGAGATGTAAAATTCTCGGTAATAATCTTTTCGAGTATATTCTCAGGTGTAATACCACGAGTGCTTTAAAATTATCCGGTTAGTTTTAAAGCACGCATGGTATTAAAAGGAATATTTCACGAATCCAAAAACATTTATTTTGTCAACTTTGAAATAATAAATAGAAATTTGTCAACAAAGTGACACTGACAAGTGGTATTTTCGTTTTGGTGTTTTCAATTTTGTATATCCGCTGTAAGTTTTCGAAAATACCACTGTCCTTATGGGATTTTTTATACGTGAGTGGAATATTCGGGGGTAATACCACGAGTGCTTAAAAATTATCTGGTTAATTTTTATGCACGAGCGGTATTTAGGGAGAATATTTCTAGAATGAAATATAATTTTTTCTTTGTCTATTTGTTCATTAAGTGCATGACCAAATCGGTTCATTTTGACTTTTTTAATAATAACAATACAAACAAACAGGTATCTACGATACAGTATTTCGCCCGACCAAACCTGACTGTTGTCAAACTGCTTTACAATGCTGCACCTAAGGCAACTCTTCTTGAATAATTGACGAATAATATGTAAAGCCTTTGATGGCCCAAGTGTTAAGGAGTTGCGTTTCGCCAGGACGACCCCGGACGACCCGGGTTCAAACCCGGGTTGGGGTTTTCTTTTTTTTTAGGTAAATAATATTTATATTTTTTCATTTATGCCATAATTATATCTTTGTCGTTATCTGTTGAGAGGGTTTGTTTTTCAAAAGCAATGAATTTCCCGAAGGGAACTCATAACAATAACGATCACGTTCGCAGTTAAAAGGTAAAAAAAAAACTGTCTCGTCAAATAGGTTCGATTGTTGTGTGTTGGATATACAACGTTGTCTAGGCAACGTTGTATATCCGCTGATATTTTTTTATTTTTAACGTTTCTTATGGGAAAATTTATACATGAGTGAAATATTCGGAAATATTCTCGAGCATTTTCTGAGACTGGTAAGAGAATCCATGGAAATGACAACAAAAAGAAATTAAAAAATTACCTAATATTTTTGGCAAACGTCAAACGGGCACCGGCCACAGAGTAGATTAGGTAGATTATTTACCTCATCCATTATAAAAGCGGGTTGATTTTCACCTGATTATTCAGCGATAATCTCCCGCTCTCCGGTGATAATTCACCTCACTTTTATTGAACCAATCAAAACGCTCATTTTCATAGCAACCACCTTGGTAACGGTCGTCTTAACCGATAAGACTACCGCTAGCTCGAAAAGACGCTTTCGAAAAGACGCTTGTAGCTTTTTTACTTAAATAAAAAATTAGTAACACCTCTAACTTGTATATTTACCTTTATCAGACGGCCTTCATTTTTATGTTCAGTAAATTATCCAATAAAATACACCTCTAGAGGCGGTTTCTTATCTTCATACCTTCGTTTTTCACTCGAAACTCGATTTTCCAAGAAAATTTTCACTCAATGTAATTTTTACTTATAAACAAAGATAAGACCCTCGAGCTAAAGCTCTCGGGATCATATCAGATTATAAGTAAAAATTACATTTCGTAAAAATTTGTCAGAAAATCGATTTCTTGTTAAAAACATCGGTATTACCGATAAGACGCCTCCTCTATCGGTATATTACTGTTAAAAATCACCCTTGTCAAAAGTGAAAATCTCACCAGTCATAAATCCAGCGATAATCTCCCGCTCTCCGGTGAAAATCACCCTTGTCAAAAGTGAAAATCTCACCCGTCAGAAATCGTTAGTTTTTTATTTGGTAAATAATCTTCAAAATACATTTCGGGATTGGGAAATAATCAGAAAATCATTCTCAGATTTTTTGCCATTAGAAAATCGCTCACGGGCAAGCCCTCGAGCGATTTCCACGGCAAAAAATCTTCGGAATGATTTTCGATAATTTCCCTATCCCTTAATATATTACTACAGAAAACTTCTCCAAAAAATTTTCTTACAGAGAATACCCTCTCGAGAATATTCTCCTTTCATATATCTAGGAATAGCTACTTAAAATATTTTAGATTACTTAGGAAACCTTTATATAAAAGGGTGGTGACCCATTTAATTTTTATGCAATAAAGAAATTCGGGGTCACTATGGATCCCTATTTTCACCGAACCTATTCAACTTTCACCCGGACGGCAGGCCCAAGGGTGTCCATACACTACTGCAAAATAAGTCAAAATCAGTGAACTGTACACGAAAAATGTAAGTAACTCAAGCAAACTATATTTATACACTCTATGTTTAAATAATAATTTACCTTAAATAGAAATGTTACCAGTTAAATCCGAGGTGAAATCATTGGAGCAATCAGTGAACACATTTTTTTTATGCAGTTACTACTTATTATACAATTTGGACTTAAAACTAGCATCAGCCATGCGTGTAAACTTTTATAGTAGATAATGGATTTTCAAGTTGTAATAACATGTAAAGAATTTAAAAGACCTTTGGTTGATAGAACAATTTCTGCTTCTAGTCCCATATTTTAATCTTCCTCAACATCATTAGCATTTCATAAAATTTAATAACCTCACAATTAAATTCTTCGGCGATCTTTAGTAATTTTTTTAGATTTTTATGGCAGTACATGCAAAACGTGCTTGTAAAAGCCTAGAAACTTAAAATGTTACAGGGTGTATAAAGCGTGCGCAGAATAATATGAAGATTTCGCGTATTATAAGAAATAAAGCAGCGGTTAAACGGTGAAAACTTTTAGGCAATTATTTTAGTAGTTTATTGGCGCTTTTGGAGCGGTTCTGGATGTTTGGGTTTTTAGAGAAACAATTTGTTTAACAATTCGAATATTTTTATTTTTATCTTATACCACTGTACTGAAACAGTGATGAGAGTTTAATTCACGATCAAATTAGTTTTAATTTATTATGACAATCGTTTTTTAAAAAAAATCTATACAATATTCATGTTATGTACTTATTTTAATGGGTGATTGCTAGACCAATTTTAAGCCGAAAAGTTAACAGAAACATGAAATATACAGGGTGTAACTTAATGATAGGCCCTAATTCCAAGGGCGCATTCCTGAACCAAATTCAAGTAGAAAAGTTCATGTAAACATGTGTCCTAAAAAGTCTGGTTTTTAAGATACAGGGTGTCAAAGTTTAAAAAAAAAATCGTTTTTTTTTATTAATATCTCAAAGAGCCTTTCGCCGATTTTAGTGAAATTGGGCAGTGTTATTGGTTGTGATAAGACGCTAAGTTAGCACTAACTAGATGATAATTATGCGTTCCAGTGGCGTCCCGGGGTGCAATCTCACGAATAATACAGACAAAAACATGTACGCCACTGACTTGTTTAAAAAATTTATATTGTTTTCGGGTTAAGCAGCTAAAAGTACAACTTTCTTGTCTCTTGATATTTCTTCGTATCTTACTTCGTTTTCGAGAAAAAACAAAGTCTTCTTCATTACATGTCGAAAAATGTTTTTCCACGTTTTAGGACACATGTTTATATGAACTTTTCTACTTGAATTTGGTTCAGGAATGCGCCCTTGGAATTAGGGCCTATCATTAAGTAACACCCTGTATAGTATTTCTCACATGAAAAAATAGTTAGTGAGGTTAGACTTTTATGGCATGTGTCACTTTCTGGTTACTAAACAGGCAACCCAAAAATCAAAAGAATCTGTTGTTAAAAACATCCGAGCCAGCTGACATGACATGACTTTATGCCTTTCTTTCTCTGCAACATAAGCAATGCCATACCGCGATCTTTATGAGCAAGTCGGTGCGTTGAACCCCACTTTACCGGTAATACAAACGATACAGAATCGTATTCAGTAGTATTTTATTTATTTCGTTTGTTCTTGTTGATTGGTTTCATGTGGTAGCAATTTTGCATACTTTCGAGGAATTTTTTAAAATGTTTTTGGTGGTATTTTGAGACAGTTTCTTTGTGTGAAATTATAATTAGGGTGAAAATTAGAAAATTAAGTATGGATCGAGATGTGTTCCGAATACGTCTGCATGGAAGAAGACATGAAGTAAACGTGGTAATTTAACCAATTAAGTTTTCTTAGGCATGCACACAAATACAAGAACAATTTTATTATCTACAACGAATAACAGCATGTTAACCCTTTGGGCCCCCATTTGGTTATGATGGTCTGATTTATTTATATTAATGTTATAACTGATGATGTTATTGGACACTACCGCTTATGAAGTAAAAAGTTATACTCATTAGTTTGATGTAACTTTGAGAATGGTTTTTGTTTAACTCGATTTTGGTATTCGCTGAAGATGGTCGTTTAGAGAGACATGTATGAGATTAAATATCTCTTTTAATTTAAATAAACCTTGTGGAGGTCTTTGTCGTTTCTTTTCCATTTAAATTATTAATTAATACTCTTTTTATGATCTGCAGTTATAATTTGTAGTAAACTATTACAAACTATAAAAACGCTGATCTGTTATTATTTACACGGATATGTTTTCCAAAGCATTTTACGGTTGTACGCACGAGTCTGTGGCTACGATGTATCGGTAAGGAAAAGCACAATCTTTTAAAACATAGCGCAGTCATGAGTATGCTACACCGATGCATGCGTTAAAGTTTTGCGACACGTCGCCGTCGTATTTATACTTTCGCCCGTTGTATCACTACTCCACTGACACACAAATATCGGCCAGTTGTTTTTGCGAGCGGCACGCGACTTTTGTCAATCAATTAAATTAACAATTTAGCCACATTTCCTGCACTATGTTGCCATATTTCCATGCCACTTCATTATCAAAATTAATATGATAAGAAGAATATTTAAATAATTATATTAAAACACTCTTAGTTTCTTAAATATTATTATTTATTTTTTAATGAGTACATTTAATTCAAAGGGGTTCCTTGCTAATAAATATTAAACTATAATTAACTAACGGCATTTTTTCGGCAGCTAAATGTATCGGGCTATAGATATATCAAAACGTATTGATTTTTTTTACTTATTATCCGGCGTGCCTTTGACACCGTCTGGCACCACGTACTACTATAGAAGCTTTTTTACTACCACGAGCTACCCTTACATTACATAACACTACTTCATTCCTACCTCACAAACAGAACCTTCTTCGTCCAGGTGGGGGATGCACTGTATTATCACCAGTATTATACAACCTGTACACTAAAGATATCCCGAAGTACCCTCTTACGCAACTCGCATTATACGCGGACGATGCACTTTTTTATGCTCAATCGGTTTACGCTGAAGCGGCTAAAAGGAAGGTCCAGACGCATGTTAACATGCTCATTGGATACCTCGAGTCGTGGAAAATCGAAATAAATTCAGCTAAAACGGTTTGTATAACCTTCACGAACAACCGAATTTGGTATCAATAAAAATCAAAGACACTAACATACAACCTCTACGTAAACTACCTAGGACTTACCATAAGATTTTTTATTATATGGCACAGCACTGCAAGATTAATCCTTTATGGCCCTCTGCGAGCGGTGCGCGTGCGCAGGAAACGATTCACGTTGGTCTTGAATCTTTTGAGATTATACTCGTTGGGGAACACGGCCTCAGAGAGGTCGTTCCAGAGTGATGACGTTCACCAGATGAAAGAATTTTTAAACAGTATCGTTCCAGGGACACTAAGTTGAACCACGTACGGCTGCAGTGGCTCGTCGCGTATTTCTACCATGCACCGCTCTGGGTGCAATCAAGCGGGCAACCTCAGTTGAGCCCTTGCCACGAAAATATTTGTAAAATAGACTCAAGTCGCCAACCTGCCTTCGATATTCAAGGCTTTCCAGGTTGCTTCTCAGATCATCGATCCCTGATCAAGCGCTCTTCTTTAAATGTAATCTAGCAATCTCACGGTATGTTTAGGAGCAGAGCCCCAAATATGCGAACAGTACTCCAGCGATGAGCGTTTGTCATTCACACCCCACATCTCAACCACCCGTAGAAAGGCTTTTGTAGCAACGCAAAGCCTTTACTCCATACTTTCTCCAAAATCCTGTCTCTCCCCTCCCAACAAACAGCTCATCTACCGACAAATCATAAGACCAATACTTACATACGCCGCGCCAGTGTGGTGCTCAGCCTTAGCTACTCAGTTATGGAGATTACTGAGGTTTGAGAACAAAATTCTGCGATACGTTACGTCATCTAACAGATACGTATGCATCGCGGACCTGCACCACATGGCCGGCGTCGAGAACTTACTAGACTTCATCATCATAAACATCTCTACAAATTTTTAAATGTACAAGGCAAGAAATTCACCCCTAATTATCAACCTAACCAGCGCGAGACACGACCCTGACAACCCCCAAACACATAAGCCCCTGTATTACAAACTACCTATGTCATGAGCATGAGTATCAACCATGCCATGAGCATGAGTATCAACCACTAACGCGCACACCAAACTCTTAAATTTTATCAAACACGAACAAAATAACTTTAAAACACACACAACCAAACTCTCATCTCCAACACAATTAGCATTAACACAAAATATTTCCAGTCACACAAACTCATACACTAGGAACACACACACACACAAACCTCCTCCCAATTAATAATGGCCTCCATTCAACTATTGAGTGGGGTTTCCCCTCACTGCGTTGTAATCGCCTGCTATGGCGGACATGGTGTTTAAGACTAAATAAAATAAATGGGGTTTTTTTGGCAGCTTTTTCCCCAAATGCCAGGCTATTAATTTCAATTGATGATTATGGTGATGTGTTTTGTGCAAATACTCAAGTTGAAAGACAATAAACATGCACAAAACACTGCAAGGCCTTCTGCTGGAAAGTTGTTGAAAATTTTCCAATTGTTAAATGTCTAGTCTTAACCAATATCTATATGTATATAAGAGGGAACCACAAAAGTGGGCCATCAACAACACAATGTAAAAACTGATTAAATAAAACAATTAACACGTGAAATTGTAAATGACGAACAACTGGGACGAACCACAGAAAAAATAACAGGCAAATTTCGACTCGAAACCACATTCTCACATAGAACGAAAAAATGAAAAAGAAAAAGGAAAAATGATAGTTACTGATTGAAATTTAAAAGTGTTCGTCCCAGTTTTTCGTCATTTACAATTTTGCGTGTTAATTGTTTTATGTAATCAGTTTTTACATTGTGGTGTTGATGACCCACTTAATGAAAAAAGATGTTTTATCAATGAAGTGTTCCTGTTTTCTGACAAAGAAGCGCCGAAAGCGCCCTGCTCTTTATAAAAAAATGTTTGAAAATTTTACACTTAATACACAAAACGATTGTTGTTCCCCCTTAACTCAAAAAAGTGTACACAGCCCCATCTTATTTTATTGTATATAGTTTTAGAATTAGGTTTAGCCTTAACTTAAAATAAGTATAGGATATTTTAGACAATAAGGACCCCTTGGAACTAGTTAAGACTGACGTTATCGATACTTTAGAAGTTATAATAAAGGAAATTTACAAGTAAAGTAAAAGAATACGTGCTAATAAGAAAACTGTAAATGTTAAAGACATTTCCTTTTTCCAAAAACAGCCTGTATAATTTCCGCTCAATTAAATTATACAAAACAGAAATTGTTTCGATGCCATATAACATTCTCGACAGACAATCCAATGTGGAGCGCGATGCATCTCGCCAGTTCATAAATCAGTTAGTATACCGTGTTTTAAAATGCCTGCCGATTGCAATCTCTGGGTAGTGCAAAAATATTCTATATGGGAGATTCTCGAAAATACGATTGAAAACCGTTAAAGAAAATATACAGACAGTATACCAATATGTTGGAGTTATTAAACACATTTTTATTCAGTCTGGTTCTGTAAAGCCCCGACGAAGACGCCATCTGGATGTCGAAACGTCGACAAATACAGAAATGTTTTTTTTTTTTCTGGAAGGATACAACTTTGCCCAAATAAATACACAAATAGAATTGAGGTGCTGGTGATCCCTTATGCTCCTCTTTCAAGCCATGCAAGCTATATCTAAAGGGGCCAATTTACTAGACGATATTCCAGCAACCAGATTGTCAATCTCATCGATTGCAACCAAATTGCTCGGAAAACACCTAGTGAGTTGGTAGCGGCAATCAAATTACATGCAATATTTTAAAATAATGACAAGCAACCGAATTATTTGTCAGTCGTCGGGCAGATTGACAATCTGATTGCTCAAACATCGCTTAACCCTTAGAAAATGACACACTCTTAGTCATTCCTAATATGAAAAATAATTTAAAATTTTTAAAGAATATCCCCGATTTATTTTATTTAATCGTCTTCGAAATCAATTCCCAGTAATAAATAAATATTATTATAAACGTGCACACAGTACATATATACATTCCCTATAAGTCTACAGTATTCAGAACTGGTCGGTCTGCCGGTCCCGGTATGGGAATAACGATATCGATGAACAAGAAATTTTTCAATGGAAATATGGAAATCGATAAGGCGAGGAAAAGTGAAAGTATCCGTGTGAAAAGTCGATCGAAATGTTGGACTTTTCATGAGCATTATGTAATAGGTATTTTCTTTCTGTATGCAGAATATTTTTTGCGCAGATAATCATTTCTCATATAGGTTTTTAAGCATTATTTATTGCATCATAGTAATGATGTAATACCTATACATATTATGTATTGATTATAATATAGGGTGCTTGAAAATGTGTTCTTATACTTCAAGGGAAGTTTCAACATATGAAAATACGAGAAAAAGTTCATAGTTCAGTTCGCAAATGTCTCAAAACACATATGTAGAGTCTAATACAAAATAAAAATACAGCTGCTTGGCTTATCGATATAAAAGAGGCATTTAATAGGGTCTAGCATATAGGCTTACTCTTACTCTATAATAATAATGATAATAATATAATAAAACCATGTTTCTACGTCCATTGAATATTACAGATATTACATGTTTAAGCTACTTTTAATCCACAGTGTTTATAAAAGTCCGCGTACTTTATCAGGACTTTCATATGCAAACGATAAATGAATTTTTTTCAAAAATTATAACAGACTATTACAGACTCACACACAAGATCTAGACAAAACGCTACATGCAAACTACCGAAAGACTGGCTCCCTGTCCGTCCAAACCCATAGTTGTGAGGCACTATTAGTAGAGGGTTAGAGAGACACTAGCAATAACAAAATTAATGGAAAAGGCGCCAAAATTATGCAGAACAAAGTTTTTAAATGAAATATACATGCACGAACCACAATAATCAAGGCAAGAACCAATTTCAAAATTCAACAAGTGACAAGACCTAAACAGTTTTCGATAAACCAATAGAAGTCAAAGGAGCGTTCATGACTTAAAAACCCAGAGAAAATCTCAAGTTTATAACCGTTAAGATATGAGCCCATGTGTGGCATAAAGTTGATGTTCCTTCAATATAATACCCTGTATATTTTTATAAAAGATCCTTATTTTCTGTTTCCAAAAATATATAGTGTGTCTATATTAACTGAAACCGTTTTTAGGATATGAGCGATCAGATTTTTAAAAAGCTGCATTTATTCTAGTTTATTGCGTCTAGAATGTCTTGGAAAACGAAAGCCCATATTAATGGATGCATTTAAATAACATCTAGGAGGTGTTGGAAGATAAATGCAACACGTTTCGATATGTCTATAGCTTGACACATTTTATCTGAAGCTGCCAAAAGAATGCGGACAAAATCCGTTCAGTGGTTTATGATGTTGCCACTATCGTTAGCTCAGGTTAATATTTATTAGCAAGGAAACTTTCTTGAATTCAATGTATTTATTGAAAACAAATAATAATATTTATGAAACTAAGAGTATTGTAATATTATTATTTCAACATTATTCAAAACTTCTTCTTATCCCATTCATTTTAATATTGAAATGGCATGGAAATGGGGCAACATAGTGCAGGGTGGCTTTATTGCTAATTTAATTGATTGGCACGGGTCGCGCGCCACTCGCAAAAACCACCGACCGATTCTTGTGTGTGTCAGTGGAGTAGTTGTACGACCACTGAATAATACAGGTATTACATATTTAATTTTGAATAAGTTATGCTATTCATAATCCTCAGTGTTTATAACCGTTATGATATGAGCTCATATCTCCACAGTGTGCGACCAATCATAGCACCAAGTATTAATTTGATTGATGTCTAAAAAGCTTTAAGCAGCAGTACAAGCACACCATTTCCACGTTGACCGGTTTTATGGCATCGTCAATAACCGAAGTTAGTGCGCAGTAGCTGTACTAAAACCTTTTCTGAACTTTGTACAGAACTTTTTTCAGAATTTTTGCAATTGTGGGCAAAATATTATTAAATTATTCTTAAATCTGAAAAGTTTTTTGGGTTGGACAGACCACTCCAGATGTCTTGTGCTTGGTTTATTATTCATGTAATGAATAACCAAACCACCTGTTAAAAATAACATTTTTTTTCTGACCGTGGTTTCATGTTTCGGTGTGCATCAATTCTCAAATATGAAAATCTGGGGCGCTGACAATCCGCATATTTGTGTTGAAATTCTATTACATGCTAAAAAAAACGACGTTTCAATGGCAGTTTTACGCAGAAACATAATTGGGCAAATTTTTTCCTGACTTCAATTTTTCATACCCATTACAAAATACTGCAAAAATTAGTCGTGATCCCAAGCTTTCGGTTTTGGATTAGTTAAAAATTATAATATATTAAGTTTTCTCTCAGACTATTATTGCTAGTATGTAGCTAGCATTTATTTATTTCTACAAATGGTAATTTACATTTTTATTAAACTGTAAAGTGGGTGTAAAAGGGTGTAAATATTAAGTAACTTTATGGTTTATATATCACCGGGGTGGGTACCACGGTGGAATAAATTGATAGGCATCTATTGTCTGAGGGAGTTCCTAGATGTATATTTATTGTTTCGAATTTGTTTCTTCCTACACACCTTTCTCTATAAACGAAGTTTATAACTTTAATAAATTTAATTATTTATATTCCCATAATTTATCTGTACCAACCTATAAAATTATTTATGTTTACAGAATCATTGCGGCTGCCTATAAATATAACGATCTCATAATAAGAGATACACATTGAAATTATTTTGTGTAATGGGCAAATTGGCCACGAATTTATTTAAAAATCAATTATTTTATTTTTTATACAGGGAAACTCAAAAGTACTTTGACAAACCTCAGGAGGTGATGATTGGCCATATTTTAAGATAATAAATTTTAATTTACTATGGCTCTTCCGAAGATAAAAGGTGTTAAACATAAAAAAATAATTATAATATTTATAGTCAATTTTTCCTAGTTTGAAATTATTTGCGATTAATATCATCAAATTGTGCTTTGCATCTTAGACCGCACTGCTTAGCGGTAGAGCTTAATACCTGTTGGGTGTCAGTAAATACCAGCATTATTAATCAATTACCAAGTTTACAAGCGGTTTATACAACGGTTTCGAACAGGGGTTCTTACGATGATATTAAACAGCTGTTTGTTGTTGCCAACATGAAAATATCGGATTTGACTTTTAACTTCAAAAGCAAACAATTGATCCTCGGTTGGTAGCAATCAGAGATAATACGCATTCGCGTTTACACAAAGGTTAAATCCGGATTTAAATCGGATAATCTACATATTTCATACGTTTTAATTAATCTGAATTATGTTTTTTAAACTGATTTAAGGGTGTTTGCACATGCGTTTTAATAAAACTCGTAATCCGTTAATGTGCATTAGAGCGTTCGGGTAAGCTTGGTAAATCTAAATTTGTAAAGAGTTTATCGATGCTACAATTTTTTCATTAATAATAGGATAGAAAAACATTGAGCCTGGAAACTCCGTTTCATTCAACAAGAAATCCGGCACATTAGTTGGCCTACTTATTTTATTAGCTAATCTTGCTCCTATAGTACTACAGCTTGTTTAAAACCCCAATTTTATTTACCAATATGTTAAATTTTAAGTTATTTTTCTGTAAATACTTGTTGCAGGGACAGTCTAAATAAATTACTTAGTCGCGTTTAATATATTCACTGACTAGGACTTTTCTATGTCGCCACTAATTTTTAATATCATTTGGCTGTAATTAATCATACCTATATAATATAAAGCGTTAGAGAATTTCAAATAACAGTCGTTATAGTCTATACGAAGTTAATCCGAACAGCTAAAAAAAAGAGTCATGTACCGAGTCTGCTAAGTTTACCAATAAATTTTAAATAAAAATGACCTAATTTTATGATAATTAGACCGCCTATGAATTTTTTCTCGCCCACGCGTTCCCCTTGGGCCGCTTCTAGTTGATGAAATAATTTTGGCGGAGAAAAAAATTATATAATGCCTAAAAAATGTCTGTTCCACTGCGTTTTTTTACCTGTTGCCCCTGACAGTGGTGTAGTTTAATTATTAAAATAGGGGGAAGTAAATTTAGTTTATTCTTATATTCGTTATTAGAAATTTTAGAAAGTATCTTAAGAGTGTGCCCGAGTGTAGTGTTTTCTAAGTTGTTGTTGCCGTTGCTGTTGTTACTGTTGTTATTAAGTGTCGTGTTTTTTTAAATTGTTTTGTTGTTGTTACCGTTCTTGTTGTTATTGTTGTTATTTAAATATTTAATCAATATGGCGTTGTGAAGAGCTTTTGATGTTTCTGATAATGAAACGAACAATGTGAAAGCCGATTCCATGGCGGAGCCGTCGGAATTTTGTAATAAAAATTTACAAGTTCAAACCCAGAGACTTATTTTAAATATTTACACCTGCTTAAAAAGTGAAAGTCCTGGGGCCTCCCAAAACGAAGTATTAAAAAGGATTTATGAGCTCACTAAACTTGCTCGAACTACAATTCACACAGTGATTAGAGCAGGAGTTATTATCGTCCATTTCGTAAAGCGAAAAAGAGGTAAACAGAAGCTTAAAAAAGTTGATAATGGTGACAAAGAAGTTATACGCCGAGTTGTATATCAATTTGACGAGAAAAACAAAGTTCCGACGTTAGAAATGATTCTGGATAAGTTACGGGATTATTCTGATTATGAATATAAATCTCTGGATACCTTACGTAGAATTTTGCTAGATTGTGGCTTCAAAAACATTAAACAAAAGAATGGTATAATAAAATCGTCTCGTATCGTAGCATGGTGGCAAGAAAATTTACGTAAAATTAAGGTATATCGCCAATTAAAAGGGGAGATAGTGTATATGGTTTGGTGGATGATATTAATAAGTTCACACTAAATGGACCTTGCTCTCGCGGTAAACGAGTTATTATACTACACGCAGGCAATACTAAGAGTTTTGTACCTAACGCTTTATCATTGTTGGCCAAAAATATAAAGCACTCATCAGCTAACTACCGTAAAGATATGACCGCCAGTCAATTCGAAAAGTAGTTTATTAAAGTTATTGAACAATTGCTGCCAAATATGTCCCCCAATTCTGTCATTGATATGGACAATGCATTCTATCATTCGCGTCTACATAACAAACTTCCTAACAGTAGCACAAAGAAGGATGAAATTCTTGGAAATTCCTCAAAATGCTAGAAATAAGGTGTTATTGGAAGCTATAAAAAAAAGAGAACTATAAAAAGGAATATACAATCGATAAAGTATGCGAAGCAGATGGTCATACTATCTATTTTACGCCTACCCCCTATTACTGTGTATTTATTCAAATCGAGATGATTTGGGCTGCGGTCAAAAACAAACTGAGAAAATATAACCAATCGCCAACTGACAAGGCTTTTGTACTTGAATGAATATTGTGTTTTACCGGCAATTGATCCCAAAAACGGATTCAAGCTATGGAGATTTGGAAAGTGAATTTTTACTTTTTATCAAATTCATATAAAATAAAATATAATGATAAACGGGTGTTAAGTGTTTTCTTATCATTACAATATATATATTGCTAATTTAGAAAAAATAGATCCGTGTAGTTATATGAAAATTATTGGGAATAAGTTTTTATAATTATAATTTAAAAGCTGCCCCACAATGCCGACCTCAATAGTTTTCGTGCTCTTCCAATTGGCTTTATATACAGAAAATAAAAATTAATTAATGTGGTAAAATATTTTCCACACTGAAAAAAAGGAACCTTTGCCCCAAGGAAATCTGCCATTCCCTCAAAGGAATGGGGACTTTGGATAGGTCCAAATGAATGAAGGGTTTGAAGCAAATACGTCCTTTCTTTAAGATCATTTCATTGTTTGTCTTTGTTACAAAGAAACATGAATTTAGAAGATCTTCATTATATGTCCTCAAATGCCTTGCTTTTACCAATAACTCAGTACTGACTTGGATCAAAGGCTTAAGTAATTTGAAATGAAGCAGAGCGGGTTTAAAGCAAAATCTTAGGTTCTTGTCTCAACAACTTAGGAATTTAACCCAAAAAGTATGCTCTTTTATTCTAAATCTATTGGAATTTGTATGAAAGAATTTAGATGTTTGGAACAAAACCTGGATTTCGTATTACAAATCCAATAGCGTTTGATTGAAATAATTTCGTAATTTATATCAAAACTTGAATTTCTTGTTCTAAATATATGGGAATTTGAGTCAAAACCCGAATTTCTTCAGCTGAAGTTCTTTGATTTTGGAAAAATTACTCACGTAAATTAAAAAAAAAACTACAGTTGTTACTAAAAAACATATATTATTTATTGATAGAAAACAAAAAACTGAATTCCCATATACTGAACAGTATAAATAAAGCTTGGAAGTCACAATCAGTATCTATTTTTTTTACTCAAAAAAGATCTAAAAAATTTGATTAAAAAAAAAATTATAAAGCGATGAAATATTAAGGGGCTAAGACTCTTGAGCCAACTGTATTAAATTCATCTAAAAAACATTAGTTTGGGCTAAATTTTGACACTTAATAGTATACCTATTTTTTATCAATAATTCTTTTTATAATTTGAAATTTCAGGAAAAATTAATTTACTGCTAAAAGATAAAAAATTAGTACCTTTCTGTGTGCAAATAAAAAATTGGCATTATAATATAAAAATAGATCAAAAATAATTATTGTCGATATTATAACATATTATGTTAAGATATTAGGTAGGTAGGTTGGTATAGGTATAGTATTTGTAGAATTATATCGATGATCTTTAGACTGCAATAAACCCCTCATTATCCCTTTGACCATAAAATAAATAAGGAAATCCCAAATTTTAAAACCTTTTCGAGTAGAGCCGGACCAGGTACAGGGTTATCCAACCAAGACTGGACAAGGCGATTTTTTGACTTTTCCTGTACTTTTATAAAAAAACTGAAATAGCCATCTTAAGTCATTTTCTCCCGCGAATTCGAATATCTTCAGCAAAAAACAATTGAACATCAAACAAAAGTACTAGGGGTCACTTTGATATTTTTTTAAATGGGATGCCGTATTTTTAACGAGCTTATTTTTCACGAATTAATTACAAATTTAGTAGTTTTTGCAAATAGATTATTGCTTACGTATAAAAAAAGTATGACATATTAGAAAAAACTATAAACTAAAAAAAAAAAAAAAAAAAAAAAAAACTATAAACATTTTAGATCAAAATTTATATGAGAAATCGGATAAGCTCATTAAAAATACGGCATCCCATTTAAAAAAATATCAAAGTGACCCCTAGTACTTTGGTTTGATGTTCAATTGTTTTTTGCTGAAGATATTCGAATTCGCGGGAGAAAATGACTTAAGATGGCTATTTCAGTTTTTTTGTAAAAGTACATGAAAAGTCAAAAAATCGCCTTGTCTAGTCTTGGTTGGATAACCCTGTACAAATTCAATTTATACCTATGCCTGATGCATATATAAATACAAACTGATTTTTAATAATTTTAGTCTTTAGTGGTTTTCCGGCGAGTAATTTTTATTTGGCCTTATTAGTGGTAGAATGTGGTGTCCTTGGAATTGTGCTGATAGGAGGGCATCTTCAAGTGTCATTTTTAAAAGAAAGCATTTATCTACCGATGCCAAACTAATAATTAAAAATGTGTATCAATCTTTGTTGAGTAGAAATTTTAATTCGATGGATGCTTTAGCAGAGACGTCTACTTTGACAAAAACTCCTTTATCTTCGGTAAGAGACATAGTACTTAAACCTGTTAATCCTAGAAAAAATCGGAGTGATTTTGGCACATTTAGAAGCATTGACGAAAATGACATGGATTTATTAAGACGAAAGATTTACCAAATGTATGAGGCACAAACTGTACCCACTTTGATTTCCCTCAAAGAGCGGCTGATTAAAGACGAAACAAATATCTCTTGTAGCCTGTCAAGTCTTAGGAAAATATTGCATAAAATGGGTTTTAAATACCGAAGCAATAATAAAAGACAAACATTAATGGAATCTCAACGTTTACGGGAATGGAGACTTAAATATTTAACAGCTGTTAAACAATTTAGAGAAAAAAATCGTCCAAATATTTACCTTGACGAAACATGGTTCGATACCCATGACACTCCAAGAAAAGGTTGGGATGATTCTTCCAAAAATTGTCAAATAAAGGCAAAAGAATCACAATATTACATGCTGGTTCAGTCAGAGAACGGGTTTGTTCCAAATTGTCTGTTGCTTTCAGCCAAAAACATAGCAGATTCTTCTTTAGATTACCAACAACTTTTTGAAGATTGGTTTAAACATAAAATCCTTAAAAATATACCTGAAAATAGCGTCATTGTAATGGACAATGCTAGTTATCATAGTCGGCAAGCAAAAATCATTCCCAATTCTAATAATACAAAAGCAGAAATTCAAAATTTTATGATTGAAAATGATTTATATTTTGAAGAAATTTACAGAAAACGAGAACTGCTAGAAGTATTAAAAGCTTTTAAAATAAATAAGGAATACGAGTGTGACAAACTTGCAGCAGAAAATGGACATACAGTGTTGCGTCTTCCTCCATATTATTGTATATTCAATCCTATTGAGCTAATATGGCACCAATTAAAATCCAATATTAGGAGAAATAATATTTCTCCTACATTAAATGCATTTGTAGTAGAATTAATTAAAAATGAAGTAAGAAAAATTTCTGCAGACAGCTGGAAAAACTGTGTACAGCATGTACTTAAGGTGGAAAATTCTTACAATTGTATGATTACAAATGTTCAACCCTTAATTATAAGGTTAGGCTTAGATGAAGATAGTGATAGTGATACAGAGTTAAATTTTAAATAAATTGTCAATAGTTTTTAAGAATTTAATTAATTTTTATTGTACTTGTTATCCTAATAGTTATACTTTGAAATTATATTATTTTCAATTATCATTAATTGTTATCATTACTTTACATTTATTATAGGTACCTAAAACTAAAAATACCTGTCTATTTATTTTAAATTATAAAAATAAATCATGTGGTGTAGGTACATTTTCAAGCCGACCCTGATCCCATTTATTCAGCTTTGAAGAGGTTGAGGCGTATACAATAGGATTTAATCAGGTAGATTATTTATGGCAGTAAGAGTCAACGGTATAATTCTGCAAATATTATACTTACATTATTATTTCCTAAGTTATGGTTTTCTTCAAGTGTTTTAATTCCCCTTACAAGTCTTAACTTGTCCCCAATATTATCAGCTAGAAAGTCAATATGCTTGGGAGTTAACAATTTAAGGATTTCGGGATCATCAATTGTTTGTTAATCTGTTAACAAAATCAAATAATAAAGATTTTACTAGGAATTAGGAATTTTAAAAATCGTGTATTGATATTAGTTTTTAGGTTAAACCTAACTGCACCGTGGTGCTGGTATATATAGGTAGCGGTAAAGTAAGACTAAAAAAAAAGGTAGAAACACAGCGGTGTTTAAACCTTGCACCTCCAACCGATAACCCACCCGAAGCTATACACGCTAGGCCAACAAATCACATACCCAAAATTCAAAACAGCGAAATGACATAAAAACAAAATGTACGCGGTCTCACTTTAACGCTTCCTGCTGATATATTATGTCAAGAAATAAGGAGGATTGTGCGGATATGACTTGTTGACATGTAGGTTTTGGCTCAAATGCACGGGGATTTATTCAACATTATGATGCTTTTGTGTTAAAGTCTTAAGACATATTGACAAAATACTTTGTACTTTGAAATAAAGTTATGAAGAAGGATTTAGGCAAAAGAATCGAGAGTTTGCCTCAAATGAATCAGCTATTTTAGTCGAATGCCAAAGAGTTTGCAACAAACTGTCTTTCTTTAAACTAAAAGAATCATTTCCAAATGAATGGATTCGTTTGCCTAAAATAATCCATGTTTGTCAGTGTACTTTAGCGCAAAACCGTGGAATTTCTAGCAATACCAATAAATTTTGAAAGAAAGACGTTAATTGAAGATTTCTTTTGCCTAAATGCCTTTACGTTGCCTTAAAGTAATTAAATGTCAAAAGAATCGAGTATTACACCTAAATGCGGCAATTATTTTAGCCGAAGGGAAACGCATTTAAAATAAATACAGTTTCCTTGAACTGAATCAATATTTGCCAAATGAATGGATTCTTTTGCCCTTAGGATACCATTTTTATCAGTGTATTCATAGCGTTGCAAGCCGCCCATGCTTCTGAAAGAAGTTGCCGCTTATAACCCGAAGTTCGTTTTTTTGCTGTTCCGATTGACTTCGTAGATACTTTACAAGTACATCGATAATTTATCCAATTTCTTGTTCACGCAATGGGTTTTACAAACAATGCAGCACAAAAAATTCATGGTTGAAGCGTATTTTCGAAACGGGGTTAGAGTAAATGGTGAGTGGCAATACAATCAGCGTTTGTGCATGGATGGTTTTCGCGAAAACTTTAACGTCTTTTTCACTGCTGGGTATTTTTATTATTGCTTGAGAAGAACCGTGGCTCTGTTTGAGGAAACAGGTTCTATACAACATAAAAAAAGGAGCTGGAAGACCATCTGTAAGAACAGAAGAACTTGTTGCAGACGCTCGTGAAATATTGCAAAATACGCTGCAACAAACAGTGTAAGACGCCTGTCTCAAGAAGTGGAAAGACTTCATGGAACATGCAGGACTTTTCTTAAAAAAACAGTTAAATATGCTTCCTTATAAAGTGCAAGCAAGTATTCCAAGAAATATGAGCTGCAGATTTGGAAAGACGAAAGTACTATCAGTGGTTTACCCAAAATTTATTGGAAATAAATGGTTTATTAGACCTGACATTTTAACATTGAAAATGTTTATATTATCGCACGAGCACGTAAGTATGGGTACCGAATTCGAAATTCTTGTGTTGCATTTGTCCCTGACGTCACACCACATTAAAATGATCGGGATCAGACCAAGTCGGGAGTAATCGTATGGTTTCGCTGGAGCAGTCAGCGGGTGCGTTTGGCGTTCGCGATCGAGCGTAGAAATTGGCCGTCGTCGCAGGGTGGTTTGGCTGGCGTAGCTGGAGCAGCGCGCTTCAGATCATATTCGTATTTCGTAGTGCAAGCGCTTATGTATGATTTATAATGAACGCCGATAACATTAGTTGCATGCTGTTGTTGGAGGAAGAAGATGAAGAGGAGATGTTAGCCCAAATTCCTCCATTTCGACAAGCGTCATATTAACACTTGAATTTATACTATACCATATTTAAATAAGAGCTGCAGCATACCAAGTAAACAAATCAATTTGGATAAAACGTCAAAGTATCAAAACATTTTAAAATTGTATCATTAGTTGGTATATCCGGAAAAAATATCAAAATTAGAAAAAAGTCAGTGGCGTACATTTTTTGTCAATAATATCTGTTGAAGTGTTTCCCGGGACGCCACTGGACTTAATAAATTTAATCTAGTTAGGGCTAATTAAGCCTCTTATCATTATGAATGACGGTACCAAATTGCAATAAAATCGGGAGAAGGATATTTAAAAAAATAATAAAAAAAACCGATTTTTTCAAAAATCTTACGCACCCTGTACATCAAAAACGGGGCAACTCCGGACACATGTTCAGGTTAGTTCAGGTTAGTACTTCTGAAACACCCTGTATACATTCAAATACATGGTCAAAGACACAAATATTTATATACAAATATTGACAACAAACAATAACACCAAACGATACAATGCAATAATGCGAAAATCACCGGTAAACTAATTACAACCCTGTCGCCCAGGGCCTTTTAGTTTTATTGCCGCTTGACCAATCGAAATAGAGTTACGGTTGTCATTAAGTACTGATCAATGTGTTCTTCGTATGCATAATGTTGGATTTGAATATGGTATAGGGTAGACTGGGGCAAGTGTAAAACTGGGGTAAGTGGAAAATCAGAGCGCCAATCAGGCAATATTGAAAGTTTACTTGTCTGTGTGGTCCGAGGCAACTAACTATACATTAGCACTGTTGAATTATCCACTCCCGGCGAGTTACCAGGTGTTTTTTTCTTTCTGAGTAGTCATTTGTAACATAATCTCCGAATCGGTTTGTTGAATAGTGTGTGATATCTCCATAAAAAATTGGTCAAAGGTAAAAACTTATAATATACTTTTAGTTTTATTGCATTTTCTTGTGTTTAGTCAATTGTTGTAGCTTTAAAATTAAAACTCTCTACAAGTTCATCTACTATATCTAAACCAGCTATGAAAATTGACCGAAAGAGTAAACAAAGTCGGCCAAGTCCATATCAATTTGAATCCAGCTCCAGTGAATCAGATAATGAAAGTGTACCTTTTATGGAATCGGATCAAAGTTTCACTTTAGAATCGCATTGCGAAGATCAGATTCCTGAAATAAACAAAGACAATATTTCCATTGGAGACTGGGTACTGGTTAAATACACATTACCAAAAGCAAACAAACATTTCATTGGCCAGGTAAATACTGTTGACAACGGCTTTGAAATCAAGTTTACTAGAAAATTAAAAGATAATTTTTTATGGCCACTCACCAATGATGTCAATGTAGTACAGCTAGACGATATAGTGACTCGTTTACCTGAACCGGTAGTAACACGCCGAGGAGGTTTTCATTTTAATGTGAAATTTGCGGGATACAATATTTAACAAGTTCCATAAAATTATTCGAATTTTTAAACTTTAAGTTTCTTTTCTGTTTTAGTTTCTCCTTGGGAATAATTCCTACTGTTTTAGAGATTAAAGCCAAACATTGGGTTTTGAACGGATAAATACGTTTATAAAAATATTATTCTTGTTATTAGGACTTTTTTGAGTGTTATTTTGGATTATTTTTCAGAATAAATAATCAAAAAAAAAATCATTCAAATCTCAAGATCTTAAAAATAATTCATGTGTGCCCTATGCAGTATGAAAAGTAAACATATTAAACTATTACTTTCTTACAAAGACATTTTTATAAATATTGTATATTTAAAGTAGGAAGGAAATAAACTTGAACTATTAAAAAGGGCTTCGCACTTGCCCCAGTCTACCCTAATTATATACTTTGTAATGTAATGCTGAAAAATAAACAAAATGGTTTTGTACACTTTACCATTCTTCCCTACACTTGCTGCCACTTTTTTTCATGCATTTTCTTTCATTACAACATTTTTGTAATTTTCGTTCTCGTAGTTGTATAAAGGGGACTACTTTTGCACCTCCTCTATCAAACACTCGTCAGCAATTGCCGAGAACGGTGGCATTCTGCTGAACGATCGGCGCTGGACTGGTCTCTCTAGCAGTCCGAACGCAGCCGCTGCAATTGACGGCGAACGCTGTGTCGCTGAGCTGCGGCAGTGAAACCGTGTACATACAAATCGCATTAAACCAGTAACGAGCTACCAATCGCGAACGCCAGCCGCGGCCGCTGACTGCTCAAGCGAAACCATACCTTAGAGGCGCGTTCGAGCTTATAACCTTTATTTTACTATTTTTTATATTATGAATCAATAAAACTTATATCGACTACCTAAATATTACATTCAAATCTATTAGTTTTCGCAGATCTCAAATCTCACAATAGTCACAAGCGTTGCACTCTGCTTCGGCATTTTCAATGTCTTCCCCGGTTGCATCTTTGTAAAGGGCTGTAAATTTTTTTCTGATGAAGCCTGGTTCCACCTCACCGGTTATGTGAATTCTCAAAGTACACGCATGTGGAGTAGTCCAATCCACATTTTCTTGTAATCCACATTAAATTCTCATAAAATTGGCTGTTTCCCGAAGAAGAATTGTTGGTCCTATTCTTTTCCATAACCCAGCCACAGCACCGCGGTATAGGGACAATATTTTGAACCAATGTGGAGCAATTACTTGATGATGAACTACGTTTTGATTATTTTCAACAGGACGGTGCAACCGCCCATTCATCCGCCGAAACTATTAACGGCTTACGCAATTCTTTAATACTAATAATAATAATAATGACTTTTATTAACAAAATACACAGCAAATTAACAAAGGAATTATGTGTGAATATCTATAAATTATTTAAAAGTAAATAAAAGAGGCAGTTTGGCGGCAAAGGTAGGCTCATAGTATAATACATATAATACAAAACACAAAAATAAAGAAAAAGTAGGATAAGCATGATGAATTCGTTCAAAACAAGAAAATTATCGAGGTTTTCAGAAGCATATCATTGTCTATTTAACAAATGATTACGGAGTTTGAATTTAAATTTATTAATGTTATATAATCTGAGTTCCTCAGACCGAGAGTTATACAAACTAATGGCATTAAATGAAAAACTTCTCTTAAACATTGCACTTCGATGTTGTGGCATTGTGTATACCTATTCCTAAATCTGATGCTCCTATTATGTACAGTTGTTCTAGGAATAAATTTACTTTTTACCAGATTAGAAGAGTCGGGTGAGTTAAGTAATCTGTGTACGAAGTTACCAAGGTGGTGGAGTCGGCGATTATTCATATTAAGCCAATTGCATTTAGTTATCTTATGCGAAATGTAATCATATCGTATTTTGTACTTTCTGCACTTTGTACCGGTCCTCCTCGCAGAGACAAGGCCCATAGATGAAGTCGCAATAGGTGAAGTGTGATAACACCAAGCTTTCACACAGAGTTTTCTTTAATTAAGTAGACAGTATGTGGCGATTACTATATAAAAGTTTAAGTGAAGCGAATGCTTTTTTATTAATATTTTTATATGCTCACGAAATCGTAGTTCTTCATCGACTATTCAGCCCAAGTCCCTAGCAGAGTTGACAAAGCTTAGAGGAGTGTTTAAAACTTGCAGTTTCAAGTTGTTCTTCACATAACTTCTTTTAGCCTTAGTACCTATACACATTAATTGAGATTTTTTAGAGTTTAAAATTAAATTATGTTCTTAATACATTGTACTGATTCGGCGGTTGGTTCCTTGTGAAACATTTTAATAATAACTTTTAAATAAGATAAAAAAATTTTGCTTTTTAATGTTTCAATTTATTTTAGAGAATAAAACACTCTCCATCCAATGATCAACAAAACAAAATTTTATAAATACCCCGATAATAGACACCCTCATTAAGTCTACCCATAACAATCACTAGAAAAATCCCAACATTTAGATAGGTGCAATAAAAACCTTCCTTACGTTTATAAACACCCGTATTGTTACTTTTAGATTTAGTATTCATCTTGTATTGCTCTTGAAAAAGGCCTAATAAGCCGAAACATGTAGAGTGTTTTATTCTCTAAAATAAATTGAAACATTAAAAAGCAAAATTTTTTATCTTATTTAAAAGTTAAATTATGGTTTACTGAAAGTGATCTGATATTTTCCAGATCATGAGTAATATTGTGTCGCTTGAACTGTATCTGACACATGAAAAGAATAATAAAGCTGTGTATCATCAGCATAAGCCTGTGTTCCTACAGTAAGTTGTTGAGATTATTATAGCAATAGTATAAATTATAATCGACGACAGATTGATCAGTTTTCAAACAGACATTGAATTCCCACCCGAATCACCTTGTTTGACGGTTATGGACATTTTCCTCTTTTGTAGAAAAATATTTTTAAAATACCATTTGAAACTTTAGAACAGTAACAAGAAAGGATTATCCAAGAATGTGATAACCTTTCTCCAGAGATGCTGGACAACGCTTTCGAAAATATGAAGAGACGTGTTTCGTTCTTACTTTGATAATTTTGTAACCAGCAAAAAAAATGTATATTTATTTACTAATTTTAGTATTCATCAGTTTGGCATATTATGAATTTAACACAATTTTAACATAGATTTGATTACATACGTCGTTCCCTTGTAATTGTGATCTATACCAAGCCCTACTTTGGATGAAAATGATTTTTTCTCGCACAGTAGATAAAAGAAATATAGGAGTTGCCCAGGAACTTAAAATTATATCGTAACAATTAAAGATAAATTATATCTAATGACATTTTAATTATATCTTATACTGTTTTATGACATAGGTAGCCTTTTTTCGGTTTTAATTACTTTATAGAGCAAATTAAAAACCAAATGTTCATAATTAGCAAAATACTTGCAATATGTACATAATATACACAACAGTTAACTATGTTATACCACTTGACTTGCAAGAAATTTCGTAATACACCTATTGAGTGATTTATTACACTTCCCTTTATCTATCCTTCAGTTTTTACTTTACCAGTTGTATAATTTTGATTGGCAACTAAACTTTAATTAACTGTAATAATAAGAAACTGTGAGGGTTAATTATCTGTTTTTGTGGTCACACGCTTAATTGAGTATACTGCTGATTCTAAGGAGAATGATTCTTAACACAGATTTAACCCATGATACAAAGAAAACAAGATATGACATTGCGCATGTGGGCGGAGCCAATGTTCGTCACGCGGAAAGTGGTTTCCTAACCTATTTAAATTTTCCCTGTTGTTTACTATTTGTCTTTGCTGTTAGTGTGAGATTTTTGGCCTTTTGGCTCAGATTTACTTGTAAAAATGCGTTGTGCAGTGGCAGGATGCAACACAGATAATCAATCAATAAAGTTTACCAAAGATTTGATGCTTTTTCGGTTCCCGAATAATGAAGACCTTATAAAGGAATGGGTAGCAGCTTGTAAACGTGTTGACACAATTAATGTTAAAAATGCGAGGGTTTGTTCTAAACATTTCGATGTACAGAGCTATGAACGAAACCTAAAATACGAGCTTTTGGGATATTCTGCTCGAAATCACCGGCTACTAAAGAGGGATTCAATACCATTTTTAAATTTACCAGTTCAAAGATCCAAAAATGTGAAAGGAAATGAGGACAGAAATGAACGAGTGAATAAGAGAAATAGAACAAAATTGGTCGATTGTATTCTTCAAGCTAGGTAAGTTGATTACTTTTATGATATAGGTTCCTAACAAATGCATGCAAATTACAGGAATATGTTCCCTTGATCTGCTACTTTAATGTAGAGATCTTTTACTCTCCCGCCCCCATTGTTTGAAATTAAAGTAATTTGTGGTTTAGACAGCCTTTCATTTATACCTTTACTAAATAAAATGTATTATCGATTGCTAATGCTTATTTTTATTGATGAGTGTAAAGGTTTTTAAAGTTTATTTTTGAATTTTTTCAAGAAATATTTGTTGTTTATTTTTTTATTTATAAATTAAGACCCTTGCATTTTAAAGTGGTTTTAACCGTTACTATTTTTTTTTCAACATTTAAAGCATTATTCTTTTGCTATTTGTTACAATTACTTATTGTACTATAAAGTGTTTAAATGTCTAATAAATTTGTTTCGTTTAACTTGTATTTTTACTCTAATTGTATCTACATGTGTGTCCCCTGATCGGAGCATCAATAGGTGAAAAAGTCTTACAATCCGAGGACAAACTATTTCAGAATAGGCATAACATAGACACAAGAAATGCCCAAAACACGAATATTACTCAAAATAATAAATACTAGGTAGGTACATAATAATAAAGCAAATACTAAATTCAAAAGAAAATACTCCTACAAATCCTTACTGTTTAAATGTGTATATTTTCTTGTAGTACAGTGGAAAACTTTTTTATACACAAATGGTTATTGTTATTAATGTAGCTATAGAACCTAAACTGACCTAAATCGTCGTAATTACTAAAATTATGTAATAAAGATCCCACAACGTACTATCTCATAAGTAATCTACTTCAAATTCAAATTTAACTCTCCGCGTGACGTCATGCGCAAAGCGGACGAAATTGAGACTGCGATCTAGCTTATCTTTCTTTTCTTTGTATCATGGATTTAACCAACTAACCTGTACCTACTGCTTCCATTTTAATTTAATAGAGATATTTTGTTAAAGCGCATTAATTTGTATGATAATACTTTACAAGTTAGTGTATTTTTATAATGGGATCTCAAAAATGATCTTGGTCGAAGGTAGTCACGAAATGAAAAACGGCTGTCTTAACTTATAAAATAACTCATCAGTAACGCGCAAATACACTAGTAATCCCAGAGGTAAAATAATGAACTGCTGACACGCCTCCTTATGCTCTTAAAAGCATGTTGCAACATTTTGCACCCTTTCTGTCGTTATTATTGCACATCCTTCAACAATCCTTTGTTGCAGTTCTTGGAAATTATGTACACGATTTCTGAAAATTCTTCTAGTAAGGGAACACACAATAGTCCGTAATAATCAAACAAGGTGGCCCAGGAGGAAACTTGTGTATGCAAACTTATCAACCGATCATAAAAAAAACTCGCGGTATCATCCTGCTGAAGTTCATAATCCTGTAGTTGTGTGTGTGTCCCACATTCTTTCGTCAGAAAGAAAATTCATTAAATGAATGACAAACCAAAATTGTATGTTATCAATGCATGCTCATTCCCTTCGTTAGAATCATTTGGAATGTTCCTGAAGAAAATCCAATTCCATGAGCCAGACGTTTAAAAGTTTTTCTATAAAGGCAAAGTAATCTCAAAGATCGTCCTAACATAAACGCGGATTGTAGTTCAAAATTGCATTAACTGACACCCCACTTGGAAAATGAGCTTTAATCATGTAAATCTTGTGCACAGAATTCAGAATTTAAATATAAAACCTATAAAAGAAGAAATACAAATAAATAGACAGGGAAGACCTGGACAAGCAAACAGGAAAAAGGGCTAGCAATGGTTAGAAAAAGTTGAAGAGACAAATAAAGGAAAGAAAGAAGGTTAGACCGGTATCCTCTTAGTGCACGAGTTAAATGAGTTTTATACGTCCTTAAATGCAGCTAATACTTTGTTAAATCTCTTTGACTTGTGCCATATACAGGGAGATCCTTAGGTACATGAAGAAGCTTTTCTCAGAACGTGATTGTTATGAAAGTTTGTTATAGCATTCTTAGAAAAATTAGCTTCATCGGTAAAAAGGAAATTATCTAAAAATTGTGGATTTCTGGCCAACCTTTCCAAAAATCATTGACAAAAATTAACGCGCTGAGGAAAATAACGTGGTAAAAGGGCCTGAACTCGTTGTATAATATGGTAAGGATACATTTGATGATCGTGAAGAATCCTTAAAACGGTTTGCTGACTAGCGTTAACCTCATGCGCAATTTCTCGAGTACTGGTTTCTGGATCTTCCTTATTTTTAATACTGATTCTAATTGTGTTTTTTTTACCGTCCATGGCCTGCCCGGAGAAACTCTTGCAAAACTTCCTGTTTCTGATAAACGGCGATGGATACTTACAAAGGTCTGAGCGCACGGTGCTACACGATTTGAATATCTTGCCTGGTAAATGCGTCTTGCTTCAAATGCATTTCCATCAGCAAGACCATAAACAAAATGCATATCTGCCAAATAAGCACTGTTTTGTAAATCAGCCATAACTTTAAAATTTTTCTGTCATTCAATTTTGTGACATTTCCACAATTATTTACACAATCTGTTAGTGATCGGCCGATACGGACTTTTTTTCCCGATACCGATAATCGGCCGATACCGATATTTTAGTTGCCGATACCGATATAATATCGGTATCGGCACCACATTTTTAAAAGATCTGTTACTATTAAACATATGTGGATTAAGTAAAAATTGTCAATAGTGGCAATATTGTAAAGCATCTTTAAGTCAAATACTGGCATAACGTGGATAAATTTCGGTAATTCCCCGACCGCCCGATTCCAAATACCAGTGGTGATTACCTGTTTTACGGAAAGTGTAGTGCTCCCGCGATGCTGCAATCTTTATCTGTTTTGTGCTGCAATCGTTGTTTAGTTCTTGGATCAAATTAGTACATTGTATATTGCTACTTCGGATATCCATCGTGTCGTGCAATATTTTCATTTCTTGCAATACCTAGTAATTTTAATGTCATTTTAAGTTAACTACACTTGTACTTGTGGTTTAGTTTGGTTAAAAAAAGTGTTGTTTTTATTGACCAACATATGCCCTATTTAATTTTGTCATATGCCTAATATTATGTAAATACCCTAAAATTAATAAGATTAATGTTAGAAACAATTTAGTCGTTTTATTAAAAAAATTAGAAATGGGTTTTTACTTACAATTAATAAATAGTTAATCTTAAATATGCCGGTATTTATCGGCAAAATCTCGGGCAAAATAATGCCGATACCGATTATCGGCAAAATTTGCCGATATGCCGATACGATACCGATGCACCGATATTTATATCGGTATCGGCCGATCACTAAATCTGTGACATAAGCCTACTTTGAACAAAAGTCGTATCAGCGATGTTTTTTTTGTACAATTTTACAATTTTTTCCATTTTTCCTTAAAACTACTGTTTTTTTCAAAAACATAGTAGAGACAACTTTTGTTCACCTTGTATCAATAATGCATAAAAATGCAGCAGAGTTAAAAAAAATCAGTGGCGTATCAAATGTTTCACAAAAAAATATTGATGGTATCTTCACGGACGCCACTGGTGGAAGTAAGCAAACCCTTTTCTAACGAAAAAGTGCAGTTTAATACAAAATCAGTTGACACCAATTTTCAATACCGTACCTTCAAGGACTTTCGAAATTTTAAAAAAACAATTATTTTCTAAAATTATTTTAACACCCTGTATCTTAAAGGGTAAGCATTTTAGGGCATATGTCCATATGAACTTTTCGTCTTAAAATGATGTCAGGAATCATATCCTAGATTTTATTCATGTACTTAAAGATCGCCCTGTATATAAAAGAGTAAGTTGTGAACGTGGACGAATTAATCTAGTTCTAGTGGGTTCTTTATGCACACTATTTCTTAAGCGAACAATGTTTTCATCTAAACGACCTCTGCATTGATACTCGACCCCTGAATTATCAATAAGAATGCCACTTTTTTCAAACTCTTGCACTGGATCTTGAATTGCATCCAAAAACTGGACGAACATTTCTTAGAATAAACATAATGTGTTTCAATAACAACTATAAAAATTAAATCTCTCAACTTTCACACAACGCAGACAAAAGACGTGTAACTCAAATCCTATAAAGTTCAATTTGGATGATTCTTAACATTTTTTTTTGTATCTATCTCAGTAAATTCTATGGCGACTTTACAAGAACGGCGATACAAGAACAACATAAATTGCGTCCAAAACAAATTTTATTGTAAAGCTTTAATATAAAACACGTCACTGATTTTTCCCTTTACAAACCAGGCACGCCTACGTCATCGCCAGCTAACCCCATGCTTTAACTGTCGTGCATCTTGCTACCGATTTTTTTCGGAGCGCCCACAGGCCACTTGATTTGTATTTACTTTCATCACGCTCTACACGAAATACTCGCTAATAACAGTCCACTCACACCCAATGGTTTAAAGTGTCGGTTCCACACGTTAAAGCTGTTCGATCTACCATTTTTATAGTAATTTATTCTTGTGCTGGATCAAATATGGTCGAAGAAAATTACGGCAGCTTTTATATAATATCGGGGCAAGTTGAGATATATTGCTTGATAACCGCTTTTTATTTTCACTAACCGCCTCATGACAGGCAAATTTCCAAAAATACATATAAGGATAGTGTTGATATTCACGATTATTCGCAAATCATCTAGCACCAAATTGGGGGGCAATTTTCGTAATTATCTGTTTCGAAATAATGTTCTGTTAAATGAGGGGCAATCAATGTACTAAAAAAATCAAACCAATCAGTCAGGAATAAGTACGAACTACAAAAAATGAATGATTAAGTAAGTAAAAAGTACCTAAAGGAAACGAAGTATAATCAATGAACTAGCCTTAAAACATTAAGTTGTGAAGTGGCATGTTACGCGTTCAATGGCCCATCCAATTAGAAATGAGAATGATAACAAAAAGAAATGAAGAGTCAACCTAAACGAAATTGTACCACAAGTCAATCCTATGGATTTACACTTGAGTGCGGCTAGAGGTACTGTACTAAAAGAAATGCTGTGTTCAAAACAAACTAAAGTGTGTGTTAGTGCTGGGAAGTTTAGTTCACTTTGCCGATTTCAATCTTTCGATCTCGTTTAATAAAGTGAATAGTACAAAAGACTAGTTCGTTTAGTTCATTTAGCACACTGATTTATACTCGCACACGCACGGTGATGCAAAAGAATAGCAAAGTAATATTATAAATAACAATGAAACCTGGTAAATAAATAAAAGAGAAGTATGGCGCTTCGTGGAGGGTACAGTGCAACTATACCGTTCTCTACTCTATGAAGGTCTCGATAAATATGACAAATTTTGTCTCTAGCCACAATGCATCGAATCAGTGATACGTATTTGATATTGTCATATCTCAAGCTATCTTGGCCGAGTTGTACGTGAAGCAGCAGTCCACACCTGTCCGACAGCCAACACCATATAGGTCGGTCTTCAGGCTCCGGGCAGTTCAGGATCTGCTTCACGGTCGCCTCACTCTCGTTCGCGTTTTGCGTATAGTACAAGGCTTTAGCTCGCGTTGATTCAATCTTTAAATTATAACTGATTGAATTTTTAAGTTCAGTTATCAGATTCGATATTTTAAACTAGTTTGCTCGCGAACTACACACCTCTACTAAAGACAATGTCAAAAGACCGTGTTCTGACAACAAATTTCAATATTTTCGATGTTTCCAGATATTCCAATAGACAAGTCATTTTTGGTCACTTTTAAAGAAAAATAATATATTAGAAGTAAGTATTGTAATGTTAATTTTTAGGAATTACATTATTATTATAGTTTTTAGGGCTGTAAGAACCGTAATTTTAAGTTATTTCGATTTAGTCAATTTGACAATTTCTGGTGGAGAATCGAAAACGATATTTTTTACTTTATTGGGAAGAGCAATAAATTGTTAGTTGGTTAAAATATGCCACGCAGTAGTGAACATTTTAAAATGAACATGAACAATTAAATTATCAACAAGAAAAAATGCACGTTTAGATAAGCCCAAAAAAAGTCACTGTCGTCACCGAGCACCGAGTTTTTTTACCATCTTTGTGTGGTTAATTTTGGAAATTGTTTATCTTTATGTTTGTTGACTTTGATAAACAAGCTGTAAAATGAAAAAAAAAAAAAAACAAATTCAAGGTACTTCTCTTACTACAAACATTTCTAAACTTTTTCTCAAAAACATGTCTCGGTGTCCACACCTTAAATTGAGTTTCTATTATATCTTTTTCATTTTAAAATTGATGGATCATAAAGACCCGGGAACTCTAAAACTTTATAACACAGAAAGAGTAGACATCAAGATACTAGTACTAACTTTTCCAATGGTCGCAGTCCTTTAACCTCAACATCTATATCCAGAAATTATTTAGGGGAATTTTTTAATGTGTAAAAATATTTTAGTTTTAAATTTTAATTCCCTCGCAGGCCTGAAGTCCTATTTTCAAAAAGGTAGAAGAAACGCTATTTATCGTTCATCATCGTATGGTTATTTTTGTGAGATTTTAGAAATTTCTTTGATTTGAAATTTACTGCCTTAATCTCATTTTGCACAGATTTTAGAGACGGAGCCAGTCTTTTGACTAAAGATAAATGGATTTAGCAAGACGTCGTTCTTTCTTTGAGAGCATTTTGTCCGTTATTTTTTAAAGTAATCGTTGATCCTGCCAATGTGCATGTCTCTATGTAATACGTCGATTGACATGAATCTTGGCGCATTCGTAATCATTCGAAGTACTTTGTTTTGAAAAAGTTTTCCTGTTACGTCTAGTATTGTTTACGGTGCACCAGGCCGGTACACCGTAAAGTAAAACTGGTCTGATTATTAATCGAAGATGAGCCCAAGATATTCAATTTTGTCAGTCCAAACTATCTGCCTATTGTTAACTCTTACTCGCGATCTTGGTAGCCTTGTACTCTGCTTCCAGAAAAAGATGATTTGAGTCTTATCTTCATTCAGCCACAACTTCCATTTAGTCAGCTACTCTTGGAGGATAATTATGTGGCGTTGCAGATGCGAGACCACGATTTCGGGTCCCATCGAGGTGGAGGTGAACCAATATCATCAGTGAACAGATATAGTTCCGTTTGTGGACACCACGAACTTCCTGTCCTCAAGGAATGATATGACAGCTCGAACTAGCCAGTTCGGCATGCCTAGCCTTATAAATTTAAGTGTAAGATCACCGTGTCAGATTTTGTCAAACGCTTTAGAAACGTCGAAAAAGACTGCTCCAGTCGACATGCGGCTGCTAAACCCTCTTAGTATATTGGTTGCCAGTCGTGTTGTCTGGCGCACCGTGCAATGGGCAGCTCTATATCCGAACTGCTCAGGTGGTAAAACGTCGTTGTCTAATACGAAATCGGTCACCCTATTAAATATTAGTTTTTCAACTACTTTACCAAGGCATTATAATAGGCCTATCAGCCTGAAACTGACAGTCAACGATAAATATTTACCAGTCTTCGGTATTAACGCTACTTTAGCCTTTTTCCAGGCTTCTGGAAAACAACGCTTTTCAAGTATAGCTTGAACTATGTTTACTACGTCCATTATTGCTCTTTCTGGTAGATTTTTGATAGCTTTATTTTTGATGCTGTCGGAATCAGGCGCCCTTTCCGGATTTATTGCATTTACAATAGAACGAACTTCCTTCGGAGCTACTCTTGAAATATTCTGAATAATGTGAGGCATATTCTTATAAACTTGCAGTCCTGGTGACTCGCGCATCTCCGTCAGGATTAGTAGTGGGAAACTCGCTGAACTGTCCGCAAATAGTTCTGCTTTTTCAATAGGATCTGTAAGGATTTTATTGTTAACCCGATCTCTGACATATGACATTCGCTTTTTAGCACCCTTTATTTGATACCTGGTGAACTTGTAAACTGAATTGTCTTAAATTCTTAAGTTCTTGATTTGCTTTTAATTGTTCAAATTGGGCGTGCAGCAGAGTACATTGGGTGCTGTCGCCATTGATGCATACTACATACTTAAAAGCGATAAAAAATAAACGACTTTTTCATTTAAAATATCCTAAATACTCTGATTATCATGAACACGTATAGTTCGCCACAAGGTTCTAGAGCTACAACACTTGAGGAAGCAGGGCGGTAAAATGCATAAAAAGAGTTGATTGACATGCGTAATAATTATTTTTATTTAATTATTTTAGCCTTAAATTGCGTAAAATATAAGAAGAAGTACCTACTGATTTATTTGCAATCACTGCCCTAGCTTGACTATGAATATCTTAACCTTTTATATATTTATTCATTTTAGAAACATTAACGTTTAACTATGACTAATTATAAATGAAATATAATAATGGTAAACTCCGGCAATGCCTGTAAAATTTCTGAAGGTGTGAAGATGTGCTTTGTATCCCCACTAATTTAATATCATATACGATAAAAAGAGACAATACCATTACTAACGGACAGAAATCCCCGCTGATTGCTTGATTTCGGCGTGGGTTGCCAAATTTATAATAATATAATATAATTAATTATATTAGGCGATAATAATTTGCAATGTGAAGGTTAAACATCTAATCGGACATATGTTACAGGGTATACAATATACAAGGATATGCATACGCCTAATTTTCTTAAGCAATATATTTCAATTATATACAAATTAACATTTTATGGAATATTAAAGAGAGAACTACGGCAACAATGTAAAGTTTTTAGCTCGGATTCCTTTCGTAGTTCACCAGCTGTGTGGCAAACTTTAGGCTAGTGCCGTAAATTTGACATGCGCATTGAATACGCTCGTATGTGAAATATGGATAAGCGAGGAGCACATTGTTCAATCCCGTAAAGTAAATATTACATAAAATGACTGATATTACAGAAATAATTATTGTAAATGTTAAGAAACAGAATATTTAATATGTTTCATGATATTCGGACTTTGTTACATTTATATTTACGGAGATCGAGGTATAAGTATGTGAAATTCGCCTTCTTCCTTACGATTTTAAAATCGCATATGACCAAACATTTAATTTTCTTTCATTCTATTGCTATAATATAAGTGATAAATGATAGTAGGAGTAGGTAGTGGATTAGTATGGGAAATCAAAAATTAATTTTATTAAAATAATACTACAACTGCAACCCTACTTACTTTTTAAATGCAGTTGTTATCATCCAAAACTATCGCAAGGAGCGCGTCATCAGCTATGAAGCTACACATTTGCCTATATGTATTCTTAGCTTTACTCAATGCCAACCGAGTGGTTCGTTTGCTACGCCTCATGTGAAACAGGACTTATTAAAAACCATAAATTCTCCTTTAACATATTTTGACCTTTCCAATATGAAATAAAGTATAATTTCGTTTTTTTGATTGATTTATGTCTTATTTAATATATCAAGGAAGGAAAATATTATTCTTGATCCAAAGAATTATTCAGATGTCAAGTGAATAAAATAACATGCTCTATTTTTTATACTCGTTTTTTTATCCGTGCAATATTCCATAAACGGAAGATATTTCCAAGATGTCACATACATGATGATTTAGTTGAGATGTACTTTCGCTATCAATCAAAAATTTATTATAGAAAAAAAAATGCCGCTGTCATCAATTTTCCCAAAAATGGTTTGATCCATGATTCCAATTAAAAACAATATCGTGTAACTAGTAGAAAAAGTGAGAGCGAAAAAGGAAATGATGTAAACAATTTTACGCGTTGGAATTTTGTAAATATTTTTTTCCGGGACGCACAGAAACGGTGTTTAGAAGGTAAGGCTGACATCTTAAAATAAGTTTGGCGGTTTTCAGACAATGCCAATTATTATATGTTGTTTGGTAACGTTATCTCGTTGGGGTGGGTGCCTTCACGGGGGCCTAGACTGGGCAAAGGAAACCGGTATAGTACCGATATCACGACAGTCACTGGATAGCCTGAAAGGTAGGGAGAATTTTAGGAGAGTGCCGATACCACGGCAGTCAACGCACTCCTGAAAGTTAGAAGGAAAACCATGGCCGCTAAAGCACTCCTGAAGGGCAAGGATGAGACCAAGTCGGAAGGAGGAGACCGTCGGAAAGACGAAAGTGCTTTGTCCACCGAACGTCAGGGTTTTTATGGACAAGGTGCTGAGCTTTGCATAAAGTGATATAAACTGCTGGCCACTCGAACTTACCGATAGAGATTTTTAGGCAAAATTTAAAGTTTAATATTTTCAACAGGAATGTAAATTTTTCAACGCCGATTGCAGATTTTGAAAGCTGGTTTTTTTCGGATTAAGCTGCATGACGTATATTTATTGTAGGACCATAGGTTTATTATATACGGGGTGATCAATAATGTCAAGCAAAAAATCAAAAAGTTTGTATGAGTGAAATTTCCAAAATAAATTTTTTTGGTCGTTGCAATAGGGTCCGTTACTTAGGTAACATCAATATCTCTAGACGTTTTTGTCAGTTTTTGGATTAAGGACGTTAGGTCTTGTACACACTACTAAACATAAAATGTGGGTAGCAAAATTTTTAAAATGCTATAACTTGACATTGGATGGACGGTTCTTGATGATTTTTGCGGATTTGGAATCCTTATTTCACGTAGATTTTCTACGATCTAAATATTTTATTTGAGGGTGGAAATTTACACATTATACCGGGTCGAAAATATGTACCCCGATGCCCATATTTATGATCGACTGTAATTTCTACGCGACGCGTCAATTTCAAAGTAGGCATTGCAAAAACAAATTTGTTGCTATGGAATTAAAAATAGTTAACATTATTTTAAAAATAACCTGACACATTTCAATGTTATAATTTTGTAAATTTTAATTAATATGAGGCGTTTAACCATGACAGAAAGAGAAAATTACATTCGACTTCTCAACGAAGGAATGCTAAAAAAGCAAATTGCGCGCATTTACAATGTCAGCCAAAAGAAAATTTATAATTTAAACCGTCGCGTCGAAACTACTGGTGATCATAATTATGGGCATGGGGGTGGACATACAAAAAAAATAAACCAAAGAACCCAAAGAATTTTAATTCGAGAAGCTATGGTGAATAGAACAAAGAACTCTAGGAAACTAAATGACTCTTTAAGGCAACAAACTGGGGTGAGAGTTTCGAACAGAACAGTAAGAAGAACATTGAATAAAAACAACTTAAGGTGAGAATTTATTTTTACAAAAACAACATAATGCCAAACATTTTAAATTTTAGAGCCCGTCGCAGAGCAAAATGTGTGTTGTTATTACGACACCATAGAGCGAATAGGCGGGCATGGGCAAATCGGCATGCGAATTGGGGTAATGCAGAGTGGAGCCATTGTTTATTTTCTGACGAAACAAGATTTAATTTGATTCACTCCGATGGCCGAATATTAGTTTGGAGAGGGCCAAATCAGCGGTATTTGGAGGAAAACATGGCCCCTCAAGAGGCATTTGGTGGCGGAGGTGTAACAGTATGGGGAGGTATCATAAGAAATAGTAAAACCGAGCTATTCATTACCAACCAAACTGTTAACGCTAATGTTTATCAGGAGGAAATTTTGCAACCTATTGTTGTTCCTTTTGCTCGAAATTACGGTCCAGAATTTCTATTGGTGGATGACAACGCTCCACCTCATAGAGCGCGAAGGATCACAGAGTTTTTGCAGGCACAGAACATCAATAGGATGGACTGGCCTGCAAAGTCTCCGGATCTTAATGTCATCGAACACGTTTGGTCTTATTTAAAACTTAAAGTAAGATCGCGTGATGTACCCCCTGCAACCTTTGCAACGCTTAATGAGGCCATTCGTGAAGAATGGGAGAATATTCCACAAGATTTTATAAATAATCTTGTGGATACTCTACCAAACAGATGTCGGGAAGTAATACGTCGAGCAGGAGGACCAACAAAATATTAGTTCCTTTTTTTTATAATGCACCTACTTAATTTCGGGTAAATTATTACCAAAGATTAGGTATTTAAAGATAGGACACTTGGCATTTTTCCATTGATATTTGCCGGTTGCTTTTAATGACCTCGTCCTTTTAACACGCTATTGCCAACAAATACCCAATTTCATTTTAAACTCCAAAAATGCAAGGTTGTAATTCCCATCTTTGACGCAGTGGGTTGAAAACAAAAATTAATGGACAAACAATTTATGTTTTTCAGGCCATTTTTTTTTATTAACTAAAAATTACCAATATCAATTATCACTAGGTATCCTTTTCCATACATACCTAATCTTTGTTATTACAGTATATCAGATTTTTTTAGGGATTGCAGTAACCTTTAAATTAGGCTTAGAATTAGAAATTTTGTAAGGATTGACTTTGGGCCGTTGTTAACCAATCTTGTATATTGTAGAATATAATGTAATAAACTTGTTCTTGTCGCTATGTTTTTGTCTATTATCGACCCGGTATAATGTGTAAATTTCCACCCTCAAATAAAATATTTAGATCGTAGAAAATCTACGTGAAATAAGGATTCCAAATCCGCAAAAATCATCAAGAACCGTCCATCCAATGTCAAGTTATAGCATTTTAAAAATTTTGCTACCCACATTTTATGTTTAGTAGTGTGTACAAGACCTAACGTCCTTAATCCAAAAACTGACAAAAACGTCTAGAGATATTGATGTTACCTAAGTAACGGACCCTATTGCAACGACCAAAAAAATTTACTTTGGAAATTTCACTCATACAAACTTTTTGATTTTTTGCATGACATTATTGATCACCCCGTATATAATAAACCTATGGTCCTACAATAAATATACGTCATGCAGCTTAATCCGAAAAAAACCAGCTTTCAAAATCTGCAATCGGCTTTGAAAAATTTACATTCCTGTTGAAAATATTAAACTTTAAATTTTGCCTAAAAATCTCTATCGGTAAGTTCGAGTGGCCAGCAGTTTATATCAGATTACGAAAATTAATAGAACTAGGTCAAACCCAATTTTAAATACTCATGGGGTTCCCCAAGGAAGTGTTCTTGGGCCTCTCTTATTTATAATTTATTAAACGATTCTAATTGTTTTTCGGATTCCCAGATTGTAAATTTGTTTGCGGATGACACTCTCATCTCATGTAGTGACTTACAACTATAAACTAACTTGTTTGGCTTTTTAACGAATATTTAAATATATATTAAAACATTATACTACAACATATCCGACAACCAATATGTCTTGTTTTATTTTGTATTTATCTATTTCTACATTACAGATCAAGAAATCCAAATAGTATACATTACTTAGAACTAATTTGTGTGATATAAAAGAACAATTTAAACATTTTGCAAAATAGGGACAAACAGGACAGATAAAATACGCCCACAAAAGTAAGGAACATCAGAACTGCAATTGTTTGCATAGTGTGAACAATGAGTAATATTAGACCACTGCAGTTAGCAATAAATTGAGTTTTCTTTTCAACGTTATCAATGAAAAATTAAACTCTGTGTTAAAGGGGATATATTATGTGTTTAGGTCTTGCATGATTTAGTTCATGACACTGTTTCTGCCAACATCAGTTCGGCTTTTATTAATTGAAAATACCTCAGTAAGTCGCGTATTGCGCGGAGGAATGCGATAATTAACTAATGCTAGAAGTTCAGCGCAGTCTATGCTGTTTGTAATTATTTTATACCCAAACACTATGGACAACAAGATTCTACGTTTTTCCACTGTCCATGTTTAAGATTGTCAATCGCTGATGGTAAGATAAACCACTCTTATCTATTCCCAGCCTATACAATAAAAAGTTTGCAAATTTCGACTGGGCGCGTTCAATCCGCTTTATATGGACTTTGTAATATGGTGACCAGATGACACAACAGTACTCCAAGTGGCTTCGTACCAAGGGGAAGTAAAGAGACTTTACGACTTCAGTGTTCGAAAATTCCCAGCAATGCCTCATTATAAACCATGCCATTCTAAAGAATTTTAATAAAATATAGTTGATGCGTTCGTTAAATCTCAGCTCAGAATCGAAAATTACACCCAGGTCATTTATCAAATTTACGCGAGGAATTTGAGATGAAATAGGAGTGTATTATTGGTGTAAATGATATGACTTTACACTTTGAGGAATTTAGTTCCATATTATTTTCTGTACACCAATCCATTATTTTATCCAGATCATGCATCAATTTTATGCAGTCATCCTCATCTGCGACTCTTTGGAATATTTTTAAATCGTCCGCGTATAGAAGAAATCGGCAGTTCATTATAAAATATTTATAAAAACCAAAAATAAGATCGGGCCTAAGTGTGACCTCGACGTAGCATCAATCTCTTTAGAAAGGACGCTATTTATTTTGATAGTTTCAATACGATTGCGCAAGTAACTTGAAATCCATGACAACAGAGGGTCTCCTATACCATATAATCTCAGCTTGCTCGCTAGAATATTGTGATCTACTCGGTCAAAGGCTTTTTTGAAATCGAGATATATTGCGTCGACTTGAGCTCCTTTACCAATCGGGGTAGACAAATATTGCGAAAAAATACATAAATTAGTTTGACAAGAGCGATCAGGTAGGAATCCGTGCTGAGATTTAGAGATAGTATCTTTTAGGTGATGCAAAAGCTGGTCAACAACTATGGATTCAAGGACTTTTGCTAATGCAATTAAGACCAGATATCGGACGATAATTGCTAACCTCACTTCTATCTTTGGGAATTGTGGTGACATACGCTGATTTCCAGAGATCGGGAAATGAACCTGAAATAAGGGAAAGCTGAAAGAGATAACAAAGTGGCAAAGTTAGGGTCGTGCTACAGTTTCTTAAAAAGAGCGGCGGGATGTTGTCTGACCCAGCTCCCTTGTGTTCGTGAAGATTGATGAGTTTTTCAAATACGACGGAACCAGTGATATCAACATTTGATAAATTCGTGTTATTAGTGGATGGCACATTCTTTCCATCAGCGACTGTTGCGTTTGTGCCAGTAAACACCGACTGAAAAAGTCCGCGAATAAATCAGCGATTGCTTGCAGGTCACTAGACGAGATATCATTATACTTGATTTTTGTAGGATATCCAACAGAGTTACGTTGACTTTTAATGGAAGACTAGAAAGCTTTAGTATTTTTTAAGATATTGATTTGAGTTGAGTAAATAAAAGTAGCGTAGTCCTTTTTAATTAAAATTTTTGAATGTGATCTTGTTGATTTGTAGTTAGTTTCATCGGAAGGTAGGCGTGAGCGACGGTATTCTTGATAAGCTTTATTTTCTTATTTATTGTTTTAATTCTCTCTTTAGAAAAGTAGGTAGGGTATTATTTAAGAGTAGTAATGTTAGCTTCTGGAACAAAAAAGTTAGCCGCAACTTAGAGGATTGTATAAAACATTTCTGTAGCAACGTTAACGTCCTTACAGCATAGAAAGCTCCAATCAATAGCTTTAAAATGGTCATTCAATTATTGATCATAATCGGCTTTTTGGAAATTAAATTTTGTAAATTGCGAATCCCATAGTATGTTATCGTTATCTTCAACACCTAAACTTAAAAGTAAAGCTGGGTGATAACTATCGACCTTTGTTAATGGTAAGTTACAATTCGATACTAAGATATTAGAATGGTTAGAGAATACTAAATCTAACCTTACATTATTGACATCACGAGCATTATTAAGTTGAGTGAGATCATAAAAACAAGCACAGTAATAGACAATTTGGTCACATTCATTACATGAGGAAAAAATTTTGTCCGCTTCGGAGTCTGTAACAGCCACACTTAAAAGACGGTCATGATTATCACTGAATGTGGTCTTGTGAATAAGACTAAACATTTGTTTTAATCAAAGAACTTTGTCAATAATTCAATAAGCTTCACCCACAAGATAATGAAATAATTCGTCAACATAATCCACACATAGTCAAAGTTTTGTTTAGATGATTGCTGCAACATCTTCGAATTAACTGAAAAATCCATTTCAAAATTCAGTGAGCTCTTCCTGTCCGGTCATCAATAAAATGCACAGCCACGTATTTCGTGATAGCACGGTGATAAAACAACGATCACGAAAGGATATTTAAGTTAAATACAATACCTTCGTTTAATTAGGTTTAACACGAAAGCATCGAAGTTCTTAATTAATGGAAAATAATAAATAACGCCTCGGATTCGCGATAGGATCGATTCGATTGCGATTTATGGCATAGTCAGATTGAAACAACATGAAAATAATTTGAAAGTGCATGGAATTAATTGCGAGGCAACCCCCATTTTAAATTGCCGTTTTACCAGGTGTAGATGAAGATATAGGATGTGCAATAATATATATAGAACTACTTCTACTTTTACTGTAGATACCAATCTTCAGGATATTACATTGTAAAAACCGCTATTAATATTAGGAATGAGTAGTTAGTTACAGTCTATCTTTAAATAGCGCGAAGTAATAAATGCTCATTAAATATGCAAAAGACATACCAGGGTATCAAGAACAATTATTTAAACACCATCCCTTAAAATCCATTGTGTTTACATTAAAGGATCCAAATAATGAGCATTTTTTAGGTAAGTCCACCCTGAATTTATCGCAAGCTATTGTTATATTTAAGGATCACCATTTTTAACGAATCTAACGGAAATTCTATTTGTCTTAAACTTAGCCATTTTCAGTCGGTAATATTTCCGTTAGCCTAGAGTGATAACTTGCATTATCCATTACAATTATTGCATCTTTTGGTATAAGATCCAACATTAGCTTGAACCATTCTTCAAATACATCGGCATTCATATCTTCGTGATAGTCTCCTGTATTTTTAGATTGGAGCCTCAGTAGACCACCTTTAATGAAGCCTTCAGAACTTCCAATATGGGTTATGATAAGTCGATGTCCTTTTCCAGATCGACAATCCTTCCAAAAAAGCTTGCCTTGAACTTTTATAATTTTCATCCTGCCAAAATTTAGTCACAGTGTGGCCTTCACTTAGCTATGTTTCGTTTAGGTAAAATATTTTTTTGTTTTCTTCTCTGGCTTTTCGGATGCTTGTTAAGTAATTTCTTCTCCAACAGACGATATCGCTCCTGTCAATTAAAATCGATTGCCTATTATGTTTTGACCGTCGAAAACCCATTTTTTTTAATAATTTCCAAAGCGTATTTCTACACATAAATGGGTAGTCCTGGTCTTCACGGATTGAGGACAAAATTTTGCCCAGCGTGGGAATTTTTTTATTTAAAAAGAGACTATGAACTTTTCGCCTTATTCTCTGCATTGAAACGTCATCAAGCTCAAGTTTTGGTAGTCCTGGAGAAGTTTTTGGTGGTTTGACGCCAACACTTCAGTCTTCTTTTAAAAGTTTATATATTGTTGTTTTCCCAACGTTAGGCATATCTGCTGTAAATTACACTGCATTGTCAACACTCAAATCCGCATTCTTACTTTTAATAGAATCTTAACAGTTAAGAATTATATTTTTTTTAATTTACTGTACATGGATCGACTCTAGGGCGTTTAGGTAATTGTTGAAAATTCTCCATATTTAATTAAAAAAAACACTGACACTTCACACATTGACTAGCTTCACTGAGAAACAAACACCCAAGGTAGGTATATAAATAGGTGTATTATTCCAATAGAGGCACTCATAAAGGCATAATAACCACATAATTAACAAACAGGTAACCAGGATTAGTACAAAAAAAAAAGGAATAAAATGATTAAAGCAGAAACGGAATAAGTACCTAGACTCTGATTAGTTCTGATAAAATTGCTTCCTAAAATTCCAGGTAAATGGTACACCTGAACATTATTTTAAGCTTAAAAAATTTAATATTAAAATATAATATATTTGAAGACAAAACTTGAATTTAATGTCGATACTTGTACTAAATTCAGGTCTATTTAAATCTATACATACCGAAAAATCTTGCATGCCCATGGAGAAGACGGTTTTGATTGATTTATTACATCGCATAATTTGATTGAGGATAGCATTGAATGAATTTGGAAGGCAAAATAGTGACACTACAGGGGCATCAGACCAGGGCATTAAACCATGTTTTCCAGTAGGTTCTCTCTGTCAGAAGGAGACATAATAGTAGATTCTGTAACGAGGTTGGAATAAAAATTCGATCCGAGTGGAAGATTCCGAACGCGAGCGTAGCAAGCGTGAGGAACCACGAGTATCGAATTTTCATTCTAACCGACTAGCACACTATATTTTCTCCACGACCAAAAAGTACGAATAAAAACAAATAAAATCTGTACAAAGCAATTAAGTTATTTATTCGCAATATTCGTAATTTAAGGTGGAGTATTATTATCCAGTTCCATATCTGATTCATCCGATTTTTCACTCATTTTTTGACTTGCACTAAAATTTGTCTGAAAATAATTATAACAACGCAGCCATTTTTATCTGACACTGACAGTTTCGAAATTCATGGCAACCTATGTCGTTTAGATCAATTACAGAATATTCATTCCGTATCTTGTTATGGAATGAAAATACACGCAAAACGCATAAGAAGCAAGTGTTTCAGAATAAATATTCCAACTCAAGAGCGAGAATTTTTACATTCTATTATCAAAAATGATTTTGGAATTATTGCATTCAGTAATGGTCGTGGAGAAAGACATATTATGTCATTGCGAAGTAATGCGGACAACCAATCCAGTGGTGTCAAGCAGAGAAGACGCTAACTGCAAATGAGGGGCATTACAACAGATCTTACAGGTCACAGTGACGGTAAATGAGTTAAGATCAGTATTTTTTTTAAATCTTTTGAGGATCTTGACAGTGCAGATTGACGAAGCATATACGATAGTAATTGCTCCGGAGGAATATGCAACAGGTCCGGAATGCCAGGGAGAAGATATATCGTTACGCTTCCTAGGTCCTGGAAAGTCTTAAGACGTGTCTGGTATAACACATTTTAAGTAAGATTGGAACGGTTTAGTGACGGAGAAAGTGGTTAATTTATTGAATGACAAATTAGGGTAGGTAAAAAATATCAGTTTTGGTATACTTGCTAGGTTCTCAAACCTCCCCTCAGCGTTCTATGTACAGGATACTAAAATAATGATGAAATAAGTCAGGTTAGTTGTCTGTCTTTAGTCAGTAGGATAGGTACGGATGTATTTTAACTCCATAACGTTAATATATCGAATTAACAAAATTGCCTAACTAAATTTCTCTTGTATGCAATTTGTGACATTTATTGTGCAAAATGTTCTTTTTACCATAATATTTATTATGACTCTAAAAAAATATATTATAACAAAAATATTTTGCACCTGCTGTGTATATGTTAGTCCTTTTATTTGCGTCAAATGAAAAAATCAATGTCGGATTCAACAAAACAGATTTATTAAAATGACAAGAGAAATCCCTTTTCTGTCAGCGTTCTATAAACAATAATCAACATTCGACATGATACCACTTAATATTCTAATGAGAAAGGATTGAAAAATTGATTGATTTCTTTTGTCTGAATTGAATAACTATTATTATTACGACTCTAAACAACTTTTAACGTTGTGTTTATACGTTAACCTACTTTTTAAATAACTGAACATTGTTATTTTATTGGTAAATTTATCACAATGATTGTGAATATTTGGCAAATTTTTATCGTAAACTGTTCATGCATGCTTGTAGAAAATTCACTTTGTTATTTTTATAGATCAATTTTGAAAAACGTTTTTCCCAAATTCAGACAAATTATTGGTTAGGATGCATTCTTGATATTTATTTTACATAAGATGTAATAAATGGAGCAAATACATATTGCCCCGAAACTTCAAAATTCTATTCTTGCAGGATAATTTTGGTCGTATATCTGTAATGCTAATGTTAATGCTATTATAGTTTGGTATTTTCATCATGTGAAATTACCTGGATATGTTGAATTTTTTACTTAAATGGTCAGAGAGATTTCACTTTAAATTAGCCACTATTGAGGAAATCAAAAAGCGTTATTATAAGTAAGGTCTGGAGTTTATTGGTTATGATGAAATAGGTATAAAGATGGTAATTTATTGTTATCCTTTCGTTATGCCGGATATTGCGCATCTGCTGCGAAAAATTTCGTATGCCTTTCAAATGGTGATGAACCTGGTATTTAAAAGGCTTAAAGCCATGCTTTTCTAATATTTTTCTTACGCTTTCGTGGCTAATATAGCATTGTTCTCCTATTTCTCACAAGGAATATGTGCGATCCATAGCAATGCAAGCCAATACATTTATTTCAGCTTCCTTGCTTACAACAAAGTTCTCATCGTCTTTTTGATTATTGTTTTTTTCTGATTTTAACTTTTTTTCTAGCCATAGGAAATAATTTGAACTAGGCGATTCACGATCTGGATAGCGCTCTCTGTACAAAGTTTCAGCTCGACGGGAACTAACCTGAAATGTGCATCAAACTGGCACCCAAAAGCATGAACAACAACAAACATTTATTACAAAATAACATACTCTGATACTGACGTTTTGATTTACTATTTTGTTTTCCAAAGCCAACTTAGGTGGAAATGATTTTTTTTTTAAATAAAAATCTATATTTACTCAAAAACTGAAGAAAAAAATTTAAATATCGGTGCTGAAAGAATTATGAAAGGGTCCAATTTAACAGATTTTATTAGTATTTTCCCCGTATCAATTGCATGTCTGTGTTGTTTTATAGACGCCATTTTGAATTGTGTAAAATGGCTCATAAACCGCTATTTTGGTAGTAAATGTCACTTTGTTGTATATCGTTGAAAAGGTAAATTTGAGAAGAAGTCGATTGGTCAACAAATAATACAGGTTGTCATAAAAAAAAATTAAATGGCGTAACTTCCGGTAAAACCGGAAGTGATATTAATTTTGTAACAGCATAGAATATTTTATTTTATTTTACTTGTATTTAAAAGGCTTGCTTTACTAGAAGAAACTTTCCCAAGAAATACGTCAACATGTGGTTCGTATTTGGGGAAAGCAAGGGTTTTTTAGTCTTAAAAAAAAAACACCGTATCAAACTATAGAACATATTTTCTGTAATATAGGCCTAACTCCTTTTTGGACTTAATTTCATTCGTTATGGTACTTCCTGACTAAAAAAGCAATAACCATAAATATCTCATCAACATCGACAAGTTTTGAATTGAAAAGAAAATATTCTCTATAGATACTTAAAAACATAAATTTGCTCGAAACAGAACCCTTCTTGGAAATTATCTTTACCCACTGAGGTTTAAGAGAACACATGGATTTTATTACATGCAACGTTTCTCGAAAACAAAAAAATGCGCGGGAATTGAATCATATAGTTTGATATTAAAAGAAAGATAGATAAAGCTGCGATTTTGAGACTGAAACCGGTATCTGCCCTATACACGTTGTACAAAAGCTCTAGATCTGTTCATTTTTCCTACGTAACACCTGAATAACACAGGAAACAAGCAAAAACGACCTTGTAGGTTTTTTTAAACATGTCTAGGCCTCTTTTTAGGTATAATTAGATTAGGACTTTGTTGTTTTGTATAAATTATAAGTTTAAGTCATTTTCTATGAGAGGAAATCAATATTTTTAATTATATCTTTTCCGTAGACTAGGTGAGCCATCTATCGGCGAACAGCCTAAGAATATTAAGGGGGTGGTCAATGAGAGTTAAAACTTAAAAGTGCAATTACACTGGTGATGGGCCAGAGTACCATCAGTCATGGCACACAGGAATGACCATTACTAGTTTGTGAGTTTTATTTAATGGGTTTAAAGTTGAAAGGTTGGGATTTTGGAAGCCAAAGGGTGTGGAGTTAGGGTCACAAGTTCTTTTCAAGAACGCAGTAAAATCAGTTCCGAGATTGTTACCGAGCTCTCTGGTCGACTTACTAATTCTCGTGTAAAGTGAACCTTTTCTTGATTTTATAGAGTTTCGAGATTTTCACCGAACTATCTGGTCGACTTACTAATTCTCGTGTAAAGTGATCCTTTTCTTAATTTTGTAAAGTTCAATTTAATCTCTTCTCGTTTATTAATCAGTGTTTTGGGGTAAGATGTGTACCATCTGAGAGTACATTCTGTTCGATTTTTTTTATTTCTTTTATTGGGGATTTTGCATTCGAAATTAATTTTCATTAATTATTCTCTTTTTATTGGGGATTTTCATTAGACGCATGTTGATTATTCAGTTTGAATACTGAATAATTATCTAGTTGGGCTTTAGTTTCGAACCCTCTCTTTCTCGTTAGATGTAAATATTCCTTTGTAAATATATTTAAGGCTCTTTTTGTAAAATATCACTTTCTTTTTCGTTGTAATAGATTTTAAGTGTTTTGAGAAAGTAGTTGTTTTATTTGGCTAAGAATAATTCTTGACCAAACTACGTATCGTATAAGGTTCACTTAACAAGGATTCTGCGGTTCGCGGTAGTCTTGCGGACACGGGTAATTTTATACGTGTGCCTGCTGACCAGCTGACCAGAGGAGTAAGAGATCCTTCCCCCAGCTACAATTGACTGTTAGATTCAGACAAGGTCCAGGTGGGTAAGTGCATCTGAATAGGTACTAACAATATTAATCTACAGTGCTTTTGCCCCAATTCAGATTATGGGATAGATAGGGAAACGTCTCCATTAAATTGTGCGGAATGATACTGACTTGGTCTCCAAGCTACTACGTTCTCTAAACCAAGTCTATTACCACCACGTCATTCTATCACAATTTGATTTTTAAGTAAAAAATTAAGATCCCGCTCAAACATGGTAGTAACCAAAATTTGATTAAAATATCTTTTAATATGACGCTGTGGTGCCATTTTGATAGTAAATGTCACTTTGTTGTATATCGTTGAAAAGGTAAATTTAAGAAGAATTCGATTGGACCACAAAAAATACCGGTTGTCATAAAAAAAATAAAATGGCGTAACTTCCGGTAAAACCGGTTAATTTGGTTTTTAAGTAAAAAGTAAGATCCCGCTCAAACATGGCAGTAACCAGAATTTGATTAAAATATCTTTTGTCTAAATACATAAAAAAAAAGCAAGAAAAGAAAAAAGGAAAAAAAAGTAGTATCGTAAGTAGTAAGTAAGACGAATCTGTTAAATATAGAATATATTATAATAGACCACAGCTGGTGAACTTCATGTATTTGAAAAGTGTAAGCAGTGATAATAATTATTATTAAAGACAGTGCCATACACCAAAAACACACACCCACAACATGACGTTGTGGTGCTTTGTACAATGGTTTCATTGACACCCGGTATATCAACAACATTTCTTCCCGCTGCGCGCTGACTCAGTCGCCAGTTGAAATAATGTTCTAAATAGTAAAACCAGTAGCTTAGTCAGTCAATTATTAATGAAAATTAATTATATCATTATATTAATTAATTAATAATCTTTCATGTTTTATTATAAACAGGCACGGTCTACAATTTACGAAATGTCATAAATAGCGGTTAATGTAGGCTAGTTAATAATAGTATATTAAAGTACATGTTTTATAAAGCATCATCTTATAGCACGCGTCCATGTTAAAAAACGAGCCGCTTGCGGCGAGTTTTTTAACGGGACAAGTGCTCTAACTGCTTTATAAAACACGTACTTTATACTATTTTTTCTATTTTGTATTTTTTTCAATAAGAAAATACATATTTAAAAAGAAAATCAACCCTTCAAATTTTGTAAATTTGTGTGTCTAAATTCTATGTTGGTAATACTCTAAATTTCTTTTTATCATAGTAGCCTTGACAATAAATAATATTTTCTTTGTGTCATTGTCACGAAATTTGTGATTTAATATTTCATAGAGTTGTTCATAATTATAATTAAAAAAATATGGAGCATGATAATCTAAGTTTAACTCCCCCTGAGTTAAGGGATATTGCTAATAAAACGATAAATCAACTTTTACCAGAGAAATCCCGAAAATTTTCTTTTCTCATGGATAACAATAACAGGAAACGTCAGACGTCAACAGAATAAAACATTTAAATATAACCAATGCCAACTTTTAAAAAATAAAATTCGGAGTTCGAAATGGATATATTTCGAACTCGCTAGCGCGTTCGAAATATCTATTTTTCGAGACAAAATTAGAAAAAATATGTTTACTTAAATCCTGATGATATTTAATTAACATACTGTGCCGCTATATTTAGTTTATTTTAAAGACATAATTCATAGTAACGACAAAACTCTTAAAAAAAAAGGCCTGATATGTGCTAAAAATTACCTACCTATACAGTGAGAACGTAAAGTTTGAAACAAATTCATGTAAAATGAATCTGTTTTTTTTTTCGAAAAGACGCTCAGAACAGTCAATTTTTTAATTTTGGTGTGCATTTTCTTAAGCTTATTTCATGTATACAGGATGTCCCAAAAATAATTTATGACGGTTTACTGTATTTTTTTAAATGGATGCCCCTATTTCATAATATTTTTTTTGGATTCTGCATAAAATTCTAAACAAATTTCATGCAATATGTCATATACTTAAATTCAGTTGTTTGCGAAAAAACTTCGTTTTAACTTAAAACAACAACACACTATTTATTAGCGAAAAGAAAAGAAAATTGAAAAGAAACTAAAGGTCGCTTTATAAAATATTGGAAATGACCTCCACCAACTCAGTTTACAAACTCAGAAATGGCCGATATGCATTTTGTCTATGGAATGGCCCAAGGCAATTCCAGAGCGACTAGACGCTTTTATCAAGAGAGATATCCTCATCGCATTGTACCAAATAGACAAACATTTGTAAGAATACATGGAAGGCTGTGCGAATCAGGCGCCTTTTAAAAGTCGGCTGCTCTTATTGGGAGACTGCAACAGTTAGAACAGTGGATATGGAGAAAGCAGTTTTACATGAAGTTGAGCGTAGCCCCGATACAAGTGCACGAAAAATTCCACAATTAAACATTTCTCAATTTACTGTATGGCAGATTGTAAGGGAATATCAACTGTATTCTTACTACATACAGCGTTTTTAAGCGTTATTTCCTGCGGATTTTCCACCGCGAGTTGTTTATTGTACTTGGCTTTTGCAACAACATGAAGCATCTCCGACATATTTGTCCCATATTATATTTACCGATGAAGCGTGTTTTTCTGTCTTTTGTCTGTCATATCTGGGCCGAACAAAATCCCCATGCGGTTATAGAAAATAATTATCAACAACAGTTTTCCGTGAATGTTTGGGTTGGTGCTGTGGGTGATCTCATTGGACCTCATTTTTTACCGCCGAGATTAAATGGTCAAGAGTATCATCATTTTTTGGAATTTGTGTTACCTGAACTGTTAGAAAATGTCCACTGCCAGTAAGAGGAGCAACGTGGCTTATGCACAATGGGGCCCCACCTTACTTTAGCATAGTAGCACGTCAATTTCTGGATGCAACTTATGGAGAAAAGTGGATCGGTCGCGCAGGTCCACAGTCATGACCACCTAGGTCACCGGATTGAAATGCCTTAAGATGTCTTCCTTTGGGGGCATTTAAAGTGTCTCGTTTGTAAAACTACAGTCAACACTGAAGAAGAATAATTAATCCAACGGATACGGGTTTCAGGTGACCAGATGCCGGGAATATTTCAACGTGTTCGGCAATCGTTGTTGAGACAAGGCAATGCTTGCATTAAAGTTGAAGCACGGAAAAAACAGTATTGTAAATTTAGTTTAGTAAGAATTTTTTAGTATATTTCTCTATGAAACCTCTTAATAACTATAAATCTCTATATCAGTCTCTTCCAAAATAAAATTGTAAACTAAATTTATAAAAAAATATGGTTATCTTTTTTATATAACATAGTATTATTATGCCACTACTAAGGTATATATTACATTTTACAAATGCGTTTTGGTTAAATTAAATAACCATTTCTTTTAGTTAAAAGTAAGAAACTGTATTGTGAATTTTACCAAATTCTTTCGTGGCTTTTATAATTTTTTATGACATTAAGAGACAAGCATAAAAAATGGTTATAAAGGAAACTTAGGAAAAATTACTATATTTCTTTACTAAAATTTTTAATAGAATTTAGAAGGGTGTAATTATAGTAAGACTGTTTAACAATAAACTATTTGAATTTTTATAACACTATATTTGCAAAATATCAAAAAATATAGAAGCGCTTATAAAATTTTCGTAGGAAAATTCGTATGTTACTAAATGAATATAGTAGAAACCCTAAATAATTTACAGGAATAGTCAAAGCCGCGTCGTCCGTCGCCGCCGTCGCATGTATAGTTATGCCATCAAAGGGGTCGTACCTCTAACTCTTACTCTTATGTGTTTTAAGTTCAAACTGGTTAGTTTTGTCTCTGATTTTGTGTTTATGGTATTATGGTGCTGTTATGTGGAGTTTGGAGGATTTATTAGCAGAATGGAATCTAAAAGACTTAGTTTCGACCACCAAGAAAGAAAGACCAAATATATTTCATTATACCATGTGTAAAAGCAAATAAAAAATGTTACAAAAATATTTAAATGAATTTACAAAAGGAGTTTTAAATATTTACTAAAATATTTAATTAGTATAACAAAAGTTGGTGGTAGAAATTCAACTAAAATTAATAGAATTTACGAAAAAATATTACAAATTTTACAATATTCATTAGTAAAATGTGCAAAACTGCTTGGTAGTTTTTACAAATAATTATTACAACCGTAACAACAGAAGCTAGAAAAAAACAACAACATATTTTTATATTATTTGCACTCCTGTTTAATACTTTTTACTGTAACGAATTTTTTTATTCCTATATATTTTTGTAGTAACTATTAAAAATATTAACTCGTTTTTGCTATAATTTTATAGTCTTCCTTAATATACCATATGGCTGTCCTATATAGAACTATAAAATATAGTTCTTCTTCTAATATATTTTTGGATATTCTTATAAATTTTTTTTTTTCGTGAGGAGGACATTTTCAGCAACTATTGTAAGTTTCGTGTTACTTATTGTTAAATATTTTCTTACTAAAAAATATAGCGTTCTATTTGTTTGAGTGTGGTTTTAAAAAAGCGTTTTTCTTGTTTGTTTTTTTAATTTCCGGCGTTACCACTGTGCACGTCAATGAGACAAACAATTTTTAGCTTAAAAGATTTATTAGTATTAATTAAAAACTGTCACCAAGTTTCAACGTCATCTTAGTTTGCGTCTTCTTGTTACTTAGGATTTTTTTTTAATATTTCAACACCCTGCAAAAAGCAATTTTTTATTATGTTGTCCCAGGGCCATGCAATAAAGTGATTTTTATGTTTATTCTCAAAAATGAAGCAAGATTCGAAAAAAAACGCTAAAAATAAAAAAGTTGTAGTTTTAGTTGCCTAATGCGAAAAAAATACAAAAATTGCAAAAAAATCAGTGCCGCACATTTCCCTTGTCAAAAATCTTAGTTAAGGTGCCTTCCGAGACGCCACTGGGCTTAAAAATTTTAACATAGTTAGGGCTAAATTAGCTTCTTAATACCCTAAGCAACACTGCCAAATTTCAACAAAATCGGTTAAAGAATTATTAAGATATTTACGAAAAAAATATATTTTTTTTTAAAGTTTAACACATTGTATATTGAAAACGAAGCATTACCAGACCTATGTTTATAAAAACGTTTCGTCTTAGAATCACTCAAAGAATCACCCTTTGAAGTTTAGCCACGTACTTAAATACCACCATATGTATTTGCTCATATCTTTCGAAAGGTAACGTTATGCGATTTTTCTCACTGGAGACGGAATCGCTGTTTTCGTTAGGGGTATACTGTCAGACGGTCACCGCAAGATATATTTTCGTATATGATCGTAGAAAAACTTCTTTACCCTGAGTTTTAGATTTCTTGATGGTTTAATTGTTCAAATAGACACAAAGCTTAAGTTGCATTCAGAGAATGCAAAATATCTGATGAATTGCATGCATTAAAAGGTTGTAAAAGCAAAGCTTTACTGAGTAAACTGAAGTAAGTTACGCAAAACTGGTTCTTCCATACTACCTAATAATTTTTAATTAATTTTCCTTAAGGTTAGCAACTTTCCAGCTCCGCACAAAAATTATATTGCGGTAATTTTTAATTGCAAATGATCGATTTAAAGGTCAGAATGTTAGAACCAAAAATACTCCTAATTTGTCCAAGTTGGTAGTACTAAAATCCCCCAGAGGTAATTACAGTACAAATATGTGTTTGACAAATTGCAACAGCTATAATAATTAATTTATTTTGCGCATGCTCAGAATAAAAATTATACTAATGCCATAACAGTAAAGCGGCCTTATATAAAAGCACTTAGCACCAGAAACAAAACCGCATGTGTCAAATGGCATTTTGGCGTTTCCTCTTATTGATAAGCCTCACCTAAGATTAATTTCTCTACAACATCCGAATATGATAATTATGATAAATGATCGAATCTTGTCTCGTACAAGACACACACACACGAACAGTTTTATATAAAGATAATGCATGTGCATCGGATGAAATTTATCTCTCTCAACAGATTTAATTTTGTTACATGATAAATTGTAATATTTAAATTAACTTGTTTTTAATGTGATTAGGGTCAGTGCCATTATTTATTAGGCTTAGTTTGCGGTTAAGACACAAACGTTAGAAAGACATAGCTAAATATAGATAATTTCCTAGCAGCTTTTTATTTATTAAGGCTCTAACACTGCAAAATATTGAGTTTGTAGAAATTAGTATATTTATCATTTACACTTTGAATATTGAAATTTGTGAAAAAACAGTTGACGTTCAACAGTGGTGTGAATTGGATGTAAAAATAATAACATTTATTTAAGAAACTACTTTCTGTTTTATCTAAATATCACAATGACAACTTTTTCATCAGACTTTTCTTTTTCTTCCTCGTCAGCTGTGTAAAAATCTGACTTCTCGTTCATCCCTCCGAAAAAGATAACATAAGTGTCGCTGATAATTAAAGGGCGGAATATAATATCGTGGGCTTACAAGCAAAAGGCACTAAGTCAAGAATTTCTCAAAATGCGTTTTCATTGGTTCTAACATAAATTTTCGATCATTTATGTAAGTACTGCTAAATCACACTAAGTCCTTGGTGCACTAATATAGGAATTACAGCAACAGGCAAAATGCACGATCAGCATTTTGTTAAGACACATCAAGTCACTTACTGCTTCTTGCTTGTACTTTTATACCACAATTGTGGTAGATATATATTGCACTAAGTCACTTTAAATGTTCTAGATTCTGATTCAGAACAAGATTAAGTTGTATTTTGGGTAACATAATTATTTTTTTTTCTTTTTTATTAGTTCCTGTTGTTAGTTTTTTAATTTAGTAATGAAATAATGATGAGTTTTAACTAAGTCCTAAAAACAATAATAGTTTACAAGAAGAATGCACTAAGTCGTTGTTTTTACTTTTGTTAATTGTAATTTTAGTAGATCATATAAAAACAGTGCATTGCCTTCCTAAAGCATGTATTTTTTGTTTGAAGCAGTTGGTTATTTCTAGATAATCTATAAAAAAATTAGGAATTCATTAAAACTTTAAATTGCTCGTAACTCTTAAACCTGTTTTTTGACTAGTGCCTTTTGCTTGTAAGCCCACAAATGCATTTTTTGCATATTTTGTCAGTTTTATAATAAAATGCATATTTTTCCCAAATTATTATTTTATGAGCATATTTTTATGTTCTCGGCGTTATCAAAGAATTAAAAACGCTCGGTCATGAAAACTCGTAGCCTCATAGGTTTAATGTCCAGTCTGACACTTGTTTTAGGGATTGTCCAATCTGAAGATAATTATATAATAATTAATATTTACATTTTGGTTATACACAAGGCATTTATTGGGGTTTCCGGGGTTTGCAGATATATTGTTAGGGGTTATTTATTGTCATTTAATAATGCCTTATCATTACATGCTTAACAAACTGTATTTATATCGGGTTGTAATACGTACTTCTGTTTTAGTTTGTCGAAATATTTCAGTATTTTCAGTGTGAAACTAGTGATTTCAAATTTGTGTTCCAAATGTCTAAAGTGGCGAAAACGTCTTCGTGGATTAAAAATTTCCCAGAGTTAGAGTTTAGTGGAGAAAAAGCCTTTTGTAAAGCTTGTGCAAAAATTACTCTCTGTGAAAAGAAGCTCCAAATCGATTAACATTTGAAAACACCGCTGCATAAATCAAAATTACAAAAAATTAAATCTAAGCCAGTTTAGTTAAGTGTAAAAAACGCATTTCAAAATGTTGAAGAAAAATCGAAATCTGAAAAGGAAATTTCTCAAAAAGACTTAGGTATGCAAGGTTTCGGTCGCAGCAAACATACCCTTAAAAAAATTGCAAAATCCGCAGTTTACAGGATTTTTGCAAAAATATTGTCAACAAACCATTCCTGACGAATCCACGCTTAGAAAGAAGAATGTCCATTCAGTATGCGAAACCGTTTTAGAAGAAATTAGAGCTTCACTAAGTGATAAAATTTTTTAAATTATTGTTGATGAAAGCACAGATGCTTGTGGCATATAATATATCGCACATCTCATGATTGGAGCACTTCAGAAGATTAAGCTACAAACCCATATTTAATAGCTTCTAAGCAGCTAGACAAAACTAATAATGTGACCGTAACCCGATTTATTCATCAGTCCCTATCAAGCATTTTCTTACCAAATCCAGTCCCAGATGGGAAGTTTTTAGTGCTTTTGTCTGATGCAGCACCGTATATGGTAAAAGTAGGCCAAAACTTAAGAATGTTTTACCCCAATATGGTATATGTATGTGACTTGTCTTTTACATGGAATAAACCGAGTCGCAGAAACCGTCGGAACTGAATATCCTTTAGTAAATGAATTAATTTCAAACGTAAAAAAAAAGTTTCTAAAAGCACCTCTAAGAATGTAAATGTACAAGGAGAAATTACCAGGAGTTAGTTTACCTCCAGAACCTGTAATTACACGGTGGGGAACATGGATTAAGGCCGCAATATTCTACGCAGAACATTTCGAAGCCACTAAAGAACTAATTCTGGATTTAGTAAAGAGTTGTTAAAAAGTGCAAATGTAGTTAAAGATCTTGTTTTTATTAAGGTAAATTTTAGTTTTATACCGGACATTAATATCCTCGTTAGAGAGTAGAAATTTAAGTTTAGTATTGTTTAAACTTTTTTTAACAACAATCCCGGTAAAGTTGGAGGTCAAGTAAGGAACAAATTTAATGTAACTGTAAAAAAGAATGAAGGATTTAAATACTTAACTGCAGTAAGAAGCATTCATAAAGGTAAACCATCCAACAAAGTTGCATCATAGCGTTATACTTATTTACTACCAAGTTGCAGTATTGTCCGATTACATCAGTAGATGTTGAAAGAAGCTTCTCTTTGTATAAACATATTTTTACTGATAGAAAGCAATTCTTTTTGGTTTTTATACAATTTCAGGTTAAAAAATTGTTTACTTTTATTTTTTTTGCATTTTTTTTTAAAAAACATATTTTTTAAAACCCAGCGTGTTTCTTTACCCTATTTTACTATAATAAATTAAGAAATGTTGCATACCAATATCAAATCAAATCAAATCAAAAATGCCTTTATTTTTATAACCAGAGAATTACATTACAAATAAAAAACTAAAAATGGGTGGCGGTATCCAACCAGGTTGCTCCATACAACCACCTGCTCCATACAACCACCTATGCAATATGCATATTTGGTTAAGAAAATGCATATAACTGCATATTTTAAAGGCATATACAGTGTGTATCAGCCAAATGGAATAAATTCGATAATAAATACATGGGGGCGTGTCCGAAAAAACGCTCGGACACGTCGATTGGTATTTCTAGTTGCGCATTTTTTTCAATAAAAACTTTCTATACAGGGTGTGCCCTGTAACAGTGGCCAATACTAACTTTCTTATTTTAAATACAACACCCTGTATATTATTCAATTTTTGGATTCTTCAGAAAATTTTAGACACATTTCATGTACAATATCCTATACCTATCTTCAACTGTTTCGGAAATTTTAAGTGTTTTCAGATTTATTGCAAAAATCAATAACACACTAAAAAACTAATAAGTAATACTGTTTATTTCTTGATAATGTAAAAAACAAAAAAAAAACATTAATGTAGGAGATGTTGAATATGCCCGCCGCGAACGTCTTGACAACATCCTAATCTTAAATAGAAATATCTTCTAACGTTACTGAACATCTCAGGCGTGACCGATCTAATCGCAAGCGTTATTCGTCTTCTTAAGTCAGCTAAGTCGAGGGGTTTAGTTTTATATACAATATTTTTGACATAACTCCATAAGAAGAAGTCTAATGGCGTCAGATCAGGGGATCGTGCTGGCCATTCCATCGATCCACGCATCCCTATCCACCGATTTGGAAATACTCGGTTGAGGTACTGCCGGACATTGATTTGGTAATGGGGCGGTGCTCCATCTTGCTGAAATCATATCATATTCGCTGGAAGTTGTGGGTTTGCTGGATCAGGATATAAGTTTCTCAAAGTTGGCAAGACATTATTTTGGAGCAGAGCTAAATAATTATCGCCATTTAAATTGTCATTAATAAAAAAGGGACCTATGATATGATCTCCAACAATTCCTGTCCAAACATTAACCTTTTCAGGATATTGCGTATGTTCTTCTCTCATCCAGTGAGGATTTTCCCTAGACCAATAGCGGCAATTCTGACGATTGCATGACCGTGAAGTGTAAAGGTGAACTCATCAGAAAACAAAACATGTTCTAATTGGATTACATTGTTATCTAACATTGCCATCATTTGTTCACAAAAATACGTTCTCCTATCAAAATCGTCTTCCATGAGCTCATAAGTAGGTATCATTTTATAGGAATACATTTTATTTTCTTGTAATGTTCGAATAATCGATGAATGGCAAACATCGAACATTGGGGCTGTTTTTCGACTAGAAATATGTGGGTTTTCCTGAAACTCAAGCATACTATCTAATTTGGTATCATCACCTATTGCATTGGCAGCTACCTTTTTTATCTGCTTTACATGTCCAAGCTAGCGAAACTGCTTTTCTATTTTACTAATTGTCCCTCGAGTTATAGGCGGCAAATTTGGAAATTTATTTTCGCGACGAGCATTTTCAACATCTTCTACATTAATGTTTTTTTTTGTTTTTTACATTATCAAGAAATAAACAGTATTACTTATTAGTTTTTTAGTAATTTTGGCAATAAATCTGAAAACACTTAATATTCTGAAAACAGTTGAAGATATGTATAGGATATTGTACATGAAATATGTCTCAAATTTTTTGAAGAATCCAAAAATTGAATAATATACAGGGTGTTGCATTTAAAATAAGAAAGTTAGTATAGGCCACTGTTACATGATACAGCCTGTATAAAAAGTTTTTATTGAAAAAAATGCGCAATTAGAAATACCAATCGACGTGTCCGAGCGTTTTTTCGGACACGCCCCCATGTATTTATTGTCGAATTTATTCCATTTGGCTGTTACACACTGTATAATCACTAAGTAATAGTTTTAAAACTTTTAAGAAGTTAGTTTTATAGTTGGTTGGTACTCATTGCAAGATGAATGCGGCTAGCATAAGAATGAAATTGTATTTTGTAATAAGTTAAAATAAAAAGTAGAGAACTTTCAATTTTGTTATTAAAAAAATTATACACTTTGTAAATATTTACGTTACTAAACTAAGGTTTTCTGGATTCCTTTCACTTTCTTAAAAAGTATCACCAAATGTCAATCTTCAAAGTCTGACCGAATATCTTAAGTGGGTGATAATTATTTTTTTAAACTACATTAAATTAGTAAGTTTAATAAGTTAAAAACGAAAATAACTAAAAAAGAAACGGTAGTTCAGGTTAGGTCTTTTGATGTGATATACAGGCTGTTACAAATTCGATGCATTAGAATTGCTATTTCGGTAATTATAAGAAATGAAGTGTTATGGTAAAATGCAGTTGCGCATTTTATTTCTGAATAATTTGTTAAAACGACCAGTGATTAAGATAATACACCCTGATAATGATACGAAGTGTCGACACGTTGGCATTAAAGGTTTATTAAGTGCTCCCAACCAGCTTGAAATATCGTTGCCAGTTAGAATATTGGGACGAAACCCGATAGGTACAATAGAAAATAATTCTTGAACTCTTCCAGTATTTTTATGTAAATATACTCGTCTGTATCTCAACCAACCGTTACGATATGAAAGACAGTTGCTTGAAAAAGACGGACATTTCAGAATCGCGTACCGTGAATCCGCATGGCTGAACATAAATTTACGTCGCTGTCAAACAATGGATTTCTAGGCGGAAGACTGAATTCAAAATTACAAATGTTTAGGGAAAAATGGAAAAGCGAATTATATAGCGAAACACAGAATACGCCTATTTGAGTAAACAATACGCGACATTAATGAATGCACAATTGGCAGTGGAGTATTTCTGTGAAATGGGGCAAAAAATTAAGTATTTTTTTTGAAATTGTTTCAAATTGTGAACGTTGCAAAAGTGAAAGTGCCCATGCTCTTATGGTTCATTAAATCTCTTGTTTTATGCCCTATTTTTTTTGCGGTTCGGTTACCGGACATTATTGAAGAAGTTTAATAGTCGAATGGTTGCCCGTTTTACTTTATGATTTTATGGCTAAATTGAAATTGTTATGTCGTATCTTTAAATTTTGTAATATATGCAAAGAACGTTTTACCAAACTATCGCCGGAATGCTAGTATGGCACGACCGGAGAGAAATCATTTGTTACAAAATAGCATTTCCCTAAAAAACTATATTATGTATTCACTCTTAAGCAGTTTCTGATACGCTTCAGATAAAATCAAACGTAAAAAACTGACCATACTTATAATAAATAGAGTTTCAACCACCGAAATTTTCAGAGGTAAACGTTGCTGTTTGCTGTTGAGGTAAAGTCCATCCGAACATATTTCGTTTGGCCTAATAACTGCAATAATAGTTTTATTATATTGTAAACACCCAAAGAACCCCCGTTACCTGTTCGATTGCCAAACCTACGTTTTTAAAGAATTTCTTGGTAAAATTACCCATATAACTGTCGATGAGCGTGCCAACCAGCGAAATCTACCTGGCCCCAGCTGGCATCCCTGTTTATGTTACTGAAATGAAATGAAATAAAGGGTACTGCTTTGCACAGGAACGGATTTTGTAGTTAAATGAAAAGCCACAGTAATACCTTATAGTAGCAATGTTTATTATGTTTATTTTTACCATTACTTGTATTATATGTATATTGATTTATTATTAGTACAAAACAAGTGTGAAAAGTTTGCTTGCGGAAAGGGCAACTTTTCGCACGCATTTAGGTAAAAGTAATAATAACAATTAATATACCTACTTAAAAATAGTTATTATCCTAACAAGTGCGGAAAGAGCCACTTTCCCGCACGCGACTGCCGTTACCCGAACGACGCGAAGCGGAGTTCGGGTAAGCAGTCGAGTGCGGGAAAGTGTCTTTCCGCACAAGTTAGGATCAAAATTTTTCCTACAGGCGTTGGAAAAACTACAACAAAATATTTCTAAAAATTTAATTTTACTGAAAAACAAACACAGATTTAATTTCTAATTATAACTAATATTTACATTAAAAGTACAATTTGATGCATTATGCAAATTGATTGCGGATGAAGCCATTGAAGCCAACTGATCCTGATGAGCGGATGGTTGCAAAGAAAGAGGTATCGAGCTGTTGTTAGCGCTGCTGGGAAACTGTGGAGTTTTTGCTTCTAAATTATAGCTCAAACTTGATGGACTATTGAGATTGAGAATTTTGTTAGACATGTTTTTTTTGTGTGTGATGGATTCCTCCAGGTAGCCTTCGGCAACAGACGTGGATTTCCATCCTCCTAAACGTTTAATGTTTGTTATTTCTTCGCCAGAATTAGCAAGTAGAGTGGCCGAGGAACGTCTAAAACTGTGGCCTGTGTATAATTCTGGATTTTTGAGTCCTATATAAGCTGCAATGTTGGAGGGCATTTTTCCTATGGTATTAATTCCAACACATTGGGTACTGCATTTTCCATGTTTGTAGTTCAAAAAGAATCGGCGGTGTGGAGTTTGCTGTGGACGTAAGTTTGCATATTTTCTGTATAGATTTAGAAAAATTTCATTATTGACTGCCTTAGTTATTACAAAGGATCTAGCAGAATGGTTTTTGGAGTCGTTTATTGTGACAATTATAACGTCTCCTTTGTCGTCTATGTCGTCAATGGTAAATTTAGTTAGCTCCTCACGGCGGCAGGCACCAGCCAGTCCAAAAATCGTTACCACTTTAATTAGAAGGAAAATTTCATCAGGTGCTTCTTTCATAAATTTCGCAATCTCTTCTTGTGTAAAAACTTTTGCTTTTTTTGCTCGAAAACCTACATTTTGTCTCTTGATGTACGCAGTAACTTTATAGTATTTACTGATATCTAAATCTTTCTTAACCTTAAGTACACTTTTCAACATGGAATATCGAGACCATAAAGTATTTGGCTTCCAAAGTTTAGACATTTCCAAGAAATATGCCAAAAGTACTTCTTCTCTTGGTGCTTTTACATTTTTCGCTTCACACCAAGTAACAAAATTATCGTATTGTTTTTCATACCTGACTATTGACTTTTTTGGTAGCAAATCCAAATTTGCGACACTTGCAGCTTCTAGAATATCTTCTGGAAGCTCATCGTCCGAGAAATTATCTATGGAAGACATCTGTATCAGAATCTGAACGAAATTATAAATCAAAGCCACGCTCCGGTGAAATGTTGTAAGGTGTCACTTTGACAATTAAATTTTATGTGTGTGTCGTGGTTACCATGTTAACATCTATGTACGGGGTTTTTGAAATAAACCGTTTTAAATCAGCTTTTTTAAAAATGTTTAAAATAAACGGCAAAAATTAGTGTTTCTGTAATATACCTCATTTACTTTCAATAAAAATTTATATTTTATTTATTAAAGTGTCTTTCCGCATGAGTTAGAATCAAAATTGTTTCTACAAGCGTTAGAAAAACTACCACAAAGTATTTCTAAAAATTTAATTTTCCGTGCGGGAAAAATTTTCCCGCACCGTGCCGGAAAAATTTTCCCGCACCGTGCGGGAAAATGGGTCTTTCAGAACCAAAACGAGTGCGGGAAAACGGTATATCGCGCACGCTTGTAGGAAAAATATATTTACCTATACACAGAAGGTTTAATTGTAATTATTAAACGTTTTAATCTATTCCTAATTCAGTCTCGCTATCACTATCATCCACATTTATAATAAGAGGATGTATTTCGTTTTGTTGTGTAGTTATAGAAGAGGTTTGAATTTTTAAGACATGGTTAACCGAATTTGTCAAACTTTCATCTAGAATTTCACCGAAAACTTACTTCATTAGCTCTATTACAATGCCACTAAGAGTAGGTGTGCCATTTTCAGTTCTCATTTTCGCTTTAATTTGATGCCACATGTGTTCAATAGGGTTTAAAATGCAATAATAGGGTGGCAGTCGCAACACAGTGTGACCCATTTCTTCCGCCATTTTATTACACACATACTTTTTTTTAATACTAAATACCTTTAACACTAATTCTAACAGCTGTTTTTTACTATACGTTTCCTCGAAGTACAAGTCAACTCCTTTGTTGTTAATCCTGTTCTTAAAGAATCTAACGTGGGCACAACATTTTCTCGATACATTTGGTATATTTTCCTGCTAATAACATCTTTGTCACAATCATCTACGCACTTCACTTTTCCGGTATATTTGCGAACTTTTCTTTTAAAATGTCCTTGTAGCATAGCATAATATCTCGTACCGTCGATAATGGAACTTTCGTCATTTCACTGGTATTTTTAATGGCAATTACTTTAGGGTGGCCGCACTTTAATAACGATTCACATACACTTTTCACGATCACTTTGGCGTCAGAAGATAAATGCTTCCTGGAATGTTTAGGGTAGCTAGATATCCCATGCTTTTAATATTAACTTGTTGTACACTATTTCAAAGTAAAATAGATAGGTATTAATCTATTTCGAATATTATTTTTACTATTTATATAAGCTTTATAAACAGGTACCTGTAACTAAAAAGTTTTGAGAAATATCTTAATAATTAAGTTGTTTCTAGAAAACCTTAATTAGACAGTTTATTAATTTTGATAACAAATCAAGTAATGTACCTATCTATTGTTATTATAAACTGGCATTAAAAATAAATGTGGGTTAATACGTCTCTGACGATTCCAGTCATTAAATCGTTTAGGAATTTTAAATTAATTATGTTCGTTCAACACGTATCTTAAAAACTTGTTATATTACAAAACGTTTACTGTGATTCCGCTGATGCGATCAATTTCTTGTTAAAATATATAGATATAGTGAATTCTAACTACGAACTGTATACTCCAACTATCATAGTACCTGCCCCTATCCTTTCTTGGCAAGGAAAACTCATACCTCCTCGCGGTCCTGGGTGCACAAAGACAATTTTTTTAAATTGTTTTCGGAAAAATAAGCATTTTTTTTACCGAAAGATCATTTTAAAAATATTAAATGCATATTTTCTTTGAAGGCGAAGTCACGGGTACCTTTTATCGATATAAACTATAATGAACAAGCTATAATATATACTATTTAATCATATTAAAAATTTTCAGCAATCCACATTTTAATTATTCGGTAGAAGCGACGCCTATGGTCAGGAATTTAATGCTCTTTTATGTCATGAAATTAAGCTTGGAACAACTATATCATGAGTGGCTAAGATTTACGCTTACTCCGTCTTATAACTTAACAAACCGTGTCAAAAATGCACAGCCTACAAACGCTGTAACTACAGAGCCCTTACAGTTGTAGTAGGAAAGTGTTGTACCTTTGGACGCATGTACCTCTGGACAAAGTGAATGCCAAGGCCATCTAGCGAAATATAGATAAATTTCTTAACTTAAAATAAAAGGAGAGTAAAAATAAATATGCAGACGTCTTTATACGCAGCTAGGATAAAAACGCATGTTAGGACAGGCATATTTATGTATTACATAGGGCAATGTAATTTTGTGAGTTCCGTGTTTTAATCTGTTTTTGTGCTTGTGGTGACAGTTAAAATATTGAACTTTGTTTAAGGTAAGTTTTAATCATATTATAGTTACTTTGTTATATAAAAAAGTTTCAAAAAATCATCACTAAAAAATTTTTTGAAAAACAGTAGTATTGTTGTACCTCTGGAGAACATGTCGCTTGTACCTATGGACAACACATATTAGTTATTAGTTTATTTCTAAATTATTCATGGCATTATTTTAACAAGAATATTCTTTTAGAAGAATGCCTCGCAGTAAATTCGGCAAAAAAAGGGACCCATTATATTCTAAAAAGTTGGAGATGGCCGTAAACGCGGTAATTAAGGAAAATATGAAAATACGAATGGCGGCCGACTTGCTTAAAGTAACCAAATCGTTACTTTCAGTCCATGTTATTAAGTACAAAAATTTGGGAAAAGACGAATTTATTTATAATGCTTCAAATGCTGTTAAACAGGTATTTACTAATAAAGAGGAAGCAGAACTTGAAAGAAGCCGCAAAAATGCATTACGGTCTCACCAAAAAAGGCTTTATGTCGTTAGCATTTTCATATGCTGTGAGAAATAATAAAAAAATTCCACGAAGCTGGGAAGAGTCTAACATTGCAGGAAAGGAATGGCTTAGAGGCTCAAGTTAACAATTTGTTTCACCTGAGGTCATTAGACCTTTTCCTAAAGCAGCACCCAGAAAAATAGTGGGTGGAAAAAAAGGGAAAGACAAGGATTCTCACTTGGACTCCGGAAAAAATGGCAATTGAAGAAGAAAAGATAAAAAAGAACAACAGACAAAATGGGGCAAAAAAAGCTAAAAGAATAATTCTAGAAGACAGTTCAGATGAAGAAGAAACAATAGCTTATATTTCAGATGACAGTGAGAACTTGAATAACAGCGATACTGAAATTGTACCAGACATGCACCCTGATATAATTGCTGGTGACTTCATTTTAGTTCAACTTCAAGGAAAGAAAAATATTCGTCATTACATTGCAGAAGTCTTGGAAGTTCCTGACAACAATCAGTACAAAATTATGTATTATAAAAGAGCAACACAACCAAAAAAATTTTTGAAGTCTGAAAAAGAAATTTATGAAATTCCCTCTTCTGATGTCATCCGAAAATTACCAACACCCAAATGTGAAGGCGACTCTGAATGGCAAATTTCACTAATATCATTTAATGTTTAATGTTTAATTTATAGCTATAACTTAGGATAAATAGCAATTCCTTGTTCTTGTAATATTTTCACAATTTAGTTTGGTTTACCTAGTAATACTTAATATTAAAATACTTTTAGATATTGCTACTTTCCCTTTAATAAATCTATTTTTATGATATACTATACTCTTTCTATGTATTAATTAAGATTCCTGTCCAGAGGTACAAACATTGTGTCCAGAGGTACACTACACGATTGTACCTTTGGACAGTTTGCAGGCCTCACAAATTACCCTTGTATTCAAAATTCAAAAATTAATTTAATTTTATAACATATGTATTTGGTGCATAAAAGAGCATACTTTAAGCTATAAAAATTATGTTGCCTTATAGGCTTTAGTTTAAAAGATGTTTCAAAAAATATGAAAATTGTCCAGAGGTACAACACTTTCCCTAAGGATACAATTGTGACACGATATTAATAAATTGATTTTTTAAGTTACATTTCCACCCAGGCGGACTTCAACTGCAACCGGTAACCAACCGAAACATTAAGCGCTGTAAATTTTAGTGCCTTAATAACACTCTATTGATCCAGGTATTTTATTCGTTTATTGTCATCTTTAACTGTGTTGGATTTTAATCGTGTTGCCAAGTAGTATCTATAGGTATATTATCCTATTTTATATTTTTTAACCCTTCAAAATTGCCCAAACTTTCCATGACACTGTGCACAACTATCTAGGTAAGTGCTTAGCTATTTTACACTCAAGTTAAAACATTACGAGCATGCAACAGTTTAACCGTCAAAATGAACGTCTATAATTTCTTCCGCAAGTTTTAGCGGCAGCATATAAGAATGCCGTGTCCGTCCGTGGGTCGCTTCTGCATGGCTGCAATAAAGAAATATTAATAAATCAGTCTCTTGGAGTAGTCCTACGTCAAAATGTGCCATTTATCATTTTCAGTGAGCATTTTCTAAATCCGTACATATTGTTATTTTCTTAATAAATAATAACTTAAATATGTTATTTCAAGAGGATTTTTTTTTGTTTGTTCTATGGCTCTGGTAAAACCAACTGGCAAGCATCTTTCAAGAGGATGATTGGTAAGTAAAGTAGTTTATTTACAACGGTATGTATGTAAATGTGGACATTACTTTTCTAACTTAATTAAAGTTTTACTTCCCGCCTTCATTTCCAGCTCTATAAAATTTAATCAAATTTTATTTTTACTAAATATATACTTAATGTAAAACAAAAACCGATGCACGTCATACCCTTCGAGTGACGTCAGTTATCGACAGTGTTGCCAACTTGTCACCACCGGTTCGACAGATAAGATCTCACCATATCAAGACTTTTATTGTGAATGCTGTAATATGACATTTTTTGAAGTAAGATATTAAGACACGCAGTCGAAGGCTTTAGTGAGATCATAAAATGTGGCGTATGAATCCAGTCTCTTCGAGGCCCTCAGAAATAATAGTGATGGACAAAGTTGTAGATCTATTATTTCGGAAGCCATATTGGCTTTGCATAAAGAGACCATTCCCATCAAACAACACAACTATCTAATCCCTTAGGATCGCCCCAAAGATTTTGGAGAATAGATAGATAGATAGATAGAATCGTCCTTATTTTTTACTCGGCGAAGTGCAGCATAGCTGTTTGCTTAACCGAGCATTCAAAATACAAGTTTACAACATAATTTTACATTATTTTTGCTAATAATATAAATAAGTACTTACTAAGTATAATGAGGGAATTACACAGTTTATTTTTCATAAAAACAAGATAAATATACAAAATTTTTCATAGTTTATATATTTGTTTACTGCATAATACCTTTTACCGTCAACTTTAGTAGATTTAACACTTCTTTTATTTTCACCTTGCCAAGATCGACCAATGGTACCATTCTGAAAAATCCATGTTTCATCCAAGAAAACGAATTGGTACAAAAATGCTTCTTTTTCTTTCATATATTGTTTTAAAAATACCAGTCGTTTGAAAGCTACATGGAAAAGTTCCATAAGCCCTCGCCTCGGTTCATCTTTTTTTCATCGGAAGCATATTTCCTTTAAGAGGCTTCTTAAAGACTTAAGACGAAGTCTGTCTTTTAATTTCTTACCTAAAGTTGTCAAAGTTACATGATGTTCTAAAAAAAGTTACAGCTTATGAACTAACCTGAACTAACCGATGTAAAATATTATAATTTTTAAACAACACAACTTACTTGTTTCGTACATTCCATAAATAGTGTCACGGATAGAACTTATATCCAATCTTCACACATTTACAACTCTTTTTGAATTAGAACGTTTGTTTTAAGGTGTTTCTAATAACTTATTTTCCTTAACTGTTGTTGAAATTGCGCTTACAGTGGACATATTCAAATTTAGGGCAGCTCTTTGCACCGACTATTCAAATGCTTCGGCATTTTTAACAAATAGTAAACAACGTAATCGAGAGAGATATGTTTGTGCACTTCGTTTCTCTTAATAGAACAGTTTTTTTAATGCTATTTATGAAAAGATCTGGAGCTTTTGTTTTAAAATAGACATTCAACACGAAACCACAGAACAATTAAGGTTAGTTTTGCATGAAACGTCAAACCAAGTCAACCAACGAGCTGGCGCCACCGCACCGTTTACAGTTGTGTTGCCAACTATCGGCCAATAAAATTCAAATTATATTAATTTTTACCAGCTTAAATAAACAAAATATTTGCTATAAGTGGGTTCGTATCAAAGAAGAATACTTTAAGTTTGTAGTAAATTTAATATCGCATAAGGTTTTAATATTTTTTGCCCAAATTTAATTTCCTCGTGTTTTATTACGGATTTACAATTATCAGCTGATTGATGACGTGCATCGGTTTATGTTTTGCATCAACTGTATGTAGGTAGCGTATATTAGACAATTTTTCCAATGGTTGTATCTTTCGTTGATAAGGTAATTTATTGTTGAATGTCTGTCAAGATTTGCGCTGTTTGAAAAAGTAACCAAAAACATGGGACGAACGCACAGCATGGTCGTGGTTTTGGTTTTGTTCTCCATTAAACATCTACATAAGCATAACCTTCCACAACAGTGCTAGATTTCCACCCTCACAGTCTCTTCAATTGTAGTACATCAGAACCGCTGTTAGCTAATGGAATGGCAGTAAATTCAAAAAAGTACTTATTTTTTTCGGAAAGTTGAATTGTGACCTTTGGCCTTTTCCCCCTGACCTGAAAATCTGTCGATTTTTATATCTTTTCGGAGATTTATGAAGCCCCCAACATTGTCGGTAATGAGAAATGCTTGTATGTGTTTTGGAATCTGGAATTTCAACTGATTTCTTTTCTCAAACGGTTCTCTGACATTTTCATTTTCACTAATTCATCCGTACGACACGCTTCTGAGACGCTTACTACTGTAATAAGAAACAAAATATACTTTTATTGAAGCGCAATTTGTTTTAAACATGGATATTTGTCTTCAGATACAAAGGTCCAAAAGTTTGCATCACTTGCTCTGGCTTTGTCTGTATATCTAAAATCATCTGCAATACCTTATTTTCAACAGAAAACAAGTCTTAATTGAAGGTGTTTGATATTTCAGCACCACATTTTTCAACGTGAAGAAAACAAATAACTCACGAAAATTAAAATATTCGTCATTTTGTTAAAATCGGAAAAACGTTTTTCAAATTCACTTAGAATATTTCTTACTTCGGTCTCGTAAATACTATAATTTAACTGAGGAATTGCCCTTGCTTTTAAAGCCGGAAAATTGTTCAAATCTTTTCTATTTAGTTAATTAATCAGTACTGCTATTCTGCGATCGACTTTTAATGCTTTTATAAAGCTCGCGCATCCCTGCTTTAAAGGATTATAAAAATTGTAAAATTGGCCCCTAATATTAAAAAATGTTTGCCTTAATCGACAAAAGTCATCTGGAGCCTTGTTCAAAAAACCTTCTATATTCTCCCTTGAAAATGTGTTGGATTTCTTGGGACTAAATCTCACATTTAGTCTTTTCAGAAAAGCTAGGAGTTTTCCATTTTTCAAAATATCGGATTTTCCTCAATTTCTAGCATTCTTCTTAACCCTCCGTCGGTCGCAACCCTAAAACTAACGAGTTCGGTCGCAATGTGCCTGACAGGCTACCTGTATTTACTCGAGAAGTAGATAAGAAACAATTCTTATTAAACCTTGGCTAAAAGTTTTTGGGGTCGCTGATTACGATTCTGATGTCAATTTTTCAAGGGTCGTTGAAATTTGAAGGGGGTTCTTAGGGTCGCTGATTATGAATTTGATATCAGTTTGGAAAAGAAAAATGGCGGATTCGTAATCAGCAACCCCGAAAACCCTCTTACACTTATTTTTGTGAAGAACGGAGTCGTTCCTTTGAAATTCGTCGGCAATTTTGAATCCTCCATTTCGTTTTTTCAAAAATAAATATCAAATTCGTAATCAGCGACCCCGAAAACCCCCTTACACTGATTTTTGTGTATAACGGAGTAGTTTTTTAAAAATTAGTCTGCCATTTTGAATCCGCCATTTTGTTTTTCAAAAACTGATATCAAATTCGTAATCAGCGACCCTAAAAACCCCCGTACTTTAAATTTCAATGACTTCGAAAATACCCCGTACGTCAAGTTTCAGACAAGTTGAAAATATCATGGTCAATTCTGAGATTTTGCGTTCCAATAGTCGCCATATTGGATCCGCCATTTTGAATTTTAAAAATTTGACATCAGATTTCGAAAGATCTTATATTGATAAAAGCATACTAAGAGGGTAAGCGCTTGTGCGGTCTGTAATATAAAAAATTAATGATAACAGCGTAAGCTGGCTTGTCAGGCCGGTTGCAACCGACGCCGACGGAGGCTTAACATTCTATACGTTGCCTATAAGGTTGACGGTTCTTTCGTTTGTGTTGCTCTCCAAAATATATTTATATAAATATATTATATAATATTTCAATATTCGTGATTGTACCCTATAATTCATTTTAAAGTTGCCAAGATTTTTAACAAATTGTTTCTCCACTTGTACCCATCAAATTGAGCGTCCATCATTTGGTTATATCTCAATATTCCACCAAACAATACTGTTTTATTCGATATATGCTACTAACCCCAATACTTGCAAGCATAACTCGTTCGATATAATTAACAACACATATACCGGCATAGAAACTCATATTATCCTATATTAAACAAACTGAATATAACAATACACAAAATATCTTATAATGTCAGATTTAGGTTCTAAGCACAAAGTAGGAACAAATCTGTTATCTTATAGGTACTCAATAGGATTAAGGTTAATGTCTTCACATAAAATTCATATATACCATAACAAAGGCCTTCCGTAAACATCGTTGGTATTCTTCATATACAGTAATATACCGAGTCCACAACACACGCCAACGCGTGTTCGTTTATTCTCTCGTGCTGTTTTTATTTTTACAACCCATCCTCGTTAAAATACGATGAGTTACCGCTTTGGAGCCCTTTGTGTGTCAATTGGTGGCCTAAATTCGTCGGTCGTACAGCGTAAATGACATAAGTGGTTCTGAATGATCGAGGAACCATGTTTGTTAAGTGGACCACTTTTGTTGGGATTGTTTTTTTGTTACATGACTCTTCACACAAGGATGTTACGTGAGTACGAGAATATCTATTGTTGTCGAATGTTAGGAATTATTGTTTCGGAATGTCTTGGGCTTTTATCATGTATGAAACAGTTTGTTAATTATGTATTAAGACAAAATCCTAACCCGAAATAGTGCTATACAATGGGATAAGAGCTTAAGCAACAAGTGTGGCACCAGAATGTTTTCATGCGTGAGAGATTTTCAAAGATCTTATGTAATGCATACATATTTTTTTTTTATTGAGGAAACTTAGCTAGCGAAAGCTATTTGGAATTTAAAAAATTTTTCGGAATCAATCAAACTTGGCTTTACTATCTTGAAAAAAAATAAAATATTTCAATGACAAAGCATGTACTTAAAAAGGTAGAGCAGAAAGGCTAAAATAAAGTTAAAGCGAATTAAAAAGTTTTCTGCCATTGTAGAAAATAGAATTTTTTATTAAAGTCGAGTCAGGAATTGGTAAGCCTATAGTGTGAGTGTTACGTAAAGGATATGTTAGAGTTGTTATAATTTTAGCCTTTTTTCTTACCAGACAACCGGTTTCAAGAAAAATAGACAAGCAACGGTTAGTATTTTGTGTTTTAAAAAACGTGGCTTACATTAGTCTTGAGGCTTAGCTTGACATAGAAACCTCATAGCTCTTTTTTTGTAGTCTGATGTAGATTTTAGTTCTGAATCAATGAACAGTCCCAAATACTTATTTTCTTTCAAATTTCAACTAAATTTCAACTAACCAACCTGATCATGTAAATGAATATCGTTAATTTGACATTTAAAACTTACAATGTTCGTTTTTGAGATATTTTGCGACAATTTGTTTGCATCACATCAATCTTTAACCATAATCAAATATTTTTAAATGTTTTCTTCCAGAATGTCATTATTTAAGTTATGCCAGAGGATCGTTCTATCGTCTGCGAATAGGGTATAAATTTTCCAGTAATATTTAACATTGGCAAATCGTTCACGTAAATTAAAAATAGTAACGGCCCTAACACAGAACCTTGCGGTACTCATGAAGTAATTTCAAGTGGAGCAGACAAATTGTCATTAATAGAAACCGCCTGGTAACGTTCAGTGAAGTATGATTTAAACCAATCCAACAATCTGCCTCTAAAGCCATAGACTTCAAGTTTGCGCAGCAGTATTCCATGATCCACGCAGTCAAAAGCCTTATACACATCACAAAACACCGCCGCGGCTCTCTCTCCATCATTTAACCGCAAATATAAATCCCCCAAAAAGGCAAAAATCGCATCGTTTGTGTTTTTTGATAATAGAAAACCGTATTGCCTAACACTGAGCAACTCGTGCTTCTGCAGGAAGCTAAATACCAGCCCCTTAACCACCTTTTCGACAACTTTGGCCAAAGTTGGTAATAACGAAATTGGTCTAAAGTTAGCCGGTTCCTCAATATCACCTCCTTTAAAAAGAGGTAAAACGGTCGCCAGCTTAAGGCACGGGGAAAAAGTTCCGGAAATAAAGGATAGGTTAATAGCTTCGGTCAGGACATCCAATACTTGGATTGGAAGTCCGGAAAGTACCTTTGAAGAGATATCGTCATACCCAGAAGTGTTTTTATTTTTTATTGTTTCGAAAATATCCTTAGTTTCATAAACATTAGTATAACATTCTTATCTGGAACACCCTGTGCTGCTTTTTCGGTCCAGTTCAGGAAAGATGCACTTCTCATTCAAAAAACTGAAAAAAAAGGGGCAGTTTTCTGGACAAATGCATAAAAGAGTTTAAGGAGCAAAATTACACTACTACATTGGTTGAAATAATAAAATCTGACACCTAACAAATATGTTAACTAGTGGGCTAGTGAGAAGACCAAAAAGGGTAAAAAACCTTCTTCGTTCATTGTTAGGTCAAATAGTTAGATGGGTAATTCTTTTAAATATACAAGCCAAGCAGTATTCATATTCACCTGATACGTGATTATGTTTGTGGGTTACACTTGAGTAAAAAAAAACTGTACAAAACCCATTATACGCTTTGCTCGCTTATTCTCGTGAAGTACAAATAACCAACCATATAGGTAGATGCTTTGATAATTTTGCCTGCCCGAGGACATTTTATTCAATCGCCGCCAATTACTCACGAAGCCCAGTGGTCACGCGTCCAGATTTAGCAAGATTAGCCGAAGACCGGAGGCTGTATGTCAAGCCGATACCGCAACAGTGGCTTCATACAGTTAACTGTTGGAGTATTGTTTGCAATTGGGGATTTAAATGGTTGAGTAGTCTTTTTTTAATGATTAAGCATAAGCACTACAGGAAAATCATTTTTGGCCTGAAGTCGATAATAATAATGTGTTGCGATTTTAAGAATTGCCACTAAATACACCTTTAATTTTATTGCCACGAAGTGCATTTGCCGATTTATTTTCTTATGGTTTGGATTAAGAACCCTTTCGCTGGTTTTTGTTTCTTACCAGGGACAATTTTTTGCTGAGGGTTGATTGAGTCTCATCCACTGAACTCCTACTAGTAGAAAAACAAAGCTAGTGACCGAGCAATCTAAAAATGTTCCCGGTATGCACCTTGAAAATTCCTTGCATGCGCAGTACGTCGGATTTCTACGACCTTTTTTATATTCCAATAAAATTGACGTTTATCTTGCCCAGAGCCGTCTCTTTATTCTTTATTTACACAGTGTTTGGCGTGTGTATTGTGAGATTTGTGCACGTTATTTCAGTCCCTTATTATATTTTGTGTAACTTTCGTTGAAAACTGGTTACTAGGTTAGATTTTTATAATTTAGGTTTATTAACGTTATAGTGCAGCGCCTTTTAGTGTAAATTCGTAACGAGAAACAAGTGCATGGTATTGCTTTGCAACAATTGTTGGTCAACGACCAAAATTCAGTTCTTCAGGTAAATAATTTTAAAATAATTGTATCCTCGCATAGCATTTACCTTGCTGCTCAAACATAAATGTTTTGTTTGTTATCTCTATCAACCAAGCTTTCAACACAATCATGCATTTATTTAGGTTGGTGTTCTTTTTTAGTGTTTAAACTGTTTATTGTTGTGATTGGTATGCTATTACGTTCAAGCACTTTACAACAATTTACCCAATTTGAAACCATGCACACATACTTTATGTCGCAGCTGCAGGAGATACGATGCGTACTATATTCCGGTAATTCTCACCTTAGCTTAATAAATGTTTTGTTTGTTATCTCTATCAACCAAGCTTTCAACACAATCATGCATTTATTTAGGTTAGTGTTCTTTTTTAGTGTTTAAACTGTTGATTGTTGTGATTGGTGTGCTATAACGTTCAAGCACTTTACAACAATTTACCCAATTTGAAACCACTTTCGTTCAATGTTTCTGCGCTTCACTTAAATCACATTGCGATTATTTTCCCGTTTTTATGCCACAAAGATTGTCCTGAATAACTATTGTTATAGACAGGGGTTCGTCCTGGCCTCACATTGACAATGTATCACCCACAGTATTAGGTTGGTTCATTTTATTTTTGCTAGACAAATTAAATACAACCTATCTTGCTATGTAATTTTATTCTTCCACTTTTCACCACCCTTACAATATTAAAGGACGTCTTTTTGTGCTTTATCGACTTGGGATTGGATGGAAAGGATATCAGACTTATAGGTAATTTATACTGGAATAAAGAGCGGAGGTCCGAATTCAAAATGCAGGAACAACTGAGGATTTTGAAATAAGAAAATGCGTCCGTCAGGCGTGCATCTTGTCTCCGATGTTGTTTAACTTGTATGTGGAAAGAGCTTTCACCGAGTCAATCTCCGACAGTACAATGGGCATTAAGGTAAACGGAATTCCCATCAACAATATTCGATATGCGGATGATACCGTAATATTAGCGGATAGTGCAAGTGATCTACAAACTCTACTAGATAAGGTCAATGAAGAAAGTCAAAGATTGGGACTGAAAATTAACATCCGTAAAACCAAATGTATGGCCATTAGTAGGAACGATACTCCAAACACCACAATATCCATAAATGGAGAGAACATTGAACAAGTCACTCAATTTAAATACTTGGGATGCATTATCAACCAAAAATGGGACCCAGATCAAGAAATAAAATGTAGAATTGAGCAAGCTCGAACAACGTTCTTAAGACTTGGAAAATTTTTGACGGACAAAAACTTGAATTTCAGTCTCAGATATAGGATGGTAAAGTGCTACGTCTGGTCCGTTCTCTTGTACGGAGTCGAGGCATGGACGTTGAAGGCAGCAATTATCAACAAAGTTGAGGCCTTCGAGATGTGGACCCTGCGACGGATGCTGAGAGTATCGTGGGTTGATCATGTAACGAACGAGGACATACTGAGAAGGGCTGGTGTGGTGGACCGTGAACTTTTCGAAAACATCAAAAGAAGAAAAACTGGCTACCTTGGACACATATTACGCGGAGAGCGTTATCACTTCCAACGTCTTATTCTCCAGGGTAAAATAGAAGGAGGAAAGAGAGGAATAGGTAGAAGAAAACTATCCTGGCTACGAAACATACGACAATGGACAGGAATACGGGACTTCCAGGCACTGCAAAATGCTGCAATCAATAGGATCATATGATGAGAGAAACGATGGACGCCTACGCAGGAATCTGCATGGCACTTTAAGAAGAAGACAATATTACAATTTTTACATTGATAAACACGAATACATCATCTTAACAACTCTAAAGCACTGCACCCAGATATCGTTAGGATTTCATTGGTGTTTATCGTAGAGAATGAATCAAAACTCGAATTAATTATGGCTTCATTGCTGTCTAAATATCACGAGGGTTATTTGAAAGACATGTTCTGTATAGAACAGAATATTTCACGTATCCACGTGAACTGCAACTTCGTGCACGTCTTAACCAAACACAAAAAATGTAGTCTATTTAACTGCGAAATTCACGGTACTTTTACTGTACGTTTAAAATAATGGTAACCTGTGTTACCGGGCACGCGACCCAAAATATCACTTACTTTAACATTAGAAAATCACTTTGCCTGACACACATGTCAGATCAAAACACATGCTATTATTGTTTTATCCACGTGGATAATCTGCTTACGTTAAGTCTAACAGGACTCTGATTTGTTTATTCAATTATATGTACAGCGCTCTAGTCTAGGAGGTCCACCAATCACATGTGGTCACGTGGACCCTATTGACCAACCAACGAGAAGCGACCGTTAAAGCATTCAAGTGATGTTTGCCCGTTGTCGATCAAAACATCACAGAACCTACCTTACATATTCTCGATGCCGCAAACCCACCGATAAACGGTATTTGTAGACGTGAATTATATATTATTTAGTTTAGAATATAGCACGTTTTTATGTTTACACAAGACTTGATATTTTCCGAGATATAGAATACTGCGGGATAAAACACTAGTGTATTTTAGATCGTGTTTCCTAAACAACTGTATCATTTAATTTGTTTATTTAGTTAAGGCCGGGTTAAGCCCAGACCCTTGTGTTGACCTATTCCGTCGTAGGGTGTTCCATGGATTTTGTTTCGGTTAGGTTGACAACATCGTTGTTGTTTGTTAAAAAAAGATTTTGGAAGGCTGCCAGAATTTAACCTTACTACTATAATACGGAAGGGTTTTTTTTTTTTATCTTAAAACAAGACCAAAAGGTCTTTTTGATCCCCTTTTAAAGGATTGCTCAATTAATTATTAATATTATTATTATTATCGGTAGCAGTAAAAAGCGGATCGAACCGATGAGCTTACTGCTTTACGGATTACTTTAATCTTGTTATACTAGTCTTGTCATAACTATTGCTCAATATCACAATTGTTGGATTCTGGTAGTTCCATCACAGCTCACATGCAGTGTATTAATTGGGTTCTTAATGTTTCCGTTTCTCTGTCCAGTCTGTTTTAAAATATATTGATGTTCGGTGCAGTAACAGTATTGTCGTGAAGTTTGTTCCATCTGTAGACGGTTCCATTTGTGACGAAATTTTACTTAAGAGAAGGGAGCTCCTTTCTTTCATAATTTTCAATGAATGTCCGCTTAATTCTTTTGTTTGGCTGCCGTGAAACAGGGATTTTGAACACCTCTATCATATCACCACGTTCTCGTCGTTCCTTCAGCGTAGTGAATATCTCTAGCCCTTCGGAGTATGGCAAATGTTTAGTGGTCTCTGGTATTCGTGTCATCCTCCTCTGTACTATTTCCAATAGCTCACCGTACGAACTCCAAGCCCCGACTACATACTCTATTTTAGGACGTACGTCTCATATAGTATCGCCATCATTTCCACTGTAATATTGGAGGAAACTTTCTGGCATGATGTTTGCTTTTTTGACAATATTTGATATGGATGACTCCCACTTGAGATCGGTGTCTTTTTATTAGGGATTTTTTTTTCTTATTCTTTTAAGAGGATATCAGTACTTCGGCGTTTTTGCGTTGTGTGGTTAAGTTAGCTAAGCAACCTAACTTAACCACGTGGTTGTAGTACCCATCTCATCTTTATGACAAGATAAGCCAAGGAGGTACCTTATGGGCCAAGTGACTGTACAGAGTGTTTTTTTTTCCGTTGATATTAAACGGTAAGAGATACAAAAAAACTAAGACATGTGTCCCGTCCTCTTTTTTATTGTTTAGTTTAATGGCGCAATCAGATCTACGCTAACTAAATTGATTTAGAAGATATAGGGTGATTCCCAAAATCTGCGGTTTTTGTTATCTCTTATGGCTCGGTTATTTATGGAAATAAAAAGAAACTTTCAATACGAAAGTTTTGTGACTTTTTACGTAGAATCCAGTGGCGTATTAAAAAAAAATTTAGATGTGTTAATTTTTGAGGTATTATCGAAACTAGCATTTTCTTAAACGGGACACCCTGTATCTGGGTGTCTCAAAAAATTGAATTTTTTCTTGCGATTGCAACAATATATAACACTTAATATTTTGCTTTGTTCTAAATAGCTAAAATACCAAAAAACAACAATGTTTCTAGTTGGCCATGGATTGAATTTTTTACGCGCTTGTTTTTGTTTGTTTACATGTCATAAAACTCATTTAAAATTAAGTATTGGTTTTAACATTCGTTGTTAACGAAATATTTTCGATTATTTTTTTCTAAAAAAGGAGTATAAAATGAATATTTTTTAAAACTATGAAAAATTAAACATGTTTGAGTGCTATATTAGGAGTAATAAAAATAAAGACGTAGCTTTAGACCTATATTTTGAGCGTTATCCGGAACGACGACAGAAAAACACATATTTCAAAGATTATATCACAATTTAAATGAGTATGGATCATTTGGAAAACCAAGAGGTAAGGTTTACAATAAGGAAAATAGAGAAAGAGATGAAATACATACATTAGCTTGTGTTGCTGCTGATCCGACGGTATCTAGCCGTAATATTGAGAAAGATATTGGCACATGTAAATTTAAAGTTTAAAAACGTTAAGAAAGCATAAGTATAAACCGTATAAAATCAGAAAGGTTTATAACTTAAATCTTGGAGATGAAGAGCGGAGTTTAGAATTTTGTCATTAGTATTTGCAACAGATTAATCGGAATCCCAATTTTTTTAAAATATAATATGGACTGACAAGGCTTTTATATCTAGCGAAGGAATTTTTAATCGACATAACAATCGATATTGGTCAAACATAGATCCTCATCAGACGGTCGCCAGGGTACAACAAGGACGGTTTGGGCTCCATGTATGGGTCAAAACAGGGTCCTTAACTACAGGATTTTTAATGAAAATTTGAATGCTGAAGGATACATCCAAATTTTGGAAGAGTGTGTAATAATCGAGTTGAATAATATGCCATTAGCTGCAAGAAATAATGTTTATTTACAACAAGATGGTGCTCCAGCACATAATAGCCATATGGTAAGGCATTTACTAACTTCCAATTTTGGCGAAAATTGGATTGGTACATATGGAACAAACAGATGGCCTCCGCGTTCCCCCGACCTGACACCACTCGACTTTCATTTTTGGGTATTTATCAAAAATGAAATATATAAAACCCGAAGCAATACTATAGAAGAACTTAGAGCAAATTTTATTAATTGCATTGGAAGAGTGCCAAATATTCACATTTATAACGCCACTCGTTCAGTTACAAGCCGAGTCCAAAAATACATCGAGCAGAAGACAATTTGAGCACATTTCGTGATTAGGCACCTAGCTATGCTAATTGTTATAAGTACATAAGTATATGAGATAATTGTTGAGTTGTTATTATAAATTTTTTGTTTTTTGTAGTTGTTGTTGTTTTAGTTTATCAATGTTTTAATATTCCTGTTAACTGAATTTTTAATATACCTATTATAAAATAAAAGAATAATGATTCAATCCATAGCCAACTAGAAATTTTTTTGTTTCTTGGTATTTTAGCTATTTAGAACAGCAAAATATTAAGTGTTATATACTGTTGCAATCGCAAGAAAAAATTCAATTTTTTGAGACACCCCCAGATACAGGGTGCCCCATTTAAGAAAATGCTAGTTTCGATAATACCTCAAAAATTAACACATCAAATTTTTTTTATACTGGATTCTACGTAAAGAGTCACAAAACTTTCGTATTTAAAGTTTCTTTTTATCTCCATAAATAACCGAGTCGTAAGAGATAACAAAAACCGCAGATTTTAAGAATTACCCTGTATCTTCTAAACCAATCTAGTTAACGTAGATCTGATTGCGCCATTAAACTTAACAATTAAAAAGAGAACGGGACACATATCTTAGTTTTTTTGTATCGCTCACCGTTTAGCATATACCTACCCAATAATATCAAGAAAAAAAAACACCCTGTACATACCCCAATTGTTGTGATTATCATTTGTTTACCAAGTGCCTCCAAAATTTCAAGCGACGAAGAGGTTTAGTAAGCGGTTTTAGATCACCTTAGTTTTAAAGAAAAAAAATCAGAATATTTGGTATATTTTGGCATTGACGCTGACATCCGGATACATAGGTTCGGATTACTTACAAAGTTACAGTCAACCTGATGATTGGCCCATAATAATCGGTGCCCATTCCACCAGTTAAACTGAAGATTGAAAGTAACCATAACCTATAATACTGGGCGTTAGGCCGCACGCAAACTCTTGGACCTTCCTACGTATATTAGAAATGCTACTCTAATAAATTTTGCAAGTATTAGGCATCTAATGGAAAACGTCAGCATGTATAATAGCTTCTCTGGCATTCTGTTAGTATAATTAACTCAAAAAGATTCTTAAAAATAATGATGTCTATATTTACATCGTCAGGATAGTTACGCGATTACAGCAGCAGAAAGTTAAATTATTTATTATTCGCCATACCCGATGTGTTTATTTCCACAGAATCTATGAAAACTTATCCAACCGCTTTTTTGCATTTTTTTTTTATATAAAGAGATTATGTTAAATTAATGTAAATATTAACGTTGTAGCTACTATAATGAGGTAATTTTTATAATGGGTGAAGTTTATTATAAAATGTCGAAAATGAATGATGAATTATTAACTGCTAATTTTTGAAGAGCCCATTAATAATTATAGAGTTTCAAGACACCGGCACTAGCATAAAATTTTATATAAAGTATCAAGAACGGTAAGGACGATTTATTGGTCGAAGACAATGGCTGACGTCTCCAATATTGTCTGATATCAGTAAATCTCTACCGCACGTGATATTTTTATACTTTTTTTTTGTACGACTAATACGACAAAGCGCAGATTCTTTGAAAAATTGGCTGGTTTTCTAAATTTTCTTAATAAATGAAAATTTTCACGTTGACTTTGGCATTGCTTGTACCAATTTCGTTTGTTTGTGTTTATAACATTATTGGAGGGGAAAAGGTTTTATTATTTATAAAGGTTTTTTAAACTTTTTATATGAAGATTAAAAATTATTGATATTTCATTGTTTAAAAGTTTTTGTTATTATTTGTTAAGTAACATGTAGATATGGGCTATTATTTCAACAATTAAATATCAATATTTTATTACTTTTACTCCATTGAAAGTATGAACTATTTCTCTAATTCCAAATAATATTATATTTACGTCTACGAAAACCGTTAACCGGTAGCTTCGCAATAGGTTTGCGGCTTCGAGAATATGTAAATTAGTTTCTGTGATGTTTCAACCGACAAAGGGAAATATCATTTAATGCTTCAACGGATGCTTCAATCTCCCTATTGGCAGTAAACAAGTATGGCTGCCAACCTGGGCGGACGCGACATCCGTTGGCTGGTCAAGACAAGTCAGTGTCCTGTTAAACTTTAAAGCAAGCAGATGCTCCACGTGGCTGTCTGGCAAAGTTATTTTCTAATGTTAAACTAATTGATATTTTGGGGACGCGTGCCCGGTAACACAGGTTACTATTCGTCTAAACGTACAGTAATAGTACCATAAATTTCGCAGTTAAGTTCTAATTCATTCTCTACGGTAAAAACCAATCTCGGTGCAGTGCTTAGGGTTGTTATGTTGACGTATTCGTGTTTAACAATGTAAATATTGTAATATTGTAAGCAAAATAAGTTAGTGTTTAATTGGTCTAGCAAAAACGAACCAACCTTATACTGTGGGTGATACAGTGTTTATGTGAACCCCTGTCTAAAACACAACTTATATGTATTCAATTTAAAGACATTTTCTTAAACGGAAATACTGTAATGATCCCTTTGAAAACATCATATTTAAGAATTAAGAACATTCAAAAGTTATAATTTAATATTTTAGATTTCTCTTGCTTAGATTGTTCGAGCTTGGAACAAAAGAAAATTCCCTCACGCTGAAATACAACGATATTCTTTTTAAACACTCTAGGAACTGGATTTGAGAAACTAGTTAGTTTGATGTCAATCTACGTTATTTTGAAATCGCCGAGTTCTAAATCTAAAACTATAATGTATACGTGACCACTGCGGCACTAACATACGACTCGCTTCCGTTGTTTTCGATACTCATGTGCGTGCAAGCGAAAAAGACTGAGCGATCACAGTTGTGGAATAATTAGTGCTCTGTTCTTCAGCTTCCTCATTTTCAAGGCGCTTATCGTTCCGTTGTGATCTGATCTGGTAAGATCCTGAATTCCTGAGGACTAAACCATTCGAGTAATGCAAGGTAAGTAGAGTTATTATATACAAAGTAAAATATAATATACCTAGTACATTTAGATTGTTGATTGTTTTTGTGTTTGTATACACAGTAAAATGAAACCGTATGTTACATGTCGGGATAGCAATGCCCGCTATACCAGGAAGTTTATAATCTAACCTATTAAACTTCCTTGCCGCCATAGTGATCTTTACATACATAGGGACCTTGGGCTTTTTTAAGGATCTTAATTTTTAGTCGAAAATGATGCATTGTAATGATAAAAGATAAAACTGCGTCTCACGTGTGTAATTTTTATATACAAGGGATTATTATGTGTATTTCCTGGAAATTATTGACACGGATTGTAAATTATGCTAACTTATTTTTCAGACCTCAATTTTCATGTTTTATCAAGTTTCAGGATTATTTGCTTTATTAGACATTAATTTTATTAGAGGAATCTGCCTAGCATGGGGTTAAAAATTCACCTCGTCAAACCCTATGGTCTATATGTTAAAATAAATGCACTGTATACAGAAACATTTTTAAGCTTTGAACGGAAAAATTGAGAGGAAAGTAAAGACATATAGGTTGAAGCAGGTATCATAAATTTGTTTTGCATTTGGTATGTTTATTTCTGGAGATATTAATCAAATTTGTTGTATTTTTAGCCATGGAGGACCTTCCTAAATCGTGGAATATGCCCGAAAACATTATAGATGTTTTAATAGGTAAATTTCGCCCTATTTAATCTTAGTATGTTGATGAACAACAAACAAATAATCTTATCTTATTGATATATTTATTATTATTCTATAATATATTAATGATTTTTAGATTTAAGTTCACAATTAAAAATAGTCTCTGTTAAATGGAAAAAAATATCTCTCAGTTTGAGATATCTATTATTTAATATAAAACCTATTTACACACAAACTAACGTCAGAACTATTTTAATAGGAGATATTTTCTTTTATTGTATTTATTTTGTCATTTTGAGATCCTATTTCTTCGCCACACGTGACAGTTCAATTTTGTCACTAATAAGTCATTGCAACTGGCCTAATCATAACTTATATCACATACCTGATTTGAATTTTAGCTTTAAAACCGGTGAAAAGTGCAATGACGTACCGACTTTATTTTGGTTTCCTACTAAAGGCTAATGACCTTTCTTTTGGTGTCTTGGGCCAAGCGGGATTACATTTTGCCCATATCTTCAATCACCTTATTTTCCTTGCATCAACTACCCCATCATTTTATATATTTTGGTGGGAATTTTTTTGTTTTGGTTTTCAATTTTACCTGTCAGTTTTAGTTCCAAACTTTCTAGGTGAACTTCTTCTCTTTTTCCAAGAATGTTAATGGCCTGTATATTAAGCAACCGAATTCGAACGTGACCGTTTGTCGAATGTCGAAGATATTGGCACTATTGTTTATTTCAAGAAAATTTATAGTGATGTTACATTGAATATACAACAAAAACTAAATTTAGGTACCTCTGTTTTATTTCACTTAGCTTAAATACCGGCAACCGAGTAGTCAGGACCCACTAGATTTATGTGAATATCAACCGCTAGTATGTGAACCAGTCTATTTCGGTTCAGGCAGTAGTTCTGCCTGAGAACCCATGGGAGCGGTTTGCTGAAATTTGCTTTATCTTCTTCTTGACGCTCCTGCCTTTTGAGACATTGTTGACAGGTGACACCTTTTGATTACTCCCTGGACTATTGGCAGCGAAACAGGCAACCGGCTTCAAATCCAGAATTTTCTGAATCATCCTTGCGGGAAATATGATTTGAAGAACATATTTTCCGTCGCCTCTACGGTGATTCTCCAGGACGTGGTATATTTTTGGCGTAGGATTACCGTGGGCGACAAAGGAACCACCTACGGGGGATTTAAGTTGTGTTTTCGCTGTTGAAGTTAATTTGGCATACCATGCTGTTTTTTTGTGTCATCCTGTCAACTTTGTCCTAAAGTGCCTTAAGGTTTATTTATTGGTTCAACAACGATGTTGGGTAGCTCCCAAATATTCGACCCCTCTAGGTCTTGATGGCCGGGCTTGACTAAAATAAAGCCCGGGAAAAAAAGAAGAAGTTCACCTAGAAAGTTTGAAACAAAAACTGACAGGTAAAATTGAAAACCAAAACAAAGAAATTTCCACAAAAATACTGTGTTTGAAATGATGAGGTAGTTGATGCAAGAAAAATAAGGTGATTGAAGATATGGGCAAAATGTAATACCGCTTGGCCAGGAAACCAAAATAAAGTCGGTATGTAGTTTTATACAGAAAACAAAACATTGCACTTTTTAGCAGTTTTAAAGCTAAAATTCAAATCAGATACCTATGTGATATAAGTTACTATGATTAGGCCAAATGCAATGACTTATTAGTGACAAAATTGAACTCTCAAACACATATGAAAGTCAATATGCTCTTGATTAGAAACCAACGGCTTGACGTTAAGATATTATTTTTATGTGTGCATCAATGAGTTTTTTTTTATCATTACCAAGTACTACGGACGTACAGACGTTTCGACAAACCCTTTCATTACTGACCCATATACGGGAGCAAGACAAAATGCGACCTACAAACTACCTAAAGACTGGCTCCCCGTCGGTCAATAGTAGAGAAGCAATAACAGTAGAGGCACTATCACCTTCCAAGATAACGGAAAAAGGCGCAAAGAATATGCAACACAAAAATTTTAAATCAAAACACACACGACGCGGCGCACTCAATAAAGGCAATAGCCGATACCAATAGTTTTTATGCGAAAATCCGTAAAAAATACTCGAAGAACGACAAGATGTCAAAGAAATGTCCTGACGTAAAACCCCATTCATGAACCCAGGCAAACTCGGTACATAATCATAAAGATAATTCGATGCCCATTAATGTAAATTTATTTAAAATGAAGTATAAAACATATGTTTTAAATGTACAGAATACTTAACTTTTAAGATAAATTATAATAATGCTTTTTTTTAATGATTTGCTTTAATTCGTTTATATTTTTTATTAATTATAATACTTGCTTATTTTATTGCCTATATGTTATATTTGGTAAATATGTAGTTTAAAATATTCATTTAATGATGGACAATCAAATTTTATTTACTTATTTTTTGATCTATTAAACTGTAAATTTTATGTTATGTTCAAATAAAAGACTTCTATTAGTATAGTCCGACACAAGATAAATGGCCATGATTTTACCTGCTTCATAACGGTCGGGTAACTTTGCCCCCCATAAAGCAATTAAGGGCTGGTTTGTAAGTCGTTCTCAGTAACAGGGAGGTATTATGTTTTATTTTGATAATGTACGTATTTTAGGTATAATTAATTATACCTGTCGACACACTAGAAATTGTCGAATTATTATTAAATCATTCGAAAATACCAACCATAAGCAGCAAAAAAGAGGTACCTACTGCAAAAGTTCCTTAGCCAACATAGCCTTTATTTTGAAGATAATTATACAAAAAAAAAAAAACTAGTTGAGGTACTAAAAACCAAATTGTATGATAATAGTATATTATTAACCAAGGTTTAGACAGCCATCATTATTGCACGAGCGGCGAGTTTAAATCACGAGGAGCAAAGCGACGAGTGAATTAATACTAGAGAGCAGTTGGAGAGCGTGCGTTAATCATGTACTTGAAGTCGAAAATAATTATAAAAAATTTTGGGAAAACATAAAACCTTTAATTATATCAGTGGATGATAGTGATAGTATAGATTCAAGCTATTGAGATGACTAATTTTACTCATACGGTTTTATACAGGGTGTTCCACGTAGAAGTTCCACATTTTCAACCCGGTAATTACACAGATGTCAAAAAAGCCTTTGCCATTCGTTTCCAAACAAAAAAAAATTATTCCTATATCTCAAAAACTAAAGAAAATAATGGGAGGTGGAACTTTTACGTATGACACCCTGTATAGTAAAAAATATATATTACGGCTTACTACTTTTACGCATATTAATAATTTACGTCAAAGTCAGCGATACACAAGAAATTCTTGTACATACCTATACAAACATTGTTACAATCTTCCTACTACAACCCTGGACCGAAATGGTTTATTTGCCAAAAGCAGGTATAAAGTATAAAGGCGTTAGTTAGTCATGGCCATTTATCGTGTGTCGTACTATATTACCAAGTGGAACAAAAAGGAATATTTTCTTTAATAATAAAATTTGACGCAATATTCACCCAAAATGTTATAGATATATGATCTTAAAACCTTATGTGTATTTAACCACCTAGTATTAATTGTGACAAGGCACTGTAGATTGAGAAATTACGTGATAACAGTTATAAAGTAGTACGCAATCTGAATCTATACAGTTGGTCAGAAGAAGACACACATTATATTTTGTCTGTCTCTCGTGCTTTTAACTGTGTTTCAGTTTTTATGAGTTTTTTCTAGCTTCTTTTCTGTTTCTAAAGACTCCTCTTAGTCCTCCTACTGTTTTTACATTTGAGATGTGATCATAATTAAGGGTGACCATTTATTAACATTATTTTTTTAAACCGAACCTTCTCCATATTTGAAATTGTAGAAATATTCCATTCTTTTAGTGGAGTTGATGTAATGGAAATGAGAAAGTGAATTCTTCCTCCACAAACTCTACTTTGTTAAGGAAGACTTCAGTTTTTCATTTCCACCTTCTCATATTCTTTAATTATTTTAGTTTAGTGACGACCATCCAGCAATTTATCAATAAATTCCGAGTGGGTCACATACAACAAATCTGCAACACGATGCAGAACAACAACAAATGAAATTAACCATTACATATACTACTTACTGAACATATGGCGACTGTGTTTATTTTATTTAATGCATTCCTATTACATCACTTTTTATTTAACACTTTACAATGTGAGAATTCAAGCTAGTTGGTGACAATCGAAAGGCAAGTTCAAGTTCAAAAATAAACTTTCATTTCAATGGAATTTCTAAGCTGACGATGAGTTAATTTGAGTGTTTTGAGTAAGTAAAAAATGGATTTTTTATGGATTTTTAAAGATGTTATTGTGGAGAGACAAATATCCCTAGCATGGGCAGCGTCTGGAAAACTACAAAACATCTGTCTCTTCAATATACCTTAAAAACTCGAGCATTAATCAGCAGCTATTACTTGGGATATTCTCTGTACTTTTAAGACAGGATACATGCGGTAACTTCTCTTGAATGTGCGTAAACTTTTTAGGTTTTTTCATTTATATAAATTTTGAGATTGACTTTTGACTTGAATATTATTGTTTTTCATTACTTTATTTGGAAAATTTCAACACTGCATCATTTTGACGCCTGTACTAATGAATCTAATAGTGTTGTCCTACTATCAGTGCTTCTTCACTATGGATTTGCACCAAAAAGAAGTCAATCTTCGGCTAATTTGTATGTGTTACTTTGTCTGGACTAGGTATTCAGCCCTACGATCAAACACACAAGTTAACTGTTAACGTTAACGTACCGTCTCCATGACAACAACCGAAAAAAGCTTACTTGTTAATTTGTCACTGTGGTTGAAAAACAGCTAGTTAGCGTCTAGAGTTAACTTGTGTGTTTGATCATAGGGCTAAATATATGTTTTATCTTACGGTACAGAAACTTGGGCTCTCAATAAGAAATTATTCATCAAGTGCAGGTTACCCAAAAAGTCATAGAGAGAAGAATTGTAAGCGTACCCCTTGGAAATAAAATAATACAGAGCTCCGTGGAAGATCCAAACTCGCAGATGTCACAGAACGCCTTTGTAAATTGAGATGGAGCTGGATAAACCATGTTGAAAGAAGAAAGTAGGCCCCTAAACAAGATGGACGGATAATGTCAAAATTTTGGTGGGCACCGATTAGATCCAGAAGTCCAAGATCGATAGTTTTGAAGAAATATAAGGCACACATCCGACGTAGAATGTTATAGCTGATGATGATGTGATTAATTGATCAAAGATTAAATAATACGCTTATGAAACAAAGTCTGGTGATTAATGTTTAGTTTTTGGTCTAGAACACGAATTCTATGATAGACGTGTTTTGAACTTTTATTGTCATTATTTATTTATATCACAACGTTTCAACTGGTAAGTAACTCTAGTCGTCTTCAGGTGAATAATGAACAAGCTACGAAACTACAAGGGTAATTATACTACCTCCTGGTTAGTAGCGCATGACCGAGATTGGTGCAGTCATGCGTTACTGTGTGGTCCTAAACTAAGCCTACATCTACTTAACAAGAGTTTCAAAATATTTCTTATGTCTAAAGAGGGCTTACTAAAGCAGTCTAGATTTTGGGTTATGACGGCCGCTACTTTGAATTTCCTCTTTCGCCAGTGTTCTTTTTTGAGTATTATTTTTGCCTCTGACCATTGCAAGTGGTGGCCGTGTGTCCAAGCATGTTCTGCCGCACCGGATCTGTTTGTTTCTCCCTACTTTGTGTGGTTTCGGCACGGCAGATCTGCCGTGGTTTCGCTGTTCCTTGATTCTTGTTTCAAGGGGGCGTAGGGTTTCACCAACATAGGACTATCCGCACTCGCAAGATATTCTATATACGCAGTTCTTTGTGTCCCTTTGGCTGGTTGGCTTTGTCTTCGTCCGGTGGCTTCTTAAGGAATCTTCGGAGCTGAATACTGTTCGAATTTTGTATTTCTGTCCTAATCTTCGAATTTTCTCGGAGATTCCTTTGACATATGGTACCTTTATGGTTAGTCCAGTTTCGACGTCATCTTTCCGTCTATTCATATGATTCTGACGCTTCTTGATAGTCTGGTCTACTAGTCTCGTTAGGTAGCCAGTTGTGTTGAGGTCCTTTTTGATGGTGTTGAGTTCTTCGGAAAGAGCTTCCTCGGAGTTACAGAGAGTAAATGCTCTCTCAACAAGTGTTTTGACTATTCCATGTTTTGTGGTTGGAGTTTTCTTTCTGTATACCGATGTTTGGATGGTGTCCCTGTTCTTCTGTACTATGACGTCTAGGAACGGTAGTTTATTGTTTTCCTCCTTCTCCATGGTAAACTTGATTGTTGGTGCCAAGTTATTCATGTGATGTAGAAAAGCTTCGTCATCGCTTGTATTCCAAATGATAAATGTGTCGTTCACGTAACGAAGCCATAGTTTCGGTTTTATTTTTGTCTCTTCAATTGCCTGGTTTTCAAACCATTCCATGTATATGTTGGCGATTACTGGAGAGAGGGATGATCCCATCGGTAGTCCGCCTAGTTGACTGTAGAATCAATCCTTTTCTTGGAAATAAGAATTATTTAGACAGCATTCTAATAGGTCCATCATGTATAAAGACTCTCGACATCATAACCCAAAATCCAGACTGCTTTAGTAAGCCCTCTTTAGACATAAGGAATATTTGGAAACCCTTGTTAAATAGATGTAAGCTTAGTTTAGGACCTCACAGTAACGCATGACTGCACCAATCTCGGCCATACGCTGCTAACCAGGAGGTAGTATAAATACCCTTGTAGTTTCGTAGCTTGTTCATTATTCACCTGAAGTCCAAAACACGTCTATCATTCACGATACATCATTCTCTCAAACCTTTGAACAAACACGAAATCTACGTTACATTTAAGGTGATTTTCAAAACGTTAAAATGGAATTAGCTGTATCTTCTTACCCGAACGTACCAAATATTGCACAGGATGGTCAAAAAAGAAGAAAATGTAAAAATTATTAATTACTACCTCTATTTTAAAAACAGGCGAGTGGTTACGTAAAAATGATCGAATTCGATTTTCATTTACAATATACGATTTGATATTTGCATCTTAAATAAAAATGAAATAGTAATATTTTAAGTGCATCAATGGCTCAAACTAAGCAAATATACTTTACAAACTGTACAATGTAGGTATACGACTATTTATTTAAAAGTCTTCTCATGAAATTCGAAACTTACGCGATGATCTTAAACAAGGTTTTTCTAATTACAAAATAAAATTGAACTGTGTGAATTTAAAATCGTGGTGTTTATTATTTTTGCGGTTTTCGACGTTTAAAATGAGGCTCAATGACGTACGAAAAGAAATTGAAATAGACAAAACAGATGGGAAAATAGGTTTGATTGTTTTTCTGTTTTTGTTAGCGCGTTTCTGGGATTAGAAATGATTAATACCGCATCTAGGCCGAGGTGATTTACCATTTATTTGTGACAGAAAAATGCAGATAAAATAATATTTTTGATTTACGATGAAAACTTTTCTAAAATATGTTCAATGTGAGTGTGGTTGGTGTACCGTCAAAAAATTATTTCTTACCAATTGCAGCATTTTTGTAAAAGCAGTTAGGAATCTCGCCTACCTGAAAAAAAGAGTATATATTATTAGAAAGGACCAACATTTAAACTAAAACACAACAAAATTAAAAAGTTACATTGAAAGGAAACATGCTAAATAGCGTTGTTAAAAACAAGGAACTAATATGAGGCCATAATAAAATTTTCGTAAAATAGGTGCAGAATCCAGGAATAAGGCAAATATGATTTTTTATATTAGTGCATATTTTTGTCTAAGCAAGTAAATTATAATGGTAAACGACTCTATAAGTCCGAAGATATTTGTTTCTTCTTGTTTCTTTTTAATCAGAATATCCATCTTGTTTTAATTCACGTCCCCTTATAGCCGCGTTCAGACACGAGTAACACAACATGCAACGCGCAACGAACATACTGCAAACAATTCCACAACAGTCTCGCCTAATCCGCAGTCGACTGCCGCGAATCCCTTTGTATTTGTGTTAAAAACCTTGCAGCGCGCTTAAGCCCCTCGGCCTGTGGTGCGGCAGGCCTGGCCTTGATGCTCCACGCGCTGTGCAACAGGTCTGGAGCGACGAATTTAGCGTCGCCGTCTTCAAAGGAAACGGGTCGGGCGCGAAGCGGCGCGAGAAGGAGCGATGAAACTTTTAATGATGGATTTATACAGACAAATACTATAACTTAAAAATAAGAAATAACATAAGAAATAAGGAATTAAATAACGGATTATAGTTACCATTTATACAGCTAATAAAATAAGAATGAAATAAGGATTGTCGGCACATCTACTTGTAGGCATTTTTGCAAATATTAGGAGTAGAAATTGAAGTAAATAAAAGCTTTCAAATCCAATAATACCAAGGAAAACAAAGGTTAATAACATTTTACAACTCGAACCACATGCGCAGATCCATTTTCGCTTTAAAATAGCATTATAAAGTTAAAATATAGCAAACTTGAAGGTCATTTCTTATTTTTGTTTTATGTTATTTGTTTGTATAAATCCACCATTACTATTTTTTTTTATATTATGCACAACAGGAGCAATCATTTTTACCGCTCTGCGAGCGGTGCGCGTGCACAAAAAACGATTCACGTTGGTCTTGAATCTTTGGCGGTTATACTTGTTAGGAAACACGGCCTCAGAGAGGTCGTTGCAGAGTGATGACGTTCTCCAGATAAAATTTTTTTTCGTCGTGTATTTCTACCATGCACCGCTCTGGGTGAAATGAAGCGCGCAGCCTCAGTTAAGCACTTGCCATTAAAATATTTGTAAAATAGACTCAAGTCGCCAACCTGTCTTCGATGCTCAAGGTTTTCCAAGTTGTTTGTCAGATCATGGTCACCGATCAAGCGAATGGATCTTCTTTGAATGGAATCCACCAATCTTAGGGTATGTTTAGGAGCAGAGCCCCAAATATGCGAACAGTACTCCAGCGATGGTCGAATTTGGGCTTTATAGAGCATCAAAAGATGTTCGGGTGTATAGAGGTTCTTAGTCCGGAAAAGTATTCCAAGCTTCTGCGAGGCTGCCTTAGCAATGGCCGCAACGTGGCTATATGCCAAGAGTGTCCGCCATGACTATACCCGGTTCTCCAACATTAACTTTTTTAGAAAAAACTGCCGCCTGCGTTTATTGGAGCTAAATGCTACTTGGTTACTGTTACACCAAGACAGAATTTCTTCAAGGTTTTTGTTGCAATGTGTGGCCTCTTGCTGCCTATAGAGATGTGCATTGGCAGTCGATATTCGAGCATCCAAAGAAAAAGATGAAACAAGTGTGCTGTCATCAGCGAAGCTATATATATTGGAGGTTTAGTTCTTTCCAAAAGATCGTTATTGTATGGTAAAAAGAGGGTGGTCGACAATATAGAACCCTAAGGGGCTCCGGCATTGATGTTAAATGTGTCTAAAAGAAATCCGTCCATCGCCACTCGCAGAGAATGGTCTTTAAGAAAGCTTGAGAGCCATAAATAAAATTGAACCGGCATTCCGTATGCTCTCACTTTATTTAGGAGCCCATCATGCCATATTCGGCAAAGGCCATCGAAATCTCCAGTGAGTAACTTAAGCGTGAAGGTCTCCTGGTGATCTAGACTTACGGAATCCATACTGACGGTCACTAATAATGTTGGAGCCTTCCAGGTACTTTAATAATTTTTTGTTGATAGCCTTCTCCCTAACTTTTGATATAACCGAAAGCAATGCGACTGGACGATAGTTGTTCGGCAAGGTCTTCTTACCTTTTTTAGGTGTGGGCTGGGCTCGCGCAGTTTTCCAGCAAGAAGGAGATATTTCTTTTTGGTAAGATAAGTTAAAAAGTCTACAAAATACCGGTGTCAATTCATCAGCGCATGTCTTAATTACGATGACTGGAATTTCGTCAGGACCAGAAGCTTTCTTGGTGTCAGGAGTCCTCAAGATTCTGCCTATGCGCGGCGCGAGACTTGTCGCTCCACAGGCCGTGTAATCGCAAGACGCGCATTGGCCCGATGCTCCACATTCCAGGCAGGCACGTCAAGTCACAGGTCGTCTAATGGAAGCTTTACACGTAACCTTCCAGACAAGCGAATCGTGTTTACATTACACGTTACGTTTCATGTTCGTATCTGGACGCGCATCCATTGCGGAGATACCTACATAGTTTCTTCATTTTGTAGGAGCATAGAACAGGCGCAGGCCATAAGTGAAGCGAGTGTAAAACGGAATTTTCAAACGTGTTATACACTATACTTTCTCACTTTTTCTAGACCTGCAACGGTTTGATTGTAATTTGCGTAAACGCTTATGCACGTTGTAAGAACAGTTAATTGGCAGACATACATTCGTGTGAAATAATTTGATTTTTAGTTTAGGTTAGCTACGCGTTATATATTAGGTTGCCTAAATTACAAATAGGATCGTACTAGTTTGTAAGCGATCATCCTTTTGATTAAATAATGTCTGTTTAGGGGTTAGTTCAGGTTGACAAGCTTCCCTTTGCCACCACACAGTAGAAGCATATTGGAACAATCGCCACTTTGTGCTTCAAATATGTTTAGTTCGGGCGACAAATATGCTCTTGCCTTGGCTGCTTATACAGTGGCACAATCAGAAAATAAGTTCGGGAGGGGCGGGCAAAAAAAAGCGCCGTAGACGAAAAATTTTTGGGTGCCACGCCCTTTTTTCAAGTAAGAAAAATAAAAAACACAACAGAAAATCACAAAAACAGTCAGGCTAGTTTTAATTTTTGTATAATTTTGCCTATTTGAGGTAGTGATGAGTGATGAGTTAACATTTCTTGTAAACAGGTAGTTAGACGATCCGAATTATGCTCGCTCGGGGGAAGGCTGCAGCTGCTCCTATATAGTTCAGAATAATTTTTTAAATTTACCGGCTGGCATCAAATTTATTTATGAGCCGCCTGTTTGAAAATAGTTTTAAGACTCGTTTTAAGAACGCATTTCCCAGAGAACGTTAAACTCGTAAAGTACGCGTACCAGGAAAATATTGTTAATGAAGAGAAACGGTCTGCCATCATTAAAATTTAATGGCAACGACTCCTGAAATTGCCTCTTTATAATATTTTGCAATATTGCAATGGGTCGAGCAATCAATTTTAGGATTCGGGCTTTGAGTAAATATAAAATTAAAACATGATTAAATGTAGAAAGAACATTTTAGCTTGAAAAGTACCTAATTTTAAAATTATATTACTTATACTGTGGGTGATACAGTGTGAGACCAGGGCGAACCCCTGTCTAAAACAGGTATTTAACAATAACGTCTCTAACTCATTTTTTAAATAAGTTTGGCAACACCCTGTATAATGAACCAGATTTTAGCGTAATTTGTTTACCAATTAATTAACTTATTTTTGTACCTATCTTAAAAGAAGCCTTTCAAATTTAATCGGGATGTTTTGGCTAGCCGTCAAAAGCTTTCAATCCTTAAGTCATTGATACGAATTCGAAATGTTAGTCATCGCTATCAGCTGATGCACAAAAAGGTTTGAATTGCCAATATTTCTTTTAATTAAAGTTTTTGTGGCTTCGATATGCCATTATACTTCTACATTACCCAAGAGAGAAAGGAAGGCACATTTAATATACAGGAAAGTCAAAAAAGTCTGTAACAAATGTTTTTTTTTTATATTGTTAGTTTTTTACTAAGCCCAAGTTATAAGAGTTTTCTTCGCCGTTCGCCATTCCGGTTCAGTTGACGGAAAAACAGTTACCAGTTAAGTCAGCGTCTCCTGCATACAATTTTCGATGATACGATGATCCGACAGTACTCTCATTGGTCGAAAACTTTGGCGGCAAATTTCATCCGACTATTTTTAACAATCTACGATGCATCGTACAAGTTGAATTTAGCTCAACTTTTGTCCGATGTCGGATGTTTTTTAACCTCAATTTTCTCTCTTTGTTGTTTGTTTGCCATGTTTATTCATTATTATTTTCGGTGGCATAATATTAAAAAAAAAGTGTAGCACGTATTAACTTTAATAATAAGGAATTTTTTAACAATGAATAGACATTATCTTCAGAAATACATTTGTTGTGCTAACAATGTACTACTTTTATCGCTTTCGTTAATCTTACAAAAAGTAAACATAAACCTGCTAGAAAAAAAAACAAAGACCAAGAAGATTTTGGATGAGAAACATTTACAAAAATCGAAAGCTACAAGGAGCTTACCACAATTTATTAAATGAAATGCGACTGACTGACCAGTAAAAATATTTCGATTATTTACGAGTGTCAAGTGATACATTTCAGAATTTACTGAGAATTGTTGGACCATAAATAGAAAGGGTTTATTGTGTGCGTGAGCCAATATCCCCTGGGGAGAGACTTGCTTTGACATTGAGGTAAATCTAGCAATAGAATTTTGCACATACTAGCTAATAGCTATAGGAATAATAGTATTAGGAGTAGTTACATCACTATACAACAATACATATTATGCACCAAAATGCTAACCGTATTCGATTGCTACAAACAAATGATTTAAACGTATCTCGAACAATTTTTAAAGAATCTGCTTGGCGTCCAGTTTGACGATGTTGAAAATTGGCGGGTTGGGAATTCCAATGACTTCTTGTAAATGTCGTTAAAATCCTTTTTTATCAATTATTGTGTTATGTAAGACACAAATGGCTTTTATAATTATTTTATCAGCCGTTTTTCAGAAGTTTCAACAGCTTTTCATAATATGCGTCATTTGAAAAAAAATATTCAGAAAGCTCGTGATTTTACCATAGGGTTTCAGTAAATGATCTAAAGGACAGACAGCCTCATCTGCAATAAAAACGCCTTTTGAGTTTTACTTTTATTTTTTCCAGAATACCGGGTGATGCGTGACTTAGTTGAACACAGGAAATCCCATGTAAATTTTGAGATGGCTAAATATTCGCTCCCCTGTACATTTTAGAGAAAAATTGTATTATAATTTTTTGAAGTGGCCGATACAATAAACACAATACATGTGCCAAGTTTGAAAAATTTTAATAAGAAAATCCCAACTTATTCAATTAAATGTGATGGCAAAATTACGTAATTTTTTATAGTTTAGGTAATATACAGCAAACACCAGCAAATAATTTCTATGACGCTATTGTCAAAAATTGACGTAAAGCTGGACATTACAAATAAAGATTATTTCACATTAAAAACACATTTTCGTTTCACCAATCCGGCAATCACACATCCAAAATAAAAGACACCATTATGTTTTTCTTACTAAGCCTTTAATTTAACATAACATCCCTAAGACTAAAGATTTTCACAAAAAAATTAATTAATTAATGTTCAAACAACTCTCCATTAACAGCTAAACAATATCCTAACCGATCAAAAAATTTATTTCTAACATTACGGAGTTGATATTGAGAAATTCTGTCACATTCTAACGAAATACAGTTTTTTAGCTTGTCTAGATTTTCAAATTTCACAACCTTATTAAGAACCTTTTTTAAGTGACCTCACAGAAAGAAATCGTTTGGCGAAAGATCAGGAGGCCTGGCTGGCCAAAGGATTAGATGCCGTGGGCCAATAATATTTCCGTTAAAAATATTTTGCAACTATTCCTTAACCATGGGAGATTTATGGGCAGGACAACCATCTATTTGATACCAGATCTCCTGATTTTCGCATTCTTCTAGTGCGGGTTTAATTCGATTTTGTAGCAAGTCCAAATAGGTTACTGCAGTAAGGTTGCCTTCCATAAAAAATGGTTCAATAATGTGATTCCCAACAATTCCCGCCCAAACATTTATTTTTTGTGGATATTGCGTCCGAGTATGAACAAGACGATGTTTCTTGGCTCAAATACCGGCAATTTTGAACATTTGGTTCGTTTTTGAGGGTGAATGTGCACTCATCGGTAAAACAAATATTTCTCAGAAAATCCCTATTATTATTTGCCCTTACCATTACCTCAAAACAGAATACTATTATCCGTTCTTCATCACCTTGCCGTAGCTCTTGATGTTTTTCATACTTGTTAGGAAAATATTTATGTATTTTAAAGTGCGCAACACTGTGGTTTGATGTTTTCCTACGGCTTGCCCGAGAATCCTCGTGCTAATCATTTTATTTATTTACAACCATACATGTAATGTTGACATTACTAACCTTATTAAAGGCTTGAAAGTGTCACATTACCTACGTCTACTTCCCTCTTCCATTTCCCTTACTCATTTCCCTCATTGTTTAAAGGTATGCTCCATTACTATGGCACTGCAACCAGAACATATTTGAATGACACAACCAGCATATTTTTGTATGGCGTCAAAACAATAAATGACATATTTTGACATTTTTACTACATTTGAAAAAATCAAATATCTAATTTTCAATTAACGGTGTGGTTGTAAATAAAATAGTATAAAAACCTCGCATTAAAGTTAACCTCGACGCTTCGCGTCTCGGATAACTAACTAATCTCTCGACAGTAATGAAACACTTCCCTCTTCGGTATGTAATGTACTATTTCCTTCACTTGCAGTAAAATATGAAGATCTCTATTATCCCTTTCTTCAGCTCTACTGACATTCTGAGTTGAGCATTTACAGTTATTTATTACAGTGCCTTTGGACTCAAATTTACTAATGATAAGTTTAATTAATAAAATGGAAGGGATAGGCGTACCAGGGAAACTGAAAACATTTCACACTGCTTTTAAACTGTTTCCTGCATAATACCACTTAACCATAGTTACTTTTTCCTTAATGGAATAGCTCATATTTAGCTATAATTAAAGCACCTTCAATAAAATGCATAGGATTGACTTACTAAAATTTATTCAAACTTGGCACATGTGTTTATTATATCGGCCTCTTCAAAAAATTATAATACAATTTTTCACCTCAAAATTTACATGGAATTTCCTATATGTTCAACTTAGTCATGCATCACCCGGTATAGTCGAAATTGGATTATTCCATTCGTAAGTATTCATATAGAAACGATGTGGATATTCTCGTAACTCCCTGTATAAATGATGAAATTCGCCCAGAGCGCGCCGCTTTTTATTCATAGGGTGAATATTATATTTTTTTGTGCAAAAGTTATATTTTTGATTTAAAAATAAATAAACCACTTTGTGGCCGTAGAACAAAAATAATCGTCTTCATTAGCTGGATTTTCGAGGCGACTAAAAGCAAGTCGTTGTGAGCACCCATCAGAGCGCTTAGGCTAGGGTAGTCCACCGTTTTCCAAACATGTTTTTGCCCTGGCCCGGTAACTTTTATGCTTTATCTTCGTGACCAACCAAAAAATAAATTTTACTCTCCTGGTGTATAAATTGGCAAAATAAAACCGATTTGAATGTTCACTTATAAGTATGTATTATCCCTACTATAATAAATTTAATAAAATAAGTACGTGGTTCAGCTTAGTGTCCTTCGAACGACACTGTTTCAAAATTCTTTCAGCTGGAGAACGTCATCACTCTGGAACGACCTCCCTGAGATCGTGTTCCCCAACAAGTATAATCTCCAAAGATTCAAGACCAACGTGAATCGTTTCCTGCGCACACGCACCGCTCCTAGAGCGCCATAAAGGATTTAATTTTATGGAAGTAGTCCATCTCACAGTGGAGTAATATTTTATTTATGGAATAAAACTCAAAGTCTGCTCCACTAATTTAATAAAATAAATTCATATTATATGCCCATACATGTTTCGAAGGCATAACCTTCATCCTCAGTGGGTAATTATTAAGATGTAATAAAATATGAAGAGACCAATGACATTGTTACATTGTAAACTGAAAGGGGAAGGAAAAAATACAATTAGATAATGCGAAAGCAACACAGGTATCATCAAAAAAAAGTTTAATATATGGAAAAAGATATTTTGTAAAATTTCGAGATTGATATTAAACCGCAATTACAGTGAGATAAAAGCTAGTGACTTACCTTGTGTTGCAGAAAAACTTTTTTAATTTTTATAAGAAAACATATTGATGTAAATTAATTAACTAATGCATTATAACTAATAGTAATAAAAGGTTTTTTAAAAAATTATGTTTTTTAGATTAGTTTTATTTTTTTTTATTTAATTTTGAACTTATTATAAAATCCAAATATGGCTGGGAAAATAAAATCAAGAGCAAAATAGAGTACGAACATCATGGCGAAGTCGTACGATATCAATCTCGAAATTTTACAAAATATCTTTTTCCATATATTAAACTTTTTTTTTTATGATACCTGTGTTGCTTTCGCATTATCTAATTGTATTTTTTCCTTCCCCTTTCAGTTTACAATGTAACAATGTCATTGGTCTCTTCATATTTTATTACATCTTAATAATTACCCACTGAGGATGAAGGTTTATGCCTTCGAAACATGTATGGGCATATAATATGAATTTATTTTATTAAATTAGTGGAGCAGACTTTGAGTTTTATTCCATAAATAAAGGATTTATCCTGTAGTGCTGTGCCTTATCATAAAAAGAAAAAAAAAATGATAATAAAATGAAAAATTCTAGTTGTAGATTATGTTAACAAAAGTTTGTCAAAATTGTCAGTCGGATTTTGTACAGCCAGTTTTGCGCAGGCTGAGCATTTGAAGAAGACAATGCTGTGGTACCGGGTCGCGACCTATCATTTGGGAAACGCTGCACTAGTCTATCTTATATCATCGCAGCTATCATCTAGTATTACAGCTTCGTCGTGCACGTACCCTTACGGTACCTACTTCGGCCCTGATATTATGTTTGACGTGGACGTTGCATTCTTCGACGATACCGCAATAGATATTCTAGATAGGAAATTACGACTTTTATAAAATAATTAGATGTGAACAACCTTATCAACGTAAATATTAAGGAATCATTGTTGAAAGCTTTGCGCTCCCGTATGGAATTGGCCAATGAAGCCTGTTCGAACCAAACATGTTTATAATAATTGTGTTTTCGGCCAAACCGCTAAGAAAATACATAATTTCGCTTTAAAAACAAAAACTACTATTTACATTGCGGTTGCATTTAAAAGTTCAACGACATTTATACACATTTCCACGTATAAACTTTTACTGTCGTAATGACCATCGGCCTCCACTAATCTAATAAAGAATGACCAAAGAGTCGAGACCTCTGATTAGGTTAATTTAAAACTTTCATTTTCATTTGGTTGCATTAATGTTGATTTAGAGATTCTGTTTATTCACAGCACGTATACTAAAGGAAACGGAAAAAGATGTTTAGATGTTGCCGAATATAATATTATGAATTATTACAGTTGTAAGGTGCCTTTGCGAGCGCTAACTTTATTAAATTTTCATATGCAATTAATTAGCAAACGGCTTACCCCGTCACTTGTCTAGCATAGTCAAACACACCGTGAGAAACAGGAAGGAATTAAACGTTTCACTTCTATGAGTGCTTTACACCCAATTATTTTAATTTTACAAATTTCTTAATTTTATGAGGTTTTCCTTGATCATATACGATATTTTTTCTGCTACTAACTAAAGAAATAACCATTATTTGCTCCATTCCCCTAATGAGTAAGATTTCTCTACCTAGGTAAATAACGACAATAACTAATCACCTAGGTAAATAATGAAAAAGTTTCTGTGTAATGTGGTTAAGTTACATACGATTTTAGCATTCTTAATTACGGTTTCTTTAACATTTTATTAGTTCTCAGCCTTGACTAACCATTTTAAATGTGGAAAATAGTATCAAATATTTAATAAAACAGGAGTTTTTATCATAAATTGGAAGATATATCAAAAGGAAACTGATATTCAAAAATGCAACACAGGTGACACGAGTGACACGACGATAAATTTGGCGGAATACAAAATTGTCTTTTGCTATCGGTAACAATCTCTTACAAGGTTGCCTAATTTGCCTTTTTTTTATCAGGGTAATACCGGGTTGCATAAGTTAACCGGCAATTTATTTTTATAAAAAGATCTCAACGAGTTTATTAGTTAGTAGTAGAAAAGAATCTATATAGAGGGTGTTTCCTAACCTCTCTGAAAAAATGAAGGAGGTGAATCCTCACCTAATTTTATGACAAAAATGTGGTATAAAAGTTTTTCGCATGTCGCTTCGTTTTCGAAATACAGGGTGTTAAAAAAAAATTTGTATTTTTATTTTTATTTTATTAATTAATGCCAAACGATATTCTAATGATATTTGTTACACATAAGGGATTAGAGCACTTTACTTTGAGTCAATTTTAAATTTTACAATTAGTTCATTGGCGGGGGGGATCTGGGTAAAAGAGTACCTTAATATTTTAGTTATTTTTTGTATTTTTATCATTATGTTGCATCAAATGATACGAGTAGGCTTTGCTTCGTTCCATGGCAACCACATTTGTTTTCTCCGTAACATTTGTCTCCTGTTTAACATCTTTCAAATAATATCCTTTTGAATTGTTTTTGAATTTATTTGTACTACATTACATACTTTTCATAATGGCTGAGTTTACCAATCAAGAAATAGCTCAAATTCATTTTATGTACGGTTTGGCAAATGGAAATGCGCTAGAGGCGAGACGTTTATATGCAGAACGTTTTCCTAATAGACGAGTACCATGTTCGGAAACATTTACAAGATTGCACCTCAGGTTAGAGGAAACAGGTAGCTTTGCAAAAAAGCAAAATAGGCGGCCGACCACTTACAGTTAGAACCGTACAACTTGAGGAAGAGGTCTTAAACATGGTAGAAGAATCTCCAGGCACTAGACGAGGAAAATCGGGAACGAGTTGAATGTGAGTTACAAAACAGTATGGAGTATCTTAAAGGACTATTTACTTTATCCTTATCACGTACAAAGAGTGCAAGCTTTGTTGCCTAGAGACTTTCCAGCTCAAGTTAATTTTTGTAACTGATTTCAAAAAAATTCTTTAAGGGTCCCACATTTTTCGGAAAAAATACTATTTACAGATGAAGCGAATTTTTCCCGACAAGGCATCATAAATTTTCACAACAACCATATTTAGGCGGAAGATAAAACTCATGCTATCATCGAAGGACATCACCAGTATACATTTTCTTTTATTATTTAGGCAGGGATTATTGGAGATAGCTTAGTTGGACCGTACTTTTTTCCAAATCGACTTACTGGTGATGTCTATTACAACTTCCTTAGAGATGAATTGCCAGAATTGATGGAAGCAGTGCCATTAAGAACAAGAACTTTAATGTGGTTCATGCATGACGGCGCTTCCCCTCACGTGTTAGAAACTATTTAGATCAACAATATCCTGCTCGTTGGATAGGTAGAGGAGGACCTCACCCATGGCCAACGTTCGCCGTATCTGAATCCATTGGATTTTTATTTCTGAGGTCACCTTAAACCACTCGTTTATACTACTTCTATTGAAACTGAAGAAGACCTTCGACTGCATATTATTGATGGTCTTAATACGATTCGTGACAGTCCCGAAATTTTCCAACAGGTAAGAGACAATTTAGCACGTCGTGTACATGGGTGTTTACTGGCTCATGGAGGATATTTTCAGCAATTTATTTGACTTTTGTTCATGTGAGTTCATTATTAAAAGTTTTTTAATCAATTATTAAAATGATTATTATTGCTTTATTAATTTCTTTTTAACACCCTGTATTTCGAAAAAGAAGCGACATGCGAAAAACTTTTATACCACATTTTCGTCTTAAAATAAGGTGAGGATTCACCTCCTTCAATTTTTCAGAGAGGTTAGGAAACACCCTGTATATAAAAGCGCTCGCTATATAATAGCTTATTTTTTAACCTAGGTACATAATGTACGTGCAATACAAACGTACCCTTATTTTTAGTGCTAAATAAAAAATAATTATAAAATTTAGGGGTTTCCATTTGAAAATGTAGATTTTTTGCAGTTTTCTTAGTTTCATCGTTAATCTAATTGCTTGAACACCCTGTATTAATAGTTACCAAAATATTATGAAATAATCTATTAAAGCAGGTCCTTTTTAACAAGGAGTCGACCCCAAATTAAATAATAAAGACTTCCTTATAGGAAAAATTGATAAATAATTATTTTATAGCCTGCAAACGTAATTTTTTTGACATAAAACCTTAAATATGTTAAAAACGCTTAGACTTGGGTATATGACATGACATACAAAATCTGCCTAGAATCTTACGTAGAATTCAAAAATGTATTAATATACAGGGTTTTCCATAACCTGAAGTGTCGCCCTATTGAAAATATTTTAGCCAGGTTGCCCCAGCAACATTAGTATACTGTCAAACTTTCAAAAATTTTCTATGTATAGTTTACCATATATACGATCGATGCGGTTCTCCGGGGGACACCCTGTATTTTATACCGACGAAACATTAAAAGTTCAAGGCATGCATTTATGGATAGATTTTCGCCACGACTAGTAAATAATATTGGAGAAGGTCGTCGTCTTATAGGGTCAGGTTTTAAGGGTTAATGAGATCAATTTAATTTATAAAAAATTATATGACGTTCCGACGAAATTTGATCATTTATTATTTTTGAAATGCACACGTCACTGGCATTCATTCATTCCCCTGACGTCGCACAATCCGGAGTTTTCTATATGCTAATAATGAGTCACTCACAGAAATTTTGGGCTTTGAGTATAGTTCATAAAATGTTGGTGTTGTTTTGGTTCGTGTGTGTTTTTAAGGTCTGATGATGCCCTTGTTGGGCGAAACACGTGGAACCATTTTTGAATAATCAAAAATTTCAAAAGTTTTTTGACTGAGACCGCGACTTTGTGTCACTGACCCTTATTATTAAAAATACTTCTGAAGCTTAATACACATAAATTAATTTCTGATTAAAGCTTTTGATGGTATTGTGAAGCAACTGACAGCATTCACAAATATCAGATGACGCTTTAAAAATTAAACTATCTATATGTATATGCACAAAATGATGTCACTCTAGCAATAAAAACAATCATTGGATGGCGGGTGAGTTCATTGTATCTAAATTAAAGAGAAAGCTGAACAGAATTAAATTTCTACTATAAAAATTGAACTACTATTGATTTCTCAAATTTTGATTGTCCATCATCAAGTAATTCATGTGTTTCCTTTTTTAATATATCCCTGCGAATTTCCTTGCGATGTCACGTAGATATTTAGGGCAGTGATAGTGCTCGTCAAAATAGGAAAAAAATACTTATAAGCATGCAGTCAAAAAGGCTTCATTTTTGATATACGTCAAAGCTTTAATTCTTTTTTTTCCGCTTTCTCCCCATATTTTCCGAGATAATTATTTTACATTTGGTATACTAATTATTTCTTTGAATCACTACAATAAAATGTCTAAATTGTCAGAGGCAGTATACAGGGTGTTACATTTTTTGCGGTATTAACACTTTCACTCTCCTGAACTTTTTTTGGGGATGCCCTGTATAAATACTGATATACTTTTTCAAAGTTAGTTTGATGAATAAAAAACTCCATAAAAAAGCTTTGACCGGGCTTCAACGGGACCGGCATCATAATCGGGTTGTCAGATCTTTTTTTAAAAATTCTTTAAGTCTTTATTATTAAAAGTATTCTTTTATATCAGTACTTAATTAATAGTCCGCAACTTTCTTTGAAAGCTAGTTTGCAAATGTACTTTAAACCAAGAAATTTTTAATGTCAAAGAAAGAAGGAACAAGCCATTCCTGAATATTATAATAATTTTTCTAGTAATTCAGGAATATTATTTATACAAAAATAATTTAAATTAAAGTAAAAAGGAATTTAGTTAAAGGTTCTCCCAATTGGGTGATCCCTTATCAGCTTTAAAATTACTTGATGTTTGAGGTATGCAATATTTGGAATGGGACAGCGGCGTGGCTGGTTGAAACGATTTACTGTAATTTACATATTTCATTTTCTGCTATAACTGTGTGGTTTCAGACAAGTAAGTTTTTACTTGGTACCTATATTGTATTATATCAGTATGGCTTTTTGGCGACAATTTGAAACATAAGGTCAAGGTGAATTATCACAAGAATATGAGTCAGTGCCAGAGTCGGCCATCGATAGCGAAATAAGTCCGGAATTAAGAAATAAAGATTTACATGCTCAATGTCAACGCATTATTTTAAATATGTACGCGTGTTTGAAAAAAAAAATCCGGGAAAACACGAAAATGCGCTTTGTTCAAGAATGTACTTGTAATGAATTAACACAACTTGGGTTTTATAAGAATTTATAACGTAATTAATTTGGAGACTGTAACCGGTCATTCCATAAAGCGTAAACCAATAAATCAAAAACTAAATCAACAATTCAAAAGGGCTGACAATACTACAAGGGATTTTACTTTGCGAACTATTTACAACTTTTACGAGGATAATATAGTGCCAACTTTAGAACTGGTTCGTGATAAATTGCGAGGTTACCCTAATTATAAGTACCAATCTTTAGAAACATTGCGCGGTGTTTATTAAAATAAGGATTTAAATATAAAAAAATTAGATAATCTAATGGGTATAATGGAATCTCCGCGTATCATTGAACTACGACAGGGCTATTTGCGCAAAATAAAGGAGTAAAGGAGTAACATGAATTGATAATCAACCTCCAACTTTAAGCGCAGTTGTTCTTGATAATATTCGGCAGGTAATATCGAAATGAGTAGAATTGCATGGAAAAATTGCGTAGCTCATGTTATAAAAACAGAAAATGGATATTCTGTTTTACCTGGAAACGATTCTACTTCTGAAAGTTCTGACGATTCCAGTCATTAATTTGTTTATGAATTTTAAATTCGTTATGTTCGTTCAACATGTATCAAAAAAACTTGTTATATTACACGAACTTTTGTACCGGTACACATGTAACTATGCGAAAATGGAACTTTCAAGAAATTCAGGCAGGGGCATATCGCACTGTAAGAACTGTCGAAATTGATGAAGCAGTCTTGAATGCTTTAGAAACCGAACCAGGTACAAGTACAAGAAAAATTGCGGCAAGTTTAAACATTCCATCTGTGTTAGTTTGGAAAATGTTGATGGATAATTTGCCAAGTTCTTCTCCCACGCGATTTTCCACCCCGATTAAATTTTTGTCAGTGGTTCATTCAAATGTTGGCCCAAAATCCATTGTTCGGAAATAAAATTTTATTTAGTTTTGGTGTTGGTACGCCTATTAAGGTTTTGTGTGAGAGCAAAAGAATATCTTGGCGTAATTTTAATGGATAAAAAGGTTAACTGGGGTATCCCTATGAGAGTGTTACTAAGTGCTAAAGAGACTGAAGCCGCTGTTCGACTAGCTCTGACAATCACTAGGTATGAACTGTTTTTTCTTAACCGATGACCGGTCAGAGTAAGCTATTAGACCAGATGTGTGTTTCTTATAGTTTGTGTTTTTAGGAACGAATAGTCGTTTGATTGCATGGTGCAAATAAAGTTTTATTGGTCCAAGAAAAGAAATAATCGTTCTTTTAAAACTCGACTGAAAGGAAACGCACATCTGTTTTGTGATACACGAAGGGTACCTCGGTTAATTGCTATTCTTTTGGAAATATTACCATGGCTAAGCGAGTATAATTATTACCATCTAGTGTGTCTTCATTTTTATCAAAATTATCAATGCTAGCGTGTACGTAATTATTTCCTTCAGGATTCATTGGAGTAATTCCATGGAGAATAAAAATACCGTCACCAGGTATTACTAAAGCGTGGCCTGCTAAAGATATTAAAAATGTCCTTATTTCATCATCAGAACAACCATATCCAAAATAATAAAGCATATCACTAAGTTTTTTACTTCTTACGGCTTCATATACATGATGATAATGATATGGAAAAACTTACGTCAGTCTTAGCTGAACTTTTTTTTTTAATTATTTAAAATAGCGTTACTGGTAGCAATACCATATCCAAGTCTTCTACAATGCTGTCAGAAAATCTAGAATCGTTTAAAACCCAGGAATAAGCGTACCTATATATCTGGTATTTCATTCCTGCATATCGACAACCAAGCATTTTAGTTTAAAGTACGACACACGATAAATGGTCATGACTAACTAACGCCCTTATACTTTATACCTGCTTGTGCTTCTATTTTGGCAAATAAATAATTTTGGTTCAGGGTGGTAGTAGAAGATTGAAACAATGTTAGCATTATTGTGTATTGCTGACTTTGGAGTAAATTATTATTATGCGTAAAAATAGTAAGCCGTAATATATAATTTTTACTATACAGGGTGTTATACGTAGAAGTTTCACCCCCCTTTATTTTCTTTAGTTTTTGAGATATTGGAATAAATTCTTTTTTATGAATAAAACAAAGCAGATTAAAAGGTTCCCTACATGTTTCGTTCATTAATTTGAGACAACGTTTTTTCTACAAAACTCGATGTTAGGTAAGTCCTTAAAAATTTTCGTATATATTAATTGGTCGGTGTAACTTTGTACTTTCCTTTATAGTAGTGATCGGCCGATACGGACTTTTTTTGCCGATACCGATAATCGGCCGATACCGATATTTTAGTTGCCGATACCGATATTATATCGGTATCGGCACCACATTTTTAAAAGATCTGTTACTATTCAACATAATATAAGTAAAAATTGTCAAAAGTGGCAACTGGCAACATTGTAAAGCATCTTTAAGTCAAATACTGGCATTAAAGCTCGATTCATATCTACCAGCACGTAGCGTGTGCAGCACGTAACGTGGCAGACACAAAATAGTATATTAAAGTACATGTTTTATAAAGCATCATCTTATAGCACGCGTCCATGTTAAAAAACGAGCCGCTTGCGGCGAGTTTTTTAACGGGACAAGTGCTCTAACTGCTTTATAAAACACGTACTTTATACTATTTTTTCTATTTTGTATTTTTTTCAATAAGAAAATACATATTTAAAAAGAAAATCAACCCTTCAAATTTTGTAAATTTGTATGTCTAAATTCTATGTTGGTAATACTATAAATTTACTTTTATCATAGTAGCCTTGACAATAAATAATATTTTCTTTATGTCATTGTCACGAAATTTGTGTTTTAATATTTCATAGAGTTGTTTATAATTATAATTTAAAAAATATGGAGCATGATAATCTAAGTTCAACTCCCCCTGAGTTAAGGGATATTGCTAATAAAACGATAAATCAACTTTTACCAGAGAAATTCCGAAAACTTTCTTTTCTCATGGATCACAATAACAGGAAACGTCAGACGTCAACAGAATAAAACATTTAAATATTACCAATGCCAACTTTTAAAAAATAAAAAAACGGTATCGTAATAGATCTGTTTCGATACTGAAAACGGTATCGTAATAGATTTCTTATGAAACAAAATTAGAAAAAAAATAATTGCGAACAGTTTGGTAATATCTAGCGTACTTGAACGGAGCGTGTCTATACAGACACGCGCCAGAACCGGGCAGCATTGTCGACCAGCATATTTTGTCTGTAACGGCGCATGTCTGTCTACGTCTGTTTATGTCTAATCGGAGTAGTGTTGCCTCTCCTACCGATTTTTCGGTAGATCTACCGATTTTCACCTCAATTTACCGATCTACCGAAAGCACATTGAATTATACCTAATTTTACGATTTAAGTTGTTGTCAACATGTCATTGTCAACTTAGTTGAGTATACTAGAGTCTACTAGAGACTAGAGAACAAGAGAACGCCCTAGTCCAATTAGAACACACGAGATGGCTAAACATTAACTACACTTTTCAATTTAAACTTGTTTCTTGTTTGTATTAAAGGTTGCCTATCAATGGTAGGCAACATTAATACTATAGAACAATAGAAAATAGAACGTCTAGTCTTATAAGAACACACGAGATGGCACGACATTGATTTCAACTCTCGGGGATTACCGCTTTTATTTGAAATCCCGCTGCTGTAAACCTCCGACACTCTTTCATGTGAAATCCCGCGGTGAATCCCCGACGTAAACTTATAAAAGGGACGAAATTACAATTTTACTTACACTACATTAAACCTCATTTATAATTATTTGTTTCTTTTGTGACAAAATAAAATCGTGTACCTAACAGTGTAACCCAAATTTGTTTTATATAATCTGATTATAGTCGCAAACTATTTAAAGGTAGGTGTGATTTTTTAGTTAAATATATAATTATGTTAACTACCAGTTGCACTTGCAGTAAATAATACACTATTTTAAAATTCTACCGAAAAATGTCGAAATCTACCGATTTTCTGCGAAGCATCTACCGAATTTGTTACAAGCGAGGGTGGCAACACTGAATCGGACAGTACGGTTAGTATGAATGTAGTCGCCGACATGCATGCACCGACAAAGAACAACTTGACAGTTGACCATCAGAAAAATGGATAACGAAAAATTAATTGAATTAGTTAGAGTATATACCTTTCTCCTCGCCTTTCTCTATGATTTGAGTGATCGCAGATACAGTGGCAATCAGCGCAAACCTCCGTTTCCTCTGTTGTATTTCTACATAATCAGATTTCCCTTCTTCTTCTTCCAGTAAAATTGCTATCACAGTTAATTCTTCAATAGAAAAATTTCGAAACATTTTAACAACGCGGGCACCTTTCTAGTTGGTTTGCCTGTCGGAGACTGGTTGTAGTGGTTGTTGCATGATATGAAAACTTGTGTCTGTTCCGTGTCTGCCAGGTTACGTGCTGGACACGCTACGTGCTGGTAGATATGAATCGAGCTTAACGCGGACGTAACGTGGACAATCGGTAATTCCCCGACCGCCCGATTCGAAATACCAGTGGTGATTGCCCGTTTTACGAAAAGTGTAGTGCTCCCGCGTTGCTGATTCGTTGTTGTTTAGTTCTTGGATCAAATTATTTCAAATTAGTACATTGTATATTGCTACTTCGAATATTGATCGTATCGTGCAATATTTTCATTTTTTGCAATACCTAGTAATTTTAATGTCATTTTAACTACAACTTGTACTTGTTGTTTAGTTTGGTTGAAAAAGTTTTGTTTTTGTTGACCAATATATGCCCTTAATTTCGTCATATGCGTAATATTATGTAAATAACCTAAAATTAATAAGATTAATGTTAGAAATGATTTAGTTGTTTTATTAAAAAAAAATGTTAAAAATGGGTTTTCGCTTACAATTAATAAAATAGTTAGTCTTAAATATGCCGATATTTATCGGCAAAATATTGCCGATATGCCGATACGATACCGATGCACCGATATTTATATCGGTATCGGCCGATCACTACTTTATAGTATCCCCTGATGATGAGTGCTTAAGCGCTCGAAACATGTAGGGAACCTATTTATCTATCATCATTTTTATTAAACTGTGGAGGAGGACTGCTTTGTTTTATTTATATTACATTAACTCCACTGAAAGTATGGACTATTTCTTCAACTTCAAATTCTTTTTTGTTTGAAAACGAATGACAGAGACTTTTTTGACATCTATGTAATTACCGGGTTGAAAATCCGGAACATCTATGTGGAACACCCTGTACAAAACCGTATGAGTAAAATGAGTTATCTCAATAGTTTAAATCTCCACTATCACTATCATCCACTGATATAATTAAAGGTTTTATGTTCTCCCCATATTTTTTATAATTATTTTTGACTTCAAGTACATGATTAACGCACGCTCTCCAACTGCTCTCTGGTATTAATTCACACTGACTTTTAATTACTTCAATTACATTAGCGGACATTTTTGGGTATACACTATTGCGTCTAACTTTGTTTTTTAATTCGGATCATATAATTTCTATAGGAATCAATTCGCAATGGTATGGGGGCAATCTAAGTGGTATGTTACCGGATACTTTTATAGCCTCATCTACGCAATATATTTTATCATACGATTTGGTTTTTAGCATAGACATCGTGTTTTTAGTACCTCAACTAGTTTTCCTTTTGTATAATTATCTTCAAAATAGAGGCAAAGGAACTCTTGCAGTACCTCTTTTTTGCTGTTTATGGTTGGTATTTTTAATAATTCGACAATTTCTAATGTGTCGACAGGTATAATTAATTGTACCTAAAATACGTACATTATCAAAATAAAAATAAAATACCTCCCTGTTACTGAGAAACGCTTGCACATCAGCTCTTAATTGCTTTATGGGGGGTAAAGTCACCCGACCGTTATAAAGCAGGTAAAATAATGACCATTTATCTTGTGTCGGACTATACATTAACTTTTCGACTTTTTGGTCTATAGAAATCACTAATTAAAATAAGTACATAACATTAAGTAACACCCTGTATATTACTTATACCAAGTGATTAGTCAATTGAAGTTTTAAAAGAAATCACAAGGTGATTCTTTATTACTGTACTATAGACTAAAAACCTAATAAATTGTTCATGCCGAACCTGGTCGTAATATATTAAATTTTTTCATATCTGCAAATATTTACAGACATATTTCAGTTTAATTAATGATCAATGAGCTATAGTATTTATAAATTACCAACTACGAAGTAACAAACTAATAAACAAAAACATTCTTCCCACAGAGGTCGTTTGCGTATAATTCCACGGCCAATCGACATAACTGTGAACCCCAAACATGTGTAATTGCTAATTTTATTTGTTTTCTAAAATATTTCGTTTTTTTTTATGCTTACTGATTTTACCACGCTACACGAGTTTTCAATCCAATGAAATTAACATAATAGATAACTGCAGGGTAAGCAACGTTGCAGTCTGTAGAATATTTAATGAATGACATGTTTAAGGTCATAATTGCAACGAAAATCAAATAGAGCAATCCATCGCTCTTTCTGTGACATATACAGGGTGAGTCAGAAGGAACGGATTAAACTTCAGGGAGTGTATTATACACGTGAAATTAATGTGAAAAAAACCCATATGTTTTTTTACGATTTTCACTTGCTTTTAAGTTATAGCGTAATTAAAAATTTTACCTAGCGTTCCACTTGTATCCAAATTTTCGCATAATCGGAGTATGCCATGTTCGAGACTTAAAAACAAGTGATACCTTTGTTGTTTTGACAATGTGTCAATGTACTGTGACAGTAACTGAATGTTTATTTTCAAGTTTAAATGATTAAACTGTTACAAAACACCAAACACCTATTTAAATTAAGAATATGCAAATATGGTGTTTGTTTCTGATTTCTGTAATGGATCTGCTCCATCTGCTGTTGAAGCATGTCGTCAACGGTTTCCACATTAGAGACATCCTAAGAGAAAAGCATTTATCAGAATTTTTAACAAATTGTGCGAGACCGGTAAGCTTTCCAGTGCTAACATAACATCTGAACGAACTACGAACGACAAGGTTTAGAAGAAGTAAAAAATATTCTGGATTTAGTAAAAGATGCGGTCGTTGCTCCCGAAAAATTGGTACCCAATTGGGCACTCCACAAAAAAGAGTAATAAACACACTCCACGAGCAAGGCTTATATCCATACCATGTACAGAGAGTACAGCACCTAAAACCGGAAGATTATGCTAAACGTATGAAAGTTTGTTGGTGGATAATGTTGTATCGCGTATAATTTTTACGGATGAAGCAACATTCACCCGTGATACTCCTAGCTCTCATGTATGGTCAATCGAAAATCCCCAAGCAACAGTCCAAAGTATTTTTCAACATAAGTTTTCGGTTAACGTGTAGTGTGGTATGCTCGATAGATATTCAATTCGCCGTTTCATCTTGGAGAATCGCCTCACAGGAGACCACTACTTCAATTTTTTACAAAATGAATCACAAGGACTACTACAGGATGTTTTTGTAAACATCAGATTGCAAATGTACTATCAGCACGATGGAGCTCCTGCACATTTCGCTCGTAAGGTCAAACAACATTTGGACGAAAGATTCCTAGGGCGTTGGATTGGTCGCGGTAGTCCTAGTAATTGGCCTCCCAGATTTCCAGACCTCACAGCATTAGATTTGATGGGGCTGGTTTACAAATGAAGTGTATAGAGTAAAAGTGGACACTCGGGATGCCTTAATTCGAAGTATTAGAAACACTGTAGTGAATATTAAAGAAGAAAAACATGAAGCAATTAGGAAAGCAACATGCGTTTTTTATCGACGAAGCATAAAATGTTTACAGGTCAATGGAGTATTTTTCAACATTTATTAAAGTAACTCTATGATTAAGAAAATGATAATGTATGAAATTTTGTTTATTTGTTATTACGCTATAACCTGAAAACAAATGAAAATTGGATATGGTTGGAACATATGGTTTTTTTCACATTGTTTTCGCGTATATACACTCCTGGAGTTTTCTGCGTTCCTCCCGATTCCCTGTAATAGGTACTAACGAAAGGTTACGTCTGGTATATTTTTTCTGTACGGTGTGGAGACAAAAACACTGAAGGCTGGTATGATAAACCTTAAAACTCTAGTGCTAGAAAAGAATATTGAGGATTTCTTAGACAGTAAGTATCATCAACGAGAAGGTACTGTATAGAAGAGGTGGTGAGCGAGAACAGCTTCATTATAATAAAAATTAGAAAAACGGCATATTTGGGTAACCTACCTAGACATAAAGAATAAGAATGTCCCCAATAAAAGTTGGAATGAGAGGGGAACCGGTAGAGAACGACTGTCATGAATGCGGAACATCAAACAAGTCATCAGAACCGCACATAATAGGAGAAGCAGATATGCAAAGCGCATCTTGTCCATATTTGAAATGCATTCTTAAGGTCAAACGCCATTTTTTCTATGAGCATTTTTACATTCAATTTGTATCAAGTCTCTGTGTTATTAAAAGGGATAAGATACCTAGACACAAACTGGATTTAGTCCAGTCTCACTGTACTTTCAAAATGCATTTTGTCCAAAAACATCGGGCAAAATGCATTTTTATGGTATTTACGTTTATTTTACTAGAAAACCAGCTATGTTGGTATTGCCTAGAAACTTCTTAGTGCGTTGTGAGTGTATTTAAGAATAAAAGTTGTATTTTAAATAAAATGGAAAAAGGTGAACATATTGATAGTGTTATTATGGACAGAAGTACTAGAAAAAAAATAATAATACCAATTAAAACCAACTGGTGTCTTTTTGTTTTGGCCTACAGCAAGTTCAGGTTCTTCTAAAAGTACATACATAGTGACAAACTGGAAATATCAATTTTTTGATTCTTGGATCGAGCATCAAGCTGACAGGGAGCCACAGAAATATCTCCCTCGAATATAGACTCTTTGTCTCTTTTCTGGTGGATGCGGGGGGCAAAATAAAAACAGTTTTATCGTGCACATGCTAATATTGTAGCTGCATAAGTCAGCTTCAAAAACGACTAAGAAAATAAAGGTAACATACCCGGTGCGTGCATGATGGGCATTGGGATCACCCTGCAACTGGAATTTTTGGGAGAGTGGAAATGATTTTCTAGAAAATATTGGGAACTTTACTTAAAAGTGGGAGAAATCAGAAAGTTCGGTACTGAGTAGCCATTAGTGAAAGATTCAAGGTTGTTTTAAAAAAAAATGTAGGAAATAGCTGAAGTAAAAGAATAATCATTGAAACAGGGAAGACCTCACGGATTATGGTGAAATCTGAAGTTTTATATCGATTCGTTAATCCTGTAAAATACTTTTTAAACTATGCCAAAACTTCGTAAGCGTTTGGATCAAACATGAGCTTCTTAAAGTACCGCTAGGACATAAAATTAAAAAAACAAATGACACTTAAAAAAAAATTACTTATTGAATCATCTGGAGACGCATGATACGACACAGAACCGGAGTTTAAATGGATGACTGAAATCCTTGTTAAACAACTTGAGGCCAACAGTGATAATGAAGATGAAGAGCAAGAAGAGGACGAAGAAGCTTGCGAATGCGCAGATAATGATGACAACGGATTCGTTTAAAAAGTGTTATTTTTCTTGGATAAAAGACTGTTTTAACCTAGAGTTGTTCCTAGTTGTTATTTACTGAATGTTTTACTATTCAAATTTCACCAAATACCAGAGTTTGTGTCACATTTTGATATTCAGGTCGCATTTTCTCCACTAAAGACAAACCAAGACCAATGTCCAACAGCTGTTTTGCTTTTTTTAGTTGCTTTTCTACTATCCAAAACTTCTGATAGTGTTATTTATAGCTATAACTTTATATTATACCTAGCAGATTTTCACAATGAGTTTGTCTGTAATAGTTTTTGCTTCCCATTAAAAAATGTAAAAATGGACAAAATGGAATTTGCAAGCCTACACCTCACTGATATGCATTTGCCAATGCAATAGTCAGCCTTCAATGAAGGCGACCCATGTGAGGTCTAACTAAATGCTGTAGGTTTATGAAATGCCAATCTCTTTCAAAAATGCTAGCAGCCTGGGAGATATCAGGATAATATCCTTCTTATTATTGCCGGACACGACTTAAGCGACCTTTTTTAATTATACAAGTGAGGTACAAATGACGATATTAGTAACGAATTTTAAATATTTTCTGACAAGTTTCAGCAGAGATTTGGTGTGTTTTAGGTTCTCCAATGAGACGTTTCGATTATTTCTTGCCAGGATCTAGTAAACGGTGTGTCGACCATGTGATTGTAGTTGTTTCCATTATATTATATGGAATCTTCAGAATTAGCTAGTTTCCTTTTTTGACCCCCCGCTTTAGTTGAGAGAAAACAAATTAGTTGATGTGAATTAATAAATGATTACTGATTACACTTTTATTTGCTGTAATTAAAGTGTATATTCGACTTGTATTGTCTTTAGTTTATACAAATCACAACGCCTTAACTGAAGACTTAACATATCCCGTATAGAGACCAAACAAAACCATGCGAGAAAATCAAAATTGAAGGTTTTGGCAGTCAAAAACCAATTCCAACACACCTTATTAAATGTAATAAGTAAATTAACAAATTTAAATTATCAATTACTTATATATCTATTTTTACTAGACGTGCAAAAAATTCAATCAATTACGAGTCGATATCCATTCTAATCTTTAATTAATTAGAGAAATGATATCTCAGAAAACGAGTTTAATCTCTATATCCAATTAGTGCATTTCGAATGGTCACAATCACTTTGACACAGTACAAAAGATTGGATGAACCAATTAACCTTAGGTATCTACATGTAATTAGGTAAAGTGTCCATATGAAGAGTTAAGATAATTATTAAAGCTGCAAGATAGAATTAAGTGCATGGCGCCGCCAAGTTGATGATAATAATAATAATTTGAAAAAAAAAAACGAATAAAAGGAAAAATATGGTAAAAAATTAAAAATTACTTGTGATCCCTGTAGTTTGCTATTCTGTTGATGCCCGGAAAATTTTTTCCAACCATTTTAAAGGAATTCCAAGCATCCTTTTTAGTACCAAGTATGGAATACAATTTAGCGCCCTAGACAAGGTTCCTAATTTCGAGAATCACAAAAATTCCCTGCTTAGTTTACACATTAGTCGAAAGATATTTTCAACATAAATTTTCGGTAAACGTGTGGTGCTGTATAATCGATAGTCATTTAACTGGCCCTTTTATTTTGGAGAATCGCCGCACAGAAAACCACTACTACAATTTTTTCAAAATGAATCACAAATACTACTAGAGGATATTCCTGTAAACATCAGAATGCAAATTTCGCTCGCCAGGTCAAGCAACATTTAGACGAAAGATTTCCAGGGCGTTGGATTAGTTACGGTAGTCCTATTAACTGGCCTTCAAGATTTCCAGACCTCAGAGCACTAGATTAGGTTCTTAATTTGAAGAATCACAAAAACTCCCTCCTTAATTTACGCATTACTGATACTGGAAAATGTTCCTTTAAATATCTGAAAGCACGACCTTCCTTATCCATGGCTTTGCAAAGTTTTTCATAAGGCCCAGCTTTATATGAAGAGAAGGCAGTAGGTCCTTTTCCGGAGCAACTAATAGCGTGTTAGACATAATTTTGGTTCCAGACTCGTAAGATTTTCGTTATGGAAATATTTTCCTTTTGTAATGTTCGACTGTCCCACTCACATAGAAAACAGCAGTATTTGGCATATAACTGCATACTTATATTATAAGCAAGATGGCAGCAACTTTGTCTCCACAAATCTGCCATTCATACTTTTTGTATTGTACACTTTTCAGTAATATATCCATATTATTATAGGTTTCTTTCACATGGACTACATGGCCGATTGGAATTGATGGCAATGTGTTACCATTATGAAGTAACACAGCTCTAAGGTATATTTTTGACGAAGTCGATAGTCACACAGGTGCTATCTTTGGCAGCCGTATTCAGTTAGTCTGTGCATTTTATTATGGAGCATTACACGACTGAGCAATGCGTCGAAATTGTTAAAAATGATTATCAAAACCAATGTTCTATTCGGCAAACGTTTCGTGCACTCCGTGCAATTTATGGTGTCAACGATCGTCCTTCAGAATCCACAATTCGCCGTTTACTAAACAAATTCGAAACAACTGGGTCTGTGGCAGATCGGAAAGTGCCTGTACGTAAGCGAAACGCAAGATCCCTTGGAAATATTGCTGCAGGAAAGTGTGCATGAGAATCCGCAACAGTCCATTCCGCGTCGGGCTCAAGAACTTGGCCTATTTTCGACGACAACTTGACGAACCCTGCATAAGGACTTAGGGCTTCATCCTTATAAAGTGCAATTAACCCAAGAACTAAAGCCCAACGATCATAGGCAGCGGCGTGCATTCGCTAATTGGGCGTTAGAGCAGCGGGAGGTCGATCCTGATTTTGGGCAAAAAATAATGTTTAGTGACGAGGCTCATTTCTGGTTAAGTGGCTTTGTTAACAAGCAAAACTGCCGATTTTGAAGCGACGAAAACCCACGGGAGATTCATGAGGCCCACTACATTCCGAAAAAGTTACTGTATGGTGTGCACTGTGGTCCGGCGGAATAATCGGTCCATATTTTTTCGAAAACGAAGAAGAAGTGGCACTTACTGTCAACGGTGAGCGATACAGGGATATGATAAGAGATTTTTTTTAGCCTGCAGTGGATGGGATCAATGATCAATCTAACAAACATGTGTTTTCAGCAAGACGGTGCTACGTGCCATACGGCACGTGATACACGACACTATTGCAGGAGAAATTTAAGGTTCCGTTATATCGCGAAATGGTGACGTTAATTGGCCGCCCAGATCCTGCGACCTAACGCCACTGGATTTTTTTCTCTGGGGCTTTCTGCAATCCAAAGTCTATGCTAATAAACCGCGGACGGTTGCCGCCTTAAAGGCCAACATTAGGCGCGCTATTGCTGAAATTGAGCCACTTTTATGCGATAACGTCATTACAAATTGGGTATCCAGGATTCAACAAACCAGGCAAAGCCGCGGCGAATATTTACCTGATATAATTTTTAAAACATAATGTTAACACATGTGCTTTATAATAAACATAAAAAAGGTCACTATCATTCTCACAATTTGTTTTGTTCCGTTACAAAAATCGAGAGCTTCTAATGGAAAACCCTTTATTATAGATAGTACAACCTTTGTCCTCGTTGGATAGTAAGCTACTTTCCCTTTTTTTTTTCTTCCGAGGGTCCGTCCAAGTGCCGAATGCACTTCGGCCAGGTTTGGCCCATTGTGCTCACCCCAGTTTGTTATTACTCCCACTCATTGGTTTCAGTTGCTTACACTAGTTCAGCTATACTCTAAGTGTGTTCCGCGGAACCCTAGGGTTCCGCGATACCTCTGTAGGGGTTCCTCAAGAATTTAGAAAAAAAATCAAAGCACCTCTCTCTGATCGAACGTTTTGACTCCGCGGCCGCGCGTAGGTATATTTATTTATTTATTTGTATTTGTATAAACATGTGTTACAATAGCTGGTACAATATCTCATAAGTTTGGTATCAACATGTATACTTGTATACTTGTGAGCGCGCAGTCCCTTTGATAAAAGCCGCCTCTGAATTGTTTACAACGCAATTTTTATATTTCTCTTTTTATTTTTGCTTTTTGTTTATCAAAGGCGCCGACTCGAGTATTTTCGAGAATATTCGAGATCGAGTCTAGGACTAAGTATAAAAGCAGCGATCGCGCGTCGCGCCTCGTCAGTCAGTTGACGATTAGCGTTCGGAGCGATAAGTTCCTACCTACCTACTTACAAGCTCGCTAGCGAGAAACTAGTGTTCATTGTTCTACTGCCTGCTGTATTCTGTTGTCTCAGTTTTATACATTTCTTCATTGTACTAAACTTAGTCTCTTATACGCAGTAACGATTGTGCATTATTTAGACCCCACCATCCTGACGTGTAACATTATAAATAAAGAAGAATGAAACGTTGGCTTAAAGGTGTTAAACGTGTTGCAACAACATCTTCTAATGACGCTGAATGTTCAAAAGCAGTACGCGCGGAGAATATAGCAATCACCGATCCAGACGATGATGCCACGACGTCAAGCTCGACGGTTTCAAAGACGAAAAAAAGGAAGTATGATGAATCATATATCAGTTTCGGATTTGTTGATTCCAACGGCTCACCTCTCTGCATGCTATGTAGTAAACTGCTTCCTAATAGTTCCATGGCACCTGCCAAATTGCGCCGACATTTACAAACTGTACACCCCGAGTCTAAAGACAAGAATAAAGAATTTTTTGTTCGTAAAAAATATCAGTTATTGGAAAGTCAAAAAAATATGATGCATGTAACAAAAACTATCAACGAAAAGGCCACGGAGGCATCATATTTAGTTAGCTATCGCATTGCACAAGCAGGTGAAGCGCACACTATCGCTGAGAATTTAATAAAGCAAGTATTAGACATAACAAAATGTATGCTCGATGAAAAATCTGCAAAGCATCTTTCTACTGTGCCGCTATCAAACGATACTGTTTCACGGCGAATCCATGATCTGGCAAGCTACGTCAAACAAGAACTAGTTACACGTCTACAAAAAACACGATTCGCCTTGCAAATGGACGAGTCAACTGATGTCGCTAGTTTGGCTATCTTGCTGGTTATCGTGAGATATCCATATGAAAGTTCTTTTGAAGAAGACATGCTTATGTGTTCACCGCTGCTCACAAACACTACCGGGGAAGAAATTTTTAATAAAATAAATATATTTTTTGAAGAAAATAATCTCAGTTGGAACAATTGCATTGACATTTGTACAGATGGGGCCAAGGCGATGACAGGTAAAACAGCAGGAGCAGTGTCACGAATAAAAAATAAAGCGCCTAATTGTAGTTCCAGCCATTGTATTCTGCATAGACAAGCACTTGCGATGAAGCAAATGCCGTCAAATCTAAAATTAGTTATGGATGAAGCGGTAAAAATAATTAATTTTATCAAATCACGACCACTACAATCCCGATTGTTCTCATTATTGTGTGAAGATTATGGCAGCAAACATAAAACACTGCTGCTCCATACAGAAGTGCGATGGCTGTCTCGGGGTAAAACTTTAACAAGGCTATTTGAACTTAGAGCCGAGTTACAAATGTTTCTTTCAGCAGATACTTCTTTTAATTTGAAGGACCGTTTGTATGATAAAACTTGGTTGTTCCGATTGTCTTTTATGGCGGATATCTTTCAAAAACTGAACGAATTGAATTTATCATTGCAAGGTAAACAGACAACAGTGTTTCAGGCCAATAATAAAATAACTGCCTTCAAAAGAAAATTAGATTTTTGGATTATTTGCGTTGGTAAGAAAGAAATAGAAAGCTTTACGTCACTCAGTGAGTTTGTTAGCGATAACGACTCAGAAATGTTTCAAGATTATGTGTTTGAAGAATTGGTCCAATATCTCAGTTCGATGCGCGCATCTTTTGAAAAGTATTTTCCCGAAGAACAGAATACAAAAATGAAACTGAATTCATGGATTCATAATCCTTTTTTACCCAACTTGGAAAAGCCCGAAAGTATGTCAAACGAGATATATGAATCTCTTTTAGAAATGTCATCAGACACAAGTATGGAGTCACTGTTCAAAACGACGCCTCTCATCGATTTTTGGTGCAGAATCCGTGATGAATATCCAATGCTTGGCAAAATGGCTCTGAATATTCTTCTCCCGTTCCCAACAACATATTTGTGCGAAACAGGATTCTCAACCTATGCAGCCACGAAAACAAAATATCGCAATAGACTGGACGCCGAACCTGATATGAGACTTCAACTGTCTTCTATCAAACCTGATATCAACCAATTGATGAAAAATAAAAAACAGTTTCATACCTCCCATTAGTTCAGGTTAGATTTTTTCTTTTTTAATATCTTCTATTATTGTACTTGCCATGTGGTAAAGTAAGTAATAATTAGTAACTGTTACATTGTACTTTTATTATGCTTATTAATAAAGAATACACTTTTAAAAACTATTGTTTTATTGTAGGGTTCCATCAAGTATTTTGCTTCCCAAAAGGGTTCCGTCACCAAAAAAGTTTGAGAACCGCTGCACTAGTTTGTGTAGGTCAACTGGGTAGAGTGTCGGAATATCCTCTGATTCTAGTCTTGGTTGCCCGAGTATTTGTTGCCCTTTCCGATCCAATAACTCGCAGTGGCAAATAATATACTGTACCGTTTCACTTTCTCGCCCGCATAACCTGCAGCTTAGGTCTCCGTTGTACGGTTGCATAAGGTGCAGGTGCTTCTTGACGGCCATGTGTCCTGTCAGAATTCCTGTAGTAATTCTCAGCTGATTTCTGCTCATCAGAAGTAGCTGTTTTGTTAGTTTCGAGTCTGGGTCCCCAATGAAAGATTTGCTATGGTTTATTTCCTGACTGTTGTTCCAGTAGATTTTGTGCTGATTCCTTGTCCATCGTTTTATGACAACTCGTACTGTGCACCTTGGGACTCCGAGTGCCGGTTCTGGACCAATGAATGTTTTCTCCGACCCCTTCTTGCAAGTTCGTCGGCCTTTTCGTTTCCTGTAATACCTTCATGTCCTGGTGGTACCCATTGTATTATTACTTTGTTGGCTTTTGCCAGGGCCACCAGTTCCTCTTGGCATTCCCGTACCAGTCTTGATGTCACCTTATTGCATGTTAGCGCTCTAAGGGCTGCTTGGCTGTCGGAGTATATGTGGATCCACTTATTAAGATAAGTCCTCCTATTGTTTTCATACGCACACTGTAGGATGGCGTAGATTTCCGCTTGGAACAACGTGGGAGACTTACCCAAGGAGAAATAAGCATCTTTCTTTGGTCTTACTCCGTGTATCGCTGCTCCGGTACCGTCTTTGGAGGTTCTTGGAGTAAACTCAACACTCAACAAAAGCGCGAAAAAACAAGGCGAGAAGTGAGACACGCACACGACAGGACAGGAATGAGAAAAGGCGGCAACATCGCGGAACATGTTCTGCAATTAGATATTCGTGCCTGTGCTCGTGCTATTAGCATGTGTGCAGGTAGGCAGGTCGAGCGAGCTAGGCGACTCACGCAGGTAAGTGCCCTGTTGGGTATATGCTCATTCAACACGTGTTGTTATGGAAAATTTCCAGTTTCTCGTACACTGTATTTAAAGAAAATGAAAAAGCGTGTAATTATCCATTTCTTAACAAGATAAGATAATAAATTTAATAATCAAGCGTTTGATGTTGTAGACCAAGAAAATAAAGTATTAATGGGTTGGTTCTAGGGGGTTGTCATTGTAAACAAAATCCTAATCCTGATGGCTATGTCCATGCTAATCGCAAAAAGAAAAACGTGTGCATAGAAATAAAACATTAAACAACTCATATAGTAACGCTTTGCTCGGCTTTCAGGATTTTTATGAATGGCTTGAGTAATTTTACAACCAGTTTGCTAATAAATACAACGCAAATTATTGCATGACCATGCAAGTTCTTTATCGGAAATTAAAATGTCGTAAAACTCCTTTACCTCACTAATTATTCCTCATTATGTGATACAAATTAATTTATGATTAGCGTTAATACATATTTATGGCCAACATTGTGCATTATGTATGAATTTTGCAATTGCATGGTTTAGGCTAAACAAATTGCTTTAGGTTAATATGTTAACCCTCTTTGATAGTGCATAAAGCGGTTGACAATATTAAAACATAATTATTTAAAACATTTCTTAACATAAATTGAATTTCATGGCGGCATAATAACCTCAGTTAAATTCAACTGCTAAACAGAGAAGCTTCATCAATCAGCTGATAATTGTAAATCCGTAAGAAAACATAAGGAAATTAGATTTGGACAACAATCAATAAAATTTCATGCGATATTGAATGTACTAAAAACTTCAAGTATTCTCCTTTGATATACGAACTCACTTATAGCAAATATATTTTTTTTAAAACTTATAAAAATCAATATAATTTGAAATTTATTGGCCGACAGTTGGTAACAGAACTGTCAACGGTGTGGTAGTGCCAGCTCGTTCGTTGGACTGTTTTGACGTTTAGATTTCGTTTTTCGTATTGTTAGTCTTGTTGCTGGTGTATTTTTTTAACAAAAACTCCAGATAGCATTAAAAAAACTAACAATTTAAGAACAACAAAGGTACACACACATATCTCTGTTGATAACGTTATTTACCATTTGTGAAAAATGCCGAAGCATTTAAATAGCCGATGCAAAGAGCTAATAGCTTCTGTAATAAGCTATTTTCAGGAAGAACCTAACGGAGAGTTGTAAATGTGTCAAGATTGGATATAAGTTATATTCGTGACACTATATAGGTACAGGGTGTTACAAATTCGACATACGAGCATTGGAATCTCGGAAACCATAGGAGTTAGAGAAACGGTTAAATGGGGGCAGGTGCTGATTAAAATGCCGCTGTAAAAGTTTTAAAAGTCCGAGATTCCAATGCTCGTATGTCGAATTTGTAACACCCTGTGTATGAAATTTACGAAAAAAGTAAGTTGTATTATTCAAAAACTATAATATTTTACATTGTTTAAATCTGGTAAAGGAAATAGGCTTTGGATGGAAAAGAGATTAACCGAGGCGAGGGTTTATGGAACTTTCCCATGTAGCTTTCAAACGACTGATGGTATTTTTGAAAGAATATATGAAAGAAAAAATAGTATCCTTGTACCAATTTGTTTTCTTGGTTAAAACATGGATTTTTCAGAATGGCATGAAAATAAAAAAAGTGTTAGATCTATTAAAGTTGATGGTAAAGGCATTATGCAGTAAATAAATATAAAAACTATGAGAATACATTATTATTTTGAATCAAAATTTTTGATTGTTCTTAATATTGACACCCAAGAAAAAATAGAGTATTTTAAAACAAGGACTACCTAAAGTAACAATAAAAATTACATGACTATTCCAACACAATTTAGGTATACAGGGTGTTTCCTAACTACAGTACGAAATTTCAGAGGGTGATACGTAAGGTCGCTTTAAGAAAAAAAGTTCCTATGAACATATGTCCGGAGTTGCTTTCTGAGATACAGAGCGTTAAAAAAAACGGTCATCAATATCCTTAAACCGATTTGTTTGAAATTTGGTTTTAGCAGAAGGTGGACATTTTGCTCATTTACTGTAAGGTCGAAACTGTTTATTTTTTATTTTTGGTTGTTATTTTATGTTGTCCATGGATAGCTTTTAGAATGAGTTGAAGTGATTTTTATTTTTTTTCTCGCAAACGAAGCCAGATATGAAAAAAACACAAGAGACCAGAAAGTTGTATTTGTAGTTGCTTAATCTGAACCAATAAAAAACAACTAAAAGAAAGGCAGTGGCGTACTTTTTCTTCTCACCAATATTTGACTGTGGTGCCCACTGAGACACCACTGGACCTAATAACTTCAATCTAGTTAGGGCAAAATAAGCGCCTTATTACTTCAAATAACTAAACCAAATTTCAATCAAACCGGTTTAAGGATATTTATGACCGTTTTTTTTTTTTAAACTTCAATCTCAGAAACGAAGCAATTCCGAACATATGTTCATAGGAACTTTTTTACTTAAAACGACCTTACGTATCACCCTCTGAAGTCGTACCGTAGTTAGGAAACACCCTGTATATTGTCATCATCGAAGATTTTTAAAATAAAATACATAAATGTGTGTCTTATTTATAATACAGTTAAATAAACAGTGTAATCCCTCACTCGGTTATTTTGGTTACAATCTGGCAACACTGCTGATAACTGACGTCACGAAAAGGGTATGACGTGCAACGAAAATTGTTTTGCATTAAGTATAATTGCAGCAATACAAACTTTTTCACTGCAATGCCGTTTATTTTAATTTGAAAACAAACCTAACCTGAACGTAACATTGCTTCCTTTTTCTCTAATACATTTCTACTGTCATGTTTCCATCCCATAGATTGTCAACCCATTCGATTCGATTGTATTCTGATGAGCACGTTAAATTGTTAAAACGTTAATGGCGACTGACAGGTCGCCAGTAATTGCTGAGCTGAAACAGAGTAGGTACACCACATTTTTTTTTAGACATAGAAACTAATTTGTAGTCGCAATTAATTATTTCTGTTTTGTTATGTCGAGAAAAATAAAGAAATCCCGTAAAGCTAACAGCATTGATGGCTTCAAGCTAGCCCTGTGCTCGATATAGAACCAGTAAATTTTGTTGCGCCATCTTGTTTATTGACAAAAAACCATAAATATCGTTCTTAAAAATAAGCAAATCGGCCACCTGGATTTAAAAAAATAAAGCTGTATGCCGCCTTTCATTACCAATTTTATGTGCTTTGTAGGTATCTATTTTTTTATGACTCATGGTTAAATTTTAAAAAGTTAAAGGTCAGCATTTTGGGTCTGGCTTCCAACGATCTAAATATTCTATAATTAATTCGTTTGGCCCCTAAATATTACTTTAGGTTTGTACAGTGCTCAACAACTGAAGCGTATTATTAGTAGTATATTTCCCTTTAAAAATGTTAAATGATCGAACAAGATGTTAAACACTTATTTGCAGCAAATATTTAAAAAAGTAAACCACTAAAAAACCTAAATACCAAATTTTATGCCAAAATGTTTGATTTTTCCAAAACTAAATGCAAAAAATCGAAAAACACCTGTAAACTCTTCACACCCCGTATATCGGTGCTTGTGAACTATAATAGGATTAAGGTTTTGCTAGGTGCCGTTATTTAGCGGATGCCCAGTAGAAGTACCTAAATCGCTTTTAGAACTATTTTATGAACTTAATTTAAATGATAAATTAATTTATAATCGTAAGTGGCTTAACATTGGGATAGAGAATTCAAAATTCTAAAAATATTTTTTAAATACAATCTTTACGTATAATTTTAGAAGAGGGGTAAATACGAGTAAGAAATTCATCAGCATATCCAAAATTTATTTTTTGGGCATCCTGTCTAATATTTGGAACATTCAATAATGGCTAACAGAAGGTTTGGGACGAAGCAAAATGTTTTATTAGTCACATTGATTGCTGAGACAAGAAATCTTGCAAGATTCAGAAAGTCTTGTCTTGTCTTGTAAAAATAAGTAATAATTATATTCACGTCTTATTCCGGCGAGATTCTTGCAAGGTTTTGTCTTGCAAGAGTCTGACAAATTTCTTGTCTGACCCAACGACGTCTCACAATATTACTAATACATAGGACAGGCTATGCTAAATTTAACATTATTTAAAACCGCCATGGTAAGTCACTAACCAATACGCCAGTTTAGTTAAACATAGGTGTACTTTTTCGTGTTAGTAGAGTTGCAAATTTGTGTTTAAAAAATGTCGACCTTAACGAAAGAACGGTCTACTGAATTAATTGTTAAGTTTTTGGAGGTCTACGGGCAATATCCATGTTTATTAAATGAAAAAGGGTGATTATAAAGATCGAAATAAAAGACATAAGGCTTTGAGAATAATTGTGGGGTTATGTCTGACTCAGTCTAAAATTCTGCAAATGTTGCAAATATTTGCAACACAACCATAATACTGGCACAAAGAGGTGCAATTGACGCTATTTGAACAACTGCGCCAGTATAAAATTGAGTTTCAATGTGGAAACGACTGGTGGCGCCAGTAATTATTACGCCCATAAACTGGTGTAGCATTGGCATCAGTAATCATTGCATGTGGAAACCTGGCTTTAGACATCACGTATTAATCCAAAAAATAAAAATATTTAAAATTTGTATTGAGTGTTTAAAAGTTGATATTATATTTCCTCAGAAGTTCTCCTGGTCTTGCAACTTTTGTTTGTATTTCTTGGTTAAATATGTCCCGTCTTGCGAGACCAAGACAAGACGAAGAAAAAGCGACTGTCAACACTAATTGAGGAGCTTCTGTGTAAAACCGGTGATTATCTATTTAGGTAAAATGTTGGGAAAATGGCAAAACCTCTGTTAAAGAAACGTCCTTCAACAAGGAAGCTACTTTCATAATTTCATCTCACCCTGTACAATTATTATAATACCATTTTTTTTTCTTGGCCTGTAAAGGTAACAAGTTTTTAAGATTACTTCGATAAACGTTGCCACGACACTAAAAACATCGATGATGAGAGAAATGTCACGGTAAGAAAAAGATATAGAAGAAAAGTTGGAGTCTAAAATACACGTATTTGTCGCAAGATTTGACGCAAGAAATCCCTTGGTTACAAGGCTCAAAATAAGAATTCCGCACCTGCTTTTCAAACCGATTTAAATGAATGGTTAATGGATGTATCGAGCATGCACAATCCTAGTAAGGTTTTAATGTGCTGTTGCTTATACAGTGTGTGGAAACGGCTTAATAACATCACAATTTATTGACCGATTTAAACCAAATTTGGTACAGTTGTGTAAGAGGATCTGACGCATCGAATGACGATATTGGCGTCGTTGTCAGCTTTTTAGTTTGTCTGGAATTTTTAAATGTACCACCCTGTATATTTTTGATTTATAGTTTTTACTTTAAACTTGTTACACTTTTGGTATAACATACTTTGTTCCTAATATCAGTAGTTTTCGAAATAACGAGTACAATTTAGAAAAAAATTATTTTTTATATTAAATGTTCAAACTGTTTTCCCTGTACAGCTTGACAGTGTGCTAATTAAAAATTAAATTGTTCAATTGGGTTGTAAATCATTTCTGGCGGTTTTAATTCAAATTCGTCCAAAATTCGACGCTGCAAATCGGCCAAATCTTGAGGTTTTGTGGTATAAACTCTGTTCTTCAAGTGTCCCCATAAAAAGTAGTCGTTAGGCGACAAAGGTGACCACTCGAATGTACCCCCCTCTACCGATCCACCTATTCGCGCACGTTTCGACCAAAATGGAGCTCCGTCCTGTGGGAAGAATGTACTTGCATATTTGGACCCATCACATTTCGTATAGTAGGCACTATTTGCGTTTCCAAGAGCTCAAGGTAAGTTGTGATGCCAAATCTCCATCAATAAAAAATGGACCGATCTTGTGGTTACCCAGAAGCCCAGCCCACACATTCGATTTTCCAGGGCGTTGTGTATGACCTTCTCACATCCAGTGGGGATTTTCATTTGCCCAAAACCTACAGTTGTGTCTATTGACTTTACCATTGTTCTGGTATTGGATTTTACTATAAATAGCCGACAAGTTCGTATGCTATTCAGTCATTCACGGGGGTTCAAACAGATAAGATCAAATTAGCTGCAGTCATCATATGACGTCATAACTCGAGATGATGAGTTATTTTCACAAGAATTAATTTTGTAATACGCATTTTAACGGAAAGTTCCTAAAGCATAATCTGGGACTTTCTTGGGAGTTGTCAAAATAATAGTCGGACCAATAAATATTTCATTAAAGTTACGAAGTCGTTTAATTTTGTGTTTTTAAGTTGAATAAATACTTAGGCATAAAAAGTGTTATTAGTTAGATACTATAGGGTAATTCCGGGAGAGATGGCGCGGCGGGTGAGACGGCGCAGTTCAATATCTCTCCTTCTATTGCCAAGCCAACTCTCAGTGATGCTTAGAAGTTCGTTGCGTATGGCTGTTGTGTTTATTGTGCCGTGCTGTTGGTAAATTCCATCCACGAAGGTAAATAAAAACAATATAGTATCTAAATATGCTACATATTTTTTCAACATATTTACAAATATTTATTTTTACACGTTGATACAATGTATTATTATCAATTTAGTATTATCAGTGGGTAGTTAGATATCGGTAGCATTATTCTAACCTTACAAATCATTAGTATACGCAAATAGGAAGGAGCACGTGACTGCGCCATCTCACCCACTGGTGTTGGGTTAGTTGGCGCGAGCCATCTCTCCCGACATAGTTTAAATTATTGATTTCTAATTTTGTTTTTTTTTATTATTTTTATAGATGCCGACAACCTATAAACGTAAGGGAAGCTGCTCCAGAGCTACGTGGAGTGAAGAAGACTTGAATTTAGCTATTCAAGCTGTGAGAAGTGGAGATTTGGGAGTTAATGCAGCAGCCAGGCAATTTAAGGTGCCTTGTACTACACTGCGGAGAAAAACAAGGACAGGAGGTACCAAAAACAACCGCTTGGGACCACCAGCAGTCCTCGGGGAAGAAAACGAAAGGAAAATCGTTGTACATATTAAAAAAATGCAACAAAGGGGTTTTGCCCCAACAAGAACTATGGTGCGTATTATGGCTTATCAGCTGGCTGAACAGCTGCGCATTAAGCACACTTTCAACAGGAGAAACGGAAAAGCGGGCTTTGACTGGGTAATATCATTCTTGCGACGCAATCCTGATTTAAGTGTTCGGAAATCAGAGGGTGTTTCTCTAGCTCGGGTTCGCGGTATGAATAAAGAAGATGTTGCAAACTATTTTAACTTACTGGGGACTATTTTAGAGGAAAATGACCTTTTCAACAAGCCTGGATAACATGGACGAAACCGGTTTACAGTTGAATAACAGACCAGAGCATGTTATAGCGGAAAGAGGCTCCAAAAATGTAGCTGCAGTGACTTCAGGTGAAAGGGGGGAAACTGTTACGGTAATATCCTGCTGTAATGCCGAGGGTGCATTCATACCCCCCACGTGCATTTTTAAGGGTAAAAATATGAAGAAAGAATATGAAGATGGCATGCCTCCTGGGGCCAAAATTTATATGTCAGAAAAATCGGCATACATAAATACAACACTTTTTCTTAAGTGGCTGCAGTCAGAATTTGTTCCTCGTAAGCCTCAAGGTCCAGTGGTTCTTATTTTGGATGGCCATGCCTCCCACTGTTCTTCCGTAGAAGTTTTAGAATATGCCGAAGCGAACGATTTTATACTCCTCTGTCTTCCTAGCCATACCACACAATTTTTGCAGCCCCTTGATCGAGCATTTTTTAAGGCTTTGAAAAGCTACTACTATGCTGCCTGCAATTCATTCTTGAGAACTAATCCAACAAGAGCCATTAACAGACTTCAGTTTGGGAAATTATTAGCTGAAGCATGGGAAAAAGCTGCCACGGTGAAAAATGCAGTTTCAGCTTTTAGATCCACAGGCATCGCTCCATTTAACCCGAATGCAATTCCAGAATATGCCTTTCTCAACAATGAGCAAGCTCAGAATAACCTGAATCTCAAAATTGCCGACACCGAGAATGATACTGATTCCAACGTGTTGAAAAGCAATACGAAATCCCAATCTGTAGATATGGCAAAGCAAGATACAAATGAGAAAGAAACCCCCGGTAAAATGTTAGACGTCATTTCTCCTATTCCTAGCACGTCTAAAGTCAATGAAGTTCGGAAACGTAGTCGACAGCTTGCCGAGGTCCTAACATCTCCTGAAAATATTTGTAAGCGAAAAGAACTGGCTGCAAAGAAGGCTAGGATTTTAATCAACAAAGAAACAAAGAAGCAGGGTGTACAATCCAAAGCGAAGCAAAATAAACAGCCCAAAAGAGACCGCGATGTTTCCTCCAACAGCGACGCAAGCATTATTTTAGAAAACGATTCAGACAGTGGTACCGACGGTGAAAATGATTGCATTGGCTGCGGAGAAAATTATGAAAAAACTTCAAGCAAAGAAGATTGGTTGCAGTGTCTTAGTTGCCATAGATGGCTGCATGAAGGTTGCACCACATTTGCAAACCATTGTCTACGGTGTGGAAGAAAAGAAAATATTGCCATGTAATATTCAGACTGCTTCCCATTTGTAATGTTTTATATAATATTTTTTTAGTTATATATCGTTTTTGTACTTTTTGTTACATTAATTCTTCATTTGTTTGTTACATCAAGTCATTCACAACTGTTTATTTACTGGTTTGTCAACGTTTATACTTCTATTTTTGGTGTGCGCCATCTCACCCATGAACTATGGGTGAGTTGGTTTTTTCCCTGGAATATTTACTTTGTAGTTTTTTGCCAAAAAAGTTCGGAAATAAAAAACTTTTCCAGTTTATTTTTTTCTTTTAGTTATAAATAACGTTCGCGACTATGACAGATTTTACATTTTTTAATATATTTTGATTTATTAAAAAAAATAAAAAGGTGTGCCATCTCTCCCGGAATTACCCTATAGAGTCAGAATAAGACCTATATAATATACAGAGTCGAATAAAAGTTTTGACATAGTTTTATTACGTTTTAACAAGGCTGTTGTGATTTAGACACATGGCCTTAAATTACGCAGCAGTCTTTGACAGAATGCAAGACGTGCTGCTACCGTCTTCGCCGAGCGGCTTCCTGAAGGCCTGGATCAATGATGCCATGGCCGCATACTCGCCCAATGGACAAACAGAACTCCAGGAAGTTCGCTATGACTTTTCCGTCAACGTTGCGGAGGTGGCGAAGGGCCCAGACCGAGATGCCAACTCTGTACTTGGTGTCCAGGACCTGTTAGGGTTCTCTAAACCTCCGTCCGACTGCCGGCCGAGTGGCAAAGAAGTGGCAAGCGACCCAAACCCCGTGGGTGACTCACCGCAGGCAATAACAACTAAGCCTGAAGAAGAGGATCTCTGGTCGTGGTGTGAAGAAGTACAGCCGTGGGGAATACTGGGTGAAGAGGATGAAAAACAAGTCTATATTGAACTAGCTGATCGTCAGCAATCTAGAATACGTTGGGCGCATGCGTCAAGGCTACCCGGAGACGGAGACTTATCCCAGCGTATCATGGCGCCCGAGCAAAAGACCGTTGAAGGCGGGAAGGACGCAAAACCCTTCGATGCGCCTAGGTCAAAGACCCATTTTAAGGAAGTTAAAGAAGTTGAAGAAGTATTGAAGTTTAAAGAAGTTGAAGAAGTATTGAAGTTTAAAGAAGTCGAAGAAGTTTTGAAGTTTAAAGAAGTTGAAGAAGTTTCGAAAAAATATGACGTGCCTGAAGTGGTGTCCCATCAAACAGGAATAGATGAGGAAACCGTCTTGTGGCTACATGGCAAGTTGAAGGCTGAGGCCCCAAGTGATGGGCGATGGATCACCGCACTCCTAGGGATCGTTGGAACGCAAGCAATGGACCCGGCTGCCAGGGACCTACGTGAAAGTATCCGAAAAGGAGCTGGGGTGCCGCTGGTAGACCGCTTTGGAGTTGTGGGGCGTCAGGAGGACGACGGAGCAGTAGCGGTTTGGTGTCCAAGGAACTACAGAAGTAATATTCTCAACTTAGCACATGGAATACGCCTCAACACGAGACAAGGAATGAAGGAGATTATCAAGAAGTGGTTATGGTGGCCGACGATAGAAAAGGATGTGGACACGCACTTTAGTCAGTGTTTGTGTTGTCAACATTTCAAACAAGATGACCTGTGCCACGGAATGTTAAAACCGTGGGGCGCAGTATTAATTACAATAATTGAAGATTTACCAAAGACCAGACACAGTAGATTTACAACGTTATACTGTGCTGTAGATGTATTCAGTGGATTTATAGAAGCAAGACCACATAGAAGTATTCACCCAGCCTCGTTAATAGAATTTGTACAAGCCGAAGTGATTAGCAGATGGGGAACACCCAGTTTGTTGATGCTAGCGCCAGATGTGGCAAAGTACAGGGAGAAGATAGCCCATGCAACCAACATAACAACAGTTGGCACGGCGGAGAGCTTAGTAGCTGCCACGATGAGACCATTTCAACAAATGAAAACCAGAATTTTAATGATGACCAGAGAAGAATGGCCTTTACAGCTGCAGTCCTTGCTGAACCAAGCCAGGAGCCGCAGAGATGACTTCAACGGAGCCACAGCCAGAGAGATGGTGATGAACACCAAGACGATCCTCCAGACCCGAACGTTCTAAAGCGTAGCATAGAGTAGAAATGGAGCTACGGCCAGAGGGATGGCGATCAACACCAGGACAATCCTCTATGAAACAGATGAAGAAAAGTGTAAATATTAGTTAGGTAAATTGTAACTGTAAAAATTTGTTGTTGTTGTTTATTCGACAACAGCCAATTTGATCTCTAAGGGGGGGGGTGTTCTGGTATTGGATTTTACTATAAATAGCCGACAAGTTCGTATGCTATTCAGTCATTCACGGGGGTTCAAACAGATAAGATCAAATTAGCTGCAGTCATCATATGACGTCATAACTCGAGATGATGAGTTATTTTCACAAGAATTAATTTTGTAATACGCATTTTAACGGAAAGTTCCTAAAGCATAATCTGGGACTTTCTTGGGAGTTGTCAAAATAATAGTCGGACCAATAAATATTTCATTAAAGTTACGAAGTCGTTTAATTTTGTGTTTTTAAGTTGAATAAATACTTAGGCATAAAAAGTGTTATTAGTTAGATACTATATAGAGTCAGAATAAGACCTATATAATATACAGAGTCGAATAAAAGTTTTGACATAGTTTTATTACGTTTTAACAAGGCTGTTGTGATTTAGACACATGGCCTTAAATTACGCAGCAGTCTTTGACAGAATGCAAGACGTGCTGCTACCGTCTTCGCCGAGCGGCTTCCTGGAGGCCTGGATCAATGATGCCATGGCCGCATACTCGCCCAATGGACAAACAGAACTCCAGGAAGTTCGCTATGACTTTTCCGTCAACGTTGCGGAGGTGGCGAAGGGCCCAGACCGAGATGCCAACTCTGTACTTGGTGTCCAGGACCTGTTAGGGTTCTCTAAACCTCCGTCCGACTGCCGGCCGAGTGGCAAAGAAGTGGCAAGCGACCCAAACCCCGTGGGTGACTCACCGCAGGCAATAACAACTAAGCCTGAAGAAGAGGATCTCTGGTCGTGGTGTGAAGAAGTACAGCCGTGGGGAATACTGGGTGAAGAGGATGAAAAACAAGTCTATATTGAACTAGCTGATCGTCAGCAATCTAGAATACGTTGGGCGCATGCGTCAAGGCTACCCGGAGACGGAGACTTATCCCAGCGTATCACCATTTAACATAAATGTTGCTTCGTCCGAAAATACTATGAATTTGAAAAACTGGTTATTTTGGTCAAACCTTGACATCATAATATCACAAAATTTAATTCTTCGCTCATAATCATCTTCTGATAACTCTTAAACTACATGTATTTTGAAAGGGTGATATTTATGTTTTATTAAAACATTATAGGCGGATTTGAAGCAGACGTCACTTATTTGAGAAATTTTTCTTAATGAAGAAACAGGGGTTTTCAACAACATGTCGTAAAATTTCTAAACTTTTCTCTTCATCTACTATTGCTGGTCGTCCTGATCGTCGCCTATCTCTACAATTTCCAGTTCCGTCGGACAGTTTTTAGAACAGTTGCTTTTGAAATTGGATTTCGGTTTGGAAATGCGTCATTAAATAGATGTTTAACCTCTTCGTAAGACCTGACCCTATCGCCATATCCTCTCATCATAAGAATTCTAATTGTTTCACTTTCAGTTAAAAACATTTTTGCATGTTTTTATGACTTTAGATCAAAACTGAACTGGTGTTTTATTTATTAATAAATAAAACACAATTTGTTGATATTTTCAAAACACGTCGTACACGTCGTTACTTCGAAAACTACTGATATTAGAAACAAAGTATGTTATACCAAAAGTGTAACAAATTTAAAGTAAAAACTACAAATGAAAAAATATACAGGGTGCTACATTTAAAAATATAAAATTCGTTTGAATTCCAGACAAACTAAAAAGCTGGCATAACGCCAATATCGTCATTTGGTGCGTCAGATCCTCTTACACAACTCTACCAAATTTGGTTTAAATCGACCAACAAATTGTGATGTTATTAAGCCGTTTCCAGACTTTATACACACACTGTAGATTATTACTGTACGTGATGCTGCTATGAGCATGAGGTAAATTTTTAACGCCAATATTTATACCAAAACTTTAATAATTGCTGGATTGGTCATGGCGAAACACAGTCATGACCAGAAAGATTCTCAGACCTAAACAGTCTAAATTATTTTCTTTGAGGACATCTCAAGACCTTCATTTACCGTCAACCAATTTAAACTGAGGAAGGAATTGCGAAACCAAAGCTGTTCTAGAGATACTGGCGAAAAACTGCTTTTCTTTAAATTTCAACACCCTGTATTTTAGAAATAAAGCGGTTGCCGACCTATGTCCATATAAAGAATTTTTCTTAAAATCATCCAAGGATAATCATCCTTTAGGATCAGTATTCATTTATGAAACACCCTGTATAGCCGGTTTTAAACGGAAAACCCTCAATTAAGAATGAATTTTTTCGCTAAAATAACAACTAAAAGTTTCTATTTGACACACTCCAGCAGGCATGCTGTATGTACTACTAAAAATACAGAGAACCAATAATTTTCTAGGAAACCGCACGTGCCGTTTCAATTTACATCACCGTTCAATCCTAAACTAGCACATAAATCAAACTTAAGGAAGTGATGAGAGATGAGACGACACGAACCATCAATAATTATTGTTTGGATGCATGTACCTTGATCCTTCAATAGCACTTAACCGATTTTAAAACATAAACGTCAATTACTTGGGCTATAATAGCTGAAATAAATATTTTAAATGCACGGTCGTTTGCTATAGACAAACCGAGATCTGTTAGATGAAATATTCCCGCCTAGATAATACATATAACAAGTTACAGTTGTTAAATTACTTAGAATTTCGGGAACTTGTCCAAGACTACATAATGCAGCTTTATACAAACAGGAATTAATAGGGCTCGGAAATAATAATTGAAAATTTGGAAGGAAAACTAGGCTGTGCGCCAATATTTAACTTTTGAGATAATCGACTTTTATTATATCTAAATATAGACGCCCATATTTTTTCGGGGAAGAGAGGCGGGGGGAGGAGGATTATTTACTAAGCAAGATAAAGAAAAAAAGGAGGACAGGCGGAGCAGTGATTTTCATCCAGGAAAGAAGCCAAAACTTTTAAAAATCTAGTAAAACCATTTCCCATTAGTGTTTCTTGATCTTGGGAGGATTTTAAGTAATTAAGGTATATTAATAAATACATAGTTCTATAAAAAGAAGATAATGTACTTTCATTTAAAGTCGGAAACACGAATCCACACGAAATAGGTATTTCGTTTTGTAATTTTAGACATTTTTGCAATGACTTAACCATTTTAATTTTTGTTTACTGATGTGTCACTAGCCAGTTCGAAATTCCAAAGAAAATGACTCAATTCTGACCATTATTTTGTCATAAAATCTAAATTATTTCGCTTACTTTCATCGTAATTGCTGTTTGAGACTATTAGCTAAATATATGGGAAACATTAACTAGCAATATCGTAATATTGGTACTAAAATGAGAACGGGCAGTATTCGAGACATAATTTTAAGAATAAAATACATTTATACATTGCTATAATATCAAATAAATTATAAATTAATTATATATAACCATTTTGATTGGAAATCGCAAATAATAATTTTATTATGTAGGTAGCAGTATATTGATTCCGTAGGAATAAAACCTAGGTTGGGATGAATACAAAATACTATTTCTGTAGTTTTTAGTTCTAGTGTTTTTATATTAGTAGTATACACTTTTCTTTGCATCATGAGCAGCATATACCTAGTAGTTTTTAATTATTAATTTGAGACACGCACTTATTATTCAACACTCACCACGGGAATAAATACATCTTTTCATGGTTTATTATAAACAAATTCCCCAAAAAAGGGTCTAATTTTGATTCTGCTTCTGGGAATCTCCTGTTATAGCATTTTCGGAGGCCTTGATCTTTATCAGTCTGGCACACACCCAAAGAAACTCAACAACCACCTAATAACTAAACTAACTTACTAGAACCAAATAATCCTTATGACTAAAATGTCAAAGATAGACAGCAATTTTTAAGTAAATATTAATCGATTTTTTCGAATGGTATATTATTATCACTTTATCTAACAACACACATTCCGGAAATCTTCAGAGGAAAAACTGCCATATTTTGTAAGAGCAAGAATGTGGTATTAACATAATGGAGCTTCAGTCCACCATACGGCTGTAATCCATAAACATTCAAATAATAAGTTTGCTAATAGATGCATAGGTAGAGTAAAAGAGGATGTGAAGAACCGCATCACACAAGTTTTTCGGACTATCAATAACAATGTATTAGATGAAGTTTGTAGATAATTTCAAGAACGTGTAGAGACCTGTTTAGATATCAATGGAGGTTTACTTACGTCTTAAGCTGCTTTAATCCTATGTAAAGTCGAATGTCGGATTAATTAATCTTACCTGAAAAAAAAAGAGGTTATTAGATAACGATTGAAAATAGCACAAATGAAGCGTTAAAGCAAAACGAATACAAAAAAGTTGTCATAATCATATCGTCATTCATTATTGCTTTTAGTAAGCAGTATTATCTGATGCAAGCACTGCTACATCAGGTTATTGGAAAACATATCCCTTAGGAAACAACCTCCAGAAGGGTCTTTCCTTCGAGAGAAAATAAACAGGAGGGGAATAATTAGCACCAAAATAGCAGTCAGCCAAGCAGTACTGAAGGCAGGTGGTATGAGCGATATAATATTATAGCTAGTAATAATAATAATAATAATATTATTAATAAATAGATTTTATTTAGTTTTAATACAGTGATGGGCTAATGAAACAAATTCATTTAAAAATTAGGTATTAATTTTTTGAAAAAACGCTCGGGCACGTCGATTATAATTTTTTCTTCCGAATTTTTTGCCTCAAAAAGAAATTATACAGGGTGTGTCAAAAAGTAGATGTGGCAAAAAATTTTTTGTATTTTAAATATAACCCTATTTTTTTTAGTCGAATTTTGAATTCTACGTCCAATTCTGCGCATAATTCATGTAGCATACCCTATCCTTATCTCTAACGGTTTTAGAGAAAAATTACATCATAAAACGAAAATTATTTTATTAAGTGTTGAAAATGCCAACCATTAACTTCTTGACAATATGACAATCTACTTAAAAACTAGGGATCGACCGATACCGATATCGGTATCGGTATATCGGCCATATCGGCCTTCTTGCCCGATATCGGTATCGGCCCATATCGGCCAAGAGTGTATCAGTATCGGCCGATATATTTTTTAAAGAAATTAAAACATAAATTTATAAAGTAAAATAAATAAATAAAGAATTTTTGAGCTCAATTTTAGTAGTCTGCACTCCAGAAAAATCAGCTCCTTCAGCTTTGCCGAGATAAATCAAAAGTGTCTTAAGTAATGATATTATTTCCGATATAGATGCACTGTTCTTACTAAAAATGTTGGTAATCTCTTCAAAGGGTTCTAATAAGTTTCATAAGTTTTTTGCTAGTTCCCACTGGTGATATGCTAGTTCCTTATCTTTTAAAGCTGAATCATCCATTATAAATATATTTAAAGCGTTTTTTTTTCTACCAAACGTTCCAACATATAAAAACTTGAGTTCCATCATGTAGGTACATCCTGAACCAAAGATTTTCTCGCCATATTAAGAGTCTTTTGAATATTCTTCAGTCAATCACAAGCCAAAGAGGAGTGACTAAAATAAGTTACTATACGCCTCGCTTTTGCCAATAAATCCATGATTGATCGTTGACTTTCTATCGTCTTGTATGGCTAATTGTAAACATGTATAAAACAAGTTTGGTGTTTTAGTTTAACTTCGTCGATGCCCTTTTTTATGTTGGCGGAATTGTCAGCCAAAACCAAAAGAACCTGATTATGAACTAACTTCCATCTCTTCAGTAAATCATTTAACATCTGGGCAATATTTGAAGCTGTATGTGTTCCTGGAAAATGTTTGCAGGCCAGTACAAATAAATGAACATCTTTCAGTCGTTTTAAAATCCATTCAATGAGCAGTAGAACACATAAATGAATTGTTATTGTGTTTGCACGTCCATAAATCTGTATAAACCTATCCATCGTTCGGGAAATACAGTATTCAAATACTCTCGTACTTGTCGAGCAAAATGAGGCGGAGCACCATCATGCTGAAACCAAATAGACGCTTCTGGTAGATGAGGCTGATTCGGATTTGGAAAATCCGCTGCTAGTGTGGGAATTAATTCATTTTGAAGAAATTGTAAATACCGGTCTCCTGTAAGATTTCCATCGAAGAAAAAAGGTCCAATAATTCTATCATTTAATATCTCTGCCTAAACATTTACTTTTTGTGGGTTTTGCGTGTGCTGTTCTCTCATTCAATGGGGATTATTTGTACTCCAATACCGAAAATTTTGTCTGTTTACCGAACCATTCAAACAAAACGTGGCTTCATCGCTAAAAAGCATGTTGCGATGGAAAAATAGATTTAAGTTGCAAATTTCCATCATAGTTTCACAAAACTGTAGTCGGCGGTCGGGATCATCTTCGTTTAGCTCGTGCAGCAACCTAATTTTGTACGGATGGTACAGATCGTCGGCTCACATCATTATTAAGGGCTACTTCAGTGGATGCACTATGGGGATTATCTTCAACTTCTAACAAAATGTTGAATTTTGTGTTTTCACCAATTTTTGGACGACCTGGCCGTAGGCGATCCTTTACATTCCCTGTTTCCCTGAATTTCTTCTCAATTTTACTCACTGTAGATCTTGTAATCGGTCGTTCTGGATACTTAGCGCTAAACAAGTTACAAACTTCTTCTTGATTTCTTGTTTTGTCTCCACATCCAATTAAAATTAAAATTTTGATTCTTTGAGTTTCATTTAAATGCACCATGATCACCGTTTTTCAAAATTATACCTAAAATTATTTTTGATTGACACATGACTTGCTATCGTAGTGACAATTCATTTAAATTTACCTGTTTACCTTTAAGTAGGTACACATGTAACTTTTTTTAAAGAAAAATTTCGTTTTATGATGTAATTTTTCTCTAAAACCGTTAGAGATAAGGATAGGGTATGCTACATGAATTATGCGCAGAATTTGACGTAGAATTCAAAATTCGACTGAAAAAAATAGGGTTCTATTTAAAATACAAAAAATGTTTGCTACATCTACTTTTTGACACACCCTGTATAATTTCTTTTTGAGGCAAAAAATTCGGAAGAAAAAATTATAATCGACGTGTCCGAGCGTTTTTTCAAAAAATTAATAGGTACCTGATTTTTAAATGAATTTGTTCCATATTTTAGCCCATCACTGTATATTAAATAGTTAGTACATAAAGGGCACATAAAAAGAAATGTGTGGTACCATTTAAAAATTACTTTCATGAGGCCCCGCTTTTCTGGCGCATTCTGTATATCCAAAAATATTTTTAAAATGTGCACTTTTGTTTATCCTAGAACCTTTATATTTAATAATTTCCAATATTTCTAACTACAACGAAAATAGTGGACTTCCTCCCACTAATGAGCCACCCTGTATAGATACAAATTGATAGTATTATTAATATATCGTTTGAAAAACTAATATTATTACAAAATATCAACCTGAACTAACCTAACTATTTTATAATATTATTTCTAGCATTCCCTCAGTTAAAATTCCTATCTCAATTATCTATAATAATTATTTTGTTATTCAAAAATTTACAATTGGCCCTTGACCTCCGCTTATTTTTCTGACTCTGTACAGAGATTACCTTTAGACAATACTATAAGTTCATTCACAAGTTGGCTTCAACATACTATCAATTAAAATATTATTATGATGTTCATTATATACTGTTAAAAGTTAAAAGGCATGACATCATCTCAAATTAAATTTTATAATAAGGGGAATTAAAGCATAACCGAAAACTTCATGTAACTTTTTGCGGAGACAGGGTAATAGAAAATAATACATATTATGTACAGGGTGTATCTAAACGGTCTGTACAAAATGCTATCAGAAGTCCCTAAGGCTTAAGTATGATGATATAGCCCAACTTACCTTAGTCCAAAAATTGATTATTTTCGAAATACATTACTTTTTAAAAGTTGTCTCCAATCATATATATCTTAATGTAAATAAAAGAATCCAGTCTTCCTACACAATTTAATATAAGCACTTATGTAAAATATAGTTCCCTACCACAGACTTACCTAACATCGAGTTAAGTAAAATTTTAATGTATCTATAGTTGTCTCAAATTAATGAGTACAACTTACAAAGATGAGGAATATAAAATTGAAGATATAGGGTATATAGATAGAATATTCACATAATTAATGTTAACATACGGATTGTATGAAAATTTTAATATAAGTGAAATTTTTAAAAATTATAGATGTGAAAATTATTTTAATGAAGAAACATTATGAATGAAGTAAGATTTTTTTAGTGAGAAAATATTGACTAAACCATTATTGGAGAAAAACAATTTTTGTAAAATGTTTTTTAGAAATTAAAAAAAAGTAGATGAGAAAGTAGATGCTAATTGAAAATAAACTAACATGTAGATATGGGGCTATGTAGCTGAAACTTTTTCCTTTTTGGCTTTTCAAAAAAGGAGGTGGTTATAAAGAGAAGTTTTAAATATAACCTGTGTCAACTACTTAACTCTTTTATAATCAGCTACTTTTTTCTTATCGAAAATAGAGAGTTGCGGTTTTCGCGTCAGTGTGCTTGTGCTACTTCTTAACGAAACGAAATATTCCGGTGTTAAATACGTCATGGCTGTCTTCCTTTTTAATCAATCGGGAGGGTGGTTTTGAAAAACTTCGCTTTTCGTTTTGCGTTAACTTATCAAAAACGTAAAAACTGATGTTGATAGAACTCTTTGCGTAGAGTTCAATGGCGTACTTAGTACTCAGTTATTATCAAAAATGTTAGTTTTTCAGATATTAACCAAACCTATGTTTATTTAAATGGGATACCCTGTATATTACTATTTATATTGATGAAGCTACATTTCAGCTTTTTAAAAATATATAGATGTTTATATTTATTTTGAGAAACAAGCTCAAAAGTCCAAATTTTTACTTTTCTACTTTATTTGTAATAGTAGGCCATGGCCAAACACAAACGTTTTACAATAATTAACGTGTTTTATTGAAAGTCTTGTATTGATTCCAGATCAGTTAATCGGTAGTGGGGGTAACCAACTCGCTACCCGCACTATCAATTAACTGATTCGGAATCGATCCAAGAGTAGTAACATTTTTTTTCCACTACTAACCTATAACATCCCCATTATTGACCGATTATTTACGTTAGAAATCGTTTTTCTCTACCTTATAAGTTATGGTCCATGGTCAATAATAAAGCTTTGAAATTCATTATTGACCGATCTTCAAGAATCTATTTGAAGGCAGGTAACTTGATTTTTTGATTCTACAACATGAATTCATAAACATGAATGTGGTTAGGCAACCAGATAATTATCAATACATATTAGATTACTTGATATTGTAAAATATCGATACAATCAAAATTTTTTCTGCTTCCATCCTTAATTCTGGAGGTGTACACATAATAACGGGTAGCGGGTAGATACTCATCTATAAACCCAATAGATGATAGATCTACTTCAGGGATGCGACCCTGCCCACGCCAGCCTTGGTCTATCTCCTAAGTCCATACAGGGGAAGCCATTGTTCTTACCTTCGACTCCTATCCAAACCCATCTCCTTACTATCTTTCCTAACCAATGGGGAAGGCAACGGGAAACCACCCCATTTATTTTTCCCACGAAAGTTCATGATATGAGCAATAGCGGCGATGCCTCGGATGACGAGCTTCGCGATCCGGAGGGCACCCGGCGTATTTCCTCGACCGGGGAGGAATATGTGAAATCAGCTACCGGGCATGTAGATGCGACGCATCAGGCTCTACATGCGAAATATGCTACTGGTGAAAAACACAAGCTAAAGAATCGCAAACCACACAAACTAGCTACGTGGAATGTCCGGGGTCTTTTACAACCGGGCAAACAAACTATTCTGGAGAAGACACTAGAACGAACCAATATTTCCGTGGCCGGCCTATCTGAGCTTCATTTTCGCAACGAGGGCCATTATACAACTGCTCTGGGACATTTCATGTGTTTCTCTGGTAACAGTGATAAAAGCATTAATGGTGTTAGCTTTTGGGTTTCGAAATCCCTGTCTGGCTGTATTCTGGGCTATCGGGCTGTCAGCGATCGCATCATCTCCTTAAGACTGAATGGATTCCCCTCTATCGTTCATTTAATTCAGGTGTATGCGCCCACCACAACGGCCGATGATGACACAACTGAGTCTTTCTTCAATGAATTAGATTCGTATCTTCAAAATATACCAAATAAAGAACTCGTCATCATCATGGGCGACCTAAACTCAAAAATCGGGGTGACTGTAGATGACGAACATATACGCAGCATAGTGGGCAAATATGGGCTAGGACAACGGAATCCAAGGGGGGAACGCCTTATCCAGTTTTGCGCTGACAATGCGCTGGCAATTATAAACTCTATGTACAAGCACCACTCTAGAAGACTGTATACGTGGACCTCTCCTGATGGAAAATACCGCAACCAAATTGATTACATAATGATAAAAAATCGCTGGAGAACATCTATTACCCAATGCAAAACCCTACCTGGAGCTGATTGCGGTTCTGATCACCAACTGCTTTTTGCAACTTTAAGACAAAAGTTCAAGGTGTGTGCTAGGGTCGGGCTCAAGAGACTGCCAAAAATAAAGGACCCAGAACAATTTCAGAACCGGTGTAAGGAGAAACTCGGAAGTATCTTACCTACCTTGGACACCCATGACTCTGACAGGATTTGGCTATCGCTTAAAAACACCTTGATCCGGGTCTTATCTGATTGTGAGTCACAGTCTGATGCCGACTCGAATAGACCTAAAAAGGTATGGATGACTACGGATACTCTGGACCTCGTTGAACAACGTAGAATACTCAAACTTTCTGGCATCGGCACCCCTCTGAAGCACCGCCAATACCAACAGCTTTCTAGATCTATCCAAGCTGCCTGTAGACGAGACAAGAACATGCATATTGAAAAAATCTGTCGCGAAATTCAACAACACGCTGATACAAATAACAGCAAAGAACTGTTCGATAAAGTTAGACTACTAACACGTAAATTCAAGCAGAAATCTTGGTCTATTAAGGATGACGACGGGAATATACAGACAGACTTGGACAAAGTTATAGACGTCTGGAGGTCATATTGTGTATCTCTATATGCTAACACAGATCAAAGTACCACGGACAGCCTATGTGAACCTGGACGGGAGGCTTCCATTTCCACCCCATCCTCCTTAGCAGAATTGCAGCGGTCTCCTCTCTCAGACACCGACAACACAGTCTTTGAATCCGAACCTGACATACTTCTCTCCGAGGTTGAATTTGCTGTGAAAAGATTAAAGACGAACAAAGCAGCAGGATATGACTGCATCACCGCTGAGGTCTTAAAACATCTTCCGTCATGTGGATTAAAAATTTTGCACCAGCTATGCAATCGGATCTGGTATACAGGCGTCTTGGCCCGAAGACTGGAGAAGGACCATAATCATTCCTCTTCATAAGAAAGGCCCAACAAATAACTGTAACAACTATAGGCTACTAGCTCTCATTTCCCACGCCAGTAAAGTGCTCCTTTACATCTTACAACGACGTCTAGAAAACTTCATAAGTTGGCAAATACCACCAGAGCAGGCGGGCTTTGTGAAGAGCAGAGGTACTAGAGAACAAATCCTCAATGTGAGAAACATTATAGAAAAAGCCCGAGAGTATTACGTTCCAGTATTTATATGTTTCGTAGATTATGTCAAGGCCTTTGACAATGTCAGATGGGAAAAACTGTGGAGTATACTGACGACAATGGGGGTTCCTGAACACCTGACTCATCTAATTAGCCGACTATATCAAGACAACCTGGCGCATATTCGAATGGACGGATGCATGTCTGATGAATGCATCTTAGAGAGGGGAGTACGCCAGGGATGCGTCTTATCTCCGTTGTTATTTAACATCTATGCAGAATTCATAATGCGTAGGGTGCTGGATGATTGGGAAGGGGGAGTAAACCTAGGCGGTGTCAAAATCTCCAACTTGCGTTTCGCAGACGACACTACACTTCTGGCCTCTTCTCCGGAAGAAATCGCTAACATCCTTAATAGACTCGAGGTGGAAAGTGCAAAGTTTGGTCTCATGGTTAACTACTCCAAAACTAAAATTATGGTTATCGACCGTCAACAACAATTTCCTGAGACCCGAACTATCGCGGGATGCGAGGTGGTCTCCTCTATGATATATCTTGGAGCGATGGTAAATAATACAGGCAGTTGCGAACCCGAAATTCGAAGACGCATACAACTTGCAAGAGCGGCAATGACTCAACTAACCGGGATCTGGCGTGACCGTCACATCACCATGGCAAACAAGAAGAGACTCGTTTCAACACTGGTATTTTCCATATTCCAATATGCATGTGAGACTTGGACGGTCAAAGAATCGGATAGACGGCGCATAGACGCCTTTGAAATGTGGACGTGGAGACGGCTACTTAGAATTCCATGGACGGCTCACCGCACGAACGTCTCAATCCTTAATGAAATTGAACCTAATCAACGTCTTTCAAGCACGGTTTACTCCAGAATTTTGAAATTCTTTGGTCATATCCACAGAAGCGAACACAAAATGGAACGGCTGGTGGTCCAGGGAAGACCTCAGGGTCAGCGCCGGCGCGGTAGATCTCCACAACGTTGGGCAGACATCACAAAAAAGCTTTTTAACAAACAATACACGGAGGTGGCACACATAACCAATGACCGTGATAGATGGAGAAGGGTCACTAATCAGGCTGTCCGAGCTGCTGAAGCTCAATGATGAACCACAACACATCTGTCAAGATGTAAATGACTATGATGATGATGACACATAATAATATCAGTAACATTTTCTTCGATCATTTTTTAAAAAACTCGTGAAATCTGATGACATAAATGAAAAAAAATTGACATTAACAAAGCCACCTGCCGAAACAACAAAATTTTTTGCCAATTCCAAAGCGCAGGTAACTTGATTAAAAAATATACTTATACCTACCTATCATTTTTTATAATTATTAATACTATAAAGTTTGTAGTAGTGGAAAAAATATTATATTAACCACGGTTTAGGCAGCTTATAGCCCTCGCGTCTTAAATGCCTCGTCGCTCCGCTCCTCGTGATTTAAACTTGCCGCTCGGGCAATAATGATGGCTGTCTAAACCTTGGTTAATAATATACTATTATGCTTTTTTCAATATTATTAATTGTATGTACTACTTAATTACTATTATATTTTTCACTTTAAAGAACACTAAAATTATAAAACTCAAATATTAAAATTTTATTGCGAAGAAACAAGAACAAGATTATTAGATACATAAAACTAAGGTACCAATAATAAAAAAAAAACTGAAAGTAAAAAACAACGACACAGGGTTCCTTCAAGATGGTTTTCAAAGTGCTGACCGTTTTCTTGAATGCAATATTGGCACATTTTTGTTATTCTTTCAATTGCATTGAAAAGAATCATAGACCTATTATGAAGGAAGGCCAACCCAATTGCCTCACGAAGTTCCGCCAAAGATCAATGTCGTGTTTTATATAGGTACCTGTTTGATTTTGCATAAAAGCCCACAGAAAAAATTCCTAACGGAAAGATCGGGAGATCGTGCGGGCCACCTCACAGGCCCAAATCCATCTTTGAGAGAAGTTATTGTCCAGAAATGGACTTAATAGCAGAGAGTTGTGGCCCGGAGCACCGTCTCGTTGGAGATCTATAGACGGAATTGAAATGGGCCAATGGAATATTTTCCAGCAATTTGGCAATAACTTCCTCCAGGATTTTTGGGTATTTACGTGATGTGAGACCCTCGTCATACATCCGGTAGATCATGCGTCGGCCCAAAATAAAACATGATACACCAACTCCGAAGCGCCCTTGTTGTGCCCTTTCGAAAATGAAATGGTGACTTTCTGCAGATCAATGCCTCGTGTTATGATGATTAAAAACTCCTGCACTTCAAAAATAACATTCGTCAGACTATTTAAATATGGGACTGGGTATAGATACTATTAAAAAAGCTAGGGTCAAACTTGCCAGAAGTCACGAACGACTCCACTGTCATGTCAACGTCGAGGCGATCCAGCTCGATAATGCAGGGCTGGTAAGAAGACTCAAGAGGATCAAGCCGTTTAAGTTGGTCGAGTGAAAAATAACTAAGCAGAGCATTGTTCGCATTAGTGTAGGTACGATTATTTTAGGCTAGTTAAAAGTTACTCATATATCTTAATTGATCAGATTCTAATACTTCTTAATGTCTCCAATCGGATGTTCAGTACTAGGAAAGGGCTATGGTGAGAAACGGCCCCTAGTTCCCGGCAGCCTTTAGATGGGCAAAGGATGCTAAGAGTCTCCCAGCCCAAAATAGCGAAGTCCAAGGTCAAAATGAGAACATCGAATGTTAAAAGCCTATACGCAGTTGGAAAGTTTTAACCTTCTCCAAAAGATTAACCCCATTAAACAACAAATCACATGTAGACATGAAGATGGTACCCCATACTACTCTGGAGCTGATAATGGCGACCCAAATCACAGGAATAGAGTTGGCATTCTTGTGGTGGTAGAACTGACAAAATATGTAGTGAACTTTAACACCATATAGGATAGCCCCTTTCAACATTAATAAACTTCAGATGTACGCTCATACTGCAGAGAGAAAATAGGATAACGAGGTTGAATCCCTGTACAGTCAAATATAATATACAATATTAACATTTAAGAGTTATGAATTCACATGTATCATGGGCGACGTTAACTCAAGGCAAGGGACATCTAACTTGGTAGGAGAGTATGGATTGGGTGAAGATAATAAACAGGGCGGCAGACTCTTCCAATTTTGCCAAGACCGCAAGATGGTAGTAACAAATACGTGGAACAAATTGCATAAACGCAGGCTTTATTCTTGGAGGGGTCCAGGCGATAATCTAGTGGACATCATAAGGAACCAAATCGATTATATACTGATTAACAAAAGATTCAGGAATTGTGTAAATAGCGTTACTATCTATCCTAGATCAGACATCAGATCTGACCATAACTCCGTGATTGCCGAAATTAGAGTCAAACGTAGAAAACGAAAGAATAGTATCCAACGAAATCAACTTAAAATAACGAAAGCAATAAAGACCTAATCAAGGAAGAACTAAACAATAATATGAACGAAATAAGGACCGATGGCAATGTGGATACAATTTGAAGATCATTTAAAGAACTAACCACCAAACTTATAACTAAACATTCTGTAAGAAATGATCAAACTAAAAGGAAGAAATGGATAACAGCAGAGATATTACACCTCATGGAACAAGGACGTCATCGTAGTACAATTTTAAAGCGTCGTTTATAGGAAATATTTGGTTATTTGCCAATACTGGAAAATATTGATATTCCATTGTTAAGATAATCTCTACTTTCGAAGAAAGAAATCATTTAAAAAGCATTTTTGTCCAACCAAAACAATGAACTGTCTAAAGCTGGATTTATAAACTCGAAAAGTTGACGAGGTTGAAGTTACGTTAAAGTTGGTGAAGTTCGATATTCGACAGTCCAGAATATGGCATTTATAAAATAGAAGCGAAGTTCAAAAAGTTGTTGTTTGATTGGTTGAAATTTTTGTCCAATAGAGTGATAGTGTTGTAGATAAATTCAAACAATAGAGTAACAATAAATTAGTGTCATCATTCTCTATACTATCCATTTCTAGTTTTCAAATTTCTGGCATAAAACACAATACTAAGCTTACAACAAACAGAAAATCCGAATACAAATGACGGAAGGGCAACGTAAACAACGGAAAGACATTTGGCATTTGGCTGTAACCACATGACTTTAAAATAGCGTCTTCATTGGTCAAAACGTGCCTCTCGAACTCCGAACATAAAAATTCTCGAACTACACGGGAACTTTTCGAAACATATATACGAACTTTGCACGAACTGAGTTTATAAATTGAACTGAGTGTTCCCTTTAGTTTAAATTGAACTCTTATTTCCAACGCCAACTGAACCTCAACCTCGCCAACGTTTCGAGTTTATAAATCCAGCTTCACTATGCCAAAAAGCTAATTACTGGGCGTGGCTTACAATGACGTCATGGTTAGGAATACTGCTTAAAGAAATAAGCGTAGTTGCTTGTGGTAAGATTGTAGTTGGTTGTCGTAAGGTCGCAGAAAAATCCTTATAGTAATGTATATTATACAGCCGTGCTATTTTAAACTTACTTATTTTCGTTTAATAAGTAAACGGTTGTATATACTGCAAAACTATAAATAATTTAAAAATAGCCATCAATTATTTAAAATGTACAGCAACATAATTTCTCACTTTCCAGATGTTACAATAATTTAAAAGATTTACGCGATTGTTTTTATTTTTAATGAATGGTTTAGGTAAATTAAACAAAATAAAAAATCAGCGTTTAAATCGGCACGTCGTAAATTTTAGGCAGTGTTAAATTTTCGCAATGTGCGGTCATTAAAATTGCTTACTCATTCCCTGTACTTTTAATTTTAATTGAAAGTGCATCAAACTGTTTTTGCCAAAATTTATGGGAGAGAAATTTAAGAGAGTTTTATGTTTATGCAATATTTAATTCGATTTTAATTCTTAGAACAATAATATATAATAAGATTGCAGGCATTGCTTTTAATTGATTTCTGTAAATCAAGGGCGTGGTATTTGAGCTTAGTCTTAAGGTAGGTTCTTATGTACACGGTGTCCCAGTTTCGATAGTTTTAGGGAGTATTGGTTATTATCAAAGGTAGAGAGTTGCGGTGTCAAATATGTCACGGCTGTCATCGTTTTTAATCAACAGGTTGATTTTCAAAAACTTTACAAACACTTCTACTTAGATCCGTCCCTGGACAAGTAATAAAACACGCGGATAAACGGCAGATTTCTGTCCATCAGGAGTGGTCGCAACTGCCTGCCAAAATTCATTAAACTAACCTAAACAAAGTTTAAATTCTCGGCAAAATAAACTTAAGCTACAAATCATACAATGTAATACTATACACGTACATTTACTCAATTATTTTAATTGAAATAGCAATTTCACTTCCTTGTGCAAATACTCCTGCAAAAATATCATTCTTTTTTCTGTCTGATGATTCGATTTAATGTTGTGAAAGGAAAAGTTATTAATACATTCCTCAATTGCTGGTAGTTTATAAGGAAATAATAAAAGAATCTATTGTAAATCAAATTTGGTCAGATGATAGGCATCTAAGAATAAGATTCGAATATTACGTCTCCAAAAACATACCTAGGAAATTTTCTTTATTATTTGCTTAAGGAATAATATTAAATGGCTATAGGGGCTTTCAATTTCAAGGTTTTTTAGGTTAAAAGTATATTTTTTGGTCTCTATCAAAATCATACGACTTTTTTAATACTACACACATAAAAATGAAGTACCTATTGTTTCAAAGAAATAATTGTTTTTAGAAATATTTATTTACTGAGATATTGTATCTTAGATATTGAGTAGAGAGCAGTCAAAACCTGTGTCCGAAATTAATAACTTTTGCTCTAAAAAAATTGTTATTTAATATAAAACCTATTTGCACCCAAACTAAAGTAAGAACTATTTAAATATACGAGATATTTGCACAAACACGAAAACAATTTTTTGGTCTTGTTGAAATTAATACCTATTACGCCATCTAGTGCGAACAATAGTAAATGTCTTGCTGAGTAGTAGTATCCTAGAACAACATATGTTATGTTGGTTGCATACACCGAACCTAATCAGTGGGTGCAGAGTAATATTTAGGTTGGTACGAAACTAGTTAGTAACCAAGATTAAGATGTCACGTTAAAGAACGTTGTTGTTCGTTGTCGGTATAAAAGTTAATGTTTTTCATCAGTAAACTAATAAAGTTAATAATAAAAGTCAGTTACGAGCATTATTCACAGTTCACGGAGTTTAGTAACCAACAGGTTATGGGCCCAGATGCGTGTAAGTGAAGATAAAAAGCCATAAAAACTTAAAGTTGCGGCGGCGTCAGTGTGTGCTCTAGCGGCAAAAAAAAAAACGGACAAGTAGGAGGGAAAAGTTTCGTAAAGTCGGTAAGCGTGTTTAAAAAGTTACCAATAAAAAATTTAAAATAAAACCGATAAAATAAAACCCATAAAAATGAATAGTGATACAGCGACCATAAAATTAAAAGGCGACAATTGGCCCGTGTGGAAATTCCAAACAATTATAATGTTAAAAGGGAGAGGTCTTTTCGACATCGTGGATGGTACCCGAATCAAACCAACAAGTACAAGAAGTGATGAATTAAATAAATGGCTTAAAGATGATGCTAAAGCTCAAGAGTTGCTAGTAGTGAGAATGGAACAAGGTCCTCTAGCTCACCTACTATCTTGTGAGACAGCGCATGATATGTGGAGTAAGTTAAGATCAGTTTATGATAAGGAATCAACAGTGAGTATCCATTTGTTACAACAAAGATTTTTTCATCTCAAATTTGACAGTTCAGTCTCCGATTTTATATCTCAAATAGAGGAAATTAAAACAAAATTAAAAACAGCAGGCGAGACTCTTTCTGAAACAATGATAATAACTAAAATATTGATGTCCCTACCTGAGGATTTTAAGCATTTCAGATCAGCATGGGAATCTGTTCCTGTTGACAATCAAAAATTAGAAGAATTGATGGCAAGATTGTTACTTGAAGAAGAAAGGTTTAAATCTTTCGAAGCTACAACAGCCTTAAATACAAGGGCGTATGATAGTAAGCCACAGACAAGGCAACGATGCCACATATGTTCAAAAGTAGGACATTTAGCAAAAAACTGTTATTTTAGAAAAAGAAAGACAGCAACTAGGCCCGAAGAAAGTAAACAAAGAAAATCCTGTACATTTTGTAAAAAGTCTTCCCATAATATTGATGAATGTTGGCTTAAAAAGGGAAAAGACTTAGGCTTCAATAGTAAAAAGGATGTAGGACCAAATTTAAACAATGCATTCATGGTGTATACAGAAGAATTGAAAACAGCTGACTGGTGCCTAGACTCAGGTGCTAGCGAGCATATGTGCTGGAATAAAAGCAACTTTGATTATATAAATGCACTTAAAATAACAAAGATGGTTCAAGTGGGTAACGGACAAAAATTGGAAGTCAAAGGAACTGGACAAATTACTTTGTGGGCATACAATGGAGAAAAATTAATAAAAACCACATTGTCAAATGTTCTATTTGTACCAGAACTAAAATTCAATTTATTTTCGGCTGGAAGTGCTCTAGACAAAGGCGATTATTTTATGATATCAGACCATGAGAAATGTCAATTTATTGACAAACTTGGAGCAGTAAGAGCACTAGCTACCAGAGTGAATAAGCTTTATAAAATGAATTTTACCACTAAGAACAAGGAATACAATCCATCGGCATGTTTTTCTACAGATACTGACCTATTAGAAAATAGCTGCTTAGATGATAATGATCCATACACCTGTATGAAAGTAAAAACCATAGAGAGTATAAAAGAATGGCATAAAAAATTGGGTCACCAGAACTTAAAGCACATTAGAGAGTACCTAAAAAGAAACAAAATTGAGTATATAGACTGTGAGAAAGAATTTGTTTGTGAAGCCTGTCTGGCTGGCAAACAACATCGATTAGTATTCGAAGACAGTGAGTCACGAGCAACTGCACCATTAGAGTTGGTACATAGTGATGTATGCGGACCAATGGAGAATACATCACTAGGTGGATCTCGTTATTTCCTCCTGTTAAAAGATGATGCTACATCATATCGATATGTCTACTTCTTAAAACAAAAATCTGAGGTTAAGACATGCATAGAAAAGTTTATAAATTTAGCAGAGAGAGAAACTGGCTATAAAATGAAAGTCCTAAGGACAGATAACGGTCTAGAGTTCATAAATAATGAAATAAAAGAAAGTATGGAACAAAAAGGCATAAAACATCAAAGAACGGTAGCCTACACACCCCAACAAAATGGAAGGGCAGAACGGGAGATAAGGACACTAGTAGAAGCGGCAAGAACGTTATTAAATAATAACATAAAAATGAATAAAACCTTTTGGGCTGAAGCTATTAATGCTGTTACTTATACCCTAAACAGGACAGGTCCTAGCCCCCAAAAACTGAAAACCCCATACGAGCTATGGTACAAGAAGACCACAGACATACACCACTACAAAGTCTTTGGTAGTACAGTGTCTGTACATATACCAAAAGAAACCAGACTTAAGTGGGATCCAAAAAGTAAACAAGGTCTGTTTGTTGGCTACGGAGAAAATGTAAAAGGCTACAGAGTTTACATACCGGAGAAAGAGATAGTAGAAACCCATAGGGATGTCATATTCTTACCTGAAAAGACAAAGACAGAAAATGACACAGTAAAAATCACCGAAGAAATGGCTAAAAATAAAGAAAATGAAGAAGCACAGAAAAGTGATAGTCAAAATGAAGACAATGAATGTTTATCAGAAAATAATGACAATGAAAGTGATGAAAGTGTACATTGTGAAATTGACAGTGACAGTTCACAGATACAAGATGAAATTGTAAATAATAAATACCAGTTGAGAAGAGAGAGAAAAAGAAATACAAGGTACGATGACTATGAGTTAGACATGGACAAAGTTTTGTTATCAGTGAGTAATGAAGATATTGAGGTTCTGACCTACGATGATGCAATGGCAAGTAGTGTTTGTGAAAAATGGAAAGAGGCGATGAAAGCTGAGATTGATGCGTTAGAAGAAAACGACACATGGTTTCCAGTGAGTGAAAGTGAGATAACAAATAAAGTCATTGAGTGTAAGTGGGTATTTAAGCAAAAAAAGGACGAAATAGGAAATGTGGCAACATATAAGGCTCGTTTGGTAGCCAGAGGTTTCCAACAGATAGGTATAAACACCCATGATATATATAGCCCTGTTGCCAAGTTGCCTTCAGTAAGGATTTTTCTAGCTCTATGTAACAATTTCAATTACAAGGTTACGCAACTAGATGTTTGCAGCGCTTTCTTGAATGGCGATATTAATGATGATGTCTTCATCGTGTTACCTCAAGGTTTTGATAAAAATGAGGGAAAGATTGTAAAGTTAAGAAAATCCTTATATGGCTTGAAACAATCACCAAAGAATTGGTATAAAAAATTTAATGATCTAATGTTTAGACTAAATTTTGTAAGATCAGAAAATGAATATTGTATATATCTAAAAATTTCAGATTCTTCAAGAATGTTTATTTTACTGTACGTAGATGATTTATTGATAGCAGGTGATAATGAATTAGACATAAGTAAAATAAAACAAACTTTAAATGAAAATTTCAAAATGAAAGATTTAGGACATATTTGTCATTTTTTGGGAATGGTTATTACACAGGATTTAGTTCATAATAAAATAGTAATAAACCAAACCACATATCTTAAAAGTATTTTAAAACGTTCCAATATGCAAAATTGTAAGCCAATCAGTACGCCTATGGAACCCAATTTTCGACATGATGAATTAAAGCGCGAAAAATCAGAAAGTAAAGAAATCGAAAATGATTGTCGTAAAGCTATCGGATCTTTATTGTACGCAATGTTGTGTTCCAGGCCTGATCTTTGTTTATGTATAAGCATACTAAGTAGATATCAATCTTGTGCAAGTCTACAGCTGTGGCAAGCAATAAAAAGAGTTTTAAGATACGTGCAAGGAACTTTAGAATTATCTTTAGTTTACCATAAAAATAATTTTAATAACTTAATTGAAGGGTTCGCAGACTCTGACTGGGCAGGCGACCAAACTGACCGAAAATCAACTTCGGGATATATTTTTAAAGTATTCGGATGTACAATAAGTTGGAGCTCACGGAAGCAATCAACTGTTGCTCTCTCGTCCACCGAAGCAGAGTATGTAGCGCTCAGTTTAGCTATAAGTGAAGCATGCTGGTTAAGAAGTTTGTTTTGTGATTTAAAAATCTCAGAGATTGATTGTTTAAGTGTGGTGATTTTTGAGGACAATCAATCGGCTATTAAAGTGTGTAAAAACCCAGAATTTCACAAGAGATTGAAACATGTAGATATACGCTACCATTTTATTCGAGATAAAGTTAAGGATAATGTAGTCACTTTAAAATATATTTCTACAAATAATCAGACAGCTGATTTTCTCACAAAACCAGTATCTCTAGCTTTATTTCAGAAATTTCGCAGGGAATGTAATTTAGAATAATTATTTCATTTTTTTTTGTAAAATGTTAAAGTTTTTATATAAAAAGGGAAACGCAAGAAATTTACCATTGAGGGGGAGTGTTGAAATTAATACCTATTACGCCATCTAGTGCGAACAATAGTAAATGTCTTGCTGAGTAGTAGTATCCTAGAACAACATATGTTATGTTGGTTGCATACACCGAACCTAATCAGTGGGTGCAGAGTAATATTTAGGTTGGTACGAAACTAGTTAGTAACCAAGATTAAGATGTCACGTTAAAGAACGTTGTTGTTCGTTGTCGGTATAAAAGTTAATGTTTTTCATCAGTAAACTAATAAAGTTAATAATAAAAGTCAGTTACGAGCATTATTCACAGTTCACGGAGTTTAGTAACCAACAGGTCTCTTTGAGATTTCGTTTCTTCGCCACACATGAAAGTTAATATGCTCTTGATTAGTAACCAACTTTTGCCAAAATTGCAAAAAGTTTCGATTTACCTGAAGTTAAAAGTTGCTTAAAAAAATAAACTTTAAATTATGAAGAGATAAAAAGGGTTCATTACCACACAGCGATATAATGGGTAGCATTACTTATAAGAAAACCGATAAGTAATTGATATATTAATAATAAAATAAAATTACTCATAAAATATCATTTCTTCCATTACATACAAAGAAACTAATTTTAGTTTTATATCAACCATGTTTTTACTTCCCTAATCAAGTGGTCCTGTAAATATAATTAGGAGCTTCGGAAGGAGACGATACTCTACAACACCAAAACGATTCTATAGCGTGCTCTATACACGAAAATTTGTAAAGTTTGACTTTGACGTTTTATTAGGTTGAAACGAAACAACCCGTATATGCGAATTTTATCTCTCCAGATAGCTTTAATAGTTGTCGAATTAATAGGAACTTTTGAATATTCCAGCTTACACCGTTTTTTAAAAAAATAAAATAAAAATGCAAAATTGTCGATTTGACACGGCCACCACCACGTCTACGAGCCAGTCAAGACGCACATATTATAGGTGGGACGCCTAGAATATACCAGTTTTACTGTCCCTTGACATCAGCAGAGCTTTTGACACTGTCTGGCATCAAGGACTATTATACAAGTTAATGACGATACATAATTACCCAATGTACTTGATAACTTTAATACAAACTTACTTACAAAACAGAACCTTCTTTGTTAGAGTAGAGGGAGCATTGTCCGCCTCGAGAGTGGTTAATGCAGGGATGCCTCGGGGAACCGTGCTGTCACCGCTGTTATATAACCTGTATACAGCCGATTTCCCGAGGTATCCTCTAACGAAACTTACACTTTATGCGGATGATGCGCTCATCTATGCGCAATCATTTTATGCGGAAGCTGCTAAGCGACAAGTCCAGTCGCACATCAATATTCTGGACCCATACTTTAAAAAGTGGAAAATAGCAGTAAATCCGCTTAAAACCACATGCACAACTCTAACAAAGAAATTTACAAACAATAGAATAATTGTACCATTAAAAATAAACGATACATTGCATACAACCACAACGACGTTTCAAATACCTAGGAATTACTATAGACGAGCGACTATCCTTTATGCCCCATATCACCGAAACCCTTAAAAAAGGCTTTGCAGCGATGCAAAGCCTTTATGCTATTGTATCCAAAAATCCCACCTATCCCCTCCTAACAAATTACTACTCTACAAACAAATAATAAGACCAATACTGACGTACGAAGCTCCCGTATGGTGCAGTGCTTCGAGCACTCAGATGCAACGTCTCCTGAGGCTCGAAAATAAGATCCTGAGATGCGTGACGTCATCGGACAGATACGTCACGATCCGGGACCTGCACCATATGGCAGACATAGACGACATTATAACGTACATACGAGACATATCTGACAAATTCTACACTTACCAATTACATCACTCGCCAATGACAAGAAACATTACAGACAGACGAGCAGACAACGACAACAACACAAAACATAAACCCCTGTATTATAGACCACCAATTTACAATCACCCACTGCCAGACGGACAGCAATAACACTAAAATAACAAACAAACAGACAAATAAACGAAAAACGTAATAGACAAACATAAAAAAATACTTAAACAATTATCAAAGACATGCAGAGTAATGCACAAAATAGCTGCGAAAATCGCGCTGAACTTCGAGCATCACTGGGTCGTTCGGCGGATTTTTGCGGCCCGAAATGTGCTTTACTGACCCGATAAACGGCAGTGGACCCAACAGACAAGGACACGCCCCCTATAAAGCATTGCCTCTCTCTGCTGCGGAGATGACGGAGCAGGGGTGGTATGCCAATGTGCATTCGAATTATCCGCTGTAGGCGGATATAACTGTCGACTGTGATAGAACAAATTAACTGGGTTTTTTGCAAGTTTTCCCAGGATGCTCTGCTATTGTGATTCAATTGACCGCTCCACCGTTTCTGCGAATTTCGATTATACTCATGCCGGAACGCGAGTTCTACAGAAAATTATTTAAAGTGTCACTGTAACCATAGGCCAAAACATCGGCCGCCAGGCTTAAGGTCTGGTTATTTGGGCGCATTTCGGGCCGTATGCTTACGGTCCGTATGCGCCCAACTCTGTAAATAGCTTAGCTTAGTTTAGTGTTGTACATTAGGTTAGGCTAGGCTAAGATAGTTATAAGTTGGCATTATACAAAGAAATAGGATAATAAAGAAGTTTAAAAGTGAGTTTAATAGCGGACTGGAGAGTATGCAATGTGTTGTAGATGACACGACTTATAACAGTCGGGGGTGAAAACGGAGACGGAGAGAGAATAGGACAAATGGACCAAAAAGCGAAGATATGAAAAAATGCCGTTCTATATAAAAGTTTTGCTTGCTTTAAAAATAAGAACCACGATGCCATCAATTTCTTTGTTATACAGTGTATGCAAAAAATTGAAATACGTAAAATAAGTTAAAAAATTTCGCATTCTCACTTTGATTACACCTTAGAAAACTGTGATGTATTTTATGTAAATGAAACAATGCAGTCTTCAGTTAGTTTGAACTGTGGAGGGAGACTTGTTTCATTTACATTACCTTAACACCACTAACACCACTGAAGTACTTCAATGATAATGTGTCGTCGGACACAACCATTGTTTTTTTTTTGTTTTACTTGGTTGATCAAATGAAAGACAACACGAAAATACAATGAATAGGAGCATTAGGATCGCTTTTTACCTCAGTTTCAACTTGTTTTATTAAGTCATTGCGTGATGCGTGCGTCCAAACAAGATATTTTATTGGAATATTAATCCTAATCCTAAACAAACCTATAAACCAAACCGAAGGAAACACTAACTCAGTCCTTTTCTTTCAAGAATAATAACAAACAACCGATAATTAACGAGTATAACAACTAACAAATAATAACAATATCTAAGTAACTAACCTTTCTTTCTTTAAAGGTTTGTTCCAACCCGCTATTCTATGTTGCAAGGATCATTTCCAGCCTGTCAATTAAACTTTAAACGTGGCAATCGACTATTGCAGTGGTAAATTAGTTGTGCGACCGTTCAAAGGAATAACTGATATGGTTTTTTGGTCAAGTTCGAACAAACCTTAAATTTACCGGCAAATCTATTTTTGCCGATTTTGAGGCTGTGTGAAGTTTTCAAGTATATGACTAGATATATTACATATGTATGTTTGGTTGCCTATTCTAAAGCCGTTCGATATAATGGGGCAGCCGGCCTGCCGACCCCAGCCTGGGTTACTTGAAAAGTAAAACGATTTACTTCAAGGCGGCTCGGCGTAGTATGGGAGTTTGAGGTCCGGGCTTACAAGGGCGATTTAAAAAGTGGAACGGTCATTTGCTGGCAGTTTGCGAGTCATTAAAAATTCATATTAATGTAGATAAATAATAATATTAAACTGGTTTGGTGTCTGTTTGACACTGGGTCGGCACTGCCGCCCCTAAAAAGCCGCCACTGTATCAAGATAATTCATTTGAGTTTGCACCAGAAGGAGAATGTATTTTGCCCGAACGATTTGAAATGGAAAGCCTCTATTACACTAGCATGTTCACAAGAATAATGACCGCAAACACCTAAAAAGGGTTCATTACTACACAAGCATTACTTATAAGAAACCGATGAGTAATTGATGTATTAATAATAAAATAAAATTACTGATTTAAAGATCGATTCTTGCATTGCATACAAAGAAACTAAGTTCAATTAAATACCAACCATTTTTTTTACTTCCTTAATCAAATGATTCTGCAAATATAATTAGGATATTTTTTCTGTTCGATGATTTGATGAAGTGAAAGGAAAAGTTTACTTCTTAAATTGATGATTATTTCATGAACGGATCTATTGTAAGTAAAATTTGGCTGGATGATTTTGTACAAAAAATCAACATTTCAATATGGGCATCTATTCTTTTGGCATTTAGTTAGAAATATGTCTTAATGTTTTGGTCGAGCGTTCAACGGTGTTTAATTACTTCAAGGTTTGTGCAAATAAACCTATTCTTGCTATTTATGGTAAGTTTTTTTTAACTGTCTCGACGAATTTATCTCTGGATAATAATAATATTACATACTTATTATTAAATACTGGCTATATAAAAAAACGAATGCACGATTTTACTTATTTGGTGTATATAATTGTATGATGTCATAATAAATCGAATTGACGTATAAAAATGATAATATTATATTACGAAAAATAAAATGAGACGTGTTTTGAGCTTTTGTTATTTGACACCCAAAATATATAGTATAATTTACTTGTCAGGTTACTACTAAATTAGCATGACTTAAATTTTTCAAGTCCTTCAGATTAATTTAGTACCATTAATAACATAAAATTGCAAAGATATCGAAAGTGTCCTTAAGGAAGACGACACCTGGTGGCAGCTTGGAAAGTACCGATGGCCAAACAATGACATCATTATTCATTAGTTAACGTTCTTCAAAAATGTATAATACCTTATTTAAATATACATTTCTTGTTAGTAGGCCATGACAGGTATTAAAAAAAGAAAAGGATACAGTCATTTATGTCATATTAAAAACTTCTTTAGTTTCTGCCAGAATATTCAGGTTCTCTAAGTTCTTTTAAAATATCTAATTAATAGTAAAAAATCAACTTGTCCTAATTTTGACAGAAAATGTAAACTTTGAAAATAATGAAAAATACGACATGCTCGTTTGCTATGTCCATTGTAATGAAAATGCAGATGAAGCATTAGAAGTGTATTTCAATAGGTAAATATACGCCTTTTTGTAGCATCTCTATAAAAATTTATTAAATTTCTTAAATTACTTGTAGATATCCCGAAAGACGACAGCCGGATAAAAGAATTTTTCTAAGGATGAAATCAAATTTAATTGAACACGGTTCATTTTCTAAACCTCGGCCTAAAATCTACAACAAGGAAAACCGCGAGATCGATCAAATAAATGTTTTAGCTTTATTTGACAAACAAATCCAACTAGTTCGTGCAGAACGGTTAAAGGTTCGGTCGGAGTAGTTAAATCAAGAGTTCAAACAATCCTAAAAAAACACAATTTTAAGCCATATAAATTCCACCTAGTATAAAACTTACATCCTGGTGATGCACAGCGCCGTATAGAGTTCTGTAATTGGTATTTACAAAATACTAACAGGGAAAATAATTTTGAAAGAACCGTTTTATGGTCCAATGAGGGTCATTTTACCAGTGCTGGTATATTTAATCGGCACAATACGAGGTTTTGGTCTTAGGAAAATCAGCATGTAATATTTCCACTCGAAAGGCAAGGCAGGTTTGGCTTTTTTATGTTTTATACTAGAAAGCAAAATAATTTATAATATATTTGAAGGCAGCGTTAATGTATATAAATCTTTGGAAATTCTGGAAAACGTTGTGCCGGAAATAATAGAAAACGTGCCCTTAGCGGGTCTCAATAACTTGCATCTGCAACAAGATGGAGCACCCGCTTACAATGCCCTAATTATCAAGGCCTACTTAAACAATAATTTCCCAGGCCACTGGATTGGAACTAATGGACCTGTAAGATGGCCACCAAGGTCACTCGACTTGTCTTTTTTGGGGGGATACCTTGAAAATAAAATTTATTCTATTCAATACCAAAAAATTTCAGATTTAAGAAATGCCACTAAAAGAGCATTTAGGGAGTTACAAACGCAGCGTTTTATTATTTTAAATTCAATAAGGCGAATAAGAACTATGTGTGAAACATGTCTAAGGCATAAAGGAGAACAATTTGAGCAATATTTATGAGAAAGTTCTATAAAATTTCAGCTTTTGTTGCTAATGTTTTACGTAGTAAAACACAAATCGATTTATGCATTGTTATTATTTTTACTGAAATATAACGGCTAATTAGATTAAGAAGTCCAAAATATATTTCTCCTGCAGTAATTCATGCCAGTAATAGTTTTTTTAAATACTCGACATGGCCTACTAACAAAAAATGTATATTTTTTAATAAAACGTAAATTTCATGCTTAATATTAAAAATAAAATAAGGTATTATATATTTCTGAGAAGCTTGTTATAAACTAAATTATATTATTAAAAAATATATAGAGTGACCCGTTTAAAAAAAGCAAGTTTGTTTTTGTTCTCGGAAACTACTGAACATAGAACAAATCTGAGTATGTCACTGGATTCTACGTAAAAAACTACGTAAAGAACATTTGTTTTTTCCTTGATAAGGCTACAGTGTAACCTAAATATGGGGGGGGGGGGGGTGTCCCAAAATATAAAATCTTCAAAAACAAGGAGAACTAGAAAAATTTTGTTTGCGGCATCTTATGTTTCACAAAAAAGTAGCACAGTGCTGCGAAAACCGTATCCTTCTATCTTTATTAATAACGGAGAGACCCCGTAAAACCATCGAAAACTGGACACACTTACTTATTTATTATTTACTTACACAATTTGTAATTTTTATTTTGCAGTAAATACATTTAAACAAACATTTTTACAAAAACACCGGTTGTAGAAAAAATCATGTATGCAATTCGAGCGCAAAGTGACATAGCCGCCCTCCGCTGTCAAACTTCTCGCGCAGTGGCAATGTATCACTTTGCGCTCTTAAGAGACAAATAGCTATTGTTGCGGGTTTTTAATAAAATATTTTCGATTTTTTTTTAAAGTAAGGTTATCCCATTTAAATATTTTTCTCAGTGTAAAGCATAGATATTAATTTCAATTATATTTATAAATAAAGATCTTCATGTCTATGCCAGCAGAGCATTTTTATTTTTACTCGAAAATTTATCATAACATGATTAATACATAGAAATAGAATTTTTAAAACACCAGACAGGTCTTTATTTAAAAAAAAATATATAATTTAATTTCTTACTAGACAAAAAGGTTTAAATAAAAAAAAAATTCCCCGAGTTATCGGCTAAAAGGGGAAATATACAATGTCGCAGGAAGAATAGAACTATAGAAACGTATAGTCAGCAAGTAAGCATTTACTTCCAAAAATGATATTTTTACACTACTGCGCTACCTTTTCGTGAAACGAAAGATGTCACAGCAGAATTGTCATAGCTCTCTCAACCACTATCTGTATTTCGGCTATCTTTAACGTATTAAAAAATTAAAAAATGTTTCTTAGAGGGTTTTTTTATGCAGAATTTAGTGCCCTGCTTACTTTTTCTCTAGGAGTCTTACTTTTCAAGATTTCAAGCAAATATATGATTTCTTAAATGGGACATGACGTTTTTGATAAGTTAAAGGATAACCGAAATACAGGGGGTGGTCAAAAAGCAAACATTTTCGAAAACATCCTGTAGCTTAAAAAATAAGAAAGCTATGACAATCCTGTTTGCGGCATCTTTTGTTTCACGAAAAAGTAGTAGTAATGTATAAACCGCAAATCTTTATCTTTACTAGGTATGGAGATACCCCGCAATTACATCGAAAAATGGACACCCTATACATAGTAGGACAGACTAAAATTTTCTTAAACTATTTCTAATAATTACAATGTGAATATTTACATATATCTAAAAAATATAACCATAAAAAAAGAAACTTTGGAACTGTAAATAGATAACCTTTAAAATTTACATTCGACAAACTAGCCTCAGAAAAATAATGATATAAACTGAACAATCACCAAATGCCTAAAAGGAGTTATCCACATAAAGAAAAGATAAGAGGAGAAGAGAAGAAAAGAGACGAAAACACTGTGTGATTTACTAAATAACGTCATAAGTAAAAAGTATTTTAGTGTAGAACGTTTTTTATTTTTAACCAACTTTTAGACGATTCGGTAGCGCTTTTAGGCAATTTATTATATATTTTTTCACATATGTTTAGAGGGTTCTTCTCAAAAAAACGGATGTATTTATGTACATACATAAGACATAGTAGGGGAGCCTAGGGTAATAAGGTTGAAAAAATCAATGGTTTGACTTTGAAACTAAATTATAAAAAAATCGTCTATGATATCGCTTTTTTTTTAATATTCCTAGTGGTGGACCTTTTGTGACTAAGAAAAAAAATTGACGAATATTAAATCCTATTTTTTGTACGAAAAAAAAATGAGTTCTTATTACCCACTACCAAGTTCTTATTACCCAGTTTGGGGTAATAAGAACTTGGTAGTGTATGGAGTGTAATGGCTCTTGTTTGAAGGTGCGTAGGGTAATAAGAACCTATCCATGTTTGTTATTTTTACCCTGAAAAAATAACTTTACTGCTGTGGAACAAACCAACTTGAAACGCGGCAGTTTTTAAAAAATATGCGGTAGTATTCGTTAGTAATAATTTACCAGTTTGTTAGCAACAATAGACCGCAACTGGTGTTAGAGAAAATACAGGTAGTGTCGTAATTTTTAAAGATATTGATAATTTTAAAATATGTTTAAAATTGTTATGTCTTCATATGTTAAGATAAATATTTTTAAAGAATTTCACTTTTTACATTAGTTATATACACTGTGTGTGTACAAACTCCCGGACCAGTCAATTATTTACAAAATGGCGCACAATATAAAAAAACTTCCGGTATAAAAGTTGTAGGCCTTAAAAAAATCTATAAAACTAGGACACCTGTAATTATACAGGGTGCCTCAAACAGTCACGGTAAACAAAACTTTCGTTTTTTTAAATGAAACGCCCTATATCTTACAATACTTTCGGATTCTACATAAAATATCAATTATTTTTTAATAAGCACACTATAAGTCTAAACTGAATAGTTTCTGAGATATCGACTTTCGAAAAATTACATTTTTGAACTTTGACAGCTTCTAACTCTCTAACGGTATATCTTAGAGCAAAACGGCTTACATGTCCCTATCTTACTTTATTATTATCTTCCTAAAAATATCAAATTAGTATCTGCAACAAGGAACAAATATTATATTATTGAGTTCTTATTACCCATGTACCCACGTTCTTATTACCCCAAAACGTTTTTTTTTTGGGTAATAAGAACTCACTTAAAAAAAAAATAAAATAAAACAAGCTGTAATAGTTTGTTACCAAAAACCCTTTAGTTGAGACCTTTAACTTGGAGATAGGTTCATAATAAAAGGCACAAACCGTTACAACTTAAAAATACATTTATATTAGCCGCTACGGAAATCTCAAGAGCCGAAAACACCAACCTAAAATACATTTTCAAAAAAAAATACAAAATGATACAATAAAGCTGTATGAATTATTTTGACGATACCTTTCGTTGTATAAATTATTTTATATATTTTTAAAACCATTTATAGGAGTTTTTTTCAGCTGAAATGTTTGACCGTTCCTATTACCCCAAGTTCTTATTACCCCAAGCTCCCCTACAATAATTATTAGTCTTAAATTAAATCATTTTAAAATCTTAAATATCTATTGTAAATCCAGATATATAGGTCAATTTACATTTAACGGAACTTCAGCGTATAGTTACAGACCCTCAAAGTCATGTCAAAATATTGGACATGTAGGTACCTATTTCCTGTTTTAACATACGTGAAACTAACCTAATCCAACCTTACGAGCACCTTCAATTGACTTGGGTAATTTTTGGAATTGTTCGCAAATTTTTTGCATACATGCACCCTAATTTGAGAAAAAAATTACTTACATTTTTTCACTACCTAGAGGTTAGGTTTGTTTTTCTTTTAATTTCCTGGATTCTGCTGTTTTCTCTTAAAGATCATTGATGAAACTTACACGAAATGTTATTAAAAATATAGCGAGAAAAGAAAAATTTCAATTTAAACAATTGTAACAACATCACAATAATTTGACATTTTAGACAAATCAAAATAAGTGCTTCAGCGGTGTTGCCATGCTTATTTTTTTAACTGTAATGTAGATTATTCCAATTTAAGTCAACAACATTTTTTAAGAAACCATTAAAAGAGCTACCCGGTGGTTTCTGATGGGTCTCTTTGTTACCAATTAGCGTTTCAGAAAAATGTTGTTGTGCAGCAGAGACCACGTGGAGGTGGGACAATCTCTGCCAGGATGGGAAATTGGAAAAGTTCTAAAAGTCATTTAATAGCGGGTGGGGTTAGTTTTATGCAGAAGCCATGCAATAGTAGTAAATGCAAATGCTAAATAAGTTGGATAGAACAATGAAATAAAAATCGTTAGATGATCCCCTATTTTGATCAACTTCGGCGTCGTGCTATTTTGCTTGCCAATCCGTTTCGGCTCGGCACCGAGGCCGAGTACATTTTCGCTATTTTGTTAAATAAATAATGATTATGTAGTTAAACATTTTTACGTAAAAATGGTCCCTATTTAGGGTACACCAGGAATTGGAAGGAACAAGGAAAAAAGATAATTTAAAACGCATTTTAAAAGAGGGACATATAAATATCGCTTTAGGTAAATATGGCAACCAGGCACGAACCAGGTAACGAATGCCCGTCAGCTGTTTTTGTCGGAAAATCTACATTTTTCTTACAAGTTTTATCGGCATTTTCTCAGGGTTTTTGTGGTCGCAGTTTTCGTTAATTTTAACAAAGAAGTGTATATTATGCGTTCTTACAGTGATATTTTAGAAGAAATGGCAAAATTTTAAAGATTCCATATAAACAAAAATTCGGGTTTCCAGCTTTCCCAATAATTTCCCTAACTTTGTCTAAAAGGGTCTCTTTGTGGTATATGATGGAAAGCTTCGTCAGTTACGAAAATATCCTAAGCTAAGGCCAGTTCAGGTTACTAGCTCATCCTTGAAAAAAAGACGTGTTCACTCTTTACTTATAAATAACTTAACTGCATTATAAAAAAGACCCGATTCTTATCAAACAGTATCTATATATGTATGTACTATGTACTACCTATACAAAAAAGGTTCATATAAAATCCTATAAACAAACACCTTTAGGTATATTTATTTTTATGTTTTTGCCGAAAGATTTGCAGTAAAATATTTATCAACTTTTCATAGAATCTATATAAATAAGGCAACTATAAACTAGAAAATTACATACCTTTCACAAATTGTTATCCAAATATGGAACCAACCAAAAAATAAATCCAAAAAAAAGCAAAACAAAAAAATCTCAAAAGTCAATCCAATAAGAAAAAACACCCATGTTCGCTAGGCAACTAGAATAAGTAGTCCACGCATGAATCAACACCAAACTGTCACTTTTTGACAGGCGTCATCGCAAAAAAAAAACCAAACCAAAAATCGCAAAAATGCAAATGAAAAACGTAAAAGAACAACCACGCTCCGCTGCCGTTTAGCAGGAACCTTCTCCGCAACGCGATTTGGTCGACAATAAGGCGGGCGAACACCGGCTAGTCGGCAAATCGTCAGCAGGAGTTGATGCGAGCAGGAGAATCGGCAGAAGGAGTAGCACAATGCGCCGCGCAGTTAGTAAATTATGCGAATTGTTTCCCTTAAAACCCTATACAGGGTGTTTATAACTATATGCTAATACTTGAGGGTCGAAATCCTTGGATTATTTTAGGGGAAAAAGCTAAATAGGATAGGCCTCTAACCGCTTTATTTTTAAGTACAGCATGTTAAAAATTTGGAAAAAAAAATCGTTTCTCCTCAATTATGTTTGACACGGCTTTAGATATTATTTTGAATTTAAGTAGGTAAAGTCTGTTCAGAGATATAAGAAAGTTGCACTTTGCCTTTGAATGGGATTATCCAAGGGTGGCCATAAACAAACAATGAATATATGAATAAATGCAGGTAAATAATGGTCCGTACTTAAAAATGTCTTACTATTACAATATTACACGGAAAAAACAGTATTGTAAATTTAGTTTAGTAAGAATTTTATAGTATATTTCTCTATAAAACCTCTTAATAACTATAAATCTCTATATCAGTCTTTTCCAAAATAAAATTGTTAACTAAATTTCAAAAAAAATATGGTTAGCTTTTTTATATAACATAGTATAATTATGCCACTACTAAGGTATATATTACATTTTACAAATGCGTTATGGCTAAATTGAATAACCATTTGTTTTAGTTAAAAGTAAGAAACTGTATTGTGGATTTTACTAAATCCTTTTGTGGCTTTTATAATTTTTTTATTACATTAAGAGACAAGCATAAAAAATGGTTATAAAGGAAACTTAGTAAAAATGACTATATTTCTTTACTAAAATTTTTAATAGAATTTAGAAGGGTATAATTATAGTAAGACTGTTTAACAATAAACTATTTGAATTTTTATAAAACGATATTTGCAAAATATCAAGAAATATAAAATTTTTGTAGGAAAATTCGTATTTTACTAAATGAATTTAGTAGAAACCCTAAATAATTAACAGGAATAGTCAAAGCCGCGCCGTCCGTCGCCGCCGTCGCATTTACAGTTATGCCATCAAAGGGGTCGTACCTCTAACTCTTACTCTTATGTGTTTTAAGTTCAAACTGGTTAATTTTGTCTTTGATTTTGTGTTTATGGTATTATGGTGCTGTTATGTGGAGTTTGGAGGATTTATTAGCAGAATGGAATCTGGAAGACTTAGTTTTGACCACCAAGAAAGAAAGACCAAATATATTTCATTATACCATGTGTAAAAGCAAATAAAAAATGTTACAAAAATATTTAAATGAATCTACAAAAGGAGTTTTAAATATTTACTAAAATATTTAATCAGTATAACAAAAGTTGGTGGTAGAAATTCAACTAAAATTAATAGGATTTACGAAAAAATATTACAAATTTTACAATATTCATTAGAAAAATGTGCAAAACTGCTTGGTAGTTTTTACAAATAATTATTACAACCGTAACAACAGAAGCTAGAAAAAAACAACAACATATTTTTATATTATTTGCACTCCTGTTTAATAGTTTTTACTGTAACGAGTTTTTTTATTCCTATATATTTTTGTAGTAAAAATATTAACTCGTTTTTACTATAATTTTATAGTCTTACTTAATATACCATATGGAAGTCCTATATAGAACTATAAAATATAGTTACTTCTATTATATTTTTGGTATAATTTTTTTTTTCCGTTTACTTACTAAATGATATGTAGATTAGCGCCAAAAGTAGGTATTTATAAATACTTTTAAATGCATCAAATTAAATAAATAATGAATTTATGTATTTGTGTATTTATTTGTATTTCTTTCTATTCATTTTTATTTAATTGTATTAATTCGTATTCATTAGTATTCATTAATTGTATTCATTTGTATTTCTATGTATTTATTTGTATTTAAAGGTGTATATGTAATTATATTAATAAATTTCGACAATTTCCACACCTATTTAAGGAGTGTCGCGCCCCTAGGTAGGGGTGTAGGTAGGTAACTGCTTTTATCAATTTTTAAGAGCGAATTTGTACACCTAAAATTATTATTCTTAAAATTTGTAAATTAAAAATATTTCATTTGTTATTAGGGAATATATGTTCCAAGCAATTAATTCAGTTAGTTATAAGGTCAATGCTACAAATTAATACTGCATTGCGTATATTAACAATTACAGAATATCTCTTAAACAAAAATATAGTTTCTAAGATAAGTTGAATATACCAAAATATACATTTTTTTTAATTCAAAATAGACTTTCCTCAATGTGTATTGTATACCAATAATATATATTATAGTTTTAAGATATGGTACATAATATTGAATACCATTAGATAGCACCGAAATTATTTTTTATTACATCGCGAATGTCATTTCAATTGGTAAAATTTTAAATAAAATTTAGAGATTAATTATTATCAATCAATGATAACGAAATTGACGATTCGCGTTTATATTAACAAGTTTAAATATAACTTATTGATTTTTAATATATTTTATAGTTAAAAGTTTGGATGTTTTTGTTTTGGTAGCCTGATGAAATCACAAATTAAAATGCAAATAACCTACCTGTAATTTTACGACAATTAATTGTTAGAAATGTTTTTTGGTTTATTATAAGAAATAGTAATTTTTGCTATAAAACTATATTGCAATTATTATACATTTTAAAGTTGTATTTCCATTACATCATTTTTGGAGAAATAAACGAGTATGTAGGTACTATGGATATTTAAGTTGCATAAATGAAAAGATCTGAAAATGTTTTCAGATGTTTTAGATCTTCTAGCTAGTACTTTTCACTTTTCTCAATCCAAATTGTGAAATTGTCCATTTTGTTCTCAACAATTAAACCTATTATTTTGGGTATGTTAAACTGATATTTAAAAGTACTCATTTTGAATGAGTACGAAAATCAAAATAAATAACGTATAAAAGTTAAATCTATTCAAGGCGAGCTGTTGACGTGATTAAAAAACAGTAATATTAATTTTTTACAAAGTAAAAGTTACTGCAGAAATAAGTATCGCAGTTAGTTAATATGCCTTTTTCTTAAGTCACTTAAAAAATGGGATTTATGAAATAAGTTAACATTTACATAAAATAAAGTATTAGGTTAACTAACTTAGTAAACATTTTTTTCTACTACTGTATAAATAAATTAACCTTCGGGCCCTAGCAACACGAAAGTAAACATTAGAGTTATGAATATTATACGTTACTAGCTACGAAAGTAGTATGTTTTTAGCTACAAAAGTACTACTTTCGGTGCCAGGACAAAAAAACACTAATACTCATAGGAAATTTTTATTGTATTTATTCAAGCGAATTTTGGAAAAAACCTCGAAAAAAATTAATAACAAAATGCTTATATTTATTGGAAAAACAAGTGGTATAATAACAATAATATAAAACTTAAATAATAATTATTTATTGCCATTATGGTCAATAGTGAAATTTGAACAGTTGGAAAAATAAATTGATGGAATATTATTCAATTCAATAGCTTCGGCGCTTCGTATTAGTCTCGTTATTATCCTGGACTTGGACCATATTACAACTCGTTCTATTTTTCACTCTCACGTCGTTAGATGAAATAAAAGTAGGAGTTCCATTTAAGATCTTTTTGGAAATTTCGATTTTATCAGTACCTATACGAATCACCAATATATCTCTCCGCAACAGACGAAGACCTCCAACCGCCATGTCTTTTCAAATCCAATGTCGACACCTGGAGCATTTGCGAGAAACGTAGCTGATGTTTTTCTAAACGAGTTACCAGTGCATTTATTTATGTCTTGAAGTTTCAAAAATTTGGCAATTTCTTTGGGAACATTCGAAATAGTGTATGTTCCAATCACCTGATTCACACACCTACCTCGTTCATAGCGATAGAACAAGCGTTCGTCTTGTGCATTATTTGGCCGAAGTTTAATGTAACCTTGTAGTAACCTCACAAAAGAAACCGGACCTCCATCATCGGTTATCACAAAACTTTTTTGAACCTTCTTTTTGCCCTGGAGGATTTTAACTATAGCTACATCATCCTTAATCTCGACGTCTTCCAACCTCATTTTATTGATCTCATCGGTACGGCATGCTCCAGCTATTCCCATTACTGCTACCACTGTCATAGATAAATAGCTATGATTAGAAGCGGCAAGTAAAAACTTTATTATTTCTTCTTTTCTGAAAATATTAGATTTGTTAGCTTCCTAATCATCGTTTTTTCGTTTAATAAATGCAATGAGTTTCTTAAACTGCGAAATATCTATATTTTTGTTTACAGAAACAGTCAATTTGAGCATGGAATATTGTGACCATAGGGACGGAGGTGATAAGTCTTCAGATATCTCTAAGAAGTACCTACGCTAACATCACATTTTCGTCAATTTGAGAAACTTTTTTATCCGCGAACCATTCCAGAAACAGGTTGTACGTTTGATAGTATCTATTTTTCGACTTCTTAGGTAACAGTGGGGTACATGCCAACTCAGCCGCCTTCTGAATGGTAACGTTTTGGTCTTGGGAGAACATTTTAGACTAGCGAAATTAAAAAATTCGAACTGACAGACTCTGACAGTACTCACATAACTAGTTGTCATGGATTATTTTACAGGTGGAAAAACCTTATATTATCTGTAGTAATATATTAAGGGATAGGGAAATTATCGAAAATCATCCCGAAGATTTTTTGCCGTGGAAATCGCTCGAGGGCTTGCCCGAGAGCGATTTCCTAATAACAAAAAATCTGAGAATGATTTTCTGATTATTTCCCAATCCCGAAATGTATTTTGAAGATTATTTACCAAATAAAAAACTAACGATTTCTGACGGGTGAGATTTTCACTTTTGACAAGGGTGATTTTCACCGGAGAGCGGGAGATTATCGCTGAATAATCAGGTGAAAATCAACCCGCTTTTATAATGGATGAGGTAAATAATCTGTAGTAATATATTAAGGGATAGGGAAATTATCGAAAATCATCCCGAAGATTTTTTGCCGTGGAAATCGCTCGAGGGCTTGCCCGAAAGCGATTTCCTAATGGCAAAAAATCTGAGAATGATTTTCTGATTATTTCCCAATCCCGAAATGTATTTTGAAGATTATTTACCAAATAAAAAACTAACGATTTCTGACGGGTGAGATTTTCACTTTTGACAAGGGTGATTTTCACCGGAGAGCGGGAGATTATCGCTGAATAATCAGGTGAAAATCAACCCGCTTTTATAATGGATGAGGTAAATAATCTGTAGTAATATATTAAGGGATAGGGAAATTATCGAAAATCATCCCGAAGATTTTTTGCCGTGGAAATCGCTCGAGGGCTTGCCCGAAAGCGATTTCCTAATGGCAAAAAATCTGAGAATGATTTTCTGATTATTTCCCAATCCCGAAATGTATTTTGAAGATTATTTACCAAATAAAAAACTAACGATTTCTGACGGGTGAGATTTTCACTTTTGACAAGGGTGATTTTACCAAATAAAAAACTAACGATTTCTGACGGGTGAGATTTTCACTTTTGACAAGGGTGATTTTCACCGGAGAGCGGGAGATTATCGCTGAATAATCAGGTGAAAATCAACCCGCTTTTATAATGGATGAGGTAAATAATCATTATAATTTCAATAAAATCAGAGTTCATTACTTAATAATATATTGATCAGAGAACAGTAGTAGAAAAAATTTAATACATCACACGGCGAAAGCCTTTTCTGATGTTCGAAGGTATTGAATCACCTCGGCTTCGCCTCGGCTATTCAAAAACCTCCTCACACCAAAAAATTAACTTTCGCATCTAGTAATGTAAATAACTATTACCAAAGAAACTTATAGCTACGCAACTATAAGTTTCTTTGCTATTACTGTACAATAATATTAAATTAATATTAAAATAATGACATATTTTATCAGTCACTATTTGACTTAAACCTTATAAGTTAAATTGACAAAGAAACGGGAATAGACCTCCCGGGACTTTAAAAAATTTTTAAACTTGACTGTTCTCTTCTAACAGGGTAGACAAATATAGAAAGAAAGGGTCTAATATGCAATGTAAATCGTTATAGAACCTATTAATAGTTATTTATGTATCTAGGGAATTATAATGGTCTTAATTACCGAGGGCAAAGTTTACGTCCCGAGGGCCTTTGGCCCGAGGGACAGCAATTGCCCGAGGTAATTGAGACCCTTATAATTCCAGTGATACATAGATAATTTTATTTCTGACCGATTTTAGTAACATTTTGTTCATTTTTAAAGTGGAATAAATGTTTCAATAGATGACAATCAAATTGACATTAGATGTCAATCGTTTGATTTTATGTCAAATTTTTCTTAATATCCCAAGGGAGTTATGACCCTTATAATTCCCGCGTAACTAAGACGTTATAAGCTAATAATATACCGGTCAGAAATAAAATTATTTTTACCACCTTGTCAACATTTTGCATATAATTATAGGTACACTAAATATAAATATAAGAATATTTAAAAAATATAATCTGTAAACAATAGGTAGGTATAATACAGGATTAATTAAAAAAAATCATAAATACTTCAAACTTTAAAAGAAAAACGAAATCTACTTTAACTAATATGTTTAGTTAATTGTTATATTTATACAGAAAAACTACTTGGCATCTTTTTCGGTTCATACTTAACATGAACTAACCTAAACCTAGAAGTGCATTTTGTAGAGAAAGGCCCCTTCGTTTCATTTAATTACATCAACTTTACTACAAGGATGAACTACTGCTTTTGGTATAAGGCTTAAAAAATAGACTTCAAAAAATGTCAATGTATAATGAGTAAAACATCAGTTTTAAATGAATTTTTCTAATTTGGTTTCATAAAAAAGCTGTTTTGATATCGTTTTCAGTATCGTAATGAACTTTTTATGAAACAGTTTTCTTTATTTTTCTAAGGTTGGTAATAATGTTCCCAAATGTTTTATTTTGCTGTCGTGTATGTTTGTTGCATTAATTCTATGAAATGGAGATAAGTTAAAAAAATATCAAATAATCTTACAAATTTACTATATTATAAAACATAGAACTATAAAATTTACCGCAATTTCCCTTAACTTTGGGGGAGTTAAACTAAACTCATTTTGCTCCATATTTTAAAATTATGTAGGTATGTTAGAAAAATTAGACAACTTCGTGACAAAATGACTGACACGGAAATAAAATTATTTTTTGATTTCAAGGCTACTATGATAAATAATTTGATTGTATTTTCAAATGATTATCATACGTAAAACCACAAGAGCTTTTCTTTTATCCGATCTTAAAAAAAATATCGAGTGATTTTTAGCTAGAGAAATTCACGAATTTTGGCATGAATAGATACTAAGAAAAATAATACTTCACTAAAAAAATGTTTGAGAGCATCAAATTAATTTGTAACAATATGTCAGGTTGCCGAGCAATTAAAAAGAAAAGCTACTCGATCTTGAGCTGAAACCTCCAAGATGGTCGTGGAGCTAGCTCTGACCGTGCGACCTGACACCACGTAAGCAAAAAAAGAACAAAAAGGCAAGGGCCCTAATGTAAATTTATGGGTTTGATCAATGATATTAGGGTGCTCCTACAGTACCTCGCCCCTCTAGGTCCCAGTGACTGTTGCCTTGACCTTTCGCAGCGAAATGTGCAAGCCAGAATCCCCCTAGGTGATTTTTTTGTCGCCCAAGGAACAGCAAATCCAAAATAGCAAGAACACAGCCAAGTTACGGTACGGGCGACAGAAAATATGACTTTTCAATCCCAAATCCTGGAGAGATAACTGGAATAGTCCTGGATTGGAAAAACATCTTGCAACTTCAGCCGCCAAAAGTCAAGTAAGGAAGTAAGGTCAAAAAGTGTTACCCATCAACAATGTCACAAAAAGGCGGGAACTAGTGCAACGTCAAAAAGTAATCAAAAATCAACACTTTACAAACGACTACGTTTAAGTTTATGACACGGGATTCGTGGAACAATTAAAATACAGTACTTGATATACAGGGTGTTATGGAAATGACTTATTATTTTTTAACCCGTAAATCTATAGGTCGAGCCGAATTGGGGAAAAATTGCGTTAAATGGCGCTCGAAGCTAGAAATTCGAGAAAAATGCCTTCAAAAATTTAGCTCAAAACACCTACGCGCCAATGATCAAACAGCTGATTCGTACTACTTGTCAAAAAAAAAATTGTTGACAAAAATCTGACAGTTACTGTCAGATAGTCTTTAGATATCGTCAGCCCAAAACATGTGTTTTGAGCAGTGTTGCCACATTTACTACATCAGTTTCATCAGATAACCTTTTTTGAATATTTAATTTTTTCTACTTAACTTTAATATGCTTTAGTTTCTACCCTATTACACGAAAAATTGTCTACGTATTGCTCTAGTTTTATTTGTACATACCTTGAAATAAAAAACATATCGGCAAGAAATCCACGTTATACCGTTACCATTTCAAATGATTCTAGCGGGACATTTATTCACTTTAACAACACATTAACTGTTCGGGACATTATCAAGTTATTAGCTCTTTAATTCTGTGTTATTAATACAGGAAATTACTAGTTATAGACTTCTTAATACTTTATAACAAAATCCGGATTGAAAACAACAAAACAACGCGACACACGTTTGATACGGTTATGTTCTTTCTCTTCTTCTGTGACTTCTGTTCTTCTTGGTAATGATAATAGCTGGCTAATTGTCGTCAAGACAGGTGGCCATTGCAATTAAGAATAATAATTACGGTATCCAATCCAGTCCTCTTAACTGGACACACAACATTTAAACACGATAGTCCAAGGGGCGGGAAATGTGATTTGTTGCTGTTCTGTGATTGGGTACTGAGCAGTTCAAAGTCAATGAGCGCATTCGGGAGACGAAACTGCTCCGGAGCAGTTCCTAAATCGTCTTGTTGTGTCGACCGCTACTTTTACGACACTTTCCAACATGTTACGGAACGGTCGCCATTTTGGGTAGCATCTTTCACTTCCGCTGCTTGGAGAGAGCGGTTCGTTATGTCAATGGGGAAATGACGTATGCAACAAAAGTTTGGTTACGAAGAACGTAGTAAATAGAATGGAGGAACAAAACATATACATTAAACAGGAAAACGTACTTTTTAACTGCCACCAAAGAGTTTCAACCAAGGGATGAGTATATTGGTAAGCTTCACAAAACAAGAAAGGTTAATGTTTGTTACGCACAGCTGATATGGATTTGACATTTGAACCAAACGTGATGATCTTTTGGTCGAAATAGTCGAAATCCATGGAAGCCGACGAATCGGTAGCGGTTGGATCATAACCGGTAACCACTGCGGAGCAGTTTCGTCTCTCGAATGCGCCCAATGGCTTCATATGTGGCTTCATAAATTTGTTTTTAATATCATTTCTTATTATTCATTTACTTGCAACGGCATAAAATTTGTTTGGGTTTTGCTGCTGGAGTGTATAGTTGTTGAATAATGTGATACACATGTGATGGGAATGTTTTGTGATGTGATAGTTTATCTGTGTAAATTTCCAGACATAGGGCTTGTTGTTGGTATCTACGATTTTTACTCAGCGAAGTATTATGATAGCAATACAATTTCATGGGGTGAGTAAAAACTATACCTATTGAATAAGGCTTGTTTAATTGAAATCGCAGTATAGTTTTTGATTTAATCTTTTTTAAAAAACCTAAAAAAAAGATTTTCCCGAATACTTGGCAACGTCGCAAGGTAATCAGCTGTCTGTAGAAATTCCGCCAATTTGTCATGTCAAAAACACGTGTTTAGGGGTAATGAACTTTCATAGAGGCACAGATGGTCCGGTTTTAAGGTATTTTACAAAATTCAAAATACTTCCGATTTTAGAAAAAAAAACTATCAAGTGTAACTCTAGGCCACCCCAGGAGTGGCCCCTTAAAATATAATAAGTCATTTCCATAACACCCTGTATATAGGCCATGAAAATTCTTGCAAAGAAGAAGAGCTAACCTCTAAAGTTTTGAACTAAAACTGACAATTGCAATTGAAAAAACCAAAACAAAGAAATTTCCACGAAAAAACTGTCATACCGGGTGTTGCATCGTCGAGCGACATAGGAAATCCCATGTAATTTTAAATGGGGTCAATTATTGGCTTCCCTAATTATTTTAGAGAAAAATTCTATTTAGGTTTATTAAAGAGCACTAAAACCCACATTCAAAAGAATAACTTTAGATATTTTTGATGAGCCCGTTTACGGGTTATCGCCGATTTATTTTTAACTATTTCTCCTTTTTATGGCCCCGTATTTGCGGGCACCAGTCAAGGTAAAAGATGACTGTCAAATAAAGTTGTCATTTTCAAATGTGTGCTTTATTGTTATAAAAACTCGTACATCGAAAATATTAGCCATGAATTACACTTTTGAAGAAAAAATATTGATGATTAAATGGTATTATCAAGGAAATAGTTATCAAAATGTGTCAGACATGTTTGCTGCTCTGTATCCGAATAGACCGATACCTGCAAAATCTACAGTCGAAAGGACTATCAAGAAATTTGAGACAAAAGGCACTGTAATAAATAACTGCAGATGTGAAGAAAGGCAGGAACAAAGAAGAGATGCAAGAATTATTAATTACCTATTAATTAGTAAAATATTGAAACATGTAAAATGTCATAATTAACCTTGTAATTGGATACTTTATTTTAGTTTTATTCAGATCAATTTGTACTCATAAATACACCTTTAATATTTTCGATGTGCGAGTTTTTATAACAATAAAGCACACATTTCAAAATGACAACTTTATTTGACAGTCATCTTTTACCTTGACTGGTGCCCGCAAATACGCGGCCATAAAAAGGAGAAATAGTTAAAAAGAAATCGGCGATAACCCGTAAACGGGCTCATCAAAAATATCTAAAGTTATTCTTTTGAATGTGGGGTTTAGTGCTCTTTAATAAACCTAAATAGAATTTTTCTCTAAAATAATTAGGGAAGCCAATAATTGACCCCATTTAAAATTACATGGGATTTCCTATGTCCCGCTCGACGATGCAACACCCGGTATATGGATCAAATGATATGGTAGTTGATACAAGGAAAATACAGTTTTAAAGCTAAAATTCAAATTAAATATGCGATATAAGTTACTATTAATATAGGTTAAAAGATCTAATGACCTAATATAGTGACAATTGAATTATAAATATATAAATAAAGTCAAATTTTAAAAACCTGTTTTATTCTGAATTCAAAGTTGTCTACACATTATCGTTTTATTACCTTTTGTGACTTTTTAACCATCATTATGAAATTTTCAAATACGTACCTGAATCTTCGAGGTTTTTATAATATCCTCTTTCAGCTTATAAGTAATGAAAATAATGACTAAATATTTCTAATTTTAATTTTTTAAAATTAATAATTAATAATGAATTATTTATTAAATATTGGTATTGCACAATCATACGTGACTATTCATTCTAGTTTCTGTTTACAGCATTACACTGTTTTTTACAAAGTTATGAGAACTACAGGTCTTTCTCTTGAACATTTTATGAGGTTGGTCAAAAGAGACTCGAAACGTAATGGAACGAATGAATTTAGACTCTAAATTTGATATTATAAAATCAGTGCGGTTTATAAAAAATGAAGGTGATAATGATTGCTTAAAAACGCAAAATAAAATGTAGTTAAGCACATTAAAGTTGCTGAGAGGACGATTTGTCAGTTTTGGTCTAGCTTTCATATTATTACCGGAAAAAACTTTAATAAAACATCCAAAAATTTAGTTTCTTTAATAACTCAAAACATAAAATCTTACCAAAACTATTTGAGTGTTATATTGTTAGTGCTTTGATTGTAATTAGAATGGAAATTAACAAAATATTGGAAACCATTAATTCTTAAGCGTGCAGTCCTAAATTGTTTCTCTCGCTCAATACGGTGACGATGTATTAATGACAATATTATGCTGGTTGTGTTATGCTTTATCTATTATCCCTAACTTAATGACCCTGATACTGAACTAGTCGTCAAATTACTAAGGCCCTTACGATTAAGTTATAGATACAAGCGGCTGCCATTGCTTTCACAATAATATTGATACTTTCTTCTTGTTCAGGTTAGTTAAGGGTCTACTTTGTTCAGCAAGGAATTTATCGGCGAGTGCAACAGACTGGCGAGATCACAACGTATACTGCAAAATACACCCTGAACACCGCTTACATACTGCGGGACATTCAGAACTGTGTCGAAGGCCGTGCCGATCGAATTCGGCAAATTGATATACTTTTTATTCCGTCCATGGCTCGCGTCTCGTGCCCTATCAATTCTTATTTTCCTTACCTAACTTTTTCTTAGTGTATCATAATCTTGCCTCTGTATCGATTGTTTCACATCGACTGAGAATATATTTGGTCCGCCTTACGAGTCTGTGGCTACGACGCCGACGGCTGAGGAGACAGGGGGGTAAAAGGCATAAAAAAGTCAGGTTTATCTGTAGCGGCATAAGCGTACGCTGCCTCGTTTCATATTTTAAAAGTTAATAAACTAAATTTACTTCCTCTTATTTTAATAATTTAACCACACCAATGTCCACTCTCAGTGGGAATAGGTAAAAAAAACGCAGTGGAACACACATTTTTTAGGCATTATTTTATTAATGTGTCCACAACAATTATTTCATCGACTAGAAGCGGCCGCCGGGAAATGCGTGGGCGGGAAAAAATTCATACGCGGTCTAATCATCATAAAATTAGGTTATTTTTATTTAAAATTTATTGGTAAACTTAGCAGACCCAGTACGTTAGTCTTTTTTTTATTCGCATTCCTTCTATAGCTACAGAACCATAAGGCGGACTATATAGCTGTAGATATGCAACTAATACATTTCGACAAAAACATGCTTTGTACGTTGTAGAGCCTTAAGAGTGTTTTATTAATAACCCAAGACTACCTCAATTCTCCAGGTTTATAAACTGATAAAAGGCAGCACTTTGCCGCAAGAGAATAAATTATCTTGACTTTAAATTACTTAATCTGAAGGTAATAATCTTATTTAGAGTGAATGTGTTCTTAATATATGGTTTTCTATGTCTTTGGTTATTTTTGGTTTTGTTCTTGGCGGCAAAATTTCTTGTTTAAAAGCTGGCGTCTTTGAAATTGTAACATTTTAAAATGGTATTTTTAACAAAGATAAAGTTTTTTTGTGTTAAAGTTGATGGACCTTGTCCTAAGAGTATGATATAGGTATTTAAATGCGATTCGGCATCTTCCCGGAGTCACATCAGTACTCCAGTGAACAAAGAGTTTCGGATGGGTGCAGCAATTTCGTTTTTCTATATTTCAGCGTAATGTGCGTGTTTTAAAAAAAAATCTTTCTACTGTGTGGATAGCTAGAACAAATACGTTCTTATAAAAACATTGAAAACATCTTTTTATAAACGAAGAAGCCGTTCAGGTGTTTGTACGTTGGCTGCAAGGAAATAGATTCTTGCAACAAGTCATATGGACTTTCCACCAAAGAAATTAAGAATTTCTTTGTCTTGATTCGAGGATACCGTCTTTGAGTCAAAGCAATAACAAAGCCTTGTGTCCTTGAAGCAAAGACACATATACTTGACAGAAATAACTAAATACTTGTACATAGTACATTCAGATTTAAAGGTTGTCATCTCTTAGACAGGTATAATACAAATCTTACTTAAAATATTGATTCTTTAAGATAAGTACTAAAAAATGACTAGCTTTATTTTAAGATAGTGAATAAACTTAACTCATGGCTATACTTGGAATAGTTTAAAACTGTTATCTTAGTTTAAGTAAGTTTTCTTTCCACTAAGATAATTACGAAAATTGCTTCCAAGGATACAATTCATTTAGACATATCGAAAGACATGGCGGCCTTGTTTTAAATTCTGTGTATGATAACATAACATTTATTTATTTTGTAGAAAGTACAGCCTAGACTAATCTAATAATCCTTATTTTGACGTTACTAATATTATCTTGACGTTTACCTCAACTATTTTCGTCGACGGGTGTCCGGGTCATAGTTAATAGTGTAATCTTAATTTGACAGTCCTTTCAAATTATCCTCTGTTTATTTACCGAAAAACCACGATTTATTATTAACTTATTTAATTGAGCGTAACCAATACAATGTTTACATTATTTGAGAGATTTGTCAATAAATTCTTTAATTTAAATTATTTTTCTATTTTAAAATATTTCCACAATAATAAGATAAGTTTCGATTTTGGATATGGTGTAAGCAATAATTAATATCAAGCGCCTGGTTTATTTATTAGTGAAATCGACACACTTGGCCAGTGGCTGATTTAACAGGTCAGAATTTAGCATTTGCTTTACATTTTTTTAGACTATTTAGACATTTTTTAACCTTCATACTTCGAGGAGACTTATTCAAATTCTTTCAACCACGAAATAGTATAATAAAGTACAAGTTTTATAGAGCTCATTTTAGCGCATGCGCCCATGTTAGAAAACGAGCCGCTTGCGGCGAGTTTTATAACGGTCAAGTGCACTAATAGCTTTATAAAACGTGTGCTTTATACTATTTTTTCTATTTTGGCATTTTTCAATAAATAAATTCATGTTTAAAAAGAAAATAAAACAAACAAATTTTTAAAATGTTTAGGCCTAAATTTTATGTTGATAAATTCACTCTTATGGTTTTAGGTATGATAAATTCATTCCTACAATAAAGTGTCCATTTGACATTTGCATTTTTATCACTTTGAGATCGATAAAAAAGGTGCATCCTTTTTTATTGCTATAAAACCCTCTCCAGCTAAAAATTAAATAGTAAAAACCTCTTCCAGCTTTTCCTGTGATAAAGCTGGTGGCGTGTTCTCCGACCACCACTTATATTTCTTAATTTTTTTTTATCAAAACATTAATTTAATTATTTCTTTAATTTCAATAGGCCGCTTGCCCTTTGCGGTTTTGCTACTCATCAGCGGTGCTCGTCACAGCATCGCTAGAAGTACCATGTTTTTTTTTTTAATAAATAATTTTTTTTTATTTCATTTTTTTTATTCCACAAAAACAACTGAAGTACGCGTTGCACCAATAAGGGCCGTATTACAAAAAAAAATAAAGATCATCGCTTCAAAACAAAACGTTATATCAATTTGTGTAGGTTTTGCTCTAACTTTAATGTTAACACAGAAAAAATTAATATTAAAAATCCAACAATTCAGTTTTTTACTCAAAACTTAAATAGGTAAACTTTTTGAGTATCATATTGTTAGTCCTTTGATTGCGCAGTCCCATTTAAGCAAATTTGAATCTCTTTCCAGGTAGACTTTCCTTATCTTCAACTATTATAATATATCTAATAATACATTAATTTTGTGAATCTCTATTGGTTTCTTAGCGACAACTTTCCTTATTATTTTCCTATATCAATTTCTATACGTTTTGATTGTTATTGGTTCTTCGTACTTTTAAAGTGGAATCAAATGCAACGAAATTGGTTTTAATTCGTATACATTTTTTGAGGTTAATTGGCGATAGATTCGAGTACATTTCATTAAATTTTTTAAGTGCATGTCTATAATACGACATTGTCGACACAAAATAAATAAGGTCGTAAGAACTAAGTTCCGATCGTTTTCTTCCATTATTTGGAAGTATCTACACACGATAACATTGCCAGTGACATGTCACATGACATTGCATGACTAAAAACCGAATGGAAATAACTTTTTCAATAAACTTTTACAATTAAATGCCACAATAGAGGTACGTTAGAAACTTGTGTTAGGTATAGGTTTGGTATACATAAATGAAGAACAAATTACAGCAGCTGTTCACATCAGTAATAATATACACTTCTATTTAAAGAAAATTCTACTTTTTGATATTTTCTTAAGTAACCAAAATCCTGATATTATGTAACTGATATTCCATAAACTAGTATATTTACAGAAACATCCTGCTTAAAACATGAAAGTTGCTAGTACTTTTAGTAGAAGCGGCAACACCGCATTTTGCAGGGCAGAGCATATTATCCGTTTAAACAAAAAACTAATTTTTGACGCGTCCTGTTGGTTCGCCATTAACCCTAATGTTCCATCCACCGTAAATCAACATGCATGTTTCAATCATTCGAAAAAACATTTACATTTTTCTGTAGTCCCCAAGAGAATAAAGACCAAAAAAAAGCTTCGAAGCAACAACTAACGATAGCAAGTAAACAGCACGAGTACGTGCTACAGACAAGGAGCTACACAAAACCATAACAATAAAGTGAAATAAAGAGATAACAGCCAGCATATTCAAGCGGTTTTCTATAAACAAGTACACCTTTTATCTTTAACTATTATTGCCACTAACGTATATTTCCAATTCCAACCAAGATTAGTTCCCGTGTGGTAACATGAACATTACCGTCTGGGTACCATGGTTATTTAAGCGATCATTATCGTTATTTCGTTAGTGTAGAAAATTACTTTTCGAAAATAATTTACTATTTCTGATTTATACACAAATGACTGAAGTTACAGAATAAATAGCTACCTATTTATTCTGTGCTTGAGTATTGAGATCATTTAACTGTTTGGAGTTGATCGGGTTGACTTGGCCTTAATTAGACTAAAAATCAAACTAGAGTGGTAAAGTCTGTGCGTTTTAAGAAGTCCCATATCGGATTAAATCACCAAGGGATGTTATCGCTTTTAAAACAGTAAGTCGGTTAAGTTACAATATCTTCGCACCTTCGCTACTAACTAACCCGAACATCCCACTGGTTTACTGTATTCTATTTCGCCCAGTAATGCAATACAGTAAACCAGTGGGATGTTCGGTGTGATCAAGTATAGCGAAGGTGCGAAGATATTGTAACTTAACCGACTTACTGTTTTAAAAGCAATAACATCCCTTGGTGATTTAATCCGATATCGGACTTCTTAAAACGCACAGACTTTTTTTTTTACAGGAGTGTTAAAACACCAATGTTTTACCACGATGCGTTAAGACCTCTTTGCCGACATACCTGTACGTGGCATTATTTAAATTCATATTATTAGAAAGTAATTAGGTATGTCGGTACATTGCCTTTGATCTTTATATCAACAATAGATCATTTTATTGGCTTCTTTCTTAATACGGTTTAGGATATTCCTACGTACCCTCCCTAAGACAATTAATTCATCCTGCTTGTTATCCAAAGCAGGCATGGCTGACGGATTTTTGGCCAATAGTGTAAATTGGGTGAGCGACGTAGCAAGGGTAGAGGCGGTACCAAAGTACTCAACAGAATCTCGATAGAATTTTAAAGTGGTCGCTAAAACGCTAAAAGACAGTAAGTTAGTACTTGCACTCGGCACTCGAACAAAAAGAGACTCTGCATCTTGGGTAGCCCTAGTCCTAGAATAAGTTTCAAAAGTTTTGTCAACCTGTCAACTGTTGTGTCAAAGTGCATTGTACGATTTAGGCTTAGTGTTAAGTGCTCAAACCAACGTGACTTCAAACCGTTGTAGGGAATCTGCTTTAGTCAGTGGCGGCTAGTGCATAAGCGCTGCAGTGCTGCAGAGCTCCCAAACAATGAAGAAAAATAATGATAATTACATAATCTATAAAAAATATTTAATTTCAATTGTATTAATTCTTGCTCGGATTGTTTTGCCAGCTCTAGACTCGTGTGTGTGGCGGACTGTACATACCGCGGCGGTCGCCAAAGTAAAGTCGACCAATGGAATATCGTACCAAGACTACCCTGTCGCTGAATTACTTTTGAACTGGGCAACACGATCGGTCTCGGTGAGCTCCTTCGAACACCGGCGCGCACCTCGCTTCCCCCGTAACGGTCTAAAATAAAACCGTGATTTAACTGGAGAGTTCGCTGCATTTAGTCCAGCGCAGTGCGGCTCGCGGGATACGGTATTAAATAGTATCGAACGAATTTTTATACGGCGAGTTAAACTTAAAAACAATAATAATTGAGTGCGGGGGTGGTTTTTGTGTATTGCTGTGACAATTATTAACTGTGTAGTGTACTATGGAAGTGGTCTTCAATTTAATTAATGTGAAGAGATTTTTTAAATATTCATACGAAGAAAAGATGGAATTAAAAGCAAAAGGTAGACCATTGCCAGGTATTATTATTGAAAAATCTAGTATGAGCAGAGGAAAAAGCTATACACGTAAATTTAATAGAGACATTTATTTAAAATATGAATGGATTTGTGGATGTAACAACAAAAATGCCTTATACTGTATACAAAGTGATTACAAGATTTGCGAACCGAAAAGAACGACTTAATTTATAAACAATAGGTAAGTTTAGAATTTTTTTTAAAAAATATGTTAATATTTTTATCTAGGTATTATTAATTTTTCTACTTGAAAAGCAAGATTCGTCAACAAAAAAGAGCGTGGCACCCAAAAAATTTTGAGGCGTTAAATGTACTTTAAATCTGGCAGCAACAGCAGAGACCCACTGCAACTTACGTATGAAAAATTTATAATTTAAATTTTTTATAAATGGGCGTGGTCCAAAATTTTTTTTCCCTGCCGCGTTATTTTTTTTTTAACTATGCAGTACACTTACTAATAGAGTTCACGAGCCGCCACTGGCTTTAGTAATATCTAAATATATTATAGAATAGAAGCACAAGTCTTTTTATTCACTTCCAACTTCCTATGTAGAAAAGGTGAAGAATAAAACATCTCACCCCGTTGTGTACCGAGGCAAGTACAATCTCCGTACAAGGAGCGTCACCCGCTTGTCGCGTGTCGCTCAAAATCGATAAATCCATGGCGTAAGCGGGTGACGCTCTATACCATTCTAGTTTGAATTTTGGTCTACCTGAAATACATATTTTCGATAAAAAAAAATTATTCTTCTCTCTTTGTAACGTGCTTTGTTTACTTTAAATCTAATAGCGTTTATAATGCCATGACATTCTTGACCTTAGCGACAGCGACGCCGATAGTGAGTCTGAGCGCGAAGAGACTGAAAACATGGACAGGATAGAAGTGTGTGAAAACAATGACTTTTTAGTGAAAATGAATTAAATGAGTAAACTGTAGTTGCATTAATTAATTATAATATAATATATTCTAAAATTGTTTATTATTTGTGTCAAATCATCCATGCTTGAAATACAATTCAGTGCGGGCCTGTGTAGACCCCAGTCTGCTTTTAAACAGGCGTCAACACGAGTCGGTTAGTCATTCTCTTAAATCTGTGAACGGACTTTACTGGCTCTTCGTCTTCGTATTGTCCTAATTGATTGAACTGAATAATTTAGAGGAAGAGAAGGATTAGTAGTACAAGCCAAATTTTAGATTTCCTTTGTTAAAATTATTACTTCTGACTTTCTTAAAAAAAAAACAAGATACTCGAAATAATATTCAAATAAATCTCTTACAAGTGACTCAGCCGGTTCCAAATTAAACCATTTAAAATTGAAATTTGTGTTACAGCAGACGTTCGGACATCTGCTTGTTTTGCTGCGTAGCCCTAATTTCGTAGACATTTTTCATATAAAATGTTGAAAATACCAATTTGCGCCTATTAATCTATCAGAGAGAACATAAAATTTGAATTTATTGTCTATATTTTATTCTATTAACATTTTTGCCTGAAATAAATCAATATAATATCTTATTTAATGGTTATTGAAAGTAAGCGTCTGCTACAACAAGTCAATAAAAGCTAATTTGAAAAACAAATTGCTCTTTGAACTCACAGATCACCAATCGAAGAGTCAATCATCATTAAGGTGAAAACATAGGTACTTAGCGCACCTGGGTGTGTCATCAACTATACCAAACATTGTTGCCAGATTTTTTTTGCCATGATTGCGACGTCACTACAAAGATATCCGGCCTCTTTATCGAGTGGGCTTATATTGTCTGCATTTTTGTGATTATAAAACAATCAAACTAAAAATCATTGTGTTGAAATAGTGTCTGGTGCATAGTTGTCGCCAACTTAAAAAAACAAAAAACCTAAATTGCATGCACTTCATTGCATGGGCTGACGTTTTTAAATAGGCACAACATTGACATTCTTAATTTTTTTGAGTATTTTTTATAATCTTCATTTAATACCTGATAATGGGCCTTAGCATTTTTCAGTTGCAGATTAGTTAAGGAGAAAAATGCTATTTTACTTAAAATGTCGTAGTATTTATTGCCAGATTACATAATTTGTTTTAAGATTTATTAACAAGTTCTAAATAAAAACATTTTCAGAGGAATCCTTTGTCAGGGATCTACGAAGGCGTAGAAAGGCCACATAAAATATTAAAATAAAAATTTCTTAAAATTTCGACTTATAACACGAAATTTTAGAGTAAAATTTCGAGTTATACGTCGAAATTTTAAAGTAAAAGTAACTACGCCTTCGTAGGGATTAAATGATGAACACAAAAACTCCTAAAATTAAAATATCAGTGGCGTACTTTGTGTTTAACGCATAACCTGGTATGATTTCCATACTTATACAAATTACATTTCTTAGCAAAAGTCCAGAGATTTCTGAATCTCAAAATATTCCAACTCTATTGAAAGTCATCAAATCTAATGTAAAATCGCCCACTCTGGCAACATCGTGCATGAAAATAGGAGTAGTAAAAATTCTAATAATAATGGCTGGTCACATAAAATTAATTTGTATGGTCCATAATCTAGGCGTCGCTTAAATTATATCTTTCTTCAAGCAACGCTGTAGGCGATACTTAGATAAGTTTAGTATTTATGGTTCATGCAAAACAAAAACCGATGCACGTCATCAATCAGCTGATAATTGTAAGTCCGTCAGAAAACACAAAGATATTAAATTTGGGCAAAAAGTATTAAAACTTTATGCGATATTAAATTTACTACAAACTTAAAAGTATTATTCTTTGATACGAACCCATTTATAGCAAATATTTTGTTCATTTAAGCTTGCAAAAATTAATATAATTCGAATTTTATTGCCAGATAGTTGGCAACACAATTGTAAACGGTGCGGTGGCGCCAGCTCGTTCGTTGGCTTTGTTTGACGTTTCATGCAAAACTAACCTTAATTGTTCGTAGTTCCGTGTTGCTGTCCGTCTATTTTTTAACAAAAACTCCAGATCTTTTCATAAACAGCATTGAAAAACTGTTCTATTAAGAGAAACAAAAGTACACATACATATCTCTGTCGATTACGTTGTTTAGTATTTGTGAAAAATGCCGAAGCATTTAAATAGTCGGTGCAAAGAGCGAACAGCTAGAAGCTATTTTTAGGAAGAACTTGAGAACAATGGCCTATTGTTACCCCGGACAGCAGTACAGAAAAGTAAATTTAAAGAGTATGTTAAGGTCTAGATATTTTATTTCTACTTTACTAATTTTTAGCGTGTAGCAGCTGCCCTAAATTTGAATATCTTCACTGTAAGCGCAATTTCAACAACAGTTACGAAAATAAATTATATTTCAATAATTCACAGAGAGTTGTAAATGTGTAAAGCTTGGATATAAGTTCTATCCGTGACTCTATTTATGAAACGTACGAAACAAGTAAGTAATATTTAAAAATTATAATATTTTACATCGGTTATTCATAAGCTGTAACTTTTTTTAGAACATCATGTAACTTTGACAACTCTAGGTTAGAAATTAAGGGACAGAGAGAACTGTTTGATGGTTGTCTTGACTCTTTAAGAAGCCTCTTGAAGAAAATAGGCTTCGGATGGTAAAAAGATGAACTAAGGCGAGGGCTTGTGGAACTTTCCCATGCAGCTTTCAAACGACTGGTATTTTTGAAAGAATATATTACAGAAAAAGAAGCACTCTTTTACCAATTCGTTTTCTTGGATGAAACAAGGATTTTTCATGAAAAAAAAACTGTAATTACCGCACTTGGATATTTTGGTTACAAGCTGGCAACACTGTCGCTAACTGACGTCACTCAAAGGGTTTTGCATTAAGTATATATGGGTTACTGCTTCTACGCAATACGAATGTTCAGATTAGTTCAGGTTAGGACAAACCTTCTTACCAAAATATCGGGTTGCAAAATGAAATAATTTAATATTGCGTTAAGGGTTTATTATTTTCTACGAATATCTTAGTTAACAAAAAAGGTTATATTAGAAATAATTAGAATTAATTAATAATATAATGTTTTTAGTTAGGTTAGTTCAGCATTTGAACAAGTAAGGCTTTATAACATACGAAAAACAGTATGGGATGCTAGAAATATTTTAAAAATAGAAGGGGCCGACCAAGAACTTAATGAAACAATAGCGGTGCATAAAAGCTGAAACAAAGAGGGAAACATAGGAAGACGCAAGAATACTAGTTGTAGAGATCGAAAGAAGTGGCGAAACGTTGTAAAAGAATATGGAGAAGAAATCTCGGCACATACGGGTAAAAACAAGGATTTGGATGACGATATGATATATTATAGGGTGTCCCGTAAGTATATAGCATACTCTGGGGAGCGTATAGGGGAGGTCAAAACAATCCTAATTTGTCATAGAAAAGAAATTCCTAAAGTGCCCCTTAACAGAGATACAGAGCCCCAAAGGGCTATCCCGCGACTTACCTTGTCGATTCTAACGCTGAATATGCTGACATGTATCTAATTTATGAACAAGCGCTCGGCAATTGTGTGGAGGCGCGAAGAATTTATTCTGATACATTTCCAAATCGACGTTTACCGCACCAAAGAACTTTTGAAAGGGTTGATCGTAGCTTAAGAGAAACAGGTAAAAAGTCAAGCGAAATAAAAAAAATGCTAAAAGTAGCTAATGTTTTGCTAATCCATTTTAGGACGTTAATTGCCGTATCGTAATAGAAAAAGGCCTGTAGAAAAAGCAAGGAATCCTCAGTTAGAGGATGAAATTCTGGATGATATTTCTGAAAATCCCTCTAACAGTGTTAGAAAACTGTCAGTCCGACTTCATGCGACAAAGTGGATTGTTCATGAGACAGACCCTTCAAGAACAACTGCTACATCCTTACTACGTTCAAAAGGTACATACCATGTCTCCCGCTGATTATCCTGCAAGAGTTAACTACGCAAATTGGTTTCTGCAACGATTTGGGCAAAATCATAATTTACTAGTATTGTTTCATTCATGGACGAAGCCGGTTTTACCCAAGACGTAGTAATAAATTGACATAATTTGCATATCTGGCATGAAGAAAATCATCATGCAACAGTACAGACAAAGCAGCAACAAAGGTTCATGGATAAAATATGGGCGGGGATTATTGGGAATCATCTCATTGAACCGTTCTTTATTGAAGGCAGACTTAATGGTGCAATGTATTTGCAATTCTTGCAGCAAAACTTAGACAGTTTATTAAAAAATGTGCCCTTAGAAATTAGATATCAGATATGCACGACGGTGCACCGCCCAATTTTGGCAATTTACTTCGTCAGCACTTAAATACTTTTGGTAATCGATGAATAGGTCGAGGTCTCCCGACATGACTCCATTGGAGTTCCTTTCATGGAGAAATTTAAAGAGGCTTGTATATTCGATGGAATGTTGTACAACGAGAAAATATCCGTCAGCTAACGAAATGTATAGAGGTATAAGGCGCCCATATTGAAAATCTCCTAAAATAAACAAGAAGAAGCAAATCTTTCACGTTTTTAGCATACTTACTTTAATGCGAATTATTAGTTATGTCGCTATTCGATTAGTTACTGTGCTTAAATAACTTATGTTAATAAACTTGTTTATGAAATAAATTTCGAAGACAATGCTCGACAAATGGTTCTTTTTTGAATGAAATTCAGCAATGTCAGGGTGTATTAGATGTTTGGAAGCAGCGCCTTAGCTTGCAGAGATAATCAAATTTAGGCCTTATAGAGCATCAAAAGTTGTTAAGGTATACGCAGCTTTTTAATCCAAAAAGCCTAAACTAACCCATAACTCGTGAGGGTGTCCTAACTATCGTAACAATGCCAAAAGATATCACAACCAAAAATTAATGCATAGTAAAGTTAATTGCTGAAGCCAAGATAGTTGAATCTGCTGGCACGACTAAATCTGGTTCTCCAACGTCAGCTCTTTTAGAAAAAAGGCCTTGCAAGGCTCAATAATAAAGTATGTATCTGTATCAACTTAAATATTACATTTGTGACCACTTTTAACCAAAACATATAAAAATAGTTTTAGACAGAAGCTCTTGTTCATTAGTTTCAAAATCTAAATGTAATCCTTGAACCAAAATCATTTTATTTTCCTCTAAAAATAATATAAAAATACTAATTCCACAATTTATGGGAGTAAAATCCTTCCAAAATACACAAGTTAAGAAAGTAATGTTTTAATTTTATTTCATCACGAATGTAAACAATGTAACACATTAATTTAACAGTAGATTCTATAACTCTAATTAATTTGTGGCTTTATAGTTCGAACGAAAATAACTATCATATAATATTATAGTCGATTTTTATGAAGCAAACGTAAGAAATAAACCACTAGATTCACTAAAGAAGTTGAGGAGTTTTAATTCGCATGGAAATTAATTAATTGGTTCACCAGTTGTGATGTCTCTATTTAAATAAGCATGAAAGACGGTAATAAACTTCTGCCGTCTTTAGTAGTTTATTATCTACCCACACGTTTCGATCATCTAATGGCTATCTTCAGAGCAAGACAATGTTTCTTTGTTATGATTTTAATATGTCCCTGGTGAGTCAACGATTGAGCGGGGTAGCTTTATGCCTTGAAGATATAATTTGTCGATACTAAGCTTTTGTGTTAAGGTATGGTTGGAACTTCTGCACATTTTAAAAATATTTTGAATTGTACAGGCGCGCTCATAAAGTAGGGTATCACAAAGTTACATTTCTTGAATTGAGGTTGAATTAATTTTTCAATTCTACGTTTTTCATTATAGGTTTAATATACGAAAAAGTTAGTTTTCAAGATAATGAAAATTTTCCACTTGCAATCATCTATTTGTTATGAAAATACTACTTAAATTTGGATTCCAAGCGATTCATAATTTGTATCCTGAGTAAAGTAAGTCAAAAAAACATATCCACTATACAATATTTACATCTCATTTACAGGGTGCTTTCTTTTTTGGTCCAAAGTCAGCAAACTTCAAATTCAAAAATGCCACTTTTTTTAAATTAAACAGCCTGTATATTCTTTTGCCATCTTATAGCTCTCCAAAAACTCTTCAACTTTTGTGAACAATGTCATATCCCTATCTCTAATTGTTTTTGAAATATTTTGATTTTTGGTGGCCATGCGACAAAACCTCCGCGGCCAATCCATCTTTGGGGATCCAAATATTCTCTGGCTTCACGATAAAAGTGGGGGAGGGGGAAGCACCATCTTGTTACGCCACATATTTTGACGTTTATCAAAGTCTACTTCCGCTAATAGTCTTGGCAATTCCTGTTGCAAGAAAAATAAATAAGTAGACCCATTTAAATATTCATTATAAAAATATGACCCTTTGTGAAGTATGCCGCACCACACATTAACCGACTAATGGTTTTGGTGTTGAACTTCACAGACCCAGTGTGGGTTCTCCGTTGCATAATAATGCATATTGCATATATTGACAGAACCATTACTTCTAAATGTTGCCTCATCTGAATAGATTAACTACTAAGACTAAATTTAAAAAAAAAATGGTTTTTCAATTGGGGCATGTAACCATTGGCAGTCCGTTACGCGCCTTTGAAAATCTTCATCGTGAAGTTCCTAATGCAACTCAATATGGTACGGGTGATATTTATATTTGTGCGTTGTTCGGTTTGCCGTTGACTGTGACGTATCAAACAGTGAAGCTAAAAGCGGTTACTAACTTGGGGAGTCTCCTGAACTGAAAACAGTATTTCGAGTTCTTTTTCACCAATGGCAGCTATTGTATTGACAACGTTTTGAATATTCCACACTGCCGATTAAATGAAAACCTTCCATTAGTTCGCCGCTCAGGATTTCGTCCCGCATAATCTTTCGGCAAAAAGGCAATTTTTATCTGCCTCACGCAGATCAAAAATCAAATCGTTTAATTCATTTTTTGAAAAATTAATTTTAGATATAACTGGACAATAAAATTTACAGTTAAAACGCTTAACTTTAAAACCCACACGATTCTTAAAGGCACACAATATTTTCATAGTCATAGAAATCTATGATTGGAGGTTTTTATTCGAGATAAGTCTAATACCATGCCTTTTTCCCAAATATTTTTCTCTGAAGAATTAGTTGAATTCTTAAAATAGTTGCTGTTAAAATTTAGTAAAAAGTCCTAAATCAGCACTACATATTGTTATAAATCGTTTAATGAATTAATTAATTAATTATTCTATCTTTTCCTACCTTTCTACAATAATCATCACCCTGATTTCCTTTAGGATAGGTCATGATCGTCAAGATTCTGGACGTAACGCCTGCGTCTGAACAAATATGCAAATATTATTGCACGTCGTTCAATTACCTGAAAAAAGAGAAAACGAGATTTCAGCAAATTTGCATAATTTCCTTTTTAGCGCTTTGTTAATTTAATGTAAAGGCATTAAGAAAAAAGTAAGCGGTTAAAGAAAGTAAAAATATATTTATTTTTAGTTTTAATAGCATACTAAAAGACGAGAAAAGTTTATGACTTATTGATCATCGAAAATATTTAAGCTCTTAAGAGGTGTTTGTGTTGGGATTTTTTTGTAAAACTTATGTAAAGATATAGGCAAATATACATTAAGTGTCCGTAGTTACTTATTGCAGGGAAAGTAGCAGACCTTACTGCTAAAATAGAAAATAGAGAAGCATGTTGGAAAAAGTGGGTTTATATGCTTTTCAATTAAATATTAATTAATTATAAACGTTTAGTTTTTTCTATAGAGGGTGATGACGCACTGAGTTAATTCCCTAGTGGTTACATTAATTTTTACTGCGTGGCCTAAAGGGTTGCTCACTGGATCACTGGTTTACTTAAACACTTTACGTAAAAAGAAATTATATATAGAAAATCATTAATTGTCCAAAAAGGCCTTAAAATCGTGGAGTCCGCGTAAGAGCAGCTTGCTTCACGGAGCCATCTTGGAATCAGACTCTCTCTTCACCCTTGCGCTGTGCTTCTTGTCTCTCTCAACTGGCGCGCGATGCGACCCAACCTATTTCTCGCCCAATCAGGAGCTCGCGTCACAATTCTGACGTTTTACAAGTACCGTCGCGACCTGCTCTTGACTGGCTACGTAACTGAATGCCAATCACTGCGTGAACAAGTTATAACCCCTAAGTTACAAACAAAAATAGCAGAGATTAAAATCGCACGCATACAGCATTTACCAACCTATTCTCTTTGACGTGTTGATACACGTTTTCCCAACAGAGGGTGAGGATTTTGAAGTGTTACAATACAATTACCAAAAAAACGGCTGGAAATATTTTATTCAAATTTTAGGACGCTCATAGAGAGGTTACGAGAATATATTGTAAAACATTTTTGACATTTACCCCCTCCAGATTTTATCTAGCTGGCGACAAATGCAAAATATTTTATGTCCGGTATGTCCAGCCATTTGTGATGCTACCAACAACTTTAACATGTCAAATGATAACATGATAGAGACCCTTTCACGAAAAATGGTTCCGATTCAATGACTGCAATAAAATGGCTAGTAAGTGTGGTCGTAGATACCCATAAATTTACAGTATTTGTTGTCGGGGCCTGATTATAATGATTCCTTCTGATGATAATTAATTTAGATGAGGATAGCAAGAGCCAAACAGAACTAGATGTAAAATAACATTATTATATATATATATAAATAAATATAAGTAGGTAATAATTAAAAATTATTAAGTACCTCAGATCTTTAACGACCTAAATAAACCCGAATTTCCATAATTTTTTGTTCCTGATGCACGATAATGACACAATCTGTGATATACTTAATGACGAGGTTTAGGTACTCTAGGATTGGTTGGTTTCTATAGTTTAATGAAGTGGTTCCCAACCTTTTTTGTTTCGTAGACCAGTTGCCATGTTTTTCGGTTTTGGGTACTTATATTATATTGAATTTTTATCAAATTTATCAATTTCAAATGTGTTTTTGAGAGCTGGTATAGTGCTACTCTCTTTTAAAGATTTAAATTTCTAACTTTATTGAAGTGTACTGTAAAAAACTTAAGAAAACACATGGTAAGTTTTATACATTTATTAATTAAATTCTAATTAAAACGAACCAAGTTAAAAATTAGTATCTGTTACATAAAATGGCTAAGCAAAAAGTAAACACTTTTAGTGGGAGGGCTGAACCTGATGCTTTAATAATAAATTTTCAACAACAACATTCGGCATCAATTTAGTTAGGTTCAATCTCAAATCTCCTCGGTTAGTGATGTCCATTTAATTTCTTTTTTTTTTGTTTGGAGATTGGCGCTGAAACCTCTTTCCATTAGGTATGAGGATGGAAAAGCAACTAAAAACTTTCTTGCGATATTCCATAATACGGGATAAGTAACAGGTATGTCTCTTTGAAGCCAGAATTTCTGATATCCGTTTTTAAACTGTACCGTAAGTTCTTCGTTAGTGTTTATTCCGATCAGTTCCTCTGGTAATATAACGTGTTACAGTTCCAAAATTTCATTTCATAAGTTTGGTTATCTATGTTAAGTTTTCGGTTTTAAATTGTTAAAGTACCTATGTAGACTCTCACCTTAAACATTAATTACTAATTAAGTTACCTGTAATAGCCAAAATTTTCATTATGTGCAGTTTGAAACTTCTGTTGATGTTTATATTCCAGTAATGTTTTGTATCTTGTAAGACATAGCCAAGTGGATTGATTTCTTCTGTTCCTTGTTTAATATTACTTGCAGACAGATTTGATTTCAAATCCTTGTTTTAGTTAATTGGTAATTGACATAATTACATCTCATAGACCCCCAATTTTTTTTTCGCTGATATGGACCCCTTGCAAGTCGTCGTCGACCCCTGGAGGTCGATATAGACCACGTTGGGAATCACTGGTTTAATAGTAACCATAAGTTATTTTTATTGAAAAAACGGAAAAATAATTTTAAAACGATTTGAATTTAGAAAAAGACGCACCATTCATTCATTAAAAACAAAATACTTTTGAATCGCTTATCCCGTTGTCAATGACTAAAACGAACAAAAGATATTCGTTTAGTTGTAAGTAGTCGAATACCTGACCAAAGAATGCCAGACATTTTCGCAATAGCTACCACCCATGAACGGAAGAAATATCTACATTACCTCCCGACATATTTTATTTATTTAATAGTGTCCATTTGTTTGTTCGCTCCTTGACCTTGAGGCTTGTCGAAATTCGACGACGGATATGCGTCACATAAATGGCGGCGTGTTCCAAAAAAGACCTTAACAATTAATTACGTCAAAGGTAACGATTAAAAATTGCCAGCGAAATGGTTTTTAACCGTGCGTGCCGATTTTTTTAACATCGAGATTATGTTTAAATAAACGAATACATCCGTGTATCTTAACTTGGAAATCTGATAAGTATAAGTTATGTCGCTAAGTGCAGGGTACTTAATAAAGTATATATTTTGTCGATTTTGTTTTTTGTGCGAGTTGGACACTGAGGAGAAACAAGGAAAACTTTAAAGTCGTGTTTACCTAAATAAAACATCAAATTATTTTTGCAAATTCGCAAAACCGGGCCTTTTTTGAACCAGTCACAGAGAAAAAGAAAAAACTGCAATACTTTAGGCACAAGGAGACTAAAATACACATTATTGTAGAATATTTTGAAAACAGACATAAAAGAAATTACTGCGGGTAAAAGAATTTGAGATATTGTTTTGGAATGCCCTATATAGTTAGTAATTCAGAGCAGCCGCCAACAAAGTTGCCAAAAGCCCAGTTAGGTGACTGTAACCACAAGAACGGGGTTAAAAAAGTGTGAAATACATTGAGCCTAAATATGATAAACCGTAACATTACCGTTCCTTTCTACGGGTCCTGTGCGCAGTATAGGTCTGCTTAGTGATGGCAAGAGAGAATATTACTGAAAGAAATTTTGGTGATTAGGTAAATTACGGTATTATAGTAATACCCCGACCTCGGGGAACTGTTACTAAAAGGATAACTTAAAATTTGGCACTTCTGGTAATATTCTCGGTAAATTTAAACTCTCGCCAATATTACTCATAACTACTGCAATATTATACACTGAAAAAAATACTTAATTGTGACTAGTTTAAACGAATTTATTCAATAAAAACTTTGAAAACTTAAATAACTGAAAAACAATCGCAAGATTCATTGCCAGCGTTTGCCTTAAACATTTTTTTCTTAACATACAAAGTTAGCATAAGCTCTTTGGCTATTCAAAATAAGGAATTACAAAAGATAAGGTCTTTTTTACCTACGCTTGCTTAAAGACATTAATGTTTTCATTGAAAGCATAGAACAGCTAGCTTTTATAATTAGGTCCCTCGTAATAATAGAAATATCATTATCGTCAATTTTAAAATTTTGTGCAGTATCATCACAGATTGTACAGAATATCACTTGACGTTCATCTTCTTCTGTAACGCCAATACACATAGTTACGTAACGGTATTCTAATTTTCTGTGTAAAAGTTTGACCAACACAAAACCGCCCTTTCCTATCAGTATCCTTGTCCTAGATGTTGAGGGTTGCAGTTTATCTCCACATTATCTCGTCTTACTGCAAGATGACTCGTTAGAGGGCTGTGGAGTTTTTTGGGGCATCGCCATATTTCCTTTAAGATACGAAAACTTCTTCAGTAACCCATACTTTGTAGTAAAAGTGTGGGTTATTTTAGTTACCCGTACCCTTTTAATGATTAGTTGATATGCCGGTGAATTTTGCCAATCGCTCACAGTAAAAAATTGTGTGTTAAATTTAACACTCAATGGTGGTACATATAGGACCATACTCAATAGGGCATATTAACCAATCAGTATACGAGTATATCTGGTAAAAAAGATATTTTTGAATGGGTTTTTTACTTTTTGATGAGTGTTAATTCTTCTAATTTATGGGTAGGTACATTTACACTATCTTGTGTAAATTAAACTCACAGATTGTGAACCTCTCTCCTCCTCCTTCTAATGAGAGGTGTAAGTAAACCATTTTTTAATGGTAATTTGTGAATTAGTGTAAATATCATATTATTGTGGTGTAAATTTTATTTTATTTGGGTGTGACTTTACTATAGTGAGTGTAATAAAATAATCTACCCAGGGCTAGAATACTTTCCACTTTGAATAAGTCATTTAATCCCGTATCAAACTAACCGGGCGTTTATAATAAAAATGTAAAAAATATGCATTTAAGATGTTTTACATTATTAACCTCTGCTTAGTTTGATACATGATTGAATAACTTAATCAAAGCCGAAAGTAGCAGCCCCTAATATATATATAAATCTTGAGATCGCTTGAAAAAGGTTTGTTAAATGAATGAAAATATTGAGTATTATTTATCGTTTATTTATAAACAAAATGATGGTTACAATAGAACTGGAAAACCTTGTGATTTTTTTACACTTATTATTATAACTAGTTAAACAAAATGACACAGTGACACACCTATTATATACTTAGAAATGAAATGTTTTGTATTAAGTGTATAATCTTAACTTCAATGCAGAGCGCTTTCGGCCTTAAGCCATCATCAGTGCTTCTTTGTCAGGATCCAGGAAGGAAATACTGCCGAACAAACTTTAGTGGACATTTTTCTTTAAAACTATTACAAAGAACACTACATAAAACACATTAAAATACTTGTATATGGGACGAAACTTTGGGGATGAACCACTAAGAGGTCATTTTAATTTTTATTGTAACATTTTAGCCGAAACTTCTTGCCGCCTGTCTTTTCGATAACACGGGTTTAGGTATTTTTACCCGGGACCGTGTAAAAAAACGATTAAAGAATAAGTTTTACACTCAATGTGTCTTTGTATTTAATTTCCCTGAAGAGTGTAAAATGGAATAAATAACACCCATTCAACAAAATTAACTTTTTAGAGAGGTAAATTCATAGGCAAATTTAATACAACAACTTTGGTCCCATATGAGTGTAAAAATGTGGTAAATTATGTTGATCCGGGTGTTAACATTAACACTACTTTTTTTTACCACTCCTGAAATGATTTTTACCAGGTGGATATTTTTATTATTCAACTTTTAAGTTCGACACAAGTAGATCCGTGTGACAGAACTTCCGATGTTTATGGATATAGTGATCATATGGAACTAGTATAATTAATAACTATTAAAGCCGTGTTATTTTTTGAAAAAATTCAAGTAATTTGGAAATACTACAACATACTTATTGCGCGGTAGTTATTCATGTCCTTTGCAACGCCTTAACTAGGAGAAGGGAAACAAAATAATCAATCAATATAACTAACTTTTCTGTCTTAATTTTTGGCAAGTTAATACCTACATGTTAAAATAAATGAACTTTCATCAAATTAATGGCTATGTAATTATTTATAAGGGGGAAGCAATTGTAAACAATTAATTTAATCATTAAAGATCAAAGAAATCTTAAATAGTTTAAAATGGGCTCGTGGTACAGGGTGTCCCACGGTATTTTGACACATTTTAAATGCTTATAAGTTAAACAATTTAAGATTTGAGTTGCCGTTTTGACACAGTTCAAGTGACTCTAATGCATATTTTTTGGTAAATTGGATATTTGCAATTTTACAGGGAAAGATTTAAAAAGTAGAAATAGTATTTTTCAGGGATGATATTAGAATTCGTCGGCAATCTCTAGGATTAATAATAATATAGATGACATGAAAGCACACATACCGGGTGTTGCATCGTCGAGCGGGACATAGGAAATCCCATGTAATTTTAAATGGGGTCAATTATTGGCTTCCCTAATTATTTTAGAGAAAAATTCTATTTAGGTTTATTAAAGAGCACTAAAACCCACATTCAAAAGAATAACTTTAGATATTTTTGATGAGCCCGTTTACGGGTTATCGCCGATTTCTTTTTAACTATTTCTCCTTTTTATGGCCCCGTATTTGCGGGCACCAGTCAAGGTAAAAGATGACTGTCAAACAAAGTTGTCATTTTGAAATGTGTGCTTTATTGTTATAAAAACTCGTACATCGAAAATATTAAAGGTGTATTTATGAGTACAAATTAATCTGAATAAAACTAAAATAAAGTATCCAATTACAAGGTTAATTATGACATTTTACATGTTTCAATATTTTACTAATTAATAGGTAGGTACTATTAAATTGTTAGAACTTTAGGATTTAAGAAGATGTTCAAATATTCCTCCATTGACTGCTAGACAATAACCAAGGCGATCATAAAATTCTCTTCTTACATTCGCTAGTTGGTAAACTGAAATTCTATTGCATTCGGCAGAAATAGCATTTTTTAACTCGTCTAGATTTGGGTATTTTTTATCTTTGTATATCCTGTTTTTTAAATGGCCCCAGAGAAAGAAATCATTTGGCGATAAATCAGGAGACCTGGCTGGCCAATTTACTGTATGATTTAAGCCAATAACATTTCCATTAAAAGCACGGTTTAAATATTCCCGGACAGCCACGGTACTATGTGCCGGGCAGCCATCCATTTGGTACCAAACTTCCTGATTTTCCCTGGCGGCATCATGTAAAGTAGGTAAAATATGAGCTTCAAGTAGTTCCAAAAAATATTCTGCATTTAAATTTCGTGTAAGAAATAATGGCCCGATAATATTTTCTCCGAAAATCCCAGCCCATACATAAACTTTTTGTGGATATTGCGTCCTTGTTTCCACAAACCTGTGTTGCTTTTCTTTGCTCCAATATCGATAATTTTGAACATTGGGTTCATTGTTTAAGGTAAATGTGCATTCGTCAGTGAAACAAATGTTTTTTAAAAATTCCCTATCCATGTTTGCTCTTTCCATCATATCAAAACAAAACTCCTGTCGTCGTATTTCGTCCCTATCTCTTAGCTCTTGGTGCTTTTCATATTTGTATGAATAATATTTTTGTCGTTTCAAAGCTCGTAACGCTGTGGTGTGATCTAATCCTATGTCATCCTCAATCCTTGTGCTGATCTTCCCATCATTTTCTTCCACGCACAATAAAACTTGCAAGTCCCTATCATTTCTTGCATCTCTTCTTTGTTCCTGCCTTTCTTCACATCTGCAGTTATTTATTACAGTGCCTTTTGTCTCAAATTTCTTGATAGTCCTTTCGACTGTAGATTTTGCAGGTATCGGTCTATTCGGATACAGAGCAGCAAACATGTCTGACACATTTTGATAACTATTTCCTTGATAATACCATTTAATCATCAATATTTTTTCTTCAGAAGTGTAATTCATGGCTAATATTTTCGATGTACGAGTTTTTATAACAATAAAGCACACATTTCAAAATGACAACTTTGTTTGACAGTCATCTTTTACCTTGACTGGTGCCCGCAAATACGGGGCCATAAAAAGGAGAAATAGTTAAAAAGAAATCGGCGATAACCCGTAAACGGGCTCATCAAAAATATCTAAAGTTATTCTTTTGAATGTGGGTTTTAGTGCTCTTTAATAAACCTAAATAGAATTTTTCTCTAAAATAATTAGGGAAGCCAATAATTGACCCCATTTAAAATTACATGGGATTTCCTATGTCCCGCTCGACGATGCAACACCCGGTATATGTCACCCATACAAAGTTATTCCATTGCATGAGTTATTTAAAGATGATTTCGATAGGCGAAATGAGTTTTGTGAACGCATGCAAAATATGTGCAGTCTAGATAATAATTTAGTAAAATATTTTTTTTCTGATAAAGCTACGTTCTGTTTGAATGGTAGTGTGACCAGACAAAATCGTCGTTATTGGGCAACAGAAAATCCGCATTGGATGATGGAGGTTCACAGCCAGTACCCTCAAAAAAACAAATGTGTGGTGTGGAATAGTACGCGGAAGTCAAGTCGTAATGGCGCAAATTTTCAACATTTAATTTGATTCGTTGTTTTGTTCTTATTAAATAAACAGGTCTTACTTATTGATATGTTTAATCGTAATTTTTTCGATAACATACTTAGAATTCGATGGAAAACTCAAAAATGAAATAAAAATAGACGTTTTCAGTTGAATAAATGAAGTTGATGGTCGTAACTTATTTTTGAGCTATCCTGTATAAATGAATTTACCATCAAAAAAACCACATTAAGAAATAAAATTCGACGGGTCCGAGCGTTTTTCCGACAAACACACCGCTGAATTTAGACATTACCTCTGGGACTCACTTATACAAATCACTAAATATCTTGAAGTAATGTAAATTGATTTGACTGAAACAATTTTTTTTCCATGTATATACGTAGAAACTCCGACCTATTTTATTGCTGATTACAGCAAGCATTTATGAAATAGACAAAAGAAACAACGTGACACTTCACATCCTTACAATATTTTGCCAGTAACTTTACAGAAATGTCTCAGCGAAAAGATAAAGATAATAATTTAAAGAAATAGTCCATTCTCGAAGTGGAGTTGAAATATAGGGAAAAGGGGAAAGAAAGTCAAAAAGTCTTTCTCCACTAATTTAATAGTGAGCTATCAAAGGCTCAATTTTAAAATTAAAACGTCTTTACATGTTTCGAAGGTAGTAACCTTCATCTTCAGGAGACAAAAGTAGTGCTGCAGTTATTATTAGAAGTAGAGAAAAAACTGTTGGTGGAAAGTGACGCTGATGGAGCTGCATTCAATTTTTTAATATCTTGTCAAAATATTTTTTAAAAAAGCTCCATCAGCGTCACTCTCCACCAACAGTTTTCTCTCTACTGCTAATAATAACTGCAGCACTACTTTTGTCTCCTGAAGATGAAGGTTACTACCTTCGAAACAGGTAGAGACGTTTTAATTTTAAAATTGAGCCTTTGATAGATCACTATTAAATTAGTGGAGAAAGACTTTTTCACTTTCTTTCCCCTTTTCTCTATAAAGATAATGTTTTTTTCAAAAAAATATGGTGAAGCGATAAAGCAACTTTCACAACAGCGGGATTGTTTAATAGGAAAAATAGTCATATATGGACTCCTTCAATCCCCATGGAATTACTAAAATCAAATTTCAGGGTCGTAGATCAGTTCACGTTTGGTGCGGTATCTAAAATGATAAAGTTGTTGGCCCGATTTTCTATGAAGGTTCTCTGACTGGGGAAAGATATTTACATTTTCTTGAGAACAACATCGAAAATATTTTGGAAAACCTTCCTGTTCGCCAATATTATGACTTAATATTTCATCAAGATGGGGACCCGTCCTATAATATAGTACCTGCCCCTAACTTTTTGAATATCCGCTACCGGTTATAGAACGGAAGAAATGACAGTATTAAGTGGCCCCTTAACAGTCCAGATCTATCACCTTTGGACGCATCTCTATGGAGATATTTAAAAAACTTAGTAGAACGTTGAATGATTTAATGGCTACAATCAATACCTCGATTAATAGTTTAATGCTATTGGTATATTAAAAGATTACTACAGAAAGTGTATTAACAATAACGGGGGTTATATTGAACAGCTCTAGATCTTATATACCTCTTTCATTTTATTTTAAATTATACGATTCCTTGCACTTCTTTGTTATATTACGCCGCGGTTATCGTTTATTTCTTTGGCTACTCTGATATTATTTCGAATTTAACTTAATTAGGTAGTTTCAACGAATTTGCATCAAAAATGTTATTAATTGACAAGAAACCTATCTTATGTTTATTTTTATGAATGCATGGGCACTACGATATATTTCAAATATGTAATTTATTTTGACAAAATAGTCCTTACTTTCAGTGTAATAATAACCAGGCATTAATATTAGAAATATTTCTAGAATTAACATCTGGTTATACGTCTTTTTGCCATTATTCTCTTCGAATTAACTTCACTTCAACAATCACGTTGCAACAGATACCACGGTTGTGATTAAGCACAGGATATATTTAATCTTTTATAACCAAATTTGAAAATTAAAAAAAAAATTCTAATATTCTAATATGAAACAATTTTGTTATTCATATTAAAGGAAATATTTAAAAACTTCATAAAAAATTCAAAAATAAAAAAACCTTTCTTCTCCATAGCTCAATTTATTCTCTATTTAAAAAAAAATTGTAATATTCTAATATGAAACAATTTTGTTATTCATATTAAAGGAAATATTTAAAAACTTCATAAAAAATTCAAAAATAAAAAAACCCTTCTCCTCCATAGCTCAATTTATTCTCTTTATTCACAACGTCTCTTCACTAATCAAAATTTCACATTTTTAATCAATATTTATATCTGAATCTCAATACAATTAATATGTTAATATGACCAGTTCGTACACGAAGTCTTCAACTTTACAGTTCCCACCATATGGAGTTGTACTCATTAATTTGAGACAACTTACATTACATTTCAACTAAACTCGATGTAAGCCAGGTAAGTCCTACTTAAACTTTTATTTTACATTCATTGTTCGTTCTTAACTTTATACTATCCTTTTTAGTATCCACTGATGATGAGTGCTTAAACACTCGAAATATGGAGGGAGCTTTTTTTTTTACTTCTCAATTATTAAACTGTGGAGGAAGACTGCATTGTTTCATTTACATGTAATTTATTTGTCTAGTTTAAACTAAATATTTCAAAAACTACTGAAGCGAATATAGGTAACATATATATTTTTGAAAAGAGAATTTTAAGCGCTATATAAATATTTAATAATTTACAGGGTGTTTTATTTAAAAGAATACTGAATCGTTAAAAATAGGCATGCGCGATATTCAATTGCTCTTTCTTATGACCGATGCTGACGATTTAAGTTAATTCCTACAACTTTTATTTAAAAAGATTTTGTTATCTTCAACAACAAACTTTGCAGAAGCTGTTTAAATATTAGGAATGACCTCGTACATATAAACATGCAAATTACTTTCATTACTAAGGCCAAATGAATGATTATCAGTTCAATTAACTCTGGGATCAACGTTGGTTGTCCAAGAGAATGCGATTTGTGGCCATTTCGGCAATTCAAAAATTACTGTAATAATAATTACTAACTATCAAAGGCAAAATGCAAAACCCATTTATGACTCACACGGTGCTAAGCAGGAAATTCGACGTGAAACCCGGATAACAAGCAGTGCATTAAACGTGTTCAGTGACTTTATCTTGCATTTGTTTATTTAATCTGTATATGTATATTTAATAAGCTTTTATTTACGGTCATTTCAAGTTTAAATGACAGAAAAAGTGTCATAATACGCTTTGGGTGTAACAGGTATTTTTAATAACAGCAATGTGATTACTACTGAATAATAAAATTCGAACAAAAAAACAATGATTGTGCTTCATAATCTAAAATCACACCGCGGGTATTACATTTTAAACGTGTGTAGGATTAATTAAAAATTAAATAAGGTTTATTTTGAAACTTCGTTGCCAGGTTATTTTTTTAAAACGGTAATTACAGAAAAAATAACTTTGTCGGAACCAAAATAGTTCTGTTTATTTCTTGAAAAAACATAGACAAGTTGTTAAGATACTATTCTTAATTTTTGTCTAAACAACCCATTAGAATATATTTCCCTAATTTCACATTTCAGTGGTATCGTTTCTCTGAACTTCATTGAAATTAGTAATACGAATTCGAGAAAATTATTTTAAAGATTTTGGAGGAATCTTTATGACAACGATAAACATTCTCAGAGCACACGGATAAAAAAAATGTAAAAATTTACACTGAAACATTGGTCACTTTTATGCCACACAAATATGTGTTAAATTAGATCTTGCCCGAAATTCTACATTTATCATGTAATTATACATTGTTCATGTAAACTTTTAAAATGTAAATCTACCACTAAGAATGAATTATTACAGTAAGTGTGTAATAATAAAATGTAAATATAGTATTGTAGATATGTAATTACACAACTTAGTCGACTTTAATTCATGTATATTTACAATATTTTAGTGTGTACTTCCACATTATACGTAGGTACATGTAAAATACCTCTTAATTTTTACTACTTAATATATGCTTTTGTTACGGTGTATTATTATACTGTAATATTTAGTAAAAATATATTCTATAGCTGTTAATGAGTTGTTTATTGGCAAACCTTTTTTGATGTATATAACCTATTTGTTTCATTTAAACCAATAACAAATTAAAGAGCATAGGTTTCCTTTTTAAAAAAAAATATAATACAGTAACAAATAAGGTCTTAAACAAAAAGAAAATTAAATAGCTTTCTTTGGGCTTTTATTTTAAACTGACATACGTAAACTCAACAAAAAGAAACAAAAGGTAGTCAAATATGTTAATAAACATAAACTAAAAACCAAATTGCAAACATAACAAAAAAAATATTTGGTAAAACCTGGATTGCTTTTAGTGAATAAAATGACATATTCATATTTTAAATACTCTCGAGAACTGTATGTAAAATATGAATTTGCAACAAGAGTACAGCACTAACATGAGCATGGTACGTACATAATACGCGACCAATAAAAATTAGCCAAAAGTTATTATTTAACAGCAATTCAAATATATGACATAGTTGAACGTAACAAATATGGTTTTAAACAGAAAATATATGCCAACATAATTTTAATAGGATTGGTTGACGATTTTATGTGCTCTACTATTTTATCAGGCTTTTAGTTAGCATCACTTTTCAAACTGAAACTAGCTTACGGGTTTAAAGAAATTAAAATAAAAATATTACACTCTTAAGTTTAGTTATTTTACTAGTGGTAAGTAGTATAAATAAAACATAATAAAACTATAAAAAACAAAATAACATAATATATTAATAAACATATTTATAAAACTTACCTGTCGTACTTTTTCAACCAGATAAATAATTTAGAATATATAAATTAGCACAAAACTGAAAAATTGCAGGAGTTGCACGCACGCACGTTCTCTGGTTGGCTGCATCGCGTGATGATTGGTGGTCTGGTAAACGCGTAACCCGAACCGGTAATCTGATTGGTAAAGTTAACTAAGTACATTGTAAATTTACATTTTTTATGGATTTTCACATTGTATTTGGTATTTCTACATAGTTGCGTGTAGTTTTAATGTAAATTTACATGAAATTGGAGAGTTATTACATAAAACATTGTAAAAATATACTCAAAATGTATTTTTACCATGCAATGTGTAAATATACACTCACTGATAATTATGTTCAAATACATTTTTTATTATTTTTGTGTATAAAAACTGTAAACCTTGTGTAGAAAATAATGTAAAATTACCCCACTTTTTATCAGTGCACGCAGTAATTTCATTTTATGTAATTTTTACACTTTATTGAAAAATGTTAAAAATAAATAAAGTCGAACTAGACTAAACCATAAGGTCTCATTTTTCTTTTTTTGTAACATTACTTAACATTAACTAAGAGCAGCCCACAGAACTATAATGTGCGTTTTTGCCAATACGTCTGTTGTCGGGTCTGGCGAAAATTATTGAAAAAATAATACTCAGTCGTCTGGCTGACTTTGTCATCAAGCGTAAAGTTCTCCCCAATGAACAATTTGGCTTTAGGAGAGGCAAGGATTTAATAGAAGGGCACAAACGGGAGCGTTTTTTTTTCGATGTCTCGAAAGGTCTGGCATTGCGACCCGGCCTTAAAATTGATAAGACTGGGGGCTCTTCATTATCTTGTCAAAATTATTGGTTCCTTCTTGGCAGGGTTGGGAACGTATAATACGTTTTGTATAAAACGTATTATACGTGGCGTATAATACCGTATAATACGTAAGAGTATAAAACTGACGTATTATACGGTTCCTAATATTCACATGATTTGGCACTATCCTGCATTTTTAAGGAATAATACACCGTAACTAATTTCTTAGACCTTTCTGCACTTAACCTATTACGCAGTTTGTTATGCACATACGACCAATTGCTAAAAACGCGTTCCAATTGTTCAGAAGAAGCAGGAATAGATATCAGTTTCTTAGCAATATGACTTAAATTTGTACATTTTCTGGATGCTAATTCCCAATACAGATGTGGTTTTAAATTTAAGCCCTCCTTACTATTAAGCACTTCAAAAACTCCAGTATTGCTGCTAAATTTAACCAAGTCTTCTAACCCGACAGCATCTAAATTTTCTAAAAGATAATCATTTACTAAATCTATTTGCTGTTCGTTAAGCTTTTTTCCCCTATATGCTGGGTGTAAATAATTTGCGACCAAAAGTGGAACTTTTAAGGCATAGCTTCTTCTCTTTTCTAAACATTCTTCTGCTTCTACAAACCCTGGTGGAAATTCTATACTTAGCCATGCTTCAGCTGCACATGCAATACTTGCAGTAGACGACTGACATTTATTGATTAATAAACATATCGGGTCCAATAATGAAACAGCTTCGGTAACATTCTTGACAAACTGTTGATCAAAAATGAACGCAGTCAAATGGGCTGGTAACGATTTTTGAGGGTTTTCTGAAATCACTCGCTTGATGTACGGAAGGTTTTTTAAGAAACATGAAAATGAATCCCTGTTTGAGCACCATCTAGTCTCGCAAGGTAAACTAATTTTTGAGCCACCAAATCTTAAAATTTGTGCTTTCATATCAGGACCATTAAATTGTTTTAAAATGGATGTTACTCGAGTAGCTAATTCAGTGGGTAAAATATCTTTTGCCAATAGCTGGCCTGTGTGAGAATTACACGTCAGGTGTATTATATCAGTTAATCGACCCATCTTCATCATATTAGCAGCATTATCACTAACTACTGCAAAAATTTTTGTCTGGTACATTTCTTCTGCTCGAGTTTTTGCGAATTCAATTATCTCTGCTAATTTTTCCCCTGTTTCCTTCTCTTCACTGAGGTCCCAGTTGTCCAGGAAAACTGCCTTGCCTGTTGCGGAATGTAGCAAAACCGTGACATTCTTCGTATTTGCATTTTGATTTTTCCAGCCATCAATCAGCATAACTGAATCAGTTTCAAATTTTATATCTTTCGTAAATTTATTTAAAATATTATCTAATATTTTTCCAGACAAGGCCTTTCTGGAAGGAATACGATAGCTTGGTCGCATATGCTGCACAAAGTTGTGAAAATGTTTCGATTCAATTACGCTAAATGGTATATTGCAACCAAAAAATAATTTTCCCAGTAGCTCATTTCCTTTACTAATGTCTTGAATAGACATCGTATCAATAAACGATGTCAGTGAATTAGAAGCCGATCTAGATCTAGAAGAAGAACATGTAGGTGCGAGTTCTTCATTGGGAACTTTAATACCAGCACCAGCACCACCGTCAGCCTTGTCACTCGTGTCAGTAAAATCAAAATTGGTATTTTGCTCCGAGTCTAATAATAGTCCCTCATCTTCAGATTCTTCACCACAAATACTGACGATGCTGTTGCTCTCAGTATCAGTGTCAGTCTCCGTTATAACACGACTTATTTTAGTAGCATGTTTTTGTTTAATTTGTTGTGACTTCCGGGTTGTTGAAGCTAAATTTTGCGTTCCTACTAAAGTATCACAGTGGGGCTGATACTTGCATACATTTCTGTGCATAGAAAGACGACTTGAACTTGTGTTATGAATTTTCTTTTCACATACAGTGCACGAAGCTAAAGTCATTTTGTTTTCCTTTAATTTTTTAAAGCCTGCAGCCCATATTGGATGGCTTGGACGACCGCCTGAACTCATCTGTAAAAAAATTGTATCTCAGTACTAGTCAGTCATCTAGGGTTGCATCTCTAAAATATTACAACCAGGACAAAAACCGTAAGAGCCCCGGATTTTGGAGCTTAGAACCCGAACATGGCAACAGTGTTTTTTTTAGTTACTTAGTAAAATAAAAAATAGTTTTATTTTTATACAATTTTAAACCAAATTTTGTATTTTTAACAAACAAAACAGAATGTTCCTAAAGTTTAAAAAAACTGCCTCACATTTTTATTTCTTTATAAAACCAAATTTTACTCTGAAAAAATAAAATTTTCTTAAAGGTTTAAGGTTTAAGAAACTAATTAGTAATCGTACATTTTTTATCTTTAAAGCTTTATTTTAGCAGCCCATTGCCTGTTTTACTTTTCACGTTTTCGGAATTTATCAGTCTTTCCAATAGCCTTTAAAATATGACCCAACTTGAAAACGTTTAAACCCGGACTACAATTGAAACCCCACCCGTATGCTCCTGGTTCACAAAAAGTAATAAAACAGTACAAAAACAATTTCTTACAATATATGATAGTATAGGTCTATAGGTACTTAATTACTCACCGCAGTCACCGCTTATTCACTTTGCTTGCAGTTCACAAATTTCACAATAACAAACAGTTTAGGAAACGACAGTTCAAGTTTAAATCTAAATTTTAGGGTTATGTTTATAACGTGACATGTGGTGCTATTACAAGTATAGTACTGTATAATACGGTATAATACGGTATAATACGGTATAATACGGTGTAATACGACTTTCTTTATCACGACGTATAATACGAGTATAAAACCAATTATACCGTATAATTCCCAACACTGCTTCTTGGAGAGAAGAAGTTTTGCAGTCTCGTTAGAAGGCGCACTTTCTAAGACCAAACACATGGGGCAGAAGTCCCGCAAGGGTCTCCTCTCGCTCCGATGCTGTACAATATATAAGTTCATGATATCCCGAGGGATAGATTTAACAAGCTGTTCTTATTTGCTGACGACGCTGCAATTACTTCAGTTTAGGACATATGAATTCTAGAAAAGGGGCTTTCGAGGTGGAGGATTCGCCTGAATCCTAGCAAGACAAATGTCATTTTCTTCTTAAAGAGCAAGCTAGAAGATCCGAGGCTATGCTCTTGGTTAACAGCATTCAGATAAATTGGGTCCAAGAAGTCAAGTACTTGGCACTTGTTTTTGATGAGAGACTAAATTGGAGAAAGAACCCCGAATTGAGATTAAAAAAAGCTACCAATCAGCTTAGCTCTATATACTGCCTGTTAAATAAAAGGAGCAAGATCGGTTATAGAACTAAAGTCAATTCATATAAAACTCTCGTCAGACCGGTCCTAACTTGTGGGGTGCCAACATGGTGCACCGTGAGCAGGACATCGCATAGTAAGTTTCAGGTGCTACAGAATAGATCATTAAAAATAAATGCGGACGCTCCGAGATATACTGTACATGGAGTACTACACAGAGACTTTGAAATACTGACACTGACGGAATTTTACGACAAAATATTAGCGAATTACTACAAACGTACGGACGTATCCACCAACCGACTAATTAGAACTTCACATGTGCAATCACCACTGAATTCCACCTACAAGTTTCCTAAGGATTGACTGCCTTCCAGCCACTTTGAGCTGAGAGAAGAATAAATCTAAAACGACGCTCATACCCCCCTTTAAATGATCCAGGGCCTCGCTCAAATCCATTTCCGTATTTGAAGTTTGGCCAACAAAGGTCCCAATGACTAATAGAAGTTAAAGGCAATGCCTGACTTGGAAGAGAGAGAGAGAGATATTCAGAATAATACTCTTTATTTTATTCAAGTCATTTCGTCAGAGAACAATATTTTTTTCTGTGACGTTGACGATTCTCATTGCTTAATTTGCCACTGGGTCGACATCTATAGCGGAAGGCACTTAAACTATCAATTTTAGCACTAAATTGTGTTTTATATAAATATTCAGAAAACAGTGAAAATTCTGAGCAAAACACTTAGTTGTCAAGCACCTAATAAGTTTTAACACCAGCTGACCCTAAATGATAAATGAAAATACTGATGAAAATGGTAAGAAATAATTCCTCATTTCTTTCTTAGACCTTTACAAGTAAAAGTATAGATATCGACAAATATTTTTAATTGGTTTACATAAATTGCGTATGAGCGGTATTTTCATCCTGAAACTTTCATTTATGGAAACGTATATATGCATATGTAGGTGAGCTTTCAAAGTTCAAAAGGCAAGATTATTAGCGAATCCCATCAGATAAATACAAAAGATTACAAGGCGATACAATAATCACTTAATGCAACTTTAATCTTTCACGAAAATCTTAATGATGCATTTGAAAAACTCGGTGACTTTATGTACAGGGTGTAATAGCATTGAGCTCTCCAAACAGTTGAGACAAGCAAATTCGTGTGTATCATCTATACGGCGTGTGTATAAAGTCTGGAAACGGCTTAATAACATCACAATTTATTGGCCGATTTAAACCAATTGGTACAGTTGTGTAAGAGGATCTGACGCACCAAATGACGATATTGGCGTTGTTGCCAGCTTTTTAGTTTGTCTGGAATTCGAACTAATTTTATATTTTTAAATGTAACACCCTGTAGATTTTTCCTTTATAGTTTTTACTTTAAATCTGTTACACTTTTGGTACGACATACTTTGTTCCTAATATCAGTAGATTTCGAAATAACGAGTACAATTTAGAAAAAATATATTTTTTATTTTAAATGTTCAAACTCTTTTCCCTGTACAGGTTGACAGTGTGCTAATTGAAAATAATATTTTTCAATTGTGTTGTAAATCATTTTTGGCGTTATTAATTCAAATTCGTCCAAAATTCGACGCTGCAAATCGGCCACATCTTGAGGATTTCTGGTATAAACTCTGTTCTTCAAGTGTCCCCATAAAAAGTTGTCGTTAGGCCACAAATCAGGGCACCTAGGTGGCCACTTGGGCGTTAATTTGGATAGTCATATGTCTTGGCATGGTCACGTTGCGGCCATTGCTAAGGCAGCCTCGCAGAAGCTTGGAGTACTTTTCCGAACAGAGAACCGCTATACACCCCAACAACTTTTGATGCTCTATAAAGCCCAAATTCGACCATCGCTGGAGTACTGTTCGCATATTTGGGGCTCTGCTCCTAAACATACCCTGAGATTGCTGGATTCCATTCAAAGAAGAGCCATTCGCTTGATCGGTGACCATAGTCTGACAAACAACCTGGAAAGCCTTGAACATCGAAAGCAGGTTGGCGACTTGAGTCTATTTTACAAATATTTTCATGGCAAGTGTTCAACTGAGGTTGCCCGCTTGATACCACCCAGAGCGGTGCATGGTAAAAATACACGACGAGCCACTGCAGCCCACCAGTACGTGGTTTAGCTTAGTGTCCCTCGAACGACACTGTTTCAAAATTCTTTCATCTGGAGAACGTCATCACTCTGGAACGACCTCCCTGAGATCGTGCTTCCCAACGAGTATAATCTTCAAAGATTCAAGACCAACGTGAATCGCCAGAGAGCGCCATAAAGGATTTATCCTGCAGTGCTGTACCTTATCAAAAAAAAAAAAAAAAACTCGATTGTACCCCCTCTACCGATCCACCTATTCGGAAAAGTGTTCTTCAAAGATTCGCGCACGTTTCGACCAAAATGGGGAGGAGCTCCGTCCTGTTGGAAGAATGTACTTGCATAATTTGGACCCATCATTTCGTATAGTAGGCACTATTTGCGTTTCCAAGAGCTCAAGGTAAAGTTGTGATGTCAAATTTCCATCAATAAAAAATGAACCAATCTTGTAGTTACCCAGAAGCCCAGCTCACACATTCAATTTTCCAGAGCGTTGTTCTCTCATCCAGTGGGGATTTTCATTTGCCCAAAACCTACAGTTGTGTCTATTGACTTTACCATTTAACATAAATGTTGCTTCGTCCGAAAATACTATAAATGTGAAAAACTGGTTATTTTGGTCAAACCTTGACATCATAATATCACAAAATTCAATTCTTCGCTCATAATCATCTTCTGATAACTCTTGAACTACATGTATTTTGAAAGGGTGATATTTATGTTTTATTAAAACATTATGGACGGATTTGAAGTAGACGTCACTTACTTGAGAAATTTTTCTTAATGAAGAAACAGGGGTTCCAACAACATGCCGTAAAATTTCTAAACTTTTCTCTTCATCTACTACTGCTGTTCGTCTTGATCGTCGCCTATCTCTACAATTTCCAGTTTCTTTGAACCGTCGGACACTTTTTAGAACAGTTGCTTTTGAAATTGGATTTCGGTTTCGAAATGCGTCTTTAAATAGATTTTTAACCTCTTCGTAAGACCTGACCCTATCGCCATATCCTCTCATCATAAGAATTGTAATTTTTTCACTTTCAGTTAAAGACATTTTTGCATGGAAAAATGACAGCTTTTATGACTTTACATCAAAACTGAACTGGTGTTTTATTTATTAATAAATAAAACACAATTTGTTGATATTTTCAAAACACGTCGTTGTTTCGAAAACTACTAATATTAGAAACAAAGTATGTTATACCAAAAGTGTAACAAATTTAAAGTAAAAACTATAAATGAAAAAATATACAGGCTGTTACATTTAAAAATATAAAATTCGTTCGAATTCCAGACAAACTGAAAAGCTGACAACAAAGCCAATATCGTCATTCGGTGCGTCAGATCCTCTTACACAACTGTACCAAATTTGGTTTAAATCGGCCAATAAATTGTGATGTTATTAAGCCGTTTCCAGACTTTACACACACACTGTATATTATATAAAAATGAATGTGTGTTTGTTTCTTTCTTTCTGTGTCTCGTATGCGTTCCTATACCATTTATCCGATTGCGATGAAACTTTGGTGAGTTGTCGTGCGCATGCCCACCAAGGTTTCCAACTAACCTGAACTGACCTTAATTAACTTTTCAAAAAAAAAAAAAAAAAAAAAAAAGTTCGGAACCGCTCGAGTACGCAATGCAACGGAATGAACAGCAACGGGATCAGTGCCATTGCAACGGGATGAATCGCAACGGGATAAGTGGCATTGCAACAGGGTTAGTGGCATTGCAACGGAATGAATAGCATTGCAATGGGTTGAGTAGCATTGAAACTCATGCTCGAATATAATATTTAATTAAAAAATTTTGTTCATTAAAACATATTTTCTTTATCTTCAATCAAAAAATACTGTCAACATATTGTTTTTTTTCTCTTTTCAAAGCGAAATCTTTCATTTTTACCAGAGGTTTTTAATTTGGAACCTATAGATATATCAATCATGATTGATATGACTGAGTATGACTTAACTCACACCGACCCCTTAAGAACTAGGTATATAGTAAAGTTTACATTATACCGTTAAGGGAAATCATGAAAATATTTATTATTTTAGGTATATTTTCACACCGAAGAGACGTCAAGTAATTTGCCCAATTTCTATAGATTAAAAAAAAAAACATATTACTTCAGTAATCTCGTCATCACACATTGACACACATTTTCTTCGATCATAATTACTAAAAAAGCATTTTGAAAATTTTGTTTTAATAATCATTAAAAACCCCTCTTATTGCAAAATACGGAGAACAATTTCGTTGGTATAATGACTCATCCTGTAAAACTCTTTTTACTACGTTCTGCTGTTAATCGAACAATCGTGTATTTTTTGTACGTACTATTAAGTATGACATGCATGCACACACTATAAAAAGAAATCGCATCTCTCTCGGAGTTTATTACGACATATATTTTTTTCCGTAATCAGTTGGTTTAATCAGCGTTTGCGTCTTTAAAAACCGAGCTTTAAATGTCAAAAGAAACCATCAATGGATGGGATCGTTGTAAAAACATGAGAAAAATACTATACGTGGAGGATTTTTTTTAATAATAATTTAATGTTTGCAAGTGTTATTTCTTAAGACTATAAGGTGGAAATCTTTAAAATTGTGATAGGGACAACGGAAGAATTATAATTTTAGATGGATATCGTGCCTAAACACAGGTAGGACAGCAAAACTTGCTCTTATCCTGTAGACCAGGGGTCTCCAAACTACGGCCCGCGGGCCATATCCGGCCCGCCAGTGTTATCAATCCGGCCCGCGACAGCTAATGGCTTATTGTTGTTGTGATAAGGTGGATAAAAAAAACACAAAATGACAATAACTCGGTTTTATTTACTTGGTAGGTAAAACTTAATGACAAGTATAATACGCAGAAAATTTAACTTAAGCATAATACTAACAAATAATTGAAATGAATCCAACTAACATTATAACATATAAAATAGTCTAGTTCAGACTATTAGATATAATTTTCTGTCGGACGTCATCAGTGGTGTTCTGCGTGTTCCGCGAGACCTGTTACTGGAAGATGAAAAGGTTTTAATAGGTAGAGACGAAAGAACGCTTAAAGAGAAAACCTAAAAGTTTACAAAAATATTTCGACGAAAATAAGTATAAATACAGGATGTCCGAAAATGACGATGACAAATTTTAAGATATACAAAAAAAATATGAAAAATAGTTACTCGGAACCAAAAAAGAAAGTAAACTGAGTAAGTAATAATCTAGGAAGAAAATTAATCGAACAAACGAAAAAATGTTAGTATTTGGGTTCCATTGTAACGGAGGATGGAAGAATGAAAGAGGAAATAATAATAGAATGAGCGAAGTTCTTCAAGGCAATAAAAATACTTTCCTTTGAATTCTCTGTGAAGTTTAAGTCAGAGTTTCTTCTTCTTTTTAGTAAATTTGTTTGGGTTGGTCCCTGTTCTTGTATTTTCTTATTCTAGGTTCTCGTTCAGTTCTATCATTCTTATCAACGCTTTCCTGTTGTCTGGGTGGTTGCGACTTAAAACAGCCAATATGTGGGTAGTTTTTATGTCGAGTGCACCTACATGCATTCATGTAATCATGTCTCTCCGTTTGTAGTAATTTAGGTTAGGTTAGTTAAAGTTTTTATTCTGTCATAAAATTCACTTCAGGTCTGTATTTGTAGGTCGTTGTAAAAGCGTTCCTATACACCAATTCTTATATGTTGATGAGAAACGTAGATACTAAAAACAATAGAAAGAAAGGATGAAAAGAAATGTAGACAACAAAACAAGGAGAGATAGAATTAGAAACACACCACATTAAAATATATCAAAGAAATGTTTCGATGTTCTTTGGTCCTTGTTTTCGGGGGTCGTAGGGTATCCAAAACACGTTTATCATTCATGATATCAAAGAAATAATAGAAAAAGGAGGATTTCAAGCAAAACCTACTAAAAATAAATCGATGTAACGGCCCAGACAGGAGAAGTAAGAGAAGCAACGTTAAAAAAAAATGTAGGAAGACAAACCGAAAACTTGAACGAGCTCACGCAAGATAGAAGGAGATGAGAGAGAAATTTGGTGAAGTCACCCATTTACCTATCATCTGCCTTCCACTCTTACGGCTAGATAGGACCTAAGATTAAAAAAGTAAGTATAGCGGAAATTTATGTGTGTAATAGGTACGGAATGCCTCGAAGACTTCAAGAAGTCATAGACTAATGTGGCCAAATATTATAAATGACTTAGGTGTTGCTTTTATTTTTGAAATGTATATTTATAGAAGTATTATGTTTTAATTTTAATTGAATTAGATTGACTTTCTTGATACTTTGATTCTCCATTAAATTATTTAATTTAAGAAACTAAAAAGTAGTAGTAGTAGTAGTGGACGGGGAGGCTTGACGCCAAGCAAGTAGGCCAGTTTAGACCCTTTTCGCCGACCCTGCTTTAACGGCTGGGTAATGTCAGCCAGACGGTACCTACAGTTTAACGTGGGTCCCGAACCACAATATAACCGACAGATGTTATTTCCGGAACAGTATTTTTACGGTATTGTTATTATTACCGTCTCTTTGCTTATTACAAACCTCGACGAGCCAGCACTTAAACGTCCTTATGTACACTAATGTACAGCTAAGAGAGTTATGTATGTCGCGGGAACCCTCGAACCATCCGGAACAAGATCAGAACCGTGTACTCCGTCGCTAATTCTTTTGGTTAAGGTTTTTACCTCAACCATACGAATATGAGACAGTGTACGAGATCCACTATCCGCACCACTGATCAATCCTTCATTTGGCTCAAGGGTCCCTCCCTCGACAACATGCCGTTTCTAGAGGTACAGCCTTTGATCACCGGCCAGGTATCTTCAAGGTTGAAGGCCTCTCCGCTACTACATAGATAGCCGTTAAGAATTTGTCGGTCGGTGTTGCGTGCGCAACACGACGTAGCATGGTGCATGAGAAGCGAGAATGATGCCACGCGACCAGGCCGTCGCGTCGCCTCGACAAAATAAAAGAAATACCTTTTGGCATCCCCTAGTATCATACTTTTTAAAAGTTAGGTTTTTTTACATTTGTGTCTTAAGAGCATCTTCCTAAAGTCCAGGAGGTACAAATTGCTGTCCCGGTTTTTTTCCTCAGTGCAATGATAAATTCTTTTACAGCATGGAAAATTATAAAGAGGAGTTTGGATGCATCCGGCAATTTATGCTGAAACCGAATAAGAGAGACTAATCATAAACATTTACAGTTTGAATTTGTTATTGATATTTTATGATCATGTTGGCAGACTTGATTTACACCGCATATACCACAATTAGGCATATGTACAAAGACTGAAAAAAAAATTAATGTTAACCAACCTACTATATCGATTTGCAGTTATTGCAACAGGACGTAACCGTTAACAATTATTATTGTGTAACAAATCTAAAAAGATTATTTTAGCAAAAACATATCCGATTTTAAATGATATATACAGAGTGGTAAAAAAGTCGCGTATAATGCCTGTAACTTTTGAATTACCTCATATACGAAAAAGTGACCTTCTTGAAAGTTGTTCAGTAAATTATTCCTCATATTTTTACCTGCATGAATTTTTTCTGTCATTTCTAGTTTGGTTGCCATAAAGACCAACTTACTTTTTTTAAATGGAACACCCTGCATATGATTGCATATTTGGATTCTACTAAGAAAACTTTGAACTTTTTGTATTTCAAATTTTCACCTGCAAACGTTTCCGAGATAATGACAGCTCAAAAATGAAAAACTTCCTAATTATAATGAAGTATTCCTACCTAATACCTACCAGCTAAGTCAAGGCATGACAGCTAGCGACCTAAGAGGTGTCAATATTGAGTTCCTGTTCAATTTTCTGTTGTCTGATTTCTGATTTGTTTACACTATGGTTCATCTGAATGAGAAACAACGAATTGAAATTTTAATAATGAGCGGTTACAGAAATATGAAGAGATCGCAAGATCAGGTAGGTTTGTCAACTTTCAATGAATTATATCCAAATAGGCCTCCAATAAATGTGTTAGAGAAGCCGCTAGATCAGGTCGACCTAAAACAGCAACCGGGGGAGACAAAGCTTTGGATATCATCTCTCAATACATGAAAATCCAACACAATCATTCAGGCCAATAGCAATGGATTTTAATGTGTCTCATCAGTCAGTGAAAAATTTGTTTAAGCAGGAGAAGTTGCATCCCTACAAGATAAAGTTGGTGCACGAGTTAAACGAGGACGATTTTGATAGAAGAGCTGAATTTTGTGAGCTGATGATGGAAGGATGCAATAACGCAACAAATATCATTTTCTCCGATGAAGCTACTTTTCATTTAAATGGCATTGTTAATAGACACAATAATTATCGTTATTGGTCTGCTGAGAATACTTACTGGTTTCAGGAAGGTCATACTCAGAGGCCCGAAAAAGTTAATGTTTGGGCGGGCATAATTGTGGGGCCTCTTTTCATACATGGTAGTTTGAATGGCGAAAAATATTTGGACCTTCTCACGAATCACATAATTCCTTCTTGCAGAATGGTTTTACCGGGTGTAAATAATGGCATGAGCGAACAGGCATGGTTTCAGCAACATGGAGCACCTGCGCTGGTGTGGGCAAATGTTAGGCAGTACATAAGCGAACAATTTCCAGGACGTTGGATAGACAGAAGAGGTGCTGCTATTGACTGGCCAGCGCGATCTCCGGACTTAACCCCACTCGACTTCCTTTTGTGGGGACTCTTAAAGAACAAAGTCTACGTTAACCGTCGAAATGACTTAGAATCTTTAAATGTCAGAATTAGTGCTGAAATTCGGGCCATTCCAGAAAATCTCCTTTTTGTTGTGTTGTAGACGGGTTCAGGGATCGACTGAGGCTATGCTGAGCAGAAAATGGTGGTCATTTTAAACACCTGATCCACTTGTTTATTATTCCGATGTTAAGTTGTTCAATTTTCTAGGCTATTTGTTTTGTTATTATAAAGTTTGTTACAATTTTAAATAGGTAAATAAAAATTTGAAATACAAAAAGATTCAGAGTTTTCCCAGTAGAATCCAAATATGCAGTCATATGCAGGGTGTTCCATTTAAAAAAAGTAAGTTGGTCTTTATGGCAACCAAACCGGAAATGACAGACAAAATTCATGCAGGTAGAAATGTGGGGAATAATTTACTGAACAACTTTCATAAAGGTCACTTTTTCGTATACGAGGTATTTTAAAAGTTACAGGCATTATATGCGCGACTTTTTTGCCACTCTGTATGTATCTTATATTTAGTCTCTATAAAGTTGGTAACGTACTGTATTATAAACTAAAGGTGGGTTTATAAACTACTTTAACCCTGGAACGACCTCAGAGAGGTGTTCCCAATGAGTATAATATCGACCGTTTGGTTCCAAATGTGGCTAACTACCAAAATTACGATTTTGAGCTATCTACGCAGTCTAACTAAGAATAAATGTTTTTATAAGTACCGAAAGTAGCCATTTCGCTATTTTTAAATTTGGCGCCGATATTAATCATTCTTTTTGTGTCTATATGCATAACAAATATTTTTTTTAGTTCCAAATATGTTCAAGATCACATAGCTAGTTTTGGAATTGAATAAAAATAATTTTCTTAATTCTATATGTGTCCACGATCACTTAGCCAGTTGTGGAACTAAAAGTTTTTCATGTTATTTTTGCGCGTTTTGCAGATAACTACTTGTACAGACAAGTCGATTTAAGTCAGTTTTTGTTGGGTTGTCTTGGATAGAAACTGGAAAGGCAGTTAGTAGTAGTTTGAACAGCAAAGTGTGTGTTTGCCATTACTGTTTAAAAGTGAGAGTAGTACATACCTACAATAAATTAAAGTAATTTTTTCCAACATGACCTCCAGGGGCAAAAAAATATTAAGTATGGTGCCTAGCTCCTCAAATCAAACGCCTTTAGAAAGTAGAATAATCATAAATAATAATCCGCAGGAGATTGAAGGTAGGTTGGTTTGAATTGTATATTATTATGATATTTTATTTAGTGTGTATTTGTTGTTACTTTTTACAGTTTGACTAGGGTTCAGCAGCAAATTAACAGATTTTATGCTAGCTTCATTACAGAATTTTGGGTTACGTTTTAAGGAATATATTTTAGAGCTTAAGAGTATCAAAGCTAACAAAATATCTTAACAAATACCAAAGCATCAACAAAAAATGTGACCCTTTAAACTGCTTGTACTAGCTCTTTTTTCTCAATGCCTCTTTATAATGTTATAATTTGACCTGTTTTGTCTTAGATCCACCCATTCAGGAACCATTTGATTCAGACGACTCTGTTAAAGATGCTGACTACATTCCTGATCCAAGCAGTCCAGGTTAGTTAATGAAAACAACAACACTTTCTCAATTACCAAGTTTACACGAGCACCTTAGTGCGCATTAACTAAAAGTGAATTTAGAAAATAAACCTTTTTAACGATATAAAACGCATGTGTAAAAACGGTTAAGCCGTTTAAATGATTTTAATTCACTATTTAGAAGTGTTTACACATGCGTTTTATCTCGTTAAATCAGTTTAATTGCTTTATTCGATTTGCGTTAATGCGCTTTTAGGTGCTCGTGTAAACTTGGTAAATAAAGGTGTCCTAATTATTGTTGTTTAGAAAGTAGCGAATCACACAACCAGTTAGACGTCGACACTAACATAATGCCAGAAGAAAAGAACACAAAAGGACTTTTCGTTCCTGGCAGGTCCTTAGGTGAACCATGCAATAATTCTTGTAGGTAAGAATAGAATTATCTTTTTGTAAATTTTGTCTTCATTTTCAGGATCAAGATGGCAATGTAGTTAACTGGCACCAAATAAAGTGGATAAGGTTTGAGAAGGCAGCCCCCTTTGTAATGAAAATCAAAACCGACTTTGATGAGGATTTTCGCAGTATTATGATTCTTCCACGCAGAGGACGGCGAATTACAGTTCGTGCCATGGAGGTATGTCTCAAACCTTTACATGAAGAAAAGAAAAAAATTTCTGCACTGAAGCTCAAACATTTAAAAGAGATTTGCAATTCTGGTAGCGTACCAGACGACTGTCGACTTTTTTTTACAAATTTGCTAAGCGACGAAAGTATTGAAGATGAAACTGTGGTGCCAGACGTTAATGACCCTGACGAAGAAGACTTTTTTAACAATAATCATTAATGAACTAATGATTTGGCTTTGTTCTTAGTTTAGGATTTTTTTTAGGATGGCGGTTCTTTTATGTTACCACCATTTTGAGAAAATATATTAATTTCAAAAGTAGCTATCTGCGTTTTTTTATTTAATTTTTTCCTTACAAGTCACTGTCTTAGATTTTTAACACCAAATTAGTATAAAAAACAATTAAGAACTGTATAAGTTAAAGTATGTGTAATACCTCACAGGGCAATTTGTAGACCTCGATTTGATAGAGTGTATCAAACTTTCTTTTGTGTTTCCTGTAAAATCAACATTTTGTAGATAGCCACATATGGAAACAGACGGTCGATATATAATAAGATATATAAAATTCAAGGCTACCGTGCATCGCTTCCTGAGCACATAATCCGCTCGTATATAAAGCGCCTAAAAGATTAATCCTGCAGTGCCTGTGTCATAGAAAAAATACAATGCAATGTTGACATAAATCCATTACTATATTCTATTGCCCTTATTTTAAAGTAGAAATTAATAACAAGAATTTATCATATTCTTAAAAAATTCCACTTATTTAAGCGAACCGGTAAAAAAAATGATGAAAGGTAGGGTCAGAATCTGAAAAACCGCAAACATTTTTACCTAATTCGCTAACCACATATGCGCACAATAGATTTCATTTTAACATTTAAGCTTAGATAAAAGTTGGTTATATTTATTTAATTTATGCAAGCTTGGTGTGAGCCGTTGCCGTTAACCTCACTTAAACCATCTGAACGTGCACGGAAATTATATTTTTTAAAGTTCTGCGCAACAAAACGTTCTATTTACCAACTACCAAAAATTATGTTAATATAATGCAAAAGTAACTTCTTACAATAATTTGGAAGTCTTCATTCATAAAGATGAATTTAGGGATGAAAACATATCAAGAACTTGGCAGTCGCTTAAGTATACATAAATACCTTTAATCCAATGCCGCCTACCCCACCTAAACAAGAAACGCGCCGCCGGCGCCGGTCGAAACCCTTCAAATACCTATTACTGTGATTACCTAAAATATTGTTCATTTTTACAAGAATCTAATTTCGGGCGTAAGGACTATATGACAACACTTGGTTGGTGGTATGGGGACATGAACGCGCTAAATAAAAATAATATAGAATCTGCTTATGGTGGCGACCTCCTCGAGGATTTTGTAGAACGAAAAAGAGAGTTTTCGCACGTTCGCTTTTCTCCTACGCTCTTCAGAGTTCTGTTGCGTAGCTATATTTTCTTTGGTAGTAGCTAGCAAGAACGCTTATTTATCTGCAGATAAAACAATATTTTATAACATTTAATATAAACAAAATAAGCTACTATGACGAATATGTATGTGTGTACCGTACGTGAACGCGCGGGATTGCAAATATATAGTGTGTAAATAATGTATGGTATGGTATAAACTCGATTAAAATTCAAATAACAGGTTTTAAGAAAAACGTTGAAATACGTCAAGTAACTTATAAAAATGCGCTTTCATTGACACTTTCACTGACGCGTTTAGAAGATATGATTGAACGGATGATTTCTTTTAATGGGATGCCCTGTATATTACTTCAAATTTCGATTCTTTGAAAGGAGCCACTTTCAAAAACCTAATACACTTAAGGTCCAGAATTCGTAATTTAGAAACCAGATCCACTTAATGAAAAAATCCCTTTTTAATTAATTAATTATAAATATTAATAATAAAATTTAATTATTAATTATATAATTAAATTATTTTAAATCAGGTTACCTGTATGTGTACTTCCCAGGTATAGACCTGTTGTGATGCTTTGACAGTAACGTTTCTTTTTCTGTTCTCAAGGTTCGCCGAATGAAATTAATTTCTGTTGTAGATTATTTTATATTCAAAAAATACCAGGCGTTTGTCTGTGACGCAAGGAATTGAAATACTCATGATGATTGGATATGGTGATAGAGTTCAGGCACAACAGCAAGTATGTACGTTGTTTAATGCTAAATATCCCGAAAGGCTCATAACTCAATCAGTTGTAAGCAAAATAGAAAGAAAGTTTTGGTGAAACTGATTCTGTAGAAGATCGACAGGACGCCCAGCGCTTGACTAGGAACCCAAATTAAATATTTTATTAACCTTTGAAGAAAATCCTCATAATAGCACACGTCAGGTTGGTCTAGACTCTAGAACAAGCAACCTCTTTTATATCAGTGCATAATTTCCTGAGGATGGAAAATTGCACCCTTTTAAAGTAAATCTTGTTTAAGAGTTGTCGGATGACGATCCTGATAGAAAAATCTGTCAAACATTAATGGATATGTGCAATAGTGACCTGTTTTTGGTAAAAAATAATATTTTCGGATGAGTTTACTTTCAAATTAAACGGTTAGGTAAACAAACAAAATTGCATGCAGATACTGGGAAAATCCTAGGCGGATACGAGAGCATCATACACAATATCCCCAGAAAATAAATGTGTGGGTGGGTATTGTCAGAAATACAATTTTGGGTTAGTGGCCACCCAGGTCCCCGGATCTTACCCCCATGGACATTTGAAAAATGTGGTATACAAAAATAGACCAGCTAGTATCGAAGATTTAAAAAGTAGGATAAGAATCGACTGTGCCAAAATATCTGAAGAGACTATACCTAAGTACTGTGCAACGAGAATTTATTGATCGATTAGGATATTGTCAGGCGCAAGAAGGAAGACAATTTCAACATCTAATTAATTAATTGTTTCATTTTAACTTTTTTTAGATTTTTTGTGATTTCATAAAAATAAATTAGGTAGGGTTTTTTTTTCATTAAGTGGCTCTGGTTTCTAAACCACGAATTTTGGACCTTAAGTGTATTAGGTTTTTGAAAGCTGCCCCTCTCGAGGAATTAATTCAATTTAAAAAAATCATCCATTCAATAATATCTTCTAAACGCGACATCCTGTTTAAATGTTGTAGGTATCAATGAAAGCGCATCTTTTTTATAAATTACTTGAGGTATTTCGGCGTTTTCCTCAAAACATATTATCTGAATTTTAATCGAATTTATTTCATACATTATTTACACACTGTATAAAAGTGTATAATGCGTTTCAAGTTCCGGTTCATATCTCAAGTTAATTTTTACATTGCGAAATACTAAAACGTAAAACTATGTTGCGGTATGTATTTAAATTCATGCATGTAACAATAAATTGTAAAAAATATAAATATCTAGTGCGTAATAATGTCATTCAAAGGATCAATGTCCCTTGCCTATTATTTTATTTAGGTATACAAGGTGTTATTTAATAAGTGTCCGATATTTTACAGGACGATTCCCGAGTTATTTATAAGGTGAAAAGTTCATATAAGCATGGGTCCGCAATCCCTTCATTTTTAAGATATAGGATGTTAAAAATTTATTTTCATTTTTCGTAAATAATTTTTGAAATAATGTCTATATTTGGATTAAAATTGGTATCCAGGGGTCTTTTGAAATGCGAAATTCGAATTTGATGTTAGTATGACCCCCACTTGTAGAGTCTCGTGTCTTTTTATTCCTTTGAGGAGTCATAACTTTTTTATACGTGCTTAAGTAAAGTCTGTGCGTTTTAAGAAGCCCGCTAAGCCATAAAACCTCTTGAGCATTATGTCGGTGGCTCTCAAACAATAAATCATATTGAAGGTAATTTTGGATGTTGATGAATTACATTTTCTTAATAAAATAATTTAAAGTAAATAAAAAATTAGTTTAGGTAAAGAAAAATAATAATTTTTTAGCTTTTGTAGTATTCAGACAAATTAGTTTTACGAATTCTTTTTTATAAAGTTTTGGTTCTAAAAAGAACCGATTTTGTAGTCTTGCGACAGAACGTACCTACTTGTAGATAGGTACTACTAAAAGTAGTCTTTCTCTGCATTTGAAATTTCACCCATGCTTTCAGACTCATCAGAATCAACATCATCGTCATCATCATCATCATTCGTAATAATTAACGGTCTTACTTCGTCTATAACCTGTTCTGTCTCATAAGATTCAAAAATAATTTTTTCTGTGTGTTCAATGCATTTCCGCCATTCTTCTTTGCCCGCTTGGCTAAGCGCCTCCTCCCATAACTTTATAACGCTAGGCTTACCGATATTTTTACAGGCATGTTTGTCATAATAGTTCTTGCTAATACCCCATACCAATTCAATTGCGTTGTAATGACAATGGTAGGGCGGCAATCTCAAAACTTGATGTCCATATTTGAGGGCTAATTCGTCAACAACATACTTTTTTTTAAATGACTGCTCTTTACACTTGCTTAAAAGTTCACTTTTTAAATATAAATTTTCATGGTTTATGTTTTTCTTTGACAACCACTCTTTTATTTCTTCCTTTTTCCAGCTGCTTGTAGGGAATTTCTCTTCGAGTCTCGTATGGTAAGAGGTATTGTCTAAAACAATTAAGGAAGGTTTTTCTAAACTTTTTAAAAGTTTTTCCTCGAACCAATGCTCAAAAATTTCAGCATCCATATTGCTGTGATAATCATCAGTTTTTTTTGTTGATGAAAATATCAAACTGGCATTTAAAACAAAACCTTCTTCATTACCAGCATGTAATATAATATACCTTTTTCCATTACTTGCACGGGTACTTGAATAACAATGCTTTGAGTCATCCTGCCAAGACGTTTTTGTTGAAGTTCCGTTTGCAAATACCCATGTTTCGTCAAGAAAAACAACTTGTCTTGACAATTCCGATTTTTTGTTGTTTAAATAATCCCTTAAAAATTGCCATCTTTTCGAATAAACATTGGACAGCTCGCAAAGCAGTTTTCTGTTGTTCGTTTTTTTATATTTGAAACCCATATGTTTTAAGATGATGGACAAACTGTTAGTTCCAATATCGCAAAGTTTTTTCTGCTTTATCTTTTCAAGAATAGCTTTGAGGGTAACATATTCCTTGGCTTTATACATATCATAAACAATATTCCTAATAGAGAGTTTTATCCCTTGGGATAAATCCAAGGTTTTTGAATGGAGTCGAACCCTTTTATATGGTCTGTCCAAATCCTCTTCACTCTTTTTTCGAAGTCTTCTTAAGGTCTTCTCTGAAATGCCGCAAGCATCAGACGTTCGTTTTTGCACTGCCAAAACAGACTCTAACGGGCCCGAGTTATCTTTTTCTAAAGTAAAATAACGTTCCACTTGTAATACCAAACGGCGTTCACCTGGAGATAAATGCCTTCTAGGCGATGTGCCACCTTGCTGAACATTTTCCATAACTTTGCTTAATAATTGATTTTAATTCACACACAATGAGAAACAAACTAAAAGTAAAAAGCACAACTACTTATTTAAAATAAAGTAGAACATACCATCCCGCACTTCAGCAAATTTTAATTATTTCTTGGAAAATAGTAATTATTATGAAGATTTAATTATAATAATCCCAAAATAATGTCATTATCGGAAAAGTATATACCTGACAAAATCTTTAACATATTTAACCATCCCGCACTTGAGCAAATTTTAATTGGTTCTTGGAAAATAGCGATTACACTGATAAAACTGTGCTCCCTTAATCAAATAATCTGATTTATTTGGTGAATAATTATTGGTAATAAATAAATGTGATTTTAGTTAACTAAGTTTTAGTTAACTGAAATAAATGAGAGTATTTCGTTTTATTTGCAAAATTATTTGACTGTTGGGAGATTTGTGTCAAATCATAGAATCCTTCAAACAAATATCTTACCAAAAAACCACTAAAATAACAAAATCTAAATAACTAATTATTTAATTCAACTAATTTTTATTTAGGAACTAAATCCCGTTAATCGCTAGTTAAATCACCCAATAGAAAACTATTTAAATTTCTAGGTCATTTAAACTAAATAATTATGTATTTACATTAAATCCTTAATATAAAACAACCGAATATTTACAAATAACTAATTATTTAATCGAAGTACATTTCAAGTTAAGAACTAAATACCTTAAACTTTAATTTAAATCATTCATTGCCGAGCTTTTCAAACAATTTGGCATCCAAACAAATAATTAAGTATTTAAATGAACTCCTGTCGCCTACTTTGGGCTTTGAGTAATTTGATTGGTTATACAAAAGTGGCCTGATAAACATCATCGCGTTTTTTGGTTATTGGTGTTTGATTTTGTATTGTAGAAATTTATGAGTGAGAGTGAAATCTTCTTTGTTAGTGGCACAGAAGTTAGTGGTTTCATCAAAAATTAAAACGAAGATATGGGGAATAAACGTAATATGAACAATCAAATAAAACAACGGCAGTCTACCTCCACAATATGTATTTCAATGTATATGTTTATATCCTACATGTTTCGGACATAGAAATGTCCATCATCAGGGATACTAAAAGAAATTTACAATGTAAGTTAAGTAGTTAGTATCCTTGATGGTGGACATTTCTATGTCCGAAACATGTAGGATATAAACATATACATTGAAATACATATTGTGGAGGTAGACTGCCGTTGTTTTATTTGATTATATCAACTCCACTGTAATGGACTACTTCTTCAAGTGTAATATGAATAATTATTTAGACGATTGGGGTATATCGAGGGGTATATCCCATCTGTTAGATACTTTTCAAGGTAGGAAACTATATTTAAATATTTTAGTTACGCATGAAACGAGGTAAAAAAGTAAGATAAGAGGCAAAGAAAAGATACTTGTAATACCTAATTTGAAATTTCGAACACAAAATCTTTTTAGAAAAATGTAGCCAGGTATTAATAAATCATGGCTACCTAGGTTACGAATAAGACAGTTTTTCTTAATTTTCACCATAATTCAATACCTATCAAACCTCCTAACGTAACAATATAATATAATTAATATAATAATATTAATAATTATTGTATCTATAATTTGCAAATTTGCATTTATTTAATTTTTTATCAAAGTTATTAACTTCTCTATAATGTTTTATTGACGTATATTTTAAGGGGAACAACAACTAATGGTGGGTTTATACAGCAGGATAACATAACATAAAAATAAAATAAGAGTTGAATCTACAGATCTGCCATAAGACGTTTATAGAAACACATAACATAACATAAAAATAAGAAATAAAATAAGAGATGGTTATCTTTTAAATTTTATGTTATTTTTATGTAAAAATCGTTGTGCGCGTGCGCATAATTTGTCATAACCTTTATTTTCGGCAAAAATGTGTTTTTTTTCTGTTGGTTTGCCTTATTATTTGAACACTATAAACAATTTGATAAGGTTTGTGATTATTATGGTACATGTACTGATTAAACCATATTATTATTCAATAGCAACATTTCAATATTTCTTATTTTTATGTGACGTCTGTATAAACACGTACTTGGATAAAATAAGAACTGATTTGAATGAACATTCTGATCTATTGAAAATTAAAAAAAGGTATTTAAACCAAATAAATTTATACTTGGTCTAAATAAATATAAAAGACAAGTTAAACAATTATGTACTTGAATAAGAAAACAATCACTTTGATGGAAATTACCGGTTTATTTAAATCAAATCACTTAAATTGTTTAATTAAATAACGTTGTCGTTACGGCAAATACATGTAAAACAAAAGTAAAATAAATATGTAGTTGATAAAATATATATAAATATCAATCAAATAAACATGTTGTTAACTTAACTTTTACCCTATTTACCTTAAGTCATTGAAACGGCTTATTTAAGTTAGGTTTGTGTTAAGGAAATAAATATTTGCTTGAATTTTGTATTTAGTGATTAATTCCAAATAAAAAGTAATTTGTATCAAATCAGATAATACTAATTGAGGCAAATAATCCCTTGGTATTTTTCAAATACATATTTGCTTGGCTAATAGGAAACAAATATTTATTTGAGTCAACGGCAAATTTTTTTAACTCAAATAATTAATTTTATCAGTGTATTATATAGATTTAACTATAATAATAGCAAAATAATTTAATTATTATTTATGCTCAACGCGTAATTCTAAGATAATTTTGTTTTGAAACCTCTGATTTCGCCCAGTAATAGAATACAGTAAACCAGTGGGATGTTCGGTGTGATCAAGTATAGCGAAGGTGCGAAGATATTGTAACTTAACCGACTTACTGTTTTAAAAGCGATAACATCCCTTGGTGATTTAATCCGATATCGGACTTCTTAAAACGCACAGACTTTATTTACATTTTTAAGAAAGAAAATGGATTTCTTCATCATTTTTACATGAAACAGGCATACTTGGTAGAAGTCGCTACGAGCAATCGTTCTCGACAAAAAAAAAATAATAAAGAAATAAATGGGATTTATTTGCATATCGCTATGCCCATATCAGAGTTTGATAAAATAGCATTTATCTCCTAAACAAAGCCGAAATAAAAAAACTATGAAAATGTACTTTGCATTAGCCAATAAAGTGCCTACATAACAGTGGTATTAAAAGAGAAAACGGCAGTGACGTACATATTTCTTGTTCCTGTAAAAAATTGTAATACCCTGTATCTTAAAAATGAAGGGCTTGCGGACCCATGCTTATAATATGAACTTTTCACTTCATAAATAACTGAGGAATCGTCCTGTAAAATATCGGACACTTATTAAACAACACCCTGTATAATTTGATCTGCTGTGACCTTTTTAGACATACTACCTAGTACCGTTGATTGAAGACACTAAGTCAGGAATCACACTGAGCGACCATGATCGACCGTCCGCGATCGACCGGCTACGACCAACAATTGAAATAGTTAAAATTCACTGTGCTAAGTCACACTGATCGACCGACCACGGCCGACCGCTGTTATGGAAATGTCCTACCTGAGATTTTAGGTTACGTATATTTCACAGAAATGTTTACAAACTAACCTTTATTGTTCTGTGTATTTTACACACAATATACTAGTATTACTAGTAATTAAAATATCTTATCAATAATTATTAGCTAAAAACAAAACCAGCGTCACAAAGTTTAGTTAGGTTAGAGTTAGGACGCGCACGCCACTTTCACTAGTTTCACTTGGTGTAAAATAAAAAATAACTAAAACTTTGTCATGCGCATTAAATGGGATGGTCCGCGACCGACCAAAATTTCCAGCAGGTTGGAATTTCAAACACGGTCGTCGTAAAACGGTCGCGGACGGTCGAGGACGATGGTTCAGTGTGATCTTTGTGGTAAGAATGTACGTGTTGGAAATTTGGTCGTTAACGGTCGGTCGCGGACGGTCGATCATGGTCGCTCAGTGTGATTCTTGCCTAATCAATGCTAGTAGCTTCTTTTTTCACATTCTATACTTTATCAAATGTAAATAGAAGAACAAATAAAGTGATTGAGATTGATTGATTGAGTGATACTAGGGGTGGGCAAAATAATCGATTATTAATCGATTAATTGATTAATCGAATTAACAATTGTGAAAACTTTAAAAATCGATTAATCGATTGTTTATCGATGCTCATTAGGATTATGAAAATTTATAATCCTAGTGAGCAGCCTGTTAAGCGAATTCTCCTGTTGGAATAAACTATCTGATATGCCTACATATAATAAACATAATATAATATTATGCTTTTTTTTTCTAGAAGAAAAAACAATAATATAACGTTAAGATAAAATTTGTGCCCCGGCAGGGTTGGGCTGATTTAAATCAAGTGATTTAAATCACGATTTAAATCATGATTTAAATCACTTGATTTTTTTTTTAAATCATGATTTAAATCACTTTATTTAAAAAAAAAATCATGATTTAATGAAACTATTTATTTTTAATTCAGAACAATGAACAATATAACATATATTAAAAAACTATTTACTTCCACTCCTTTGAACAATCAACATCAAAATACGCGAGACATATTGGGCCACGGCAATTTATAGATCGGGAAAGAATCAAGTCGCGACAGGAATTTTCTTGCAAGAAGCGCGTTCTGACAATATTTTGGGTAGAATTTAGACCTACTATATTGTTAGACCGACATTAAAATAATTTGTATTAATTTGAAAAGAGAGAAAAATGTTAAATTTTTAATAAAATCAATAAAAATCAAAAAAATCATAAAAATCAAAAAAATCAGATTTTTGATTTTTTTAATAAAAATCAAATTTTGCCCAACCCTGTGCCCCGTATTATGTTAACTGTTTGCTGGATTTTTCGAAGGAAAACAAAGTAATAATAGAACCAGGCTAACCAAATGGGGCAAATATAAAAAATTTAACAAAAAATCAAATCATAATGGTATAGAGTGTGCAAGTAAGAAAAATGGATAATTTGTTCTTAGAATTTGCAGAAAAGAAACTTCTTCTAAGCAATTTTGGACAGATTATAATAAATAAATTACAAAATTCAAGAAGATATATTGTTCTCCCAAAAGCTAGAAATACTGCATAATATAATTATTATGTTTGAAGGTTACGGACTGCTTTGGACTTCCGTTGCCTTTATTTATTTTAATCACAACGTTTCAACTGGTAAAAATCTCCAGTCGTCTTCAGGTGAATAGTATTCAGTATTAATCGGTTATTCGATTGTTTTTCGATTAATCGAAATAATCGATTATTTTTAACAATCGACAATCGATTGTGAAAATTCATAATCGCTTAGCCCTAAGTGATACCATCCACGTCGGCGTCAATAGATTTTAAGCAAACCAAAACCCAAAGTCAAATTGCCACTCGTCGTCTAAAAAGTAAATTTTGATGACCGCATAATGTAATAATTACATACGGGTTACTGCACAGCTTTTCTTATCTTTATCACGTAATTATAATAGCTACTGGACGAGTTAGGATATATTAATAACGTTTATGTAAAGAAAATAAACCTCAATGAAATATTTTATTAGCCGATATAAAATAAATTAACGCCGGGATTGTTCTTCGTAATTTTCTGATTGATGATTATTAAATTACATGGGTTGTTAAATTTTATTTTATTGCTTTTAAATCATGTTTTGTTTATTTTAGAAATAAGTTTGACAAAATGTTATGTCAAAGACACAGTAAATGGGTTCTAAGCCATTTTTATTACAACATATTGTCTCACATTTTTTTTTATTTATAAAGCTAATATGAGTTGAACGAAATCTAAAAAAATACAAATATAAAATCAGCAATAAAAATATTAACGAACTGCGTCCACCATTTCGTCAAGTAGTCTTTTTTTGTTAATGCTTCTTTGAGAGGTACTCAATAATCACCGATAGACAGAACGGATTTAGAAAGAGTAAATCCACCATAAGAACGATTTATCAAGCATTAGAAAAGGCTTTAAATTAGTTAAACAATAATAATCAAACGATGTTAATGTGTATGGACCTTTCAAAGGCTCTTGAAATCATGAGTTGCAATGTCATATTTGAAAGATCGAGTGCAGCAAGCAGTTGAATGCGATGAGTGTGGTGTTTTATCTAACTCACAGGAGATAGTTGTCACTAGAAGATATAGATACTAGAAGAGTTCCTCAAATCTTCCATCAATCTTGGGGCCTCTTCTATATATCGTATATACGAACGAACTATGTACCTGATGTACCTGAAGAGTGCACTGTATTATATGCCGAAGATAAATCACTCATATTTGGTGAAGAGAATAGCGAACCCCTTCTTTATAAAATACAGACTTCAATGGAGGCCCTTGACGAGTATTTTTCGGCAAAAGATCAGCTGCTGAATGTGTCAAAAACGCAAACCCTAATCTTTGGAAACAGAAAAGAGAATAATGTTGCGCTCTCATACAATGGTAAAGGGTTAAAAGCATTAGAGAGTATGCGTATTTTGGGATTGCAGATTTATAGGAGGCTTGACTGGAAGGAGCACATTGAGAGTTTAGCAAGCAGTATATCCCGATACTGCTACGCGTGTAATATCCGATCACGTGAATACCGAGGCTGCCATTTCATCTTAATCTTATCATGCCTATATCCAGTCCAGGTTATGATATGGAGTGATATTTTGGGGTAGTTCATCGGAAATACACAGAAATATGGTCATGCAAAAAACGTGCATCCGAAACATTTTTAAGATGAAACAGCAGGAAATTCGTAGGTCTGTTTTTGTAGAAAAAAATATTCTGACGGTAATAGGAACGTAGATTTTGGACTCGGTGACATTTGTATGTGGTAGTAAGGATCCTTTCCTCGATTGTGGTGTGAAACCTGATTATGATGCTTGCCATGAAAGTATTTTAGTACCTGAAAAATACAACTATACATAAAGTCTGTCCAGAGATATGAGAAAGTGACTAACTGATCCCTATTAGGAAAGACCCAGGCCAACTGTAAAATTGAAATATGGCCGAACAGGTCAGCAATTTGATTAGAATTTAATCATGGCTTGTAATAAAAATAAGTAAGACATTAAATAATATTTTATTTATGTTTAAATGTGAAATTACAAGTTATTTGATTATTAAAAATTATATTTATGATTACAAAAATATACAAATTATTCGGTAGGTACTCATAATAATTATTCACTTAATATATCAATGCCACTATCGCTATCATCATTATTATTATTTGTGCTATATTGTTTATATAATTATAGGATCTTTTCACTTTTTCAACATGTGTAACAGAATTTGCCCAACTTTGTGAAGGGATGTTAAAAACTTTTCTATAAGCTCAAGTATACTGAAGTTAATAGTAGGGCAAATATTGTTACGACGAATGACAGATTTCAGTTGGTGCCAAACATGTTCGATGTGATTAAATATACAATGGTATGGGGGAAGTCTTAAAACTGTATGCCCTAAATTTTTTGCATAATTATCACAGAATCCTTTTGTAGTTTTAAACTTTGTAAAACCTCAATTAATTGCCTTTTGGTGTAATCCTCCTGAAAATGAATGTCATTATCATACATGTATATAGTTTTGGATTGTTGCTTTTGTGTCATCTGAGGAGGGAGTTTTTGTCAACTGCCTACTATGGTAGCTTGCATTGTCCATTACAATTACGCTATTCAGAGGTATATTTGGAATTAGCTTGTTTTTAAACCAATCTTCAAATAAATCAGCAGTGGTGTCCTCATGGTAATCCAGAGAAAAATCTTTAATGTTTTTTGCAGACAGAGGAAGTCCATTTGGAATCCATCCGTCTTTAGATCCAGCATGCAAAATCGTAATTCGTTTACCTCTTTTTGATGGCGAGCTTGTTTTACACTTGCCGCTTGAGTCAACCCAACCCTTTTCCGGGGTATCAGATGTGTCGAACCAGGTTTCATCCAAGTAAATAATCGGCCTCTGCTGATCTGTGTAAATCCTAATTTTTTGTAGCTATTCGGATCGATATTCCCGAATTCTACTGGATTCCATAAAAACTTGTCTTTTGTTAATTTTTTTAAATCTAAAAACAATGTGTTGGATACACTTACGTTAACGTTGTTCTGCCACACTTCACGCCGGCGCCGGTTACATTTTCAAGCCTCTTAATTAAATTATCTAATGTAGGCACGGTTTGTTCCTATGTAACTTGTAAATTTTACGCCGTATTATATCTTGATCACTTCCATCTACCTTCGAGAAAATGCCAGTATCGGTTTATTTTTTCCTCGGTAAAATGGGATTATTCACAATTTTCCATACGGTTGATGTTGGAATTTTTGTTAATGTGGCCGTTTCTTCTAACGCTGTTTGCTTGCTGACCGCACGTTCAATGAGAGTTGAATAAACATTGTTTATAACTTCCTTAGTTTCCACAGAAAAGTGCTTTATGCTTTTCGACGGGGTTATCTCCTGAGATACATTGGGCTCGCTCATATTATGCTTTTCGACGGGGTTATCTCCTGAGATACATTGGGCTCGCTCATATTTTCCATTACTCACATACGATTAAAAAAACGCTGTATTACACACGAAGTAAGAATAATTACTAAGCTTAAAACTAACTAGAGTGGCTATATACAGGGTCGTTGGTATGTATGGAAACGGTCGATTATTTCTTAAAGTATAACAGTTAGCAAAAAATATTTTAGATAAAAGTTTTAGGGTTTTTTAGGGTGTATTAGAATTAAAAAAAGATAAGTATACAGGATGAGTCAGAAAACCGTAGGGAAGCAAAGTTACCTTTTTTTAAATAGAACACCCTATTTCTTCGAATATTTTTGAATTTAACATGAAAGGACAATTATTTTTTAATAAGTGCATTATAAGTCTAAACCTAATAGTTTCCGAGATATCGACTATTGAAAAATTACATTTTTGAACTTTGACAGCTTCTAGCTTTCTAACGGTACGTTTTAGAGTAAAACGGCTTACATGTCCCTATCTTACTTTTTTATGATCTTCCTAAAAAACATCAAGTTACGGTTAAACCGGAAGTACTGTATTTCCGGCTTTTGAGTTACATCCGGTTTAACCGGAAGTTGATGTTTTTGGGAAGACAATAAAAAAGTAAGATAGGGACATGTAAGCCATTTTATTCTAAAAGGTACCGTTAGAAAGCTAGAAGCTGTCAAAGTTGAAAAATGTAATTTTTCAAAGGTCGATATCTCGGAAACTATTAAGTTTAGACTTATAATGCACTTATTAAAAAATAATTGTTATTTCATGTTAAATTCAAAAATATTCGGAGAAATGGGGTGTTCTATTTAAAAAAAGGTAACTTTGTTTCTCTACGGTTTTCTGACTGAACCTGTATACTTATTTTTTTTTAATTCTAATACACCTTAAAAAACCCTAAAACTTTTATCTAAAATATTTTTTGCTGACTGTTTTACTTTAAGAAATAATCGACCGTTTCCATACATACCAACGACCCTGTATATAGTCTTTAGAACATAATTTGTTTTATGGGATTAATCCTCTCATTTTGAATCAGGTAAAAATCGGTTAAAAATCACCAAACTATTACTTTAATAATGAAATTACGTCTTCCGGATTTGCAGTTTACTTTAAGACATTTTTAAGTACGGACCATAATTTACCTGCATTTATTCATTCATTCATTATTTGTTTATGGCCACTCTTGGATAATCCCATTTAAAGGCAAAATATTTCTATATCTCTGGACAGGCTTTACCTTAAAAAAAATGTAAAATACTGTATCATAAAAATTTTTAATTGTTTCTCAGAGAAAATGAGATACCTGCCAAAGAATAAACTAAAATATAAATATACCATAACAAAATATCTAGTCAGTAAGGCCTTCTGCAATATTAATAAGTTCTTTGATGATTCTAATAAAGGAATGATTCCGTGTTAAATTTTAAGCATGTGTAATTTTATCAAAAATGTGATTGTCTAAATGTAATTACAAATTTAAAATAGTTCTCTCCAGACATTGTTCAACAGCTCCTATTGGTTTTTTTTTTATTTTTATAGTAAATGTAAGCATCTTAATATTGAACAAATAAATAATTGATTGATTGCAAAATATAAAAAATAATATGTTGGACTTAAAAATATACAACTCGTACCTAACTGATTATCAAAATGATCCAAAATATTTACTTCGTGACATCCCTATTAAAAATGTATTCTTGTATCAATTTTAAAAACTTTTTATACTTACCTTATAAAACGATAAAACTCTTATAATGGAAACAATTTAAATTAAGTTAAACGGTTGGATGGTTCAAGTTACCATACGTGGCTGATGCAATCGGTAAAGCACGGCTTAACTTTGCGTAAAACACAAAAACAATGGGGCCCAGTGGTACCATTAAATTATCAAGTCCATTTATATACAGCCTTTAAGAAAGACTTCATTCCAGGAGCGGTACCACAAAATATTACTTAAAGCTTTCAGGCAACCACAACAGATAATAGGTCAAAAAAGAATAATAATGTTGATGGCAGCTTTGCTTTTCTATAAGCCACACGGAAAAAACAGTATTGTAAATTTAGTTTAGTAAGTATTGTTTTGTATATTCCTCTATAAAACCTCTTAATAACTATAAATCTCTATATCAGTATTTTCCAAAATAAAATTGTAAACTAAATTTATAAAAAAATATGGTTAGCTTTTTTATATAACATAGTATAATTATGCCACTACTAAGGTATATATTACATTTTACAAATGCATTTTGGTTACATTGAATAACTATTTCTCTTAGTTAAAAGTAAGAAACTGTGTTGTGAATTTTACTAAATCCTTTTGTGGCTTTTATAATTTTTTATTACATTAAGAGACAAGCATAAAAAATGGTTATAAAGGAAACTTAGTAAAAATTACTATATTTCTTTACTAAAATTTTTAATAGAATTTAGAAGGGTGTAATTATAGTAAGACTGTTTAACAATAAACTATTTGAATTTTTATAACACTATATTTGCAAAATATCAAAAAATATAGAAGCGCTTATAAAATTAGGGAAATTCGTATTTTAATAAATGAATATAGTAAAAACCCTAAATAATTTACAGGAATAGTCAAAGCCGCGTCGTCCGTCGCCGCCGCCGCATTTACAGTTATGCCATCAAAGGGGTCGTACCTCTAACTCTTACTCTTATGTGTTTTAAGTTCAAACTGGTTAATTTTGTCTCTGATTTTGTGTTTATGGTATTATGGTGCTGTTATGTGGAGTTTGGAGGATTTATTAGCAGAATGGAATCTGGAAGACTTAGTTTTGACCACCAAGAAAGAAAGACCAAATATATTTCATTATACCATGGGTAAAAGCAAATAAAAAATGTTACAAAAATATTTTAAATGAATCTACAAATGAAGTTTTAAATATTTACTAAAATATTTAATTAGTATAACAAAAGTTGGTGGTAGAAATTCAACTAAAATCAATAATATCTACGAAAAAATATTACAAATTTTACAATATTCATTAGTAAAATGTGCAGAACTGCTTGGTAGTTTTTACAAATACTTATTACAACCGTAACAACAGAAGCTAGAAAAAAACAACAACATATTTTTATATTATTTGCACTCCTGTTTAATAGTTTTTACTGTAACGATTTTTTTTATTCCTATATATTTTTGTAGTAACTCATAAAAATATTAACTCGTTTTTACTATAATTTTGTAGTCTTCCTTAATATACCATATGGCTGTCCTATATAGAACTATAAAATATAGTTACTTCTATTATATTTTTGGATATTCTTATAAATTTTTTTTCCGTGCACCTGTAAACTTGCGAGATCAACAAGGGGTTTGGCTAGACTATTTTTGGCTGGTATTTTTAAGGCCCATACCTCAGTTTGTCTCAAATAAAAAGTGCATGAGTAATGCGTCTTACCGGCATTTACTTACAGCTTTGCAACACTCACCTCAACACAAACCTCTGCAAAGAATGGAGAGCGAAGAATGTTACGCATATTCTTTGTATGCAACCAATGCAACCATGCCGGGTGATGCATGACTTAGTTGAACATGGGAAATGTCATGTAAATTTTGAGATGGCTAATTATTTTATATAACTCAATAAGTTTACAAAATAATTAAATAAATAGAAAAATTCAAAGGAAACTACTTGCGTTTGTTTCCAAAACATTGCTTTGGTAATATTAAAAATTAGTGGAAATGGATCGGTAGTCATTTCTAGCATGAAAATGTTTAAAGACGATTTTCTCAAAAACTATTCATTTTATCCTCATCACTTCCGGACAAATTGTATATCGTAACGGCAATGACTGCTGAATAACTTCAAATAATAATTACATAATGTATTATGCATTATTTATTTATTTATGTCTTAATTTTTGCAAATAAATTTACAAAAAATGGCGAAGGATAGCTGTTACATTTTACGTTTTTAAACCATGCCGGCAAATGGCATATTTCCCTTAATTAATTTCCTTATGGCGAAGGATAGCTGTTACATTTTAAACCATGCCGGTAAGTGGCATATTTCCCTTAATTAATTTCCTTGATAACGAAATGCAAAAAACAATGAGACCCAGTAGAACCAGTTAAAAACTTACCAGACGTAATTTAAATGTAAATACAGATACGATCGTGACATTTTTGGGCTTGGTAGCCATATCAATTTTTTTGTTCTGATGCAATTAATATTTTAATTATCTTCGATTTAATTAGGACCACTATTATGCATGTTAACAACAAACTGTTTTATTAATGCCAATTTAAATTACAGACACAGAAAATGAGACGAAGGAAGTTATGATCAATTTAACGATAAAGTGGCTTAAAATAGACAAGAGAAAGAAATTTAACCAGAGGAAGTCCAATCAAATAGAATACAGACTTTTTAACTGGTGGCTAAAATGCAATATGGGACTCCTAGGCTTATTTTACGACTAAAAGTCCATATGAAACAATTTTAATTTGTTTTTTGATTTTAATTTGATCCTTTATTTGTGCTATTATTGTCATTACAATTTGCACACGTCATAATAATAATACAATAGTAGTAATAATACCCTTAACATACAAATTAAAAACTATAAAATTTCATTTAAAATTCAGAACACTTAATTATTAGACATCAAATAACATATCTTCTTGCTAGATCACTGCACGAGTCCAGCCCATACCCAAAAAAGGCAAGAAGACCGTGCCAAACAACTATCGTCTACTCGCATTTCTTTCGGCTATATCAAAAGTTATGGAGAAGGCTATCAATGAAAAATTATTAAAGTACCAGGAAGGCTTCAACATTATTAGTGACCGCTAGGATGGATTCCGTAAGTCTAGATCAACAGGAAATCTGCTCGCTTATGTTACTCACGTTTGGAACAACGGAACAGAACATCATGGAGAGTCCTGTAGTATGGCGAGTATGGCATGAGGGGATCCTAACTAAAGTGAGAGCATACGGAATGCCCGTTTAATTTTGTTCATGACTGTCAAGCTTTCTTAAAGACTGTTCACTGCGAGTGGCGATGGATGGATTTCTTTTAGACACATTTAACATCAACGCCGGAGTCCCTCAGAGTTCTATGTTGTCGCCCACCCTCTTTTTACTATACATTAACGATCTTTTGAAAAAAACTAAAAATCTTATATATGTATAGCTTCGCTGATGATAGCACACTTGTTTCATCTTTTACTTTGGATGCTTGGACATTGGCTGCCAATGCACATCTCTTAGGCAGCAAGAGGCCTCACATCTCAACAAAGACCTGGAAGAAATTCTGTCTGGGGTGACAATAACGAAGTAGAATTTAACACTAAAAAAACCCAGGCGGCAGCTTTTTCTAACAAAGTTAATGTTAAAGAACCAGATATAGTCAATAGTCATGGCGGGACACTCGATCCCCTTGGCTTCATCAATTCATTTATTGGGCGTCAATTTGGATAGTCATATGTTTTGGCATAGTCACGTTGCGGCCATTGCTAGGGCAGCCTCGCAGAAGCTTGAAATACTTTTTACACCCCAACAACTTTTGATGGTCTATAAAGCCCAAATTCAACCATCGCTGGAGCACTGTTCACATATTTGGGGCTTTGCTCCTAAACATACCCTGAGATTGCTCGATTGCATTCAAAGAATAGACATTCGCTTGATCGGTGACCATGATTTGACAAACGATCTGGAAAACCTTGAACATCGAAGGCAGGTTGGCGACTTGAGTCTATTTTACAAATATTGCTTTACAAAATGCCCTTCAAATCAAGAGTTTTTTAACCGTTCTCTGAAACTGCACTAGCGATCCCTAACCCCTTTAGGGAGACTACTAAATATTTTACTGCTAGAACATTAGGTTCGTTCTGGTACTTTTTAAGTCTGAAGTAGGGAGTGATTAGGTCGCCTTTATTATGTGTGTTGTAGCTATGGAAGTCACTGTTTGCATTGTATTTGTGAATGTTGAATTTGGCATAGATGAGATTTTCATAGCGAAAAACATAAGGGTGAATCAACATGCCCAATCTAACAAATGGAAGACAACAATCTTCCCTGTGAAGTGATTCCCCTGCTATTCTTACAGCTCTTCCTTGAAGAGCAAAACTTCTACCGGCAGTTGCAGCGCGCCCCCATACAATTACACCATACGAGAGCCATGAGTGGCACAGAGCGAAATCCGCTGTTGTTAGTACGTCTCCAGACACACCATCAGCCAGACTCCGAAGCACGAAAATATTCTTACTCATATTGGTTGGCTGCAAGGTTGTCAATGTGGCTTTCCCACCTTAACTTCGGGTCTAATGTAGCACCCAGAAAGCGCACCGTACTCTCCGTCTCCAAGTCAGTTTCACAAATTCGTAATGAAAATATCATGCGACTAGTCTTGGCTTCGTTCAAAATAAGATTATTATTGGCAAACCATGCCTCAACAGCCGACTACGCCTCACGTGTCCCCTCAGCAATGTCGTTACAACTCTTAAATCTAAGGCTCTAAAGTACTGGAGGATTGAAGTAACGCCCTATGGTCTTCAATCCGATGAAGGGAAAACCCCCATTCTGCACCTCCACGTGGTAGAGCATAGAAACACCAGAAAGGTGGCTAACGCAGAGGGGGACCGAACCGTTGCCGGGATAAGCAACAAACTTATCTCTTCGGAGTAAGAAGGGCACTCTCTTGTCCTGGGGGTGAGAAACCGCCCCCGAAGGCGGATGAACCAGCTAATATGGTCAACGGCATAGAATCAGGCAGGCAACGGGAAACCACCTGATTATTATCCCATGAACACATCATGATGAGTCACGATCGACAGAACGGTTTGCCGGACGATCCGGCTAGCGACCGGCGCTTAGTTGGGTCCGGGCCAACTAGTGTCAAATGGACTACCGGGCAGACAAATGTGAGCAACCAGGCGACGTCTGCAGATTCAGCTACTGGAAGACCCAACAAGCTCCAACTGCGTAATGCGCTTAAACTAGCAACCTGGAACGTCAGAGGGCTGCTCCAAGTAGGTAAGCTACACATCCTAGAGCGGGAGCTAATGCGAGAAAAGATAGGAGTGTGCGGAATATCAGAAACGCACTGGAAAAATGGCGGACACTTCCCAACAACTGACCACATGGTGTATGTATCGGGAGCAACACAGACAGGACGTAATGGAGTGGCAGTGATTGTCAGCAAGAGAATAGCGCAATATGTAGAGGCATACGAGGCAATAAACGATCGCCTAATAAAAATAACACTCGGAGCCAGACCAAATAAATTACATATAATCCAAGCCTATATGCCAACAACTACTGCACCTGATGATGAGATTGAAGCCTTATATGCACTGATCGAAGCACATACAACTAATATTCCCCAAAAAGAAGTTGTGATTATCATGGGCGACTTCAACGCGAAGGTGGGATGCACGAAACTTGATACACATATCCGCAGAAATGTTGGAAGATTTGGACTCGGTGTTCGTAATGAGAGAGGAGAAAGATTCCTACAATTCACAATAGAGAACAACCTCAGTATTACAAATACAATGTTCCAGCACCACCCCCGCCGCTTATCAACGTGGATATCTCCAGACAAGAGAACCAAGAACCAGATTGACTATATACTGGTTAGAAACAGGTGGAGAACATCGATAACAGATACTAGGACAAAACCATCTGTAGACTGTGGCTCTGACCACAAAATCCTAGTGGCAAATCTAAAAATTAAGCTGAGAAGAACTGCCAAAGCCACAAGTCTCGGCGCAACTCCAACTCCACCTGCCGCCCTTTTCCAAGCCGAACTCCGGCGGACGATCACACATACACCTGCCTCCAACCCTCAACAACTCTGGACACAAATAGAAAACTGGATAACAAACGCTGTCCAGAAGTGTGTAATAAAACAACCAACTGACAAGCGGAAGCACTGGATGACAGAAACAACAATTAAGTTATTGGACGAAAGACACCAACTCCGTCTTTCCTATAGGCCAACCGATGAGAAAATTCGAATGTTGTCTCGACTCAGCCAGGACATTAAAAAATCCTGTCGGCTGGACAAGAACAAACACATCCACAATATCTGCTTGGAAGCTGAAAGACACGCAAATCACAACGAACCACACGAACTATACACCAAAGTGAAATACCTGGCGCGCGAATCTAAACTTCGCACACAAATAATCAAGGATGAAAATGGGCTATTGGTCACCGATGCAGAAGGAATTGCTGAGGTATGGCGCAAGTACTGCTCCAAACTATATGGTACTAACACCAAAACAACAAAAACTGCTACGAGGACGAAGGATCTAGAACCGGGAATACTAAGATCAGAAGTAGAAATGGCAGTGAGCCGACTGGGGAATAGGAAATCTCCTGGAAATGATGGAATAACGGCCGAAGTAATCAAGGCAATGGGACCCGTTGGTGTGGATATGATGCACACACTATGCAACCAGATTTGGGAAACAGAATGTTGGCCAGAAAAATGGTGCAATTCAATATATATACCAATTCATAAAAAAGGACCCCCCACAGACTGTAACAACTACCGCATGATTGCTCTGATACCTCATGCTAGCAAGATCATGCTCCAGATTCTCAATAACCGGCTAAAACCGTTTCTACTCCCACAGATAGCTGATGAACAAGCTGGATTCATGCCAGGAAGAGGGACTCGTGAGCAAATACTCAACGTACGCCTGCTAATTGAAAAAGCCCGTGAATTTAACGTTCCAACATACCTATGCTTCGTGGACTACACTAAGGCCTTCGACTCTGTCAAGTGGGACTCACTGTGGAGCATACTCAGTGAAATGGGAGTACCACTGCATCTGGTCAACTTAATCAGTCAGCTCTATGATAATAACTCAGCTAGGATCAAAACAAATAACACGCTCTCGAAAGAGTTTGGTGTAGAGGCTGGTGTGAGGCAGGGGTGCATCCTGTCGCCTATACTGTATAATATCTACAGTGAATATATAATGAGACACGTGCTGGATGAATGGGAAGGCGGCGTAGCAATAGGAGGAAAGAAAATCAGCAATCTACGCTACGCTGATGATACCCTAATCATAGGTGCAAGCCGGGAAGAGCTGGAAACAGTGATGAGGAGACTTGGTTTGGTTAGCAAGGACTACGGTTTGGAGCTTAACACTACAAAAACAAAAGTGATGATAGTTGACCGCCAGAACAATAACCTACCACATATCCATAAGATAGCAGGATTCGAAGTTGTACATCAGTTCATATACCGCGGTGCATCTATCACAAACACTGGAGGATGCGAAACGGAGATCCGAAGACGCCTAGCTATAGCCAGAACAGCAACAACGAAGCTGAACAACATATGGAGAGATTCTGCTATCACACGAAATACAAAGCTAAGACTGCTCAATTCCCTAATTTTCCCAATCGCCAGCTATGCTTCAGAAACCTGGACTGTAAAGGAGGCAGACAAGCGAAGAATAGATGCGTTTGAAATGTGGACATATAGACGCATGTTGCGAATATCCTGGACTTCACATCGCACGAATGCCTCCATTCTAGACGAACTAAACATTCAGACGCGTCTGTCCACAAGAGTCAGCCAGTCTTTCCTCCGATATTTTGGCCACATCGCCAGAAAAGACGACTCGATCGAACGTCTAATGGTCGAGGGGAAAATAAATGGACGCCGCCCACGAGGCAGGTCACCGAAACGATGGGTAGACCAAACAAAATCATTGATTGACGCCACCTTGCATGGAGCAGTCCATATGGCCCAGAATCGAGACCAATGGTCAGCCAGACTACGCATAATGCCACCAAACCCTCCCTAGGGTAATGGACCGAAGAGAGAGACATCGGCAATGAGATTAAAGCCGGCGGTGTCACTGCTTTAGGTAAATCGTTAATATATATTGAAAATAGCAACGGCCCCAAAACTGAGCCCTAAGGTCAGGGCCGGCGCTACGGCCGGGCAAGCCGGGCCCCTGCCCGGGGCGGCAACCTTAGGGGGCGGCAGGCTGTAAACTAATTAACTAGTTTATGAAGAAAATAAACCAAGATTCACTTGAATACTTAAGAAAAATTAATATGTGCAATTTTAATAAAATTTACTTTATTTACTCTTACTACCTATATAAATATTACGTTTTACGAACTTACCGGACTGATAACGTAAATATCTATTGGCGCAAGCTACGCGGCTTGACAAGCTTTGACAAGCTTCCACACGCTTTTAATCGTCACTATAAAAGGAAAAACGGCAGCTCTATTGTTTTATTTATGGAATAATTGCCTTGCAGATTGGTTGCTAGTGAAGTAGGGCGCGTTATAATACAATTACTATTTACCGGGAGTTTTTTAAACTTGTGTTGTGTTATAGTTAGAAAAGTAGTAAGGTACGTAGGCTAGACTAGAATAATAAAAATGGACAGTTTTTCTCAAGAAATATTTAATAAATAGCTAAATAGCTTTAGCTTCTACCGGATGTTTCTTTTTAAACGAGGCTTTTTCATGTATTTTTAACCGACTTTAAAAAAGGAGGAGGTTATCAATTCGGTCCTTTTTTTGTTTTTATTTTTTTTTATGTTTGTCCGGCGATTATTTCGGCAAATTAATGTCAACCCTTAACCGATTTGAATGACTTTTTTGTTTGATAGGGTAGGTATGTTACCGGATTGGTAAACAGATGGTTTAAAATGCTATTTCCTAATTTTGGGGGTGACATTTAGGGGTTGATAAAAAAATAAAAGTTTCCGAAAAAATTAAAGTTTCAAAACATTCAAAAAATACTCGAAAACGCCTCTGTTTCGTTAAGATAAAACAAAATGATTTTTTATCGAAATATTTTCTTAATTTTAGAATGTCTGATGGACGTAAAAAATTATCGGGTGCACAGTATAAAAGAAAAAGACTCGAAAAGCAAGTTCAAATTCAAAAACATGCAGGAAGCCTGTTAAGTTATCTACAAGGCACGAAAAGGAACGATGACGACACAGGAAAATTAGAACCTGCTTTAAATCCTAATTATGAAGCCATTACCAATCAATATATCGATATTGCTCAAGTGGAGCTTACCCCAGGGGCATACAAAGAATCTAATCCAGGGACTTCCAGTCCGTCCACTGAACCTACTGCAGGAACGTCCACTGAACCAACTCCAGGGACGTCTACTGAACCTACTCCAGGGATATCTAAAGAAGAGACATTTGGTACACTAATAAATTCAGATCCGGGTTCCTGGCCAACTAGCTTATCAGAAGCAGAAATATGTTTTTTGGTCAAAGAAGGACCACCTCAACCATTAAAGGGACACAGTTTTCCGTATAATGATAACGGTCGAAGATTTAGCGCTCTTCATTATTTGAGAAATATGAAAAATGGTGAAAAAGTCATGCGTAACTGGTTAGTTTATTCAACTACAAAAGACTGTGTTTTTTGCTTTGGCTGCAAAATTTTTGGTTCTATTTTAAGTTCCCTTTCTATTGGAGGTTTTAAAGATTGGAAGCATCTCGCTGAGAGTTTAAATCAACATGAAACCTCTAAAAATCATATCCAAAGTCAAAAGTCTTGGATTGAATTAAGTCAGAGAATACAGTACTCTAAAACGATTGACAGTCACGCACAAAGGCTCATTACTGCAGAAATAAATCATTGGTACGAGGTGCTTTTACGAATTGTTTCAACAATAAAAATGCTTGCTCAAAATTGTTTAGCCCTCTGAGGTAGAAGCGACAAACTTTACGATTTCGGTAACGGTAATTTTTTACAAATTATTCAATTACTTGCTCAGTTTGATCCAGTAATGGAAGAGCATCTCCGCAGAGTGCTTAAAAAAGAGGAAGTTAAAGTCCACTATCTCGGAAAAGAAATTCAAAATGAATTAATTATTCTTTTAAGTGAAAATATAACATCTCATATTATCAGCGAGATTAAAAAAGCTAAATATTATTCAATAATTCTAGATTGTACTCCTGATATCAGCAAGATCGAACGAATGACAGTCTTAGTACGGTATATGTATCCATTGACAAATCCAATTCCAAGGAGGTTTCTATTAAAATTAATGAAAGCTTTTTAGGCTTTCTTCCGGTTGAAAGATCGACTGGCTATGAACTTTCAACTCTAATACTTAACTTACTCCTCAAAACGACGTACTAAAGCATTGTAAAAATCTAGAAATAGTGTTAACTGATGGGAATTCATCAGATATAAACGCGCTGGACCTGGCAGACGAGATAGTATCGGTTCTGGCTTTGCTAAATAAAAAAGAAAGTCCAATCGAGATTTTAAAATTCATATCGAACCTGGATTTTGCTCCAAATCTCGGTATAGTTTTAAGGATATTGCTTACTCTCCCAGTAAGTGTGGCAAGTGGAGAAAGGAGTTTCTCCAAATTTAAATTAATTAAAATTTTTTTACGCTCCACAACTACCGAGGATCGGCTAAACGGCTTGACAACAATAGCCATTGAACATGAACTGGCTGAAAAAATTAATGATAAGGAAATTATAAAAAAATTTTTAGAATTAAAAGTAAGAAAAAAACACTTTTAAGTTTAACTCTCGGTTTAAATGTATTTTTAATATGTAATTAAGTAAAGTAATTAATATTTAGTCGTTCTATAATTTGTTTTAGTATTTTTTAAATATCTGTATTTTATAATAATTATACACTAAAAATTACTCTTTTCTTTTTTTTCTGTGCAACCGGGCAACCCTAATTTTAATTGTGCCAAAAACATGATAAATTAATAAATTAGTATTTTTGGCTAATTAAAACTTTAACATTATTGATAGCATTATTTTGCTCACGTTTTATTTTACTATTAAGTGTGGGAAGGGTTTAGGTTATCTCTTTTAATTTTTATTATAAATGGGCGGCATTTTACATTTTACTCTTTGCCCGGGGCGGTGAACCTGCTAGCGCCGGCCCTGCTAAGGTACAGCCACAGTCAGCCTCATACTCCCTGATGACACATCATCCACCCCAACACTCTGAGACCTATTCTTCTCCATAAACTGCAGACTAACAGCATCGAAGTTATACGACCCGAGTCTGGAAACAAAAGCGTGCGAGACACAATCGAATGCCTTGCTCAAGTGGAGAAAATGGTGCTGGCATACTCCACGCTCTCAAAAGTCTCAAGTTTCGTTTATATTATATTCAATTAAACTCAGTATCATAAACAAATACCATTTATTTGCTGCACTTTAAAAAACAAAACACTCGGTAATACTTTACAACTTTTAACTTAAAAGTCTACTGCACTTAATGCGCAAGAAATATATTAACGTGAAAAGTGGGATTTATATACATCCTAATGAACAACACATATCTGTGTTAGAACGAAAGTTGCCATTAACTGGCAGAAAAAGAAGTCTACTTCTTTGATTAAAATATTGTGATTACTGGAGAAAAAGACATTTTTGTGTTGCGAGATCCGTTAAAACGGCAGAAGAACCGTACGTTACTTCTCGAGAGGTGACGAGAGAATCGGAAAATTTGCTGTCAAATTTTCCGATTTTTAGGAAGAAATCGACCTTCCTCCTTCGGAAGTACTGAGGGAATCATTTGGTAGACAAGTCGGACTATCTTTTCACCTCGAATCTGCCGGTGGGGAACCGTAATTTCGCCAATGGGGTCAATAAAAACCCAAAGCAATTGGTAATTTCGCCCCCGGCTCGAAAACGCCGCATACCGGGTTAGTTCAGGTTAGCTATTATATTATATTTATTATTATTTAAGCATTTCAAAAAGTAGAACTTGTTGTAAATGTACCTACATAACTTTAACTTGGGCATCCATATTAAATAGATTTCCAAGATGTATTTGTTTTACTTAACCCATTTAGGCAGGACTCGGGTTGGGGCGGGTTGCAGGTCAGAAACTGAGATGGAGGCGAAATCACCTCTTTTTTATATTGCTTTAAAAGTCCATGAGGGACCTTCTACCCGTTGGTGACAAAATTACATGTACCCGGGGAACCAATTAGCTTTTAGTCTCTTGATTCGTTCATGCCAATGGCGGCCATTAATTTTACTTACCAATCCGAGATTATTAGAAACAATAGGTATACTAGAGTTTTTGTTAAGGCTCGGATCTGTTCTAAGGAACCTAATTTGCATATCTTTATTTATTTTTCGGCTGCACTAAAGGCTGTTAATCTATAAATAGACATGTTGTTGAATCTTTTCGACCGTTCTTGCAGCCTTTTAGGAGATGAATATTTTAAAACTAGGAATTATAAGAGGTTATTTCCCTTGTTGGTTGTGCCGGTTTTAAACTACGTAGGTATAGAAAGTAGTTTTATTTAAATTAACATACTATTTTACGTCGTGGAAAAATAGGACTTCGTTTTTGGATTCAATTTAAATTAAAGCATGTTTCTCAAACACATAGGCCTTGAAAGCATGAAGCATATTTTGGAAGAAATAAATGATATCCAAAAAGTAAATTTCAATATCAGAATGGTGAAGGTAATATCTTTAGAACAGTGGTTTGTTAGATAATCTTCAAATCACTTACGTAAATTACGCCGCCTTAATTTCGAGACAACTTGTATAGTGCCTATAGTGATATGAACGTAAAAGGAGAATTAGATACATATGAATTTTAAGTTTCGCTTGACTAAAAATCCTAAATAATTTTCAGCCTTCATTTCTCTATTTGGCAATAATTTTTCAGTTATTGACCTGTACGTTACGTCCTTTCCTTATATTGTCGCAATATATTTCGATTAAATAATTACCAACTTTATCTGCATAAATGTGTGGTAGTGATAATAATAAAATTCTAATAAGACATTGCTTCGTCCATATTTGGTACACAAGTCGAAACAATTAAAAGGCCGAGCACACGTAGCCCAGATGTTAGTACAATCATTGTATACCGGTATTACACGTAAATTGAGGTCAGAGTTCAACTCCATTGGCAAATTACCTCGCTATTACTGGGACGATGATGGTGACAATGCTCTCTTTCATTTTAAATAAAATATGAATAATTTTATAACGGCACAAAAATATATGGTAAATTTCATACTAAATAAAAAGAAATAGACTGGTTTATTTTTTATAGACCCAAATTATCTATGTCCTGTTAGTGACAACCGCCAAGCTATCATGACAACAATTGCTCCAACAATGGTATCCTTGGACGTTATCTTGTAGTTAGGGTTGATAGGGCATTGATAATTCGGACCTTAGAAGGAAATCCTAAAATTTAACAATTTTTAAAGTATTTACATTTGAAGCACAACGCTTTAAGAGTTTGAACCTATGTTTTTTCAACGCTTGAATGATTCACACAATGGGTTTTACGGAACAGCATAAAAAATTCATGGTTGAGGCGTATTCTCGAAACAGGGTTAAGTAAATGGTAAGTGGCAATACAACCAGCGCTTGTGCATAGACGATTTTCGCGAAAATTTTCTTAACGTCGCTTTTACTGCTGGGGATTTTTATCACTGCCTGAGAAGAGCCGTGGCTCTGTTTAGGAAAACAACTTCTATACAGTGACCGGCAGAAAGTACGCACCAAAGGGGATTTTTTCTTATTTCAAAACTTACCCATTTTTTTTAACGGTGGAAATGTTCTGCATGTTCTTAAACAAAAAAGAGCATAAACAAAACTAGTAAATATTGCGTCGTATACAAGGGGGAGGTGAAAACATTAAATTCACTCAAGAATAAAGTGCCCTTATTTTTCACCGTAGAAAATTTTTTTATTAGGAAATGTTGTTTGCCCTTAAAAGTTATTTATAAATACCAAATTTCAGCTCGGTAGCACAAAAAAAATGTTTTTACTTTTTTTTTGACGCACCCTCGTATAACGAATCTTACTTAAGTGATTCATTGAGAATCTGCCACTAAATGTCAGTCAGGAATTTTATTTTTAACAAGATGGCTAATAAAAATTTTTTCTACGGTGAAAAATAAGGGCACTTTATTCTTGAGTGAATTTAACGTTTTCACCTCTCCCTATACGACGCAATATTTAATAGTTTTATTTATGCTCTTTTTTGCTTAAGAACAGAAGAAGTTGTTGCACACGTTCGTGAAATAATGCAAAATACGCCAACAAACTGTGTAAGAGGCCTGTCTCAAGAAGTGGGAAGATCTTATGGAACATGCAGGACTATTCTAAAAAAATAGTTAAATTTGTTTCCTGATAAAGTGTAAGTCATTCCAAGTAATACGAGGTGCAGATTTTGAAAGACGCACGAATAACTGTCGGTGGTTTACCCAAAATTTATTGGAAATAAATGATTTATTAGACATGACATTTTTTTCTGATGAACCCTGATTCTACCTCATTAGTTATGTGAATTCTCAGAATACACGTATTTAGAGTAGTGAAAGTCCCCATTTTTTTGTAAAGTCCACAAAAAATTGGTGTCTGCTTGGCTGTTTCTCGAAGAGGAATTGTTAGTCCTATTTTTTTCCATTACAGCACAGCGGTATAGGGACAATATTTTGAATCCATTTGTGGAGCAATTAGGTACTTGACGATAAACTACGTTTTGGTTATTTTCACCAGGACGGTGTAATCATCCATATATCCGCCAAAACTATTAACGACTTACACAATTTTTTCGACGACACATTGATCAGTTCTTGAACAGACATTAAATTCCCATCCAAATCACCTTGTTTGGCGGTTATGGATTACTTCATTTTTCCTCACTTGAACAACAATATTTTTAAAACACCAGATGAAATCGTTACAAGAAAGGATTATCCAAGAATGTAACATTTCTCCAGAGATGCTGGCCAGTGCCGCAACCAGAAAATAAGTTGGGGGGGGGGGGCTAAGAAACGCCGTAGGCGAGAATATTTTGGGCGCCGTCACAATGATGCTTGGTTTTTAAGTAAGAAAAATAAAAAACAACACAAAATCACAAAAACGATCGGGCAATATTTGTGTGGTTTTATTTATCTTAGGTAGTGATGAGTTAAGAATTCTTGTAAGCAGATAGTTAGACGACCCGAGCTACGCTCGCTCGGAGGATGCAGCCCGACAGCCTCCCCCCTGGTTGCGCCACTGAATTTGGCCAATTTTAGCAATTTCTATTTTCCTTTTTGTATATTCTTACCTTATATAATAAATTTGTATTTGTTTACTTATTTTATTATTCAACAGCTTGGCATATCATGTCATAATATGAATTTGACACAATATAAACCTAGATTTGGTTAGATAATATCCTCGGATATATCCGTCCCCGTATAATTATTGTGATCTAAACCAAGCCCTACATGTTTCAGAACTCTACAATTTGAATACTCTACAGTTTGCCGTTTATTGGTTAGGAAAAGTATGAAAAAAATATATATAACTTAAAATATCCTATTTACTGAAAACACCGATTATACAAATTACACCATTATACAAATATTTTTCCTTGGATAATAAATTGCATTTTGTTAAAAAAACACCACATAGTGTGATCAAAATATTCGTCCAAATGGATAAAGTTTTTTGTTGATGCCCCACTTCTATCTTAAAAAATTTAAACCACACTGATAAAACTGTGCTCCCTTAATCAAATAATCTGATTTATTTGGTGAATAATTATTGGTAATAAATAAATGTGATTTTAATTAACTAAATTTTATTTAACTGAAATAAATTAGAGTATTTCGTTTTATTTGCAAAATTATTTGACTGTTGGTGGATTTGTGTCAAATCATAGAATCCTTCAAACAAATATCTTACCAAAAAACCACTAAAATAACAAAATCTAAATAACTAATTATTTAATCGAACTAATTTTTATTTAGGAACTAAATCCCGTTAATCGCTAGTTAAATCACCCAATAGATAACTATTTAAATGTCTAGGTCATTTAAACTAAATAATTATGTATTTACATTAAATCCCTAATATAAAACAACCAAATATTTACAAATAACTAATTATTTAATCGAAGTACATTTCAAGTTAAGAACTAAATACCTTTAACTTTAATTTAAATCATTCATTGCCGAACTTTTCAAACAATTTGGTCATCCAAACTAATAATTAAGTATTTAAATGAACTCCTGTCGCCTACTTTGGGCTTTGAGTAATTTGATTGGTTATACAAAAGTGGCCTGATAAATCATAATCGCGTTTTTTGTTATTGGTGTTCGATTTTGTCTTGTAGAAATTTATGAGTGAAATCTTCTTTGCTAGTGGCACAGAAGTTAGTGGTTCGATCAAAAATTAAAACGAAGATATGGGGAATAAACGTAATATGAATAATTATTTAGAAGATTGGGGTATGTCGAGTAGTATATCCCATATGTTAGATACTTTTCAAGGTAGGAAACTATATTTTAATATTTTAGTTACGCATGAAACGAGTTAAAAAGTAAGATAAGAGGCAAAGAAAAAATACTTGTATACACCTAATACCTAATTTGAAATTTCGAACACAAAATCTTTTTAGAAAAATATAGCCAGGTATTTATAAATCATGGCTACCTAGGTTACAAATAAGACAGGTTTTCTTAATTTTCTGTAGTAATATATTAAGGGATAGGGAAATTATCGAAAATCATTCGGAAGATTTTTTGCCGTGGAAATCGCTCGAGGGCTTGCCCGAGAGCTATTTCCTAATGGCAAAAAATCTGAGAATGATTTTCTGATTATTTCCCAATCCCGAAATGTATTTTGAAGATTATTTACCAAATAAAAAACTAACGATTTCTGACGGGTGAGATTTTCACTTTTGACAAGGGTGATTTTCACCGGAGAGCGGGAGATTATCGCTGAATAATCAGGTGAAAATCAACCCGCTTTTATAATGGATGAGGTAAATAATCACCATAATTCAATACCTATCAAACCTCCTAACGTAAAAAATATAATATAATTATTAATATAATATTAATAAGAAAGATGTTTGTCCCTTTGACCTCGCTGGTCTGGTTGGGTGGATAGCTCGATTGCTACGAGATGTCGCCACGTGTAACATCTCGCATATGTATTTATAATATTAATAATAAATTATTGTACCTAATATTTGCAAATTTGCCTTTATTTAATTTTTTATCAAAGTTATTAACTTCTCTATAATATTTTATTGACGTATATTTTAAGCGGAACAACAATTAATGGTGGGTTTATAAAGCAAGATAACCAAACATAAAAATAAAATAAGAGTTGAATCTACAGATCTGCCATAAGATGTTTATAGAAACACATAACATAACAAAAAAATAAGAAATAAAATAAGACATGGTTATCTTTTAAATTTTATGTTATTTTATGTAAAAATCGTTGTGCGCGTGCGCATAATTTGTCATAACCTTTATTTTCGGCAAAAATGTGTTTTTTCTGTTGGTTTGCTTTATTATTTAAACACTATAAACAATTTGATAAGGTTTGTGATTATTATGGTAAAGGTACTGATTAAACCATATTAAATAGCAACATTTCAATATTTATTATTTTTATATGACGTCTGTATAAACACGTACTTGGATAAAATAAGAACTGATTGGAATGAACATTTATTGAAAATTAAAAAAGGTATTTAAATCAAATAAATTTATACTTGGTCTAAATAAATATAAAAGACAAGTTAAACAATTATGTACTTGAATAAAAAAACAATTACTTTGATGGAAATTACCGGTTTATTTAAATCAAATCACATAAATTGTTTAATTAAATAACGTTGTTGTTACGGCAAATACATGTAAAACAAAAGTAAAATAAATATATACTTGATAAAGTATATATAAATATCAATCAAATAAACATTTTGTTAACTTAACTTTTAACCTATTTACCCTAAGCCCTAAGTCATTGAAACGGCTTAGGTTAGTATTAAGGAAATAAATATTTTCTTGAATTTTGTATTTAGTGATTAGTTCCAAATAAAAAGTAATTTGTATCAAATCAGATGATACTAATTGAGGCAAATAATCGTTTGGTATTTTGAAATACATATTTGTTTGGCTAATAGGAAACAAATATTTATTTGAGTCAATGGTAAATTTTTTTAACTCAAATAAGCTTAATTATTTTATCAGTGCACCAAAAAAAATAATTGTCAGATTTGTTTCGGATGAATCAGGGTGATTTCTGGCCAAGGAAGCACCTTTGATTACTGAGGCGGAATCTCATTTCCAAAAAAATAAAAAAAAAAACCATCGGCTGGACCTTATGAGATACCAGCAAGCATTTTTAAGAGAGCCGTGCTTGAGTCATTCTTAAAATCTATTGTTAATGTTTCTTTAAAGTGCGGAATATTTCCAGATGTGTTAAAGTGTTCTAAAAGAATCCTATTCTAAAGAAAGAGATCCAACAATGACTGAAAACTACCGTCTTATCACTTTAACTTCATGTTTCACAAAAGTATTTGAATATGCCATGCCAAATAGACTTTTAAAACATCTAGATGACAATGATATATTATCTTTAAGCCAGCACGGGTTTAGAGCTGGAAAGTCTACATTCACAGCTATTTTTGGAAGAGGTAGTGGACGGTCTTGAGGCAAGCGAGCACTCTGTGGGATATTTTGTGACCTCAGCAGGGCGTTCGACTGTGTCGATCATAGGATGGTCCTCGAAAGGCTGAAATACTATGGCATTAGAGAAAGACACCTAAGTTGCTATTCTTCATTTTTGAGATTTCGTAGGCAGGTTGTGGGCCAAACAGGTAGGGCGCAAAATTCAGAAACTTATCGCAATAGGCTATTTTTCAATTGCTTTAATTTTAGTCTAATTAATTTTAAATTATTAAAATTTTTTTCATAATTTTCCGACTAAAATTTTTCGCCATAAAAGATAGAGTATTCAAATGGCAGGGTTTAATTTAACGTAAAAATCCTCCTTTCCATTTAGGAAAGTTTTTCAAGATGACGCATCCGAATCTTGAACAAAAAATATTATATTTTTTTTTTAAACTAAGTAGGTATTTCACTTACCATGTACAGTTACCGAATTTGAATAATATCATCAGCATAGATCACTACTATAGTAATAAAAAATTTCTTCAAAATATTTGCTTTAGTTTCAATGAAATAAGTAATGAGGGCGTTAATAAAATCATTAATAATATTAGGAGCCACGCAACTGGCATGGATGGAATTGGCCTTAAAATGTTTCTTTACATAACGCCTCATCTAAACGAATATATTTCTTTTATTATCAATAAATGTCTCTCTTGGTTATTTCCCTAATTCTTAGAAAGTGGCTAACATAGTTCCTGTCCCTAAAGTGCCAATTCCTGCTCAGTTGTCAGATTACAGACCTATAAGCATATTACATACCCTATCCAAAGTCCTTGAACGGGTTGTGGCTGACCAGTAAACCGTATTTTTAGATACTTATAATATTCTTCCTCCAATTCAGTTCGAAAGTACTACAGCACCACCACAACCCGATTGACCATAACCGATGATATTTTCAGAGCTTGGGATAAAGATCAATGTAGCTGCCTTATACTGCTTGATTATAGTAAGGTTTTTGACACAATATTACTATACTGCAGGTTAAACTTAAGTACTTTGGTATGGGCGAAGTAGCTTTAAAATTCTTCGACAATTGTTTCTCAAACAGATCACAGCGGGTGATAATCAACAACAAGTTTTGCGAGTCTAATCAATATGCGGACGATACACAAATTTATTTTTTCCCCCTCGAATGTTGCTACTTCTGTTGATAAAATAAATCATGCTCTTAGAATTATTGCCGATGTTTCCAAATCTCATAACTTAGTTTTAAACGAAAAAAAATCACAGCTGATGTTGTTTGGTACTTCTAAATCTTCTATACTGGAAAATCCACTCTTTCAAATCTCTATAAACGGCAGCGACATAGTACCTGTCAATAAATGTAGGAATCTGGGATTGTTGATTGATTCTGAGCTGATATATTCTGACCATGTTTCATTTTTAATACAAAAAACGTATGGCAAATTGAAACTTTTATGCATAGGGACATCTTTTATACAACTGCCAAATTAGTCTCACAGACTCCCTTGTTTCGTCTCACAGACTCCCTTGTTTTGTCTCACCTTGGCTACTGCGATATTGTTTACTGGTCTGCGTTACTTCAGAGGGATGGGATAGTTTGCAAAAACTCCAAAATGCTTGTTTACGATTTAGCTTTTGCGTTCGTAAATTTGACCATATCACTCCCTCGTTGATTGAGTCGGGGTGGCTTTTACTTAAGAAGAGAATCGAATTGCACATATTACATCTGGTCTACAAGATTGGAATCAACAAAGTTCCCAAATATTTACTAGATAAACTTATTTTAGACGTTCAGATCTGCACAACCTTTTTACTCGCCATAGAGACTTGTATAGTGTGCCCAGACACACTCATTCATTTTTTCAGCGCTCTTTTAGTTATACCGCTGTTAGCGCGTTCGATTCCTTGCCTGATCACATTAGAGCAGCCCCCAGCACGTCTTCATTCTGTATGGGTGTAAGCAAAGAAACTTATAGCTAGCTATAAGTTTCTTTGGTGTAAGGAAGTTTTTGCTGGCGAGTCGCCGGTCGTGCTGAGAGTAGCACTGCTTTTTAATACCTTTTATTTTGTTTATTATTTTTCTCAATGTAGGTACTCATTATTATCTCTACCATTACCCATAATTAGTATAGTTCTTCGCAAATTATATTTATTTATTTCTCTTAAAAAAATACCTGTTCATACCTTTATATCTTTAAACTGTTTAACAATTTCTGAGAACCTTCTCTTTTTCATTAATTCTTCTTTTTTTTTTCGCCTTTGATTTGTATAATAATAATATATCATCTATTTAGCCATTAGAATTAGTAATCACTTTCTACAGGGTGGTTGTATACAATAAAATAGGAAATAAGAATATAAAACATAACATAAGTATAGAAAATAACTGGCCATGTCACTGCCGGCAACTACATAAATCCAGATACCGTTTAGGCCTATCTAAGATCAATAATAACATTTTGAGTTTTTTTAGGATTTTAAAGTACGTATTTTACTTCAAAGAGATAAAAAATTTACAACCAAGTAATTGGTAAAATGATCTGTTTCTTTCATTCATCAAACATCGGCTTATTGGCGTTTGTCCAAAACGTCGTCAGTCGTCTGGAAAATTCTCATCAGTATTTCACTAAACAGTTTTAGCACGAAAATGTTTAGCAAGAACGTGGACAAATTGTTTAGTTCCTGGAAAATGCTTCTGGCATAATATGTCGCGTAGCTGATTGATATTTTTAAGATAATGCGAGTCAGAATATTATTCGAAAAGTTTTTAGAAAATTTAATGGGGACAAAGCCATTAATAATTAGTAGGTATAGTCCAATAATGGATGATGAGTCTATTGAGTGATGTGGGTATAGATGACAAGGAATATACGTATAAAACATAATTACAATCGGCTACATCAAGATGCATAGGGAAAAGTCGGAAGCAGTAGAAATATTTGAAGCTGCACGGCAGGGTTGTGTGTTGTCCCCGTTGTAGTTTAATAGTCAAAGTCAAAATCAAAATATGTATTATCAGTCCTAGTATAATACCTAAATATCATATGAACACATAATACCCACTATAATGAATTGAAATAATAATAATACAGTTAAAAGAAGACTAAAAAAGAAACAATTTCTGTTGAAGAAAGACTACTAACTACTATTAACATTAAGGTAAGAAAGGCACAGTTTTCATTAAAAATGTATTACAAATTGAGGATTTGATTCTATAACTAAAAATTTCCAGAGTTCTTTTCACTTTTTCTTAATAGTTCCGGTAATAGAAAGAAACCAAGGAGTTTTAGAGGCCTTATTTAAAACAGCGTTCCATTACTGTCAAAATATAACTGCAGCTCTTACTAGTCCTATAAGAACGTTTTAAAGTAATTTTTTACTGCCTAAAACCACCCACATAAAACCAATACGACGCTAAAAAACCATTCAAATATTACTTTACAAACATTTAATTAATTTCGTTAACAAATAAAAATTATATCCAACAAAATTTTCCTACGATTTATAATGCCGCACTATAGGAAAGGTCGTCCCGTGATATTTCCCATGCCGACATTTTACGACATTCCGGGCGTAAACATGATGCGACCTAGCCTTGTCATGTCATTAGAACGAAAGCCCATAAAACCGGCAAAAAGTCACGCAACTAGCAAGGAAAACCCTAATTTTCCTTGGAGAAATATTTTTAGGGTTATGAGATCGTTTGCAGTTTTATTGTCCCAGTTTAAAGGTCAAGGTCCTCTTTTCATCGAGTTTCTGCTGTCTCTAGGCGGTATTGGAGGGTGTGACAACATAAACTAAAGATTATATGACTTTAGTTATAAATGCTATTCAGCTAATAAAATAACGTAAGGAGTGGCCGAGGAATATAATTTTAAATATTCTTCACAATGTCGTAAAAGAAACGACAAATTTATCTATATACTTAAAGATATAGATGAATTTTATACAGAGGACGAATTGTTGAGGTGCTGCAGCATTGCTTGCAGTATAATACAGGGTGTTTCAGTATTACGGTACGTTACTTGGTTGAGCAAAATTTGATTTTTATTAAAAAAATCAAAAATCATTGATTTTTTTGATTTTGATTGATTTTATTAAAAATTTAACATTTTTCTCTCTTTTCAAATTAATACAAATTATTTTAATGTCGGTCTAACAATATAGTAGGTCTAAATTCTACCCAAAATATTGTCAGAACGCGCTTCTTGCAAGAAAATTCCTGGGCGCAACTGCTTCCTCAGCATCAGTAGAACGAGTGTTTAGCACTTTTGGCTTTGTACACTCTGATATTAGGAACAGGATGGGTGTAGAAAAAGGAGGAAAATTAGTATTTTTGTTTAAACTATACAACGAAAACAAAAATACAGAAACATAAAGTTTATATGTATTATATACCTACTACTTTTTTATTTCTTAAAAGCGTGAGTTCTTACTGTTGATTTTTGAAAATATTTTTTTAATATGTTATACTGTTCATTGTTCTGAATTAAAAATAAATAGTTTCATTAAATCATGATTTTTTTTTTAAATAAAGTGATTTAAATCATGATTTAAATCAGCCCAACCCTGCAAGGGGGTGATTCGTTATGATATTCTAAGAGAAAAAGTTCACATGAATATGTGTCCGGAGTTGCCCCGTTTTTAATAAACAGGGTGTTAAAGTTTTAAAAAAAATAATTTTTTTAAATATCATTTTCCCGATTTTATTGAAATTTGGTTCCGTTATTCATAATGATAAGGGGTTTAATTAGTCCTAACTAGATTAAATTTATTAAGTCCAGTGACGTCCCGGGGAGCACCTTAACGAATATTGTTGACAACAACCACTTTATGGCATGTACAAAAAAATACCTATAGGTACCTCACTTGAGTTATGTTCTGACCAAGAGTTATTTGCCTAATTTCACATAATATGTGATCTCCCAAGTAACTGCCATAAAATGTTCTTTTAAAGCGAGGGGCGAGGAAGGTAGCCATTGCCAAAAATGATGTTTGGTTAGTATGTCTTGAAAACCTTGTTCCAGATTTTTCTTTAATTCATCTTTAAGGGTACCACCACCAAAAAAATCTTCACACTTTTTTGATAGATATGTTTTCAATGTACCTACAAATGGAATGATTTCGGAAATACTACTGCTTTCATGATTTGCAAAAGGTTTAAGAGTATTAATAACATTTTCTATGAGTTTCCATTGATTAAGGTTAAGATCTGTTATTCCAGGATCAGGATTTTCAGCAATATATAAGTTAATGGCCCGTTTTTGTTCTAAGAGATGCTGTAACATATAAAATAAAGAATTCCAACTGGTCTTAAAATCTTGTATAAGTTTTTTGGGAGATAATCCTGACGGTTCCTGGATTACTTTTAACTTGTCATATTATGCCAACTGAGAGTGGTAAAAAAAAACTCACAGTTCCCTTTGCAATGTTTATAGTATCCAAAATGGGATCTAAGCGATTGCTTACAGATCTCTTAAAAATGTGGTACCGATATTATATCGGTATTAAATCCGCATCGGCCGATCACTAAGTTTTTACAACCTTGCCATTTCAAAATGGATTAAGAATGTTTCTTTCTTGAAAATCTTATACTCCGGTACCAAAATAATTGACAGTGTCTCATTTTAACCGGGGTGTGCAAGACGTAAGGGAAACGCCAATTCCAGAGGCGTGTCATTTTAAACAATAATAATTGAAAAAATATATGATTTTTTTGTTTATTATTATAACATATTTACATTTACTATAATAAATATAATATTATAAATTAAACTGAAAAATAAATTAAGCTTTTACATTTGGTGATCTAATGAAGTAAATAGAGAAACTAAATTACGCAGTTATAAAATCCAAAAAGAATAATAAAGCAACGGTATATGTTATTTTCATAATGTTTTTATTATACTACATAATAATAGTGGATTAAGGACAACACCTAAACCTAAATTATAAATGTTTATAAATTTCCTAACTATTGTCACCTAATTAACACGAACTGATAATAATTTGACAAATTATATTCCACGCCGACATCAAAAAGTGTTATAATGACAATACGTTACAATTTTAAATTCATTATTACCATTACAGCGATTATTCACTATCTGACGATGAAAACATTTCATTACTGTTGCTACTGCTCTGCTCTGCTGCTTGTACATTCGCTATTGCCGTTTTTAACAGTTCTTTAACATGTTTTAATTTAAAAGTTTTATTTTCACGCGCCACTTCGCCTTTTATCTGTGCCCATATAAGCTCGATCGGATTTAGTTCACAATGGTAAGGGCGGTAAACGTAATATTGTTACACCTCGTTTACGAGTCATTTCATCCACTACATATTTCGTATATTTTTTTTTGTGAAGTCTTGGAAGATCGAGAAACTGCATTTTTAGCATTTTTTCGCCAAGTGAAATATATTTTTCTTCGAGCCAATCAACAATCTTTCCTTTTCGCCACGCAGAAGTTGGCAAAGCTTCCACCCGACGGCTGTGGTATGGTGCATTATCCATCACGATTACCGACCCACCTTCAATACGCGGTAAGATGGATTTAAACCGATCTTCAAACACTCCCGAGTACATATCCTCCGGCGGGTCACTTCTCGACACCAAATTTGTCTTGTACCTAACTCTGTAGAAAGGGCCCTTTAAGCCGATAGGCTTTCTCGACACCATGAATATTAAAATCGATATTCTAATAAACAAAAGTAAAAAAGGGCTGGTAAATAATTGGCCGGTGAACTTAAAAAAGGCGAATTGAACCAAAAAGGTGGATTAGATGTCGTGTTAGCGCTGTTTAACCAATATAAGTCTATAAAAGGGGCAAACAATTAATAATAATATTCCCCGGTGAACTTGAAAAAGACGAATTGGAACCAAAAAGGTGGATTAGATGCCGTGTTAGCGCTGTTTAACCAATATAAGTCTATAAAACCTTATACCTGCGTAAGGATTCTGCGGAATGCATCTGCGGAGTTCCATGCTGCTCTAATTTTAATTAGTTTTTCGTTGTGGGCTGAAATGGACATTACCCAAGCTCACTAAAATTCATCTTACTTGTTTGTGTCGAGAAAGGCTATTAGTTTACCTAAAACCTTAACGTTTGGTGTCGAGATCGGCTATAGGATTAAAAATGGCAGGTATTTGGTGTCGAGATTGGCTACGCCCCATATCCTCATGATAATCACCGGTTTTACGAGATTCAAACACGTTTAACCCACCTTCAAGAATGCCTAAATCACTCCCGATGTGGGTTATAATTAACCGACGACCTTTTCCTGAAGGAGCTTTTAATCCAGTGGACAGTCCATTGATAAAGGCGTTACGTGCATCTTTGTGTAATGGCGCTTTGTAAAGATGTTTCATTTTTACTGTTAGATTAGGTCTGATGATGCCCGAGAAGGCGAAACATGTAACCTACATAAACTTATCGACAGCATATTAAAACTTTTATAAAATTTGAGACCAAGACTTTGGGTTTTTTAACTCCTAGTTTTTTAACTCCTAATGTAATGACCTATTTATGCACAATCTTCTCAAGCGGTTTGGATTGCTTTTATTTAACTTAAAAGTGGGCGAATTAATGTTAACTATTTTCGCCGCACACCGTTAATGGTTATATGAACAGTTTTGTCAATTATTTCGAGACCGTAGAATTGGTACCACTCGGTAGGGGATTGCATTAAAAAATTGGTGAGATACTTGCCCATACTTTTCAGACACCCTGTACCTGAATAAAATGTATGAATAAGTGTGAATACTGTCCATTTAGTTTCCATATTGTCAATTTTAACTTCAACTATATATTAAAATAACCCTAGACAATTAATGGGTGTTTCCATATTTGAGTGCTTTATTCTTAATAACTAAAAATAATTTCGTTGTCCTATAATAAAACATGAAGGTGTGTCACGCTTTGCTTGCTTCATGACGCATTAATTAGCAAATAACTCGACACATAAAATGGATGAGCAAAATAAAGAAAGGCCGGGCAAGTGAAGGAAGAAATTTACTTGGTGTCGGTCAAGTTCGAGAAATAAAATGATTTTGCGTATGTTTTATCTATAGCTTAAAAAAACCAAAACAAAGAATATCAATGATCTTTTATTTTTTCTATAGAGCGTGTCCAGGTGTCTCGAAATTAGCGCGCCATATTTATGGGATGCAATCTAGACCCCAAAATAAGACAAAAAGTGCATGTATAAACATTCTCCTAAAAATGACTCGTAGGGGAGCTAAGGCCACTTAAAAGTATTATTTTACCCCAATATTTCCATTTTCTTATTGTCCCTAGTTAATATGAATTTTTCAATACATTTTTATAAAAAAAAAGATATTGTTATGTCTCGATAGAATTCCCGGTTTTAGAATATACTCTATTTCTTAATGGTTGACAACATAGTGAAGGGTCATTAGTCGTCAAACCGCAATAAACCATAGGCGTAACAATAACAGGTACCTGGTCTTAAATGACACAGGTACCTACCTCACAGTTTAAAATATATTTTAAAATAAATCACATGTGAAAAATTATTAAATTCGAAACGTTTAAAAATGTCTTTTTTTATTTTACCATTATTTTTAACTTATTAGTTTGTTATGCTTGCTCTGTCCATTTTTTGAAGCATGATTATATGACCTGTTTCTCTTGTTTTGGGATCTAAATTACACCACAGAAATATTGCGCGCTAATCTCGGGACACCCTGCATTTCTAGTTAAATTTTTCTAATATTGGTTACCTACAAAAAACCGAAATGCAAACATTTGTAAATTTATTGTGTTGTATGATGGCAATATTAAAAAAAAAAGATTAACTCTGTTATTTGATGTTTACGTTCTTGGATGATTTCGAGGACATTAATTTACAGGTCTTTCTGAATTACTTAATAAATTTTAATTACCTCGTAAAAATTATACATCATGTTATAATAACCAGCACGTTCACCATCCTGGCAAGAAAAAAAAACTGATATTAATGGTTATTTTATATCACGTTACAAGCTGCGAGTCATATTAACGTAGTTTATTGTACCATGCTATTAACGTACCTTTCGGATGTGTAACGTGCAATATTTTGTTTCTCAATCGACACAAGGCCAGTGGCGTACAAGGAAACTTTGATAAGGGCTTAATGAACGGCTAGACAAAATTAACGCAACATCATGAATTTGCCTAATATTTGGTGAAACTTTTTCTGACCCTATATGATCCGATTTTAATGATTTTCTTGTAGCTTGGTTCCTTGATATTGTCCTAGTTAGTTGAAATTAGACTGTTTCCTCAACAATGTCTTTTTTGGTTTAATTATCTCTGTTATTAGAGGAGATACACCGTTTTGTAGCTTAATTTTTATAAACTTTATTATCGCCTATAGTCCATCTTTAAATAGCGCGAAGTAATAAATACTCATTAAATATACAAAACGCATACCGGGGTACCAAGAACAACCATCCCCTAAAATCTATTGTGTTTACATCCAAATAATGAGCATTCTTTAGGTATATAGATCCACCCTGAATTTATCGCAAGTTATTGTTATATTTGAGGATTTACCATTGTTATTGGGCAAATCCCTTAGCCAGGAGTGCGTATTGGCAAAGTTTTTAAATAAAAAATCTTAAACATGCACTGATAAACTGTGCTCCCTTAATCAAATAATCTGATTTATTTGGTGAATAATTATTGGTAATAAATAAATGTGATTTTAATTAACTAAATTTGATTTAACTGAAATAAATGAGAGTATTTCGTTTTATTTGCAAAGTTATTTAACTGTTGGTTGATTTGTGTCAAATCATAGAACCCTTCAAACAAATATCTTACCAAAAAACCACTAAAATAACAAAATCTAAATAACTAATTATTTAATCGAACTAATTTTTATTTGGGAACCAAATCCCGTTAATCGCTAGTTAAATTGCCCAATAGAGAACTATTTAAATGTCTAGGTCATTTAATCTAAATAATTATGTATTTACATTAAATCGTTAATATAAAACAACCAAATATTTACAAATAACTAATTATTTAATCGAAGTACATTTCAAGTTAAGAACTAAATACCTTTAACTTTAATTTAAATCATTCATTGCCGAACTTTTCAAATAATTTGGTCATCCAAACTAATAATTAAGTATTTAAATGAACTCCTGTCGCCTACTTTGGGCTTTGAGTAATTTGATTGGTTATACAAAAGTGGCCTGATCATCGTGTTTTGGTCATTGGTGTTCGATTTTGTATTGTAGAAATTTATGAGTGAGAGTGAAATCTTCTTTGTTAGTGGCACAGAAGTTAGTGGTTCCATCAAAAATTAAAACGAAGATATGGGGAATAAACGTAATATGAATAATTATTTAGAAGAAGATTGGGGTATATCGAGGGGTATATCCCATATGTTAGATACTTTTCAAGGTAGGAAACTATATTTGAGTATTTTAGTTACGCATGAAACGAGTTAAAAAAGTAAGATAAGAGGCAAAGAAAAGATACTTACATGTAATACCTAATTTGAAATTTCGAACACAAAATCTTTTTAGAAAAATGTAGCCAGGTATTTATATATAATATTTGCAAATTTGACTTTATTTAATTTTTTATCAAAGTTATTAACTTCTCTATAATTTTTTATTGACGTATATTTTAAGGGGAACAACAACTAATGGTCGGTTTATACAGCAAGATAACATAACATAAAAATAAAATAAGAGTTGAATCCACAGATCTGCCATAAGACGTTTATAGAAACACATAACATAACATAAAAATAAGAAATAAAATAAGAGATGGTTATCTTTTAAATATTATGTTATTTTTATGTAAAAATAGTTGTGCGCGTGCGCGTAATTTGTCATAACCTTTATTTTCGGCAAAAATGTGTTTTTTTCTGTTGGTTTGCCTTATTATTTGAACACTATAAACAATTTGATAAGGTTTGTGATTATTATGGTATAGGTACTGATTAAACCATATTTAATAGCAACATTTCAATATTTCTTATTTTTATGTGACGTCTGTATAAACCCGTACTTGGATAAAATAAGAACTGATGAACATTCTGATCTATTGAAAATTAAAAAAAGGTATTTAAACCAAATAAGTTTATATTTGATCTAAATAAATATAAAAGACAAGTTAAACAATTATGTACTTGAATAAAAAAACAATCACTTTGATGGAAATTACCGGTTTATTTAAATCAAATCACTTAAATTGTTTAATTAAATAACGTTGTTGTTACGGCAAATACATGTAAAACAAAAGTAAAATAAATATGTACTTGATAAAAATATATATAAATATCAATCAAATAAACATTTCGTTAACTTAACTTTTAACCTATTTACCTTAAGTCATTGAAACGGCTTATTTAAGTTAGGTTAGTGTTAAGGAAATAAATATTTGCTTGAATTTTGTATTTAGTGATTAGTTCCGAATAAAAAGTAATTTGTATCAAATCAGATGATACTAATCGAGGCAAATTATCCCTTGATATTTTTCAAGTACATATTTGTTTGGCTAATAGGAAACAAATATTTATTTGAGTCAACGGTAAATTTTTTTAACTCAAATAATTAATTTTATCAGTGTGCCTATTCACCTAAAACTATATATTAGATAATATTCGTAGGTATTTATAACATATGAAAACATTTAAAAAATCGTATTAACTAATAAATAACAGTAGGTGGTACTATTTTACATAATATAATTACAAAAACAAGATATTATATGGAATCTTACAAACAAAGCATTTTCAAAAATCGAATAATACTTTGTCGTTACCTATGGCTTAATCATAGTCCGATTCGGAAGATGAACTTTTATTACCTTAACATCGTTTATAAGTTCGTCCGAGGTTTATAATAAGCGGTTCAACCATTTTTTCGAATATTATATCTGCCTGCCACATTTTGGCTTCTTCTTCTATCACATAATCGATACACTGTTTCCACTTTTCCGTACGGATTTTACCCATAGCTTCATTAAAGTGTGCTTTTAAATCCAATGTTTTTTTCTGACAACATCTGTCTATTTGAGCCCATATAAGTTCGATCGGGTTTAAATCGCAGTGGTAAGGAGGAAGTCTGAGCACAGATATGCCTCGTAACTTTGCCATTTTATCGACTATATATTTTTTGAATGAATTTCTATGGAAATTGGCTAGTACCAATAGTTCTTTTTTTAGGGAATCTAATGAAAATTCTATTTGTCTTAAACTTAGCCATTCTGTTATTTCACTTTGACGCCACGCACTTGTCGGCAATATTTCCGTCAGCCTAGACTAGAGTGATAACTTGCATTATCCAATACAATTATTAAATGTTTTGGTATAAGATCCAACATTTGCTCGAACCATTCTTTAAAGACATCTGCATTCAAATCTTCATGATAGTCTTCTGTATTTTTAGATTGGAACATCAGTAGAGACCACCTTTAACGAAGCCTTTAGAACTTCCAATATGGGTTATGATAAATCGATGTCCTTTTCCAGATGACGGTCTTAATCCTGTGAACAATCCCTCCAAAAAATCTTGCCTTGAACTTTTAATATTTTCATCCTGCCAAAATTTAGTCACGCAGTGTGGCCTTTATTTAGCCATGTTTCGTCTACGGAAAATATTTTTTTGTTTTCTTCCCTGGCTTTTCAGATGCTTCCTAATTCTATTAAAATCGATTGCCTATTGACAAGGTCTTAAAGAATTCTTTTGTAAGCCTTTTTGCTGATGACACTTTAGTGTCGGTGTCTGGAAGCAATTTTGGACAACTTGTTGAGGTAATGAACTCAGAATTGAGTCTATTATTTAATTGGCTATGTGTCAACAAATTAAAATTAAATGTAAATAAAACAAAATATATGGTTTTTGGCAGTAAACAAAACTGTAAATTATTTCTTGACTGTGACAATGTTCTTAATATTGACAACAGGCCCATTGAATATACAACTGAAATAAAATATCTAGGAGTGGTTCTGGATTCACAATTAAATTTTTCGTAACATATTGACCATATTTGTAAAAAGATAGGGAAAAAAATTGGTTTCTTTAGAAGAGTCTCTCATTATCTCAGTCATTGGTCTCGACTTCTTATCTTCAATACTATAGTGTACCCTCATTTTGACTTTTGCAACTCGCTGCTAATATCGTGCAGAAATATTGATATACAAAGATTACAAGTGTTACAAAACAAAGCTATGAGAAGTATTCTGTCTTGTACTAGATACACCCCGGTTAGACTAATGCTTAATTCACTTGGATGGCTGTCGGTTTCTGAGAGCATTGAAGCGTCAAATCTTTTATTTATCTTCAAGATACAGCATGAATTATTGCACTCATATTTAAAAAAGTACTTAATTCCTAGGTCCCTTCGACACTCGCATGACATCAGATCTAAAGACAATTTTGATATTCGGTTTGCTAGAACAACACACATGCAAAAAAGCCTCTTCAGTGATGGCTTAAGACTTTTCAATGCTCTGCCGGCGAACATCAAAAACTCGCCCAATGTGAGAACGTTTATGCGTGGTGTAAAGAACCATTTCATGTTAGCAACCCGTTGAACTTTCCTTCTTTTTAAATACTCTTCTTTTGAATCTTTTCAAATATTCTTCTTTTAATTTTTTAAATTTAGTTTTAGGCTAAGAGCATTATATTAAAATGCATCAATTATATTATATCTTTCTACATTATATACGATTATTGTATTAATAAAAAATTCTATTTGTTTATAATAGCATTTATGCTAAAATAAAAACATTTTCATTTCATTTAATTATGTTTTTTCCACCGAAAACCCATTTTTTTCAATAATTTCCAAAGCGTATTTCTACACATAAATGGGTAGTACTGGTCTTCTCGGACTGGGAACAAAATTTTGTCCAGCGTGGGAATTTTCTTTTTTAAAAAGAAACAATGAACTTTTCGCCTTATTCTCTACATTAAACGTCATCCAGCTTAAGTTTGGGGTCGTCCTGGAGAACTTTTTGGAGGTTTGACGCCCACACTTTTTCTTCCTTTAAAAGTTTATATATTGTTGTCTTCCCAACGTTAAGCATATCTGCTGTAAATTGCGCATTGTCAACACTCAAATTGAAAATTAAGAATTAATTTTTTTTTTATTTACTGTACATGGACCGACTCTAGGGCGTTTAGGTAATTGTTAAAAATTCTCCATATTTAATTATACAAAAACACTGACACTTCACACTTTGACTAAATTCACTGAGAAACAAACACCCAAGGTATGTATGTATAGATATAAATAGGTGTATTATTCCAATAGAGGCACCCATAAAGGCATAATTACCACATAATTAGCAAACAGGTAACCAGGATGAGGTACAAAAAAAAAGGAATAAAATGATTACAGCAGAAATGGAGTAAGTAGTAGTAAGTACCTAGACTCTAATTAGTTTTGATAAAATTGCTTTCTAAAATTCCAGGTAAATGGTACGCCTGTACATAATTTTAAGCTTGAAAAATATTTAATATTTAAATATATATTTAAAGACAAAACTTGAATTTAATGTCGATACTTGTACTAATTCTGCACAAATTTAAAAAGGCAGGCATATTTAAATCTATACATGCCAAAAAATCTTGCACGCCTATGGAGAAGACGGTTTTGATTGATTTATTACTTCGCATAATTTAAGGGTAGACTATACATTATTGATATAACTCTGTCACTTTATATAGACTAACAGAGATTTTACTGTAATATCTCAAACACGGTAACAGATAGATATAGGGAAACACTAGCCAAAGTTGTTAAGAAACTAATGGAAATTCCACACTATATTTTAGAAACAACCGAATTTTCAAAATAAAATCTCATTTAGTTCTTAAGATTGTTTTAATGGACCATCAAGTTCGAGGCACCCTGTATAATATATAATATTATTATACGCTTAAAGAAAAAAAAAATTTGAAACGTATAATTTAAAACTTTACTAATTGTACTGAAAAATACATTATACAACCGATGAAACGTCAACCTTAACGGCTTCATGGGTCACCGAACAAACGAAAAAGAAGAACAAACCTATTAAACTGCATATTGCACAATAAGCTCTCAGGTACAATCACGCGCCAGGCTGTCTGCAGTGTCTGCCTTTGGCGAACATGGCTAGTCTATTATATTTTCTCCAAAATGAAAAAAGGTTACTGGTAGGCACGTACCCCCCGTGGGGCATCAAGGGTTGACGACTATATCCCCATATATCTCGGGGTAACGTTACGAGGGTAGTCCTTGATATATTGCGAAATTGTCGAGCCCTCACCCTTCTGTCGTAGTGTTTTATTATAGCATTGTCGTAGACAAAGGGGATTTCAAATAAAATAATAAATGATATATATCCTAGTGAGAAGATAACCAAGAAGCCTTGAATTTTTTCCACGTGTCGTTGATTTTTTATACGCCAATTTCAATGCAAATTGTCTCCTATACTACCAGAAAAAAAGTTATACCATCCAATTTAAAAACACGGAGAAAAATCAAGGAATAAGTTAAATTAAATACCAGCGCCATCTAAAAATTGTATTAGGAAACTTGTGACAATTCCTGAATTATTTATTTAAACTTCAAAGAATTCCCTTTTAAACAAGTTCAAGTTCAAGAAAATCCGTTGAAGGATAACGACACTATGACAGTTTATTTAAATGTCCTAAAAGCTTCCCCCACTCCTTTGTTAAGCGAGATTCAAAAAAATTCCAATAATAAAAGTTGTAGCGAACGATCTACTGATATTAATTAATTATTTATTTGTTTTTCTATGGCTAAGTGGCATTTTTTGCCGTAAAATAAACTTTTGAAAGTATATGTGCCGTTGCGGCAATTTCCGAAGCAATTATTTTTAATGGATTTCACTTGACAATTTTTATAAATAATAGCAGCTTTTTTCTTTAATCTGTGAGACCTATCGTTTCCGAGATATTCCTTATCCGGACACCCTGTAGACAAAATATATAAATTGTCTATATTAGCTCAAACCGTTTTTAAGGTATGAGCGATCAAACTTTAAAAAAAATGTATTTATTCTAGTCTAATACTGTGCGTTTTAAGAAGTCCGATATCGGATTAAATCACCAAGGGATGTTATCGCTTTTAAAACAGTAAGTCGGTTAAGTTATAATATCTTCGCATCTTCGCTTTACTTGATCACACCGAACATCCCACTGGTTTACTGTATTCTATTACTGGGCGAAATCAGAGGTTTCAAAACAAAATTATCTTAGAATTACGCGTTGAGCATAAATAATAATTAAATAGATAATTAAATTATTTTGCTATTATTATAGTTAAATCTATATAATAATCGCTATTTTCCAAGAACCAATTAAAATTTGCTCAAGTGCGGGATGGTTAAATATGTTAAAGATTTTGTCAGGTATATACTTTTCCGATAATGACATTATTTTGGGATTATTATAATTAAATCTTCATAATAATTACTATTTTCCAAGAAATAATTAAAATTTGCTGAAGTGCGGGCTGGTATGTTCTACTTTATTTTAAATAAGTAGTGGTGCTTTTCACTTTTAGTTTGTTTCTCATTGTGTGTGAATTAAAATCAGTTATTAAGCAAAGTTATGGAAAATGTTCAGCAAGGTGGCACATCGCCTAGAAGGCATTTATCTCCAGGTGAACGCCGTTTGGTATTACAAGTGGAACGTTATTTTACTTTAGAAAAAGATAACTCGGGCCCGTTAGAGTCTGTTTTGGCAGTGCAAAAACGAACGTCTGATGCTTGCGGCATTTCAGAGAAGACCTTAAGAAGACTTCGAAAAAAGAGTGAAGAGGATTTGGACAGACCATATAAAAGGGTTCGACTCCATTTAAAAACCTTGGATTTATCCCAAGGGATAAAACTCTCTATTAGGAATATTGTTTATGATATGTATAAAGCCAAGGAATATGTTACCCTCAAAGCTATTCTTGAAAAGATAAAGCAGAAAAAACTTTGCGATATTGGAACTAACAGTTTGTCCATCATCTTAAAACATATGGGTTTCAAATATAAAAAAACGAACAACAGAAAACTGCTTTGCGAGCTGTCCAATGTTGTTTCGAAAAGATGGCAATTTTTAAGGGATTATTTAAACAACAAAAAATCGGAATTGTCAAGACAAGTTGTTTTTCTTGACAAAACATGGGTATTTGCAAACGGAACTTCAACAAAAACGTCTTGGCAGGATGACTCAAAGCATTGTTATTCGAGTACCCGTGCAAGTAATGGAAAAATGTATATTATATTACATGCTGGTAATGAAGAAGGTTTTGTTTTAAATGCCAGTTTGATATTTTCATCAACAAAAAAAACTGATGATTATCACGGCAATATGGATGCTGAAATTTTTGAGCATTGGTTCGAGGAAAAACTTTTAAAAAGTTTAGAAAAACCTTCCTTAATTGTTTTAGACAATGCCTCTTACCATACGAGACTCGAAGAGAAATTCCCTACAAGCAGCTGGAAAAAGGAAGACATAAAAGAGTGGTTGTCAAAGAAAAACATAAACCATGAAAATTTATATCTAAAAAGTGAACTTTTAAGCAAGTGTAAAGAGCAGTCATTTAAAAAAAGTATGTTGTTGACGAATTAGCCCTCAAATATGGACATCAAGTTTTGAGATTGCCGCCCTACCATTGTCATTACAACGCAATTGAATTGGTATGGGGTATTAGCAAGAACTATTATGACAAACATGCCTGTAAAAATATCGGTAAGCCTAGCGTTATAAAGTTATGGGAGGAGGCGCTTAGCCAAGCGGGCAAAGAAAAATGGCGAAAATGCATTGAACACACAGAAAAAATTATTTTTAAATCTTATGAGACAGAACAGGTTATAGACGAAGTAAGACCGTTAATTATTACGAATGATGATGATGATGACGATGATGTTGATTCTGATGAGTCTGAAAGCATGGGTGAAATTTCAAATGCAGAGGAAGACTACTTTTAGTAGTACCTATCTACAAGTAGGTACGTTCTGTCGCAAGACTAGAAAATCGGTTCTTTTTAGAACCAAAACTTTATAAAAAAGAATTCGTAAAACTAATTTGTCTGAATACTACAAAAGCTAAAAAATTATTATTTTTCTTTACCTAAACTAATTTTTTATTTACTTTAAATTATTTTATTTAGAAAATGTAATTCATCAACATCGAAAATTACCTTCATTATAATTTATTGTTTGAGACCCACCGACATAATGCTCAAGAGGTTTTATGGCTTAGCGGACTTCTTAAAACGCACCGACTTTAGCTTCCCTTTATGAAAGAAAAAGAAGAATCCTTGTGCCAATTCCTTTTCTTGGATGAATTATGGATTTACTAAAGTTGATCGTATTATGCATATAATATTCCTTCTGTTGTTTCCCATAGAACATTTTTGTTTAGAAATTATTTTATTTAGAAAATGTAATTCATCAACATCCAAAATTACCTTCAATATCAATAATTAAGTATTTCAACATGATTCACAGACAAAATATCTTGTTCAGATCGCATTTCTCCTGGACTAGCTCTATAAGTTCCCCGTCCTCAAGAATGTTTAAATATTCCAATTCAATAAGTAATGAAGTGGACTTCTATAATCCAGTAGATATCTTCCACAGCAAGAATTAAAAACCTTCCCTTAACTTTTACTTAATGCTTACTAATCATAAGTTCTGCCACTATTTGTGGATGTGAGTAGATGGATGTATACCTTTTTAATGTTAAAAAACAAATAGGTTTACTGTTATCGCGAAGTGAAGCATTTTTACGAATATAATTAGAATATTACTAGGGTTAGCCTAATATTATTTTAGATCAGTACTACAAAACTGTTACATAAATATTAACAATGCAATCAATGTAGATTATAAATAACTCATTATAATTGTAAATTGTAACTAGTGGTTGCTCTAATAGTAACATATCCTGTCTGCAACCCAAAGATAATAATATATAAATAATTAAGTATTTCAACATGATTCACAATTCCTCCTTACCCTATTAATTTTGATATTGAAATGGCATGGAAATATGGCAAGGTAATGCACGATTAAAGGGTATAGGTGGCTTTTGTTAATTTAATTGGTTGACACGGGTCGCGTGCCCCTTGCAAGTACAACCGATCGATATTTGTGTGTGTCAGTGGAATAGTGATACAACGGGCAAAAGTTATTCAGTTTTTATAAATACGTGGACGCTGTGTCGCAAAACTTTCATTCATGCTGTAACATTAATACGACAAATACTAAAAAATCATTATCACTGAGGCAATCATGCCGAACTATAATTTACTATTTTTATTGAATTTTAAACATATGGGTGTAGCAGGTCCATGGCTGCGCCATATTTTAAAAGATTGTGCCTTTCATTACCGTTACGCCGTAGCCACAGACTTGTGTGTCTACATATAACTGTCCTTTTCAAAAGTGCGCCAACATGCGGACGCTTTTAGCAAAAACACACAGGCGTCCGTCAGTCGCCGACGATGACCGCAGGATGCACAAGCGGTCTACAGTCTACTATCATAACAACATGTACATAAGTAAAAAAAGATTTTCCTGATGCTAAGTCTGGCTCGAAATAAAAATTTCTTGAGGAGGGGCTTCGTTTGATGTACCTACTATATAGGCTTCTTAACGGCCTTAAAGGTCGATTTATAAACTTCTTACGCCCGCGTTCACCAGAGCTGAACTATATTAAAAACAAATAGAATCATCGATAAACTGTCGCTGTCGTTCAATTTGTTTTTAATTATTTCAACGCGGGCTTGAACTGGGCCTAAACTCGGCCTTACATGAGGAGGACAACATTTTTTCGTACACCAACATTATGAACTCTGATAAGTGTGAAAAATGTTATCAATTTCTTGATGCAAATTACTCATAGTTGAAAATACAATATTATACAATCCTCAACGGGAAATTTTCAATCTCGGTATGTAATACTGTTCCCTTATCAGCTTTTCCGGTCAAGTCCGGTAAATATTAATTTTCCGATTAAAAAATTGATCAAATAGGGGCAGTTTCCTAGAGGAATGCTCAAAAACAATCATATAATAAATCATTACACAATACATTTAGATGCTGGCTTGTTCCGCCCATGCCTTATAATGATTTAGGGCCCTTTTACAATTTTCTTTATCTTCCCCTAGGAGAGTGTGTGACTGGAGTGATACGCTTAGTATTTGTGTATTTACACAATGCCCGCTTTGTCACATTTTTCATCGGGAATTAAGGACGGATTATGTAGATTTGTTTTCACAGGGAATATTGGTTTATGAAGTAACGGGTTTCGTTTAGTTACGGGTGGTTTAAATGGTGTAAGGCAACTAGCGATACTAGAGATCGAGATGGAAAACTGAGCTAATCATCAAGTTTTTTCAACGACATAAATAAATAAATAAGGACTAATTAGGAATTACAAAGTCAATATACTAACTATACAGTTTAGATTGGTGTGTGCAGCAAATGAAAGCACAGTAAAACCTCTGTTTGCGACCGCATCTATAAAGTGACCACCTGCGTTAAACGACCGGTTATGAATTCCCTATGCACATTGAAAAATGGAAATCCCATTATTTTATACTCCTCTTTACCGACCCATCTGTTAAACGACCGCGGGCATTTATCATCAGAATTCTTAGTAAACATTAATGCTAAAAACACCCTCCATTAAGGGTAGTAAAACCCGATCTGACAATTCTTAAGAAATATAGATACATACACTAATTACTTTATTGCAGGCGAATCTATTCAATTTGCTTTAAAGGCTAATGGATCGGTTGTTAGCATTAGTTTTGTTTTGAACAGTTTTTGTGTGTTTTGAGACTAACGTAGGCGGGAAAAAGGAAATGTCTTTCTTTAAGCGAAACAATTGAAACAATCGGGGAAAGTGGACAATATGGTTTGAGCAGGTACCAGGAAATTGGCTGACTATGTTGCTTCAAAATAAAGCAGAAGTTAGAAATTTGTTTCAAGAAGGTGTGAACAAAAAAGAAAATTTCCCAAAACCGAAGAACTGGCAGTGGACCAAGTGGTTTTTAACTGGTTTTGTAAGGCGCGAAACAAAAACAATGTCTAGGGTTAGATAACTTCAAGGCATCAAATGAATGGTTAGAAAAATTCCGTCGTCAACACGATATTAGCTTCAAGAAAATATGTGGCGAGAAAAAGGCTAATGATCATTTTAAAGGATTATGCCACAAGGGAGGAGGAAGTTGTTTGTACACCATTTTGAAACCTTTACATTTCTTATTTAACAAATCAATATCTGAGCACAGTTTCCCTAAAGCTTGGCTTTGTAGCTATGTTTTACCAATATTTAAAAAAGGAGATAGACATGATGCAAAAAATTACCGCCCAATAAGTATTTTGTCATCCATACCCAAGCTTTTTGACAAAGTGTTGATACCCTATTTGCAGTGGCACTGTAAAAGTGTTTTTGATTCTTGTCAGCACGGATTCGTTCCACAAAGGTCTACCACAACCGTCTACCTCAACCAATCTTTTGGTGTATGAACAAGATATTCTTTCAACTTTGGGATCATCTTTGCAAGTGGATGCAATATATACAGATTACTGTAAAGCTTTTGATAAAGTTAATCACTCCATTTTACTATCGAAACTTAGGGCTATGGGTTTTCCTACATATCTAATAGAGTGGCTGCAAGGGTACCTGTCCAATAGAGTTCAAATAGTGAGAAAATACATGATTTCTGTTCGCGTGAAATATCGGCAATGTCAGGTGTCCCTCAGGGTTCCCACCTGGGACCATTGCTTTTTGCACTTTTTGTCATGGATTTGACTAAGTGCTTTTCATAATGTAAACCATTATTTTTTGCCGACGATTTAAAAATATATCTTAAAGTAAATAGTGTTGTGGATTGTGAAAATCTTCAACATAACCTAAATAAGCTTAGTGAGTGGTCCAAAAAGAATGACATGACACTTAGTATAGATAAATACCACTGTATAACATTCTCTAGAATTAAGACACCAATAATATTTGATTACACTATAGAAAACATTTCACTTAAAAGAGTTGACAGGGTTGCTGATCTAGGGGTTGTGATGGATAGCAAAATGTACTTTATTCCACACATTAATGAAATTATATCTAAGTCATTTACTAGGTTGGGTTTTGTGTTGCGGAACAGCTCAGATATTTCAGTTCAACAGTCAGAATTTTGTTTGTTTCATTAATCCAGAGTATACTTAACTATGCGTCTCCAGTCTGGACTCCTTTCTATCAAATACACATTAATAGGCTTGAATCTGTTCAAAATAAATTTTTGAGGTACTGCGGCTATATAGATTGCGAGTTCCACGAGAGCAATGGTCTTACGATGACGTGAGAAGTATGATGTCTATTACTTCACTACAAACTGATCGTACTCGCATAGATCTTAGCACACTTTTTAAACTAATATCCGGTGATATAAACTATCCGGATTAATTGCAACAGTTGCTCTTTAAGATTCCTTGTTGTAACACTCGTAATGCTGACTTGTTTTGCGTACCTTACCATCCTAACAACTATACTTATAATAATCCTTAGTCAAGGTTATCTAGACTAGCCAACAGTTACAAATGTGAACTCACTGGGATTTCCTAATCTCAATTCAGGCGTCGGTGTTCCTTGATTCTCTGATTTTATTGTATATTTTCTTCTTATTGTGATTTCTATTATTGTATTTAACCAATCTACTTTTTGATATATTGTATATATATAATATGTGTATTTATTTTTATTTTATTATACTTGTTTCCGACTTGTTTCTATTGTAAAAAGGGGTAATCCCGTAAAATAAATAAATAAATAAATAAATATGCATTGAAAGATGACAAGTGTATACTGTTCTGTTCTGTGTAAATATGGAAGGTGAGAAGGAAGAACCACTTGTAATAGGCAAAATCAAGAATTCTCGATGATTAAAGGGCGCACATATCGATAAGTTACCTCTCCAATGGGTTTCCAACCCAAAAGCGTGGATGACAGCAGACACCATGACAACATGGCTTCACAAATTTTATACCAAGATGAAGAAGCAGAATAGAAGAGTGGTATTGCTTCTGGATGCAACGTCTCATCCCAAAATTAGGAACTCGATAGTGTCAAACTTATTTTTCTTCCACCAAATACTACCTTACATTGCCAACCTTTGGACCAAGGAATCATTCAGAATTTTAAAATGCTTTACAGAAGCTACCATATTAAGAGGATTTTAACATGTATAGACAGAGGTTGTCCTCTTCAATCGTAAATAAAATTACCATAACCAACGCCTTGATATGGGTTTCGGTGGCCTGGCGCAATTTGTCCCCAGTGACAATAAAAGTGTCGAAATATCAAACCTATCTGAAGCCTGTACAAGTTTGAGAGACTTAAAAAACCTTTTTTTAATAATGTTTACAATTTTGCAAATATTTCTCAATTGCTATTAAAATGTGAATCTGAATTAAAAAAAAATGAAATAAAAAATATGATGCAATCATTAATTTCTGATTATTTTAAAAAATAATTGTATAATATATATGTTAGTATGAACGTGCAGTATACAGGGTGATTCACGGTGGATGGAACATTAGACGTTTCTGACGAACCAGTAAAGGAATCGTTGCGAAAATTTGGTTGCTTACATAAACGGACATGCTCTACCCATCTAAAATATTTTTAACAATACAGTGATGCCGCTTCCACACAAAAATAATAGTAACTTTGATTTTTCAAATGGAACACCCTATATTTTATTTTATTTTCGAAACACCCATTACTTTTCTTACAATTTTTGTTAACTCTATTCTACACTTATCTCTTACCGTTTCTAAGATATAAATTAAGTTCCGTTTTTTTTGGCCGAAAACTTCACTTTTAAAAATGCTGATAATTTTGAACTCTAAAATACTGAAACCCTGAAATTTGGTAAATAGTTAACTAATACCATAGGGCTCTTTGCCCTACCCTCAAATCTTAGTTGCAATATACAGGGTGGTTAAAAAATACACTTATTCTGGTAACTTGAAAAAGTGACCATAAGTCCTTTTTTTGAAATGTAACACCCTGTATATTATTACGTATTTGAAAAGCTGCTGAAATTTCTCCTAATTCCTGTACATATATTCATACCTGTACCTAACTAACTCGTTTAACCATTTTTTTGACGTATTAAGCATGATCTGTAAAATTTTCTATACAATTCAATTTTCATTCGGTTATTAGTAAGTTAGCCATGACAAAAACAATGATGTTGACTTATGTTACTATGGTTATCGTTTTGACATTTCATTAAGTTTAGATACAAGATAGTTACAGTACAAGACAGTTTAAAATCATGGAAGAAACCTATACAAATGCAGTTCTTATGAATTTATTTATTTTATTTGGACAATGTGATAGAATTATCACCAGGACATGTATAAAGTTTAACGAAATGTACCCTAATTTACAGCCAATGTATCTCAGAAAATTCATAAGGATCCAGAACAATTTTACTGCCTTTGGTTCAGCTTTAAAAGCGCCAAGAAACTTGCCTCGACCCGTGACTTCTAACGAAGACAACGAGATTAATGTTTTGGCATATTTTCATGTATTTCCCCAATCTTCAATACGATGTGCTCAATACGATTTAGGTATAACATATTCATCAGTTCAAAGAATTTTAGTAAAACATAACATGCATGATTACAAGTTTACAAAAGTTCAAGCCATGAAGCCTCAAGATCCTCAACAGAGAGTACAATTTTGTGAAATGATATTGGTGCGCACTCAAGAAGATCCAAATTTTTTAAATAGGATAATTTGGACCGATGAATCAAAATTTTCAAGGGAAGGGATTTTTAATAGACGAAATAGTCATTTCTGGTCCAGAGAAAACCCGCATGTAACAAAAGAAGCCGGACTTCAAGAAAAATTTAGTTTTAATGTTTTTTGCATGTTAATGGATAATCAATTAAATTATGTAATATACGAGGAGTCATTAAATTCGAGAAACTATGTTAATATTTTGAGGACAGATGTCGAAAATTTTGTAGATAATCTGCCACTTGCAGATTATCGAAGCTGTTGGTATCAACTTGATGGAGCTCCTGCACATTGCACTAGGGAAGTTAGTGCAGAACTTGATAGGATTTTTGACGATCGTTGGATAAGACGTTTGGGACCTTGGAATTGGCCTCCAAGGTCACCCGATCTCAATCCATTGGATTTTTACTTGTGGGGCATGTTCAAAGAAAAAGTTTACAAATCACCCGTAAATTCTAAAGAAGAGCTGCTACTTCGAGTCACTCAAGTATTTAGAGATCTAAACCCAACCGAAATTAGATCTGCAACGACAAATGCAGTCAACACCCCCATATTAAAGTGTTTGGATGTAAACGGCCAGCGTTTTGAACATTTGTTAAAATAGCATTTTATTAGTTATAATTTTAGTAGTCTTGTATTATTTCACTAGTTAACATTTAATAAAATTGTTCTGGATCCTTATGAATTTTCTGAGATACATTGGCTGTAAATTAGGGTTCATTTCGTTAAACTTTATACATGCCCTGGTGATAATTCTATCACATTGTTCAAATAAAATAAATAAATTCATAAGAACTGCATTTGTATAGGTTTCTTCCATGATTTTAAACTGTCTTGTACTGTAACTATCTTGTATCTAAACTTAATGAAATGTCAAAACGATAACCATAGTAACATAAGTCAACATCATTGTTTTTGTCATGGCTAACTTACTAATAACCGAATGAAAATTGAATTGTATAGAAAATTTTACAAATCATGCTTAATACGTCAAAAAAATGGTTAAACGAGTTAGTTAGGTACAGGTATGAATATACAAGAATTAGGAGAAATTTCAGCAGCTTTTCAAATACGTAATAATATACAGGGTGTTACATTTCAAAAAAAGGACTTATGGTCACTTTTTCAAGTTACCAGAATAAGTGTATTTTTTAACCACCCTGTATATTGCAACTAAGATTTGAGGGTAGGGCAAAGAGCCCTATGGTATTAGTTAACTATTTACCAAATTTCAGGGTTTCAGTATTTTAGAGTTCAAAATTATCAGCATTTTTAAAAGTCAAGTTTTCGGCCAAAAAAAACGGAAATTAATTTATATCTTAGAAACGGTAAGAGATAAGTGTAGAATAGAATTAACAAAAATTGTAAGAAAAGTAATGGGTGTTTCGAAAATAAAATAAAATATAGGGTGTTCCATTTGAAATATCAAAGTTACTATTATTTTTGTGTGGAAGCGGCATCACTGTATTGTAAAAAATATTTTAGATGGGTAGAGCATATCCGTTTATGTAAGCAACCAAATTTTCGCAACGATTCCTCGTCAGAAACGTCTAATGTTCCATCCACCGTGAATCACCCTGTATACACATTGGTAATGTAGCTTCTTCTCAATTAATTTTAGCTCTGATAAATTTAAACCAAAACATTTAAAATTATTTACATACATGTAGATATTTATTAATAAATAAACACTGTAAAATGTAGACCAGTTGTTTTAATTTTGCTCCATTATATTAATAATAATAATATATATTCTAAAATTATTTTGAAGTATAAGAAAAAGACATATTTTTAAATAAAACACCCTATATCTTATAATATTTTTAGATTCTACATAAAATTACAATCATTTTTTAATAGGTGCATTATAAGTTAGTGTAAACGTAATAGTTTCCGGGATATCGACTTTTTAATAATGGCATTTTAGGACTTTGACAACTTGTACTAGCTTTGTAACGGTTTGTCTTAGAGCAAAACGGCTTACATGTTCCACGCGTACTTCTTTATTATAAATCCAAAAAGGTAAACTAATTAATAGATTTATAAACTTTTCTTTTTATTTTGGCTTACTACAAGCTGAATTTGTATTTTCATATTAAACTTATTAGTTCGAATAGTTTAATGCGCAAAGTATAGTTTATTCAGCCGCTATGGCACTTTTTAGAAAAACTTTAAATGTAAAGTTTTTCTTTATTAACTGCTTACTTTATCGGTATTGTAGGAGTTGTTGATACATGTACACAGTAAAAAGTTGAGTGTTAAATTTAACACTCAATGGTGGTACATATAGAACCACACTCAATAGGGTATATTAACCAATCAGTATATCTTGTAAAAAAGATATTTTTGAGTGTTTTTTTTTTACTTTTTGATGAGTGTTAATTCTTCTAATTTATGGGTAGGTACATTTACACTATCGTGGGTAAATTAAACTCACTGACTGCAGACCTATTCTTCCAGGGTGTAAAAGAAATAGTGAGAGCTGTAAGTAAACCATTCTTTAATGGTAATTTGTGATTAATTAGTGTATATATCATATAATTGTAGTGTAAATTTTATTTTATTTGGGTGTGACTTCACTTCAAAATAATCTTCCCACAGCTAGAATACTTTCCACTTTGTTTAAGTCATTTAATCCCGTATGAAACTAACCGGGCGTTTATAATTACAATGTAAAAAGTTATGCATTCAAGAAGTTTTACATTATTAACCTCTGCTTAGTTTGATACATGATTGAATGGCTTAATCAAAGCCGAAAGTAGTAGCCCCTAATATATATAAATCTTAAGATCGCTTGGAAAAGGTTTGTTAAATGAATGAAAATATTGATTATTATTCATCGTTTATTTATAAACAAAATGATGGTTACAACAGAACTGGAAAACCCTGTAATTTTCTTTACACAGTTACAGTTACAGTTACAGTTACAGTATTTACATTGTTACAGTTTAAAAATTTAGTAAATTAAACATATATATATATATCTACGTTTAATGTACCTCATTGTTAAGCTTAACAAAACAAATAGGGTAAATGCGGGAGAGTTGCCTCACTTTTTGAAAAAAATTCATACTTTTTGTAATTTTTAGTTAACTTTTTCAAAATAAGTCCCTACACGGATATTACTTTAAACTTTATTAAAATTCAAAAATAAACGTTAATTCTAAAAAAATATAAACATAACAAAAAAATATGTTTTCTTCTAAAAATCGGCGACTCTCCCACATCGCTGGGAGAGATGCCGCGTATAGAAAGGAGAGATGCCGCACTGTTTAAAAAGTATAATTTTCATTGTTCTAGCGTAGAGCCAGTCTGGAACAGATGTTGCAAACTTCACCATACATTCTGCAAATAACGTGGAACCATTTTAAACATTTAAGGCACTGCACCCATCGACTTTTTTAGATGTGGTTGCATAAATTTCGAAACATTCCACGCAGCGTTCCTTGTTTTCATCTTTTTTTATAATCTTATTTGCTAGGATCTCTTCATCGCTATCGCTCCACTGTTCTTTTTCTAGTTTTTTTTTCTGTTTTTTTCTTTTTTTTTCTGCCACCTTGGGCTGTTTATCTTTAGGATTAAGGCGAGACTTTTTTGTTTCAATATTTTCGTATGATGTTAACACACTTGCGCTTTGCTTGAACCGTTGTTTAATGGATAAAGGTATTTTTGGGACGGGAGACACTTCATGCAGATATTTTGAAGGGGTAACTTTCGGAATATTATCTCCATAAGCTCCACTACTAGGAGAATTTGTTTGAGTAGGATTGACAGAGCTGGTGGAGGGTAGTTCTAAGCTTGGACGTAAATCTGGAGTCATAGATCTGGGTAAAGTACTAACCTCTCCTTCTGGGGGAACTTCTATCGTGGATGAATCTATCATAGAATAAAAGTGGTCTGGAATTGCATTTGGGTCTAAAGGATATATCCCAGTTGCCCTAAAACCGTTAATGGCCGTGGCTACAGATGCTGGTCTAAACCAAGCTTACTTTCCTTTCATATTTTCTTGGCATTTTTCTGAATAAAAATGTTAATTTTATTATAATAAAACTCATGGAAAAACAATAACATTGGAAAAATAGTATGCGGCGTCTCTCCTTACTGATAATTCGGCAACTGTCCTTTTTGTTGGGAGAGACGCCGCACCTGCTTATCGAGGTCACTGGCTGTAAGTAAACGCTACAAAATATATCATGATACGTGTAAACAATAACCTCAAAATACCGGAAACACTTTCAAACATAAAATAAAGTGACCGAGTTTCAAATTATCACACTTATTAAAACCGTACTTCAAACTTTGTAATAAAAATGTATTCTTACCTTCGTAAATATCGGAATAGGAAGCGATACTTTTAGAAACAAACACTGCCGCTGTACTAATGATTCACTAATGGGTGTACTCTCATCACAGGTATGCTTGATTGACTAACTTTTTACGTATTAGGGGTAATACGACAAATGCGGCATCTCTCCTGCCGCGGCAACTCTCCCGCACCCGCATTTACCCTAACCCTAACATAATAAATATATGTATACTTAGAACACTAAACAAACTAAATAAAAGTATGCTTTGGAACAATATGAAAGAATGAAAATGACAGTATTATATTAATCGTATATTTATTTAGAGATCTATGAAGAAAAATATGTAGGTAGGTATCTAAGTATTTATATAAAAAAGGAATACATTTATATTATAAGCTTATATCAGAATAATTTAAAAGCTAAAGGGAAAACTGTAACAATGTTAATACCTACTTAGTTTCTTAAAAATGGCGTACTAAACTTACGTAAGGTTTCTATTAAATTTCGTTATTAGGCTTAGGCACCCAATTTAACAAGATCCTCATAAGAGGCACTCTCATGTGGCACTTTACAGAACTTTGCTTTGTTTCCATATTTTAATTTAAATATAACATTATTCTATATCACGTTCAAAGAGCACAATCAGACTGACTTGAAAGTTGAACTTACACGTAGCGTCGGCGTCATGTGTCAATTCCTAGAATTTCACACCACTTGTTGCCTGTCTTTTCGGTAACACGGGTTTAGGTATTTTTACCCGGGGCCGTGTAAAAAAACGATTAAAGAATATTTTAGCGGGGTTTATTTACACGCTAATATGGTGTTATTAATTGTCATTGTATTTAATTTTCCTGATAGAGTGTAAAATGGAATAAATAACACTAATTATTCAACAAAATTAACTTTTTAGAAAGTTAAATTCATAGGCAAATTTAATACAACAACTTTGGTCCCATATATGTGTAAAAACATGGTAAATTATGTTGATCCGGGTGTTGACATTAACACTACTTTTTTTTACCACTCCTGAAATGATTTTTAACAGGTGGATATTTTTTACTGTGTACGAGCTTATAATTCAATACGTTCACATTCTTTCATATAAAAAAAAATAAAATTCGAACATGAACCATTAAGCTATATGAAGTGTCAATACCCGACGATGTAATTGGCGTTTCAAAGTTCAGATTAAATTATTAATGGCCTTAATACACACATTCCATATCGTTTACAAGCTGTTTATTGTTACTGATTAAATTTACAAACACATACTTAAGATATTTTCCGATTTCACAGTACATTAATCGTCCAAAGACAATGTTATTTTTACTACAGGCCTAAACAAATGTGCAGCTTAAAAGATCATTTTAACAGCCAATTTTTATCTTGAAAGATAGAAAACTTAAGCAATTTTAAATAATTTGAACATTTATCAAATTGTCTATTAAAATGGGTCAAAAGGGAATAGATATAATTATTATATTTGACCAAATTTTAGAATATCGCTGGCATAGATGTTGTTCTGTTCTCCAAAGAGGAGTGAATAACTTTTATAGGGTCTAGGACATTTAGCCGTCGCCGTTTCGCCGTCGCGACAATTCGCCGGCAGCCGATTCGCCGTGGGCCGTTTCGCCGTCAAATAGAAATTAATAAAATACGTAAAAAAGGTTATAATATATATTGCTAAATTTTAACAAAATTGTTTGATAAAAATATACCTACATAGGCAAGTCAATAATAATAATTAGGGTTATTGGAATTCGGGTCTAGGACGTTCAGCCGTCGCCGTTTCTAATCTAATCCACCTTTTTGGGTCCAATTCGGTATATGCTAGATATAAAAAAATTGTAATAATTATAGACTTATATTGGTTAAACAGCGCTAACACGGCATCTAATCCACCTTTTTGGGTCCAATTCGGTATATGCTAGATATAAAAAAATTGTAATAATTATAGACTTATATTCTATTTGACGGCGAAACGGCCCACGGCGAATCGGCTGCCGGCGAATTGTCGCGACGGCGAAACGGCGACGGCGAAACGGCGACGGCGAAACGGCGACGGCGAATAGTCCCATCCCCCTTTTATAAGGTAATTAGACACACTTAACCTTATTAATGCGTTCAGTATGAGTCCGTCGGCGTCGTGCCAGACCTTGTCAAATGCCTTGTTCGAGTCGAAAAGCAGCGTTCACATATGAAAGCGAATAAGAAAACTGTTTTTGCAAAACAATTTTCGATGCACGTCATTTTTGTTAATATAATTTGAATTTTATTGGCCGACAGTTGGCAACAGAACTGTCAACGGTGCGGTGGCGCCAGCTCGTTCGTTGGCCTGTTTTGACGTTTTGTTTACGTTTCGTGAAAACTAACCTTAATTTGTTCTGTGGTTTTGTGTTGTTGTGCGCTTATGTTTTAGCAAAAACGCAAGATTCTTTCATAAATAGCAATAAAAAACTGTTCTTCTTAGAACAACAAAAGTGCACATACATATCTCTGTCGATTACGTTTACTATTTGTGAAAAATGCTGAAGAACATCATGTAACTTTGACAACTTTTAGTAAGAAATTAAAAGGCAGACAACTCTTTGATGGTTGTCTTAACTTTTTAAGAAGCCTCTTAAAGGAAATAGGCTATGGATGGAAAAAAGATGAACCGAGGCGAGAGCTTATGGAACTTTCCCATGAAGCTTTCAAGCGACTGGCATTTTTGAAAGAATATATCCTCTTCGGACCCTCGCTACACATTTGTGTACAAATTATTTAAGGTCACTTTTCAAGGTTACCGTTTACGCAAATTGAGTTTAAGACGATAACTCCCTATGAATAGTGATCATTTTACCGCCTGACAGCGATATTTAGTCTTAGAACGACAGCGGGAGCGCATGTTACTGTGTTATGGCGTCCACCAGTACAGCTGATTCCGAAAAGGCGAGGCCGGCCCGCGGTAAATACCAAATTTTGCTTTAAATTAAACTATGTAAGTGGCAACTTGGTGAATTAGTTCCTATAAAGACTAAATAAGTGTTTAAAAGTATAAAAATTAAATTTTAGATTGGGAATCACAGGTATCCAAACTTGTTTGTGCACATTTGTGTACGTTGGGACTAATCTAAGACTAACACCATTAACACAAATGTGGACGTTAGGTCTATAATGTTTCTTTCTTGTTTAGGGCGGAAAAACTATTATACTGGCGAGCAATTGGCACAAATTTTAGAAAATATCGACTTTTATGCCACAGATGAAGAAAGTGACTTCGAAATTACTAATCTTAACTACGAAAGTGACTCAAGTGGCGATTTTTCAAGAAACCACCAGTGGCACAAAACAAATTTAATCCTAGCGACGAGAAACATGATTGCAGCTTACAGAAGCTATCACAAAACAAATAAATGGCCAGTAAGAGTGTTCGAACCTTTCATGGATTGTGCAGTGGTCAACTCATGGAATCAGTACAGGAAAGATTGCCAAATTCTAAAAGTGAAAAATAATGACATTTTAGATTTAATTACATTAAAAATGCGCGTAGCAGAAGCCCTGATTAAAGGAATAATTACTACCGAATCAGAATCGGGTAGGCCCGGAAGGGTCCTATTGCCTCCTTCTGAAGTTGCTAAGTCAAAAGCCTTGCACTTACTAAAAGCCATGGAAATAAAAGAAGCTCAGAGGTGCAGAAATCCCGGCTGTACGAAGCGCACACGAGTTAAGTGCATTTCATGCAATATTTTTTTATGTGTTGTTAAAGACCGCCATTGTTTTATAGAGTTTCATAGTAAGATAATAAAAAATGATATTTTAGAAGATATATTTTGAAATAAAAAGTTTATTTTCTCTTTATTTATTATTACTGTTCCACAGAATGCATGATTTGTTCCAAATTTGTACACAAATGTGTACATTGGTATTTATGAGGGAAAAACATAGATATAAGTCCCAACCCTCACATTTGTGTACAAATTATTGTGCTACCCTCTATGAGAGGATTGCCAAATTTGGGGCAAATAATAGTTAAAATATGTATCTGGATGGCACTATGTGTACCATATTAAAATTGCACACATTTGTGCTACGTGGGTCCGAAGAGGATATGAAAGAAAAAGAAGCATCCTTGTACCAATTCGTTTTCTTGAATGAAACATGGATTTTTCAGAATGGCACCTTTGGTTGACATTGGCAAGATGAAAATAAAAGAAATGTTGGATCTACTAAAGTTGATGGTAAAAGGTATTATGCAGTAAACAAATATATAAACTATGGGAAATTTACCTCGGTAAAACATATTTTTCTAGGTACATAATACTTCACGCTGGTAGTAAAGATAGTTTTGTTAAAGGTGCAGAGGCAATTCGCTCTTCTAAACTAAGCTGAGTGACTACCATGGAGAAATTAATCAGCGAAATTTTTTACAATGGTTCGAAAACCAATTATTAAAAAATTTAGCAAAGCCATCTGTGATTGTACTAGACAACGCCCCATACCATAGCATGTTGTTAACAAAAATACCTAACACATCATAGAATAAAGCTGCAATTAAAGAATAGTTAACTACTAATAAAATTTAATTTGATTCAGCCGAACTTTTACAAGTCGTTAATAGGTTGGCACAAGACATATTGTATGCCATTTTTTTAACATATCGTCAAATATTAAACTTAAATTCTTTTCAGACATAAGCCACCAAAAAAATATTTAGTTGATGACCTGGCTGAGTAATATGGACATTAAGTTTTACGACTTCCTTTATACCACTGTATGTTCAATCCGATTGAACATATTTGGTGGGATTACCAAAAATTATTATAACAGACATATTGGTCGAGACGGCAGTACAAAAACTGACTGTATGAATATGTGGAAAGAATCATTGCGTATTGCTACTCCTGATGTTTGGAAAAATTCAATTCGGCACACAGACAGTGAGATATTAAAATGGTATGAAGGCAAACCTGTATTAGACAGACTGAACATTTAACACATCATTATTGAAGTAAATGAAACAAGTGATTCAAGTGATTTGGAGGATGATTGATGATCCATCTTTTTATTATTATTTTTATTATTCTTAATATTGAAACCTTAAAACTAAAAAACTTAAGAGTATAAGTAAATAAATTTGTGTTTATTTTTGTAAATTTATCTTGTTTCTATGGAAAAAAAAACAGTGTAATTCCCTCACTCGGTTATTTTGGTTACAAGCTGGCAACACTACCGATAACTGACGTCACTCAAAGGGTATCATATCTTCATATATTTTTCAGTTAAATTAATTTTTAAAAAACCCTTACCAAAGAACCTAAAGTAAATTATAATAATATGAGTATATTATAATAATACACAAAAACTGCATATATCTTTTAAATTATTATTATTTAAAATAACACGCCTCTGGAATTGGTGTTCCCCGTACGTCTTGCACGTCCCGGTAAAAATGAGTCATTAACAATTGAGGAGCGAAAGTAACAAAGGGGCTAAGTGCCAAAATTGTTAAATAGAGAAATTAATAAAAAACCTTCGCATACCAAAACAACATACTTTATTTCCAAATAATTATCTAATATATATTATTTGCGTTACGCGTAAATATACTACGATAGAAACAACAAAAAAAAATTAAAATTTGAACATTTAAATAAAGTTAAAAACAAAAAAATGGGAAACGGGCTAAGTGCCAATATATTATTTAGTTAAATCAACGTAGAATGCTTCGTGTTTCTTGTCTTGTAAATACGGAATCATTGATTTTAGGTGTTTTTTCTTATTGTCACCAACCTTATTTACGTGTGGTAGCTGGCTAATTGAGATATTTTTTAGGTCTTCCATGGTTTTTCCTCTTTTAAGTATCGGAGTTGCTTTCCATTGTGTTACTTCAGAAAAAGCTTCAGCAGTAAACAAAAAACCAGGTTGTTGGGAATTAACCTTCAATCGTACAACTTTGCTAATATTCACTTGTTTGAGATTTAAGAGCTTATCGGCTGCCGCTTGTACATCAAAAAATTTTTCCTGTGACATATCTACTATTGCAAATCGGCCTGTGTGTGTACTTGATAGTATTACATCGTGTAAGTCCTCAGGTACAATCGGAGCGCACTTACGCTTTCTTTTCTCAATCAAGGCGAAATCTCTGTCGCACTGAAGGAAGCTATGACCACTGACAAGATACCTATGTTCAATGGTGTCAAAGAGTCCACAACTCACCAAAAATACGTAAACAAATACAACCATTCTGTTTTTATTTTGGGCGGTACAGTTGTCGCTCCAAATAACAACATTCCTTTTTCCTGTAATGCCCATATTTAGGACGCGTAATAAGCAGGAAGCAATCTCGTTACCGCCACGTCCTGCCACTCCTTCATGCCAGCAACACATAAATGAATTCTTGTTATCCCCAAAACTGATTCCTAAGTTATAGCATGAAAGTTGGCTCATGTAAAACATATCAGAATGGGTCAATGTAGGTACGAACATGACTTGTTCTAAATCCACTGAAAACACACTAGTGGTGCTTCCTGGTACTTGCGAGGATGCAATGTCCCTTTTCATTAGCATGGTAGCTACTTCTGCCTTTCGATGGTGGACGTCCAACTCCACCTTTGCTGCCCTACTTCTTTCAACTTGCGCTTTTATTTCGCAATTTAACGAGTCACATTTCCGACAGGTGTCACTTCTAGGAGCTCTAAATGAAACATTTGGAAAGTCATTTTTTAATACATTTCTGTAAAACTTATAAGTGACCAAGCTGTGGGGATATTTCTGCTTGAACGCTTTATAAAGGCGGTTAATATTTAAATCTGGACTAATATATTCCTTTGCACTTTTTGCGCGCGAATAATGAGACTGTTCTCGGGGTATACTATTTATGTGCTCTGTAACAAGTTTTTTGTCATCCTGTGTAAATTTTCCAGGGGCTGTACGAGTTCTCATATCTTTATAAACTACTTTACCGCTTTTTTTCTTTTGTATAATAGTCTCCAAATGCTTTTTTGTCAAATCGAAAGTATTCATAACCGTAAATTTGCAAACAACTACAATATTACCCTCTCCATCTGGAAGGCTATAGTGGATGGTAACTTGACGATGACTTTCACGAGCGTCTTCATATGAGCCATGCCTTCTTCTCTTCACGTCGGTCAACTGTAATAAACCCATGATGTATGTTCCGCGGACGTCAGGCCTGCACTCGTAGTATTTTTCAAAAAGAGCCAATCTATTTGCGTAATTTAACGACTTGAACCCAAATTTGCATTTACATGTTATCTATAAAAAAAAGAACGTTTTAGGGTTTACACAAAATAAATATGGTTCTGGTTCACTATAATTTTTACACACGTATAGCTACATTAGAAATAATAACTTACTTCTAGGTTAGGTATCCTTTTTTCGCCTACATCATTTCCATTTCTCCTATTATAGGACTGTCCTGCATTTTTGCGTTTTCTCTGTTCGTCACTTAATCTCCCCAATCCATTTTTGCGACGTTCTATATTCATTTTAAAGCTTACTTTATAATATTGTACAGCCGTGTGGCACGTGGCATATATTCCGGTGGGAAATAAACCAAATGAATGCACAACACAACAATGCGTACTACGGCACTTGACCCCTTTGATGTGGAAATGACCTAGCACTTGCAGAAAGCGCCATCTATCTGTCTGATTGTTTACGAAATTTAAAGTCCTGGCACTTTGCCCGTTTGATAGGATATAGTCGAAGGCACATAGCACCTATCTATAGGAATATCTCATTTTTCAGCAAATTGGCACTTAGCCCCTTTGTTACTTCTGGTCCTCAATTATTGTCGTACAGATTTTTTTAATTTTCAACGCTCTATAGCTCAAAAATAAAGCGGTTGCGGACCTATGTTTATTTGAAATTTTCAACTCAAAATTGGCCTAGGAATACGCGAAGTACGTAAATAAATAATAAACGTTCAATTATTTTACCACGTTCCTGTATACAATACAAATTGTAGCAAGACATATTTTATAAATAGTTATCTTACACAAACATACATAGTAAAAAGACAAACAAATAAAGTCATACATCAAACAATAAAAAGTATAAGAAAAAGCGTATTCAAATCATATATTAAAAATTGCTGAAACCAGGATTAACAACACCCACGTATTTAGTAACTGAATAATATGCCTGCAACTCAGGAAGCATTAAGTGACACCCTGTATAGGCTGTATATGTAGTAAAATGACTGTTGCAAAAACCCAAAGTTTTTGGATGATTGTCAAAACACTTTTAGAATTTTATTGTTGTATTTCGAATCCATTGTTTGTTTTGGAGGTGTAAATTTAAAATTTATTTTCATTTTGAAGTTAATGGGATGTTATGAAAAAGTCAAGGAAGTGTCTTACCAAACTATTAATATTTACTTAAAATTTCAAGATAAATATTTATAGGTTGAAATACGTTCGTCTAGGATTTTGGTGGGAGTAACAGGATGCATCACAGATAGTGACACTTGCTATTTAATTAAGAAATAAAATTTTGTTTTTCAAATATCTTAAATGATGATAAATAAAGATTGGTAACTACTCTATTTTTACCACACACTTCCAAAAAAAAAAACTCAGTCGGTAAGTTTAGTTACTTATTACGTTTATTTTTTTACATTACACACACAACGTTTCCGTTAGGTTGCAACTAAAAATTTGAAATTTCTAAATTACACTTTTAAAATCAACCTACCCAACCAACTTGATTACACCTTTGTTGTGATATATTTGTCAAGATATAAAAGATGTTGTCTTTAGAGCAAAGGTATAGTCCATCCGAACATATTTCGTTTGACCTAATAACTGCAATGATAGTTTTATTATATTGTAAACACCCAAAGAACCTGTTACCTGTTCGATTGCCAAACCTACGTCTTTAAAGAATTTCTTGGTAAAATTACCCATATAAAACTGTCGATGAGCGTGCCAACCAGCGAAATCTACCTGTTCCCTGCTGGCATCACTGTTTATATTACTGAAATTAAATGAAATAAGGGGGTACTGCTTTGCACAGGAACGGATTTTGTAGTTAAATAAACAGCCATAGTAATACCTTATAGTAGCAATGTTTATTATGTTTATTTTTACCATTACTTGTATTATATGTATATTAATTTATTATAAGTACAAAACAAGTGTGAAAAATTGCCCTTTTCCGCACGCATTTAGGTAAAAGTAATAATAACAATTAATATACCTACTTAAAAAAATATATTTACATATATACACAGAAGGTTTAATTGTAATTATAAAACGTTTTAATCTATTCGTAATTCAGTCTCGCTATCACTATCATCCACATTTATAAGAGGATGTATTCGGTTTTGTTGTGTAGTTACATAAGAGTCTTCAATTTTCAAGACATGGTTAACCCAATTTTTTCAACTTTCAATTGGAATTTCACCGAAAACTTTCTTTATTAGCTCTATTACACTGCCACAAGAGTAGGTGTGCTATTTTCAGTTCTCAATTTTGATTTTATTTGATGCCACATGTGTTCAATAGGGTTAAAAATGCAATAATATAGTGGCAGTCGCAACACAGTGTGACCCATTTCTTCCGCCATTTTAACACGCACATACTCTTTTTTAATACTAAATGCCTTTAACACTTCTAACAGCTGTGTTTTACTATACGTTTCCTCGAAGTACAAGTCATTTTTTACATGAACTCCTTTATTGCGGATTTTGTGCTCGATGCATTCGGTACTTTTCCAGTTGCCGGCTGTGGTAGCTTGCATTGTCCATCACAATAACACTGTGTTCCGGTTTTAAAAAGAGCGGCTTTGGTATCTTCATGATAGTCCAGACTTGACTCCTTTATATTTTTGCCGACAATAATAAACAATTAGGGATCCATCCATTCTCCCAACCTGCATGAATTATTGTTATTCATATCCTTTACTTAAAGGGGCTTTATTTTGGCATTTTTCAGTTAAATCAACCCATCCCTTTTTGACAGTCTCATGAGTGTCAAACCATGTTTCATCCAGATAAACTATTGAATGTTTTTCGGATCTAAACTTTTCTATTTCCCTAAGGTACAGAAATCTCATTTTTCTTAATCCTTCGGACTCCATAATAATTTGTCTCTTGTTTATTGTCTTATACTTAAATCCCATTTCTTGCAAAGCCCGGTAAAGACTTGTCCTGCTACATGATATCGTTGTATCGTCAGTTGTTAACCGTGTTTTTAAAGAATCTAACGTGGGCACAACATTTCCTCGATACATTTGGTATATTTTCCTGCAAATAACATCTTTGTCACAATCATCTACGCACTTCATTTTTCCGGTATCTTTGCGAACTTTTCTTTTAAAATGTCCTTTTAGCATAATATCTCGTACCGTCGATAATGGAACTTTCGTGAATTCACTGGTATTTTTATTGGCAATTTTAGGGTGGCCGCTCTTTAATAACGATTCACATACATTTTCACGATCACTTTGGCGTGAGAAGAAAAATGTTTCCTGGACTGTTTAGGGTAGCTAGATTTTGTATTATCTGAAGATTCCCAAGGTCTCTACATACTTTTAATATTAACTTGTTGCACACTGTTTCAAAGTAAAATAGATAGGTACTAATCTATTTCGAATATTATGTTTACTATTTATATAAGCTACATAAACAGGTTCCTGTAACTAAAAAGTTTTCAGAAATATCCTAATAATTAAGTTGTTTCTAGAAAACCTTAATTAGACAGTTTATTAATTTTGATAACAAATCAAGTAATGTACCTATCTCTTGTTATTATAAACTGGCATTAAAAATAAATGTGGGCTAATACGTCTCTGCGAAAGCAAAAGCCGAGTTTATGAGGGGTTTTATTGCAGTCATTAAGCCAAACGAAATATGTTGGGAAGTACTTTATAATCAAACAAAAAAATGGAACTTACGTGACGTTTCGTATAAATTAAACAAAGTTTACCCGGCGGTAAATAGCGGCAAGCCTTGGTTTACCAAAGCTTGTGAGCAACTGCTAAATCAAAAAACGATTTCTATCGACAAAAACACTATTCCAAACGATAAACCAAAGCACTCAATCAGAGGATCAAATAGAAACTTCTTAAATGTCCTAACGGATCAAGATCATTTAGGTCGGTAGCTAAGGCCCCGTTAGTCAGAACTTCACCAAGTCAACCATTCCACCTCTCATACGTTTGCGACCAAAGCAACGGAAAAAGCAAACTTACTGGCGGAGCTGCTCTCTTTACATTTCACGGTTAATTTTTAGGGGAAAACTCCACCGAACTCCCGCTGAACAATCGAGAATGCCCGAGATTGTTTTTCGGCAGCGTCCTATTAAAACGAGTCTTGAAGACCTGACACCGGTATTTTGAAGGCTTTTTAACTTAACTTACAAGAAAGGAATATTTCCTTCTTGCTGGAAAACTGCGCGAGTCCAGCCTATGCCCAAAAAAGACAAGAAGACCTTACCAAGTAACTATCGTCCAGCCGCATTGATTTCGGTTATATCAAAAGTTAGGGAGAAGGTATTAACGAAAAATGAATAAAGTACCTGAAAGAACATTATCAGTGACCGCCAAAATGGATTTTATTTCTTAAGTCTAGATCAACAGGATACCTTCTCGCTTATGTTACCCAGGTTTGTAACAACACAATAGAACATCATGGGGAGTCCCGGGCGGTAGCACTGGACATTTCCAAGGCCTTTGACCGAGTATAGCATAAGGGGCTCCTAACTAAAGTAAGAGCATACGGAATGCCGTTTCAATCCTGTTCATGGCTGTCGAGCTTTCTGAAAGAGCGATCTCTGCGAGTGGCGATGGACGGATTTGTTTCAGCCGCATTTAATATTAATGGCGGAGTTCCTCAAGGTTCTATATTGTCGCCCACCCTCTTTTTACTATACATTAACGATCTTTTGGAAACTAAAAATTCTCGCTGACGACAGTACAGTTTTATCCTTTACTTTGGATGCTTGAACATCGACTGCCAATGCACATCTCTATTAGGCAGTGAGATGTCTTACATACCAACAAAGACCTGGAAGAAATTCTGTCTTGGGGTGACAGTAACTAAGTAGAATTCAACGCAAAAGAAAGCCCAGGAGGCAGTTTTTCTAAAAAAGTTAATGTTGAAGAACCGGATATAGTCATGGCGGAACATTTGATTCCCTTGGCTTCTTCAGTTCATTTATTGGGCGTCAATTTGGATATCATATGCCTTGGCATATAGTCATGTTGTGATAATTGCTAACGCAGCCTCGCAAAAGCCCGGAATACTTCTCCGAACTAGGAACCTCTATACTCTCCAACAGCTTTTGACGCTCTATAAAGTCCAGATTCGACCATCGCTAGAATACTGCTTACATATTTGGGGCTCTGCTTCTAAACATACCTTGAGATTGTTTGATTTCATTCAAAGAAGAACCCTTCGCTTGATCGGTGACCATAATCTGACAAACAACTTAGAAAGCCTTGAACATCGAAGGTAGGTTGGCGATTTGAGCCTATTTTACAAATATTTTCATGGCAAGTGCCCAAGTGAGGTTGCCCGCTTGATTCCACCGGAGCGGTGCATGAAGAAATACACGACGAGCCATTGCAGCCCACCCGTATATCTGGTTTAGCTTGTCCCTCGAACGACCCTATTTAAGAATTTTCTCATCTGGAGAAACTCCAACAGGTGTGCGCTGGGTTCGGTCTTAATATCAATATCTCCAAAACAAAATTTATGACAAATCTGGTTCCCAGTGGAAACATTATAGTGGGGGACAAAGAGGTAGAATTGGTAGATAAGTATACATAACTGGGCCACGAAATTCGAGTTTCCAGAGACAACCAAACATGCGAACTAAAGAGAAGAACAAACTTAGCATCGGCAGCATTTGGAAAACTCAGAGACGTATTTAAAGGCGACCTACCAATACGTATAAAAGAAAGGTTTTTAATCAGTGCGTGTTACCGGTCATGACCTATGGAGCCGAGACACTAACCCTGACCACCGCATCTGCCAATAGACTCAAAACAACACAGGGCAAAATGGAGAGATCAATGTTGGGCGTGTCGCTGTGAGACCATGTCAGAAACGATGACATACGCCGAAGAACTGGTGTCACTGACGTTGTTGCACGTTTTGCCAGACTCAAATTGAACTGGGCTGGACACTTGGCTCGAACGACAGACGGAAGGTGGACAAAAAGGCTGCTGGAGTGGAGACCTCGAGCTGACAAACGAAGGAGGGGAAAACCCCCAACGCGCTGGACAGATGATATAAAAAGAATCACGACCTACTGGATCCAGACTGCTCAGGACAGAAAAGGGTGGACAGTGAAAGGGGAGGCCTATGTTCAGCAGTGGACGCAAAGAAGCTACTTGATGATGATGATGATCATCTGGAGAACGTCATCACTCTGGAACGACCTCCATGAGGACATGTTTCTCAATTCTCAACGAGTATAATCTCCAACGATTTAAGAACAACGTGAGAGCGCCACAAAGAATTGAAATACATCAAATTTTTGAGGAACCACGTTTCCACGACTACCCCAACAGTGGTAGGTATCCTTGGAAATGATCTCGTAATTGGCTTTATTAGGACATTGATAAAACGGGCGATAATCTAGGCAGATTTAAGAAATTGGAAGATTACAGAATGGGAACCGCAAACATCAAGACTCCTAGTTACAGTACGGAATTGATCTTGAAAGCGGCATTCAGATATTTCAAAGTTTTAGCTGCAAATCTGGAATAATATTTTTGTTTTTATTTAAAACCACAATGTACTGCAATAAAACTTTTCAAAAGGCAACTTTACTCTTGCACATTCTGTTGGTACCAAAAGCACATTTTTGGCATAACGGATCTTATTCTTAAATCAATTCATCCTCTTGTCTACCCCATCCGTGGACATGCTGCATAATAAAAGCGTAAAACGATAAGAGCAATAAAACCTTAATATAGCCTATAACATGCAGTGGGGTGAATATAGAGCAAACATCAAAAGCACTTAATAAGACTTATTTTTGCAATACGAATCAAATTCTAAGCAACCATCCGAAAAGGGAACATTAAATAGGTAATAATTGAATCTGGAAACGTGTGTAAAATGGTTACCATCTTTTGTGTATTTCCCCCAATATCGAAATATGATTTGTCGGCGAGGGGAACATTTATATTGAGCAATAATTTATATGGGCACAAAATAAACCAATATTAAGGGTGACAGTACAAAGAAAAGATTTATGATAGGTATAGTACCACAAATCCACATTACGCACGCTATTGGAAAAAAACTAAGTAAACCCAAAGCAAAACTTAATCAAAGAATAAAACTATTTGAGAGAATAATAATGAAAAGTTTTAATTTTTAGATCTCTAAGAAAGGAAGATTATTAAATGCAGCTCAATACTGCGTCATAATATTTCTTTTATCTAATTTGGTTTCATAAAAAAGCTGTTTCGATATCGTTTTCAGTATCGTAATGAACTTTTTATGAAACAGTTTTCTTTATCTACGACTAATGTATAATGTAAGTATTATAGTTGTGGTTTTCGCCATATAATGCCACCTATTAATCCCTTAGGGAATAATGACAAGGGATTAATAGTCCTTATTCCCGCTCCAATCACAAAATTTCTCAAATCAAATAATACCATGGAAACAAAATACACCAAGTCAAAAGTGTCACTGTCAAACGCGTAGTGTTTATGTATTCGTATTGGGATGGATGAAAATGAAGAGGCTTTTACTTGTGCACCTCCAGAAATTGTACAACTAGCTACAGCAACAACATCTACCTTAATAACGGAAACATCGAAATCTATTTATAATAAAACATACGCAACCTTCAACGAATGGCGTCTTCGAAATAACACAAATTCATTTTCCGAAAATGTTCTACTAGCCTATTTCGCTGAACTAAGTGCAAAATACAAACCATCTTCATTATGGTCATTTTATTCAATAATTAAATCTATGTTGAGAATAAACCATGACGTTGATCTGGAAAAATATGGAAAACTACGAGCGTTTTTAAAAAGAAAATCTGAAGGATTTCAAGCAAAGAAATCTTCCACTCTGACCTCGAAAGAAATTAAGACATTTATTGACAAAGCTCCTGATGAAGTTTTTCTTTTACATAAGGTAAATATACATAGGTATTTAATCTAATCTATTAAAAGACTCATATTCTTATTTGCTTCAGGTTATATTAATTATTGGAATTATGGGCGCATGCCGGTCAAACGAGCTGGAAATCTACACAAGTAGCTGAATGTTACATTGATCAGTCTATGAGAAACAAGACAACTACAGCAGATACTATTACTAAACAAATAAATAGTAATGAAGCATCTTCTTCCTTTGCAGCAACCGACATTCCAAATATTTGTATTGAAAACTCTTCCAAACTTATTCATAGTTCTCGACCAATACAGTTTATTAATTGTACTATTACTAATTTTAATGTTATTGACAAATAAAGTTGTTCATTAAAAATCTCAAATTAATAAATTAGTCGTAGATAAAGTAGAGTAGGTATACTACTCACAATAATGGCTATTATTACCTCAGAATATTTACGAACCGAGCCGCGTAAGCGGGAATAATAGCTATCATTATTGACTCGTGGTATAATCTACTATTATTTTTCTACGGTTGGTAATGATGTTCACAAATGTTTTTTTTGCTGTCGTGTATGTTTGGTTGCATTAATTCTATGAAATGGCGATGAGTTAAAAAAATATCAAATAATCTTACAAATTTATTATATTATAAACCATACTATGAAATTTACCGCAATTTCCCTTAACTTTGGGGAGTTAAACTAAACTCATCTTGCTCCATATTATAAAATTATGTAGGTATGTTAGCAAAATTAGACAACTTCGTAACAAAATGGCTGACACGGAGATTTATTTAAAAATTATTTGTTGATTTCAAGGCTACTATGATAAATAATTTGATTGTATTACCAACATAAAATTTAGGCCTAAAAATTTTGAAAATTTGTATGTTTTCTTTTCTTTTTAAATATGAATTTATTTATTGAAAAAAATGCCAAAATAGAAAAAATAGTATAAAGCACACGTTTTATAAAGCTATTAGCGCACTTGTCCGTTATAAAACTTGCCGCAAGCGGCTCGTTTCCTAACATGGACGCGTGCGCTAATATGAGCTTTATAAAACTTGTACTTTAATATACTATTTTAGGATCGGCTCAAGCACATGAAAGCACAAGCGGTTCATGTGGGTAAGAAGCCCTATAAGTTGGTTGTGTTAAATGGAGGTTATATTCATTGGTAGACGAAGTGACGATGTCCTCCAGATAAATTAATTTTTGAACAGTGTCGTTGAAAGAGTACTAAGCTGAACAACGCATAGACAGACGGCAGTGGTTTGTTGGGGGTGGAATCAAGCGTTGTTTGTCAATATTAACTGAATATTGACCATAAAAATATCTGTAAAAAAGACTGAACACTTCGATGCTTTATGTTCTCAGCTCTTTTTTAAAGAGAAGCAGCCTTAGAATATACATCAGAACCCCAGATTTGCGGGTAGTATTCCAGAGGTGGTGGAATTTGTGTTTTATAGAGAGTCAAAAGCTGTTAAAGTGTCTAGAGGCTCTTGTTTTAGAAACGTGCCTCATTTTCGCCGAGGCTACTACCTTAGCTATGATCGCAACGTGTCTAAATGCCAAACCATATTAGCATTAAAATGTGCGTCCACACTGAGGAAAAACTTTTCCTTGTGCAAATTAAAGCGCTTAATTGATTTTTTGTTAATTGTAGCAATACAACATATGTTTCATCAAGTGAAATATTTTGCAGGTAAGATATTTTCCGAAAAAAAGTTAGTTCGTTCAACAAAATTTTATTGGCTCAGTTAAATTTTGTTAATTTAGTTTTCTTCGGAATGTCTTTTATTAAAGCTTTATTATTTTAATAAAATATTAATTCCTTCAAACATTAGGTATTATTATTAAACATATAATATTATTAAACTTTTATTCTCTGTGCAATTCCTATATTTAACAGTTGCCAACATTATAACTTAATTCCGATATAAAAATTTGGTTGCCCGACTAAAAGTTTTATAATCCAGTGCTTACGACCATCTTCTTCCTCGTTGGCAATCAGTAAGTCGGCGAGTGGTCGCGCGATCGCGCCATTTATGCCTTGTACAAATTTGGTTCCTGACAATAAGGTATTAGTTTTATTTTCTGCACAGCAGCGTAAAGTGCGGTAGCTCTACACGTTAATTTTATAGTGTGCTATTAGAGCCTAAGGGTTATTGTTGAGAATAACTTAGTTTTTAAGATTTTTCAAACGTAAAATTAATTTTAGGAATATAATTACTCACTAATCATCTATGATCAGTTATCAAAAGTCAGTTAATCAAAAATAATACGGAGATACTTGTAAAGACTAGGTATTTGAAGTTGTATTCAGCATAGGTACAAATACCCACATTATGCTTATGGTTTTCTACCTATCGGTATGGTTTGGGTAACTTTTCAAAATTTCAGTAAGAATTGATTATGAAATATTATCATTAGGCAAATTTGAGATCAATGCAATTTGGTGCCCCGAACGCTTCATTTGCTTGTTTTTCATGTAAAGGTTTGTATTAATTATATTCAGTTAACAATATCTAAAAAGGCGGGTGCAACACCAGGAAAACTTATTTTTTATACATTTTGTAGTTACTTTTTACATATATCTGTAAATGTATGAAAAACATTGGTATTAATATTTCTAGTCTGCTGACAGTTTCATATTGTCGAAGAATACACCACGTAAGCTTGACTGACTCTTGCAGTCTTGTAGTAGAAATATTATTAGGATAATTGTATTATTTAATATTAATATTCGATATTTCTTAGAATTTAAACAAATAGTAAGATCAACTTTAAAAGATACTACAGAAGCAGGTTTTAAATATTATAAAGATAATGGGTATCGCGATATTAATAAAAAATGGAATGGCATAGATAGGTCACAAATAGTAAATTATTAAATTAGCAAATCAAATTTTATTAACCCAGAAACTTCAAATATAATTTACAACTAGTATTTTATTGCGGGAAACTTTACCAAGAAAACCTTTAAGTATATACATATTATAAAGCTAAAATGAAATATACGCAAATGTAACTTAATTGGCACAATGATTTTTAAATATTTATGTGGAAACATATTTAATTGACGGAATCATCAGCGAATTTGGTCGAATTAAACGTATGCTTGGATGAAGTAATATTACGTACTCGTCCGACATTAATTTTTATTCAGGCAATTAAACTTGAAATAAATTTCTCAATAAAATAATTTAATGCGATAAATAAAATATTTAGTTTTTGTTGTTGTCAATTAATGGAATTATTTTATCAGTGCATCAATTAACTTATTGGCGCGAGCAGGGAATTCATTGTCTTGCCGTTTGGGGTTTGTTAACATTAAATTCTACTAGGTAGTGGGTACTGTAGCGGCAGCGGAGGTTTAAGGTCGATTCTCATTAGAGCAGCATCGAGCGGCGCGGTGCGGCGCGGCGCGAAGCTGGGCGTAGCAGCATTTTGTACGGGGTATTCTCACCTAAGCAGCATTTGGTAGCGAAGCAGCGAAAATCGGTTTGTTTGTGAGTTTAGTGACAATGTATTCGTACACGCCCGAGAAGGATTCTACATCATCATCGTCATCATCATTAGATGATTTTGTGCTTGTAGCTGCAATATGTCATGAACATGAAGAAAAGAGAAGAAAAAAAAGCGGCAATATTGGGTTCATGACATATTTCGTGCAAGGCTAGAAGACGGTGAATTTCATACACTCTTTAAGCGACTTCAGCTGGATGAACGTAAATTTTATAAATATTATAGAATGTCTTCAGGAAAATTTAATCAATTGTATGAGCGCGCCGCCGCCTTACTACGCTTCTCGATTCCCACTTGTCCGTCAAGAGGCAGAAGCGCGCTTTTCAAAGCAGCAATGCCGCGAGTCAATGTTTCCCGATGCGTTAAAAATTTGCCGCGCTGTACCGCGACGCTCGGCTCTGCACCGCTCTGCCTAGGTGTGGACGGAACCACTTAGTTACATGAAAACAATTGAGAGCAGCATTTTGCCGTGCTGCGCTGCACCGCCCCGCGCCGCTCGATGCTGCTCTAATGAGAATCGGCCTTTAAGCTTCCAGACTAAAAAAATTAAACAAGTGTGCTGTCGTCGCCGTGTTATGTATTTTCCCAGCATATTACATTAATAATTACTAATTTTCATAAAAGCTATTTAAATTTTTGCAGTCAATAATTATAATCTTTAATAACATTAAAAATGAAATGTCAATTACTTCCACTATGCAAAATCTAGTTGGGTTTTGCATAATGTATTCAAATTGTTTCATAAATATGACTTAATGAAGCGATAAACGTTGCACGGAAATTGGATTAAAACTTTTATGAATAATCGACTTAATAAAAATATTTTTTAGCGCAAAAATTTTTTTCTTCGTTATTTACAAGATTCTCAGTGAGTTCCAATTTTAAACTTCTTTGACGTTCCTGTAATCAATTTAATTTTACTTCACATTTTATCTGGTGCGGGTTAAATGTGGACTAAGACATAAAAGCGTTTATAAACAATTTATAATACAGGGTCTCCTTAAAGGTATAATGGAGATCGGGTAGATCGGCTTAAAATTGGGTCGAAAGGTCATGTAATATTTTGTCCCATATCCTCCCATAACCGAGCTACAAGCTCCTAAGGGGGAGACCCGGAAGAAGATTTTTCTTGATGTCTTCAAAACTAATAAAGATACAAACTTGAAATTTAGGTACTCTAGTAAGGCTTACACGCCGAATCGAACTATTGTGGTTAAAATGCCAACAATTTAAAAGTGACGTCAGAACTAGGGGAGGACACCTTTCTTTATATTGATTTTTATATCTTTTTTGTCTCAAATTAGAAAACTGCAACGCTTTTTGTGAAAAAAAAAGTTACTCCTAGTTGGGCACGATTTGAAGACTCGCTTTCGACATTAATCGATTTAAAAAAATTGCATGCGAAAAAGAAAACGTAAATAATATTGTTTACCCAAATTTTAATATTTTTCTCCTTATATTGAATGTCATTGCCAAATCTTTCCTACAATATATTCCTCTTAAAAAATTGAAATTTACTTCGTTGACTAATTTCTTGGTCGATTTATCTCGAAAACGACGCCCTAAACCATGTCCAACAAAGAGTACCTTTCTTTGCAAAAAGAACGTTGAAGTTTTCTAAGTTGACACAAAAAAATATAAAAATCATTTTGAAAAAGTTAGGTATATTTTAACTCCGCCCTCCCCTATTTCTAAAGTTGCTTGTAAATTGTCGACATTTTAACGACAACAGTTCCATTCTGCCTGTAAAGCTTACCTAAATAGGTACCTAAATTTCATCTATCTTTATTGGTTTCGAAAATATTAAGAAAAATACATCTTCAGGGTCCACTCTCTGCGAGGCTGTAGCTTGGGATTGAGGGACAAAATGTTACTCTGGCCTTATTTTGACCCAATCTACTAGATCCATAATTATTGACCATACCTTTTAGGGCACCTTGTATGAGAGCCACTTAAATTAAACTTGTAATTTAATTTAATTAGTTGTGTATACAGGCTCATATTTAAAGAAAAAACAGACTAGAAGACGATTGACTAGTGAAGAGAACGAAGCGGACGGTTCTGGACATTGGGTTAAATAGGCGAAATAGGCGATTTTTGCGTACACATATGGAAAACCATTGTAGAAGGAAGAAAAACATTAAAATGTACTGTTAAGTAGAAAAAAAATAAAGTTTGGTGTGCGAGTTCATCATGCAAGGACCTTCAAAAAAAGTCCAGACTTTGGGACATAAGAATAGCCAAAATTTAACAATTCATTATGATTTTTAATTCAGATTATAACACTTTTCGTAATACTTTAAAAATTATAACAGCATGTAATATTTTTAAAATTATGAATAACTCCATTCTCCCCCCCCCCCCCCCTTCCCCCGGTTTTCGATGCCCAAAACGCCTTAACACATTCAACGGCGAAAAGCAGTTTCCGCCACACCAAAACATGAATGAAAAAAAAAACACGCATGTTGTTAAGAGCTACCCTCTGATCTTGACCGTAGTGGGCACCTCTCATATGTGCGCGCCCCCGCCAATGTAAATACAAGCAAATGTTAGGTAAAATCTAAACGTTAAAGCAACAAAGAACTTTTCCAAGCTTTATTATTTTGGTAAAAATAGTAATGAAGGGATATTGAAATTCAGTAAATTATTCCCCACATTTCTGTCATTTCTGGTTTGGTTGCCATAGACTTACTTACTTTTTTTAAATGGAACACCCTGCATATGATTGCATATTTGGATTCTACTGGGAAAACTCTGAATATTTTGTATTTCAAATTTTTATTTACTTTATAATAACACAATAAATAGCCTAGAAAATTGAACAACTTAACATCGGAATAATAAACAAAGGAAACCTTTCAGGTGAATCAGGTGTTCAAAATGACCTCCATTTTCTACTAAGCAGAGCGCCAGTAGATCCCTGAAACCGTCTACAACGTTTAAAAGGAAGTTCTCTAGAATGGCCCAAAGTTCAGCACTAATTCTGACTTTTAAAGATTCTAAGTCAGTTGAACGGTTAACGTATAGACTTTGTTCTTTAAGTGTCCCCACAAAAAGAAGCCGAGCGGGGTTAAGTCCGGGGATCGCGCTGGCCAGTCAATAGCACCTCTTCTGCCTATCCAACGTCCTGGAAATTATTCGCTTATGTATTGTCTAACATTTGCCGCATAACGCGCAGGTGCTCCATCTTGCTGGAACCATACCTGTTAGTTTATGCCATTATTTACACCGGGTAAAACCATTCTGCAAGAAGAAATTATGTGATGCCTGAGGAGGTCCAGATATTTTTCGCCATTCAAATTACCATTTAAATGGAAAGCAGCTTCATCCGAGAAAATGATATTTGTTGCGAAGTTATTATCGTTATTGTATTTTTCCATCATCAGCTCACAAAATTCAGCTCTTTTATCTAAATCGTCCTCGTTTAACTCGTGCACCAATTTTATCTTGTAGGGATGCAACTTCTCCTGCTTAAACAAATTTTTTACTGACTGATGAGACACAAAATCCATTGCAATTGGCCTGGATGATTGTGTTGGATTTTCATGTATTAAGAGCATGATATCCAAAGCTTTGTCTCCCCTGGTTGCTATTCCACCTGAACAGAAAATTAAACAGGAACTCAAAATTGACACCTCTTAGGTCGCTGTCATAAAAACACCTTAACTCAACTGGTGGGTATTAAGTAGGAATAATTAAAATTAGGAAGTTTTTAATTTTTGAGCTGTCATTATCTCGGAAACGCTTGCAGATAGGTGAAAATTTAAAATACAAAAAATTCAGAGTTTTCCCAGTAGAATCCAAATATGCAATCATATTATGCAGGGTGTTCCATTTAAAAAAACTAGGTTAGTCTCTATGGCAAGGTAGAAATGTGGGGAATAATTTGCTGAACAACTTTATAAACGTCACTTTTTCGTATACGAGGTAATTCAAAAGTTACAGGCATTATGCGCGACTTTTTGCCACTCTGCATTTGCTACAAATTTAAAAAAAAACAAAAACTAGAGAAAGGATAGGTAATTATTTAAGTTTTCAAATATTTTTACCAAATGGTTCTTTTTGGATTATTAACAGAGTTCTTAAATTTCAGCAACGCCGAATTTTTCCATATAAACACCGCCATAATATTCAAAGCACTTTTGCTAAAAACGAACGGCTTGCTGGAGACCGAAACATATATAATTTTCAACAACACGTTTTCCTGTTCTCATTTTAACTGTGTCTGTCTCCCTGTTTAGTCTTTGAGGGTATATAAAATAAAAATCTATATGTTTTTACTAATTTTTTTAAAAATCTACCTCTCATTCGTTTTCTTTTCCCTACAAAATGGGACGAACGTAACTAAGGTTGACGGGACCTTCAGCCCACAAAAATTTTTTTACAAATGAAATTTCAACATTATGTAAGTACAGACATTATTATTAATTTTATTTTATTACTCATTACAAATTTCTTTCTTTTTACAGATATTCTAATAAACTGTAACAAACATTTTTCTTCTCTTCCACAAAAATTTTTTATAACATGACCTAGAATGTCCAAAAGATCTTTTTATATATCCTAGATTATAACTTTAATATGAGGAACATATTCTCTTTTATATCCGACCACAAGTTGACAATTTCTTCACATTTGAATTAAATAAATAAAGCATTTCAAATAAAATTTCAGTATGCTGATTGCTTTTACATTTACTTTTTAATATTTTGTTCGAAAGATTTTCTAAAGCTCCATCAACGTTACTTTCCACCAACAGTTTTCTCTCTACTGCTTACACTAACTGCAGCACTGTTTTTTGTCTCCTAAAGATGAAGGTTACTACGTTCGGAACATGTAGAGACGTTTTATTTTTAAAATTGAACCTTTGATAGCTCACTATTAAATCAGTGGAGAAAGGCTTTGTGATTTTTTTCCCCTTTCCCCTATATTTCAACTCCACCTCGAGAATGGACTATTTCTTTAAACATATAATTTTGTATAAACTTAGTTCTATTCAAAAATATGTAAACACACAATTCATAAATAAACAAGAACCTAACAGTCAAAATATTGTTTATTTAAAAAACTTCTACTCTACACGAATTTATACCAGGCACATTTTTAATATGTCTGAAAATATTCTTCTGGCATAGAAGAATACCTTTAGCCATGATAACCCCAGAAAACAAAACCGTATGATATTATGCTACCCACCTGAGCCTGATACAGGGTTAAAAGGTTTAAAGAGTAGTTACTACTGGGTCTTATATCTTAAAGTGGTAAGAAATCGAATTAAGTTTATACAAATGATAAGAAACTGCCAATAATTTTGAATTTTCGGTTAGTAGTGCGTGTGTTTGTATAGACCTCTGACGTGGTTGGAAAGGATTGCCTGGGTCTTGCTGGCGTTCACGTAAAGATCATTACTGCAAGCTCTCCAGTGATTTGCCGGACACGACGATGCATGTATCATCCGCGTATATATAGTAAAAATTACTTTTATAATGAGTAATAATTAAGGCAGAATAATGCACTCGTATAGTAACTTAAATAAAGTTATTCTATTAATTTGAATAATAGTTTCAAATTTATGTTAAAATAATAATATATTCAATCAGTTACTAGTTTACTAAGCTGGGCGTATTTAAAGTGACAAAACCTGGGACATAAAAGTGTTAAATTTTATTATTGTTTCCTTTGCAGTACACTACCTAGAGTCGATTACAATAATACAACTTTAATTAGAAGTTTTTTCTTCAATTTTGTATGAACGTGTTATTTTAATAGAATAACCCACGAGAACGTTGTATTAATTACGGTATTATCTAATGTAATTACACACTTAAAGTAATACTTGTACTTTTTAGCTTAAAGCTAGCACGCACCTAAGCGAGTACATACATTCTAAGAACAGTAAAAATACCAGAGATCTAGAAAAACGTGATATCTGAAGGTTCCGATTTTGTAAGATCAGCAGTTGTGCTTTATTATTCGTTTCAGGGACTTTATTTTTTTACTATTTATTGGTAATTATTGCTTTAGTTGTTATTTATGTTTTTGCCGATGGTTTTGCTCTAAATCGCAGCGCATTTAGGTTTTAACAATGGATTCTTTGAAGAGAAAAGGTCAGTGCAATTATATTTGTTGCATTTTAAAAAATATAATTAGGTATCCAAGCAAGAAGTAGGGTCACCTGGAGTAATTGTAAACAAATTTACCATTTTACCAAGTTTTCAGCTCTCGAAGGAAATTAACGTGACTGAACTTAGAATAATACTTAAAATATTATTGTTGGCCATTGGTGCAACGCGTATTTTTAAAGGTATTTTACATGAAATGGATATTTTTTATTGTTTATGATTATTTACATGTGCCCCATGTGTAGGTGCAAATTTTAATAACAGTTATTTGCTTTATTAAGAAGTCAATGTAACGAAACTAATTAACGCTAAAGGAAACATCACATTTAAATTGGAAAAAGCAACAGAATAAGACATACAACATCTTTCTTTGCATCATTTTAATTTTTGGATTTGGCAAGTGTGCTAAAACACTTTTCATAATGCTGAATTCAGTCGACAGTACATTTTCCGTTTTGTATCCGGTAACTGACAACTCAGCCACGTCATCATCTTTTGCTCGTATGTATACAGCAAACATATATTGCTTTGATCCATGGACGGACAACAGAAACTCAGCTAATTAAAAACAAACCAATTACAAAGAAACAAGAAACAGAAAACTAGTAGAAAAATGAATCAATCAAGACAAACATAAAAGCTCGAAAAAATAAACAAACCTAACATGTTATGCCGAAGAAGCAAACACTAATCTTAATAGAAGTAATAGACCATTGTCTGACTTAAATAAATATATCTGATATATTGCTATGACTTCCATCCAAAAAGTCCACCAAATAAAATCTCCAGCTTGCAAGTTTGCCCAAAAACGTTTTCTCCTTTCAGAAATAGCCTTCAGTTTGGTTGTCACTTGCAAAGCCACGTTCGTCACAATTAAATACGAATTGGAGATTCCCATCCAGGTAATCTTTTATTAGCGTGTCAACTTCATCGTGAAACTGGTATAAAACAACAGGGTCTCAGGACTGGCACTCTGTAACGAAATAGCCATAAAGATTCCCTTGAGCTATTTCGGACTCTGTAACTAGGTTCGGGCGATCCCGCGGATAGCCGAAAATGCCCGAAAGGGCGATAGAGAAAGCTCGAGGGGTCTTTCTATCCAAGATACATATCGTTCTGTCTCATTCTACTCTATACTTTAGCTTTCTTTATTTCCGACTGTTTATGTTGTGACATTGACATTGATTGATGGTTTATTGTTTATTTCCTTCGTGTTGTTATTGTATTGGGTGAAAACTAATAATAGACTGAAAGGAAGCATTATTAGTAAATATATTATTAATTATAATAAATTATTTATATTTGTCAAATATTTAAAAACGACAGAAGCGTCATAAGGTCTGTTCCAACCATCAGCCCTGACAGTTTCAAACTGTCAAATACAATCAACCAGTTGTAGGACTTAACAAGGCATCCTGGGGTTTATATGTAATATTCATCTGGCAGACTCTATCTCTAGTTAAAAACTACTCCCAGGTTGCTGGTTGGGACAAGCCTGTAGTCACTAATCAAAAATTGAGGTTAAAGTTAATCAAGTCTCTTCCTATATTCTTTTCTACATGTATTTATTCAAGTTTGCCCATATCTTCGGGGATGACAATACTACAATCTCTATACGGTTGAAGAACACGAAAATGCCCGAACTATTGCCTAATTTTAGCGATAGCGATCTTGTCGCTTGCCTATCCTTATCACTTTCCCTACGATTGAAAGATACAGAGTGCCAGTCCTGGCGTCCTTCCTATATTTTTGTAATAGTTCCGGTTTTTTAACTGATAAATTCACTCCTACAATAAAATGTCCATTTGACATTTGCATTTTTAACACTTTGACATCGATAAAAAAGGTGCATCCTTTTTTATCGCGATAAAACCCTCGCCAGCTAAAAATTAAATGGTAAAAACCTCTCCAGCTCAAAATCGAGTATAGCTTTTCTTTTTCATTGCTCGGCAACCTGACATATTGTTACAAATTAATTTGATGCTGTCAACATTTTTTCAGTGCAGTATTTTTTTTTTTTAGTATCTATTCATGCCAAAATTCGTGAATTTCTCTAGCTAAAAATCACTCGATCTTTTTTTTAAGATCGGATAAACTTTTATTTTTTAAACACAAACTAGATCACTTTTTAGCAATTTAAACTCGAACAAACGGTTACAGATGAATAATTTCGTTTTTTCTCGTTAAATTTCTAAGCAATCTAGTTTTCGTAAAAAATAAAAGTTTATCCGATAAAAAAAGCTCTTGTGGTTTTACGTATGGTAATATTGGATGCCGTTTGATAAAACTACTACCTATAATTTCCAGGTCTTCCTTCATGCAAAGGTGTAGATAAATTGGTATTGACATAATCTTCAACAGAGTTATTGGCATCTTCTTTATTACATTCTTGCCCATTCTTCTTTAAGTTAGTTTGCTATGTCCCGTTCAATAGTTGGGTGTATTGTCTGTGGTCTTCCAACACCCGTGTTTTCGATGGAAGTCATTCTTCCCTTAACTCTGTTATAAACCACAGCTCGTGGAATTTCATAATATTCTTCAACCCCAACATATGTTCGGTAATGGTTAATAATATCAGTAACTACAATTTTAATAATTTAATAATTCATTATTATATTATATAAGTATGACGAAACATGGAAGTTTAAGGCACCGTTGGGAAACCAATATATTTTAAAGCTCGTTACAGAAGTTACAATTACACCAGAGTGGACCCTACTGCCTTTTGCACAATATTAATTATGTTATAGATTAGGGTTTAAAAAAAAGTATAAACTGTATCTGCCAAACTGTTCAATTGTTACATTTAGTGAGGTGAAAAGGTATGAAATTAATTATAAAAAATAAAGAACAATTTTAATATCATATAATTGAAATATTAATTGTCGATTATTAAACCATTTGGAAAGTATTCGGCTTCTTCGCCAGTCGGAAATGTCAACCATCTTCGTTATTTCACAAACCGACAGTAAACGGTAATATCTATATCTATGGCATTCTAGCTTAAGTTAAATGGATTTATGTTTTCGTATTATGTTATCCCAGTTATACAAGTTCATTATGTAAGATATTTTATTGGAATTAGACTAGCTATTGTAGGTAGAGAGGTCGTGGCAAAATGTTTTATATGATTCGTGTTCGTGAGGCAGAAGAGTGTGAAGTTCTGACAATAAGGCCTGTGAATAATGGGCGTTTATTAAGGGGTCACGCTGATCTTCAATTCAACGAATACAATTCGTTAAGCATTTCTGTTTTAAATGGTGAATTATGGTTGATCCTGAACGCCTAAATTCGGCCGTTCAAGATCAACCATACAGTTCACCATTTAAACTGGCAATTTACAACGAATTTAATTCGTTGAACCAAAGATCAGCGTGAACTCCGAATTGTACAACAGGGCGTAACAAAAAATCAGAATCATTTCTGCATATAACGTCATCACTGCGATTTTGATTGACAGTTAATTAAAAGTGTAGTAAAAAAAGACACCACTATATCAGTTGATTTCAACTTTTTTTAGATTTTTTGTGTCAAAGAAAGCGCATTTTTATAGGTTACTTGACGTATTTCAGCGTTTTTCTTAAAACATTATCTAAATTTGAATCGAAACTATTCCATACATTATTTACACACTGTATATTAAATTTCAGTGGTGCAATGTGTCAATGTTATTGCTAAATTCAATATAATTTTTATTTCAGTTGCTTATTCCCACGCTGTTGTAGAGCAGTCTGCTCACTAAAGGGCGAACATGTCTCACTAATTATTAAGATAAAAAGATTTACACTAGTCAGTCGAAGTTTATTAATGCAGTAGCATACTATTTAGTTGGAGATTGTATGCATGAAGATTAAAGATAAGCGATAAATTAAAGCGATAGAGTTGCCAGTTGTATGAGTCTCGATCAATCACTGTAAGAAAAATTGAGAGGCTGATTTCAAGAAGATTTACGGTCTATTCAGCTCGAGCCATTCAGTTTACTGAGTAGATAATATAGAAGAATAAAACAATACGAAAAGATTCAATCACCTAACTAAGTCATGCATGTGATCGCATCAAGGTAATTCTAAGAAAATGTTCTATTTTAAGAAATATACTTTCTTTGTTTTGGCACAGATCAACTATTGTTTAAATCGACGTATCTTATCTAACGTGATCTGGAACACATGATCAAGATCAACATTACTACAACAAACCAAACAATACAACAAATTAGGAATAAGTCTGTGACAATGACAATATTGAAAATAGAAAATTATAAAAAATAAATGGACGACACTTTTGAAAAGGTTGATAAACCCAAGAATAATCTCTGATTTCAACCACAAAAATATCTTTGCTGCCATAAAACCCTAATTATCCCTGGCTATAAAATACCCCAAATTTACACCTATTCGGGCAGAGCCTAAATAGCGTCAAAACAACCTATTCTCTGTTTCCTAATGCCAGAGAGTCATAAAATGTAAATTTGTAATGACAGGGCCCATTAAGCTGGGTGGACAACTTAAAGGTTGAATTGTAAATTTCAGGTAAATGGCAATGATAGTTTTTAAAAATTCCGTATGTCAGACCTACACACTCCGAAACGATCCTAAATTAGGGTCACCCTAATTTGTATACAATAGAAAGACGAATTTGGTGAATAACACTATCATCGTTGGGGTCCAGAGAAATAATAAGGGGCTCGACAGTGTTTTTTGGCATGTTATCAACTTCCCACATTCTTTCTTCTATTTCAATCACATGTTCGACGCACAAACATGTTCGATGGGATTAAATATACAATGGTATGGTGGAAGCCTTAAAACTGTATGCCCTAGATTTTTTGCATAATTATCACAGAAGTATTCCTATAAATGTCATTATCATACATGTAATTTTGGATTGTTGCTTTTGTGTTATTGGAGAAGGGAGTCTTGCTCAACTGCCTACTATGATAGCTTGCATTGTCCATTAAAATTACGCTATTCGAAGGTATATTTGGAATTAGCTTGTTTTTAAACCAATCTTCAAATAAATCAGCAGTGGTGTCCTCATGGTAATCCAGAGAAGAATCTTTAGTGTTTCTTGCCGACAGTTCTTGCCGACAGAGAAAGTCCATTTGCAAAATCGTAATTCGTTTACCTCTTTTTGATGGCGCGCTTATTTTACACTTGCCGCTTGAATCAACCCAACCCTTTTCCGGGGTACCATATGTGTCAAACCAGGTTTCACTCAAGAAAATAATCGGCCTTTGCTGATCTCTGTAAATTATAATTTTTTGTAGATATTCGGATCGCCATTCCCGAATTCTACCGGATTCCATTAAAACTTGTCTTTTGTTAATTTTTTAAATCTAAAACCCATGTGTTGGATACACTTCCATAACGTTGTTCTGTCATATTTAACGCCGGTTTCATCTTTTTCAAGCCTCTTAATTAAATTATCTAATGTAGGCACGCTTTGTTCCTCGTATAACTTGTAAATTTTACGCCGTATTATATCTTCATCACTTCCACCTACATTCGAGAAAATGCCAGTATCGGTTCTTTTTTTCCTCGCTAAAATGGGATTATTCACAATTTTCCATACAGTTAGCTTGCTTGCTTGCTGACCGCACGTTCAATGAGAGTTAAATAAGCATTGTTTATAACTTCCTTAGTTTCCACAGAAAAGCGTTCTCTGCTTTTCGACGGGGTTATCTCCTGAGATACATTGGGCTCGCACATATTTTCCATGACTTACACACGAAGTAAGAATAATTACTAAGCTTAAAACTAACTAGAGTGGCTATATATGTATACAGTCTTTAGAACATAATTTGTTTTATGGGATTAACACTCTCATTTTGAATCAGGTAAAAATCGGTTTAAAATCACCAAACTATTACTTTAATAATGAAATTACGTCTTCCGGATTTGCAGTTTACTTTAAGACATTTTTAAGTACGGACCATAATTTACCTGCATTTATTCATTCATTCATTATTTGCTTATGGCCACCTTTTGATAATCCCACTCAAAGGCAAAGTGTAACTTTCTTATATCTCTGGGAAGGCTTTACTTTTACTTTATTAAGGCCCAGATAGAGTCTCGGGAAACAACACCGTCGACAGCAAGATAGAGTTTAAAACTGCTTTTTCAATAGTTTAAATTTTCAAGACCAAGGATGATCTCCGATTGTTACCAATCATACATTTTACGACAATTTTGATTTCCTCTACTTGATAAGCAAAAAATTGTATGCACAACTACAAAGTTACATTTTTCACATTACGACCGACTTGATAACTATATTTCGAATTCCATTGCAAAACCTAAAATAGAATAGCACACCCACTGTAATAATAATAGACATCACCCCTTATGCACGACCGAAAACAATCTGCCAACCTACTGTATAGTTAGTAACATGCAGACCGAAAATAACATCCTATAAAGTTAATGTTATATTGTTTTCTCACTTTCTAGATTGTTATCTTGACCACACGGCTCTTATTTGCGATTGTTCTTTTATCTGTAACACGTCTTTTGCAAATTCGATGTTGCCAAATATGTTTGACCTGACCAAACAATGCCATGTTTTTGTAAGACAGGCTGACGACAACCATTAACTTTTTCTTCTTTCTTTTGTCTGATGGTGATCTCTTTGGGCTAATTTTAGTTTCCTCAAAACCCTTACTTATGAACCCGTGGGGTATGGCGTGTAAAATAATTGACCTGCTGACCGTATCATTTGGCAACATTGGGAAGTAATATTTATATACATTAAGGATTTTTACAGCTTCTTTTAACAAAATGAAAAACTTCTTCGAGAAAGCTTCGCATCAAAGCACGTATGCACTACTACTACAACCACAAGTTCATAATTGTATCAATTTTTCGCTTTCTTCGTCGATTTCCTATCCTATATCTACTACAGTTGATGCGAAACAAAAACCGATGCACGTCATCAATCAGCTGATAATTGTAAATCCGTAAGAAAACACGAGGAAATTAAATTTGGGCAAAAAGTATTAAAACTTTATGCGATATTGAACTTACTACAAACTTAAAGTATTCCTTTTTGGTACTAACCCACTTATAGAAAATATTTTGTTTATTTATGATTGTAAAAATTAATATAGTTTGAATTTTATTGGCCGACAGTTGGCAACACAGCTCGTTCGTTGGCTTGATTTGACGTTTTATGCAAAACTAACCCTAATTGTTTTGTGGTTTCGTGTTGCTATCCTTTAATTTTTAACAAAAACTCCAGATCTTTTCATAAATAGCACTAAAAAACTGTTCTATTAAGAGAAACAAAAGTGCACGGGGTCATTTCACATCAAACCAACCAAAATAAAAGGAGGTTTGGCAGATCACCTCACCGATTTTGATAATCTTTGGTACAGGTATTCTACCCATCTAGTAGATTAAAAATCCAAAATTTCAAATTTTTCTGATAAGTAGTTTTTTTAAAATTGATTTTTAAAAATCAGAAAAAGCGACCATTTTCCCTAAACATATATTAAAAAAATCAAGATATCTTAAGAACTACTTAAACTAGAGTTTGTTTTTGTTTGTTTTTAAATATTTATTTATTGACTATAATGGCGTTACAATATATAATTTAATACAACATTCATAAATAAATATTAATTAATTATTGTTACTAATAATTATCCTTGTAATGTATCTTTGTAAACCCAGAAGGATTCATTAAGTTTAAAACTTGACAGCAAGTAACTAGACATTCTTTACCCTATGTGTTCCCAAAAATAGGGTAATCAAGAAACACTTAAAATAAGAAAACTAAAATTAACCAAAAAAAAAATAAAAATAATTCTACTGTATTACTGTATTACTGTAGTATTCATGTTCCTATATTAAGATTTATAAACAAGAATCCTCTTATGTCCCGTTATGATAATAGTTTCGTCTAATTTTTTTTTTTTTTCTTTTCAAATAGTTCTTTTAACTGTCTGCTGTGTTACAATATATTAACGATATTCTGAATAAGCCAGTTATTTAATATTCTCTTAAAGTTGTACAAAAAAACATTATTTTTCAAATCCTGCGGCAGCACGTTGAATAGCCTGTATCCAACACTGACAAATGCACGCCCACCTATTGTCTTTTTTAATTTAGGCGTTCTTAAGTTTTTACTAGTTTTAAATCTAGTTTCATGGGAATGCGCAAGACCTGATGTTACAGTTATTGTCTTTATTTTTACAAGGTGCAAAAGACTATTTTTGTAATATAACTGTCTGATGCTAAGGAGTTTGGTATCCATATATAACCTTTCTGTACTGTATATTATGTTCAGTCTATACATGGATTTAATGATTCTTTTGTGAACCGATTCTAATGGTCGTAATGTATTTTCATATAGTCCACCCCATCCAATGACACCATACGAGAGCAGGGACTGTACAAGTCCAAAATAAGCGGTTCTCATATTTGTGTCACTAGTTATTTTGGATAGCTGTTTAAAAACGTACATTAAAGATCTAAGTTTTTTTGTTAAATTAATAGCATGTTGGTCCCACTTTAAGCTAGAGTCTATACATATTCCTAGGTAATCAACATTATTTTTGCGCTGTATTATCCAATTTTGATTATTTCTAAATGGAATTTTAATATATATGGAGTTAGTATTGGGCAAATTTGTTTTGTAAGAAGAAAAGGGCAGGTAGAATGTCTTGTCTATATTTATTGTTAGAAGATACTTATCAAACCATTCAATAATTTGTGTTATTCCTTTAGACATTTTTTGCTCAACATCAACAGAACGCTGTGTCATCGGCAAATGATATTATACTACCTGGTAGCTCCAGGTTCAGTAAAGGGTTTAAGTAAATTATAAATAGAATTGGACCTAAAACTGTGCCTTGAGGTATCCCGTAGGTTAAAATTTGTTGCTCACTTAATGTGCCTTGTATATCTACTTTCTGTGTCCTGTCCTTTAAATAGCTTTCAAAAAGAGAATATGTTTGTCCGCGTATACCAACTGCATGTAGCCTTGACAACAACCCCCTATGGCACACCGTGTCAAAGGCCTTTGCCAGATCGATGAAAACGCCTGCACATGGTTTACTTTCATCTACACATTCATATATCCTATCCACGAGATAGGCAATTGCATCATTTGTTGACTTACCGGGCATAAACCCATATTGTGAGGGAGATATTATTTTGTTTTTGTTAAAAAAGTCAAGTAATCTAGCTTTTAATGCCTTTTCAAATATTTTTGCGATATTCGATATTAAACTTATTGGACGATAGTTCTCTACTAGTTTCTTATCGCCTTTCTTAAAAATTGGTTTAATTATCGCTACCTTAAAGTGTTCTGGACATATTATTATTCCTGTAGAAAAGGATAAATTTACTATGTTGCACAAGGGTATGCTAATATATTCTGCAGTTTCTTTTAGAACTTTAGTTGTTATTTGGTCGAATCCTGGTGTCGAATTTGGCTTTAGTGACCTAATAATAGATTTTTTCCACTACTAACCTATAACATCGCCATTATTGACCGATTATTAACGTTAGAAATCGTTTTTCTTTACCTTATAAGTTATTATTGACCATGGTCAATAATAACGCATTGAAATCCATTATTGACCGATCTTCAAGAATCTATTTGAATGCAGGTAACTTGATTTTTTGATTTGACAACATAAATTCATATACATTTTAAACAGTTAGGCAACCAGATAATTATCAATACATATTAGATGATTAGAGATGCTTAATATGTAAAATATCGATACAATCAACATTTTTTCTGCTTCCATCCTTAATTCTGGAGGTGTACAAATAATATTATCACTAACATTTTCTTTGCTTATTTTTTAAAAGAACGTAAAACTCGTGAAATCTGATGACATAAATGAACAAAAATTGACATTCACAAAGCCACCTGACAAAACAACAAAATATTTTGCCAATTCCAAAGCGCAGGTAACTTGATTAAAAAATATACTTATACCTACCTATAATTTTTTATAATTAATAATACTATAAAGATAAATGTCTAATAAAAGTTTGTAGTAGTGGAAAAAATATTATATTAACCACGGTTTAGACACCTTATAGCCCTCGCGTCTTAAATCCCTCGTCGCTTCGCTCCTCGTGATTTAAACTTGCCGCTCGGGCAATAATGATGGCTGTCTAAACCTTGGTTAACAATATACTATTTTCCACTACTAAAGTCTGTGCGTTTTAAGAAGTCCGATATCGGATTAAATCACCAAGGGATGTTATCGCTTTTAAAACAGTAAGTCGGTTAAGTTACAATATCTTCGCACCTTCGCTATACTTGATCACACCGAACATCCCACTGGTTTACTGTATTCTATTACTGAGCGAAATTAGACAGCTTATAGCCCGCTCGGGCATGCAATAATGATGGCTGTCTAAACCTTGGTTAATAATATACTATTATTTCATTACAGTCCACCGGGCTTAGGAAAATAGAGTTTGAGTTGTTTGTCTGTCTTTGGTAGTTTCTGTTTACTGAACTATTTGTTTTAATATGATTTGCCATTTTTTCTCCAACTGAAGCATAATGTTTATTAAAGATATCTGCGATATTTTTTAAGTTACCTTCGGTTGTATTTTCGTCATTTTGGATTTCCCTAATACCAGTTACTTTGTTTTTTTTATTTAACCCATTATATTCATTTATAACTTGCCAAAGCTTTTTTGAGTTATAACTGTTTTCCTCTATTTTAATACTATAGAATTCTTCCTTTGCTTTTATCAGTAGGTGTATTATTTTATTTCTATATCTTTTACATTGATTGTATATGTCGATATTTTTTGTTAATTTAAATTTTCTATACAATTTGTCTCATGTTTTTATAGATTGCAATATCCCCTTGGTAATCCAGGGTTTTTTGGCGTTAGTTGTAAAGACTTTTTTATATGTGCACTTTTTTATGTGTTTATTGAGTATATTCACAAAATTTTTAGTCGCAACGTTAACATCTTGGCTAATATCATTAAAAATTTCCCCTTTTAGAATATCTCTTAACTTATTGTAGTTAACAAATTCCTTTTCATAACAACCGATTTTTGAGTTAGTTATATCTTTCATATTGTTGCAATGCAGAATTATGGGGTAGTGGTCAGATATTTTTGAGTGTAATATGAGTGGTGTTAGGTTGTTTTGTCTGATATGGTTGCTCTTAAAGAAAATGTGGTCAATACACGTTTGTGAGAGATTGTCTACTCTTGTATACCCATTTATTTGAGAGACAAAACCATTTTCGTTCATTATATCCAAGTATTCGTTTACATCGGTTATGTTGCTTAGGATATTAATATTTAAATCCCCTATAATAACCTCTGTTTCACTCTTACAATAATCTCGAATATACTTATCTAGATTGGAATTAAATGTATTTAAATTAAGAGGATTGGGTCTATATATTGCTGTTATTGAGAAGTATTTGTTTTTGAGCTTTATTTTAATATTTATGAAATTAATTGAGTCAACCTTGATTATTTCATAGGAATATTCATGGTTGTTTTTAATGTACACTAATACCCCATCATTTTGATTAAACTTACCTTCATTATAAATTTTATGTATCCCTGTAGTGAGTTATTTCTTATTTAAAAGGTATTAAAAATACCTTTTAAATGAGGTACCACTCAATGTAGGTGTTTAGAAACAAATATTGAAAATCTTGAAAAAAAATAATAAAAATATGAAATTTTTCAAAAAGTATTTTTTTATTTTTTTCAAAAAAATATATTATTTTTGTCAATATTTAAGCAAGATATTCACGAAATTTTAGGATGGAGAAATGATGGGTTCATAAAGAAAAAAAATATTAACAATTTGAAAACATAGCAAAAATGACCAAAAAGTGTTTCTTTTTTAATTTTAAACTTAATTTTTCAGATTTTACCGAGATTTTACTTGCCTTTGTGTTTTTCAAGTAAAGCCTAAACAAAAACCTAACCATCCCCCTGCTTGCTATTTTTTCAAGCAGAATTTTGTTAAAATTACTACTTAACAGGCGCGCCTTAACTATCCCTCCCCTTCCTAAAAAAAAATTAACAAGACCATTAGTTTCAATATTTGACATTTTTTTCAAGCAGTAACTTGTTAAAACTTGTTGACACTTCTTCAGTGGCACTTCTTCGCTACTTCACACGGAAAGAGCGCTTGCGATGGCCTAGGTGGTACGGTAAAACGTTTGGCAACCAAGGCCAGTCTACAAAGGCCCTATGAGGATCAAATTATGACGTCAGAACAACTTTTCGAATTTGCACAAGAAAATATTCCAGGTATCAACTTTAGATTTAGTATAACTGCTGATTATGAAAGGCACGCATCTTATTTGGAAAAAAGGTTTGCTGAAACACAAACCATTCCTGGAACTCAAAAAATACATTCGGTTATTCCTGTATCAAAATCAAAGATTATAACAAGAATCTTTTCATTTAGCGTGGAACAAAAAACCCAGGAATTGTGAGGTGTTCTGAAATTACAAATAATGAATTAATGTTTCTTCAATCTGGTTTTGTGACTGTTCAGTATGATAACTTGTGGTGGTTAGCGTGTATATGAGCTTAGAATCAGTTTTTTGCATCCAAATGGGCCATCTAGTTCATTTTATTATCCTACGCCCAAAGCCGATATTTTAGTAATTAAAAGAGATTCAATAATAAAGAAGGTTCAGCCGGTTACTGCTACAGGTCGAACTTACATACTTACTAAAGAAGAAATGTTAAATTCTTCAAAAATTTTAGAAAAAAAAATAAAAGCTAAAATCTAATTTTAAGAAGTATATTGTGGATTTTGGACTTTTTACCATTTTTTGCTTGTATTGTTAGTGTTATTATTTTGTTTCACCTTGTTCCCATTATTTCTCCATCCTGAAATTGGCCAATGCTAAAATATTGACAAAGAAAATATATTTTTTCGACAAAAGTTAAAACATACTTTTTTTTTTAATTTGAAAAAAAAATTTTTTTCAATTTTTTTTTCAATTTTTTTGAAGCACCTATTTCTAGTGGTACCTCACTCGAAAGGTATTGTCAATACCTTTCAAATAAGATATAACTCACTGCTCTAGTGTAAGTAATTCTTAAGATATCTCGATTTCTCTTGGTATATGTTTAGGGCAAATGATAATTTTTTTGATTTTTAAAATTCAATTAAAAAAAAAACTACTTGTCAGAAAAATTTGAAATTTTGGATTTTTCACCTACTAGATGGGTAGAATGACTGTACCAAAAATTATTAAAATCGGTGAGGTCACCTGCCAAACCTCTGGTTGATTTGATATGAAATGACCCCACGTACATATCTCTGTCGATTACGTTGTTTACTATTTGTGATTAAATAGTCGGTGCAGAGAGCTCATAGCTTGGCTAAGAAGCTATTTTCAGCAAGAACTTAACAACAATGGCCTATTGTTACCCTTTACAGCAGTACAGAGAAGTAAATTTAAAGAGTATGTTAAGGTTTAGATACTTTATTTCTACTTTACTAATTCTTAGCGTAGCACTGTAAGCGCAATTACAACAACAGTTAAGGACAATAAATTATTAGAATAACCTTAAAACAAACGTTCTAATTCAAAGAGAGTTGTAAATGTGTGAAGATTGGATATAAGTTCTATCCGTGACTCTATTTATGGAACGTACGAAACAAGTGTGTTATTATTTAAAAAATTATAATATTTTACATCGGTTATTCTAAGCTGTAACTTTTTTTAGAACATCATAAAATATAACATTGACAACTTTAAGTTAAAAATTAAAAAACAGAGAACTGTTCCATGGTTGTCTTTAACTCTTTAAGAAGTCTCTTCAAGAAAATAGGTTTCGGATGGTAAAAAGATGAACTGAGGAGAGGACTTATGTAACTTTCCCATGTAGCTTTCAAACAACTGGTAATTCTGAAAGAATATATTAAAGACAAACTCTTGTGTACCAATTCGTTTCCTTGGATGAAACATGGATTTTTCAGAATGGTATCATTGGTCGATTTTGGCAAGATGAAAATAAAAGAAGTGTTAGATCTACTAAAGTTGATGGTAAAAGGTATTATGCAGTAAACAAATATATAAGCTATGGGAAACTTTTGTATATTTATCTTGTTTTTATGAAAAAAAAACTGTGTAATTCCCTCACTCGGAAAATTTGTTACAACCTGGCAACACTGTCGATAACTGACGCCACTCGAAGGGTATGACGCGCATCGGTTTTTGTTTTGCATCAATTATAGTTCCCTTTTCTGGGTTCCTGCTTCATCAGTTCTTGGCGTTTTTTCATCTCTGTCGGCAATTCTTATGCATTTCTTACTAATTTGTTTCTGGCATGAACTTTCCGATAAACTTCAGTTACCCACACTTCAGTTATATCGATTTGAAAAATAGTAACTTCATGCTTCTATTACTAACATTATCTCCTTACTTATAACATATGGATTGACAACATCGGTAAATATAGTATTTTTAAAAGTTTTAATGAAATTAAAAACGTCTCCGAGAAAGCTGCCCAACAATGCACAATGCATTATGCATGCGACCACAGTTCTTAATTATCCTGCAATTAAACACCGATTAGGATTATTGCCGCTTTGCATGTCGAACACATAGTACATAAAAGAACGTAAGAACGTTCCTGTGAAGTTTTTTAGAAAACATGCTGAGTAAAAGCTTATGTTTGAATTAAACTTATTTTATTCGATATATCAATTTGTACTTTCATCTGCTGAAGCTAAAGCTCACTTACACAATAATATCATTAAAACATCATAGGCAGTAATTAAATTAGATGTTGCTCATATGAACCGTAAAACCGTAAAATTCATTTGGCACGTACAGGATCTTAAACCAGTGTACACCGAACCTGGTTCTGATAGTCCCTTGGAATGAATTTTATAACCGTTTAAACAGCTCAAAGTTTCCGTTTTACTATACAGGGTGTAACATAAAGGTTGGGAATAAATTAAACGGTGGATCCCTTAGTCAAAAATAATAGAAATTTTTCATATAAGGATATGCTCTACGGGATTTCGTTTCCAAGTTACAGGGTGTTGAATTTTTCTTAAAAATTTAGTTTTTGTTTAATATCTTTTGAACGCTGGCAGATAACGAAACGAAATTTTAGCAGTAACTTCACTTGATAATGCCCTAGGAGAAGTAAAAAAATTGTCTTCCTGGAATACTCAGTGGCGTGCATACGGATATTGCCGTAGGGTTTTTTAATGAAAAATGTGGTTCGCCACTGGTAGAATTATTTTTTTGTTATAATTTATGAATTTTCCTTTTATTCTAAACAAAATTCCCCTCTTGCGTTTTCTTTGTATCTCTTGCCATTTTCCCGTAATTAAACATTTTGCAAATATCAGTTTTCAGCAATTTCAGTACCTAACAGTAATAAAATCGAGTACCTACGTTGTGCTCCAGTGTTTACAAAATGGCAAAAACGACATTGAAACTTTTAGATTTTTGAAACACCATACTAATATGTAATTTACAAAAATTAAAATACTAAAAACTTAGAAATTGAAAACAATTATTTTAATAAAGTATGTAAACCAACACAACAAACAAAATTACAAAAGGTGCTGAAAATGTTGCCCCTCAACTTCAATACATTTTTCAAGGCATTTTCTCATGGATTTTCTCACTCGTCCAAAAATTCCAGGCATCTCTCAAATTTGCTGACAACCCATTTCAACTCTTTGACGAAGAATCTGTACGTTAGGAATGGGAACGGAATAAACCATGTTTTTTAAGTGCCCCCATAAATAATAATCCAATGGATTAAGGTCGGGTGAACGAGGAGGCCACGCTCTTGGCCCTCCACGACCTATCCATTTATTGTGGTACGTCTCGTTGAGGTATTCTCTAACTTCTCGCCTAAAGTAAGCTGGAGCGCCATCATGCATAAACCACATTTGCTGTCGCGTTTCAATTGGAACTTCTTCTAATAAAGGTGGTAATCCATTTTGAAGGAAATCCAGATATGATAATCCGTCTAATCTATTTGTACTACAGGACCAATCAAATAATCGCCAATTATTCCTGCCCAAACATTAATAGAAAATCGTTGCTGGTGCCGGGATTGTATGATTCCATGAGGGTTTTCATCAGCCCATAGATGGTTATTATGAAAATTAATTATGCCATCCCTTGTAAATCCAGCTTCGTCGGTAAATAAAACGGATGAGTGAAATGAATGGTTTAAATTGCATTTATTTAAGAACCATGTACAAAATCTAAGACGTGGTGCATAATCCTCGACAGAAAGAGCCTGCACTGTTGTAAATGGTATGGGTACAATAAATTATCATGTAGGATTCGTTGGACTGTCATATGGCTTAGGTACTCTTTCCATTCTTCCAATTATTCTAGTACTAGATTCACGATTCGCCTCGACAATCTGAAGGATTCGTTCCTCACGCTGTACTGTTCTTACGTATTGTGGTCTTCCACTGGAGGTGCAAGGCTTTAATGATCCGGTTTCACGTAAGCGAGCGGGAATCCTTGAAAAAGTCTTCCTATTCGGAATGCGTCGATTTGGAAAACGTTCAACATACAGACGTACAGCTAACACAGTATTCCCGTTGGCACGGCCATAAATAAAATGCATATCAGATAATTCTTCAACTGAGTAATCCATTTTTAATAGGTTTATTACTAAAATTAAAAAGCCTAAGCAAAATTAAATAAACTAACTGACAATGACATTATCAGAAAATATCGTGGTCTAAGGCATGCTCGATTTTGTTCCTATTACCCTCAATTTCCTATGTAACCTGTGGAAAAACTGATATTTGCAAAATGTTTAATTACGGGAAAATGGCAAGAGATACAAAGAAAACGCAAGAGGGGAATTTTGTTTAGAATAAAGGGAAAATTCATAAATTTTAACAAAAAAATAATTCTACCAGTGGCGTACCACATTTTTCATTAAAAAACCTTACGGCAATATCCGTATGCACGCCACTGAGTATCCCAGGAAGACAATTTTTTTACTTCTCCTAGGGCATTATCAAGTGAAGTTACTGCTAAAATTTCGTTTCGTTATCTGCCAGAGTTCAAAAGATATTAAACCTAAACTAAATTTTTAAGAAAAATTCAACACCCTGTAACTTGAAAACGAAATCCCGTAGAGCATATCCTTATATGAAAAATTTCTATTATTTTTGACTAAGGAATCCACCGTTTAATTTATTCCCAACCTTTATGTTACACCCTGTATATTACCTTATAATTACTTTTGCTTTGTTACTTTATCTTATATACCTTATGACTTACCTGATATAATTTATAACTTTATCCTATATATTTTATGACTTTATTTTATATATTTCATAACTATACCTTTTTTTACTTTGCTTACCTTGTCTTACTTTGCTTACCTTGTTTTACTTTGCTTACCTTGTTTTACTTTGCTTTTGTTCAAGTCCTGCAGAGGTGGGCGTAGAATAACCCTGCACTGGGAACACAGTGACGGTAAAAGCCCGTCAAGTGCCCAAGCATTAGAACCTTCAGTCTAGTGGCTTGTTCAAGCCCTGCGGAGGTGGGCGTAGAATAACTTTGCACTGGGAACACAGTGATGGTAAAAGCCCGTCAAGTGCCCAAGCACTAGGACTTTCAGTTTAGTTGCTTGTTCAACCCCTGCAGCAGTGGGCGTAGAATAACTCTGCATAGTCCCAAGACCTTCAGTCTGGTTGTTTGTTGAAGCCTGATACCTTCAGTCTATTAGCTTCAAGTTACATCTTGTTTCAGCCCTCAGCTACCGTACTACTTTTATTTGCTAGTTACCTACTTGTATTTTCCCTTTATTTTTGTTGGTAACGGAGTATTCCTAGTATTTCAGTATTATTGTTTCTTTGGATGGATATTTTCTACCTCCTCGCTCACTTACTCTTACTGGTCCTCATTTTGGCGCGAAATGAGTTGAGCACCAGTTGCATAGTTTTAGTTTCACCATTTCTATAATACTCCTCGGCTACTACGATTTAATTTTAGTTTCTTGTATCAGTGTCTTGTAGACAATCATCTAATCGCGAAATGAGATGAGCGTCCAAAAGGGCTGGATCTAATTGATTTTTTATTATTATCTCGCGTTAATTATTTCTTTAAATTTTCCTCAAATAAACAATAGTCCCAATATCTTCCGACATTCGACAAACGGTCACGTTCGAATTCGGTTGCTTGATATAAAGGCCAGTAACATCTTTGAAAAAAAGAAGTTAACCTAGAATGTTTGGAACTAAAACTGACAGGTAAAATTGAAAACCAAAACAAGAAATTTCCACAAAAATACTGTTGTATATGAAATGATAGGGTAGTTGATGCAAGGAAAATAAGGTGATTGAAGATATGGGCAAAATGTAATCCCGCTTGGCTCAATTTTGAGTAGAAAACCAAAAAAAAAGGCCCTAGAGGTAGATGTATAGCTTTATACAGAAAATAAAACATTGCACTTTTCATCAGTTTTAAAACATTCAAATCAAATATGTGATATACGTTACTTTAAATAGGCCAGCTCTACTGACTTAATAATGACAAAATTAAATTGTCACAACATTCCATAACCACTAATGGTAAGTCAAAATGACAAATAAATTATTATTTTGCTATTTAAACGTACAGAAGAAGCTGAGAGAAAAATAGAGCTGTCCACATAACCTTCATATTTGAATATATATAAAGGCGACGACCCCGTCCCACGATACAAATTATGGAAGAGAATAAAAGAAAGAAAAATATCACAAAAACTAATAAGAGCGGTTAAAAAGCCTATACCAAAAACAATCGGGTCAAAATAAAAATATGAAACACGTAACACCTTCAAAACAACAAGAGGCTTCTGCACCGACAGGGTGACTCTACCTCAACATCACCGACCCGCTTTAAAATCTTCCTGCAACAAACATTGAAACCATGGAAGAAAAGATGTAAAAGTATCTGAATTTCTGAAATCGACTACTCAAATCCTCCTCGTAATTAAATGCTGGATACCTGTTCCGAAAACCCAATTTGAAACTAGGTTTCCTTGACATGTTCCACATTCCTTGGATGAAATTAATTATGTTCTTTAACTCTTTGGCTTTCATTTTATGTATTAATACATACCTTATTTACGTTTCATAGATGTATAATCAATATTTATGGACACGCATTCTTTACACCTTGCAAATTTTTACCACATCACAACAACCACGCGTGGGCCGCCCAGTACAAAGACCTCTTTCAATTTTAATTTCGCGTCTCTTTAGATTTAGCTTAGACACCCACTGCCCGCCCATATTGGCAAATTGCACTTCCCTAAACGGTGCCGTATATGAATTTATATCGGGAAAGTTGTCTTTTAAATAATGGCGCAAATTTGAATTCCATGGTACTTTAGCTACATATACAGAGTAATTTATAAGCCTGGGAAAGTGTGGCATGTTATATACACTACAAGTTAACGGTTGATCTGGATTTTGAAAAAATATCTTATTTGAAATTGCAACGCTAGATGGGGTTGGTTACCTATAGATTCCACAAATGAAGCAAATTTGCGTTTTTATTACAAAACAATTTAATTTGCAAACGATTCGTGACTGAAGAATTTATAGTTTTTTAAAAAAAAAAGGGACAATATCTTAATTCTATTTTAGAGTAAACTATTTCTACTACTAACTAGGTATCTTTCAGAAAAATGGCATTAGAAGGTGTTGGTTAGGATTATTTTTCAGCCAAAATTTTTTTCGATGAATTACATGAGAGGCTAAAGGACGTTCTTCACCGTCCTAATACAAAAATAATAATATCCTCCAATTCAAGCTTCAACAAATTTAGTTATAATTCCAAGCAAACTTCATGCGAAGCATTTCTTGTTGCCTTACCCTTTACAATATCCAGAGCTTTATCCCACAACACTCATGGTAAACACTGGTATAATTTCAATTAAAGGAATTAGAACATCAGCATCAATATTTTCAGTCATTTAAATAAAAACCTTGAGACGAGTGTAAAATGCCGCATTTGATTGCGTGTGTCACTCTCTTCCTGGAACAGTGGCCGACCATAGTAGTTACAGCACGATCATGGTGCCGTGGATGCACCTCTTCACTCCACTAACGGAATGTGGGCGTACGTCTTTTTAGCGTACGCCCAAAATCGTGTGTAAAAGAAGCGTCCTATTTTAGTCCAAACGTCATAATGCTTGACCTTTCACACATAATAGTATATTATTAACCAAGGTTTAGACAGCCATCATTATTGCCCGAGCGGCAAGTTTAAATCACGAGGAGCGAAGAGACGAGGGATTTAAGACGCGAGGGCTATAAGCTGTCTAAACCGTGGTTAATATAATATTTTTTCCACTACTACAAACTTTTATAAGACATTTATCTTTATAGTATTAATAATTATAAAAAATTATAGGTAGGTATAAGTATATTTTTTAATCAAGTTACCTGCGCTTTGGAATTGGCAAAATATTTTGTTGTTTTGTTAGGTGGCTTTGTCAATGTCAATTTTTGTTCATTTATGTCATCAGATTTCACGATTTTTCCGTTTTTTTAAATGAGCGAAGAAAATGTTAGTGATATTATTATGTGTACACCTCCAGAATTAAGGATGGAAGCAGAAAAAATGTTGATTGTACCTATCGATATTTTACAATATCAGACGTCTCTAATAATCTAATATGTATTGATAATTATCTGGTTGCCTAACCACAAGAAATGATGTTTATGAATTCATGTTGTAGAATCAAAAAATCAAGTTACCTGCGTTCAAATAGATTCTTGAAGATCGGTCAATAATGGATTTCAATGCCTTTATAAGTTATTATTGACCATGGTCAATAATAACTTATAAGGTAGAGAAAAACGATTTCTAACGTTAATAATCGGTCAATAATGGCGATGTTATAGGTTAGTAGTGGAAAAACGATATTGTACAGAAAAAAAAAACACAGTTAAACGATGCCGTTTAGACGGAAACGGTATGTGCATGATCTGATGTAACCACCATGTTAGTTTTAGACTCATTAACAGAAAATCCAAAACATCGTTGAGAATCAAGACCCTTACAAGTTAACATAGAAAAATCCGGCCCATACACGGTGGGGCAAAACTGTCACTTTTGCGCGAAGAACCACGTGCAAATGTCACAGTCTGTGTTACAAAACTGACGACTCCGTCAGGTCTAGGCACGACATGACGATATCTGACCGAGCTTGATTTTGGATGGCGCGTCGCGCGAACACTTGTATAGGTCGACACATTTATCTGTAGCTACCAAAAGAATGCGGACAACAAACGTTCAGTAGTTTACGATGTTGCCACATGCCGTTAGTTAATTATAATTTAATATTTGTGAACAGGGAAACTCTGGAATTAGACGTCTTCATTCAAAATAAATAATATATTTAAGAAACTAATTGTACTTTAATGTACTTTTACCATTATTCAAAATTTCTTCTTATCCCATTAATTTTGATATTGAATTGGCATGGAAACATGGCAACATAGTGTAAAGGGAATCGGTAGCTTTTTCTAATCTAATTTGTCGCGTGCCACTTGCAAGGACAACCGATCGATATTTGTGTGGGTCAGTGGAGTAGTGATACAATGGGCAAAATTTATTCAGTTTTTATATATTGTTTTGAACTGCTTTTCGGAATCCTTGTATGGTAATTTATTTACAAAATGTCTATTCAATGTTAAAAAAAGTTTAGTTAGTTAAGTTTTGCGTAAGCACCTATGAAATAGCTTATGCCTTAAAGGCTTATCATCTATTGGTGAAAGTTTTGAAGCATATAAGCCCTGAGGCGGATACGCAAACAAAACTACATAACTTTGTCGAATTACACGCGCAAAGTAAAGCTAAACTGGCAAGTAAATTTTGTTTGTGTGTGCCCAAATTATCATATCATATTATTTGCTCGCGTGCAAGCATGGTTTAGTTTTGCCTACCCGTAGATGGGCCGACAAAACACACCAAATAAAAGGCACTCTAGATGGTGATGATGGGCATCGTTTCGAGTTTTGTTCAGATATCGGAAAAATAATTGTAGAAAACATACACTTATACAAAAATATTATTTTCTTATAGGAGCAAGCATTAAACCTACATGGCATACCATAATTTCAAAATTGTCGCATTTGGGGTCAAAACAATCCGAATTTCACAGTCACTACAAAAAGCCAATAAACAAAAAAGTAAATGTATATGATGCCCTATTACAACAAATAGAATTGTTGAGCCACAATTGTTGCAGGAAATTTTTATTCAAAATTCTTATTCTGAGATGATAAATACTTACTCTCAGACAGACTTTAAAGAAAATCTAGAATACGGACGCATAACCTTTTTCGTTTTAGTAATACGCAGAATTTAAGTTTCACAAAAAGAAAGAACGAAAAAAAACATAATATTTTGAGATTGTGACTCTTTGTACACAAAAACTAAATTTTCCCATCACAAATGGTATTTTTGTTGTCCAAATAATCTAAAAAAGATAAAAGTTCACAAAAAAACCTTCAACGTGAGACCAGAGATACATATCGGCCATTCTTCGATCATTTTAAAGATTTCAAAAAATGTAACTTCAAAACTTTACGTGAGGCTGTCTTTTCAATGCGAAAATAACTTTAATGTAATATTCCAAAATACATCGATTTTACAACCTCTGGTTACCCCGGAACTGCCAAATCCTTCATCCACATGTTAACCCTAATATGTGGATGAAGTAGGGAAAGTACGGACAAAATGACATGGTGGGCTTATTTCGAAATTGGCGGGTTGTGGCGAGGCCACTAACCTGGACGTCAGTATTTACGGACCACTAAAAACATATTTCTATCAAGAAATCTTTAAGTGGTTAAAAAATCATCCAGGGCGCGTTGTTACCCATTTACAAATCGGATTTTTGTTTAGTCAAGCATATGGAAAGGCTACAACGGTTCAAAATGCAAGCAATGGCTTTAAAAACACAGGTCTCTCATCAGTAAATCCTGATATTTTTCCAGACTACATGTTTGAACCTGCAGAGACCACAAGTATTCCGTTTAATCAGGAGAATGTTGCAGACAACGGACCTGAACCTGCCAACGAACATTTGCTACCAGCTGAACCAAGAACATCCGAACGACATTGTTGCATCCACTTTAGATCCATCTGCAACAAATGATGATGAAGTTGACAGCATCACAAATTTAACGGAATGCTCTTCACAAAATACAACAAGAGCAACCATCAATACTGATGTGAGAGCTGGTGTTTCTGAAGATCTAGATTTAGAAACAAATGTAGTGGAGTCTCTTGCAGTTGAAGTTGCTGCAGCAACTTACGATGACAACGTGAAACCTGGCACATCAAAGCAATAAAATGATTTTTGTGATTTATTACAATTTTTCTTAATATATATTTTATTATAGGTTCTATTCAATTAAAAGGCTGTGTTACTGATAGTCAATGAACCTAAGATGATTATAAATAAATGATACATGATTATAATTACGTTAAATAAAGAAATATGATTCAAAATCAAAACACCGTCCTTTTTTTCCGTACTTTACTAGGCAGGGTTTGGCTGATTTAAATCAAGTGATTTAAATTACGATTTAAATCATGATTTAAATCACTTTATTTTTTTTTTAAATTATGATTTAAATCACTTTATTTAAAAAAAAATCATGATTTAATGAAACTATTTATTTTTAATTCAGAACAATGAACAATATAACATATTAAAAAACTATTTACTGACAATATTTTGGGTAGAATTTAGACCTACTATATTGTTAGACCGACATTAAAATAATTTGTATTAATTTGAAAAGAGAGAAAAGTGTTAAACTTTTAATAAAATCAATAAAAATAAAAAAAAATCATAAAAATCAAAAAAATCAATGATTTCTGATTTTTTTAATAAAAATCAAATTTTGCCCAACCCTGTTACTAGGTAAACCACAATCAATGTCAACCTTTCATTTTTTTTTTATTTAGCCGAATTATTGGGTGAATATGATATTTTTGAACGACATTGGCGATATATTTGCAGCTTAATCAAAACAAACAATACCAGACATTAGGAATAAATCTGTGACAATGACAATACATCATATAAGCATTTTTGAAAAGTTTGGCAAATTTGTGGTTTAAACGCCAAATTAACTATACACTGAAAAACTCGCTCTTAACGAAAACAAGGTCTGTCTATACCACAAAAAATATTTTGGTTGGTATAGACAGACCTTTCTTTCATAATCTCGCCACAGAAAATGGACTACTTCTTGAAACTCGCTCTTAGTTTGTGATATTAAAAGAAAACCCTCATTTAAAAATTTTCCTGTATTCAGAAAATTATATTGTGTGTATTGTAACATAAAATGAAGTTTAAATGTATATGCAGCTGGACTGTTGTGGCGGTGAAAACGGAAATTTCTGTCTTGAAGTTAAACTAAAATTGTTATTCTCTTACCCACTGTTCCTAATGCACACAAAGCTTAAGCTCCAACGTACCTAAACAAAAGAGAAAACAAAACGTTAATTATCAGTATTATCACGAATCCTATCAACAACCATTTTAAGTTTAGAAGGAAATAAAAGACATACGTAATACACACGATCGGGGATTAATAAGAAGCTGTAATACACTTAAGAAAATAAACACCCGATTAAAATCACTTAATTATAAAAGTAACCGTTTCTAAATTAGTAAAACACAACATCAGGATGTTTGGTTGAAAAATAATTTTTAAATTATTACTCTTATCAGCATAATCACGAGTTAAATATTTTGATGTGTTTTTAAAAATCAAGTACCTAAACCAGCAGAAAGAAAACTATTTAAAAAAATAGGTGCATAATATATGCATTTTTTTTGCAATTCCTCCATAGTGTGTTTTTCACTTTGATCATGGGTGCGCTAAAAAAAACTAACCTAGCCTAAACAGATCAAGGTTCTTAAATTAGGTAAACTCAACAGAGCTTTCAAGCCACCGAAATTTTCAGCGCTTAACGTTGCAGTTAGCAGTTAAATTTGACGTTTTTTAATTGCTTTCTAGCGAGTGCTCCTGAGTTTTTGGAAACGTAGCTGTGTAAGCCTAAGTCAGGAATCACACTGAGCGACCATGATCGACCGTCCGCGATCGACCGGCTACGACCAACAGGTGAAATAGTTCAAATTCACAGTTCTAAGTCACACTGATCGACCGACCACAACCGACCGCTGTTATGAAAATGTCATACCTGAGATTTTAGGTTACGTATATTTCACAGAAATGTTTACAAACTAACCTTTATTGTTCTGTGTATTTTACACACAATATACTAGTATTACTAGTAATTAAAATATCTTATCAATAATTATTAGCTAAAAACAAAACCAGCGTCACAAAGTTTAGTTAGGTTAGAGTTAGGACGCGCACGCCACTTCCACTAGTTTCACTTGGTGTAAAATAAAAAATAACTAAAACTTTGTCATGCGCATTGAATGGGATGGTCCGCGACCGACCAAAATTTCCAGCAGGTTGGAATTTCAAACACGGTCGTCGTAAAACGGTCGCGGACGGTCGAGGACGATGGTTCAGTGTGATCTTTGTGGTAAGAGTGTACGTGTTGGAAATTTGGTCGTTAACGGTCGGTCGCGGACGGTCGATCATGGTCGCTCAGTGTGATTCTTGCCTAATTGCTGCGCAAATCATCTTCATTTCATATTGAATCATGGAGCCACTGCAGCACCGTAGCTTAATAATTACTGTAACGGTGGTTCCTAAAATAAATAAGAAAATAATTTGCTGCTATGACATACAAATTTATTAATTACCTTAATATAAACATCAGGATAGTTTAGCAGGTAAAATAATAATATATGTGTATACTTTACTGTTCCGTAGGTAAAATAATTTTATCAGAGATTTAATCAGTTATACGAAAGGGGCGCCATGTTTAGATATAATTAAGCATTTCCTAAAATCCTCTTCATTTCATATTAAGAAATGATCTTTGTCTTGCCTGTTTTGGTTCGTAAAATAACTACTACTACAACAAATCCTTCATCATCAGTTAATTCCAATAAATTTAAATCAAGTTATTCAGCCACTGAGATTCTTTTTTTTGTTCCACATAAACGGGAATAATGACAAAAAATATTAACTTGCGAGAAGCCAAAAATCAAATAAATATGTAAATATTAAAGAAATATACAGGGTGTTTCCTAACTGCGGTTCAAAACTTCGGAGGGTGATACGTAAGGTCGTTTTAAGAAAAAAAGTTCCTATGACCGAGCAAAAGGTACCGTACGAGAGAAACTGATGAAATAGGCGCTGCTTTCAATAATAATCACTCTCCTACCTCGGAGAAGACGCGCTAGTACGATTTCTGATTGGTCAAAACTGTAACTCAAACTAGTTTTATCTGGTTAGATCGTGGAATGGGGACGGATTGCGTTGGTCTCAACAAGTAACACCTGCAGAGCATCTGCCGTCCAGCTGCAACTCTTTTCTAATAACTGAATTAAGATAATTGCCTTTGTAAAATGTCGAAATATTTTGTTTTCTGATGACGACAAAGGGATTCCAGAAACTGGAGCAGGTGTTGTTTTGATCAATTTTCCCCTATAAATAGGTGGGATTGATAGAGAAAAAGTTAGATTCATTTTTAACCGTCGTAATGTTCAAATACCTACAAAGTTAGTACTGTCGTCCATTGAAAGTTGCCGTGCCGTTATAGTCAAGTGTGGTCGCGAAAAATTTAGTTCGGAACTTGAAAGTGCGTTGACCCAAAGTCACACGGAGATAGTAAGGTATCGTCGCGGTTTCAGAAACCTTTACTTATTGACTTGGCACGGTAACGCGAAAAGTTTTATTGAATAAAGCGTAAAGTGAGCGCATTTCTAAAAGTAGGTGTCGACGTTAGGATCATTTGTCATTTAAATAAGTAAGTGAAGAGATTTGTTTGTGAATTTAAATTTTATTGATGGTGGCTCCGATAGAAATTTGATATTTTAATAAATAAGTGAAACTGATAGTGACTTTGTGGTTTTACTGCTAGAAATTAGAAGTAAATTCATTTGATTTAAAATATTGCTCCCTTTCAACAATACATTGCTCTCTTTATAAGAAAAACATAAACGACTTCAATTCAACAACTATTTGGATGTATTTGGTATAACACACTGGTACTGCGAACCCCGTTGAGGATTTTTGTCGCCGCCTTCAAGTAATGAGGTCATAAAACAGTAAGTACCCATTTGAGGATAGAAGGTGGGCGCTACAATAATAACACAAGGCGTGAGTGATTGATTCCACGGCATACTTTCAGGAGTTTTGTTTTTGATATAAAGATATCTTTACATAAAATCTTTGCTGTGTACCATTAATTAGCTACCATCCTATATATTAAAGTATTAGCTAGTCCTAAATGTATGCAAAAAGCTTAACTAGAGGAAACCACTTAAACCATTATTAACGAGGTTATTCTGGTTAATACGAATAAAATTCCCGTAACAAAATCAAAATCTGTAGCAGATACGCCAATAACTATCTACCAGTACCATCGATCCTTCATTGATACCATCAGTTATCCACACGAAGACGTATTTGCATCGAGTAATTGAATAATTGCTCATCGTTGGAGCGTAACGGATTAGGCTTATTGTAACGGTCGGGACGACAGGCCTGAATTTAATCGTAATCTATGGCCTAACCTATGATACACGATCTCAGATGCTCGCACAAAGGGCACGGTACGAAAAAAAGGTTACAAAGGGCAATGGTGGGACATTAAAGATTTAATTGGTATTGGGTGGATATAAATGAATTATAATGTTTTTCTTGTTGAAAGTTATAAGTTCCAATAGTACAATAGTACCCATAGGAAAATTGTCGGCTACTGTTTTAATAATTAGAGAGGAACATCCGGAAGTAATTTTCTATTCTCCCTTCTATTAATAAAAAGAAAAAAAAATTGAATTTAATGTTCCAACAATGATGTAATAACCAATTGGGACCAATAAATCCTAACTTATTAGCGTTTTTAACATATTTTATTTTATCAATGTTTGTCATTAGTTTTTACTTATAGTTAATGTAAAACAACTGATAATTGTAAATCGGCAAGAAAACATAAGGGAATTAAATTTGGGCAAGAAATATTAAAATTTCATGCGATATTGAATGTAATAGCTTAAGGTATGCTTCTTTTATATTAACCTATTTATAGCAAAACTTCTTTAAATTTAAACATAAAAATAAATATATTTTGAATTTTTAGGCTGACAGTTGGCAACAGAGCTGTCAACGCTATGGTGGCGCCAGCTCGTTCGTTTGCATGTTTTGACGTTTTGTTGTTTTTGTTTCGTGCGGGTATTTACGTACATTTTTAACAAAAACTTCAGATGTTTTCATAAATAGCATTAAAAAACTGTTCTTTTAAGAACAAAGGTGTACATATCGATATCGGATTAAATCACCAAGGGATGTTATCGCTTTTAAAACAGTAAGTCGGTTAAGTTACAATATCTTCGCACCTTCGCTATACTTGATCACACCGAACATCCCACTGGTTTACTGTATTCTATTACGGGGCGAAATCAGGGGTTTCAGAACAAAATTATCTTAGAATTACGCGTTGAGCATAAATATTAATTAAATAGATAATTAAATTATTTTGCTATTATTATAGTTAAATCTATATAATAATCGCTATTTTCCAAGAACCAATTAAAATTTGCTCAAGTGCGGGATGGTTAAATATGTTAAAGATTTTGTCAGGTGTATACTGTTCCGATAATGACATTATTTTGGGATTATTATAATTAAATCTTCATAATAATTACTATTTTCCAAGAAATAATTAAAATTTGCTGAAGTGCGGGATGGTATGTTCTACTTTATTTTAAATAAGTAGTTGTGCTTTTCACTTTTAGTTTGTTTCTCATTGTGTGTGAATTAAAATCAGTTATTAAGCAAAGTTATGGAAAATGTTCAGCAAGGTGGCACATCGCCTAGAAGGCATTTATCTCCAGGTGAACGCCGTTTGGTATTACAAGTGGAACGTTATTTTACTTTAGAAAAAGATAACTCGGGCCCGTTAGAGTCTGTTTTGGCAGTGCAAAAACGAACGTCTGATGCTTGCGGCATTTCAGAGAAGACCTTAAGAAGACTTCGAAAAAAGAGTGAAGAGGATTTGGACAGACCATATAAAAGCGTTCGATTCCATTCAAAAACCTTGGATTTATCCCAAGGGATAAAACTCTCTATTAGGAATATTGTTTATGATATGTATAAAGCCAAGGAATATATTACCCTCAAAGCTATTCTTGAAAAGATAAAGCAGCAAAAACTTTGCGATATTGGAACTAACAGTTTGTCCATCATCTTAAAACATATAGGTTTCAAATATAAAAAAACAAACAACAGAAAACTGCTTTGCGAGCTGTCCAATGTTGTTTCGAAAAGATGGCAATTTTTAAGGGATTATTTAAACAACAAAAAATCGGAATTGTCAAGACAAGTTGTTTTTCTTGACGAAACATGGGTATTTGCAAACGGAACTTCCAACAAAAACGTCTTGGCAGGATGACTCAAAGCATTGTTATTCAAGTACCCGTGCAAGTAATGGAAAAAGGTATATTATATTACATGCTGGTAATGAAGAAGGTTTTGTTTTAAATGCCAGTTTGATATTTTCATCAACAAAAAAACTGATGATTATCACGGCAATATGGATGCTGAAATTTTTGAGCATTGGTTCGAGGAAAAACTTTTAAAAAGTTTAGAAAAACCTTCCTTAATTGTTTTAGACAATGCCTCTTACCATACGAGACTCGAAGAGAAATTCCCTACAAGCAGCTGGAAAAAGGAAGAAATAAAAGAGTGGTTGTCAAAGAAAAACATAAACCATGAAAATTTATATTTAAAAAGTGAACTTTTAAGCAAGTGTAAAGAGCAGTCATTTAAAAAAAAGTATGTTGTTGACGAATTAGCCCTCAAATATGGACATCAAGTTTTGAGAGTGCCGCCCTACCATTGTCATTACAACGCAATTGAATTGGTATGAGGTATTAGCAAGAAATATTATGACAAACATGCCTGTAAAAATATCGGTAAGCCTAGCGTTATAAAGTTATGGGAGGAGGCGCTTAGCCAAGCGGGCAAAGAAGAATGGCGGAAATGCATTGAACAGACAGAAAAAATTATTTTTGAATCTTATGAGACAGAACAGGTTATAGACGAAGTAAGACCGTTAATTATTACGAATGATGATGATGATGACGATGATGTTGATTCTGATGAGTCTGAAAGCATGGGTGAAATTTCAAATGCAGAGGAAGACTACTTTTAGTAGTACCTATCTACAAGTAGGTACGTTCTGTCGCAAGACTACAAAATCGGTTCTTTTTAGAACCAAAACTTTATAAAAAAGAATTCGTAAAACTAATTTGTCTGAATACTACAAAAGCTAAAAAATTATTATTGTTCTTTACCTAAACTAATTTTTTATTTACTTTAAATTATTTTATTTAGAAAATGTAATTCATCAACATCCAAAATTACCTTCAATATAATTTATTGTTTGAGAGCCACCGACATAATGCTCAAGAGGTTTTATGGCTTAGCGGACTTCTTAAAACGCACAGACTTTAGCTTCCCTTTATGAAAGAAAAAGAAGAATCCTTGTGCCAATTCCTTTTCTTGGATGAAACATGTATTTACTAAAGTTGATCGTATTATGCAGTATAGATAGTATACAATATAATAATATAATAATAGTATAATAATATAACAAACTATGGGAATTTAATCTAGGTACATAGTACATACTAATTCATGCTGGTAGGAAAGATGGTTTTATTGAGGGTGCAGAGGCAAATTTCTCTTCTTAAACGAAGATTTTAAAATAAAGTAAATACATATGTGTTTATTTATCTATGTAAATGTATCTTGCTTTTATGAAACAAAAAAAAAACCTAATAAAATTCCCTTACTCAGTTACTGACGTCAGTCGAAGGGTATGACCTGACGAAAATTGTTTTGCATTGAGTATAATGCCTGATGTATTTTATTTCTGTTTGTCTATGTTTTTGAGCTGTATTTTATATATAATATTCCTTTGTTGTTTCCCATCGAACATTTTTGTTTTAAATTGGTTGTTTTTAAAAATTACATTGTTTTTACGTGTTTTTTTAAATAATAATAAATTTACTTTTATTTATTTTTGGTTTAGTTTAGTCACACATTCCACCTACGAAGAGTCACAATATATACTGGGTGACAATGAAATCGTTAGACAGAACCCCACTTCACATACCAACAAAGAGGTCAAAGAATAGAACATTTAATAGAGGGTGATTTTGTTGTTATATTGCTATAATGTAAAATTACGATCTTATAAAATTTTCTCTTAAAATATTTACAATAGGATAAAGTATGATACATTTTTAAATAACTAACTCATGGTAGTGGTTCAAGGTATTTTGACATTTGGTACTTCCTATTTAAAATCATAGAGAAAAATCAGTCTGAAAATTGCTTATGCCAAATAAAAATTAACACTATCCTATGAGACCTTAAATAAATATTTTACCTCAATTTTATTTGAAGTTGAAGGACTGTCATAACGTTGCCATTATACAATGTCATAGGATACAAACTTACGGCACGTAGCTAACACGTCGCCATTTTGAATTTTGGGCAATCGCATCGTACGCCGCCACTTGTGATATGTCACGGAGTGTGAATTTAGAGCTCTATTCAAAATCTAAAAGAATATACTGTGTTATTAAAAATACGCGATCTAACCCCGCTTCCGGTCAAACAGGAAGTGATATTCAAAATATTTTTCATGGAAAAAACAATATTTCCTACTATACTTTCAAATTATTATATTAAAGGGTAATGAAGTGGCGTTCTGACTAACGATTTCATTGTCACTCAGCATATCTTGGGAAGTAACAATAAAAGCCTGTTTACATTAGATGCAAGTGCAAGTGAAATTGCCTGAAGGCATGCGCATTGGTCACTTTGTGATCAGCTGATGCAAGTTTACTTGCATTGCACCAAATTAGGACTTGTTCTAATTTACTTGCAAATGGCATGCAAGTTTGGTAAATTTTCTAGTAATATTTTCAATACCAACTTGACAAAAAACTAAAAAAAGTGACCATAACCTCCAAAAAAGTGTTGTTTTGATAGTTGATATTAAATTGAATGGGTTTACAATAATATTCATTGTTTTAATTTAACAATTATTTCAAAAATAAACGCACATATTATAAACAATAAAATCCAAACATAACTCTTTCTTTTATCAACTGATATTGAGTGGATTTCTGGACTAAGGTTGGCAATATGTTCTGACAAGCTACTTGCATTAAAATACTTGCATCATAATGTAAACGATAATGCAATGCATTTAAATGCATCTATGAACTTGCATGCAGTCACTTGCACCTAATGTAAACAGGCTTTAAGGCAGTTAGATTAAATCTTATTAATCTATAAGTTTAAAAAGAATCATTTGGTTATTCAAACTCGTCTCAAACTTGATAACGATGATTGTATCAATGCAGAAAAAAATGAGGTTACTGAACTGTAAACGGCTACTAAACATACAAGTTGGTGGTATACGGGTTAGTTAAAGTCGTTTTTTATGCACAAAGGAATGGTGTAAAGTTGACTTGTGTCAGAAACGTGAGCTAATCGCATACTAATGGAAGACGTGACAAAATTATTTGCGATAATACCGGTAAAAGTTAATAAATTTATAATGAAGCCGTATAATTTAAGAATTATTATTTTCAACACATCTTGATGTTTGAATAACATATTATTAGAAAATATCCGTTAATTAAAATATGCGCTTGTCATCAACGTGCAAACCACAGAGGTTTAAAAATAATTAAAGTGATTCAAGAACACCGATAATAGGTCGTACCGGATCACGCAGTAAGCCTATAAACTGTCTAACTCAGATTAAATTCAAGATATATATTTCGAAACACACACAGCATGGTTTCGAAGAAGGCAGATCAACTGTCACTAAGTCATAGCCTGCGACATGTGATTATGAGTACGCCCGACAACCATGTGCACGTGGACAGCATCAACACAGATTTTTAAAGACGACTCACAAACTTCTCATAACCAAACCAAAAAAAAAGCCTCTTGTATGTAGAGCATAATACTGCGTGCTTTTTAATCCGCGGGTCGGAGTTGCAGGTATTAAACTTTCAACCCTATGGAGCTTTTGCTTGGCTTAATTTGAAGGCCAATATAAACAATTCTTTATTTAGAATATTTTTGCTGTTGAAAATATATAGGTACATTTCTAAAATGTGTTTATTTCTGTGGATATTATGGGTGAGTAGTAGTAGTAAGTAGTAACAAGATTTATTTTAGCAATACTGCTACAATATTATAAATTCTAGTTTTTTTAACAATAATTAAAACATTTAATATTACAATTTTATGCACCAAAAAAAATTTTAAATAAATTTTATCAGATATTTTGTTTTCTAAGTAATGATATTTTTAAGGATTTTTTAAATTTACTTAAGGAATTTTGTTTCTTAATTAAAGAATCTAAATTATTATATTCGTGAAGTCCTTTAAAAAAGATTGATTTATATGTGAAATTTTTTGTCACTTTCCCCAAACAAAAATTTTGATTGTTTCCGGTTTGATAGTTATGATTTTCAAAGTTTTGCACTATAAAGCCTTTTAAATGAGATGATAATAAATTATTTTGAATTTTATAAATAAAATACAAACTAGGAAAAATATTAAATTTCTTATATTCAACCATTTAAGTTTATTTAAGATATAATTTATCTTTGTGTATTTATTAACATTTAATATTATTCTCATCGCCTTATTTTGTAAAATTTGAAGTCTAAAGTCTACTAAAAATTCCTTCAATTGCAGTATATAAAATTGTAGAGCAATACAAATAATGAGGTAAAATTATTGTGTTATATATTGTTTTTCTTGAAAATAAACTTAAATTTTTACTTACTCTTTTGAAATGATTAATTTTTTTTCCAATTTTAAATATAGTGTTCTCAAAATGAGCATCAAATTTTAATTTAGAATCCATTATTATCCCTAAATATTTAAAAGACTGAACCATTTCTAATTTTTGGTCATCTATAAAAATATTTATATTTTCATAATTTATATTATTTCCTATTGCCATAAATTTCGTTTTAGAAATATTTCATTTTAATTTATTTACTTTTAGTCAGTTTGATACCAATTTTAATTCAGATTTAGACTATCTATGCAACTTAAAATATTTTTACCTTGTGCGTATATTAAAGTATCATCAGCAAACATTTGAATATTAGTATTTGACAAAATATTTGGCATATCATTTATATATAAAATAAATAATAAAGGGCCTAAAATACTTCCTTGTGGTACACCGATATTATTAAATTCCCTTTTTGAAAATGTATAATTTATTTTAGTTATTTGTTGTCGAAAACTTAAATAATTTTTAAACCATTTATATACAGTACCCCTTAAACCATACTGATATAATTTATTTCTATCAATAGTCTCAAAAGCACGTTTAAAATCCAAAAATACTACCAGAATGATTTCATTTTTGTCAACACTTCTCTTCCAATTTTCAATAATATATTGTGCTGCTGTTTCTGTTGAATATATGTTTCTAAAATCTGCTTGAATATTTACTAAAATGTTGTTTTCTTCAATAAAATTTAATATTTGTTCATAAACTGTCTTCTCTAAAAGTTTTTCAATGTCCCATAATGAATTTATCGGCCTCATTTCAGTACATTTTTTTGCATTTTTTACTTTTGGTAGTGGTGTTATACATGAACATTTTAAATCATCAGGTATTTCTCCATATTTCAAACTTGTATTAATTAATTTAAGTAATATATTTCCAATGCTGCCAAATGTCTCTTTCATTATTTTTTTTTGTTAAAATTTCACCATAATTATTATTTGATTTTATATTCCAAATTTTTATTTTTAATTCTTTTATAGATAGTTCATGAAAATGTCCTATTACATTATTTGATTTACTGATTTTTTTACAAATATTTTCATTTCCATTTTCTATTTCTGCAACTATTTCTTTAATACTATTTATGTAATACATATTCATTTTTTCTGCGATTTTTAACTGATTCGTTTCTTTTCGATCTTCAAATATATTTTCTCTAATTTCACCTTTTGCTTTTGGTTTGACAAATTTTTTTAAAGTTTTCCACATTTTTTTTGTGTCATGTTTGTTTTCATCTATTTGTTCTTCATAATATATTCTTTCTTCTCTTTTCTTAAAATGTTGACATTACGATTTCTTAAAATCCTATATTCATTCCAATCATCAATATTTTTGGTTAAAATATATTTTTTATACATTTGATCCCTATTTTTTCTCACTTTCAAAATATGTTTATTAAACCATGGGGTCATATAATTTCTATGAGTGATTTTCTTTTCAATTTTCACTTCGTTTATACAGTTTTTTATATTGCCTATAATTTTTTTAAACAAAATATTTTATATTTGAGTTATCAAATATCTATCCATACACATAAATAAAGTTTGTTTGACACTTTTTTGTAATCAATGTATTTCATTATTTTGCTTTCTCTTTTTATTTTAATATAATCCTCAGTATCTATATAAATCCAATCATGGTCACTAATTTTTGGTTCTGATGTTACTCCAGTCTTTAAATAATGGTCATTTGATATTATCAAATCTATAATTGTTTTGGTTTTTTGAGTTATCCTTGCATAATCTGTTATTAATTGTTTCATACCATTTAAATTTATCAATTTTTTAAATTTTTTGACATAATAATCTTCATTTGCATAATTTATTGAAGTCACCAAAATGTATTACAGAATTATTTTTTTCCCACATAATTTCACATTTATCTTCAAAAAAATTTAAAGTAATTTATATTTCTACTTGGAGATCTATAATAGGTACAAAGTTCGTACAAATTTATATTAAGTTTTAGATTTATATAAATATACCAATATTAATATAACTAAGATTTTGTTGTAAATATAAACTAGAAGACCACCAGTATATGAAGAATTTTCAACAATTGCCTAAACGCCCTAGATTTCATTCATGTACAGCAAATGAAAAAATTAATTCTTAACTGTTACGATTCTATCAAAAGTAAGAATGCGGATTTGAGTGTTGACAATGCAGTGCAATTTACAGCAGATATGCTTAACGTTGGGAAAACAACAACATATAAACTTTTAAAAGAAGGAAAAAGTGTTGGCGTCAAACCTCCAAAAACTTCTGCAGGACGACCAAAACTTGAGCTGGATGACGTTTTAATGCAGAGAATAAGGCGAAAAGTTCATAGTATTTTTAAAAATATAAATTCCCACGCTGGACAAAATTGTATCCTTAATCCGAGAAGACCAGAACTACCCATTTATGTGTAGAAATACGCTTTGGAAACTATTAAAAAAAATGGGTTTTCGGTGGAAAAAACATAATAGGCATTCGATTTGAATAGACAGAAGCGATACCGTCCGTTGGAGAAGAAATTACTTAAAAAGCATCCTAAAAGCCACAGAAGTAGACAAAAAAAAATATTTTACCTAGACGAAACATGGCTAAGTGAAGGCCACACAGACTAAATTTTGGCAGGATGAAAATATTAAAAGTTCAAGGCAAACTTTTTTGGAAGGATTGTTCACAGGATTAAGACCGCCATCTGGAAAAGGACATAAACCATATTGGAAGTTCTGAAGGTTTCGTTAAAGGTGGTCTACTGATGTTCCAATTTAAAAATACAGGAGACTATCACGAATATACGAATGCCGATGTCTTTGAAGAATGGTTCGAGCAAATGTTGGATCGAATACAAAAAGATGCAATAATTGTATTGGATAATGAAATTTATCACTCTAGGCTGACGGAAAAATTATCGACAAAAATATTTACTCGATGAAATGGCAAAGTTACGAGGAAGATCTGTGCTCAGACTCACTCCTTACCACTGCGAATTAAACCCGATCAAACTTATATGGGCTCAAATAAAGACAGATGTCGCCAGAAAAAAAACACGATTTATAAAATGGTGAATTTAAAAAGGCTTGATGAAGCTATGGGTATAATCGGAGTGGAAAGTGCGGAAAAGTGGAAAAAGTGTATCGATCATGTGACAGAAGAAGAAGTCAAAATATGGCAGGTAGATATAATAATCGAAGAAATGGTTGAGCCGCTTATTATAAACGATGCTAGTAAATGTTCATGTTCCGAATTGGACTATGATTAAGCCATAACTACAAGCTATAGTTCGATTTTTGAAAATGCTTTGTTTGTAAGATTCTATATTATATCTTGTTTTTGTAAATTATATTATGTAAAATAGTACCACCCATTGTTATTTATTAGATTTTACAATTTTTTAAATGTTTTAATATGTTATAAACGCCTACGAAGTACGAATATAATATAATATAATACAATTTTAGGAGAATAGGCATGTTTTAAAACTTCTAATTCAAAAATTTCCCCAAATATAACAATAGCTTACGTCGCCTAATTAAAACAAGGTTTCATTTGCTCCCTGATCCTAACTACCCTTAAACATATAATTAAGATAAGTAAAAAATATTTAAATTAAAACAATTTTAGTAAGAAGCAGGATTCGATCCTGTGACCTTCCGAGAGCAGAACACAACCATTGAAGAAGAAAACACTCGGTAATGCAGTGTCATCACGTAAAAATCATACGATTCATCGACTTCAATTATTCACCTATGTGATATGCAACCATTTTTACACATAAGATTTCGGCAGTGACCAATCAAATGCCCTTTCAAACCCGCCCACAAATTTCGTGGCAGACAGTCTACTTTCACCCTCTTACGAGGAGAAGTCAATAAGAATTTTGCTTCTTATTTTAATGCAAGTTTAATTTTTAACTTCGCATAAACTACCTATATCAAAATATGCTCATCCTACATAAGGTATTACGTTCTATAATGTATAGGTATGCTATTATTTTTTATGATTGAAGATAAAGTAATTTTATACGCCCTGTATAAACGTCAGAAAACTTAAATTAATCTTGACGTCATCTCGTCCACCTGCTAGGTGTGTACATTACAGGGTGCATTAAAAAAGATCAAAAAGAAATCGCACTTTTCAGTTAGGATATTTACTGACCTGACCTAATTTAAGAACTTTATCTCTGTTTGAAGTTTCATCTGTATCGCTACAGTAGAAGAGGTTGGGGTTGTAAATTTGGCATGCAAAACTCCATGACACAAGTAAATAAAAAAAAACGTACTTGTAGACTGTAAAGCATCAAAAGGTTCTTGGTTCAATGAGCGAACTACGCTTAATTTGACGGTAGTTTTCAGGGTTGCAATAAATCACGATTCTTTTAAAAAAATCAAAAAATCTGATTTTTTCGATTAAATCGCGATTTTTTTTATTTTTATCAATTTATACTGATTATTTCCTTAAATATGGCAATAATGAACTTTAAAATCACTTATTTTCATTATTTTGTCTCTATTCGCCCAAAAATATGTGTTGTCTAAATTTACAGTTAGAAAATCTCCTCGGCGACATACAAAATAATTTGTATTGACATGAAAATTTTCGGCAGCGTGCCGCGGCTTTCCTGTCGGAACAATAAAATTTGTTCGTCTTTATAATATGCGGTCGACGCGAGACGGATCATTTCTTAAATTCTTAACTTATAGTCGGCCCATACATTCATAAGTAAATTGCGTGTTCCTATCCTGATGAGTTATTTGCTTTGGCGACTTGTTTTTACAGCAATTTATAATTTGATTTAAATCACGATTAAAATTGAAAAAAATCAGTTGATTATATTATATTTTAACTAGTCCTTAGTATGTGCTATATTCAAAAATCTATGTAATGTATAATATAATATAAAGTGTTTGTGGTAGAATATCCGGACTTTTTATATTTTTTACTATAGACGAGATATTCACAACAAGGCATTATTAATTACCATTTTATGGTTTATTATTTTTATTTATGTGCATATTGTATTCTCGTGTTCTTGGTCGCGCTTTCTCGCGTTCTGTGCGTCACCCACACCCGACCCGTTGTCTCATGTGTGCCTGACCAGGCACAATGCCGTCTGCGTCTCATGCATGAAGCGATCCTCTTCGTCTGGGACCATTACCATGCCCATTAAATGCCGCCCACAGATCCATAGCAGTTAAGTTGCACTAGAATAGTAGAATTAGAAGGCCGATCACGAGTGAATTAGGTTTTACTACAGATGGATTGCTATTTCTATAAATAATGCATAACTTTTGTGTGATCGACAGTATCTCGGAAAATATCTAAAGATTGAAGAACGAAATCGTTTAAACAATAATAATTTACTTCGATGTGTAAATAACATGTATGTTGTGAAGTTGAAGCCCAGCTTTGATTCTAAGGCTAAGAAAACGCGAATTACCTACTTTTTTTTTGAATATTCCTTGACCTAGTAAAGTAAGTAGGCTAAGATTACCCATATTGAACCTGCTCCCAAATTGAACCCCCTTGAGGTTTTTAATTTGTAATAAATGTAGTGCATAGTTGAATTAGCACTCGTAGAGAAGCTTATGTTTCTGTGCTAACAAGTGAAACAGTAATTTAATATTTTCCGTCTGTTCCTAAGGATAACTAAAACCTACAAATAAGGTAAGGGTAACATTGATATTAATAATAAATAACATATTATTTCAGGCATTTTTTACAATAATTAAAATAATTCAGCATTTATTTGTTGTTAAATTGGTGCTTTTAATTCGAATTTTGTTGTCGGTTGCTTATATTAAACCTCAAACACAGGCCCGTATCCAGAAATTCGTTTCGGGGGGGGCCCAAGGACGAAAATCATTCAAAAATGTGGACTTATTTTTGAATGATTTATTAAAACTTAAATCATTATGTGACGTTTATTTTTTATTATTTATAGTGCAATAAAAAGATGCAGTACAAGGTGTACAATAAACAAAAAATTTTCAAATTTCGGGATTTCGAGGGGGGGGGGCGCCCCCCCCTGGATACGTGCTTGCTCAAACAGTATCCGAAATTATACCTGGGTTCAATTTGGGCAACTGTATCTTATAATACAGTACCTATCTGCTATTGACTTGCTAGCTTTGATGAAATCGCTTCTTTGTCTCGAGCAGGGGTCTCCAAACTTTCCAGCCTTAGGGCCATACTAATTACTCCAGTAAGTTCAACGTTTAATTTTCCTGCCATTATCTATAATTTCTAGACTAGTCGCCGAGTACGCGCCCTCAGCGAGCATGCGCTTGCTAAATTCGCTAGTTCAATCACTATTGTGTTGTACTGTATTGTTACGACCGCGACACTTGACGATATCTGGTGGTTACACGCGGAAATAGCTAGTGTACCCTCTATTCATCAGATAGCGCTTAAATCGCGTCGAACCTTGTTGGTTCGAGAAAGTTCTGGTGTATTCCATTCACTTCTAGATGGAAGCAATTGGAGTATAAAAGGCCTGCGGCGCGACCGCGAGTCAGTCCACCTAGGGCACACGAAGGAAGCGAATCTGTGTGTTGTGAAATAAAGTAGTGCATAACTCCTTAAAACGTGTTTGTGCGTGTTTAAAAGACATCTTCGTAACAGTATTTTGATTTGACTTGATGTTTTTGTGTGTGATTTACTGCGGTATGGAAAAGAAGCGAAGAATAGACAGTGAATGCAGAACCTTCGAAGATCAATGGAACTTTCAATATCTCGTAATTGAGTCTAGTAAGAGGGCGCTATGTTTGATTTGCAATGAAACCATAGCCGTTCTCAAAGAATATAACATTAAACATCATTATGAAACGAAACATTTTTAAAAATTACTCAAAATATACTGGAAGTTTGGGGACAAAAAAATTTGAAGCTTTGAAGCGCGGATTGAAATCGTAGCAATATTCGTTTACGAAACTCAAAACTGAATTGAAGTTAGCATTCTACGTCGATTTGACAAAACATATGAACGAACTTAATTTGACGTTGCAAGGAGAAAACCAGCTTCTCCCTGATTTATACACTAATATACACTTTAAATTTTTATTTAAACAAAGCGCAAAACTATTAATACTAAACTAAATATAAAACATTACAAAACTTCTTAAATGCTGTGGCCAGTAGATTATGAAGAATGACACTGGGAAGTCCAAAACAATAATTAATTTATTCAGTGTATGAGTACAGAAAATAAATTATCTCTAATAATATCTACATTAATACTTAAATTCTAATTTTTTAATATTATGATGTAAAAACACCAACATTTCAGCTCTATCTGCATTTAGCTTATTTCTTTTAGGCTCGTAGATATTACCTTACTTTTATATTATTACTCCCTAAAGAGTTGTTCGCTTGACACACTGCCAGCCGGCGCTGAAAGAAAGGTTACTGCTGTATTGTATAGACTTGGATATTTCTCTTTTTCGGCCTGCCACCGTTCAAAGGGAGATGTCAATGGTCATGTCTTTTTTCAACCCTGATAAAAATAAAAACTAAAAATTAAAATCTATATGTTTGCCGATACGATATATCGGTATATCGGCACGGTAAATATCGGTATCGGCCGATATATCGTATCGGCAAAAAAGTCATATCGTCCAATCTCTAATTTAAAAGATATGTTTTGTGACAAGTACTGTTTTTCCTGTAACTTCTACAACCGACAACCCTCTTCTGGTTATCCTAAAGCAGAAAACAAACTCGTATACTATTATTTAATAAAAACTAGTGCTTAATATTGTTAAATAATGTACTTGAACCTGCACCATGCTTGCAACTCGTTTCCCAAATTAAATCACAGCAACAAAATTTTTCTAAAATGAATTAAAAATATTCATATGTTTTATAGATATTAAGCTGGATTTATAAACTCGAAAAAATGGTGAGGTTGAAGTTATGATCAAGTTTGTGAGGTTAGATATTCCGAACTCCGAGCATAAAAATTGGTTATCTCGAACTACCCGGGAAGTTTTCGAACCTTACATGAGCTTTACATCAACAACATGAACGAGTGTATAAATGGAACTGAGTGTTCCCTTTGGTTTAAATTGAACTCCTATTTCCAACACCAACTGAACCTCAACCTCGCCAACTTTTCGAGTTTATAAATCCAGCTTTATTTATGAGGACCAATATTTCTCTAAATGTCCAATAGACATTTCAGACATATGGAAATAACAATTTATCTTACTGATAGAGTGATCAGAACATTGATATAGCCGCCCTAATACGAAATGTAAATAACTGAAGTAAGATGTTTAAAACTTAAAAATATCAGTATGGCTCACCATTCCCTAATAAGACGATCGGTAAGTATTTCCATATCTTCGTCTAAGTATTAAGACAATTCAACTAAAAAGTTTTTTTTAATTTTGTTTAAACCTCGAATTGTAGTTTATCATGTCGATCATTTGGGCATCTACCTTTTTTACAGGGTGTTACCTTAGTGCCATGTTTTAATGTGTGATTTCTAGACCAACTTTAAGCCAAAAAGTTTGTACAGCAAAATCTCTCAATAGCGACCACCCTCGGGGAATCAAATGTTGGTCGGTTAAATTAAAACAACTGGTCTGCCTTTTACAGTGTTTGTTTAATAATAAGTATCTACATGTATGTAAATAAATTTAAATATTTTTGTTTAAATTTATCAGAACTAAAATTAAATTAGAAAAAGCCAATTTACCAATATTTATATACTGCACGTGCATATTAACATTATATATTATACAATGTACTGTATGTTTGCTTTAAAATTCTTATTTTTTATATACTCGATGATAGCCAATTCTGCACTTTCTGTTGGCAAATCGTTATTAATAGAAGTAAATTCTTTTAAATTCACAAATCTGTCCTTAATGTTAGGAAGCAGTTATGCGAGCGGAATAGTATCTTCTTCTTCGAAGTCGTCAATATTATCTGTATTATACATAAAACCGGCTATCATAAAGCATTTTTTTATTGTAACTGGGGACAAACTGCGCCAGGCCACCGAAATCCATATCAAGGCGTTGGTTATGGCAATATTATTTTCGATTTCTTGAAGAGGACAACCGCTGTCTATACATGTTAAAACCTCTTAATAAGGTAGCTTCTGTAGAGGATTTTATAATTTTTAATAATGCCTTGGTCCGAAGGTTGGCAATGTGAAGTAGTATTAGGTGAAAGAAAAATAAGTTTGACATTATCCAGTGTAATTTTGGGATGAGACGTTGCATTATCCAGAAACAATACCCCTCTTTTAGTCTGCTTCTTCATCTTGATATCAAATCGGTGAAGCCATAATCGATTTGTAGCGATGGACCGGTATTAATCGCGGTTATACCTTTGGTTAACCTTGAATTTGCCCTTTTTGACTTATTACGTCACGGCGCCCAAGAACCGCTTGAACGAAGAAAAGTTATTACCGGTTATAAATGTCAATTCTCAAATTTGTTTGTAAATTTAACTTCTAGTTGTAACCCTATTTAATTATTAAGCCATTAAAACCTTTATAGTGTAATCATTTCCTTCATAATTAATATAACTGATATTTTTTCATCTTAAAAACAACAACAAAACATAACGGCAAAAAAGACACAACCACAAATAAAAAGAGACGGAGAATAAAAAACACCTCAGCAGCAAGGTTATTACCGGTCCAAGAAATGACAGCTAATGACGTACTGAAGGGCTTGGTGGTGACGTCAGACATCACCAAAAAGTTATAACCACAGTCGCTACAACGCGATTGGTAAATACCAATTAGGAATATTTATAACCGGTCCATCGCTACAAATCGACTCATGTCTGCCGTCATCCACGCTTTTTTTTTCGAGACCCATAGGAGGGGTAACTTCCATAGTGGCACAGAACAGAATTGTATATCGTTGCTTTGTCGTTTTCTTTCCAGTACAATTAATTGCCATCTTTCAATGCATATGTTTTTGTTGGCGATGCACGATAGTAGAGACCTGTCTCATCTGCATTAAATACGTCCCTTGGGGCATAATCCTTTAAAATAGCCTTTCTTTCCAAATAGTTACGTCTTCGATATTGATATCGCCTGATTTGCCACACATTTTCTTGCCGACAACAGAATTTTTCTAATCATCCATTTGATACCATACCTTGAAGTTATCTAGTCCTAGACATTGAGCAGATTGGAGGGCTTCTGATTGAATTATGGGCCCGGATATTGGTAAGTGCTTGATTCGCGCCTTACAAAACCAGTTAAAAACAACTTGGTTCACTGCCAGTTTTTCGGTTTTGGGAAATTTTTTTTTTGTTCACCGTTGTTATGAAAAAAAATAATTAATTAATTAAACCCACAACAAACAATTTAAGTGTGTTATAAAGAACCCAAATTACGCCCTGGAGGATGTTCTTCAGACACCCCTTAGCTAGCTCAACTCAGGGTAGGTTCGCTATTTTGTTTCTAGTTCGAGAGGTTTAGCACTCTTATAAGTAAGTTATAGTCAAATCCTGAAGGCGCCACCTTAGTTTTATTTTACTTAAAAGCCTTTAAATGTTCTAGTGTTTGGTCTCAGATAAAAACAAACTAGGAAAAAAAACACTTATGTCACAATCGGTATACCCTAGCTTATTATAAGCTCTCATTCACTCAAGTCCTCAATGTCACTCTATTTAAAATAAAAGCCGAATTTTCGCAGAGGCCAATACAAATATTTATTCTTAAGGTGGTGTTTAGCCCTTGGTTACTTGATTTTATAAATGCAAGCTCCTCTTACTTTGGTGGCCAATAGATACTTAAAGTTAAAAGATAAATAAGTGGAATGAAATATTAAAGTGATAGTACTAGGTTTGACAATAAAATTTCTGAAGGTTTAAATTTACAAAGTTATTGATAAAAGAAAGCAAAAAGTCAAACCCTGTTTGACAGAGTCTTGCACAAGACGGCAACTGTCAGACCTACACTGTAAAAAAATGACTGTTCAGTCTGATCTGGCAACCACATAGACCTACATCCAGGACATGGAATTTCCGCAAGGTCTGTGCAAGAACCTCTCACAACTAACTAAATTTACCATAAAATCTCTATTAGAGTATATTACAATATCTTACGAGTACCTGTGGTTACTCAATAAGCATACCTACTAGCCACTCGGCCATAGATAAGTTAAAATGTTAATTTAATGAAATTAAATAAGTTACAAGTGTTAAATTTAGAAGAATCAAATGGCCTTTAGCCGGGAAACAAAAATACTTACTTTATAATCATAAATTGTAACTATATTTACAATAAAAGTAGCTGTAACAGACTACCTAACGCTCTGAAATACTAGACACTCTTGTGACGTTTTAACGCTATGTCGACATACGCTACACGTTTACATTGCACAAGCTCTGTACATAACATGGGTGCAAAACTTTACCAAAACAGTGTATGGTGAATAATACGCAAATGCAAAATATTGATATTTTAAGTTGTTGCTATATGTTACAACATACTCAGGAAAAATGGTACTTAGCTAAAACCTTACGTGCTACCCATGGTTCATGAAGACTCAATCTTCACACACACTCACACATGGTCTCTGAAACAGCTAGCGTGGAAACTGCTACACAGCTAGTCTCCAAGAAATCCCATAGTATACGGCAACTGGCACGTCCCGCGTCCACGCAATTCCAAAAAAAATAAACTAGTACATCACTTTGTACTCGGACTTTTAGCCCCTACCAAAAAAAACCCTCAAATAACAAACGAGGGTTCCCAATTTACCAGATGGCGTCTATGACCGCTTTTGAAGTTCATTAAAGCATTTTAAATCGGCATTCCGCCCAAAGGAATAAGCAACTACAAAGCCATACCCTTTTTAATGCCTTTGTGGATGCTATATCGGCATTACATTAGCCTGCATGGCCCAAAAAAAACTAAATTTGGGGAGCTACTTCCACAAACGTGCTCTAACTTCCAGTGTCCATGGTCGAAAGGGACGCTTCTTATTTTTCTCCAACGTACATAGTTACCGAAACAAAACAATAACAAACAAAATTAGTCACCCTATCTACGTAAACTAAGCTCTTTCAACAACACAGAAAACTAATGGCGACCAAAGTCTACCCACGCGACCAAGCAAAAATTAACCAGAAGTCGCTGTGAAAACGCACAGAAACTGTCAGTCTGACACTGACCTATTATCGATTTTCTTAAAACACAGCTGATTTACGACATTCGAGATGATTAACCTACAACTTTTATACTAGGTTTAAATAGTTATAAATTACCAATTTCCAATTAACTAAAAGAAAGATTTGAAATCAAACCTATCTGCAACTAGTATTAAACGATGAACAGAAGAAATCAATCCACTTAGCTATGTCATACAAGATACAAAACATTCCTGAAATAAAAACAACAACAAAGGTTTGAAACTAAACATAATGAAAATTTTGGGCTATTACAGGTAACTTAATTAACAATTAATGTTTAAGGTGCGAGTCTACATATGTATTTTAACAATTTAAAACCGAAAACTTAACAGAGATAATCAAACTTATAAAATGCAATTTTGAAACTGTAACACCGTTACCACCTTCTTGAAACAAATTTCTAACTTCTGCTTTATTTTGAGGCAACATAGTGACGTGGGTCTGACCCACTTTAAATTTTTCTGCCAATTTTCTATTCTGGTACTTAAGACAGGTTTTCACATTCCTCGATTATTTCAATTTTTTCGCTTAAAGAAATACATTTCCTTTTTCCCGCCATCTTCAAATATTCACGTTAGTCCCAAAACACACAAAAACTGTTCAAAACAAAACTAACGTTATAGTTGGGGTCAAGCAAATATTTGACGCGTGACACTTCCATATTGTCATGGGTGTCAAATACGGCAGGCCACTCAAAATATAAAAGTTACTAATGGCTAATTTATATTATTATAATAATTACCACCCACTCGAAGTATTTGTATCTTTATCCTTTTATATGACTAAAAAGAGATATACATAAACCGAGTTACCTTCTCGTCGATTTGGTCAAATCATATGGGCTGCAGATCCGCATTTTATTTATTAATTTAATCGTTATATACTACTAATCGTTATACACTACTAAGATTGCTTTTGTTAAGACCTGTGATATTAATGGTCAATCCTGAATCCCACCATTACAATGCACAGAATTTATCAAAACACATTTATTTATATTATAATTCATATTCTTAGACCAATTTCCCAGCAATCATTTTCTGCAAAGGTTTATAAATAACAATATTCGTCAGTCCGGCCCTGACTAAGTATCAGCTGTAATAAAGTTGGTGAAATCGAAATAACCTAGTATTGGACAAATATGACAAGATGGAAGTGTCACGCGTCAAATATTTGCTTGACTCCAACTATAACAACCGATTTATCAGCCTTTAAAGCAATTTGAATAGATTCGCCTGCAATAAAGTAATTAGTGTATGTAGCTATATTTCTAAGAATTGTCGGGTCGGGTTTTACTGACCCTAATGAAGGGTGTTTTTAGCCTTTTAGTTCACTAACAATTCCGATGATGAGTGCCCGCGGTCGTTTAACAGATGGATCGGTAAAGAGGAGTATAAAATCATGGAATTTCCATTTTTAAATATGGGGAATTCATAACCGGTCCTTTATCACAGGTGATCACTTTATAGAGGCGGTCGCTAACAGAGGTTTTACTGAATAAATATACATAATTATATCTTAAAATGCTTGGTTTTCGATCACAGATTTTATTAAAGCTTACAAATACAATTTTTTTTCTTTGTTTTATTAACGTCGACCATGTAATCGTTAATATTTTAATTATTTTCTTCAAAACGGTTAATTTTACAAAAAAAAATGAAAGATACCTTTTTGGTTAAAAACTGAATGGTAAATAATTGCAAAATAATTGTTTATAAAAAATAATACTTTATTATGGTTAAAATGGTCTTAATATATATATGCCAAAAGTTAGTTATATACCTATGATTTTTCTATTTTTCTTCTGTTATCTAAATAAGGCTTGTTCCTAATTTCAAAGCATTTTGTTGCTCCATTCCATCACAATATAATAAAGAATAACTCAAACACAAAGTACAAAAGGAAACAAACTCTTACAAAACTTACTAACACAAAAACAATGGCGATAGAAAAGTCATAAAGCTCCCGAATCCATGCAGGGTAAAATAGATATTTTACTTCGTCGGTTTAATTATAATTTGAAAGTCGCGTGATAGGGCATTTAGCCGAGCGTACCCGAAACCCAGCGCTGTACACCGAATGATCATCTCCAATGGATGGATTACGCGTATACGGCTAAAACGATGACTTCGCTCGGCAAATCAGAGGGCAGTATTTATATAACAAGCTTTGTATTGCGCTGGTCACGGAGGCATGCAGGGCCGGATTTGGTTTGAAAATTAGAAATAAATAGGTATTATGAATTTCGATTGGCATTCTTAAATTACGATTAATTTTGATAAAAAAATTGTTTTGTTATGACAGTAGTAGGGGAAGCGGTGCTTCCATCGCTTCCATCGACCGCACGTCCCTGAATTGCATTTATCAAAGATTCGCTTTAGAACGCTTGTGATACTATCGAACCGCTTCCAACCCTAATAAATTAAGACTTGTGCTTATATCAGAAGAAGCTTGGAGTTTTAAAAGAAATATTTTCTCATATACATGAACTAACCTTAACAATATAGGAAAAGTTGAATAGGTAGTGCAATTTGTTATTACTGCCACTATCCTAACTGAATTTATTAATTGTATGGGTTTGCTATAAATCACCATCACCTTACAATGGTTCACATGTATGTTCTTATCTCTTACATATCTACATTTATCAAATTAGCTGTGGTGTTAACAGAGAAATAAAAAAGTTAATTAACGATATAAATAATTATACGTCCGCACAAAATAACCAACGTCAATAAATAATATGTTTTATAAACATGACAATTTTAGAAAGTGCCATGCGAAAGTGAACATACCTGGTATATTTATTAATTTATTTAATTCATTAAATCATAAATTTAACTGGAGCGCGTGTAAGAATACAATAAATTAATAAGTAAATATTTTTTGGCATGTAGAATTTAATTATGTGTTTAGTGTCCTCCACAATGTATGCATAATAAAAAAAAGTTCCAACACTTCCTAAAATTTAATCCCGGACGCCATATTCGCAAACTACAGCCGCCATAAGATAAATTGTTTTACTTTTCAAGTAACCCGGGCTGGGGCAGGCATGCCTACCCTGTCGTAGGAATATTAGCAACGAAGACTAGAATTTTAGGGTTGAAGATAGGCAATTAAACATACACCATGTATCGAAGTTGAAACCCAGGGTGGACAACTATGTACCTGTTGTTAAATATAAAGTGAGGTTATGGTTATGTCTTCGACAGGAAAGATTTTGGATATCGATCTGTTGTTTTAAAGTCTTTATGATTATTCTTTAAAGAAAATAACTAAAGTAGTATAAAATAAGTAAGAGTACGTGTTCCCTGTTGAAAAACAGCACTTTCTTTTTTAGTTTTTAGAATTAGAACCTCAGCTAATAATAAATTGAGGGTAACGCACGCAACATGGAAAAAAAAATTTGAAACTGAGATAAAAAGTGATCTTGTTCAATATATTTTAAGTTTAAAATGTGGATTTTCGTCTCTCTGATTCGTTGAACAAATTAAAATAAAAAAGGACGGTCGCCCGACGTCTAAAATGTTGAATTTAATTAACACGGGAGGCAAGGGGAGTAATAGGGCATTTTCAGAAAATTGGTATCAAAAATATGCATAGAGACTGAAACCAAAATTGAACTGTTTTGTTGGCCATTCACAAAGAACTGGTAGATAATGGTAATATTAACTAGCTGCCCCCCTAGCTGATGCGCCAGTGTTTATCCGTTCGGACCATTTACAATACTAAATGAATTTCCGGTCGTACCATCATATGCATCGAGAATTATTTACAATATACTGACCCTGTGACCGATCCGACCCGACCCCGAAAATGCAACTTCTTTCACTTGTCAAACGCACATGGTGCCGTCATATTTATCTTTCCCCGAAATAATTCACGAGAAGTACCCATTCTCGTTATACGCTCGTTCTCTTTTGTCAAAACTCGCCTTTTTTTCACGTGGATCCATTACAAACAAGCGAAGCCATTGTACCCGACCATTTTTACATACAATGGCGAAATGGCACAGGCCATAAATCTGCGATCCTTCCAACGCAACAAGACAAGCAAGAGTACAAGAATAACAGTATGTTGGTGCGCTGCTGAAAAATGCTAATGAAATTGTATTTGGAAAGTTTTCTTTCAGAAGCATAATGGGCTTTCATTGTGTTTTGATGACCTGCAAAAAAAGAGATAAGATTTGGCAGAGAGTAATTTGATTTGATTTGGAGATTTTGCCACCCATGCATGCATCAATGTATGAATATATTTTGTGAATCCTACCAGCATCGTGGACCTGAATGTTGAATAAGAATGTGTATAATAGATGAATCGATAAGCAAACTTAGAGAATACAAAACAATTATTTATTAATTACTTTATGCTAACGGGTCTGCAAAGTATATATTCTTCTGTTATAGATGGAGAATACTCTGGATTAAATACGTGTTTCCGGGAATCTCCATTTCATACGAGCCTAAAGATGTTCCATGTTCGCATGGTCTGAAGCCACTGCATTCAGTTTTAATATCATTTTGATCAGTATGTCTATAATTTGGTTGGTGAGATGTTAAACAAAAAACTGAGCTCAGGATTACTTTGCCAGGTATCGTCGTAATGTACTTTAAGGAGATTAATATCTGTAAATTTATCAGCCCTTAAATTAATTAACAAATTTTAATTTTAAATCAATTTTTCTGTTTAGAAATGCATATTATCATCATCATCATCACCATCATGATTCTTTCAAACTTTCCATCTGCGTTTGTCTTGGGTGATTTGCATCCATTTTTATGTCGTCTGTTCACGGGCTTGGTGGGCGCTATGCACGTCCTGTCTAGGACGCCACTCCATAATCTTCTTTGTCCATCGCTCGTTTGGCATTCTATACACACAACAAAACAAATGATTATACAATTTATATATCGCTGCCTATGCACGATGATTAAGCTGTGTTATAAAAAATTTTAAATCAATTTTTCTGTTTAGAAATGCATATTATCATCATCATCATCATCATCATCATTCTTTCAAACTTTCCATCTGCGTTTGTTTTGGGTGGTTTGCATCCATTTTTATGTCGTCTGTTCACGGGCTTGGTGGGCGCTATGCACGTCCTGTCTAGGACGCCACTCCATAATCTTCTTTGTCCATCGCTGGTTTGGCATTCTATACACACAACAAAACAGAATCATATTTTTTAAGTCTAGTTTCTGTTTTATTAAGCAACTGAGTACATGACTGTGTTGTCGAATTAACCAGCCAAACACAATGGCGCAAATAATTAAAATTTTATGGTTTAGTTTTGCACCCCGGGCATAAGTGGAAAACTGACTGATGAAGTCAATATATCGGGCTTGTCGTGGACTTACATTTATATTTGTTTATACACAGTAATGTGTTGGGGAAACGTGTATCAACACGTCAAAGAAAATAGGTTGGTAAATGATGTGTTTGTGCACCTTTAATCTCTGCCATTTTTGTTTGCAAATTAACGCAGTTATTGCCATTTAGTCAGGTAGCTAGTAAAAAGCACGCCTCGACGGTTCTTGTAAAACGTCATTGGGACGCGCGCTTCCTATTGGGCGAAAAAAAAGTTGAGTCACATCGCGCGCCGGTTGAGAGAGGCAAGAAGCACGGCGCAAGGGTGAAGCCAGCAGTCTACCAAGATGACTCGGTGAAGCAAGTGCTGTTACGTACGTTCCACGATTTTAAGGCCTTTTTGGGGTAATTGAGAGAGTTCATTCCAAGATGGCTTCGTGAAGCAAGTTTTCTTACGGGCGCTACACGTTTTTAAGACCTTTTTAGGCAATTAATGGTTTATTTTTAAGTAGAACTAAGAACTAGCGACTCCGCGTTATCTGAAGTACGGAACTAAACTCCCTACGATACCGGGGCGTTTTTGTGATATACTTTTAAGTGATAGTTAGCGAAACAGTGTGAAAAAGCAGTTAGTACTGTGAACGTTAAGTATCGACCAGTGTCTTTGTCGTGAATCCTTGTAACATGCTACCATAACCTGCATTAAGGAATAAAAACACGTGTTTTAATCAAAGGTAGCAGAAAATTAAAGAACTAGCAAGCAACCCTTTTGGTCATCCAGTAAAAATTAATGTAACCACAAGGGAATTAACCCAGAGCGCCATCATAATGGTCTTCTAGCTAAAATAATTAATTTTAGAATTTACAATCGAGAAATTATCAAAAACAAGCAAAATATCAAAATCGTATGGTAGTTATCAATATTTATTACTATTCATATTTCTTCCGAATCAAACAAATTTCAAATTAACAATTTACCCAATTTTCTATTTTAATGTCGTTCATGCCGAATGAGATCGAGACAATAACGGAAACGAGATATTGAAAGAGATCCATTTAAATGGTGTCTTCTTAGTAAGAGACTCTACCTGCTTAACTTAAAACTATTCTTATTTCGCTCCGCAATTATTTTCATACCTTTCTTTACTTTCTATTTTACCTATATTACCTATAATGGATAGAATCATTTTAATCCGTTTCCTTACAGTGTAGAGGGTGGTAATATTTTATTGGAATCTGGCTACCAATACTACTTTAAAAGGGAGAACAAAAATTCGACAGTTTTTTGGATCTGCAAGAATAAAAAATCCTGTTCTGGTAGTGTAACTACTTCATCAAAAAACGAAATTGTGCGAGGAACTATTCATCACTGTGTCCCTAATGTTGCCGACAATGATATAAGTGTCTGTTTAGATAAAGCTAAGCTTCTTGTGTCACTATTTGTAAATGATATTTGTAAATAAATACAATTTTAAATATTCTTTCCTATTTTCATTTCTAATGTTAAGTAAGCGTATCATTTTTTTACCTGAAAAAAGGAAAGTCCCCAACTAAGAAGGGGCCAAGTGCAAATATATATCCCAGGAGTGCCAACTAAGAATTATTTTACCTGGAAATGGGCGAGTCCCAAACTAAGAAGGGGCCAAGTAAGAGTAATTCATTTAAATAGTTCTTCTATCTTTTAAACCTAACTTTACATACAAATAACATAATTGCCATTTTTATGAACAGTAGCTACCTACCTAGCAAACTATATATCAAAGAAAGCGTCATTACTTCTCCAAAAGACTTAAGTAGGTTTATGAATCGACCATCAGAAAACACTAAAACACCGAAACTCAAAGCTTTCTTGGCTGTACAAAAATGTCGGTGCAATGAAAAAGCCATTCAGGCGGTCCACGACTATTTCAGGGGTTTTGCAGGATCATACTTCAGGAAAAAAATTGGAGGAAACGTTGGGCCAAATGGATTCAACTTGTCGAAAAATAAAATAGGATACAAAACTCACATCATAATACGGAAGTTCAAAGTGATTAAGATTCAATCAAAAAGAAAAAGTAAAAATTCAATTAATATATGCAAGAAAGATTGCATCACGTTCTGTAACAGCACCTGGCGGGCTTAACATCTAATGATAAAGTTGCGCGATATAAATTTTTCAGCCCACATTATCTTTCATACTTAAAAACTAATCATAGTTCAAATTAATATCTGCCTAATTGCCTAATTTGGTTGCCGTATAGCAACACAATTAATTTTCTTCGCTATTAAAAACCAAGGTGAGACTAAATATTTTGTTACGTTATTCTAAACAATCCGCTTTTTTATTATAAACAGTTGTATGGTTTACAATTTACGATTAATTTTGAAGTAATAGTAGGTATAATTATTTTAATTTGTAAGGCAAGAAGTGTGCGTAAACGCGCTATTTTTATAGATCCAGAACGAACGTGAAAAACGAGTACCATGTGTAAAATTGCTTTTTTTAGAAGCAAGTCATTTCATATAAACATTCGTTTCGTTATTTGACATGCATCACTGCATTTTTATTGGTGTAAATTAGGTAACATTGATATTTTTAAAGATAAAGTATATTCACCGAGTGGTTAAACGACATTTCACACTACGAATTCAACTATTGTATATATTGCAGGTTATTGGCAAGAGAGTTGGTAACATTAAAGACAGGACCGGACATTATTTTTTAAGATAATAATACTAATTGTAGAAATATACAGAGATTATTGCCTTGTAAATGAATAAATCAAAATACGCTCGGACACGGAATGTGTATGAATGTTGTCAAATTTCTTTACGACATGTAATAAGTTATATCAAAACTATGTTTAATATCCCCTACGAATACAAAATGTACGTAGTCGTTAAAAAGTATGAAACATTATTATTCAAACTTAAACAGTGACCGGTATTTTATTTTATTTAATCTGTTTTACACCTAAATAATTTTAATTAACATACAAAATCAAAATATTAATTGAATTATCTATTTACCAGCAAATCTGACAACATGTGAATATGCATTATTCTAATTGGCGGAATTGTTTTCCGGTCAAATTTCAGATCTTTCTGTAAACTCTCACCCGATTTATAGGATCATGGCTATCTTTATTTGTTTGACAGCATTAAACAGAGACAAAACACGTACAATTCAATATCGAACATGTGATTGATATAGACCCGCCTCCGCAGCCTCGTTCTGACAACCAGTGGTGGAGGTGAAAGGCTAGGTGTTTTATTAATAGAGCGAATTTTTCTTGACATTGCTCTTTTGAAAGAACATAATCGGAAATTATCTTCAGGAGAAACGAAGTGGAGGTGTTATAAAGATGGGTGCAACGTCAAAACCATTCACACGAACCGGAGTCACAAAATGTATTGTAAGGACAAATATTGACTACAACAGCCAAAAGAAAAGCAAAAAGCGACCTAACAGAAAAACCAGCAAAAATTATGAGAAATTCTTTAGCGGAAGAAACCCATACAAATGCTTCCACCTTAAGAGACTTGGACTATGTGAGGAATAATATCTACTATGCTCGGAGGAAAACACTACCAGTAGTACTAAACTCAATTATGGACGTTACACACACTTCTGGATGCAATGAATCTAAAAACAAATAGAGGCGAAGACTTTTTATTAGTTAACGATAAAACGATCAAGTTAGTGATACTTTCGTACAATTCTTAACTTAGATTATTATTTGTGCAAGTCAGAATTTTTTTATATGGATGGAACTTTTCTTACTGTAGAAAATTATTTAAACAATGCTTTAGCATACACGGATTTTTATATTGCTTTAGTTTTCTGTTTATTAAAAGATAAACGTAAAGAAACTTATAGATTATGCTTGTCTAAAATATTAGAAGTATGTATCAAGATTAGTTTAGTACTTTCGCCAAAAAAAAATAGTATTAGACTTTTTAGAAATTTCAATTTATAACGCGGTGGTTCAAGTGTGGAATGATACTAGAATTACTGGCTGCAGGTTTCACTTGACCCAAGCGTGGTGTTGTTAAATACAAAAGCGTGGATTGAGTCCATCTTACAAAGACTATAAGTCGGAAATTGGAAAGTGGGTGGCATTATTATATATTGGTAATGTTGGAAATTTAGGAGATTTTTCAGAAATAAACTGTATATCAAAAACGCGGCAACTCCGGACACATGTTCATATGAAGTTTTTCTCTTAGAATATCAGTAGTGTCGTAATGGGAAGAAGCACAACCCCCCTCCACTTTTTATGACCTTGACCTAACCCGAATGACCTTGGATGACCTTGATCTAACCCGGATGACCTTGGATGACCTTGATCTAACCCGGATGACCTTGACCTTGGATGACCTTGAGCTAACCCGAATGACCTTGGATGACCTTGAGCTAACCCGGATGACCTTGACCTTGGATGACCTTGAGCTAACCCGAATGACCTTGGATGACCTTGACCTAACCCGAATGACCTTGGATGACCTTGACCTACCCCGAATGACCTTGGATGACCTTCACTAACCCGGATTTGACCTTGACCTTGAACTTGACCTTGACTTTGACCTTGAACTTGACCTTGAACTTACCCTTGGCTTTGACCTTGACCTTGAACTTGACCTTGACGTTGACTTTGACCTTGACCTTGAACTTGACCTTGAACTCGACCTTGAGTAGCTTGACCTTGACTTTCAAGGAATCACCTTGACCTTGAGCATGCGTTGTTTCTGGTAATATTCCCCCTCCTATGACTTTGAAATTGGATATTATAAATATGGAGCTCTTTCGAAAGGAATACCATAGTCATACAGGCATTGCTTGTTGTTGCCTTGAAATAGAAGAATTGTGTTTGTGGTGTGTTTTGTGAAAGTTATTAAAGGTATTTTATTACATATTTTAATAATGAGTCTTTCAAAGCAGACTTTGGCTGAAATTAATAATATGATAAACAAAGATGTTGAATTTCTTGAGCACCGAAAAATTTCAACACTAACGGTGGGAAAAATTTATGTTATAAAACAGATATCATTTGTTTCAACACGTTTTGGTAAAAGTATTCTTGTTACTTTGTATGATACAACACATAATGTAACATTTCAAACTTTCTTACCCAAGCGTGTTGCTGAAACATTATCAGAGGCAACTGTTGACATAATGAATAAATCAAATGATAAATTTACCCTAACATATTTGGGGCAAAGCTCACATGTATTTTCTGGGGGTAATACTAAAGCATTAATAAATTTTGGGTGTTTAGAGTAAACAATGTTGTGTAAAGAATATTTTAATCTATAGTTTATCATATTTTTAATTTTAATTGATAATGTAATAAAAGTGTAATACCTAGTATCATAAAACACAATCACAATCTCATTATTCTATTGTAGATGTGTGACAATGTTGTTGAAAAACAAGATACGTATATAAGTTGGTTAGCATGCAAATTAAGACGTATGGCTCAAGATATACTACAGTTTTCGATGTTTGATGGTTCCTGTTTGGATTCAACTGGCTGTCAGTACAGAAAGTATGTGCGTGATGCAATCAATTTTATGGCTGGTGCGCATCTATGTGGACAATATCTCTACGGATCCATAAACCTGAGTCAATTTTGTGCTGAAATGATTGATAATGATCTTGCCAAGTTTGTCATTCATATACCAGATCTACCAAGTGATTTGGTAACAAAATTTAATTTGGTTGATTATGTGGATCCCGACGATATTACTTATATCGTAAAAGATGGTGTAGTCATCCGCAGCGATGGTGCAAATGGTTGTGAAATTATGGACAATGTAGAAGATCAAGAAAATTAAAATTAATTATTGGAACAACTTTTAGTTGTATAAACACGTTCTGAACTGTATTTCCATAAACCAGTATAATATATATATATATATATATGTATGTATGTATTATTATAAATAATGGTCATGTTTAAAAATAAATGTTATGGTTTAATATATAAATAAAACCAATAGGAAATAAATTGTTTGTAGTAAAAGCATTGTTTTATTTTTCCCAACATAACAAACCCTATATAAGAGTTTGTAAGATGAAAACCTTATGAAGTTATATAAGTAGAAGGTAAAATAGCAAATTAGTTTAGTTTAATTTGAGGATGAGTCGAAGTAACAGCACAGTTGATAAGTTTGGACGTAAGAAAACCAATGAAAAATGTCGGTTTTTACGTGGACCACCTGGAAATGGATTCAGGCTTACTCTCGATGATCAGTATGATATGCAAGGAAAATCCCTAGAGAATGTTGCATCACCTAAAAAACCAAATGATGCTGCTACTCAAGAATATGTTCTCACTCAACGTGATCTCCTGCGTATACAACTAACTGCTGTAATTGTTAAGAAATTATCAGATCTGCGCATACAAGTTGCTGACGAAATTAGTAAGGATGTTATACAATTTTTTGAGCGAAAAATCATAGGATTGAATACAGATATTTCTCGGAGATTCGCTGTATTGAATGAAGAAATAAATAACTTAAAGGAGAAAGTACAGAAAACTAAAGAAAAAGTTGTTAAAAATTTTCATCCAGAATTTACATTCGGAAAGTAGACAGAAGGTTTTACCATGATAAATAAAAAGTCACTCCAAGAGAGAGAGAGGTCACACGTGAAGGTCATCTGTTATATATAAATACACGTATCCAAATTATGGTGACTTAGTTCATTTGTAGCATTGCTTTCACAATCATTTACAATATGGAAAGTAAAACAACATTAGTGTATCCGTTTTCAATCAACGGTCGTCAAATGTGTTCAAATTGTGAACATTGGGAATTTTTAAGTGGGACAATGGGATTATGTGATTGGTGTCAAAACGAGAGCAATAGAGGATCTGTACCTGCTGACCAACCTCAAAGTCCCATTATCTTAGGTGGTGGGCATCAACAACATACTGATACGTCCACATCTTCAAGTCAAGAAGATGAAATAATGGAAGAATCGCCATCACCGAGCCGTCATCGTCAAGTCCAACGTCGTCGCTACCAAATGCACTACTCGATTCTTCAAGTGATTAGTATATGCGCTAAAAAAGTAGTGATGAAGAAGTATTTTTCCGGACCATATGTATTAGTGAAAGTGAACTTAGACAATTTGGTTATAGTCCCTAAGTGTTTTTGGTCATTATGTATTATTGCTTAAATGTGAATAAAACATTTTTTAGTACTTCATATTATGTTTATAATTATATTATAAATTAATAAATCGTTCATTAACAATTTTATTTCTAAAATTACTTTCTAAAATCATATCTAAAGTTGTTTTGATTTTCTCTATTCGCCGTTGGAAACGGTACCTATCAAGCATTAGCTGTTGAAAGTCGCTCTTTCGAGCTTCTCGATATGCAAACGCCCAAACAAATGTTTGGTGGACAATATTTTTCTCTTCATCAAATGTTACGCTCTTCATGGTTATTAATTCAATGAAAACAATTTTTAAAATGATAGCAATATATACTGATAAATAAAATTCATATGTTTTAAATTACATGTTTATTTTATCATTCAACTGATACAATAATTGTAATAGGAAATACAAAGCTGTTTATACAATATCAGACTTATCTATCCAAGAATTAAATTGATTGGGGAAACCCAACCATTTTACAAACAATTGATCAATGTGATTTTTCTGACGTTTTCTAAGAATTTTTTCAACCAGATAAACACCTGGACTGGTTGTCTTTTGCAGTTCAGCTTCATAGAAACTACCTTTAATCGGTTCACCTTCTAACGATTCCAGTATGTAGGTGGGTGGATTGGTAATGTTACTTTTTACAATTTTAAACAGTTCCGTTGACCATGAAGGTGTATACCCCTTTTCAAATATGGTTTTGTATTTACTGATTCGAACTATATCGCCAAGACGAAATTTATATTTTTTCGGTTTAACCTTTAAATAATCGTATGCCCTAATTTGTGTATCTTCTAGCACATTTCTGGGCTTCATGCCAATTGTGCGATGTATTGTATTATTATAGACACTTGTTACTGATACTAAAATTTCCACCCACCTGTAGGAACCTCTAATTGAAAATTGCTTATATAAATTATTTTTTAAAGTTCTTATCACACGTTCAACAATTGCCGCCTTTTTCGTGCTGAATGTAGAATAATGATTTATATTAAATTTTTTCATAAGGGCTTGAAAGCGACTATTATAGAATTCTTTTCCCTGATCACTTTGTAAATTGTCTGGTGTATACGATGCCTCTTCAATTATACTCTTCATTGCATTGGTCACTTCAGCGCCGGTCTTGTTTTTGATTGCTCTGGTGTACACAAATTTGGAGTAACAATTGATACATACAAGGATGTAGCGATAACCATCGTTTTCATCAGCATATTGTTGCATTTCAGCTAAATCTATTTGCCATAAATCCTTGTATCCTTTAATAATCGTCCGCCTTCTAATAAAGTTTTTTCTAGCAGTCCGGTGCAGTTCATTAACAATTCCAATTTTTCCCCTGCTTGCCTTCATATTTTGTAGCGAAGCGAACACGTCTCATTAGACACTGAGCAAAGGAAACAAGGTACATAATTTAATATATTATTTGTTCTTCGCGAAGTTCCTCAACAATTGACATAATCTCATTGTCATGCCCAGTATTACCAGCTAATTTTGAACTCCACAACAATCTTAAGCGATCAACCAACTCCTTTGGTTTATTCCAATAAATGTATTGAGGTGATTTGGAAGAAAGTAGTTTCTTGTTGGGTATTTTTATTTTTTTAGCGATGTTATTTTTTACAACAGCACCGCCTGATTTAGTGCTCGCCGGCATCAGTAGGGGTTTTATAATATACAAATATTTCAATAATCTGGTTTCTCGTAGACCCTTATTTTTGTCATAATTTTCATATGCTGCACTAGTTAATTCTAAAATTTCCTTGTATTTCTGTAGCACACCATCATCGGTTTTATCGTGTTGTGTTAGGAATGGTGGATTTCTTAAAAAAAGCAAATCGTAAAGTTGAGGCGTTCCATCAAATACAGCAACATTTTTTCCGTTTTTATATAAAGTAATTTTGCCATTTGGAAAACGCACTTCTAGGTTACCAATATATCTTTTAAGGTTATTCGGCTTTTTACCGAAATGTATACCATAAATGGTATCATATTGGGATGGTTTATTTTTTAATCCATTTAAGTATGCTTGAATCTTGTCGAGTGGTGGTGAACTTGTATAACTTGAAGGGGAAGGTGTCTCAAACAATGTAACATTGGTATCACGTTTCGGTGTTGTATCGATGTGAGCTTTTCGGCTTATCCGCGGTGTAGACGATTGAAATGATGATATGTGATCGGATATTTCCTCAGGCTCCTCTATTGTGCTAGTACTACGACTATATTGCTTTCCTTGGGTTTTGGGTTGCTGCTGCTGCTGCTGCTGCTGGCGTTGCTTTACTACATTAGATATAGATGTTAGTGGTTTAGTGATTGGTTCGTAAAATTTATCCAAGTCGAGCGCACTTTGTGTCTTCGCCGCCTTGAATTGTTTAAATTTTTTTCGAACAGCATTGGTCGTTTCCACTAGTTTTCGTTTTAAGTCAATTTCTTCATTCATGGTGTTGACAAACTACCGAACAGCAATGAAATGAATGCATTCATCATTGTTAAACAAATATATAGCTATCAAGTCCCTTGCGATATCTCCCCGAATTCACATCACTATCTTTATCGATAACCAAGAATCCATATTTATTATCCCAACATTTCGAGCACATTTCCTGAAATTGTGTAAAATTCAGGTCGGGTGATACATGATCGGAAAATACGTGTCTCATATTCATTTCATCTTGTTTAAACATAATAATAAAGTTGGCATTATCTCGCACAAGCTGTTTAGGAACTCGCGAATATGTTTGAGCCAAATAAAAGGCATCCACATTTTTGTGACGTCCCATACAGAAATATGATCGTATAACATCCTGCTTCTCACACATAACATCATCAAATATAAATATTGAATTGGGTCTTGCATCTGAGGGTTCCATGATATTCGTGGCATCGCTGAAAGCATAATAACCAAGACCTTTAATGGGTGTAAGAATTTTCTTCAAATATTCATATTTTGGTTGGTACAGTGACTTGGAGTAGATATAAACATTTTCAAAACGTAATCCCAAGGGGTGAGTAAGTAGTGAAATCATAACATTGGTTTTGCCACAATTCGAAGGTCCAATTATTATTCCACGAATGGATGATGGAAGCAAAGGACCGTGTTTCCTTAATAATCTCTCTCCATGTCCACACCCAACTTTTTCGTCGAGATTGTCGATGGAAAATTTTTGTTTCAAATGTACTATTCGCATATTGATAAAATAGGTACTACTTATAGCAAACTTTTCACTTAAATGGTCATTCAGATGCTGATCACCGGACGAAGTAGATCGTCTCGTTTACAGACTAAGACTGGAAGAGGAATTGTTAATTCCTTAATTAATAACCTGCCGGTGGAGCTGCATATCCCCGGTTATCAGTATTGCGGTCCCGGAACAAAAGTGATTAAACGTGTGAAAAGAGGTGATCAAGGAATTAATCCTTTGGACGTGGCGTGTAAGAAGCACGATTTAGCTTACTTACGTAATAGAGACGATATAAGTGAGCGACACCGAGCAGATTACGAGTTGGAACAAAGTGCTTGGAAACGAGTGAAATCTGCAGACGCTAGCGTTGGTGAAAAGAGTGCTGCGTGGTTGGTAACAAATATTATGAAAACAAAGCAGCGTTTTGGTATGGGTGTGTCATCAAGCAAAAGGAAGAGTCGCTCAAAAATTACCAAGAGGAAGCGGCGAGCTGGTAAGCGACGTGTTGGAAAGCGGGTGCGTGTGCAGAAAGTAGCTTTTGGTTCTGCTGTTCGACGTCCGATTCGAGCAGAGTTGTTAAGAGGTGGTGGAAAGAAAATGAATATTCTAAATGCATCGAAAATAGCCGTTACAGCAGCTCGTAAATCAGTAAAAGCAGCAGGTGGTAAACGAAAAGTCCGCACGCCTAGAATTATTCCGATTCCTAAAACTGGTGGAGTATTACCATTAATACCAATATTTGCTGGTCTGTCAGCCTTAGGCTCGTTAGCAGGTGGCGTAGCAGGCATTGTTCGCACCATCAAGGACGTGAAGAAGGCAAATGCAGAAAAGACAGGTGCTACTTTAAAACTACGTGGAAATGGATTATATCTGAAACCATATCGTTCAGGTATGGGATTGTTTATGAACCATAGGAATATGTCAAAAAACTAATTGAGTCTCTACCCAATAGACCGCTATCAAATGTCGATCTGGAAAAGTATGTTTTAAAACTGAAGATACCACACTTTAGGGGAGTTTATATGCGAGATTCATTACCTGCACGTGGTCCCCGACGGTATGAAGCAGCGATTATTAATTTGGATAGCGCATCGGGGGTAGGGACGCATTGGGTGGCATATCGAAAAGTCAACTCTGAAGTAACATACTATGATAGCTTTGGCGATTTGCCACCACCTACCGAATTGGTGAGATATCTGCAAACAGGTTCGAACGCGTCGAGAAACATTTACTATACATACGATCGTCAGCAAGAATTCGATTCAGTTTGGTGTGGCCATCTGTGTTTGAAGTTTCTCTCCGATATAAAATAATAATAATAATAATAATTATGTCTTTGACGTCACAAGTTGAACGTGATAACTACACAAAGATCTTGCACTCACTTAAAGTGTTTAAACATGTGGGTGGATTGTTGAAAATGACTGCCGAACAATTAGAAAACGTTCCGAAGGAAGTAATGATTTCGATGGCACCAAATGAAATTGCTCTAGTTTGGGATAAGCTGTCAAATGAACTGAAAAGTGACGAGGATATGATGAAATATCAGTTTTGCTATGAACATTACAATAGCGACAGTGACGATTCCAACAAGGATGTGGGTGATGGGCCATTGCCTCGGAAATTATTTTGTTGTTACTGCAAAATTAGTGATGTGAATATAACAGCTGAAAATTCGATTAACACGACATCAGATGAGAAGAAAAAAAAAAGCGCTAGTGTATTAAACCCATTGAGCTGCTGCAAATCATAATAAAAACCATAACAGATAGCTACTTAACGTCAGTCATGTCGCATACATTCACGCTAACAGGATCCTCGAGCGTGTTAAGCGCCGACTTTTATCCACCCATTGAACTGAGTACAACAAGTAAATATGGTCTTGCACTTGTCGGATTTTACACATATAATTCAATTTTTAACATTGATGAAAACAACAACTCCTTTGGTTACATAAGGAAGGATGAAAAAATATCACATCTACTGACCATTCCACCAGGAGCATATGAAATTGATGAAATTGGTCAAGCTATGTTGACAGTTTTAAAAGAGTCAACCCGCAACGATAGTGATGAAATATTTTCGTTAACAGCCAACAATAATACGTTAAAATGTGAGATGAAATCGAAGTATGACATTGATTTGCGTGGTGACAAAAGTATTGCCAAAATGTTGGGGTTTGACGCTAAAGTGTTAAAAAAAAATGAAAAGCATCAGTCAGTGTACAATGTGGATATTATGAAAGTACGCATTATACGGGTGGATTGTAATATAATCTCTGGTGCATTCCTGAACTCGTCAAAATGCCACATCCTATTTGAATTTGATATTGACGTTGAAGCAGGTTATAAAATTACGAAAGAGCCGCAGAATATTATTTATATGCCGATTATACCAGAGGGACGTCAGTTCATAGACAACATCAGTCTGCGAATCTTGGATGACGACGGAGATCTGATTGACTTTCGAGGTGAGAAGATAATTATTAAATTGGAGTTAAAGAAAATAGCATAAGTATGGGTTACTGAACACTCAACAACGTTTGTTGCATACTGTGAAAGATTCAGTTAAACATAATAAAAGTAAACAAAGTAGGCAAACCAGGCTCATTCGTAATCCAGTCATTAGATCGAAAGCACCTTATCGGCGGCAGCAGCAGCAGCAGCAGCAGCAACTTTCCCGTGGAGATTACAGTTTTTTACGATCAATTGGTTTGAAAATACGAAAATCTAGAAAATGACGGCTACCAGTGAAAAAATCGAGGTTTTCACCGAACCCATCTTCGAGAACTCCATAATAAGTTTACAGGAACATACTTATAAACCATATGGTTCCCCAACCTTTAAGAACTCTGATGAAATTCGTATTCCTGTGCACTTTCAAGACATAATCTTGGATGTTTCCGAAAGTTACATATACATCGAAGGAAAGTTCACACCTAAAGATGCAACAAAGAAATGTTATTTATCTAATAATGCTATAGCATTTCTTTTCGACGAAATTCGGTATGAAATGGGCGGTGAACAAGTCGCAGTTGTCCGAAAACCAGGTATTACTACAACACTGAAAACGATGGCATCCTTCGGCGCCTTACAAAACAATTCTCTAATGGTTTGTGGATGGGGTCTAAATGAAAATAATCAAGCTCTTGTTGATGCCACAAGCCATGTATTTTCCGGAAAGCTCCCGCTAAAGTATCTTATGGGTTTTGCAGAGGATTATACGAAAGGAATTTTTAATGTTAAGCAAGAGCTTATTTTAATTATCGCTCGAAATTTTACCAATTGTTATGTCGGCGAAGTGGAAGCAGACATTGGTATTGATAAAATCGAATGGAAAATTCGTCATATAATTCCAGATGATCGTCAAAAGCTAAAGATAATGTCTCGCATGAATAAAGGCGTAAATAGCGCAAATATTCCAATGGCATATCGTAAATGGGATCTTTACGAACTACCTGCTTTACGACAAACATCATCAGACGTGTGGGCTTTAAGGACTAGCACGAGTCTTGAAAAACCGAGATATTTGATTATTGGGTTTCAGAATAGTACTTATTGCGACAATAAAGCCAAAGATGCCACTCAGTTTACTGCAGCCAATATAAGTGACCTTCGAGTATACCTTAATTCTACTGTTTACCCATATGAACGGTGGAATTTAGAATTTGGAAAAAAATTATATGCGACAGCTTACTATACCTATGCGAATTTCCAAAGTAGCTACTACGGACGAGAAATGGTCGACCCAATGTTAAATTTCGTCGATTATCCTGACAACCCCATTTTCATCGTTGATTGCAGTCATCAGCCAGAAGCTATCAAATCGTCCACCGTGGATGTGAAATTGGAGTTTGAAACACGAACCAGTAAATTTCCCAAAGACACTAAAGTTTATGCGTTGGTTATTCACGACTCATTCTTAAGTTATAATATCTTAAACGGTTCAGTTACTAACAAATCTATATTTTAATCTAAGTTTTGTAGTTTCTTTTTATAACTTTATAATAATAATAATAATAATTATAATAATAAACTTAGATATTTAGTATTTCTATGGTTTTATTTTATAATACCATTGGGCAAGCACACAGACACACGCCATAACACACAAAATAGCTAGCATATTTGTAAAAGTAGGTGGGGATAATGAGATAAAAGCAGCACAACTTTCAAAGTTTATTTTATTTCTAACTCAAGCATCACGATGGCAACAAGCTCTGATGATGAAGGTTTCGCTAGTGATGAGGGGCAGAATAATAATAATATCCCATTGGAACGAAGAATAAACTTTGTTAATCGGAATGTTAATATTCCAGCCCAACATCTGGGTGAAGTTTACTGCCGCATGTTGTCCTATGTGCGTGTTGGTGGTTATCACTTGTTGTGTTTGGCGTGCTATGCCACGGCTCGTCATGGAACACCTGAGGATATCCACTACCAAACACATTCGACGCATAGGATCGGTAGGAACTTACGAAACCACGAGAAGTGCTTCGTTTGTGATGCGAGGTTGTTTTTGATAACACCTCAAAGGGTTTGTCTTATTTGTAATAGAAGGTAAATTTTATTACAAGTAGGACAAGTTGGGAGAGCTTATAACGTTTATGCAAACGATGTTCATTTCAACATGAAGTGGGGATGGTTTGCTTAAATGCTAGAGCTGGAGTACACAATGAAAGATTGGTCTTTGGCTGGTGTACACAAACAGAGGCGTTGTCATATGGGGCCTCTGTTTCTCTCAAAACTCATAGTTAGCACGACATTTACAGCGCCGATTTAACCCTCATTCTCACTCCGAAATCTTACTATATAAACGATGACAGAACATTCAAATATTATTATCCCCCACTACAATGTTAGCATATAAATACTAGTTCAGCTTCACAATTAATTCATATACATCTTGGACATGGCCCAAGAAAGACCTGCAAGCCGTGGCTCGTCGCTGTTTAGCGATGAGACTGAATATGTTCCTCGACCCCAAGAAGGACCTGCAAGCCGTGGCTCGTCGCTGTTTAGCGATGAGACTGAAATTGTTGCTCGACCCAACATACCACCACCATCGAGGCGAGTTGCAAATGTTGAGACCACTGGACCGGCAGACTCCACATCGGATGCGGGACCGGTAGAAGTCAGCGATGACTTTAGCGGTTCAGCCGATTCCACATCTTGGTGGGATTTTGAAGATGATATGGATGCCGGTCCTGCGGACTCAACCACTCCGTAGAAGGACTACGATAAGTCCTATTCTCTTTCCTATGCGACCGCCCGAACCCTGACCCACCCCAACCCCCTTCCCCAGGTCCTCTTCGGAGGGCCACATAAAGACTTGAGCGTAGTTAGTTGTTAAATGTCAATTTCGTTGATCGGAATATTAGTACACAATGAAAGATTGGTCTTTGGCTGGTGTACAGAAACTGAGACGTTGTCATATGGTGCCTCTGTTTCTCTCAAAACTTATAGTTAAGTCGTTTACAACACTGATTTTACCCCCACTACCATTCCCACTACGAAATTTTACTATAAAAACGATGACAATACTGATGTAGCTCATACTTGGTTCAATCTTTCAACCATTACGATGGCTGATGAAGGAATTGAACGCGACTTTGAAGGGCGTTGCTGGGTGTATTCCTACTATTATGGTGACAGAGACGCTGTGGCATGTGTGAAATGCTGGGATTCGTGGTATCGTGTTCGGGACTATAGCCCCGAAAGAATCATCCGACATGTCTCGTGGAGTAATGAGGAGGCGCAGCAGCAACCGCCATCAACCATATGTAAGCTTTGCAGTAAACCTGTCTTCATCATAATGGAGACGGAGAGCTGCTTGGTATGTAACAGTAGTTAAGTCTTCACTTAACCATTGTTACATATCAAGTAGTATCGATACACCCCCAACCTCCACACCTACCTCGGTCCCGAAAGGGACCAAAAAAAGACTTTGATCGTAGTTTAGTTGTCACTTATTTGTGTGCAATATTGTGTTTAAAAAATATGATATTTATATGCTAAGTGTATAAGTTTGGTAACATGTGAAAACATAATATGTTTTATACAGACTTTTATTTTTTCGAGCAGTCTAGTTCTTTATTGAATAAATTTAGGAATTTATTATGATTTATATTTTTATATCACAATTAGGTGCAAATTAATGCTGGCTAGCTAGCTAGAGAAAGTGTATTTATTACTAACGAATAATAAAAAAAAAAACCAAGTAAATAATCATATATTTTTTATTAGTAGCAGTTTTTATAATTGTATAATAATTTTACGTTGGATGCAGCGCAGTGCCAGGCCTGGGCACTTTTATGGAAAAAACACTCGGGAATCTTCTTAAATGTACTTAGTTTCGGTTGTCGCTCACAGGGAATATTGATGATAATTTTTTCACTTATAAACTTTTTAAGAAAATTTGCTTTCTGTGTTCCTTTTACGTAGATCCTGGGTATTTGATACAAATCCAACACATGTTTCAATATATTATTAATTTCGCAGAGTTCCAAATTTCCGGAATCCCACTTCAGTCCATGGTAATCTTCGGCATATTTGACAGTCTTAAGCTCATCAACAGACAACATATTTTTATGAAAAGGAGCTTTAAATAAATAATTTGATATTCGAACGCCATCGTAAATGGCTAATTCTTTTGGGAAAAATGCAAAAGAACATTGAAAGCCCTGTATGTCAATAAAAAGATCTGAATGATGTTCCGCCATCGTAGCTTGCAACTAACTGATGTATTTACCGCGAGAATGATGATTTTACCTATTCGATTGGATCCATGCTTTAATCTGTTAGTAGGAAAATTCCTTATAACTTAGTTTGTTTATGTGCGCGGTCTCGTAATGCGCATGTGTGAGCCCTTTTTTACTCTATAAATACGTTAGTCGCCCCAAGAGAGCACCATTCCATCACGAACTTCAACATGGAAAACATCGTGAAGTATCTGCAGGAGAGATTCCCCAATAAGGAGTTTGCGGTGGTAAAACCTACCGCAATTAAGGAGCGGCGGCAGTGTGTGAAATGCAGCAAGTGGCGCATACACATGGACCCTTCGGGATTATGTCGCAGGTGTTGTGCGACATGCAAAAGGTTGCGGTTGAGCACAAGAAGATGGTGCTCACACCACCCGAGGCCGGTTGCGCAGCAGTCAAGACGTGCTGCACCTAGACCAAGACCGGTCGCGGCAACAACTCCACGGCCAGCACAGGCCGCCGTTCCCGATCCCCCCCAGCCTTATCGAGCTGCACCCCGCTCGATCTTGGTTGCCCGTGGTGAGGTGCCTAGGAATTAGGCCCTTACAACTACCCTGCACTACCCGGCCCTTTTCAGGGCCACAGAAAGACTTATCGTAGTTTAGTTGTGACCTAGTGTGTCATATTGTGTTTAATACAAATACAATATTTCAATGCAAAGTGAACAAGTTTTTGTATTTTAACTTTAAATAATTTTTTTCGGGCACTTACAGACATTTTACAAAAAAATGTTATAGTGCAAAATTATTTCATTTATTGAGAAGAATCGATTCCAACCTTTATTTTGTGTAAATATTTTCAAAACTGTGAATTATAGCGTCTGCACATGATTTTCAACTTTAAATAATTTTTTTCGGGCACTTACAGTCATTTTACAAAAAAATTTTATGGCGCAAAATTATTTCATTTATTGAGAAGAATCGATTCCAACCTTTATTTTGTGTAAATATTTTCAAAACTGTGAATTATAGCGTCTGCACATGATTTTCAACTTTAAATAATTTTTTTCGGGCACTTACAGACATTTTACAAAAAAATTTTATGGCGCAAAATTGTTTCATTTATTGAGAAGAATCGATTCCCACCTTTATTTTGTGTAAATATTTTCAAAACTGTGAATTATAGCGTCTGCGCATGATTTTCAACTTTAAATAATTTTTTTCGCGCACTTACAGACATTTTACAAAAAAATTTTATGGCGCAAAATTGTTTCATTTATTGAGAAGAATCGATTCCCACCTTTATTTTGTGTAAATATTTTCAAAACTGTGAATTATAGCGTCTGCGCATGATTTTCAACTTTAAATAATTTTTTTCGCGCACTTACAGACATTTTACAAAAAAATTTTATGGCGCAAAATTGTTTCATTTATTAAGGAGAATCGATTTCCAATTTCATTTCTTCGGTTTTTTAAAAAATTAGCGCTTTAAACCCTACTGCGCAGGCTTTGAGACTTATATATATATATGTCGGGCTCTCGCCCGACACACGACTTCCTGCCTAGCCACCCCACCACGCCACTCCCTCCTTCCCACCCCTTCCCCCAAGGTCAAACAAGCGTTTTCCGGATAGTCCACTTAACTTTTTTACTTCCTTGTATATGATATCTGCTTCATTTTCTTGAAAATTTTGAGATTTTTCCCCATATCATATGTAAATTTTAATTTTTTCCCGTTATATTTTCAAAAATATTTGACCCGTGTCGCGGCGTTTTTTTCTATTTCTATCCGTTCCGACGCTGCGAGGCGTCAAAGTTGCAAAAAAACAAAATTTTTAAAAAACATTTTTTTTTAAATTTACTTTTTGAATTTTGAAAATTGGATTCTTATTCACAAAGCTTGCCTCTACAACTTTTCCAAACAGGCTATTACCCTTCCGTTTATCGTTTTTTTGCAAATGACGCACAAAGTCAACATTTGTCAATAAAAAAAAAAATGGGAAATTATATCGGCCGTAAAAATTTTTTCCTCACCTTTTTCATAATTTTATGACAAGATTCCCGTAGAAACGGTTGCACTCTAAAATTTTTGCTCTAACACAATTTTCCCTAAAGTGGACGGTTTTCCTCGAAACAAATTCTAAACTTTCTTGCAATTTTCCGAAATTTTCACGTTTTTCCCGAAAAAACTTTTTTTTTCCAGTCATGCTTTAAAAAATATTTGACCCGTGTTCGCGCGTTTTTTTCTATTTCTATCCGTCTCGACGCTATAAGACGTCAAAGTTACAAAAAACAGGGTTGGCTGAAAACCCCGTTTTTAAAGCTCAATATTTTTTTAATTTGAAAATTGGATTCATCAACACAAAAATTCTCTCTATAAAATTCCCAAATACATTTTTTCACTAAAATCTATAGTTTTCCTACAAATTGCAATTATTAATAGGGGCGGTACCATGCACCCTAAAAATAAGGGTTTATTTTCCATATGAATCCTACGAAAAATTTTTATTCTCTAAATAAAATTTAAAAAAATGGGAACTTGTACTTTAAGACAGGCCAAAAATTTTTAGTTCTATACTTCATGTCGCTAAAATGAAGGGAAATGCCTTAAAAAAATTAAAATTGTTTATAACAATGATGGTACTACCTGGATTATCTAATGCAATAAATGAAATTTAAAAATGAGAACTTGCACTTTACGCTAAGCTAAACATTTTTAGTTCTATACTTCATGTCGCTAAAATGAAGGGAAATGCCTTAAAAAATTAAAATTGTTTATAACAATGATGGTACTACCTGGATTATCTAATGCAATAAATGAAATTTAAAAATGAGAACTTGCACTTTACGCTAAGCTAAACATTTTTAGTTCTATACTTCATGTCGCTAAAATGAAGGGAAATGCCTTAAAAAAATTAAAATTGTTTATAACAATGATGGTACTACTTTTTTAAAATGGTTCTTTTTCGATTTTAAAAATTCGATTTATATTAAGGAAACTTGCCTCTATCACTTTGTCCAGTAACTATTTGCGATATTTTTTACTGTTTTTTCATAAATTACAGCCAAAGTCGCCCTTTCTTAGAAAAATTAAAAAAATGGTACTATATTTGCTGTTTCCCTATTTTCTTCAATTTTTTCCATTATTTTTTAATCTAATTCTGATATAACAAGTTGTGCTCTTCATTTTTGGTCCTACACTTTTTACGCTTAATTGCATAGTTTGTCCATAAAATACCAAATTCATATTATTATTTTCCTCAGGGTAGTACCGGCTATTAGGGGATGATACCAAATTTTTAATTTTTAACTTTTTACACTTTAAAAAATGGTACTGTGTAGCTTAGACTACGCCCAGTAATTTAAGTTTAATACTTTTTAGCTCTAAAGTTATGGGAAATGCCTAAATTTAATACTTTTTTGTTCCCTAGTGTTTTTTATTGTTACTGAAGTTCAGTAAAATAAAATGTAAAATTAGATAATTATTCCTTATCTAATTGGAGCAAATTAGAGTTAATGGTAATAAATAAGACTTACGTGCAATTATCACCTGGGTCATTACAATGTAATTCATTCAACAGTGCTTGTTACCGGGCCGACAAGAAAGATTCGGGATCATGAAACAAAGGTAAGAATTACTGATCTGAATATGAATAAATTTATACAGTGTACTCACCGGGGGGATTCCGCCCCCTTACTTCATTCTGTCCATTATACAATCTTAGGCTTGTCTATATCTATTTCCAGTAATTATGTCATGTACCATATTGTTATAGTTTACCTATTACGCATCTTCAACAACTAGCTAGTGTCACCCTAAAATAAGTCAAGGCTTCCCCGGACACCCAACTGCCGCTAAACAGTTAGCATCCCAACAAATTGAGCAAGGGGTACATTTAATGTTCCCCGTTACCTATTTGTGTCAATCGAGTCACAGTAAGAACCCCTAAAACTTACATGCATGTCAACGACTCGAAGGAACAGCGCTCGTACATTATGTACAGGGGCTTTCTTCACAAGCGTGCATTTGTACGTTCTACACCAGCGTGCACTTGTACATTCTCATCGCCTCAATATTTGTACGTACCACATATTATTATTAACCATCATATATCTTAATAATGCCTGATATATACACACATACATAGATACCTATCAATATTTCAACTTAAACTCATATATCGGTATCAATACGCCACTCACTCAATTCACCACTATTTTTACACACGTCTTAAAACGACTCCCCTTTACCTATCAGTAGTACCAGGAATATTCCTCTCAATCTCCCTCTCTTTCCCGTTTATGTTCGGCCTCGATAATATAAACATGGCATGAAATATTAAGAATACACTGCTTCAAAAAAATATGCTTTATTAACTAATTTATAAAAATACGTTCCTTACATTCGGCCAACCTACAGGAGTTGCGCCCTCGCAACTTTAATTCGAGTCTATTGGTAACGGTACTCCATCGCTTCCACTGTTACTCTCGGTATCATCGGACACTCCGGCATGGGGTATCCATGGTTTCATACGATCTACAGCAATAACATTGTCGTACTTTTTTGTGATACTTCTCGTTGACGAAGGCATGTCCTGTACTCTGTACCTGTCATTAGGTAGTATCTTTGTGACAACCATCGGTCCTGTATACTTCGGATTTAACTTCTTACTTTGTCCTTCTGTGTGTCTATTCGTTAATATCAGTACTAAGTCTCCAATTTTGTAAGACTTGGCTGTTTTTCTATGTTTATCAAATCGCTTTTTCTGTTTACGCTGGTTATGTTGAATTTTTAATGCAGCCTCCTGTCTGAGGTCATCAATATTCTGGACAACTGGTAGAATGTCGAGCTCAGCTGTCAGTATGCTGTCATTTCGGGTTCGTGGAGAATAACCCATTAAAAGCTGGTTTGGTGTTTTCCCAGTAATTTGATGTACAGTATTATTAATGGCAAGCTGTATCTGGTCGATCTTTTCGTCCCACTTATCTTCTGCTTGGCTGGTCGTGGCAAGTGCTGACAATACGGTGCGGTTAAGTCTCTCCACTTGACCATTCGCTCTAGGAGTAGACACAGCGTTTAAAATGAGCTTTATATTATATTGTTTGCAGAACCTTTTAAATTGCGATGACGTAAAAGCTGTACCTCTATCTGAAATTATCCGAGTAGGTACTCCAAAAGTATTAAATATGGATTCCAGAAAACTGATAACGAACCTTGTTTTCGTTGATCTCGCCGGCTTTAGCATAATGTATTTGGTGAATGCATCTATGATTACGATAAGATGAATGTTTCCTTTCGATGTTTTTTGAAACGGCCCTAGATGGTCAATATGGATGGTATGGAACGGGATTGGCTCTTTGGCAATAGGGTGTAAAAAGCCTTCTCTTCTCCCCGAGGGCATCTTATTATATAGACATGGAATACAACTTGCAATATATTTTTCAATATATTCCCTCATACGTGGGAACCAATATTTCTCACAAAGTCTTCTGAGAGTTTTCTCGCTCGCAAAATGCCCGGCATCGTCATGTGCCCAACGGACAACTTGATTCCGAAAACCTGGTGGAACTACCCACTGTATTCCTATTGGCGTTATACGATATACTCGTCCATTCCGTAAGGCATAATTCTTGTAAATATCCCTTTCATATTCCGTTTCCGGAGGTTTAGATAGTACTTCATGTATTAACTTGATCTTTTCATCCGTGAGTTGCGCTGAAAGAACCCAATCTGCTTCCTCGATGAATAGTACAATATTTTCTGGTGGCGGTTCAAGTTGACAAGGATTTCGGCTAAGTGCGTCTACATGTTGCATACGGCTTCCAGGGCGGTACTCTACGGTAAATGTATATTCTTGTAGTTGTAGCCACCAACGAGCTATTCGTGGCACTAGATCTCTCTTTGAGCTAGCCGTTTTCAGAGCATTGCAGTCGGTAACTACCTTGAAGTTGATTCCAAGTAAGTATACTCTAAATTTTAGCAGCGTTTCTACAACAGCTAAGGTTTCCAGCTCGTATGAATGGTATTTACTTTCTGCTGTATTGGTGTGACGACTATAATATGCTACTGGATAAAGTTTGGCGTCATGTTCCTGTAAAAGTACACCCGCAATACCTTCTTGACTGGCATCCGTATGAACTTCTGTTCGTGCAAATGGATCATATATCACAAGGATAGGTCGATCAATTAACTTAGATTTCAACTCGTTAAAAGCATCATTTTGTTCTCTTTCCCATTTCCAGGTACTATCCTTTCTCGTTAGAAGTGTCAAGGGTTTGACTATCACAGAGTAATTGTTGACGAACTTTCTGAAATATCCAGTCAGACCTAAAAACTGTCGGATTTGCTTAACATTTGCTGGTACTGGAAATTGACGGACGGCTTCAATTTTAAATGCTCCTGGTCGAACGCCAAGTGCATCTATTTCGTAGCCTAAGTAGTTAATGGTCGGGGATAAGAACATGCACTTCTTTAAGTTTAACGTCAAATTTTCATTTCTCATAACCTCTAGGATTTTACGGATACTGTCTAAGTTTTCTCTGTACGTTTTACTGGGAATTATTACGTCATCCAAATAAACGGCGGCTATGTCACGATATGGTCCCAAGATTTTATTCATAAGCCGCTGAAAAACTGCAGGTGCATTGCATAGACCAAAAGGCATTCGATTGTATTCATATTGCCCCTCAGGAGTAACAAACGAAGTGAGAGGTTTACTGGCTTCTGCAACAGGAATCTGGTGATAACCAGAACTCAGATCTAAACTCGTGAATATACAACAGCCTTTTAACCTGTCAATTTGATCGTCGATTCGAGGCAGTGGATAACGAGTTTTAACCGTTTTGAGATTTAATTTTCTATAATCTATGCACATCCGGTCTTGGCCATTCTTCTTCTTTACCAGAAGCACTGGTGAAGCATAGGGAGAATTCGATTCCCGGATTATTCCCGCGCCTAACAATTCGGAAATAATAGATCTTACTTTTTCTTTTTCAGTTTCTGCCATTCTATAAGGTCTGTATGTAAATGGGTTTTCATCTGTAAGCTTAATGTCAATCACTGCTGATCTAGCTGTTCCAAGATGCTCAGCCTTATCTCCAAAGAGGTCCCGGAATTCTTGCAATAACTCGATTAGGTCTTTTCGCAGGAGTTCATCAGTTGTTCCAATATTGATATCGGCTTCATTCAGAAGAGAAAGTGATTGTGTTTCTACCCTTAATACGCATTCATCAGGCGCTGATATATGCTCCTTACAGGGGAAAGCTCTAACAATTGGATTTTTAGTCGTTAGGTGAAGATCCTTATCAGAAAGGTTCACTATGGGTAACATGGGCATCTCATTTTGTCCAAGGCGAATCAGAATTCTTGGAATTACGTATTCCCTTCCAGGCTGATATCTACCACAAGCTTCTATAAACAAATCTCCCTCAAACGGAATTTTAGCGATAACTGGAAGATTGCCAACATGATTTGGTGGAATTACGGTTGAGCTAGTTAACCATAATGCAACTTTTTGTACGTTTTTGTTTTTCTGAGGCTCACTGAATTTAAGGCTGTTACTGTCTTTGGTGACTACTAATCCAGGCTGTTCAGTAAACGGCTGCCCGATTAATAAAGGAATTTCCTGTAAATGATCTGGAACTACGAGAAAGTCTGCAGTGCTTTCTATACTATCGACTTTTAGATTCATTGTCAGTTTTCCCATTGCCTGTAGTTGATTTAAGCCATAACCTTTAATAACAATATCGCAGGTATCAATAGGGAGGTTAAGCATATTTGCATTGGAGGCACGAATAAGATTACAACTTGATCCAAAATCAATGAAAGCGCGAAGTGGTTGTCCGTTGACAGTAACGTCCTTAAAGTATTTTTGGTTTGTTTCTGTTTCTAGTCACAAAACCCTTTGTGCACCCACATCCTGTTCAGTTTTTGCCGCACGTCGTGTACAGTCGTGAGCACGATGACCGAATTTATGACAACTATAGCATTTTAAGGCTCTACATTCTGCAGTCTTGTGTCCTGGGCGATGACACTTAAAGCAGCTTAGTACTCTCTTAAATTTTCGATTATTATGTGGGTACTTGTCTTTGGCACCAGGAAGACTGGATCTAACTGCAGTAGGGACTGCTTGAGAGGAAATGTCGCATGTTTTCAAAAAATTCAGCAATGCTTCACAAGTGAGATAGTTGTTTGCTCTAGCGGCTGCCTGAACGGTTGCATCGGGGATGCCGCCTATTATGCACGAGACTGCATCTGGCCCATAGATTTTACAATTGTTCAGCAGCGCTAATTTCTCGTAATAATAGTGCAGGTAAGATTCATTCGGATATTTAGTTCGCTGCATCATTTCCGACAATCCTTCATAATAATCGCGTCTTGGCGGGAAAGCTTTAGTTAATTCCTGTTTCCACTCCTCCCAGTTAAACTGTATCGACGGCAAACTGCGATACCAAGTCTTGGCTAAGCCCTCCAGTTTTGACATGGCCTGGTAAACAGTGGATTCGTCATTCCAACTGTATAATTGCCGAAGTTCGTCGATTCTTCGACACCAGTGCTCAACCGATTGGTGACGATCCTCGGGATTAAAATTCGGCACAACATTATCTCTTGGGTTTATAAATTTTGAAATTGACCGATCTCTGACGGCCTGCATTTCCATAACACGTACAAGGTCTTTAACAACTCCAGTTAATCCCGCAATTTCAGCGTTTGTGCTAACAGTCGTTGACGTCAACGCTAGCGAGCTACTTGTGCTTGGCGACGGTTCGTCATCCGACGAGGAAGACAACGGAGAAACAATTCGTCTTCTCTTCGTAATGGCGTGCTCAGCGTTATCAGTCACCCTTTAATAAAAGTACACCCTGTATATATTTGTTTGTACTATTTATAGAACACTCAAAATTTAGAAAACCAATAAAAAGGCGAACTATATGCAGTTATAATTGGTTACTACTCGCTTACCTGATTTATTAAATAAGATCTCGCAAGCCAAAAAATATTATTATAATGAAACACTTAAAAAGTCAGTACAAAACACAGAGCACACTATATCTATATCAAAACCAATAATCACAAAGTCTTTATTACTTTTATTTGCGCGCACAATGACAATATAACTACTTCTCCAGCAATTTTAAAAAATAAAACTAAATCTTTAAAACTCTTGCATCTTTTACGAAAACCTAAATAAGCAATTAAATATCGATTTCATCCAGGGTCTGTTTGTGCCTTTGCCTGCAATATAAACATAACGTGTCTCCGACCAAAACAGGCAAAGTCATAAATTTCGGGGAATTAAAGTTGACACTTCTAATGACCCGATACCCGATGGTTCAGATTTTAAAATAATCGATACGTTTGGCTAAACACAGATCATTATTTTACAATACCCAAACAAACGTAATGTAGGCATTATATTTGTTTTTCGTTAAAAAGGAAATACATATCTATCACTGTTGCAATGAATTAATTGCGTGACCCCACACCTGAATGTAAAATTAGATAATTATTCCTTATCTAATTGGAGCAAATTAGAGTTAATGGTAATAAATAAGACTTACGTGCAATTATCACCTGGGTCATTACAATGTAATTCATTCAACAGTGCTTGTTACCGGGCCGACAAGAAAGATTCGGGATCATGAAACAAAGGTAAGAATTACTGATCTGAATATGAATAAATTTATACAGTGTACTCACCGGGGGGATTCCGCCCCCTTACTTCATTCTGTCCATTATACAATCTTAGGCTTGTCTATATCTATTTCCAGTAATTATGTCATGTACCATATTGTTATAGTTTACCTATTACGCATCTTCAACAACTAGCTAGTGTCACCCTAAAATAAGTCAAGGCTTCCCCGGACACCCAACTGCCGCTAAACAGTTAGCATCCCAACAAATTGAGCAAGGGGTACATTTAATGTTCCCCGTTACCTATTTGTGTCAATCGAGTCACAGTAAGAACCCCTAAAACTTACATGCATGTCAACGACTCGAAGGAACAGCGCTCGTACATTATGTACAGGGGCTTTCTTCACAAGCGTGCATTTGTACGTTCTACACCAGCGTGCACTTGTACATTCTCATCGCCTCAATATTTGTACGTACCACATATTATTATTAACCATCATATATCTTAATAATGCCTGATATATACACACATACATAGATACCTATCAATATTTCAACTTAAACTCATATATCGGTATCAATACGCCACTCACTCAATTCACCACTATTTTTACACACGTCTTAAAACGACTCCCCTTTACCTATCAGTAGTACCAGGAATATTCCTCTCAATCTCCCTCTCTTTCCCGTTTATGTTCGGCCTCGATAATATAAACATGGCATGAAATATTAAGAATACACCGCTTCAAAAAAATATGCTTTATTAACTAATTTATAAAAATACGTTCCTTACAAAAACAAATTATATAATGTAATATTATAACTTTTATTGTTATAACTTGTATAATATAATATGTACAATTTTTACATTGCTAATATCTAACACAGCAAATCTTTTTTAATGGTATAATGTGTACAATTTTTACATTCCTAATATCTAAGACTTAAAATCTAACATAAACACCTACAACTAACTTATCCATATCTTACATATCCGCGGCATAAGAAAAGTGGCAAAAGTGTTTAAGCCGCTGCTTACACTTTGCTATCTTTTCCTGTGCCGCCTCCATCCTTTTCCTTAATTCTAAAATTTGTCTCTCGCACTCCTTCACTTCACTTACACTGTCTTTCATGTCCCTAACTATAGATTGTCTAATGCTAAACGCAGCAGCCACTGCCTCTCTTTGGCTGGGCGAGAACTCACGCAGCCATTGAGGTTCGCTCTCCGTCGTTGTTGTCTCCTCTACGCGCCGCTTCTTCAATGGCCTCAGCCCTACACTAGGAGATTTGGGCCTCTTAAAAGACTGGCCAGAATGTCCGGACGCCGTTGCTGCTGTCGCCACTACTGGCAAGTCGGTGGGCTTCTTTTTCTGTAGCGACAAGCTCCGTGGTCCTGGCATTTTCAGCAACTTCTCTAATTTGCTTCCACCTGCTACTGGGCTCGCCTTTTTCACAACAACATCGCTTAAAACGACGACGTTCTGGTCCCGCTTCTCCAGATGTTGTCGAGTAGAAATTTCGGCCAACATATTGTTGCAGGCCTCGTCCTCTACACGACCTTGTTCCGTCCGTTCGCTCTGGTCCATGGCCCATTCGGCGACGGTATGCGGTGTTAAGAGGGACGAAGGGTCAAATCCCTCCAACATTGCTTCTTCAGCCGCACTTCCGAAGCTAAATTCTGACAATAAGTCGCTCTCCATTTTTTCAACTTTGTTTTTTTTTTAACACTACTAAGACAGTAATACACACACAAGTCGTACAACAACTGTGAACTGATCTGCTGCTCTTGGGTCGACTGTCTTTATACACATCAAGACCACCCCCCACTTCTCAATTCCCGCTTCTCGACTCTAACCGACAAGGGCACCTTCGTGCGCCCTTTTCGACCTCACTACTACTTGCCAAGGGCAAATAAACAACTTATGCTACAAACTGTCCTACACATTCCTATGTTATGATCACTATTTTTTTAACTTAAAGTTCTACTAAATATGGATTTGCCAGTGGAGCGTTCTATCACAAAGCTATACAAAATATTGAATTACTTTCAGTAAATTTGCTAAATTTTCTTCAGGGTCCGCACTATAAAACTCTATATCTTTATGTCCCCAAGGTAAAGTTTTTGTGGTTGATGGAATTATGAAACGCTTGTCGTCATAATGACTAAGAGCAATTTTATTAATAACTTGTGTGTAAATATCGTGTAATTCACTTCGAAAAGTTTTCATCTTCCTAAATATTAAACCGCCGTTTTCAACGATTTTTCGGTAATCGTCCAAATGAAGCTCCTTCTCGATAACTGATTTTTTTATCCCTTTGGCTTTTTTTAATTCGTTGTTCAATGATTTTACGTAGTAAGCTTTTGCCCCAGTTCCAAAAAAACCGATTATCGGATCACATGGAAATTCATCCTTCATTCTACCCAACACTGATTTTCTCTTAATTACATTAAATTTATTATTTTCGGGATAATTTGAGGTGTCGAATTTATCTGGGTTCTCTGCAATTACTCGATAAAAATCATCGGTGAACACTTTTAATATCAAAGAATCCGTGTCCGTGTAAAGTAAGGAAGCATTACTGCCAAACTTCTTTTTAATAAAGTTATAGAAAAAATCATAAATTACTGTTTTCGAGATATCCAATATGGAAAAACCAATATATATAGGTTTATTATAAATAATTTTTAATTTATCCATGTGGATCGCGACAAAATCTTTTGTAAATATGGATCTACTATTAAAATTGGGACGAGCAATTAATGCTCTTGCCCCAACTTTACCTACACCATTTTCCCATTGTGTTATTAATTTTATATCTTTACCATTTTCAACGTTTTCCATAGTTTTTCCAAAAATAGCATTTATTATCAATTTAAACAGATCCTTACCAAATTTTGTTGTTGACTTGTTACGCAAATCCGTATTAAAATCGATATATTTCTTTAACCACTTTGACTGATCAAATTTTAAAATTCTATGAGTCCGCATTACCATTAGACCGTTATCGATGGCTTGTTTTAAAGTTCTATAATGAACAATATACCTCTTTTTATCTTTAAGATTGGGAATCAATTTGGACAACTTTGCCTCCTCTGTAGGTGGCATTATATTTTCCACTAAGAAAGGAAGATCAGAATGTAAGTCATGCAATTCTTCCGGATAATGCACGTCTACTTCCAGAACGTATCCGTGCGGACTTTCATCACCCACATTCATAATATTTAAATCTAAAATTTCACGTTCTGATAGCCATCGAAAACCACCAAAGGGCAATGCTTGGGACATACTATGACCGTATAGGTTTGTTGCATCTAAATATGATATAAATGAAGAAGGTTCTGAGGGATCGTAGTTGGGTAAATAGGAATTATTTGCGATGTGCTTCCTTTCAGTACACTGACTTATCCCGCCGCGAATACCTTTTTTAAAAAAGTGAATTATATCAATGTCTGTTAAAAGCTCTAACTTTACCTGGGTCATGCGCAACATGCAATCAAAAGATAAACTTGGTAGGGTAAAATACTGTGCGGGGTCCAATTTATAAACTTGCAAACAAGTATCGCGAAACTGTTCGAAAACATCTGCTAATAATAAAACGTCTGATTTTATATATAAATCAGAGTAATCCCCTAAATTCTTACACCCAAATAAATTCCACACTTCCTTGGCTCTCTGATAACATTCATCACTTATGTGCTCTTCTCGTAATGTGTCATAAAACTGATTTTTAGTTGGAAGAGTTGCAAAATTCATTTTTTCAATTGAATCGATAAAATTGTACGGAAAAACACCCTTTTGACGCATCAAATTAAATTCACGCACGTCAGCAAAATGTTTACGTGTTTCCTTAAAATCGTTAACACTTAAACCATTACCCAAGTTTTCCAGTGATGTTGATAGAAACTTAAAGCTGTCGATGAATCGAAGCTTTAAATTTTTTCTCTTTGTTTCACCAGTTTTCTGATCTACATAATCGTGCATGTAAATGTTCTTTGTAAATGATATATACTTTTCCTTGCTTTGAGCTATAACGTCAATTTTGTCACCATATCTACATAATTCTTTTATAAACATATGGCTGTCGTAGCCGCTTAAATTATGAAATATGATTGGTACAAAAGTAGGTACTTTATAATTTAGGTTACAAATTGAATGTGCGGCACCATACCTTTTTCTACCAGTTATGTGACAATGATCCTTTACTTTTATATCACTTTCCTCAAAAGGTTGTTCACATATACCACATAGTGTGGCATTTTCAAACTCTGTTTTTTCACTAAGTGTTAATGGGTTCATTGGCTTTATATCCTTTAAATAGGTATTGTAAAGATATCTTAAATCGGTTTCTATGGAATCTACAAAAACTTTACCAGCATCTTTTCCGCGATATAGCTCAAACTTGGAAATTGAATCGTCGAAAGAACATTTTATCAGATATGCAAAAGAGTATGGTTCGTGCTTGAAATTATTTATGGTATAAGAACTTGTGGGATTGGGCTCGACAGTTTCGACTGGTTTTAAAACGGATTCAAAATCCGCATAAACGACAAAAGGAACTCGCATTTGCTTTTCTATACCTTCAAATTTTAACATATTTTCCGGTATGCTCTTTCCAAATTTATCAATTTTTAGATCCGTTGACGGTGTCAATGAATAGATGTGTTTACAATCATTTTTTTGATGCATTATTAAAGCTGTTGGTGAACGAAAATATATAAGACAACCGTCACAAAAATATAGTCTATCATGATGCCGTGAAATTTGGCTGGATACTAGACGAGATAAATCAATTATCCAACAATAATGACTTGTTGAGCAGCTTTCGTCACAAATATGTTTATTACTGCGGCCTTTAATATTACAATCTTTCGTAACCATAAGCAAATTTACGTGCTTCTGTAGCTTCCTTGTAGCATATCTTAGTGGTCCGACCACCTCATATTTTAATTTATTATCTTCAAAACTACTCTCCAAACCGTATACATTAACTGAAATATTATTCATCTCTTCAAATTTTGTGATACCGCTCAATTTTACTGGAAAATCCATACCTGTTACATTTATGACTGTTGAGTAGTGGGGGTACGATGTGAGTTGTGTCGAAGCCATGGCTGCAGGAAATAATGCTGATGTAATGGCCCAAGCAAAACAGCATTCGTCCTGATTGATTACATTCACCACAGCTTTTTTGGCGTTGATGCATTGCGGCAACGGTATATATGATGAACCACCCAGAGGTGAATACTTGTTAATATTCACTTCTAGATGAAGTATTTTCTCCAGAGCCCAACCTGCAAATAAAAATGGAATTAATTACTTTAGAGCACTTTAACCATTCAAATGTCAAAAACAATATTTATTTAATCTGTTCATTTTCTAATAATTCTTAAATACCTGAATCTTTCTCCTGAAATTCGGTTGACTGAGCTTTCATTGCCTCCACAAATGATTGGTAAACATCATCCAAGTCGCTCCTTATTACAACTATTTCATTGGAGGTATTAAATGACTTTTCACTAAATGTTTCCTGCGATGGTAGAAAGTATCGACCAACAACAACCATGTTTATTTTTAAGGACTTTTGGACACGTAATATTTCACTCATCAAAGCCAACACTCGGGGTTTAATTTCTTCGAAAAATAATGTGTAGTCTACATGTTCACCATCACTATTTATACGATAAGATATAAGCCTATTTTTAAATGCGCCTTGTATAACTTGAACACCGTGGGACACCGTCACACAGGACTTTTCTTTATGCTGTAATGTTCTCTGATGCGCAAACATTTGATTGTGTGGCACATTTACGTTACATAAGGTGCAAGTTTGCATAGTCGACGTTGATGCAGCACCATCAACTCTACGTCGCTTACCCCAATCTTCATTATTAAATCTTGATACACACGATTCTCTTTTATGCCGTTCCATACTATAGCTACGAGTAAATGCCGTTCCACAGTTTTCACACACGTAATTCATTGTAATCAATTATTATTGTTGTTCACTTGTTATTCACTAAAACTCGTGACTTACACTAAAAATCAAATTACTTGAAATGGTTTATAAAGCCGACGTTATAATGGTGGGGGGTTATGCTAAGGTCAAGTTCAAGGTCAAGATCAAAGCCAAGTTGAAGGTCAAGTTCAAGGTCGAGTTGCTCAAGGTGAAGCCCGGGTTACTCAAGGTCAAATTCGGATTAGTCAAGGTCATTCGGGTTCGGTCAAGGTCATCCAAGGTCAAGGGCGTTCGGCTTTGGTCAAGGTCATCCAAGGTCAAGGGCGTTCGGGTTCGGTCAAGGTCATCCAAGGTCCAGGGCGTTCGGGGTCGGTCAAGGTCATCCAAGGTCAAGGGCGTTCGGGTTCGGTCAAGGTCATCCAAGGTCAAGGGCGTTCGGGTTCGGTCAAGGTCATCCAAGGTAATTCGGGTTCGGTCAAGGTCATCCAAGGTCAAGGGCGTTTGGGTTAGGTCAAGGTCATCCAAGGTCAAGGGCGTTCGGGTTCGGTCAAGGTCATCCAAGGTCATTCGGGTTAGGTCAAGGTCATCCAAGGTCATTCGGGTTAGCTCAAGGTCATCCAAGGTCAAGGTCATCCGGGTTAGATCAAGGTCATCCAAGGTCATTCGGGTTAGGTCAAGGTCATCCAAGGTCATTCGGGTTAGCTCAAGGTCATCCAAGGTCAAGGTCATCCGGGTTAGATCAAGGTCATCCAAGGTCATTCGGGTTAGCTCAAGGTCATCCAAGGTCAAGGTCATCCGGGTTAGATCAAGGTCATCCAAGGTCATTCGGGTTAGGTCAAGGTCAAGGTCATAAAAAGTGGAGGGGGGTTGTGCTTCTTCCCATTACGACACTACTAATATCATAAGGAATCACCCCCTTAAGTTACGTATCGTACTTCTGAAACACCCTGTATACGAAATATATATTTTTCTTGATATTGTAGTTTAAACACATATTCAAAATTTTTTCACCAACCTGACCTGGCGCCTCGCCCTGGAAAATAGTACTTTCCGGTTTTGTAATTGTAATCTAATAAATGCAATGAGATAGAGAAGGACGAAGACCTGGTATTGATTTAGTATGACATGGAGAAGGACAGGAGACAATCTATTTGCCAAGCAGAGCACGTGGCAATATAAATTCAGCTGTAGTGTTAGGGGTTTTTGCAAAATTAAAAACGTTTCATTAAAAAAAAATATTGAGTGTGTCTTGAGACCACCCTAGGCGTCGTCCATTAAAATATAAGACACAATTTCCCTAACACCCCCGTATGTTATAAAATAAGGTCAAATGCAGTGTATTATAAGTACCATTTTTGACCGTTAAGCTATTAGTTATGTTTGTTTCTTCAGGTCAAATCACAATCAACCAAGCAAGAAAAATATGTAGAATTTTATCAGCAAACAATAATAATATTATGTTCCTTGATTTCAATTGATTCTGCCTGCTGCTAGTACAGTAACCTATTGTGTTTAGCTTGTCGCTAAATATTTTCATTTCTTATATTAATTCATGCACTATTATTTGCTCTGGTAATTCCTTCGACAACTTTACATACAGCAAAAAAAATATTTATTATTAATCGAAAAAAACGCTCCTAAAAACATTAACAGTTCCTAGCACAAATAAACCTTTTAAATCGATGCCGAACCGCAGATGGTAATTTTAAAAACAAAAACCAGTTAGTAGATACATGGGTACATTCTATTTTAAATTAACCTACTACATCTCTTCACGATAAGAAAACACAATGAAACAACGTTATTATATAAAATTAGCCGATACTGAAGAATCCTGTATAATATGCTCTCCAAGATATGTAACCAAATATGATCTGATGTTTGTTTACATTTACACTAGGTATCGGCCGATATATTTTTTAAAGAAATTAAAACATAAATTTATAAAGTAAAATAAATAAAGAATTTTTGAGCTCTATTTTAGTAGTCTGCACTCCAGAAAAATCAGCTCCTTCAGCTTTGTCGAGATAAATCAAAAGTGTCTTAAGTAATGATATTATTTCTGATATAGATGCACTGTTCTTACTAAAAATGTTGGTAATCTCTTCAAAGGGTTCTAATAAGTTTCATAAGTTTTTTGCTAGTTCCCACTGGTGATATGCTAGTTCCTTATCTTTTAAAGCTGAATCATCCATTATAAATATATTTAAAGCGTTTTTTTTTTCTACCAAACGTTCCCACATATAAAAACTTGAGTTCCATCATGTAGGTACATCCTGAACCAAAGATTTTCTCGCCATATTAAGAGTCTTTTGAATATTCTTCAGTCTATCACAAGCCAAAGAGGAGTGACTAAAATAAGTTACTATACGCCTCGCTTTTGCCAATAAATCCATGATTGATCGTTGACTTTCTATCGAGTCTTGTATGGCTAATTGTAAAGATGTATAAAACAAGTTTGGTGTTTTAGTTTAACTTCGTCGATGCCCTTTTTTATGTTGGCGGAATTGTCAGCCAAAACCAAAAGAACCTGATTATGAACTAACTTCCATCTCTTCCGTAAATCATTTAACATCTGGGCAATATTTAAAGCTGTATGTGTTCCTGGAAAATGTTTGCAGGCCAGTACAAATGAACATCTTTCAGTCGTTTTAAAATCCATCCAATGAGCAGTAGAACACATAAATGAATTGTTATTGTGTTTGCACGTCCATAAATCTGTAGTTACAGAAACTTTAATGTTTTCTTCTAAGGAAAGTGAAAAGGGATGATGATAATTTTTCACTAATTGCTGAAGAACATTTTTGGTAAATATCAGGAAGTATATTTTCTCTAAAATATTTATCAGAAGCATATTGTAACAAGGATCCAATTTTTTTAAACGCTGTTTAAAGCCGACATCATTCAGAATACTGAAGGGTTGTATACCTATAGCTAATAATTCTCCGATAGAATAGTGAATGTCTTTAGATTTAGTACTATTGATGTCCCATAACTGCATGTTATCAAAGGATTCAAATATCTTTAGCTGTGTGGTTTTACTTGAGCGGGCAGTTGAACAAGACGAACATTAATTGTAGCTAATTTATATAGCAAAATATCCATAATAGAAAATATAGCCGATATATCGGTATCGGCCGATATCGGCTATGCATATATCGGTATCGGCCGATATCGGTATCGGTCACAAAAAATCATATCGGTCGATCCCTAATTTACACGAACAAAAATGTTTCATTAAAAGAGAAGATTGGGTCCACAATGCTGCGCATCAGATAAAAATCTACTATACCAATATACCATTTATTGAGAGCTGAACAAGATTTCTAATCTGTACTAATCTAAACTATGGTAGAATTGAAACAGCAGTAATAAGTCGGTTTATAATGAGTATTTTTCAATACCTCCCAATTGAACTTCTTTAAATATAATATAAGTACTGCCTATTTTTAAAGACTATACACTATACAATACATGGTGCTCTATTTAAATCGCCCGTTTGTAAAGCTTAATAACTTGGGTGCTAATTATCATATTGCTAAAATTTAAATACAGGATTTTAGAATATCTTCCAAAATTTTGTTACTGACACATAATATTTATACAGGGACCAAAAAGTCAGAATAAGACAAACTGCGTTTTTTTTTACAAGGAATACGTTATATTGTCACATAGGGAATATCCAAAAATAAAATAACATTTCATAATTCTTGGGCGATGTTTTTCGATGCATCAGGTCAAACCATCGATGGATTTTGACTTGATGTTTTATGACAATGATGGTAGGCTGGATCGATGATGTTTTTGAAAATACATCGATTTTTTTTAAATTAATAAATCAGTGAAATTAGATTTTTAGTTTAAAACAGTTCTTATAAGCTATTAAATATTTAATTTATATATTATATACAAATATCAAATACGTCTCTACGTTCTTTGTTTCTTATTTGGTTATTGCCATATTACATACTACATACCACATAGAGGACTGGAAAACACACGGCGTATTTGAAGATGATCGTAGAGTGGCAGAGACGTGAAAACCAAATTCTATTCCTTCTGCAAAGTGCACCACGAGCGTAGAAGGAAGGCAGCGGCAGAAGCTGGTGTCATAAGCTGTATTTCTTCTATTTTTGACGGGCACTTTATTAAACACCTATGATATAGTCGGATTCTTGAACCGTCTCGCAAGATGGTGGACGGGTCACGTGTCACTAATGGCACCCTGTCGACTTCTAGTCTATTTTGTTTTTGTAGGTTGGTAGGTTACTTGTACTTAATTTCAGATTTATCAGGATTGGACTAAGCCAAATTTGTTAAGCACGTAAACCACATTAAATGTGCAATTTTTTTTGGAGGATTGGAATATATAGTTTGGTGAAATCAGCGTTGGAGCAAAGGGAAAGAAAAGAGGTGTATGTAGTACTTTTTTATTTCTAATTATAAAAAATCTACAATCTACAAGTAAAAAATACTAGTATACCAAGGCTATTCTGTAATATTATAAATTAAATTAATATAGGCTGCAATGGCATAGAAATTGTTATATTTTAAGAGCTGATATATATTTTTAGTGCAGTATATTACTATTTATTTATATAAGGGAATAATATTAGTTCATTCTATATTGTTTTTCTTGGAACATAAAATCGATTTATACTTTTTGTCGGCATTTTTTGAAAAAGGCGAGAAAAGAACTTCAGTGAGTTTAAGCCCAATGCAAAAATGTTATGCAATGTTACTATACCACCGTTTTTTGCTATTCAAAATGGAAAGCAATTTTATTCATTAAGCAATTTTTTGGACAACCAATAAGCTATAATACATAGTTATTTTTTGTTGTTTTTTTGCTGTATATATAGATACTGATACTGCACATGTACAGAAAATAGTGGGTTTGCGATAGTCACTATATATTTCATCAGGCAGTTATTTATTAAAGAAATTTATTGGACTTTATGGACATAGTCCAAAATAATAATAATAGTATTTATTAATAGCACAAAATGCTAGCAAATTACAAGAAATTTACATAAAAAAAACATAAATATAAAATTATTATCTACTCAAAGGGTTAACTACTAATCTAATATAACCTAAATCTAATATATTCAGAAAATATAAATTACTATAACACTTAAGGAACAATCTTATGTCTAATATAGTTTTTACATTCTGTTTTAAATCTTGTTATATTTTCACAGCTTTTTATATTGGCGGTGAGTTCATTCTATTGCTTCAAACCATTATGAAAAAGGCTATTCTGACTAGAATTTGTTGTTGCTGGTTGAATATAAAAGTTATCTCTTATTCAAGTATGATAATTATGGATATCACGAACATGTACACAATTGTCAATTAAATGTTTCCAGCCTGGTAGACACTTAAAAGATTATTGTTCTCAATATACTCCATTATCTGTTGATTGACGGCAAGCTCCAAGAGTTTTTCATACGGTGGTACCATATTTATTGGTCGAAATTCCTGGCACTTTCTTGTATTAGACTTCTCTTCTATAGGAATAAAAGTTAAAGATTTCCATTCTTTGGGAAATGAATCAGTTTCCAGACTGTTGTTTATGAGATCAAGAAATCGATTTCAAACTGCTTTAAATGACAATTTTAAGGTTTTCGTATTAATACCATCCACATTGCTTTCTCTGTTTTTCATATTATATGTACAATATTTTTTAGGCTCGACATTTATAGTAGCTTAAACTTCTCCAGTTTACAATTTGACTACTCTATGCTATTGACAACATCTTCATAATTTATATTAGGATTTATATTTCTTACTATTTCTTCTGTACTTTCTATAAAAAATGTATTAAATCTCTCACAGATTTCTTTCTCGTTAACATAAATTTGGCTGTTAAATTCTATTCCACTGGGAGTATTTGGTTTTATTACCTTTTTTAATGTTTTCCATAATTCATTTGGGTCCTCTTTTTTCGTTGTAGTAGATAGATAACGCCCTTGGAAGAGTCAAAAAGTTGCAGGGCATAAACGTTACCCTGTTTTCTTTAGGAATATTATCCATTGAGGTACTTGGAAGACAATAATTCGTCCCTGAAAAGCCGTAGAGGCGTATCTCTATTATTACAAGTTTTCAGTAAAGCAATTTAAAGAAAAGTGGTGTCACTATTTTCTTTATAAACCCTAAATGATTAAATCTATTATACTTCCATTTTCACATTTATTTTAAGAAATATCTATTAAACGCCATAGGCCATACATAACGAAAGTTTGTAAATTTACTATTAAATATAAATATCTGCTTTTGTTCGAGATACGCCTTTACGTTTTGCTAGTAACAAATTGTTGGTCACTGATCTATTGAGATACGCCTGTTCAAATTAAGATGCAAAAGGATTTAATTTTAAATTTTGATGGAAAATAATCAGGAGAAACGGGTATTTATTATAATATTTTATTTTATAAGGAAAACGAAATGACAGATTACCATAAATGGGGTCTTCTGAATACCTTTATTGAGACCAAAACGAAATACTAACATTTTAAAATCGGGAGAAAAAAACAAAACGGTAATATTTTAATCATTCATTCGTATGAGGCAAAGACTCATAAAAATGGACATGCTCAGGTATCTTTATGACTGGCGTTTTACCCGAATATAGAGCTTTTAAATAATTTTATTGTATTTTGCCAATGATATTGGGCGAAGCCCTTTATTTAATGTATTAAGCGGGTTCATCAATATTGGTGTATTTTGGCGTTTTAGAGTTAGTGATCGATAGTTTTGATCTTGGTGTCTCGTTTTAAAATACATTTTATCTAAGGCATTTTTTTTCACCATAAATTCAACCATGTCCGTCCATTTAAAAGCATTTCCCTCATCATCGATTCTTATAGTACGCAACCTAAGGTTATCACTTAATGATTTATAGTCCAAGAAATCATGAAAGGTTTAGGAGAAAACTTCATAAGGTTTTGCATGTCTTGCGAGACGAAATACGGGTATCAGTTGAGACGGTACAAACAATTCACCGGCCTTTTTAATTGCGTAATTAATCGCACTATGGGCGGAGTCGCCTTCACTTTGACCGTGACTAGTGGTAAAAAAACGAAGGCTAATTTCTTCTAGGTCTTTTGATTGTGAGATAAAGTGCAAAAGAGCTCCTGCCACGATGGTATTTCGGTTTTGCCCCCCACAACCATCTGCGAATAAGTTGGCTACACGGATTTTTTTTCGTCGTATTTTAGTAACCTTTTAACTAGTGCTGTTGATATTTCACAACCACCACGTCCACTATCGCATTCATTCCAGGTATAGCAGTAGCAATCTCGAGACACTATGTCGTAAAAGGTTAAATTATAAACAGCAAATCTTCGTTTATAGAAAACTGCACCGTGGTTTGACATAGGCAAGTATATTACCTGTTGCAAATCAAAAGACATGCAAAGCAAGTATCATTTTGGGCCGTAACCTTGGAAAAGTTTTTGATCTCGCGTATAGCGTCTTTTGATCTTGTATGTTCGTCATACATTTCTTGCATTTCCAATTTCGTCTCTACAGGACCCTCATGATAAGTTTTGCATAAACCGCACTGATCCTTTTTCGGTCTATAAAATGAGAGATTCATGCCTTTAAAAACAGAACGGTATATTGTAAAACATGTTTTTTCAGTCATGGGTTCTAATTCCTCGACGAACATTGCATACATTTTCTTTAAAGCTAAGTCACTGTGCAGATATTCTCGCGTGCTCTTGGCTCGGCAATAATGTGACTCCATTCTTCGAAATCGATTAATGTGATCTTCCACCAATTTTCTATTAGCTTGATCCTTTAACGCAGCTGCATCACACCTACCACCACGGCGATCCTTTTCAATTACACCAGTAACTTGAAGTTTTTCAAATAATGTTCTGATTGTCTTTTCACTTATACATAACGTGTTTATTAATAGTTTACGACACACCTTAACTAAACTAGCTTTAAATGGCAGAAAAAAGAAATTTGTGTTCTTACGTCGCGATTGAGCTTTATTGGTGGTGTTCGATGTCTTGTTTTCCTGTTTTACGTACCGTGAAATAAATTCTCGTTGAAGTTGAATGTCACCTAATTTTGGAAAGTCTGTAAATATAGCTTGCCTATATTCTTCACTAAACTTAACACACTGTCTTCCGCCTTTTTTACACCATTCAGTGTTACACCTTGGACCCAATACCCGCTCCTTGACAGTTTTTTTGTATTAAGTGAAATGTATAGTGCGCCACTGCGTCGTAGGGTTTGGGCTACTTTCTTTTTGTTTACCCTAATAGTTTCCTCTTTTTGATGTTCTCTTGGAGCTCCTTCTATATAAAAATCTTTTGGTATTCTTTCCTGGATATCTTTACTTTGTTTCTTCTTACTTGGTCGTTTCTTTAAAGTCAAAGTAGAGTCATCACTGTTGCTTTCGCTTTTGCGCCGATGTTTATCACACGAAGGCAAATCCTCCATAAAATGATCCCAACACAATAAAATAAGACATCGAAAACAAGAACTCCATACCTCTCTTTTGCAGCGATAACATATTGTCTTGCACCGACAGGCATAAACAAGCAAAATTTGAGATAGGCCTCAAATATTTAAGTATTTTCTTCAAATTAAATTGTAACAAAAAGGCGTAAGTCAAGATTCGCCCTAGGGCGATCAAAAAATATATTATTTTGTGGCGTATCTCAAGATACGCTTATCCGTCAAAATATTTTTATCGAATTTTTGAGATAGGACAAAGAGGAAAAATTTAATTTTATGTAAGCGGTGTTAGATTTAGATACGCCTTTCCGTCACAACATAGAGTACATATCTACATGTTTAAATCCGGGTCTAACTCAATTTCGCCTAAATTTGAGATACGCTTTTACGTTATAATAGGGACGAATTATGATCCATTATCATTTTACGCCTAAAAAAGATAAATACCGTATAAAAGTAGTTTGCGGTTAATGTATTTAACTTACCGTTCCGTAACAAATAAACACCAAAACACGTAGGTGGTAGGTACGTCCAAAATAGAAGTATTTAATAAACTTATTTAAATACAAAACACACGAGAACAATTAAAAACACAGCAAAACACTTAACGAGAAAAAAGCACGTGGCGATGTCACTGATGTCAGTGTCAGTGGGCTTTGGGCTAATTACGGCTGTATGATGGGTTGGGGATATTTCAAAGTTACTGGTCCAGCTAGTTACTGTCATTTGTCTATTGTCAAATGTCGAACGACGAGACGAGCCGTGAATCCGACTATAGGCGGATGACGCTGTCCAGTCCTTTATGTCTATGGTTGTTGGTATTATTATTGCCAATGTTGCCATGAAAACCAACACTAAGCAAGCACAAAATTAAAACTTTTTACTCCACATCCAAAAATATAAATAGGTACATATTTTGTAATAAAAAATACATCAATAAATTCGATATATATCGATGCTTTTCAGTCGATGATTTTTTCGAATCCTCTGTAAATTTCCACATTCCAAAATTATATCACACTTATTACTTCTTTTGAAAGGTTAATATTAAAAACGAACTTTCGATTCAGAAAAAATACGCACACCTATTTTATTTAAGGTAAATTGACATTAAGACGGTCATACCTCAGATCATACCTTACTTAACCTTACTCTTTCTAAACCCAATGGAAATACTTTGAAACTTAATTTCTTAACACAACAGGGATATATATTTAACAGATCTTTAAATATACAAATAAAATATTTAACAAAAACAATCCAGCGAACGATTAAACATTACAAAATTAATAACTGCAAAGAAGGTGTTCAAGTAATTTCTGTTCTCCTCAAGATATTTTCTTGCTCTAAAAGACAGTTGCTGCACAGCTGCCAATACTACTCCTGGGTTGATATAGTTGGGGTCAAGCAAATATTTGACGCGTGACACTTCCATATTGTCATGGGTGTCAAATACGGCAGGCCACTCATAATATAAAAGTTACTAATGGCTAATTTATATTATAATAATTACCACCCACTCGAAGTATTTGTATCTTTATCCTTTTATATGACTAAAAAGAGATATACAATAAACCGAGTTACCTTCTCCTCGATTTGGTCAAATCATAATAATATGGGCTGCAGATCCGCATTTTATTTATTAATTTAATCGTTATACACTACTAATCGTTATACACTACTAAGATTGCTTTTGTTAAGACCTGTGATATTAATGGTCAATCCTGAATCCCACCATTACAATGCACAGAATTTATCAAAACAAATTTATTTATATTATAATTCATATTCTTAGACCAATTTCCCAGCAATCATTTTCTGCAAAGGTTTATAAATAACAATATTCGTCAGTCCGGCCCTGACTAAGTATCAGCTGTAATAAAGTTGGTGAAATCGAAATACCCTAGTATTGGACAAATATGACAAGATGGAAGTGTCACGCGTCAAATATTTGCTTGACTCCAACTATAGCAATACACTCTTCAGCAATAGACAGTTTTAATTCAATTGGATCCACAAATGACTGAAAAAATGAGGTTTTCAGCTTAAAAGGTCTATTTATTAAAGGGGTGAGACACTTAAGAGACACAATTGATGAAATCAATTTAGGAACCTCCGTATTTCCGAAATTGCTGAAAATAAATATCAACAACTATAGTTGAAATCGGACCGCGAAATGCAATTCACTTGTGTGGTTATTTATGAGGGTTGCCATTTAAAATAGTTCAAAACCTATATATTTCTTGACAATAAATTTGGCTTCCTTGCGGAAAATCAGTGAGTGATGTCATTTGTTTTTCATTATAGTCAGCAGAAAAATCGCCAATCGGGTGAGACACTTAAAAAAAATGTCCCTATACATTAATTTTGTATTTCTTCCCATGCGAAATATTCAAGCCGATTAGGTCGGGAATTCTCGCAAGCCTTCGCACTGAACCACATTTTCCAATCCATCTCTCACCAAAGGTTTGTTGAAGATGATTATTTACTGCTTTAGGGTTATGAGGCGGCGCACCATCGTGCATAAACCACATATTCCCTATATGTTCCAAAAGAATGTCCTCCTCGATGAGCCCAAAAAGTTCATTACGTAAACATTCCAAATATTTGGTACCATTTAAATTTTCATTAAAGAAAAAAGAACCAACTATTTTATTACTCCACAACCCCAGTCACGCGTGAAACGAAAAATTGTACTGTGATCGAGTATTTTTTAAAAATCTAGGATTTTCAGAAGCCCAAAAATGATAATTTCTTACGTGAACTTTCCGTTTTTGTAAAATGTCTATTCATCGCTAAATAAAATGTTTGTTATAATTCCTGGCACAATTTCAATACTTTTTAGTATCCAATTGCAAATTTCAGTTCTTCTTTCCCTAACACCCGGCCATAATTCTTGCACTTTTATATACCGGGTCCGCCAACGAAGCGGGGACGGAAGATTAAATCTTTATCGAGGAACTTATAAAGAATACTAAAACAGCATGAGGTCTGGAATTAGAAGCGGCATATTTTAAAAATATTTTACATTATACAGGGTGGCCCAAAAAAGTGTGGCGAACTAAACTTGTGTTTTTTTAAATGGAACACCCTGTATATTATTAGCCCAGAAGATGGGCATAGAGCTGCTGATCATTTTAATATTTGGTTATGTGGGTTTATTTTTAATAGTTTAAGAAATAATAACGATTTTATCTTAAAAATTATCTAAGTTTAGTAACCATTTCCAAATTACTAAAAACAATTGAATGAAATAGTAAACTAATATAATAAATTTGTTGTAATCTTAAGGTCTCCGTAACCTAAACCGAAGAAATGGTTTTCGGCGCCACCGAGGTTAGATGCCTGTTACTATGGGCTCCGTGCTGGTGTATGGATCTTTATAGAACCTCACCGGCTCGCTCGGTGGTACGCTCGATTACCATGGGATGTCGCCGTTGTGCTTCATTCCTATATTGTTTTTAAAAAGCAATATGTTAGAATGTTGCCTATCTTTCGGATTAAAAATATTTGTGTTCAGTGCATTTATCATACAGGGTGATCACATTATGCAAAATATAAAAAATCTATTTTTTTTTAAATGGAACGCCCTGTATATTTTTTTATTTTTAGAAAGCCCTTTTCACATCCTTTCTACTGATACCAATTTGATACCTCTTAGAGTTTACCGTATTTTAGTTATTTCGATATAAACTTTAAAACCCCACACTTTTGCTACTTTTTATTTATTTCATTTTATTTTTATTCGTAATCGAGTTGCCATGATTTTTTTTGTTTAGATTGTCACTATGACGACCGAATACAATTATTTAACATTATTTGTTCAGTCGTCGAAATTAAGTACTAAATTTCTCAAAATGTCGAATTTTACCACTGTGGAAATGGTAAATATGATTTTTATACTGGGAGAATGTGCAAGAAATTGCCTTCTAGCGAGTCGAGTGTATGCTGAAAGATATCCAAATATTGAGAGAAAGCCGAGACCAGAGGCCTTTGAGAAGTTGTTGCGAAGATTTGTAGAAACAGGAAGCGTTGCTTACAAAAAAAGGATGGTAATCAATAAACCCGTTATTAATGAAGAAAATGAATTAAGGGTTCTGTTGGCAGTACAGGAAAATCATCACGTAAGTCAGACTGGCATTTTTCAGCAAACCGGTGTTAAGGAAACAAGCGTGCGGAGGATTTTAAAAAACTATAAATATTATCTTATCACATAGAATTACACCAAGAACTTTATGAAGATGATTTCTTAAGAAGAATCACATTCTGTAATTGGATGCTTAACAAAATTAGAGAAGTACCAGACATTTTATCAAAAGTTCTATTTAGTGACGAGTCTACATTTAAAAATAACGGAATCGTAAATAGGCATAATATGCATTATTATGCTAGTGAAAATCCACATTGGGTTCGTCATGTAGATAACCAAAATCGCTGGTCGGTTAATGTCTGGGGAGGAATATTAGGGCCTTACATTATTAAGCCATATTTTTTTGAAGAGCGTTTGACGGGACAAGTTTACTTAAACTTTCTTCAACATGATCTACCCATTTTGATTCAAAATGTAGATGCCGACACTCTCCAAAACCACTGGTTTCAACAAGACGGCGCTCCCCCTCATTATTATGAGCCGGTTAGACAATTTTTAAATCATTGGCGAGGTAATCAGTGGATCGGACGTGGTGGACCAATCGCTTGGCCTCCTAGGTCCCCTGATTTAACTCCCCTTGATTTCTACCTCTGGGGATATGTTAAGGAAGAAGTCTATGCCATAGCTCCTACGAACCGAGACGATATGAAAAATTGTATACGAGAGGCATTTAGAAATATTAGAATAAGAACTCTACAAGATGTCCAGCAAAATTTTGTTCGAAGGCTACATTTATGCCTTCAAGAACAGGAAAGAACCTTTGAACATATCATTAGAGCCACACAATAAATTCTGATTTACCGCATAATAAGGGTGTGTTTATTTTGTTTTGTCAACTCCTTTATTTTTTTAAAGTTGTAATTTTAATTCATTATTTTTATAATAATCGTTTTAAGTTTATGTTTTATAAATGTCTTAATAAATCAGTTCATAAATAACATTTAGTTTCTTTATTGCAAAATAAAAAATAAGGAATGTCATTTGATGCTAGGTTATTAAAATAGTATTAAGAAAATGAAGTTATGCATAACAAATGCAAACCATTTAAGGGTTACCGCTAGATTTTTCGAAAAAGTAGCAAAAGTGGGGGGTTTTAAAGTTTATATCGAAATAACTAAAATACGGTAAACTCTAAGAGGTATCAAATTGGTATCAGTAGAAAGGATGTGAAAAGGGCTTTCTAAAAATAAAAAAATATACAGGGCGTTCCATTTAAAAAGAAATAGATTTTTTATATTTTGCATAATGTGATCACCCTGTATGATAAATGCACTGAACACAAATATTTTTAATTGGAAAGATAGGCAACATTCTAACATATTGCTTTTTAGTTTACTATTTCATTCAATTGTTTTTAGTAATTTGGAAATGGTTACTAAACTTAGATAATTTTTAAGATAAAATCGTTATTATTTCTTAAACTATTAAAAATAAACCCACATAACCAAATATTAAAATGATCAGCAGCTCTATGCCCATCTTCTGGGCTAATAATATACAGGGTGTTCCATTTAAAAAAACACAAGTTTAGTTCGCCACACTTTTTTGGGCCACCCTGTATAATGTAAAATATTTTTAAAATATGCCGCTTCTAATTCCAGACCTCATGCTGTTTTAGTATTCTTTATAAGTTCCTCGATAAAGATTTAATCTTCCGTCCCCGCTTCGTTGGCGGACCCGGTATTTATAAGGACGGAAATTATTGTCTTTAATGAGTCTACTCATTGTTCCGGTCAAAAACGAAGGATCTTCTTTTTGTAATTCACGATATGATACAGGGCCGCCGCTAAGGTGTTGGCCGCCCGTGTGCAACTCAATATTTGCCGCCCCCCTTCCCATCTAGGTAATATTAAACGAAATTTATAAAAGTTGCATAGTTACTTTTTTACATATGTATCAATAGTAATCACTTAATAGGTAAATACTTACTCAAAATTTTGAAGTAATATCCAACATCCAACACAGTCAAATCTAGGAAGTCTCCAAATTTAAATAGAAACGTCCATTAAAGTAAAATATAACTAAATAACATAAAAAGTAATTAAAAACGAACTTTTCGGGTTTTCGTTTCGGAAAACTTTTGACAATGTCTTTAGTATCCAATGTCGCACACATTTCATGTTCGATAGATAACATAGCTAAAGCAGAAAGTCTATTTTGCGTCATGGAGGATCGTAAATAGTTTTTAATAATTTTAAGTTTTGAGAACGACCGCTCACCCGTAGCTACAGTAACCGGTAGCGTTAGGAATATACGTACGATTATAGTTAAGTGTGGAAATGTTGATAGAAGATTATTTTCGTAAATGTATTCCAAGAATATCACTAGGACTTTTTTCTGTGGTAAAATATGGTTCAATAGCTTTAATTTCTTCATATAAATCGGTTGCACTAATGTCACTCTCTGAGCTGTTCATGTCTGTAAGGGATTGATGCATTTTCTCACAATTGATTTTAAGTTCGTTATCATTCTTAATTTTGGTTATACCATATATTACATTAAAACTATCTGTGTGTTGTTGTAGTAATTGGAATCGTTCTTCAATTGTCGTTGGCAGCATCCAAAATCATTAAAACATAAAGGAATTATAAACAATAAAGCCAATAAAAATTTTATCATAAAGAATTATTAAAAGATAAAATTAAATCACCCCCCTCATTCCCATCACTATCTGCAGAAGAATTAATTTGTTTTGAACTTTTTCCATAGTTTGGATTACTTTCTCGTAACCCTCACAAAGAACTTCTTTTGAAGTTGAAGGCCCTAAATTTTTAACCAACTTTTCTTTATTTTCTTCTCTGCCTTTGATCAAAAATGATTCCAGTGCACCTCTAAGTTTTTTTTTCTCCTCAATTTTCAACTATTTTTTTCTGCCTATATTGAAAACCCGAAAGTCGTATAAGTTTTCTTTCGGACATTTTAAAATAATCACAAAAAATTTCAAAACAAAATAAGGCAAAAAAACTTTACGTAATATTGTTTGTCCAAATTAAATAATAACCGTACCGTAACCCGTACCAATGAATAAGAATATTTTTGATAAACACTAATAATAATTGGTCTCTATTCAACGTACTGTTTAAACCAGTTGCCGATAAATAGGTAACTAAAAATTAAAAGAAAAATGATAATATCATTTTTCCTTCGGATCATAACATTCAAAACTACAGTTCGGTCGCGTTCGGCGTACTATATTATAAACAAAAACATTTAAAAGCCGATAGCCGCCCTAAAAACAAAAGTGAAATTTATTGCTTTAATTTGCTTTACATTTGCCGATGACGCGGCCCGGCGAGCAAAACGGCAAAATCGGCAGTTTCAAAGCTAGATACTTTAAAATAATATTTCTGTTTGGATTAGGATGAAAGAAAGAACGATAAATGAAATGCATTTCAGCGTTATATAGACTAAGGTTATAAAATAATTATTGGTAAGAATTTAAAGTTTACAGAATAATTATTATTTAACTTGTATTAATTTTTTCGTTGTTTAGGAACAAAAAAAAAATCAGTGGGGTCTGCTTTGGCCGCCCCTTTTTTTGGCCGCCCGTGTGCGGTGCACACTTTGCACACATGGTAGCGGCGGCCCTGATATGATACATTCGACACTGCGCATAAATAGACAAAGCAGCTTATTGGGTCTTGTGCAGTATAGGTCAGCTTGATTTCAACAATTTTTGAAACTTTAATCGAGTGCTCACGGTGTATAGAACAGATTAAAAGAAAAAAATCGTTGGATGGAGAATTTGTTTTGCAAAAAATTGAAAAATAAGTATCGGAAATGACAGTAGTTTTCGAACTATTTCAACGCGAAAACTCTCTTAAAACCTCTATGAAAAAAAAAGGTTACTTACAGTGTTGCCAAACGTGACTGGTTTTATGTCGATCCACAATTTGCGCACATCCGCGAAAGAAAGAATTGCAAAAGCATTTCTACACTACACTTACATGGGTTAAAAGGGCGCTAACCCGTTTCTGATTCGTCATTTTGTTTCAAATTCACGGTATAAAAAATGTTGTTGTCAATCGCCAATGTCAATTCACAATTTGCGCACATTCACGAAAGAAATGCTTGCAATGCTACACTACACTTACATGGATTAAAAGAACGCTAACCGGTCTCTAATTCGTCATTTTGTTTTAAATTCGCGATGTAAAAAATGCTGTTGTCCAGCAAAGACCACGTGAAGGTGGAACATTCTCTGCCAGGATGGAAAATGGGAAAGGTTCTAAAAGTTGGGTTATATCTTATAACTATCTTTTTAAACTCGAAAAAGAAAAATATCAATCATATCGCTACAATGTAAACATGGCAACAGCGCAACGATCACCTATTATTATGGAGGGCTTTAGGAAGGAGACCGATCGCAATACATCGATTCCGGTCCCACTTTTGCATTGCTTCAAAAACTGCCGCCAGGATCGCATTGTTCCATTAGCGCTGCAAATTTCATGGGTTCTTATGGGAGAATTAACTGTTTTATCGAAATTAGTTAATTTAAACAGTCTACAGACCGAGATATGTGTGAGAGGCGGGTGCGGGATACTCCCTAGATACATAATTCCAGCATGTAAAAGGGTGTATTGCATTCTAAGACACTGTATTATTATTACCAGGAGGATTAATTTTTTCAAATACTGGCGGTCTTTACTCTTTATAGACACTCAAACAACTTTTTATTTGGAAAGGAAATAATTACACAATCTGCACGTTACTATATATACATTTTTTATTTAAATTCAAACTAAAAATAAATTAACATATGTTCATTATAGGTAGTACGTACACCTTTTAACAGACCTGAAAAGAAGAAGATTCTTAACTTATTTATTTCCCAACTAACTTTACAAAAGATTATAAATGGGGATTTTAAAATTAAATTGAAAAGAAACGGAATAAAAATTATAGTATACTAACAACCAAAAAATTAAATTAAAAATTTTTTTTCTTAACAATAAAATAATTAATATATTAATAAGTTTCTAAAACTTTTTTTAAAAAGTATAACAAAAATAGAAATTTATATTTTCAATAAATGTTTTTTTAATAAATATTTAAACCTTTTTTATAGGTATTGATTGTATTTTTAATTGTTTTTGGAATATTAATTATAAACTTTTATTATTCTATCATATATATACAATAGGTAGATATCTATAATTGATTGTTTTCCAAAATTGTAGGTAGGTAATATAATTAGGCGCGGGGGGCCTTGAATGCATTTTATGGTTTTATTTTGTAATTTTTTAAAGGATTAATATTCGACGAACTGGCAAACTGATATTAAATATTGAAATTTTGAGTACCTACCTACCTATATTGTAAAGTAAATATTTCTTAAAAGTTTTAAGGGGACGCGACGTAAGTAGGTACCTATTATAATATCTTAATTTGTATAAAATACCAATTAAAGGAGAAATATTATTTCTTAAATTATTAATACCTTTTTAAAGTTAGTTTAACAGTTCGTAACAATGAATAAATTTTAATTAAATTTTGATTAACATTATCAAAAATTTGGTTAATAGAAATACGTCCATTGTCGGATAATCTATCTTTAAGATCTATGATGACAAAATCAAGGATAGACGACACAGACAGACGAGTAACGAAAGACCACTATTAATTAATAAACAATATTGTGAACCTTTTGTGGTTTTTGCTTACCTTAGGGGCTTGAAAGAGACAAGGATTTTTCTCACCACGATTTTTCCTGAGCTTTCTATCAGACGAATATCCAGTTTTACACCCCGGCACGAAGCAAACGCTACTTGTAAAACATTGTACGCCACTCATTGTTTATATTATTAACGCAAAAAAATTATTCCAAAGCTTATTTTTCCAAGATATTCGAAAAAAATACCGCACTCGCCTATCAAAATCTGCAAAAAATAGCCGGGAAGCGTGCAGTGGCGCCCTCGACGGCCAACCAGCGAAGTAACGAAAAACAGGGACGTAAATTTAAAATTCGGCCATATTCGATCGGCCTCCTTCCTAAAGCCCTCCATATCTATTATAAACGGTCGTCTTTTCGGCTGTCAGAGCTGTTATCGTCGGACAATCTAAATATTCCTGGTTTCTTTAAGTTCTTACATTTTTCGGCCTTTTTTCCGTTTTTTTCTGTGATTTAATGAGTGTTCCTTTCTTTTAACAAATAAGTGTACATTATGACTTCTACAAGTGATGTTTTAGTGGCAATGGCAAAATTTTTAAGACACATGCCAAGTCCAGGTACGAGTAAGTGAAAAAACTTTAATATTCTTTTTCTCAAAAACTACTTAATTTCGGAGAAAAACAACTTCGGGTTCGTGATCAGAACTAACTGAACTAACCTCAAATAAGGCTTTAAACGAAAAATCAGCGGCAAATTCGCTGTCAAATAATCTAAACTCTAAACTAACCTTGATCGAATCAGCCGATACTTGGTGAAGATCCATAATTAATTACGGGTAAACAGAAAAACAGGAGTTTTACTGGTAAATGTCCATTGTATTACATAAAATAACTTGACATGTTTCGCTTCTTCAGAATAAATACACTTTATTCTAAAGAAGCTACTGTGTAGCGAACAGTGGCGGATCCATGGGGGGGGGGGGGGGGGTTAGAAAAATTTCCCTCTCTTCCTTGGACCTCAGAATTTATAGATATTGCCAGTATAGTAGAATCCCCCCCCCCCCAAGAAAGGTCTCTGGATCCGCCACTGGTAACGAAACATGTCAAGTTATTTAATGTAATACAGTGGAAATTTACCAGTAAAACCCCTGCTCATCCAACGATTTTTTGGCTTTAATGTGTTCCATTTTTCCAAGTTTTTAAGAAAATCCGAAAAAGTTACGAAATTCGCAATAGGATAATTAGCAGCAAATTTATTAGGCTTTAAAAACGGGTAATTTAAATGGAGCACCCTGTATGAAAGTGCACTAAATTTCAGTCCTATATTCATCTTTTTTGATGAAACAATTAAAATATCTTACGTATGCCTTTCTCTATTTCCTCTGTTCATCCTCTGCATATACACATTTCATCCAACCTTAACGGTACATTTTGGACTGGCGAGATAAACGGCCAAAGATCATCTCTTGACTTTCGGCAGCAGAATCAAAATAATATAAATGATCTCAATTAATTTTGCATGGATTAGTAAGAATAATTCAATTTGCGTGGGCAATTTTTCAGATTCATAGAGATTAGGTGAAGATAACATCGTAAGGTCATATAACTTTTTTTTATTTTTATATTTTAGAAATATTTAAGAAATTGTCCTGTGCTGTCAATTTTCAACATTTTTATAGTTATTAATATTTACATATTACATCTTGTCCTAATTCGGCAAAGAAATCGCAATAATAAGGCAAGTAATAGTTAGATGTCTAAGACTAAAATGAATAGAACACCCAGGATATTAATTTAAACACATGTCAAATGGGATTACGGACTATAAATATTAAAATGCCTGGATGAGTTATTCTTCAAAAAATTACCAAAATAATTCTTCAAGTTAAAAATAAATTTGCATCGGGTTCTGCAAATTTTGAGAATGAAAAAAATTATGAGGCTTGGACTGAAAGACGTAGATCACAACTTTAAGGGGACGATATAATATCTAACCAAATCTAGGTTAAAATTGTGTCAAATTCATATTATGACATAATATGGGATCATCAACGTGTTTTTAAGTTAGGTTAGACCTGTGACTTCTTCTCTTTCCTCGTTTACTTTGTCGGTATTGTTCATATACATTTCTTATTATTATAGTAGCTTTATTTCTTTGTGTGTTATTGGTGGTTATCTGGGATTTTGGTGCTGCTTGTTTTGGACGCCCTTTTTTACCGTCCTTTTAGACGGTGCTGTGTTGATAGTGCTTCTCCACTATTTCTAGTGCCTCCCTACTGTTGAAAGGGCTCGCCAATCTTTAGGTAGCTTGTATGTCGAGTCTTGTATGTAACTGTGTTATGAGTTCGTTGGTCGAAATGTCCGTACGTCTGTAGTAGTCGGTCATGATTTTTAAAAAGAACTCGTTTATGGTCTGTATTTTAAAGTCATTGTGTAGAATTCGGTTCATAGCATATCTCGGTACATTTGCTATTAGTTTCAGTGCCTTGTTCTGAACTACCTGGAACTTGTTCCGCTCCACCTTGCGTATGTTATACCACGAGGGCGCACCATAAGTTAAAACCGGCCTTACCAAGACATTGTAGAAGTTAACCTTTGTCCTGTTGCCAATTCTACTCCTCCTATCCTAATAATTGAATTTAGTCTCCAATTCAGCCTTTGGTCGCAGATAAGTTCCAGGTATTTAACTTCCTGGCACCAATTCACTTGTACCCCGTTGACGTTGAGCCTATAGTCTAAGGTCGTTTAACGTTGCTTTTTGAGAAAAGATAGCCTTCGTCTTGGAAGAATTTAGACGAATCTTCCAAGCCGAAAGCCATTTTTCTATACGTTTAATGTGGCGCTGCAACTGCGAGATTATCATCTACGATTGTTTTGATTTCGCAGTAATCGCAGCGTCGTCGGCAAATAAATAGAGCTCATTTTGTCTATCTTTCGGTATATCGTGATATGCCAAACTGATGAATCTTAAAATATGTAAACAAATACCAATTTATTTGTGTTGTTTACAAAATTAACAAAATAAGAATATAGAGGAACGAAAATACAAATTATACAAATTGTTGAAATTGGCTCCAAGCATAAATTCACGCGTCTCTTCATCATGGAGAAATATTACCACATTTTGGATAATCCTCTTTTGTAACTGTTCTACATTTTCAACTCGTGTTTTAAAAATATTGTTCTTCAAATGAGGAAAAATGAAGTAATCTATAACCGTCAAACAAGGTGATCTGGGTGAGAATTCAATGTCTGTTCGAATCGCGTAAGTAGTTAATAGTTGCGGCGGATGTATGGGCGGTTGCACCGTCCTCTTGAAAATAACCAAAACGTAGTTCATCGTCAAGTAATTGCCTCACAAATGGATTCAGAATATTGTCCCTATACCGCTGTGCTATAATGAAAAAAAATAGGACCAACAATTCTTTTTCAGGAAACAGTCAACCAGACATCAATTTTTTGAGGGTGCAATGTGCACGCTACAAAAAAAAATGGGGAATTTCACTACTCCACATGCGTGTATTCTGAGAATTCACATAACCGGTAAGGTGGAACCAGGCTTCATCAGAAAAAAATGTCAGGTACAAATAAATCATTTATTTCCAATAAATTCTTGGGTAAACCACTGACAGTAATTCCTGCGTCCTTCAAAATCTGCAGCTCGTATTTCTTGGAATACTTGCACTTTATAAGGAAACAAATTTAACTGTTTTGTAAAAATAGACCTGCATGTTCCATAGGATCTTTCCCCTCTTGAGACGGGCGTCTTACACATTTTGCTGATGTAGGGGAGGCCCGGGCAAAGCAAATAATCGTTATTTATTGAAAACGAAGATAGATGGCGGTCAGCACTTTGCACACTGTCAAAGAGCATGACTAGCCGAAAAGGAAATCAGTGCAAGCCAAGCGACAAGTTGAACAGCACATGGCGTATAGCTACCATTGAATATTTTAACAGTGTTGTGTTAAAATTATTACTCTAAGTAAGTTAAATAAATTAGTTGGAATTACTGATGTAAATAGCTTCGTATTTTCTTATTATTGCTTCTATTAGTTAGATTTTTCTAATAGTGTTTAAGCGGCGCCACGACCTTGAAATCTATTTCATTCAGGGGTCGCGATTTACAGATGCCAGTCCGGGCAAAGTGACTAGGGCAAAGCGGATAGATAGTCGCTTTGCCCGGTAGGTGTTTGCTTTAATTCTTAATAAGTAGTTCAAAGTTTTAAATTAATTAGCTTTAGTATGCTCACATCTAATATTATATTTGGTTGGTTTTTAGATGGTTTACGAGTATGTAAGAAAAACTACCCAGGCGACATGGTCCGAGGAGACAATGGCGATTGCGTTAACAAAAATAGGTGAACAGTCCATCACGTCAGTTTCAAAAAACTATAACATTCCATATACCACGCTGTATAGGCACTGGAAAAGTAAATCCAGCACAAGAAAATTAGGCAGCTATCGAGATATTACAGAGGATTTAACTGCCTCCAGGTAGAACGGTTTTATACTGTTTTAGGAGCTTTTGAAAAAACATAAGTTTCCAGTTACTTTGATTTACAATATGGACGAAACTGGAATAATGTCGAATTCAAATAAACCCCCCCAAGATATTTACTGCGCGAGGGAAAAAACAAGTGGGTATAATCGCAAGCTCTGAGCGAGGCCAATTGACAACAGTCATATGCTGTTGCAGTGCTGCAGGGTCATTTATCCCACCCTATTTTATTTTTGCGCGTAAAAGAATGCAGGAAAGGCTAATGGATGAAACTTCTCCAGGTTCTCAAGGATCCTGCACTGATAATGGTTGGGTAAACGGTCCAACATTTTTGCTTTGGCTTAAACACTTTATAGAGACTGTAAGGCCAACTGAAGAAAACAAGTGTTTGCTGCTTCTTGAGAACCATGAGTCGCACAAGTATTATCCAGCTTTGGAATTACCCTCTCAGAATAACGTAATCTTTTTGCCATTTGCACCTCATACAATGAATAAGATGCAACCTCTGGACGTATCATGTTGGTCGTATAATCAATCAATATGATAGGAGCAGACTTTTTACACCACCTTATTTGAAGGGGGGGCCACAGTCCAAAATGCAGTTAGTGGATTTAGCAAAACGGGCATATCTCCTTATAATCCGAACGTCTTCGTAGATTACGATTTCGCTCCAGCTTCATTAACGGACCGCTTTCAAGAGATTCCAGCAAACAGAAATGGTGATGAACCCCTGGCTTATAGTTCAGATGAAGATATCCCTTTAATAAATTTTGTAAACAAGAACAAAGTTCCTTTGAATCCATCTTTGGCATCTTCTACTGCTTTTCAATCATCATCCATCACTAAATCACTTTGCAAAACATCAGCTATTGAGACTGCTTTCCCATCGTCTTCAACTATATCAATTCCCAAATCAATTACAGCTCTTGAATCGTTACCCATCTCTGTTGCTTCAACTAGCAAGAAACTTGATATTTTATTGCCTCTCACGACCCCAAAATCTTCATCAGAATCTTTACGCATCTCCCAAGCATTAACAGGTAAACCATTTTCTACGCCGTCAACATCACGAGTCCATTTAAATAAGCCACATCAAAATGTCGGTCCTTTTAATGTGCGACCTGTGCCAAAAATGTCCTTGACCTTAAGTAGTTCTAGGAAAAGAAAGTATTAAAAATCCGAGATTTGACCTCCTCAACTCCAATTAAACAACAGCAAGTTGATAAGTTCAACTCAAAAGTTGCAAAGGAGAAGAAAGAAACAGTCACTAAATCCTTTTTTACGAAGGCGACTGATGAAAATAAGAAGAAAAAAGTTAATGATCGTAAAATATCCAGTAAATTAGAAGCTACAAGCAGCAATTCTGGCAGAGATTATGAATTATGACTGTTTGGCGTGTGGAGAACCTTTTGAAGAGACTGGAGAAGAGTGGATCCGATGCAGTGGATGCCAAAATTGGGCGCACGAACTCTGCAATAATTATAGTGGGATTGGTCTGTTTTTTTGTAACATTTGTAGCTCATAATATGTTACTTGGATGTGTTTTATAATTATTCTTTATTTTTTACTTTTGTATGTATCAGTAGAATATATATTTTTCTTTAATAAACTAAAGAGTACTAGAAAAAGCCCCAATAAGGCGAAACATATGTAGAGTAACTCTCTATTAAAAACCTTGAAACATTAAAAAGCAAAAAGTGTTTTAGTTTATTATTTTAAAAATGTTTCACGAGGAACCAACTGCCAATTCAATCGAATTTATATTTTTTTGTTCCTACGTATAAAGTATTTGTTATTTACTTTGCCCGGGTACTTGGGCAATAGGGACAAAAGATCATATAATAACTTATTTAATTTTGAAGTCCAGATACATCTCAGTGCCACAGAAGTGTTTTTACTAGAAATCGATAACAAATATACAAACTATATTTTTTTTTGCTTAACACATCCGCTTTACCCAGGCCTCCCCTATCTTGCATTATTTCACGAACGGTTGCAACAAGCTCTCCTGTTCTTACAAATGGTCGTCCAGCTTCTCTTTTATGTTGTATAGAACCCATAGGCATCGTAACTATAGATGCGACACGCCATTCATAAATGCTATAAAATTGTGATGCCAAAATCGTTTGGTGGCGAGACGCTGTGAGGAGCTAGGTGGGGCCGGGAGTGGGGATTAAGCTGCCTTTACATATGCATGCGACAAAACTCAAAACTCAGAAAAACAACATCCGCTATGCCGAGTCGATGCGGATGGCCACGAAAATGATGGAGTCTGGGCGGATCCTTTATTGCTGCGTTGCCATACTACAGATTTTTTACAAGGTTTTAGGCAATGTTATATATTTCCCACATCATGTTAATCTAGTTAATCATAGAAGTTAATACTTTTAACAGAGTAAGTCCAGAAAACTACGTTTTCTGTGGCGTAAGTCTGGCAAACCAAGTGGAGGGGAGCAGCTTGCATATTGATTTACTTTACACTGGAATGCATTCACGATAACACGTTTATTTGTTATTGTTGGGTCTAATAGTTACGATGTCTATGATATAATCTGTGTCCCTAAACCGAGCCACGGTTCTTCTCGGACAATGACAAAAATCCCCAGCAGTAAAAGCGACGTCAAGAGAAAATTTTAGCGAAAATCGTCCATGCACAAATGCTGATTGTCTCGCCACTCACCATTTACTCTAACACCGTTTCAATAACACCTTCCAACGAATCTTTTTATGCTGTTCCGTGAACCTGAACTAACCCCATTCCGTGAACTATTCAAGAAATTGGATAAATTAGCGATGAATCAAATTACTTGTAACGACTGTTAAGATGACGGAATAACTGATTGATTGATAATGCTGGTATTTACTGACATCCAACAGGTATTAAGCTTTACCGCTAAGCAGTACGGCCTTAGATGCAAAGCACACTTTAATGATAATAATCTTTGATCGCACGGTATAAGTATTCATTGATATTTCATGGAATTACAATCGTGAGTAAAAAATTTAAGATCTTTGATAAAAATAAAAGTTGTCTCTCCTGCAACTCTCTCACTGGATTTCCTCACGGGCTGGATTACCAAAATTTAATATTAAAGACTGATTGGCTATACTATTCTAGCAACATCACTTTTCCTCGATTCAAAATTAGGACTAAAATAACTTTTTAATTAAACATGTGTGACCAAAACTAACGTTTCCAATAGAATAGCTCTGAAGAAAGCAAAATCAGTATTCAATAGCAGTTACGCCGAAGACAAACGTACCACTATGTTTAATAGCGTCTAATTAGAGGTTCTGACCAAAATATAGCTTTAAATTCCAACATAGACCTTTTCAAGAACGATGGGCTTTTACCGAAAACAAACTTTCACCAATTCACCAGACACATCCCAAAAATAGATTTGTTTTTGTTACTTTCCTGTAGGTGTGACTGGCGGTTGTGATCTTGAATTTACGTTTACTATTTATTTATTCTTTTGGTCCGAACCGCGTGTTGTGTTCGGTTTAGCCCACCTGCAATTTTTTAAATTTATAACGTCAATAAACGCAAGATTTTTTTTGACTTTATTAGCAGCGTTCTGAAGCAAGCACTAAATGGCCATGCAAGGAGGAACTCTAGATAAATATAATAAAATTCGTGTAGAACAGCCGCGGAAACAGCAACAATGTAGGGGTACCACGTTATATTGTGAAGCAGAATAGACGTTTATACGATCCAGTCAAAAAAATCATTCTTGTCATGACTTTTTGTGTTTAATTTTCTTCATTGTAGTTAAATCATACAACCTGTCAAAAACAACTTTCATAAACTAATATTTTTTAGAAAAGACAGAACAATAGAAATTTGGATTTCCACTTAATAGTCAATTTAGAAATAGGACCTGACAAATAAAAATTCGGAATAGAAAGACTACTATCATGAGACCATTCCAAAAAACTTGAGCAAGACCGATAATTTCTAAAGACACTTTCGACTATCACCAAATTCTTAGTTCAACTGACGGTACTCTGCCTGGGCTCTGTAACTTCATTGCGTAGATATTGCAGGTAAATAATAATTATAACGATCATGTATAAAGTTTATTTTGGCCCGTCAATATAAAAAATATGAATATTCAAGGAAGGCAATTCTTCAACTAAAAATTCATTCGTGTCTTTCAGCCAAAATCTAAAGCTCTTTTAAAATAACGTACCTATATAACAATCTAATAATTCGTCACCCCATTTATGAGAGCCAATATGTCAATACAAAGAAGCTGTTATTCCTCGAAGGACCAATAACATCATATCGTAAGCGCCATAAAGGACGTCACTACGGTAAACAAAACAAATATTAAACCCAGGTCACAGGAGTAATCTGTGCTCAGGTATAATAGTCATAATAACGGGTGCAGAGGGTAACGGACTTCTGTCAACGGACCCATAACTGTCAAGTGACGGAATTATGGGAATCATGGCTGGCATTATTCACCTGAGCGGCCGCTAATATGGTGGCATTAGGCCCGTAAATCTTTGTGTTGAAGGTGGTCTTTGGATAATTTTACGATTGTAATGCGCCGGTTATTGTGTGAGATAAGGCGGTTTTGTCGTAGACCAGAAGCTTTCAGATAATAAAGAACGTTTTTATAGTGTGGTCACATGCTGTTTTGTGATTGCGTGAGTGGTATTGGTAGCCATGCCAATAAGGATTTATTTACTTTAGGACAAATACATTTTCTTAAATTTATTAACGGGCAATGCCCAATTTAACAAGAAATACAAATAGGTAATATTGATGATAAGTATGATTCTCAGATTAGAGATTTTAAATTATATTACCACGCTGAATCATAAAAACTGAGCTATCCGAAAAAAAGTCAGACCAGAGGATACTTAATGGTCAGCCTACGCGACCTGGATCAAAACTGTTTCGGCCATAGAAAGTTCTGTGTAGGTACTGCTATCGCAAATGCATATCCCAAACATGTTTCCCTTCTAGGAACATGTGTAGTGTACACCTATTTTATGCAGCAAAAGTTATATTTATTATGAAATATACTATAGAGCATTTTAAGGTCCTTTATACCTGAAGGGTAGATGTTAGTATGTTCGTCACTATGGGGTAACATTGACGCGACGTAACATTACTGTTGGGGTACCACAAGGTTATGTCCTGGGCGCAATATTTTTTCTGATATACAGGGTTGTGATTTAATAACGGATAAATTCAATACAAATTAAATGGGGGCGTGTTCGGAAAAACGCTCGAACCCGTCGATTTTGTTTTTGGATTGCGCATATTTTGTCATAAAATGTAGGTATACAGGATGTCCCACGAAAGTGTGGCAATAAAAATATTTTTTCCTTAAATGGAAATCCCTGTATATTATTGCATTTTCAGATTCTCCGGAAAATTCTAGACATGTTTCATGTATAATATCCTAAACCTATCTTCAACATTTTTTAAAATCTCAAAAATTATAATAGCAAACGCTGGAAGTCTCCGCCATTAACAGCTTTGCAGTACCCCAGACGATCAATAAATTCCTGCTGTACTTTTTCTACGGTTTCTGGAGAAATATTCCTAATTACGTTACGAACGCTCTCTTCGAGAATATCAAGCTTGCCTGGCTTATCCTTATACACTTTATTTTTAACATAACCCCAAAGAAAGTAGTCTAGTGGAGTAAAGTCGGGTGACCTAGGTGGTCACTCTATTGATCCACGTCTACCTATCCACCGGTTTGGGAAAACATTATCTAGGAATCTTCTAACAATCGCAGCATAGTGGGGCGGAGCTCCATCCTGTTGAAACCATAACGCTTGGTTTGGCATGTCTGGATTTTCATCAGGATATAATGTCGCTAGTGCTGGAATCGTTTTCTAAAGTCATGATAACGTTCTCCATCAAAGTTCCTTCAAAGAATTACTTATTATTACTCCGTTATCAATAATCCCTGCCCGAGTCCCTGCCCATACATTCACCTTTTCATAATTCTGAGAATGACTTTCCCTAAACCAGTGTGGATTTTCTCGCGCCCAGTATCTAAAATTACGGCTATTAACTTCTCCATTCAAGCAAAACGTTGCTTCGTCTGAAAAGCATATCTGTTTTACTAGTCTAGGGTCATTATCAGTTCGCTCGGTCATGGTCTGGCAAAACTCGTTTCTGCGGTCTGGATCACCTTCAAATAGCTCTTGAACTAATCGAATTTCATATGGGTGCCACTTTTCCTTCTTTAAAAATTTTGCTACAGTCGACCTATGAATCGTGTTATCTAAAGCCAGCTGAGTACTTGAGAGGTCCGGATTTTCGTGTAATGAAACAAAGATGCCCAGTTTCTTGCCATTAGGAACGCCAGGCCTTCCAGGTTTGCCAAGATCCTTAACAGTGCTAGTCTCTCTCCACTTAGGCCCAGTTGTACAAGTCGTCGTTCACCATAAGTTTTTCTGAACCGTAGATCAATGTTGATCTTAGTTCAAAAAATTACGGGTTGTACCGCCAAAAAGAACAACAAGTTCGCTTGATCTGTGATTTTTAAAGCCATTTGCATTATAGGAAGAGATTCTTTCAGTTATCAACATAACCCAGTTTTTTATATTGGTTTTTCTGAAATTAGTGAGATTGTATTTTGATGGTTCATACACAGATTACAGATCCGTTTCTGTTATTTGTGGGTTCATAAAAGCAAAATTGTTTTTTAAAACGTAGAAACTCATAACTATGGAGAAAAAATTTTCAAGAGCAAGTAATTTTTCCGTAAAAGAAGAAAATATTTTAATAAACCTAGTAAAAAAATACAAACACCAAGTAGAATCAAAAAAATCAGATACAAACAGCAATAAAATTAAAGCCCAAGCATGGATAAAAATAGGGGAAGAATTCAACAGTATTTCTGGGGATGCTTATCGAAGTCATCAAATTTTAAAAAATAAATATGAAAACATTAAAAAACGAAGCAAACAAAAATTTGCAGACAATAAAAAATATATTTGTGGAACAGGTGGTGGCCCATCAAAAGATATAATGATAACTGACACTGATAGTAGTCTCCATGAAATTCTGGGCACACAACTTACAGGACTTACATCTGAATTTGACAGTGATGCTGCTGCAGGTTTGTAGTTATACTTCATACATTAATATTTTTTTACAGTCTTAATTTTTTTAGAAACTATTATACTGCAGTATGATGATGATGTCTGCTTGTCTCTAAATGAAGACATTATTTCTTCGTCAAAATTAGACGATCCTGGAACCCCACGAAACCATAAAATTCTAGGTCAGGTTAGAGCTGACGGTAGCATATCAGTTGAGGAACATAGCTCTCTTGCTCCTAACACCGGTAATTTGCCTTTTTAAACAGTTTTAAAAATCTGTAGTTTATATTATGTGCCTGCAACAACGTCGAAGATTTCATTTTAAAAAAATGTAGCCTAGAAACTATTACCACTCAATTTTCATTCTTGACAGTGTATTTCCTGAAATGGTAAAAATAAAACATATTTTTGTTAAGAGTTAAATAATACTTCTGGTTTTTAAAAATCCCTATGGATTTTATTAATACTACATATTATTATGTAGTCAATAGTAATTTTTATTACAGATGAACTTTCCAATGATTGGGCAACATATACTCCTGATATGCTAAAAAAGCCATTGTCACATCCTTTACGGAATTCTGAGTATAAAGGTGAGTGATTCTTATAGGGACAAAGGTTTTAAGGAAGTAGGTGTACTCAAAATTTAAATTTGCTTTATTCATCAATCATCATGAAAACTTAAGTTTATATGACTAAGTTTATAGATAAGCTTTTAAAAATATGGCTCGTATAATTTAAATTTGATATATTTCCAGTTGTTGGAATGTAAAAGCTGATATACTATAGGTAATAATTTGGTTTTTAGAAAATACATCAATAATCCAAAGAAAATCTAAAGGACTAGGAGCAAAATTAGAAGAGTGGGCAATGAATAAATCCAATTTAACAGATATCCAAGGAAAAATGTTTTTAGAAAAGCATTTACTAACTATTAAACAGATGAATGAAAAACATGAGCAGCAAATGGCTATTGAAAAACAAGAGTCTCAACTACGAATAAAATTTCTCACAGAAGAACATGAAATGAAAATGAGGCTACTAGAAATGGGAAGAGACAAAAATAATATAAATGTTGTGTCCAATTTTTAGATAGTGACAAGAAATATATTACCAAAATCTGACATTTTATTTTTAACAATGAATATATTATTTTCCTCACACTCATATGATTTATTAAAGGACATTAGAAAATTTAAATAGTTTTTATAGCTGCACTAAGGTGTCACTTAATTTTTGAGGGGTAACGGGTATGCAAATAAGAATATAGTATGAATAACAATAAACACTTTAAATAATTTTATTTATTATAGGTATAACAAATTATGAGATTAAACTAAGGATATAACATTACTTACTTTTTAGCCCATTATTTGCAAAACTTGCTCTTTGCTCAAAATCAATTTATTGTGAAATAAAAATAAAAACCATTATGACTTTGCAAGTAAATGTCATATTAAAAAGAGATAATTTTGCTAAAAATATAAGCAAGCTAAAGAAAGGGTATTGAAAAATTGTAATTTTATTATTCCATTCCATTTTAAAATTTAAATAAACAAAAAATAATTTATGGAAATTGTGTTAATAAAAGAAGTTTACAAGTAGCAGCCTCACTTTTATCAGTTTAGGTTACAATGTAGGTATATAAAATTATCTTATAACAAATTTTGGAAGTAACTGTGAATTAAAGCATAGCGAACACTGTTATTAACACCTTCCTGCAACTGAATACCTGCATTATTGTTTATATTATTTGTCATTTCTATTGCCGCCCTTATTTCTTCATTTATTTCTGGAGGTTCTGCATATCCCATAGACACAGCAATATTATGTAGAACTACTGAGGCTATAACAACTGCTTCAACCTTTTCTGTTTTAAGCCTAATTCCTAGAGAAAGTATTGGAAACCGTCTTTTTAATACCCCAAAAGCCCTCTCTATTGGATTTCTGGTACGTATTTGCGATTCATTAAATAAATGTTCTGCCGGTGTTTGAGGATTTAAAAGAGGTGTAATTACATATGGTTTTATGGCGTAACCACTATCAGCAACAAGAAGACAATCATTGTACACTCTATTTTCAAAGTCATTTCTTATCCTGCTATTACGAAAAATATTAGCATCATGGGATGAACCTGGCCATCGGCACACAACATCTTGAAATTGTAAGTTGGCATTGCAAATTGCTTGAATATTAAAAGAAAAAAAACCTTTTCGATTTCTATACATTTCAGCATTTGGCCCGCCGGGTGACTGTATCTTAACATGGGTGCAGTCCAAAGCACCAATACATCTTGGTAACCTGGCTATATTAAAAAAACCTTGTCTTACACTATTTATTTCATTTTCATCTCTTGGCATTTTTATAAAATCTCTACTTAAGCCAGCAATTGCCCTAAGAACTTTGTGTATCTTTCTACTGGCCGTTGACTGATTTATACCCCCAAAATCACCAACAACTTGCAAAAAACTTCCCGTAGCTAGAAAACGTAGTGTTGTACATACCATTTCGGCAGGGGTAACTGCATGATTCCTAAAATAAATCCCTAGTCAAAAGTAGAATGTGAAATTCATAACTCGCTCACCTATCTGTAGCAGATGAAATTTCATTGGAAATTTGTTCCGTTACAAATCTAACAACTTCCTTTTCCAACCTAAATCGCGCTTTAAATTCTTGGTCATTCCAATTTTCAAAATGATTTGGTCTATTCCTATAGACTTGCGGAGCTCTAGGATGTAGTACATGGTCAATTAGCTCCAAAAAATCTTCGTCATCAGTGAGTTGAAATTCATCTAGATTTTGTTCATTTAAAGGATCCATTTCTATTTATAACAGAAACTCGATAGGTACCTATAATTTACTTTCTAATCAATTTGTATATCTAAGTAAAACAGTAGTTGTGACAGTATCCGGTATATTATGCAAAAAGTAAGGTTAAAATAACATTGAACTCGATTTGAACGGCCATCGTTGGGCGTTCAAGTTGAACTTGGTCAAGAAACTGAGTTCACAGCAAAACTACCATTGTACAACTCATTTTTCACGTTGAACCATAAATCAACTTGAACACGCGGTGAACTAGGATTGTACAACTGGCCCAGTTGTACAAGTCGTCGTTCACCATAAGTTTTTCTGAACCGTAGATCAATGTTGATCTTAGTTCAAAAAATTACGGGTTGTACCGCCAAAAAGAACAACAAGTTCGCTTGATCTGTGATTTTTAAAGCCATTTGCATTATAGGAAGAGATTCTTTCAGTTATCAACATAACCCAGTTTTTTATATTGGTTTTTCTGAAATTAGTGAGATTGTATTTTGATGGTTCATACACAGATTACAGATCCGTTTCTGTTATTTGTGGGTTCATAAAAGCAAAATTGTTTTTTAAAACGTAGAAACTCATAACTATGGAGAAAAAATTTTCAAGAGCAAGTAATTTTTCCGTAAAAGAAGAAAATATTTTAATAAACCTAGTAAAAAAATACAAACACCAAGTAGAATCAAAAAAATCAGATACAAACAGCAATAAAATTAAAGCCCAAGCATGGATAAAAATAGGGGAAGAATTCAACAGTATTTCTGGGGATGCTTATCGAAGTCATCAAATTTTAAAAAATAAATATGAAAACATTAAAAAACGAAGCAAACAAAAATTTGCAGACAATAAAAAATATATTTGTGGAACAGGTGGTGGCCCATCAAAAGATATAATGATAACTGACACTGATAGTAGTCTCCATGAAATTCTGGGCACACAACTTACAGGACTTACATCTGAATTTGACAGTGATGCTGCTGCAGGTTTGTAGTTATACTTCATACATTAATATTTTTTTACAGTCTTAATTTTTTTAGAAACTATTATACTGCAGTATGATGATGATGTCTGCTTGTCTCTAAATGAAGACATTATTTCTGCGTCAAAATTAGACGATCCTGGAACCCCACGAAACCATAAAATTCTAGGTCAGGTTAGAGCTGACGGTAGCATATCAGTTGAGGAACATAGCTCTCTTGCTCCTAACACCGGTAATTTGCCTTTTTAAACAGTTTTAAAAATCTGTAGTTTATATTATGTGCCTGCAACAACGTCGAAGATTTCATTTTAAAAAAATGTAGCCTAGAAACTATTACCACTCAATTTTCATTCTTGACAGTGTATTTCCTGAAATGGTAAAAATAAAACATATTTTTGTTAAGAGTTAAATAATACTTCTGGTTTTTAAAAATCCCTATGGATTTTATTAATACTACATATTATTATGTAGTCAATAGTAATTTTTATTACAGATGAACTTTCCAATGATTGGGCAACATATACTCCTGATATGCTAAAAAAGCCATTGTCACATCCTTTACGGAATTCTGAGTATAAAGGTGAGTGATTCTTATAGGGACAAAGGTTTTAAGGAAGTAGGTGTACTCAAAATTTAAATTTGCTTTATTCATCAATCATCATGAAAACTTAAGTTTATATGACTAAGTTTATAGATAAGCTTTTAAAAATATGGCTCGTATGATTTAAATTTGATATATTTCCAGTTGTTGGAATGTAAAAGCTGATATACTATAGGTAATAATTTGGTTTTTAGAAAATACATCAATAATCCAAAGAAAATCTAAAGGACTAGGAGCAAAATTAGAAGAGTGGGCAATGAATAAATCCAATTTAACAGATATCCAAGGAAAAATGTTTTTAGAAAAGCATTTACTAACTATTAAACAGATGAATGAAAAACATGAGCAGCAAATGGCTATTGAAAAACAAGAGTCTCAACTACGAATAAAATTTCTCACAGAAGAACATGAAATGAAAATGAGGCTACTAGAAATGGGAAGAGACAAAAATAATATAAATGTTGTGTCCAATTTTTAGATAGTGACAAGAAATATATTACCAAAATCTGACATTTTATTTTTAACAATGAATATATTATTTTCCTCACACTCATATGATTTATTAAAGGACATTAGAAAATTTAAATAGTTTTTATAGCTGCACTAAGGTGTCACTTAATTTTTGAGGGGTAACGGGTATGCAAATAAGAATATAGTATGAATAACAATAAACACTTTAAATAATTTTATTTATTATAGGTATAACAAATTATGAGATTAAACTAAGGATATAACATTACTTACTTTTTAGCCCATTATTTGCAAAACTTGCTCTTTGCTCAAAATCAATTTATTGTGAAATAAAAATAAAAACCATTATGACTTTGCAAGTAAATGTCATATTAAAAAGAGATAATTTTGCTAAAAATATAAGCAAGCTAAAGAAAGGGTATTGAAAAATTGTAATTTTATTATTCCATTCCATTTTAAAATTTAAATAAACAAAAAATAATTTATGGAAATTGTGTTAATAAAAGAAGTTTACAAGTAGCAGCCTCACTTTTATCAGTTTAGGTTACAATGTAGGTATATAAAATTATCTTATAACAAATTTTGGAAGTAACTGTGAATTAAAGCATAGCGAACACTGTTATTAACACCTTCCTGCAACTGAATACCTGCATTATTGTTTATATTATTTGTCATTTCTATTGCCGCCCTTATTTCTTCATTTATTTCTGGAGGTTCTGCATATCCCATAGACACAGCAATATTATGTAGAACTACTGAGGCTATAACAACTGCTTCAACCTTTTCTGTTTTAAGCCTAATTCCTAGAGAAAGTATTGGAAACCGTCTTTTTAATACCCCAAAAGCCCTCTCTATTGGATTTCTGGTACGTATTTGCGATTCATTAAATAAATGTTCTGCCGGTGTTTGAGGATTTAAAAGAGGTGTAATTACATATGGTTTTATGGCGTAACCACTATCAGCAACAAGAAGACAATCATTGTACACTCTATTTTCAAAGTCATTTCTTATCCTGCTATTACGAAAAATATTAGCATCATGGGATGAACCTGGCCATCGGCACACAACATCTTGAAATTGTAAGTTGGCATTGCAAATTGCTTGAATATTAAAAGAAAAAAAACCTTTTCGATTTCTATACATTTCAGCATTTGGCCCGCCGGGTGACTGTATCTTAACATGGGTGCAGTCCAAAGCACCAATACATCTTGGTAACCTGGCTATATTAAAAAAACCTTGTCTTACACTATTTATTTCATTTTCATCTCTTGGCATTTTTATAAAATCTCTACTTAAGCCAGCAATTGCCCTAAGAACTTTGTGTATCTTTCTACTGGCCGTTGACTGATTTATACCCCCAAAATCACCAACAACTTGCAAAAAACTTCCCGTAGCTAGAAAACGTAGTGTTGTACATACCATTTCGGCAGGGGTAACTGCATGATTCCTAAAATAAATCCCTAGTCAAAAGTAGAATGTGAAATTCATAACTCGCTCACCTATCTGTAGCAGATGAAATTTCATTGGAAATTTGTTCCGTTACAAATCTAACAACTTCCTTTTCCAACCTAAATCGCGCTTTAAATTCTTGGTCATTCCAATTTTCAAAATGATTTGGTCTATTCCTATAGACTTGCGGAGCTCTAGGATGTAGTACATGGTCAATTAGCTCCAAAAAATCTTCGTCATCAGTGAGTTGAAATTCATCTAGATTTTGTTCATTTAAAGGATCCATTTCTATTTATAACAGAAACTCGATAGGTACCTATAATTTACTTTCTAATCAATTTGTATATCTAAGTAAAACAGTAGTTGTGACAGTATCCGGTATATTATGCAAAAAGTAAGGTTAAAATAACATTGAACTCGATTTGAACGGCCATCGTTGGGCGTTCAAGTTGAACTTGGTCAAGAAACTGAGTTCACAGCAAAACTACCATTGTACAACTCATTTTTCACGTTGAACCATAAATCAACTTGAACACGCGGTGAACTAGGATTGTACAACTGGGCCTTAGCCTCAATTCTACTGATTGTAGATTGACTTACAGGTTCTCTGTTCGGATATTTATTGTTGAACGTTATTTGAACTTCGTTGTGTGTTCTAGTGTTCTCACAACAACCAAGCATAGTTAATATTTCGATTATCTGAGTCTCGGTTAAACGCATTGTAAATATTTTCGATTAACAATACAGTGACACACTGTCAAAATTTGACACTTTGTCAAATATTCACAAACAGAGGTATAAGTTATTTCATGAACAATTGAAGTTAAGTTTAGGATATTATACATGAAACATGTCTAGAATTTTCCGCATAATCCGAAAATGCAATAATATACAGGGATTTCCATTTAAGGAAAAAATATTTTTTCTGCCAAACTTTTGTGGGACATCGTGTATACCTACATTTTATGTCAAAATATGCGCAATTCAAAAACAAAATCGACGGGTTCGAGCGTTTTTCCGCACACGCCCCCATTTAATTTATATTGAATTTATCCGTTCTTAAATCATATTAATGATATTCAAACAGCTGAACCAGTGAACTAACCTAAATTTACGCTTTTCGCCGATGACACAACAGTGTGTCAATGCAGATACTTTGGAGAAATCAACAGAGGGATCTATGGTTGCGCAGGAAACGGCTTTGAGAAGGCTTTACAACAATGAACTACTGCTAAATGGGGATAAAACAATTAGGATGGTATTTTCGATGAGAAACCTGGACGGAATGGACCCGGATGTACAGAGCACTGAATGGGAAACCCATATTCGCTTGGTTGGATTGAATCTCGTATGCCACCCTTGTCTGGGGTCATTCTTCTGGCCCTGACCGTCTTTTTGGTTTGCCGAGGAGTCATTCGAATTTTGGCGGGTTTGGGGAGGATTATAGGCGTGTCTTCGTGAATCTGAGTATACTCACTTTTCCAGCCATCTTTATCATGCAAAATCTGTTATACATAAAATTTAACACAAAACAGAGGCTACATTGATAGATTCCGGCGTTATTTAAATTAATGTTTTAAGTTAAGTATTATATTCCAATTGATGATAGCTTAATTGTGGCATATTAAGTATAAGTAGGCAATATATTTCCAAAATTTGTGCTCGATTCTTTCTATACTCTGGACGTATATGTTGTAGCGGAGATTCCAAACACAGGAATAATACGGCAGGTGAAATCTTTCCAACAAGCGGTATAGCTGTTTGATAGCTCTGATGTTAGTAAAATCGCATGAGGGTAACACACTCAACAAATCCTAGTCGTTGAAGTAGGTTAGGATATGAGAAATAAAAGTAAGCTTCGAGCCGATGATAAGGCCTGGATCCTTAAATTAAGGGACATTAGAAATTGCGAACTCCATCAAACTTGGCCAACTCTGGTCAAAACTTGGTCCACCTGGTGCAAATTGGTCAACTTGGGTCAACCTGGTCAAAATTGACCCCTAATACTAATTTCCCGACCAAAAATTCAACAAAGTATACAACCAACGGCATACCTGGTGATGTTTAACGGGTGTGGTGCACGTGGTGTCTTGAGAAGTACAATCCCCAACATGGGTGCGAAAAGCTGTCTATAACAATACTCCATAACCATCAATCTTCAACACATAGCTATACTTCCACGACTCCTGTCCACCCCTCTTGGATGGCACAATTACGAAATAAACCCATTTCTTCAAGAGCACCAGTGAAGTGACGACTAAAAAAAATAACTTTCAGAAAAGGGCGAGACTACAGACGTTGATCATGTGGTCGTCATTTCACCGGTGCTCTTGAAGGTGTGGGTTTATTTCGTAATTGTGGTCTGTGCAACCCAAGAGGGGTGGACAGCAGACTGTGTACGAGATTGAACAAATAACTCATCGTGGAAGTATAGTTGTGTGTTGGAAATTGACAGTTTTGGAATATTATTAGGCAGCTTTCCAGCCCCATGTTGGGGATTGTACTTCAAAACATTTAGTTCCATACCATGTTTCTATAGATGATTCAAGTCGGACTGAAGTTTTAAGCAATCACTGAAGAGGAATCTTCAATGTAGGTCGCCAGCAAAGACAAAAAGAAACTGGCCATGTTTAAAGCGTAACCCCAAATCAATAATAAACAAATTGAAAAAAGTGGTTCCAAATGCCAGCCCTGCGGAACTCCAGATGGGACAATCTAAGATTGAAAATTGTTAAATTGAATAATCTGGCAACCACCAAACAATTTCTTAATAATTGTCGCTGTCAGCACATCAAATGGCGGTGGCATAGTTAGTTAATATTTTTGTAATTAATAGTAAATCTCGATGCGTGCTAGGATTAAAGAGGTTTAAGATTAAGTCAGGATTTAATTATCATGTAGGAAAATCTTCTTGTTCGCCAGTAGGTTAGTTCAGGTTAGTTTTAATTTAATTTAGCACGCACTATTAAATACTATGATTTTCAAAGGAATTTGTGAAAAATCTTACTTAAGACTTGGAACACAATACGAATAGTTCTCTTTTACACTTGCCAGTTTAAACCCCTATCAAACTAAACCGGATTTAAATTTCAGGCTTATTCGTGAATAGTGAATCTAGTAAACTTTATTAAAGAATATCTGGACGACCAAAAAAATACCTACCTACGTAAAATCCTGACACTTTCTTTTTTAAATACAATGATTAGAAGACAAACCTCAAAATTTACGACACTGCGACCCGCTTGTCCATTTTTTCCATACGCCTCCGTAATAAAAATAATTATGATTTTTAGCTTCGCTTACTCATGAAAACGAATTTGGATGCACGTTACATTTAATATTTATACAGACATAATGGTGTAAATATTCGGTTGGCTGACTGTTAACAAAAGGGGTTGGCTATACAAAGCCCAGTAACTAAATAGAAACTACGCGGATACTTCCAACACCTGTATATTATCTGTTTTACATAGACATGAACACTTGTTAAGTAGGGCGAACCAACACTGAGGAAAAACTTTTTTGTCCGTATTAAAACGCTTAATTGACTTTTTGTTAATTGTGGCAGTACAGCCGAGCTATCAAATTTTGCTGATTTAGTTTTCTTCGGACTTTTTTTTATTAAGGTTTTACCATCATAATATTAAAATAGAGTTAAAGTTTCTTTTCGTCAGACCCAATCCTTGGACGCGTTTTGTCATTTTACGGCTCATCGGCAAGGCTATAGAGTCTGACGAAAAGGAAAGGGACCTTACAGTGCATTTCAACATTGAAATTGACGATACATATGCGAGATATTCCCGCGCAATTTCTCTATTTAACAGTGACCAACCTTATAATTTAATTCTCTAATTAAAAATGTGATTACCCGAATAATGGTATTCGTCGTTGTCGATCAGTGAGTCTGTGTGCGTGGATGTCTTGTACGAGTTTAGATCCGGGCAATGAGGGCGCATTTTATATATTATAGATTATTTTTTATCTGAATTGTGTATTAACTAGGTGGACATATGGCGCCCAGCTGTGAGGATGTGCCTGTAAGAGCAACATTTAAATAATTCAGCGCTCCCAAAATAAAATACTGAGGAACATAGTGTCATTGTCCCTTTGTACCTTAAAAACAGTGATCTGCACCGAAACCTGGAAGTGCATGGACACCAACGAAAAATGGGTGTAATTGCCCTCCCCCCTGACTCACGACTAAAGCACACAAAGTTGCTAGTGATCGGCCACCATGACCGACTACTGGCAAAATTTTAAAAAATATATTCTGTCTCTATCAGGTTTACAAAAAATATAAACAGATTCTTGCTTTGCCAACATGTATATAATATGATGTATCAAAAACGTACGTATCAGTAGTCGGCCGGGTCTAAAATGAATGATAAAGTCCCTAGGGGATATTAAAGTTAGTGGTCAACTACTGGCAAAGTCAGAAATTGATAAATATGCTAGTACTACTACTACTCAACTTTTTAATAACCGAGTCATAGGAAGGCATTAGGCCTACAATTTAAAATTATTTTAAATTATACAGGGTCTCCCAAATAGTCAGGGCATATGAAATATACTTTTTTTTTAAAACGGAACACCCTATATCTTACATTACTTTTGAATTCTACATAAAGTTACAATTATTTTTTTAGTAAGTGCATTATATTTCTAAACTTAATAGCTTCTGAGATATCGAGTTTTGAAAAATGACATTTTTGAACTTTGACAGCGTCTAGCTTTGTAACGGATACGCCATATAGCAAAACGGCTTACATGTCATCAATATTGTGCTAAATGTGAAGATGAACTAGATAGCGATGCAGAAGCAGAAGGTGATAAGGATGTGGGATATGCGGATATGACTGGTGCCCCCAGGTGGTTTCACTTAGAAGCTTGCAGAAAGGCTATATAAAGAGGTGCAAGGTCTAGATTATAACTGCAGTTTTTGCGAATTCTTTTCTAACTTTACTCATACCTTTAAAAAATGTGTTTGCACATTTTATGTTTTTTTAGTTGGTACATTTAAGTGTTCTTTTCTTATATTTTTTTTTTTTTTTATAATGTGTTCTCCCCTTTTTATTGACAAAATAAAAAAATGCAAGCACGGGTCTGTGCTAAATATCCATTAATATATGACGGCCGACTTCTGGAATAGGCATGGCCGACTACTAAACAACAAGTGGCCGACTTCAGAAAACTGATATTTTTTAGAAGAACTTAAAAATAAAATATTTACGTACTTTCTCGAGTATTTCTATCTTCTTCAATCGCTTATTTAACATTTATACTTGACAAGGACGTATTACATGAACAGATTTATTTGAAAAACAAAAATAGAATGATCAAAAAAGGCCGACTACTGGCGCAACCACCCTATTAATAATAATATTATTAAGATCTTTGCATTATTTATTATTAATATTCAATTTTTTCTTTATTATTTTTAGAATTTAAACATTTCGCAAGCTGAAAGAAACTACGCAGTAGCAGATGTTTTGAATATAATAACAATAGTGGGTACCAATAATATTAATAAAAATACAACGGGAGATTTGTCACTATACTAGTAAATTATTAAATTAGTAAAACTTTAAATATCTTATTGTGGGAACCATAATATTACCAAGAAAATGTTTATACCTAAAATGGAATAGACGCAAGTATAATTTTAGGTACAAACACATTTCCTTACTTAATGGAATTGTTAACAAAATTGATAAAAGCAAACGTAAGTTATGATAAAGCAATAACACGTGGTTGCTCTAAATAAATTTAATTCATGCAATTAAATTATAAAATCCATAAAAAGTTGATGTATTCTCCCTATAAAACTTTAATTGAATTTTTTAATAATTTAATTTGGCGAAATGTATTTTGTTGACATTATGGCCAAACCAGAATTAAAATCGAGATTAGAAGTTGTAGTTAACAACTCCCTTCAGTTTGGTATATTTCCAGAAAGATTAAAATATGTTTTAGCAGTTCCAATTTGTAAAAAAAGTAATTTTAGCAACATAGAAAATTATCGGCCAATAAGTCCCCCCCATCAGTTTCCAAAATATTTGGGCATGTCATATGTAAACAAATTTTAAGCTTTATGTCTGAAAATATCTTATTTAATGAAACACAACATAGATTCTTACAGGGCAACCGCAGTGTTTAAATTTGTAGAAAACAGTCGTGGAGAGTGGTGACATTCCTTTGGGGTTGTTTGTTGATTTGTCCAAGGCCTATGATACATTAAGCGATGATATTATTATTATTAAAAAATTAGATCTATATGGAATCGAATAAGAGAAACAACAATGGATTGAGCCATGCCTGTCTGTCTGGAAGACAACAAAGAGTAATGGTAGGTAAGGGGTAACAGTAAAGGCTTGCCAAAAATGTGTTAAAATACCTTAGAGAAGTGTCAGTGGACCAGTTTATATATTTTGTATGTTAACAATATAACCGAATTATGCTCTGTTAATGACAGGTGCCAAATTACAAATTATGCGGATGATACTAATGTTTAGTCGTAGTAAAGATCTAGACACCCTTATTCAGGCTATTCAAGCGTTCATGACAGTGGCTGATGACTGGTTTGGCAAAAATAAATTAATTATTGATGGTTCTAAAGCAAGTCTAACTATTTTCAGACATTAAAAAAATGCTGTACTATGCGAACTTTGAATTCCATATAAGGTATGGACTTAGCATGTATGAAAATTGCATAGACATAGGAAAGGTTTATATTTTTCAGAAACGAGCCCTCCGAATTTTAATGAATTTAAATTATCGAGAGTCATGTAGAGGAAAATTTAAGGAGTATAGAGTCTTGACTGTGTCTGCAATTTTTAATCAGGAATGCATACTCTTCTTCTTTAAGAATAGGTCGCTTTTCCTAAATAGTGATGCACAACAAACATATCCGACAAGAAGTCTAGAATATACAATAATATACATAATATGCCAGGCATAGATTAGCCTTTAGGGTGCATACTATCAATGCATGAAACATTATAATCATCTACCGAAGGACATAAAACCAATAGATAACTTGAAAAAACGAAAGAAATTTTTGTTAAATTTACTTTTGGAAATAGAACCCTACAATGTGGATTATACACTGTGGGCCAAATTTATTTGGAACCCAATTTCACTTTGAATAACTTTTGCTATATTTGTCAGATTTTGGTGGTATTTTCTGTGAATATTAAAGGGGCCTTTCCTTAATTGTAGAACAAATATCCAATCACTATGTACAGGGGGAGCCAAGTAATAAGAAATATTTGTAATCATTGCCTTTGGGGCTGATCCAAAATTAAATGGTTTACTCTAAAACTACAAAAATTATTTGAAATTATTAAGAGACTATCGGAAAAGAGGCTCTAAAAAAATTGTTCTAGAAACTTTAGGTTTTGTATTAAAAACGTATTTTTTTTCGAAAACTTTATTAAATAATATTACCATACAGCTTTATGAAATATCAAATTAACAGAGCAAAAATGTAATAAAAAAAAATATTTTTCAATAAGTTTACAAGAAATTATTGTGAATATGACCACCTTGATTATCTACAACAGCTTGAAGTCTTCGGCGCCATTGTCCAATTGAGTTATTAATAATTTCTTGATTATATTGTTGCCAACAGTAGACTATTTTCTCTTTAAGCTGATCAATCGTATTAATCCGAGTATTTTCATAAACTTTTCCCTCTAATGTCCCCCAAATGTTATAGTCGACGGGGTTTAACTCCGGGCTATTTGGAGGCCACATGTTTGGTTCAATAAAATCAGGACAATTTTCCTGCAGGTATCTTACAGTACTTCTTGACGTATGGCTTGGTGCGCCATCTTGCTGGAATGTGTAGTTGTCGCTAACTATTTCTATTTCTCGAAGCATACCTTCTAAAATGTCCCGTTGATAAACTTATAATAAATAAAATAAATTTCGGTTTTTCCTAGCATCGATACAGCCAGAGAAACCATAACTGACTTAGAAAAATGATCTCTGGGAACCAGAAGATGTGCCAGTGGTATCTCCGATTTTCTTTGTACATTAGAATATACTCTGTTGTTCTGAGAACTTTTTGGCTGGAGCAAAGAAGAAACTTTTTCATCTGAGAACCAAATTCTTTTAATATCATCGCGTCGTCTAAATCTTCTTAACAATGCTTGACATCTTTCTACTCTTTTATTCTTAACATCATTTGAAAATTTGTGACAGTATATTTTTTTAAAGGGTCGATACTTCAAATCAATTTTAATAATTCTTCTTACCGATGATCTTTTAATAGTAGTCGTTTTTGTTATTTTTCTTGAACTTATCGTATTACCGGGTTCGACAGCATTAAGAATTGCTCTCTTTCAACGTTTTCGATACTTTTACCAGTCTTCTTTCTTCCTCTTCCTCTTCCAGGCTTCATTTGGAATGAACCATTGGTCTCGAGTAAATGCCGTAGAAAATAACTAACGGTACTTAATTTCCAATTACGCTCTGGGTAACTTTTAGTAATCTTTTTTGCACCATAACCTTTGACTCTTAGAGATGAAATTAAGATTTTATCTTCAAATGACAAATACGAGTACACCATTTTGAAATAAATTTAACACACTGCCAAGTTACTAATATTTACATACTGTTGTCAAGGGATCCAACGGCATTTTTTCTTTTGTTTCATAGGTAACTCGACATCCAATTTACGTATTTTTGGTCTGTTAACTTGATATTTAATAAAGCTGTATGGTAATATTATTTAATAAAGTTTCGAAAAAAAATACGTTTTTAATACAAAACCTAAAGTTTCTAGAACAATTTTTTTAGAGCCTTTTTTCCGATAGTCTCTTAATAATTTCAAATAATTTTTTTAGTGTTAGAGTAAACCATTTAATTTTGCAACAGCCCCAAAGGCAATGATTACAAATATTTCTTATTACTTGGCTCCCCCCGTACATAGTGATTGGATATTTGTTCTACAATTAAGGAAAGGCCCCTTTAATATTCACAGAAAATACCACCAAAAAACCGACAAATATAGCAAAAGTTATTCAGAGTGAAATTGGGTTCCAAACAAATTTGGCCCACAGTGTAGATATCTTGGTCATGGCTAGAGACTTTTCATTGTATTCATTGATCTAGCTCGTAGCATAGAGAATTCACACATATTATTATATACAGGGTATTTCAGAAGTACGGTATGATATTCTAAGAGAAAAAGTTCATATGAACATGTGTCTAGAGTTGTCCCGTTTCTGATAGGGCGTTAAAGTTTTTTCTTAAAAAATGTTTTTTTTGAAATTTTGTTAAATATCCTTTTCCCGATTTTATTGAAATTTGGTACCGTTATTCATAATCATATTAAAAAAAAAATTATTTTTATTTTAAATGTTTTAATTAACTTTGAAATACATAGGTATTTTTCTTTGTGGTACATGAAATAAAGTGAAAATGAAGCAAGATACGAAAACAATTGAAGGAACAAAAAAGTAGTATTATTAGTTGGTAAATCCGAAAACAATATCAAAATTATAAAAAAGTCAGTGGCGTATATTTTTTCTAAAATAATATTCGTTAAGGTGCTCCACGGGACGCCACTGGACTTAGTAAATTTAATCTAGTTAGGGCTAATTAAGCCCCTTATCATTATGAATAACGGTACCAAATGTCAATAAAATCGAGAAAAGGATGTTTAAAAAAAATTATAAAAAACCTATTTAAAAAAAAACTGTAACACAATGTATATCAATAACAGGGCAACTCCGAACACATCTTCATATAAACTTTTTCTCTTAGGAGATTATAAGGAATCACCCCCTTAAGTTGCGTACCGTACTTCTGATACACCCTGTATAATACATTTTTTTTCTGCCTGACACTATACTATAATATAATGATTGTATTAACTCTTAAATAAAGATAATTTATTATTATTATGAACTAAACGATTTTTAATGATTTTCAATGAATGTGAATACTCTGTCCGCCACACAAACCTGGTTGTTGCTTTTAACATTTTGAGATCGCTGATTACGAATTTGGAATAAAACTTCTTAAAAGCTATAGTATTATAGCTATATTATGGTTTTCCACATACGTTAATGAATCAAACCCGTGTTCAACAGAGAAAATCGGTGAATGTTTTTTTCAATGAGCTCTTACATTTAAAATGTTTTTCACAGTCGCTTAAACGTTCAATATACGTTTCCAGCTTCGAGTGCTTTTTTTCAGTCACATAAAGTACCTGAACGCACCCTTAGTTGCTAAATTTCATGTTCGAAATTGCTTTAAAAAAAAACAATTTTCGATTTTCGACCAGGTTTTTTCGATTTGGTCTCACTGTGCAGCACCAGATATATCTGGAATTCATTATTTATTGTCATCTATCTCGTAAAAAATTAATTTTACGTAATCTAAAAAGGATAGTTTAATCAAAACCTTAGGTCATTGCAAAACAATTATAAGTATAATCGACAAATTGCAATCTTAAATGCAATTAAATCAACTTTTATACGCAATAATTTAAATAGAATATCAAACATAATTAATTATGGTTTGTAATGCAGATACTCTTGAATAAATTATATAATTGCTTTTGTTATTGATGGGACATTTTATTAAATGTTAACTTTTTAATAATTTCTTTGATATATGAAAATCTAGTTACTTAAGATATCTCTTCTAATTTGGTTTCATAAAAAGGCTGTTTCGATATCGTTTTCAGTATCGTAATGAACTTTTTATGAAACAGTTTTCTTTATTTTTCTAAGGTTGGTAATGATGTTCAAAAATGTTTTATTTTGTTGTCGTGAATGTTTGGTTGCATTAACTCTATGAAACTGAGATGAGTTAAAAAAATATCAAATAATCTTACAAATTTACTATATTATAAAACATAGAACTATAAAATTTACCGCAATTTCAAACTTTGGGGGAGTTAAACTAAACTCATCTTGCTCCATATACAGTGTCCGCGAGAAAGTCCGCATCAAATGGGATTTTTTTTATTATTAGGTATAGGTAAAAATTGAAAAAGCAGTTAGTTTTTGCTTACCTAAAAACCAAAAATGACGTATACTGAAGCAGCTGCACGACTTGCGTTACCTGTCAAATTTGACATTTTTAATAAAATAGGTTCAAAAATGCCCTTATTTATCAAAATATCGAAAAACTTTATTCGAGAAAGTTGTTTATTTAGGCATTTTCAGCCTCTGTACGAAACTTTGACAGTCTAATACAATTTTTATTTTTTGCCAGTTTCTTGAAAATTTTGATCAACCCCCGTAGATTAACTTTTATACATCGATGTAAAACCTTTACTTCATTTGTTATCTTAATGCAATTTTGTGTAAAATTTTTGTATCCCATTATTTATTTTGCTTCAAAAACTGAAATTGTTATTGATCAGTATGTAATGTTTGATGCAAAGTTTATCTAATTACATCAGTTTTGCCAAAAGCGACGTTTCTCATTTTTCTTAAGTTAGTAAACAGATGTACAAAAAGAAAATATTAGGAAGCTTTCGTTGAAATTTTACTTAATTAATATTGGATCAAAAAGAATAAATATTAATCGCTCGAAACATTTTATTCAACAAAAATATAGTTTACAAGTAGGCGATGCATTAATAATTAATATTAATAATAAAGAATTCTATTAACAAATCAGTTTGCTAAAACTATTTACTAGAATTATTAATAACTATTACATTTCTGTATGACTGCCCTCCCGTTCTATACAAATTTCAGTTTGTTTTGAAACGTGTCTTGTAGCGTTACTTATAAAATCTGGTTTCATCTCAGAAATACAGTGCCGGATGATATTCTCTAAATGGTCAATGTCTCTAAATGGCCTGTTTTTGTACACCTTATTTTTTAAGTATCCCCAGAAAAAAAAATCAAGGGGTCCGGGGACCTCGACGGCCAATGACAGTCAAAACCTGGACGAATGACTTTACCTCGAAACATTTGGTTTAAACAATTTCTAACAACAATTGTATTATGGACGGGCGCTCCATCCAGTTGAAACCACAATTTATTTCTTACGCATAACGGCATCTCATCCAAAACTTCACTAAGCTCATGTTGTAAAAACTGGAGGTATCTCACACCTGTTAAATTTTGGCGAAAGAAAAACGGTCCAATAACTGTATTATTTAAAATGCCACAAAACACATTTGTTTTGAAACGGTACTGGTCTTTGCACTCAATGGTGAAATGAGGATTTTCTTGAGCCCACCATCTACAGTTCTGAGAGCTCACAACACCATTAGAGCTAAAAGTCGCCTCATCTGTTCATAAAACATTATATGGAAAATAATAGTCTTCCTCTCTTTCTCCTTGAAACCATATTGAAAAGTTAAAGCGAACATCAAAATCTCTTTTTTTTAGAGTATTGATAAATTTCGGTTTAAAAGCATAAAATTTGTTTTTATGCAAAATATTTCTTACGCTCGATTGCTTGACGTCGGTCCTTTTAGAAATAGCTGGTAAAGTAGTTTGTCCATGCTCAATAGCATCCAAACAAACAGATAACTCCACTTTCTCCGTGTTCCTCAAAGGCGTATGCTTCTTTTTAAATCTGTTTTCCACTGACCCTGTTTGTTTAAACTTGGTTAGAATTCTGCTAACTGTTGATTGTTGTATGTTTCTATTAGGATCCCTGTTGTTAAAAATTTGAACCACGTCTCTGTGACGATTGGTTTCTCCACAAAGTAGAACAATCTCAATTTTTTCTTCTATTTAACATTATTTAAAAGTTTTATTGTTGATTACAATGCGGTCTAATCAATTAGGTCTTATTTCAGACTTTTGCTTCACAAATTAAGTAAACAACAAATGAATGTAATGTTCCTTAGCAACGAATGCATCGCCTACTTGTAAACTATATTTTTGTTGAATAAAATGTTTCGAGCGATTAATATTTATTCTTTTTGATCCAATATTAATTAGGTAAAATTTCAACGAAAGCTTCCTAATATTTTCTTTTTGTACATGTGTTTACTAACTTAAGAAAAATGAGAAACGTCGTTTTTGGCAAAACTGATGTAATTAGATAAACTTTGCATCAAACATTACATACTGATCAATAACAATTTCAGTTTTTGAAGCAAAATAAATAATTGGAAACAAAAAATTTACACAAAATTGCATTAAGATAACAAATGAAGTAAAGGCAAATGGTTTTACATCGATGTATAAAAGTTAATCTACGAGGGTTGATCAAAATTTTCAAGAAACTGGCAAAAAATAAAAATTGTATTAGACTGTCAAAATTTCGTACAGAGGCTAAAAATACCTAAATAAACAACTTTCTCGAATAAAGCTTTTCGATATTTTGATAAATAAGGGCATTTTTGAACCTATTTTATTAAAAATGTAAAATTTCACAGGTGACGCAAGTCGTGCAGCTGCTTCAGTATACGTCATTTTTGGTTTTTAGGTAAGCAAAAACTAACTGCTTTTTCAATTTTTACCTATACCTAATAATAAAAAAAAATCCCATTTGATGCGGACTGTATTAAAATTATGTAGGTATGTTAGAAAAATTAGACAACTTTGTGACAAAATGGCTGACACGGAAATAAAATTATTTGTTGATTTCAAGGCCACTATGATAAATAATTTGATTGTATTACCAACAAAAAATTTAGGCCTAAAAATTTTGAAAATTTGTATGTTTTATTTGATTTTTAAATATGGATTTATTTATTGAAAAAAATGCCAAAATAGAAAAAATAGCATAAAGCACACGCTTTATAGAGCTATTAGCGCACCGCAAGCGGCTCGTTTTCTAACATGGACGCGTGCGCTGAAATGAGCTTTATAACACTTGTACTTTAATATTTTTTAAATTTTAATTAATTCAATTTTATAGCCAGTAAAAGAATAAATTGACATTTAGAAAAAAAGATTTTCTATTTTGGTTTAAGTAAAACTTAATTAAAATTCTTGAAAGGTAGGTATAATAATGAGGCTATCTATATATAAGGAACATTGATTCAATAATGGCAGCCACCTAAGATAATAGAAAATTACCTGAGATCTCTGGGCGTTCGACACGTCCGTTGAATGTTCGTCATTTTCTTCCATTGATGGCTCCTGGAATATAAGATGCAATGTGTTTAAGGGAAAAAAAACATTAAACTAATGGAGTAAAATAGGGAAAAAATAACAACAAATTGTCACGGAAAGTCAAAAACATTATGTTCATAACAACAAAACAAAATTTCCTAGCAACGATCAAAATTAACTCGATTTTATTTTATCAATTTTTCGACATGCAATGGCTTTTATTTTTTTTCTCGAAAACGAAGTAAGATACGAAAAAATATCAAAAGACAAAAAAGTTGTATTTTTAGCTGTTTAACCCGAAAACAATCCAAAATTTTTAAACAAGTCAGTGACGTACATTTTTTTTCTAAATATTATTCGTGCCCCCCAGGACGCCACTGGAACTCATAATTATCATCTAGTTAGTGCTAACTTAGCATCTTATCACAACGAACAACACTGCCAAATTTCACCAAAATTGGCAGAAGGATCTTTGAGATATTAATAAAAAACCGATTTTTTTACTTTGACACCCTTTATCTTGAAAACCAGACTTTTTAGGACACATATTTATATCAACTTTTCTCCTTGAATTTGGTTCAGGAATGCTCCCTTGGAATTACAGCCTATCATTAAGTAACACCCTGTTAATACGTTACCAAGATCCATAACTTACTATTTCAATTGCCAAACATACCTGAAACAAGAAAAAACATAATTTACAACTTGGAAGGTACAAAGAAACATCATATAAACATACTCCCATAAACTTTAGAACTGTATCATAATAATATTTTCTTTATGGTTCAAACAATAAGACGGCTAAAAACTTAAATTAGGGTTTAGCAAATATAAAATAAAATTAACGATAAAAAGACAATGATTCTTAAAACAGCTGTCAAGCCAATTTATTAAATTAGGTAACTACGTATTTATTATTTAAAATCATATAGTCCTGCAACTCAGCTCTCTTGATCTCTAAATTCTATACTAATGGTGCAAATAATGGTAAGGGTAACACCAATTCACACACTCACAATTAGCTATTTTTAAATGGGACACCCCATATTTTTTACACGAATTTTATTTCCCAATCGGGACTGGACTAATTACCGAGGTTTTAAAGTCATCTGGAAAATAACCTTCCTGAAATGATTAATTTATTATGCAACTTATAACCTCCAAGCAAATATCAGGCAGTTCTTATAATATAACTTTGACATTCTATACCATAAGTTGATTTATTTTCCAGATTTTTTATTATGTCAGATATTTCTAGACAGTTCGTTGGAACAAAATACAAACTTGTCGAGTTAATTATTTTATTAAGGTCAAGAAGTTGTTAGAGGAGTTTTTTGTTTCTATATTACTTGCAAGATTGTCAGCGACTTGAACAAAAAAGAGTATTTAAACAATTAGCAACGTCTACAGGTTGAGTTATATCTAAAGATTTTACAGTTAGATTAATTAATTGTTTCTTGTTATCGTTTCTACCACAAAGTTCATTTATTATTTTATTATGTTCCATGTTTTCCTTTTATTTTTTTTGAAGTCACTGATTTTGTTTGAGATTTGGCGCGTGAAATGACCTTCCGGAGAACTTGCTTATATTTTTTAAAGTAATTGAGAAGAACTCGATTTGAGGTAAATTTACTGATATATGCAAGTGATCGTTTATTTTTGCAGGAAATCCTAATTCCTGGTGTTTAGACTTTTCATTTTCAGTTTTAATCCAAGAAAAGGATTTCTCTATGGCATGGCATTAATAATATTATTTTGAAAGAAAGTAAATTCTTGATTTTAAGGGATACCTACCAACTATTGAGAATCAATCAATGTTAGACAGCATTTTTTTTTTGTTTTCTATTTTTGGTAATATAAAACATAAAAGAACTAAAACGGTATATTTTTGTGATGATAAAAAATACATAAAAAAAAAATTTTAAAAGGTTATAACAATAAACTTTGGTAAAACATTTAATAACTAAAATTAATTAATGCCAAATTGTGATGAAGATAAACTAACATTTCACCATTCTTAGAGGATAGTCGGTTTCGGGTTTCTTCATAAATATTTCCCGCTTCTGAAAACAACCGTTCACTAGATATTGTTGAGGCAGGTGCTTAAAGAAACTTTTTAGCAAGCTTCGCTAGATTAGGAAACCTCTCTGGATTTATTTTCCACCACGAAAATAGGCTTGATTGTCTATCAATTAACGGCAACGCCACATATGAACTTATTTCATTCTCCAAGTCCTGTTGTATGTTTGGTTCTTTAGCAGATGATTTTTTATTTGTATCTCGCGTGTTGGCAATACTGGTAAACACATCCCAAACGGAGCGTTTATCTTCTCTAGGTCTTTTTGATGAGGATAGATTATAATGGATTATCTGTATACAAACTAAGAAGAATATCTTATCTGAATCTGAACTGGATGACAAATTAACTTCATTATTTTGGATTAACAAATTTACTTCATGGATATATTTTACTACTTTTTTCTTTAAATTATCTGTGTCAATACAAAATGCATCTTTAAACCGCAGGTCTACGAACGTTGCAACCAGATAAGTATTGTTCGTTTCGATATTCAAAAACCTTTGACTTAATCCTTCCATAAGATTCTCTTGCATTGATCCTAAGCCTGGAACTTGTGTTTCTCTTAAAAACCTCTTTAGCGAAAAAACTGTAGGAATTACTTCCGATATAGTACAGTGTGTACTGCTGAAATGTTTAGTTATTTGTTCAAATGGTTGTAGCAGCTCCAGCAACTTTTCTGCTATGACCCACTAATTAGAAGTAAAAGTAGATATTGCCTGGCTTTCAGCAGCAAGTATGGTATTTGTTCTAAAAGCCTTTCTAATAAATATTATGTCGAATTCCAACGTGTAGGAACATCTTGGACCATTTTTTTAATTCCAGTATTTAGTTCTTTCTGAATTTCTTCTAGTTTCATTCTAGCGGGAGATGAATAGTTTAAGTAGGTAACAATGGCTCTTCCAATTGAAATAATGTCTGAAACAGGTCTTTGGACTTCCCCGGAACGAATAGCACGCACGGCCGACCGGCGATGTTACCAATAGCTTTCTGTAATATTCCGCAAGACCGAGTTCCCGGTTTTGCCGGATCTTAATTGACCGGGTACCCGGTCTGGCTGGATCCTAAAAAGGGCTACCCGTTACATCCTTAAAACTTGCCTACACTTTTTCCGGAATAATCACGAAATGGTTCACTAGAACGATCACTGCTCATACCATTTAAGATGAAAAGGAAGAACCACTTATAATAGGCAAAAGCAAAAATCCTCATAACCATTATCAAGTAATACTAATACAATATGTAACAGCATCACTCGCACTCCACAACGGTTAGCGAGAAGAAGCGATACATTTTTATTGATATTATAGTTAAATCTTCTAATTCGTTAGTTATGGTTTGATCATGCTAGTTTTCTTTTAGTCCTGTACAAGTGCAGTACATTGATACGCAATCAAGATGTAAAAATGTATTTATAGGTCAACATTTTAATTATAAAGTCACGCCAACTTATTAATAATACAAATAAGATAACGTTTTTCTAGTTTAAGGTTATAATGTGCAGTGTTACAAAATACATGTAAAATTATAAAAACGTATGTAGGAATTATAATATACTGGGTGTTCTTAAATAACGATGATACATTTATGAGGTATGATTCTACATACAAAAATACGAAAAAAAAATCACATTAACATGAAACATGAACACATCATGAAAATCAAAAATATTTTCCCGGCGTGCGCCCTAGAATACAGGTAAATCGGCAAAATATCAATATCCTAAGCTATAGAAGACGTGAGATGAGATGCTTATATGAGTATCAAATATCATCGGTCGCAAAATACTCTTATAAACCTCCAGAATATTATTCACTAACTAAAAAGCCCATGCAGGCCCGTAGCCAGAGTTGTATTTTAAGGGGGGCACAGATATTTTTAGGGGGGGGCTAAAAGTTAAGATACTCAGACACATGTATTTTTATAATGTTAAAAATATATAACGCCAACATACCTACTTACGGATAAATGGATATTATCCTTATGCAGCATTGGCATTGGTATAATATGTATAGATACTAATTTAAAAAATTAATTGATTTTTGTTGTTATTCTGCACGCTGTGATGTGAAGTGATCACATTTTAAAAATTATACATTTTGTATAATAAGAATCTGTTTTTGAAAAAAAAAAAAATGAAATATGAAATGAAACAACTTATGGGTATTTACCTTTCTTTGCACTTAGTGTATTAAATATAGCTCTCTGCAATTCTGCAACACAACTAACTGAAACTTTGACTAGTAAAACATTAAATTACTTTATTACTTTGCAAAAGGGTTTAAATCTGTTCTACTTTCTGCACGAATAAAGAATTCCAACCAAATAAATTACATCTCTGGGATTCTGCTCTGCAAAACAGCTAAACAGCAACTAACAGTTGTCACAAAAATATCATAAATTAATATACATAAACACCCTTTGAAAACACACCGTATGCCGAACGACGGCGCGGCTCCGATTGGCGGTTGGCGGTACCGGTTACCGGTGTACAAAGAGGCGGCATTTATATGACGAGAATTGAATAAATAATATTGAGGCTTATTTCACGTAAACGCTAGCGCTAGCTGTTCCTTCTATTAAAAAAACTAACGGGATATTTGATTATAATAGCAAGTTAAAAATAATATAATAGTAAATTAAGGTATTAATTTTTGAGACAAAAAATAATTCATTAAATAAATGAAATTTTTAATGAATGACAATATTTCAGTGGGTGGACAAGAAAGGCCAGGGGGGGCAACAAGTAAGGCCAGGGGGGCTAAGCCCCCCTGCCCCCCTTCTGGCTACGGGCTTGAGCCCATAGAAGTGTTTTTAGTGATACTCTGCACATTTTAATTGTGTATTGATAGTTCGCATTTTGCCTTTTAGTACTTAGTAGTTTTTTGCTTTTATTAAAATCGAAATTTCAACAGATCTTTTATTTTTGCTTTTGTTCTCTACCCTAAACTAGGTAACATTTTTTTTCCTAAAATCAACAATAAATCATGTTAGACTGGGGTTTAATTTTTTAAATTAGTTAATGCGCTTTTAGCTGGCGACCCATTAATTGTAACCAGTAGCGTGGTAACAAAAGGGTAGTGGGTTATTCACTTCTTTTTTTTTTCGCCGAGTGTATTTTCGCTATTTTTTAAATAAATTATGGTTCCTTAACCATTTTTACGTAAAAAATGTCCTCGAAATTTGTAACTACTTTTTTCTGTTATTACAAGTCTTACAAGAAGTGTGGAAATGATTTTCGTTCATATCAATGCATCACCGAACTCGTTTTCTCATAGATCTTCTATTTCTAAAAACACCAGGTTTATTCTTATATAAGGTATCCAGAAACTCTCGTGGCAAACTTAAGACAAAATTAAAGCGGTTGCGGGCCTATCGTTATAGAAACTTTTTTTCTTATTATTTTATTGGAGAATCACCCCTGAAATTTTATCAGGAGAGTTTCTAGACACCCTGCATAACTTCACACCTAGCAAATTCCCGCTACTATAATTCTTCAACGCTGCAAACTGAACCTTCAAAGAGCGCCCACCAGAGCAGTGAATTGCTTGAGGTGAAGTGTTCGTGAAGCACACTTGATATGCACGTCATGTGTGCTTGAAGCACGCGCATATCAAAACAGTGTACGAATTGCATGCAGTGCGTAGAGGAGCAAGGAATTTCCATTGTCAAAATGCCGTCGTCCGATGATAAAGATGCTTACGCATTCTACATGATTCTACATGCTGCACGAATTTAATATCAAATTGTTGATAATCACTGAAAAACTATAATTCGGCGCGCGTCAAGTGAAAATAGAACAGAACAGGTACCTATTTTTCAGCACGCATGCTGTGCGGCACTGCATGGTGAAGCCACCGTCCAAATATAAGAAGTCCGCTCACTTGCTCTTGCCGCTGTAAATTTCTCCCCTGCCGACGCCCTACCCCGCGCCCAGCGAGTCAAGGCTCAAGCGGCGTTCGGCTGGGGATTAGTTTTTGCAAGTGCATACTTTAATCCACAGCGCTCTCGGCGAAGAGTTTTCGTATGCTGCCACGTTATAATTAGTATAATATTAGCTTACTTATGATGGAGGCGAATCACCTTGAGAGTTTTTCTTATTGTTGTGCTGATAATTGTTTTTCGTTATTTCGGTGCCCTAAAGATCCAATAAGGTAAGTAAAAAGGATTGTTTACTTCCTTTGAGTAAGATGCAAAGTAGATTTAATGGGACATATTACACATCATGCCGACGTTTCGTTAATTTATTTTAACTATGAATTTTCATGTATGTATTGATTATGCTGTCAAACAGGTATATTTAAATATTAGTAATTTACGTAACAAAGTTCCGAAAGTAATATTTTACGGGATGAGTAGGAACTCCAGGGCGAGCCGTAGGCGAGTCCTGAAATCCTGCGAGTTCACTTTTGGATCGTGTTACGTACAATATTTTTTCTGTAGTTGTTTTGTATGTTAAAAAAGTATACAATACGTGACAAGCGCTGCCATAATATAGTGCAATGTTCATGTTATTGTCAAAGCCGTTTACATAGAAACCCAAAATCGTCCCGAAAGTAACAATAGTAGACCCGAAAGTAAACAAATCGTATCGAAAGTGAAGTAGCTACTTTCGGTACGATTTGTGTTAAGTATTTATTACCACAACTCCCTCGTATAAAAATATTCAAGCGGCCAAGCCACCGTTGCTACTGAATGACTCCCGTATCTCCCTCGTAGGCGGTTCTCGGTGCGATTCGAGGTCACCGCCGGCGTTTTCAATACTTCAAAGAAGTGATCGGACTTCTTATATTTGGACGGTGGTGAAGCGACTCCCTTCTCTCACGTCCGCCGCGCGGCTTCTGTATGCGTCATTGCATATAAGAACATGGTACGCTGCACTTCATACCAACCTCATGCGCACCTCATAGCTCTTTACTTGAAATGCGCATCTTTGGTGGGCGCTCTCCCTAAGGAAAAATAATCTAATCCATGGTGTTATATAAGAAAAGTGCACTGGAGGAATTATCGGATCCTGAGTATTACCAGAATGTTTAGACAAAACAAATTTGTATTTAGGCAATTGCTGCAATATTTAACACCATACTTGTCTCCTAAAAAAATCCTTAACATTCCTTTTTGGTAAAAGTATTCGTGAAAGCACCGGTTAAAAATTCCAAAAGAATTTGCTCTTGTTTGCCATTCACTTGAGGTATTCTAAACACAAAATAGAATTTAAATAAGTTTTACAGGTTAGATTAGGTTAGGACTTGTCGAATTGTGCCACAGAATAAGAACATAGAGGGGAAATACTCGAAATTTACAGTGTTGCCACGTCTTTTCACTCGCACCGATTAATCTAAAAGCGAAGGAGACTGAAGAATGCCAGTCAAGCGTACCGCTCGTTTTTTGTGAACGCTTGTCACACGAAACGTTTTAAGAACGTGTATACGAGGTAAAGAACAAGCTGGTCCTATTTTTCAGCCAGCATGCTGTGCGGCATTGCATAGTGAGGCGACTCACTTGTTTCGCGCGGACGCCGCGCGGATTCTGTATGCGTCATTGCATATAAAAGCATGGTACGCTGCACTTCATACCAACCTCATGCGCACCTCGTAGCTCTTCACTTGAAATGCGCATCCTTGGTGCGGGCGCTCTCCCTAAGGAAAAATAATCTAATGGAATTAAATCTGGAGAACGAGGTGGCTAACTTACAGGGCTCCCGTTCAGGATACACTTCATTTAAATGTGCTCCCACATTAAGACTAAAACGTGGTAGAGCCACGTCTTGCATATGAAGTACATTATCTGTCCTTAGAGCATCACCAAGCAGAGCTTGTAGCACATTTCGTATAAAGTCTAGGTATGCGTTTAATCTATTATATATTAGGGTGCGGCCAAATAGACCCAGCCAAGGAATATTGTCATAATTTTGTTATTTCCTTGACAACTGTCAATAGTCAAGTTTTATATGAAAGTAGAAAAATACAGAATTTTGTTATGGAGCGCTATTCGCCTCAAGAATGCGCAGAAATTGTTTAATTGTATTTCCAAAACTTTTTTTTGATAATTTCAACTCAACGTGCTTTTAGGATAGCGTATCCCGATCGAAGAGCTCTACACGGAGAAACAATTCGACGTTTAGCAAATGCATTTTTACAAAATGGTTTTTGGGGAACAGAAAACCCTTGACTTATTAAATAGAACGTAAAAAGTCGTTGTATGGTGCGCAATATTCCCCTGATTTGACTGCACCAGATTATTTCTTGTGGGGATACTTAAAAAGTCATTATTAATCGCCCACAGACGTTAGAATACTTAAAGGCAAATATTCGTGAAGGAATTGCGCAAATTCCAGCTGAAAGTTATGCTAGACTCTCAAAGTAGAGTTGGTCATTGTCTGGCTTGTGGTGGCGGTCATTTACTCGATGATGTTTTCACATGTTTTAATAAATAGTTTTCATGAAACAATTTATTTTTTTCGCGCATAAAAAAACCTTGGCTGGGTATATTTTGCGGTTTGCCCACCCCATACTTGGTAAAATGTAGGGCCCTATTAAAGAGTCCCCAAATATTACCGCCCAGACATTAATGGAAAGTCTTTCTTAGTGCTTTGATTCAAATTTTAAATACACCCTGAGAAAAAATATATTTATCAAGACACATTATTATTATCGATATTTAATATTTTCTAACAGAGGTACCTATTTAAGAGATATCAATCTTGTCTTTCCCTGATAATAATCTTTAATCTTATCGATCAATCAAATAACGAATAATTATCGCCGGGTGTGAAAAGAAAATAAATTGGTAGAAAATGAGGCCCATTTTTCTAATGCTCACTCACATGAACATTAACATTACGTCTTAATTTATATTCACATAATTAATTTTGCTTTCATATCCGCGTTATTAGTGTTTTTAATAGATGCACACACATATTATTATCTCTTGTATTAAAAACGTGTAAAGCATATAGAATAACTAAAATGACCCTATCAAGAGAAAGTGAAAAAGATTCTTTATAATAAAATTTTAGAAAAATGCCACTTAAATTGTTGCGTCATTAAAACAGGTAATGCCTAATTCAAAAGTCACCAAGTAAATCAGAAATCAGTTATAAAGATAGCCTTTTCCCATCCATATAAAATGTCGTCTGTTGGACGTATTATTATCTAGTGCAGCTATACTCTAAGTGTGTTCCGCGGAACCCTAGGGTTCCGCGATACCTCTGTAGGGGTTCCTCAAGAATTTAGAAAAAAAATCAAAGCACGTCTCTCTGGTCGAACGTTTTGACTCCGCGGCCGCGCGTAGGTATATTTATTTATTTATTTGTATTTGTATAAACATGTGTTACAATAGCTGGTACAATATCTCATAAGTTTGGTATCAACATGTATACTTGTATACTTGTGAGCGCGCAGTCCCTTTGATAAAAGCCGCCTCTGAATTGTTTACAACGCAATTTTTATATTTCTCTTTTTATTTTTGCTTTTTGTTTATCAAAGGCGCCGACTCGAGTATTTTCGAGAATATTCGAGATCGAGTCTAGGACTAAGTATAAAAGCGGCGATCGCGCGTCGCGCCTCGTCAGTCAGTTGACGATTAGCGTTCGGAGCGATAAGTTCCTACCTACCTACTTACAAGCTCGCTAGCGAGAAACTAGTGTTCATTGTTCTACTGCCTGCTGTATTCTGTTGTCTCAGTTTTATACATTTCTTCATTGTACTAAACTTAGTCTCTTATACGCAGTAACGATTGTGCATTATTTAGACCCCACCATCCTGACGTGTAACATTATAAATAAAGAAGAATGGAACGTTGGCTTAAAGGTGTTAAACGTGTTGCAACAACATCTTCTAATGACGCTGAATGTTCAAAAGCAGTACGCGCGGAGAATATAGCAATCACCGATCCAGACGATGATGCCACGACGTCAAGCTCGACGGTTTCAAAGACGAAAAAAAGGAAGTTTGATGAATCATATATCAGTTTCGGATTTGTTGATTCCAACGGCTCACCTCTCTGCTTGCTATGTAGTAAACTGCTTCCTAATAGTTTCATGGCACCTGCCAAATTGCGCCGACATTTACAAACTGTACACCCCGAGTCTAAAGACAAGAATAAAGAATTTTTGGTTCGTAAAAAAGATCAGTTATTGGAAAGTCAAAAAAATATGATGCATGTAACAAAAACTATCAACGAAAAGGCCACGGAGGCATCATATTTAGTTAGCTATCGCATTGCACAAGCAGGTGAAGCGCACACTATCGCTGAGAATTTAATAACGCCATGTGTATTAGACATAACAAAATGTATGCTCGATGAAAAATCTGCAAAGCATCTTTCTACTGTGCCGCTATCAAACGATACTGTTTCACGGCGAATCCATGATCTGGCAAGCTACGTCAAACAAGAACTAGTTACACGTCTACAAAAAACACGATTCGCCTTGCAAATGGACGAGTCAACTGATGTCGCTGGTTTGGCTATCTTGCTGGTTATCGTGAGATATCCATATGAAAGTTCTTTTGAAGAAGACATGCTTATGTGTTCACCGCTGCTCACAAACACTACCGGGGAAGAAATTTTTAATAAAATAAATATATTTTTTGAAGAAAATAATCTCAGTTGGAACAATTGCATTGACATTTGTACAGATGGGGCCAAGGCGATGACAGGTAAAACAGCAGGAGCAGTGTCACGAATAAAAAATAAAGCGCCTAATTGTAGTTCCAGCCATTGTATTCTGCATAGACAAGCACTTGCGATGAAGCAAATGCCGTCAAATCTAAAATTAGTTATGGATGAAGCGGTAAAAATAATTAATTTTATCAAATCACGACCACTACAATCCCGATTGTTCTCATTATTGTGTGAAGATTATGGCAGCAAATATAAAACACTGCTGCTCCATACAGAAGTGCGATGGCTGTCTCGGGGTAAAACTTTAACAAGGCTATTTGAACTTAGAGCCGAGTTACAAATGTTTCTTTCAGCAGATACTTCTTTTAATTTGAAGGACCGTTTGTATGATAAAACTTGGTTGTTCCGATTGTCTTTTATGGCGGATATCTTTCAAAAACTGAACGAATTGAATTTATCATTGCAAGGTAAACAGACAACAGTGTTTCAGGCCAATAATAAAATAACTGCCTTCAAAAGAAAATTAGATTTTTGGATTATTTGCGTTGGTAAGAAAGAAATAGAAAGCTTTACGTCACTCAGTGAGTTTGTTAGCGATAACGACTCAGAAATGTTTCAAGATGATGTGTTTGAAGAATTGGTCCAATATCTCAGTTCGATGCGCGCATCTTTTGAAAATTATTTTCCCGAAGAACAGAATACAAAAATGAAACTGAATTCATGGATTCATAATCCTTTTTTACCCAACTTGGAAAAGCCCGAAAGTATGTCAAACGAGATATATGAATCTCTTTTAGAAATGTCATCAGACACAAGTATGGAGTCACTGTTCAAAACGACGCCTCTCAACGATTTTTGGTGCAGAATCCGTGATGAATATCCAATGCTTGGCAAAATGGCTCTGAATATTCTTCTCCCATTCTTCTCCCGTTCCCAACAACATATTTGTGCGAAACAGGATTCTCAACCTATGCAGCCACGAAAACAAAATATCGCAATAGACTGGACGCCGAACCTGATATGAGACTTCAACTGTCTTCTATCAAACCTGATATCAACCAATTGATGAAAAATAAAAAACAGTTTCATACCTCCCATTAGTTAGATTTTTTCTTTTTTAATATCTTCTATTATTGTACTTGCCATGTGGTAAAGTAAGTAATAATTAGTAACTGTTACATTGTACTTTTATTATGCTTATTAATAAAGAATACACTTTTAAAAACTATTGTTTTATTGTAGGGTTCCATCAAGTATTTTGCTTCCCAAAAGGGTTCCGTCACCAAAAAAGTTTGAGAACCGCTGATCTAGTGTGATTAAAATATTTGTAGGTAAAGTAAATCTTAAAGTATATCGTCTTGCCTTTTGACATCGATAAACGACATGCACATTTCTAGGTAAATTTATTGTTTACAAGAGGCTAACAATTATAATGATCATATTATGCCATATGTATCCTTACATTACTAATATAATTGATTCTTGAATTGAGCAGGGGTACTTTCCTCAAAGTTGGCGTGTTGCTGTCGGCAAACCTTTGCCTAAAAAAACTAACCCAGAAAAGTTCGCTGATTTGCGAGCTATTTCAAAAATTCTGAAAAAAATTTTATACAAACAAATTTATAATTTTATAACTGTAAATGGGATCTTGCCGAACTTTCAGAATGGATTTAGGAGGAGGAACTCCACAGCGACTGCCTTGGCCACGGTAGTCAGTGACATAATCGAAGCATTTGATGGGGGTGAGGTTGCGGCGCTTGTTTTGTTGGATTCTTCGAAGGCGTTTGATACCATTGACCATAAATTAATGTTACAAGCTCAAATATTATGGGTTTGACGATCTCGCCTTGAAAAATTATACTTGATTGGAAGAACTCAGAGCATAACTCTTAATGGGGTAGTTTCATCACAGACGAGCATACTGTCTGGGGTTCCTTAGGGTAGTGTTTTTGGGCCCTTATTATTTCTAATTTATACGACTAGTATTTTAAAATCTATAGCTTATTTCGTGCTCAGACCTACGCTGATGATACACACAGCTCTATGCTTAGTTTCATGTCAATAATGCTTATAATGCTGAGTCGTTAATTAATAACGAACTAAATAGTGTTTATGAACTGTCATTGGAACATAACCTTAAATTAAATGCAGACAAGTCTTATGTGCTATTTTTCGGTGCAAAAAATAGGGTAACTTTGGTTAAACAACGAATATCGTTAAAAATCAATGCGGTTCCTTTGAATGTTGTGGATTCCACTAGGAATCTTGCAGTCATTTTGGACACGGGCCTAAGATTTCGTGAATATGTTAAAAAATAAAGTTAAATGGCATTCATTAACCTTAAACTTTTGTATTCTAATAAACACATATTAAACAAAACTTTAAAACGTAATTTATGTGAGAGCCTAGTGTTATCACATTTTAACTACTGTGACTTTATCTATGACCCGTGTCTGGATCTTGAGTCCGGGATCCGTATTCAAGGAATTCAAAATAGTTGTTGCAGATTTGTTTGCGGTCTCCGAAAATATGATAATGTGTCTCCCAAAATAAAAGAATTGGCTTGGTTAAAAATGGAGAAGCGCCGAGATCACCATTTGGTAAATTTTACCCATCAGCTTGTTACGAGTAACCACCCATCCCGTCTCAAAGAAAAGTTTATGGTGCGTCATCACAACCGTGTGCGCAGTAATCTACGAAATGATAGCGTGTTATCAATCCCTAGACACAGGACTTCCCTGTATAAAAGAAGCTATGTTTATAATACAATTATGTTGTACAATTCGGTGCCACATGATTTAAAAAAACAAACATCTTATATAAATTGCATCATTTCTTTCCTGTTTAATATCTTATACAAAATTTAAAAAGGAATATAAAAGATATCTACTCTTAATGTAAAAATGTTAGATATAGCAAAAAAAAATATATAGTATGTAGTAATACAGTGTACCTAGAATATAAAAGATATCTACTCTTAATGTAAAAATGTTAGATATAGCAAAAAAAAATATATAGTATGTAGTAATACAGTGTACCTATCTAGTAAGATTATATAGATTTGGATAATGAATAGTGTGTAGGTGTTTTTTTTCTGCATTCACTTCATGGTTTTGCTTTTCACTCTTTATTTACTCTTTTGTTGTAATTTACTAGCCTTTTCTATCTTGTTTTTTTTGCTTCTAGTGGTTAAGTAGAATAGCTTGAAGCTAGACTTCGCCACACTGAAGCATGATTCTTAGAAAGTGTAGTTTCATTCTTTGATGCTAGTAAAATCGTTTTTATTTATTTATGTTTTAAAAAGTACGGCTCACTTATTTTTAACATAACCTATTTTGTTTGCTTTTAGGTTAGAAATACTTATTATGTTAAAGTCTAATTCAGCTAACCAGTAAACTAAAAAGAATTGCCCTTATAAAACATTTTTGACTTAATAATAGAATCAATGGTTTTCGAAAAACAAAGACAAGGAAAAGGCGTAAATACATTACCAGTGCGTTAGCAGACGCTCAAAACTAGGCGCTGAAGAGCTAAATAATTGTATTCGTACGCAAATAAACGCGGAAATGTTATTGCCACTTCCCGATATAAATCTCATTTTTCATTTTTCAGACATAACACGAGATACACTTATTGTCATGTTCATAAATAAATTCTAATAGTAAGATATAGCATTGTATATCAACAATAAATCCGGTTGAATTTAATATTTATATGCCATCTAATAAATAAGTGAAACAAACTGCTGCAACAAATTCAATGGACTAGCTGGTTTGATGTTTGCCAACCTGCTTATTATCTTGTAATAATGGTTATTTAAGGTAAACATAATTGTAACCTAGTCATTTATTTAAAAAATTAAAGAGGTAAGGTATACAGTGTGTTCGAAATTGATGAAATTCTTGGACCTCAACAAATTATTAAAACCAAAAAATGTGTGACTCTTTTTTATACATCCAATATTTGGATTACTTTTATTTATTTATTCAAATATTCATTTACAGATCACATTTTGTAAAATATATTTCGTCATTTAAAAAGCCTACAACTAATAGACTTATGCTAAAAATAATAGTGTAAAAATCGGTAAAAACAAAGAAGAACGAACACTGAAACACACATTATCTTAAAAATAGTCAAAGGCTAAAAAATGGTTGAGAAAAACTCTCGCAAATTGTAAAAACTATATGTTAAAAGTAAATTTTTAACAGTTTTTAAATGATATAGCATTTTTTTATTCCTCTTATTCTATGCGGCAAGTGATTAAAAATGTTACCAGGCTTAACCACACAGCTTTCTGCAGTGAAGGGAAGTCTGTGAGACGGGACTCTAAGGTCATTTCCATTTCTCAAATGGGTAAACATCTTAAGCATCCCGAATAAACACATACTTATCTAAATTTTTTCTTACATAAATTACACATTCTAATATATAGAGAAGTTACTTTCAGTATGCCCAATTCATTAAACAGTTCATGGCATAAATATAATCCCAAAAGACAACAAGAAATGCAATGTAGTTTACGCATTTTAGTGTGGCTCTTCGTGAGTTTTTAACAGTGGTTACTGTTCGAAAATTGCATTTCATAAGTTTGATTATCTTTGATTACCTGTGTTAAGTTTTCGCTTTTAAATTGTTAAAATACATATGTAGACTCTCACCTTAAACATTAATTACTAATTAAGTTACCTGTAATAGCCAAAATTTGCATTATGTTTAGTTTCAAACCTTTGTTGATGTTTATATTCCAGGAATGTTTTGTATCTTGCAAGACATAGGCAAGTGGATTGATTTATTCTGTTCCTTGTTTGATACTACTTGCAGACAGGTTTAATTTTAAATCTTTGTTCTAAGATTGGTGATTGATGAACTTTTCAAGTTGTCAGTAAAAATAACTTCTTCTATTTGAGATGTAGGTTAAATGTCTCGAATGTTGTAAATCAGCTGTGTTTTAAGAAAATCGATAATAGGTCAGTGTCAGACTGACAGTTTCTGTGCGTTTTCACAGCGACTTCTGGTTAATTTTTGCTTGGTCGCGTGGGTTGACTTCGGTCGCCGTTAGTTTTCTGTGTTATTATAAGAGGTTAGTTTCCGTAGATAGGGTTGACTAATTTTTGTCATTGTTTTGTTTTGGTAACCATGTACGTTGGAGAAAAATAAGAATCGGCCCTTTCGACCATGGACACTGGAAGTTAGAGCACGTTTGTGGAAGTAGCTCCCCAAGTTTAGTTTTTTGGGCCGTCCAGGCTAATGTAGTGCCGATAAAGCATCCACAAATGTTTTAAAAAAAGGGTATGGTTTTGTAGTTTGCCTATTCCTTTGGGCGGAATGCCGATTTAAAATGCTTTAATGAACTTCAACAGCGGTCATAGACGCCTTTTGGTAAAGTGGAACCCTCGTTAGTTATTTGAGGTAGGTTTAAACTTTAGTATCTAATTACCCTCGTTGGGTGTTATGAAATATTTCTCTTTCATGTTTCTAAAATTCGATTTTAGGGTTTTTATTTGAGGGGCTAAAAGTCCGAGTACAAAGTGGAGTACTAGTTTATTTTTGTTGGAATTGCCTGGACGCGGGACGTGCCAGTTGCCGTGTACTATTGGAATTCTTGGAAACTAGCTGTGTAGCATTATCCACGTTAGCTGTTTCAGGGACCATGTGTGTGTGGGTGAAGATTGAGTCTTCATGGACCATGGGTAGCACGTAAGGTTTTAGCTAAGTACCATTTTTCTTGAGTATGTTGTAACATAGTAACAACTTAAAATATCAATATTTTGCATTTGCGTATTGTTTGATATACAGTGTTTTAATAAAGTTTTGCGCCCATGTTATGTACAGAGCTTGTGCAATGTAAACGTGTAGCGTATGTCGACATAGCGTTAAGACGTCACAAGAGTCTCTAGTAGTTCAGAACGTTAAGTAGTCTGTTACAGCTACTTTTGTTGTAAATATAGTTACAATTTATTATTATAAAGTAAATATTTTTTTGTTTCCCGGCTAAAGGCCATTTGCTTCTACTCAATTTAACACGTGTAACTTACATTTTAACTTATCTATGGCCGAGTGGCTAGTATGCTTATTGAGTAACCACAGGTACTCGTAAGATATTGTATTATACTCTTACAGAGATTTCATGGTAAATTTAGTTAGTTGTGAGAGGTTCTTGCACAGACCTTGCGGAAATTCCATGCCTGAGGCAATGTCCTGGATTTAGGTCTATGTGGCTGCCAGATCAGACTGAACAGTCATTTTTACAGTATAGGTCTGACAGTTGCCGTCTTGTGCAGGACCCTGTCAAACAGGGTTTGACTTTTTGCTTTCTTTTATCGATAACTTTGTAAATTTAAACCTTCAGAACTTTATTGTCAAACCTAGTACTATCACTTTAATATTTCATTTCACTTATTCATCTTTTAACTTTAAGTATCTATTGTCCAAAGTAAGAGGAGCTTGCATTTATAAAACCAAGTAACCAAGGGCTTAACACCACTTTAAGAATAAATATTTGTATTAGCCTCTGCGAAAATTTGGCTTTTATTTTAAATAGAGTGACTTTGAGGGCTTGAGTGAAGGAGAGCTTATAAGAAGCTAGTGTATACCGATGGTGACATAAGTGTTTTTTTCTAGTTTGTTTTTTTCTGAGGCCAAACACTAGAACCTTTAAAGGCTTTTAAGTAAAATAAAACTAAGGTGGCGCCTTCAGGATTTGACTTTAACTTACTTATATAAGAGTGCTAAACCTCTCAATCTAGAGACAAAATAGCGAACCTACCCTGAGTTGAGCTAGCTAAGGGGTGTCTGAAGAACATCCTCCAGGGCGTAGGGTTGCCAGAGTAAGGGTGGATAGGTTGCCTTGTCGCAGTTTATTTTAGGTTATCCTAAGGTGAATACTGGCACCCGATTATTGTTTAGGGCGTAATTTTTTTTTTATAACACTTAATTGTTTTTGTGGGTTTTTATTATTATATAACACAGTTACATACGGAGATTGCTGGATTGATCGAGGTGGACCTCACTTATGACCTGCTCGATCCCCGGACTTAAACCCTCTGGATTACTTCCTATGGGGCCATCTAAAGTCATTAGTTTATACTACTCCAGTGGAGACTGTAGAAGATTTTTAACAAATCGGATAATTGCTGGGTGTAACTCAATAAGAAACGACCTTGGTGTTTTTGAAAGAGTTCGCCAGTCGATGAGGAGAAAATTGAATTCTTGCATCCTAGCTGAAGGTAGTCATTTTCAACAGTTCTTGTAGATTAGGAAACTTTACATGTAATTTTTGGTAATATAATGTTGTTATTGTCGAACATTTTTCTCGCCCTGTATATTCGTAACAAAGCGGTTTTTCCAAAACCATCAGAGGACAAAATATTCTTAGAATAGTCCAGGGAATAACCTCTGCAATTTTTGCCGAACGTTTAATAAACACCCTGTATAATAGACGATACACAAATTATTGTAATTTTAACAATATCCTCATCCAAAACTAATTCAAACATAAACCCACAGACAGCTTAACTATCCTTTACAATACAAACATCAAGATTTAAACTTTTCTTTCGGTGTTTGTTTATGGTGAAGTTTCAATTAAGTGAATCAAACAAAACATGTACTTAATATCCGTCAATGATGCCACTTATCGGGACACTTAATCTCACTTGTAAAGAGAGTCTGGCTTATTTTTCTCGATTTTTATTTATGAGAAGTCCGAAATTAATTTTCGGATAAGATACAGATATCTGTTGTGTACAGAGCTGTTAAAGAAATTTAGTATAATTCTGTAATGATTTAGTATACAGGGTGTTTAAAAAGTACGGTACGTAACTTAAGGGGGCGATTCCGGCGATTCCTTATGATATTTTAAGAGAAAAAATTCATATGAACAAGCATCCGGAGTTGCCCCGTTTTTGATATACTATTATACTAACCTTTTTTAAATGATGTTTCTTTTATAATTTTTTTTTTAAATCTTTTTCCTGATTTTATTGAAATTTGGTACCGTTATTCATAATGATGGGGCTTAATTAGCCCTAACTAGATTAAATTTATTAAGTTCAGTTGGGTCCCGGGGAGCACCGTAATGAATATTATTGACAAAAAAATGCACTGACTTCTTGATTTGATATTTATTTTCGGATTTACCAACTAATAATACAACTTTTTTGTTCCCTGAATTGTTTTTGTATCTTGCTTCGTTTTCGAGAAAAAAAAATAAAAAAACGCTTCATGCAACAAAAAAAAATACCTATGTATCTCAAAGTTAATTAAAATAAAAGGTAAAGGTAAGTTTTGATGTCTAATTTACCTGTTTTCTCAACAAGTCAAAAATGAATAACTTTACTAACGCTGAAATGACCCAGATGAATTCAATTATGGCCTAACAAATGGAAATGCTGAAAAAACTCGGCGAATTTATCAGGAACGTTATCCAAATAGATTACACAACATTTACACAGCTTCATGCAAAAGACCGGGAGTTTTGTACGAAACCTCCTGGCAGGCCTGCAACAGTAACCACGCCTGAGTAAGAAGAAGAGATAGAAGATGATCCCTCAACTAGTGCCAGGAAGGTAGCAGTGCAACTTCAAACAAGTGCATCAACTGTTTGCAGGGTTTTGCTTCTTTATCAACTATACCCAAAGACATTATTGACAACGGTGAGTTCACCTTATTAATAAAATAAGGTAAATTTTTATTATTAAGCTGCGTAGGTGCAATACGTAGTGGCAGGTATTTTCAGCAACAACTATTTTAAGTTTCTCTTTGTACTACCTACCATAATAATAACGCTGATTAATTTATCTCTTGATATCTGTACTAAATCTCATTGTTCTTTTGACCTAATTTATTAAGACAATAATTGATTTCTGTATCTTAAATGGTTTTCAGCCAATTTCCGACGAAACGGTGACATTTAGCGACTCTTACAGAGAGTACTCTTTTTATATAAAAGGCATAGGAAAATCATACCCTGTGCCATAGAGACCAACTTACCTTTTTTAAATGGAACACCCTGCATATGTTTGTATATTTGGATTCTACTGGGAAAACTATGAATTTTTTGTATTTCAAATTTTTATTTATTTAAAATTGTAACAAACTTTATAATAACAAAATAAATAACCTAGAAAATTGAACAACTTAACATCGGAATAATAAACAAGTGAAACCTTTTCAGTGGATCAGGTGTTCAAAATGACCACCATTTTCTGCTAAGCAGAGAGTCAGTCGATTCCCGAACCCGTCTACAAGGTTTAAAAGAAAGTCCTCTGGAATGGCCTGAATTTCAGCACTAATTCCGACTTTTAAAGATTCTAAGTCATTTGGACGGTTAACGTAGACTTTGTTCTTTAAGTGTCCCCCACAAAAAGAAGTCGAGCGATGTTGAGTCCGGGGATCGCGCTGGCCAGTCAATAGCACCTCTTCTGCCTATCCAACGTCCTGGAAATTGTTCGCTTATGTATTGTCTAACATTTGCCGCATAATGCGCAGGTGCTCCATCTTGCTGGAACTGTTCGTTTATGCCATTATTTACACCCGGTGAAACCATTGTGCAAGAAGGAATTATTTGATTCCTAAGGAGATCCACATATTTTCCCCATTCAAATTACCATCTATGAATAAAGGTCCCACAATATGTCTACCAAACATTAACATTTTCGGGCCTCCGAGTATGACCTTCCTGGAACCAGTAAGTATTGTCAGCGGAGTAATAACGCTAATTGTGTCTATTAACAATGCCATTTAAATTGAAAGTAGCTTCATCCGAGAAAATGATATTTGTTGCGAAGTTATTATCGTTATTGCATCCTTCCATCATCAGCTCACAAAATTCAGCTCTTCTATCAAAACCGTCCTCGTTTAACTCGTGCACCAACTTTATCTTGTAGGGATGCAACTTCTCCTGCTTAAACAAATTTTTCACTGACTGATGAGACACATTAAAATCCATTGCCATTGGCCTGGATGATGGTGTTGGATTTTCATGTATTGAGAGCATGATATCCAAAGCTTTGTCTCCCCCGGTTGCTGTTTTAGGTCGACCTGATCTAGCGGCTTCCCTAACACTGCCTATTTCTCGAAATATCTTTACCACTCGACACACTGTTGACTGATTTATTGGAGGCCTATTTGGATATAATTCATTGAAAAGTTGACTAACTTGATCTTGCGATCTCTTCATATTTCTGTAACCGCTCATTATTAAACTTTCAACTCGTTGTTTCTCATTCAGATGAACCATAGTGTAAACAAATTAGAAATTAGACAACAAAAAATTAAACAGGAACTCGAAATTGACATCTCTTAGGTCGATGTCATGAAAACACCTAGACTCAACTGGTAGGAATAATTATAATTAAATAGTTTTTCATTTTTGAGCTGTCATTATCTCGGAAACGCTTGCAGAAAATTTGAAATACAAAAAATTCAAAGTTTTCCCAGTATAATCCAAATATGCAATCATATTATGCAGGGTATTCCATTTAAAAAAAGTAAGTTAGTCTCTATGGCAACCAAACCAGAAATGACAGAAAAATTTCATGCAGGTAGAAATGTGGGGAATAATTTACTGAACAACTTTCATAGAGGTCCCTTTTTCGTATACGAGGTAATTCAAAAGTTACAGGCATTATGCGCGACTTTTTTTGCCACTGTATACATTATGATTTATGCAGATTTTCTTTTGACAAAAAACCTTATGATACAAAAAAACTAAAAATAGATTTGAAATCAGAGATACCAAATTACCTAAATTCAGTTAAAAAAAAACAATTCACATTCAATAAGGTGTAGTTTTAACTATTCTCATTTTGTTTATTTAAAAATTCGTAACTAAGCAACCAGTAGAATAAATGTAAGAATAATTTTCTGCTTACTTACGTAGTTGTTGACGGAGAATCTAATTATCGGAAAATATACATTGACATTTCAAATTTGTCATTAGCCAGATAATTTCAGCCGCTTTTCGGATTTTGCATTGCAACACTTTAAAATCCGCAACCTGTATATGGATTATCATTCAGTAAAGGGGTGGAAACTTTGGATTAAAAATATTATGAATATTACTTCCGGTTTAACCGGATGTAAGATTAGAAAACGTAAAAACGGCGTAGTAGTATTTTTTCATGGTTTTTAAGGAAAAGTACTAGTATTCTAAGAGAACATTGTTTCATTTGTCGGCATTTTGATCTCATGCACTTACCCAACGTCGGTTATATATTTTAACTAACCTCAATTGGAACAACAAAAACAGTAAGCAAAACACTGCTTGCATCTCGCATGTGCATTAAAAATAATCAAACGGCACCAAAAAAAGTAGACACTTTGACTTCCTTGTAAATTATCAATGTACGGAATACCACTTAAGAGCGGGTCTTTGATGTTTCACAAAGCGGATTTGCCGCTGTTTCAATTAACGTTAAATAAGGTATAGTACCTACATACAATAAAATTGATATGTGGTCTATATCGACAAATATGTATCATCTAATAAAACACAAACAATTTTATTCTTATTTAAAACCATCAAGTAAAGAAAATATAAAATATATTGCAATAGTAATCACATTCTTCTCAGAATCTGCGATTTCTATATACGGTTCCTGGGAAAATGACAATATTGCCGAGATAATTCTCTAGTAGCTACTACTATCATTATCAGGGATATCTTTAATAACAGTTTAATCAACTTCAATTTAGTACAATTTAACTATTTATTACGTTTTTCAGATACGGAATAGAGAAAAATTGTAGTTAAAAAAAAATTGATAACTACACGGAGAAAAAATTTGCTTCAGTCAAATCAATTTGCATTCATCCAAAATATTTAGTGATTTGTATACAGGGTGTTACTTAATGATATGTCAAATTCAAGTAGAAAGGGACATATAAACATGTGTCCTAAAAAGTCCGGTTCTCAAAGTTTCAAAAAAAAATAGTTTTTTTATTAATATCTCAAAGATCCTTTAGCCGATTTTGGTAAAATCTGGCAGTGTTGTTCGTTGTGATAAGACGCTAAGTTAGCACTAACTAGATGATAATTATGAGTTCCATGAGTGGCGTCCCGGGGAGAAGTCTCACGAATAATATAAATAATACAAAAAAATGTACGCCACTGACTTGCACAATATTTATTAATAAGCCACTTTTTAAAATCTAACAACATCTTACGAGATATTCATAAAAAATTTTGGAAATGACCACCTTCCGCTACCATGCAGGCTCTTCTTCTTATCGAGTGACGAACTCTTTCGAAAATTACATGAGTGTTACGTATGGTTTCACATCCGTCAATAATTTTATTCCTTAGTTGTTCAACTGTGTCGATTGGTGTAACATAAACTAATAATTTTAGGTGTCCCCACAAATAAAAATCTAGGCGGTTCAAGTCAGGCGACCTAGATGGCCAGAATTGTGATCCTCCACGACCTATCCAACAATTTTGGTAAGCTCTATTCAAATACTCACGAGCCAATATGCTAAAGTGGGCTGGAACATCATCATGCATGAACCAATGTTGTTGCCGTAACTGAAGAGGAACATCTTCAAGAAGTAAATGCAAATCATTTTGAAGAAAATTAATTTAAGATTGTCCGTTAAGGCGTTCTGACACAAAAAAATGGTTGAATCAAATAGTCACCTATGATATCGATCCACACTTTGATAGAAAACTGTTCCTGAAAATGTGTCTCTGTAATAGCATGAGGATTTTCATAGGCCAAGCTATGATTATTATGGAAATTAAATATTGCATTTCTGGAAAAATGGGTTTCGTCTGTAAACATAATGATGGAATCAAAGTGAGGATTTTCTGTAAGTTTTTGAAGATACTATCTACAAAATTGCGTACGCAGTTCACAGTGCCTGAACTCTTTGTACATGGTAAGGATACAACAAAAATTCTTTTAAAATTTCCCAAACCATTTTATAGCAAATATTTAGTTCCCTGCCAATTCTTCTCGTGCTAGTTGCTGGATTCTCTTCGACCGCATGTAGGACAGCCTCCTCAACTGTCGGAGTTCGAATTGTACGAGGTCTTCCTCCGGAGGTATTACGTTTGAAACTGCCAGATTCAGTCAGACGACGATGAATGTTTATGAATATTTTTCTGCCTGGAAGGACACGATCAGGATAGCTTTCTTGACAGATTCGCCAGACATCCGCGGAATTACCATTGGCAAGACCATAAAGGAAATGCATTTGTGTCATCTCCAAACTAGAATAATTATTTGCTATTTTTTAATAGCACAATATACCTTTTGACCAGAACAACAAAACAAAATTTCCTAGCACGATCAAAGTTAACTTGATTTTATTTTATTAATATTATTCGTAAGACTGCCCCCCCCCCCCCCTAGACGCCACTGGAACTCATAATTATTATCTAGTTAGTGCTAACTTAGAGTCTTATCACGACGAACAGCACTGCCAAATTTCACCAAAATCGGCAAAAGAATCTTTGAGATAATAAAAACCGATTCATTTTTAAAACTTTGACATCCTGTATCTTAAAAACCAGACTTTTTTATGTTTATATGAACTTTTCTACTTGAATTTGGTTCAGGAATGCGCCCTTGGAATTACGGCTTTTCATTAAGTAACACCCTGTATACCGAAGAAAATATATTCTTTACTATAGCATATTATATTCTTGTTCTTTTGTTTTACCGGAAGAAATTTACAGGCTTCATCCAAGACATTTCCGTATTCATAAATGAAGAGTTTCTCTTTTAAGATTAAGAAGAACTTCAGTCAAGAATATTTGAATTTAAAAAATTGTATTTTACTTGATTTTAAAGTAGGGGGATCGGAACATACGTTACGAAACATGGAGGAGGGATGATTCTATGTAGCAAAGTAAAGATAGAAAGTCATGCAACAGCAACAAATCGAAATCTTAATATTTTCCTAGTTACAGGTTGGATAAAAAATTTTGAACAGCAACAAACAGCAAACAACTTGACAGGCGATAACTCGGAAAAATTTCAATTTTTTGTACCTACATGACTTACTACCAGCAATATAAACACCCAAAACATATTACAGCGCCAACGTCGCTAGATCCCTCAAGAGCTATTTCTTAAAATTGTTCTTATTTAAGAATATGCCGTATTCCCTGTTTTGACAAGAATATATTTCGATAATAAAATATATAATTAAGCATACATTCTTGTTTCAAATTTAAAATGAAAACCGTGACATTTTCTACATTGAAGTATAATACTTATTTGTGCAAAGAATAAATGCTTTATTTGAAAATATAATATTTCAACAATATTTAAGTTTTAGAGAAAGGTAATATTATTTCTTTCGCTAAGAATATATTTTTGATATAAAACGACCAGCTTTTATTCAAGACATTTTCTTTTTTTAATTTATTGTCTATTTGAATTGAATTAGAATTTTATTTTTTCTAAGTACAGGGTATCCAGTTTTCGTATGTTTTACGGGTTATCTGCGTTATTAGTAAAAATAGAAGGTTGCGGTTTTCGCGGCACTGTGTTACTTTTTTGAGAAACAAACGATGCCATCAACAGAATTTTCATAGCCCCCTTAGTTTTTTAGTTGAAAAATGTAAATTTTGAGCTTCACATTGAAAACAGCTATAAAGTATTATATATTTTTAAAGAGCTTGTGATAAACTGAATCATAATAACTAAAAATATATAGGGTGTCCCATTTAAAAAAATGCAAGTTTGCTCTTTTTCTCGAAAACAATTAAACATAGAAAAAATCTGACCAAGCCACTGGATTCTACGTGAAAAAAACTAATAAGTTTATTTTTTACCTTTTTGATAAGTTGCAGCGTAATCGAGATACGGGGGTGTCCCAAAATGAAAAATTTTCAAAAACACCCCGTATCTAAAACACTAAGGGGGCTATGAAAGTTCTGTTTCTGGTATCGTTTGTTTCTCAAAAAAGTAACACAGTGCCGCGAAAACCGCAACCATTAATAACCATTTACTAATAACGCAGATAACCCGTAAAACATACAAAAACTGGACACCCTGTACAGGGTGTCCAGTTTTCGTGTTTTTATATACCGGCTCCCTTATTATAAAATATAGAAATATGGGGTTTGCGGCTTACTTTCCTATTATTTTATGAAACTTTCATTGCCGTAAACGAAATTTTCATAGCCCTCTCAGTTTCTGATGCATAGCCTTCTATACGAAAAATGATTAATTTTACAAAAAATGTTAAAATTATCCCTTTTTAAAAGAAATAAATATAGACTATTTTTTGAAAATCTCGTAAAAAGAGGGATAAGAGAAATACATAATATATAGGATGTCCCATTTAAAAAAACACAAGTTTGGGTCATAACTTAAAAACAACATTTTTTAGAAAAAAACTAGCTACGCCACATAAATAACTCTATAATAACCCATTTTTACCTTATCGATAAGTTCAAATAGTCGAAATACAGGGGAGCGTTAAAAATGACAAATTTTCAAAATTGCCCTGTATGTCAGAAACTGAGAGGGCTATAAAAATTTTGTTTGCAGCAACGAAAGTTTTATAAAATAATAGAACAGTAAGCCGCAACCCCCATATTTCTATCTTTTATAATAAGGGAGCTGGTATATGAAATCAAACAAAAACTGGACACCCTGTACGTTAGACTGCAAATATAACCTAAGTCAAACAAAATTTGTATTGTTTGTGGTATTACTTATCTTTTGTTTCACAAAAAAGTAGTGCCATGGCGAAATAATCCGCAAATACATCGAAATCCGGACATCCTGTACCGTATTTAGAAATGTCGACTATGACAGGATTTTGACAAAATAAAACTTCTTATCAGGAATGACGATTTTAAAGTTTCCCATTTGTTATATTTTTTTACCAAAGACACTGTATAAAAAAAAATTTTGTACAACTGTCAAAAAAAGTTGACATTTTTTCATCGCTATCGATACGTAAACCTTTTGTTTTTTTAACAGTGAAAAAAAGACTTTTTTTCACGGTGAAAAAAAGACTTTTTTTAACTGGAAAAATGATTTACAAAAAAAACGATAAAACATTACTTTTTAAAAAATGTATTGAATTTTTTTGTCCAAATTTACTAATTAATTACCAACTACCAAAAAATCTCATTTGTTACAATAATAATTGATGGTGAAGTTCGAACAATTGCTTCCAATATTAATTCCCGAAGCTAGTCCACCTTGCTGCTGATCAGAAACGCTAGATATTCCTTGAAAAGTTGAGTCCACAATTGTATCAGTTATATTGATTTGTTTGGAAGTAGAGGAACAATTTAATTTATTAGAAATATCAATTTTATTACTCAAACTATCTTCTATATATCCTTCTGCTATGGCGGCAGATTTCCAACCACCGTGGCGTTTTGTAGATGTCATGTTACCCCCTGCATTGGCTAAGAGAGTTGCAGAACTCCTCCTAAAACAGTGACCTGTGTAGCTCTTATGCAATTCTTTTCCCAGCCATTTTGCAATCAAGCTAGGAATTTCCCCTATTTTATTTATTCCCACATGTTGGTCAACACATTTTCCTCTTGAATATTTTAAAAATAATCTCTTTTTGTGTGTATGGGACGGCCTTAGTACTCTATACTTGCGATATATCTCAATATAATCAGAATTTGAAACGGTAAACATTCTTGGGCAATAGGTCTTTGTATCCGGTATTTTAACAATCAATATAGACCCGGTATCTTCAATGTCATCAATAGTTACCTTCAATAATTCTTCACGGCGACAAGCACCGCTGATTCCCAAAATTAACGCAACCTACAATTAAAAAAATATTGAAATTACTGAAATAATACAAAATTTTGATCATCTGTACCTTATAAAGTAAATTTGTTTCATCATCAGCTTCTTGAATGAATTTATTAATATCGTCTCTCGATAAAACTTTAGATTTCTTCCCTCGGTATCCGACGTTTTTGTTCTTAATAAAAGGCACCAATTTTGAAAACTTCTTTATATCAATATTTTCTTTAACATTCAATGTACTCTTCAACATTGAGTAGACACTCCATAAAGTAGAAGGTTTTACAGTTTTTGATTTGTTCTCAAAATAGCATATAAGTACCTTTTCAGACACTTTTTGTATATTTTTCTTGCCGCACCATTCACGGAATTGGTTATAATTTTTCTCGTATATAAATTTTGATTTCGCCGGTAACATGTTAGCTATAGCCGAATTTGCTATGTCGGCTATATCTGAAGGAATCTCGCTATCACTATCGTAATCTACATCCATTTTAAGTACTTATACTATTTATTTAAAAAATTGCAATAAATATGAACAGCTATCAACGTATGACAACAAAACAAGCAACGTGCCAACAAACCATTTCTATAGTAACGACAGGGCTGTTAACTTGATGATGTGAAATTATATGGTAAAATTTTTATTATAATATACAATTTTACCGATTAATTCAAACTTTCAGTTGTACAAAAAATGTTGTTTGTATTTCGTTTGTGAAATTCGTGTTTTAATGGCACATTCGAGAGAATTTTTCGCCTCGACCTGCGGTCTCGGCAAAAAATTGACACTCTCATATGCCATTAAAAAAACACTCACTTCACGCACTTAATACAAAAATAACTATTACCTTCATTTGCAATATCCAATTAATATTATCAAACCCCTTACCCCACTGTTACACTCCAACGAAATTTCGTTCGTAAAGAAACACGCCGTGTTCGCGGTCAATTTAAAGACTGAACTCAATACACTTACAGAATAGTAGTAAAATGGTAAAAAACAACACAAATCATTATATCATCCAACAGTAAAATTAATTCCATCATATAAACCTATAGACAACTTAACTATCTCTTATAATTTATAATGGCATAAACAATTAGATTTGAATTTTTCTCGCGTACATGTTTGTTTACGGGAAAGTTAATTTAAGTTATAACCTGTTATAAATAATTAAATGAAAAATATATTATTGTATAACAGAGCGATTCTTCAAAGAGTGTTTTAGACATCAGTTGTGAAATGAACAATAGTTTAAAACGACTTCAAGTGCATAAAAATGTGCTACTTTGTCGGAGCTACTATACAGGGTTAGGAGAAATTACCAGAACGGTCGATTATTTCAAAAGATATACGAGTTAGCAAAAAATGTCTTTTATAAAAGTTGTAAGGCTTTTAAAAATCTACATATCTGTAATAAATTGGAACATACACGCCCAAAAAGTTGTGGACAGTCAAAGTTATATTTTTTTTAAATATAATACCCCGTATATTATTACTAATTTTGATCGTCCAGTCAATTCTAAACATTTTCTATTAACCATATGCTATGCCTAAGTTTATCAGTTTTCGAGATATCGGCGTTTTAAATAATAACGGATAACAATGCTCTATTCGAACGTAGTCGTATTTACCTTAGCAACAAATTAGGTATGGTCTTTGACATTTGTCAGAATTGAGCAAAAAAGGAAATAGCATGGCGTTTTCACTTACTGAAACAGAGAGAATTGATATTTCAATTTTAAGGGGATATGGCGATAAGCAGAGATCATATCAGGAGGTATGTGATATTTTTAACAATTTGCACCCAGATAGACAAATTAAAAAAAATGCAGTTTTTCGAACTGTGGAGCGTTACAGAATGACTGGAAGTGTAAAAAACCGACCAAGATCTGGAAGAACTAGGAGTGCTACCGCCGATAATAAAAAATTAGACATTCTGCTTTCGATACAAAAAAATCCCAGACAATCCACCAATCAGCTTGCATGCTTTGGATCATGAAATTGATCAAAAATCTATAAGAACCGTTCTTCATACTGAGAAAATGCATCCATACAAAGTTCATGTTGTACAAGAACTTTGTGATGTTGACTATGATCGAAGACTAAAATTTTGCGAAATAATTACGAGAAAGATTGAAGAGAACCCGCATTTTCCAAACAATATTGTTTTTTCGGATGAAGCGACCTTCACACTACACGGAATGGTCAATAAACAAAATTACCGTTACTGGGGGCGAAATAACCCAAACTGCATACACAGTTCCCAGAAAAAGGTAATGTCTGGGCTGGATTGTTAGCGGGACATGTAATTGGACCCTTTTTTATCGAAGGAAATTTGAACGGTGAACGATATCTCCAGCTTCTCAGCAAGATGGAGCTCCTCCGCATTTTTCTCGTGAAGTTAGAGAATTTTTGGATGTCACGTTTCCAAATAGATAGATAGGAAGAAGAGGGCCTATCGAGTAGCCTTCACGATCTCCCGATCTTTCGCCCTTAGATTTCTTTTATTGGGGTCACCTGAAATACAATGTTTATCGGAACAAATCCAATAATTTAGAAGAATTAAGAATTAAAATCTTAAATGAAAGTGAGAGAATAAGAAGGGAAATGGTTTTAAATACCCAAAGACATTTTTGCGACAATTTGTATCATTGTCAGTTAGTAAATGGGGACCATTTTCCACATTTATTAAAAAATAGAGCTGTTTCCATGACTTGTTATACCGATTTTTTTTTTCATGTTAACTTATTAAATTGTTTATTGAAATTTATTTTGTGTTTTGTAACTGAACTGGTTTAAAATTGACTGGACGATCAAAATAAGTAATAATATACGGGGTGTTCTATTTAAAAAAATATAACTTTGACTCTCCACAACTTTTTGGGCGTACCTGTATATTCCAGTTTATTACAGATATATAGATTTTTAAAAGCCTTACAACTTTTATAAAAGACATTTTTTGCTAACTCGTATATCTTTTGAAATAATCGATCGTTCCAGTAATTTCTCCTCGCCCTGTATAGTATCTAGGTAAGTTTGTTCAGGATACTATAAATATAGGTTTATTAATGATAATGGTTTGAAAAAATGCAAAAATTAAATTAAAAACATTGATTATAAAATTAGAAACTAATAATGCAAATAATAATAAAAATTATCTATATTGTCAGAGGCAATATACAGAAAACAAATAGAAAAGGTAGCCTCTGTCAAGAAATAACCCTGATTAAAACCTCTTCCACTGGGACTTCTTAGTCCTTACGAAAATCCATCCATAAATACCCGCCTTGAACTTTTAATATTTAGATCTTGCCATACCTTCTCAACTGTGTGCCCTTCATTGAGCCAGCTTTTGTCGGTACATTACAATTTTTTTCCCCTTTACCCCTATTCCTGTATTTTTCAAAATATTTTCGCCGCCATACAATAATTTCAATTTTTTAATTAGTATGCTTTTTCGATTTCGTTTAATATACCTAAAATTAATTTCTTTTAAAACGTTTCGTTAGAGTGCCACATATTTCTGCAGCATCCAATGTGGTTAGTTCAGGATTTCGTTCCCGAATTCCATGGTATATGTTTTTGACTATAATTCGTTCTTTTAATGTTAATTGAAATTTTTTTGTAGGTATACAGCAGTTAACAAAACTAAATAAAGTTTAATAACTATATATTCTAATCGCCCACCGATTTCACAAGCAACAGTAAGTACGATTGGGCAGAAATTTCGTTAACTTGGCCATGTACAGGATGCTCCAAGAGCGTTAGGCCACTAATTAGCGAAGATAAGCAAATATGCTAAGTGTCCAAGACCAGCAGCATAATGTGGCAGGCACTCAAAAATCTAGCAACCGACATAAATATTTGCAAAACCTCATGTAAATAAATACCATCTACACAAAATGGTTGAAGAACTTTATGAAGATGATTATAACAGATGCCTTGAATTTTATTACAGGTATGTTTTGATGATACCAATTTTGTTTAAAGCATTGTCTTTGTTGCGGAAACCACCTTCCGTTTAAATGGAGAGATAAATACTCAGAACTACCGTTATAAGTAAATCCGCATAGAATCAGGAATTCACAGGAACATTTAGTACAAACAAAAAAGAAATGTATGTGCTGGCATTGGCAGCAATGAAGGTTAACTGGAGTAATGTATATTTGCAGTTTTTACAAGAAGATCTGACTACACAAACTTGCAGGATAAGAAAATACAGACTTACCCCATTCAGCCATATGGTCTAAGCAGGACTAGGACCAACCACTTTACGCAGCAAAGGTACGCACACATTTAAGCGATATTTTTCCAAATACATGGACTGAAGAAGAGGGACAATTAAGTGGCCATTGAGATCTCCAGACTTAACACCCTGACTTTTATTTGAGCTTGAAAATACGTATTACGCAAGAAATACGAATAATTATGCAGAAAGTAATTAGTAATGTATCGAAATAAATTTATCACTTAGGATACTGCCAAATAACCAATGGAAGATATTTTAAACACTTGCTTAAATCAATTTAAACATTTTCTAGGGTAATAATATTTATTAAATCATTCAAGATACAAAAATGATAACGGCTATGTATTATTCCATAATTTAGAAACAATTGAATTTCTACGACAATATTCGAAAATTGAATTGAAAAGTGCAAAAAAATTGGTGTTAAAAAACGGAAACGCCCATTTTTTAGTAATATTATAGAGGGTGTTCGGCATATATGTATTAGCCTTGCCCATTTAACCAATGTAAATGTAGTGAAGCTGAGATTCCTTGTCGGGTCAGGATAATTTCGTACATTGCGCATGCGCGAGAAAGAATAACTTGACGTTTGCCCTTACGGGGAAAAAATGAGGTTTTGCTGCTTTTCAGTCACATTTGCCTTTGACAACTAGGCAATCCAAACCAGGTTATGTTTGCCTGCCACGGTCATATTGGAGTCACAAAGTGCTTCCAATATGGTCATCGACGGCAAACGTCCGAAAAACTAACCTTTATTTTTGTGTAAACGTCAGTGTCAGTTTAAACAGCGATTTTGGTTTTGTGTGTTTTATTAAGTTATTGTTGTTTAATTTGTGTTTTTTTTTCTGTTATTTATATTTATTAATACTTAAAGTTTTTTGACCAACAATTTAGTCAATTTGGCGGCAAATCGATTTTTAGGATCGTGAGGTGCACAGAACTCGACTGAAAACTAAGCATTGAATCCGTGTATGTTTGGCCACATATTTTCCTTCCACGGCCATATTGAATTGTTCGTTGAATGTTTCCGAGTTCTGTGGAACGAATTCAATATGGCCGTGGCAGGCAAATCGTAATTTGACACATCATTTGGTTTGCCTAACAAGACAGGAATTTGTAAACAAACATTAAAGTTTTTGGTTTGTTGAAGATTTTGTATATTTTGATTGAGAAGAGAAAAATAACGTAGGTAAATATATTAATGAAACTTTTATTAGACATTTAACAATTATTTTTAGAGTTCAATCAGTAAAATATAGGTTTTTGTAGGATTCTTTGAAGTACATGCGATTTTCTGTAAAAATAGGTAGGTAGGTACCTAATTATATCAGAAGCAGTAGAAGATAGTGATCGACCGATACCGATACCGATATATCGGCTATATCGGCCGAGAGCCGATTATCGGTATCGGTCGATAGATGTAAATATATATCGGCTATATCGGCCGATGTATAAAAACAACCATAGCAGCTTAAAACATTTTTTTTTTATATTTAAATTTAAAGAAATATTTCAAATAAGTTAATCTTAAGAAATTATGGTAGATATAACATGAAATAGGCATTTAATATGAATAATGTAGTTTAGGCAAATTATCATGTAAAAATATTAGTTTCTCGGTTGTTTCTGGATTCAGCCGATTCCTTTTCGCCGAATTTACGGTTCCAGCTTCTGAAAACATTTGCTCACTTGCAACACTGCCAACTGGTGCAGATAAATATATAAGAGCTTGATTATATAATAATGGTAGAACTTCTCGTTTTTCTTGCCACCAAGAAATGGGATTCGCTTTTCTTTCAAGAAGAGGATGTTTCTTATATTCTGTAATTTCAGCATTCACTTCTTCACAAATGGATGCCCTAGAAGATGATTTTGTGTCACAAGAAGATGTTGTTGGAATGGTTTTTGTTTTTGTGGAGCTCATCCCTTCTCCGGCAAATTCTTCGTAGATTTCCCAAAACAGATTTTGGCCAGATGTTCGACTAGTCTCAGGTTCAGAAGTTCGAACATACTTAGCAAGTGGTTCGTTGTCATCACTATCAATTTCTATAGAATCTATAGTTTCATTTATTGTATGGTCTTGAATGTAATCCGAAATGTCAGGGGAACTGGAATGTTCTACAGATGTATTGTTTTCTTTTATTTGGGACTTTAGATTTGTAGTTATGTATTCGCATATAAAATCACGGTCTTTTGTAAACAAATTGTCTTTGAAGCGAGGATCCAAGAAAGTCGCGATGGTATAATGTTTTTTTATAAATATATTCTGAAATCGTTTATTCAAGCTGTTTTTTAATTCTTCTTTTATTGTACCTACTCCTGCAAAATTAGCGTTTTCTTTGTTAAGATAGGCAGTGATAGTCGAAACAAATGGAATGACTTCAGATATGCAGCAGTCTGAAGAACTTGTAATTTTTGTTATGTCTTCAAATGGCTTTAACAAATTTAAAATGCTTCCAACTAATTCCCATTCGGAAAATGTCAAGTCTGTAAGAGTCCCATGATCCAAAATATATAAATTTACTGCTCGTTTTTGTTCAAGTAGGCGAGAGAGTAGATAAAATGAGGAATTCCAACGTGTTTGTACATCTTGGAAAAGTTTGTGTTTGGGAAGGTTTAGTTGTTCTTGTAGTTTACTTAGTTTATCGCAAGCAGTTTGAGAGTGATTAAAATGCGAAACGATTTTTCTTGATCTTGCTATTAAATCACTGACTGAACGTTGACTTTGTATAGCATCCTGTATTACAAGTTGTAAAGAATGAATGAAGTATGCTTCATAATTTACTTTTGCCTTAACAAAACCATTCCTCATATTGGCAGCATTGTCTGCTAATACTAAGTGAATATGTTCCCTTTTTATATTCCATTCTTGTAACAAAGAATTAAATGCTTCAGCTATGGCGTCTCCTGTATGAGATCCTGGGAACTTCTTGCAGGCAAGTGAAAAATGGGATCTCTGATTTAAACTTAAACATGTTTTTTCAAAAAAATGGATTGTGAGAGACAAAAAAGAACTGTTTGTATATTTGCACGTCCAAATATCTGTAGTAAAAGATGCTTTTCCCAACATATTTGAAATTTTTTGAGTCACTTGTGCTTTACATCTTGAGTAAATATCTGGTACAACTTTTTCTCTAAAGTATTTGTCAGAAGGAATTTCATAATTTGGAATAGCTTTCTTTAGTAGCCGAGTAAAGCCATCATCTGATACAATGCTGAATGGCTGATTATCTAAACATATCATTTCACCTATAAGGTAGTGAAACTCCTTCGCTCTGGATGGATTAATGTCCCACTTTTGCATTTGCTTGAAAGAGTCAGCCAGTGAGACTTGCAATAGCTTAGAGTTAGAGTTAGAAGTACTACTAGAACTACTAGAAGGTCCAGCCGTTTCTAAAAAAAATAGACTCAGGGTGATCAAAAGTCAAAACGTTGAAATAAACGGGGAAATTTGTTTTTAAATAAAATCATATCGTAGGTGTTAATTGTTAATGAAACGATTTAAAGTGATGAAAAAGAAAAATGTCCCCCCTCCTACACAAATTCCTTTAATTTCCCCAAATTCCCAACAAAATACTTAATTCTTCAGATTTTTTTACACAAATTCCCTTAAAATTCCCTAAATTCCTAATAAAATAAATCCCTAGATTTTTAGCAAAAAATTCCTGGGTGGTTTGCCCCTCAATCCTATATAATAATATAATCCTGAATGAGCAGGTCCTATTGTTGGTAAATATTTTTATAACGTGAACTGGAAAATAAAAATTTAGTACTAACCTGAGCTTGAATCAGTCCCTTTCAATTTATAATATTCTTGAGGATGTTTTTTCTCTAAATGGTATTTCATGTTTGAGGTATTCGCCGATTTTCCCACTCCCCCTAATGAAATGGTTATGTCACACAATTTACATTTTGCGGTGGATTTCTTATCTGCTGGGGATAATTTATTCTTTATAAAATATTTCCAATAAATGCTTTTTCCATCCATTTCGCTACTTTGCACTCCACCAAACTCCAATAGGATTATTATTAACTATTAATATTATGTCTTTGTTAAAGATTAACTAAATTACGCCAAGAAATAATCGAACTTAAAACGATCTGCTTTAAGAATGCAATACTGAATGCACGGCAATAAACGCACGGGATTCACCGAGAAATTCAAATTAAGGGGATTCACCAATGACTTGGCGCTGAGCCACATAAATTACCGCCTATTGCTGTGTTGCCAAAGTGCAATTTTTGTTTTTATTTTTGTGATTTTAAATTGAACGTTAAAGAATTATAAATTATATTACAGAATATTCAGATTTTAGACATTAATAATGTTATCAATTAAAAAAGGCCGATATGCCGATATATATCGTTATCGGCCAAGACATTATCGGTATCGGCCGATTATCGGTATCGGCTAAAAAAGTCATATCGGTCGATCACTAGTAGAAGAATTTATAATTTCTATGAATTAGACTACCTAAGTATTGTTTCCTCACGAAATTAACGTAAGTAAATTAAAAGAAACAAAGAGAGAAACATCCCGTCCGGGTACATACCTGTGGAACGATAAATCTTTGTTTATGTTTTTACACCTGTTGCAAATCATGTAATAGTTATTTACATTACTAGATACGAAAGTTAATTTTTTGGTGTGAGGAGGTTTTTGAATAGCCGAGGTGATTTAATACCTCCGAACATCAAAAAAGGCTTTCGCATCGTGTGATGTATTAAATTTTTTCTACCACTGTTCTCTGATCAATATATTATAAAGTAATGAACTTTGATTTTATTCAAATTATAATGACAAAATAAGGTTTTTCCACCTGCAAAATAATCCATGACAACTAGTTATTTGAGTACTGTCAGAGTCTGTCAGTTCGAATCTTTTAATTTCGCTAGTCTAAAATGTTCTCCCAAGACTAAAACGTTGCTATTCAGAAAATAAGTTATTATTTTCAATAAATATAAGCATTTTGTTATTAAGTTTTTTTCCAAAATTCGCTTGAATAAATACAATAAAAATTTCCTATGAGTATTCGTGTTTTTTGTCCTGGCACCGAAAGTAGTACTTTCGTAGCTAGAAATATAGTACTTTCGTAGCTAGCAACGTATAATATTCAGGTAACTCTAATGTTTACTTTCGTGATTTTTCGTGTTGTTAGGGCCCGAAGGTTAATTTATTTATACAGTAGTAGAAAAAATATTTTTTGTATGTTTCTAGCTACGAAAGTACTACTTTCGGTGCCAGGACAAAAAAAAACACGAATACTCATAGGAAATTTTTATTGTATTTATTCAAGCGAATTTTGGAAAAAACTTAATAACAAAATGCTTATATTTATTGAAAAAACAAGTGGTATAATAACAATTATATAAAACTTAAATAATAATTATTTATTGCCATTAAGGTTAATAGTGAAATTTGAACAGTTGGAAAAATAAATTGATGGAATATTATTCAATTCAATAGCTTCGCCGCTTCGTATTAGTCTCGTTATTATCCTGGACTTGGACCATATCACAACTCGTTCTATTTGTCACTCTCACGTCGTTAGATGGAATAAAAGTAGGAGTTCCATTTGAAAATTTCAGCTTCGTAACCATCGTTTTTTCGTTTAATAAATGCAATGAGTTTCTAAAACTGCGAAATATCTATATTTTTGTTCACAGAAATAGTCAATTTGACCATGGAATATTGTGACCATAGGGACGGAGGTGATAAGGCTTCAGATTCCTCTAAGAAGTACGCTAACATTACATTTTCGTCAATTTGAGAAACGTTTTTATCCGCGAACCCGTCCAGAAGCAGCTTATACGTTTGATAGTATCTATCCTTAGACTTCTCAGGTAACAGTAAGGCACATGCCAACTCTGCCGCTTTCTGAATAGCTACGTTTTGGTCTTGGGAGAACATTTTAGACTAGCGAAGTTAAAAAATTCGAACTGACAGACTCTGACAGTACTGAAATAACTAGTTGTCATGAATTATTTTCCACGTGGAGAAACCTTATTTTATCATTATAATTTGAATAAAATCAGAGTTCATTACTTAATAATATATTGATCAGAGAACAGTAGTAGAAAAAATTTAATACATCACACGATGCGAAAGCCTTTTTTGATGTTTTTTTGCAATTTTCTAGCAAGATTTTTGCTAATTTTATCATTGCTCTAATTTTCTACGGCACACTTTTGTGTCCTGTTCTAAAGAAATGAAAGTACATTTGGCAATGCCCTTACGGAGCATGTGCAGAAGTCGAAATGACTGCTTCGACTTATTCAAAGTAATAGCCATATAATACCAATACATATACGATGTCCGGTAAGTATAGGGCAATATTTCGCCAGGGAAAAGTTCTTAAAAAGTCAAAACTACTAAACTTTGACAAGACGTTTAACTGAAACATAACATCAAATTATCGTTTTTTAGATTTTAAAAAGGTTACTCTCTTACTAAAAACTCTACGATATTTATAATTTAATTTAAATCTATGGCAAAACCGAAAATGACGTTATACCTTAACAGCCAATTTTAATTCTAAAACCATGTCGGGGAATATTTACAAGATCAAATTGACGCCCACCAATTGGCGTGGGACTTGTTGATGAGCATAGGTCTTAATAATTTTTTACAACATTATTTTGACGATGGTTTAAGAATGCAATGTGTTAATTCGTAAACAAACATGCACTTGAATTTTATTACCACTTGTGCTGCCAAAATTATCACATTACTGAAAGTATGTGGATTGATCAAGACGAAGAATGTACATTGAATTTAAATTTGGAACAAAAAATAAATACTTTTGCACAATGGCTCATAATTAAACATGTTTTGCCAGCATTAAACATGTTCTTTTAAACCACAAACACATTATGTTTTATAATTATGCTCGAAACAGTTTAGAAATTTTTAAACCTATATAAATCAAAAATTTTTAAAAATGGCATTTGACATTTGCCAGATTCTTGTACCTATGGCCCACGCAAAACATTTTTTTATGTTTTTAACAAGAAATGACGCAGTAGAGTCCATTAATAACACTTTTAAAGATTTTTATTTTAAAAATTAATTCAATCAATTTGAGGATAGTATTGTATAGCAACATCAAATAACTTTTTTGATAAATCGAACCGATCGAAGTAGGTTCTGAGCTTGGAGCCAGCTGCTTTTTTCAATAAATAAATTTCAAAATATAATAAAAAATACTACTATATCATTAGGTCGTTTCTGAAATTATTATAGAATGTCCATTTGTCAATGTTAGTAACAAAATTATGATTTGCAGCAGACTAGCTCTCTGCGTATTTTATAAAAGTATTTGTAAATATATAATATTAATTGGACTACACCTATGGAATACGGCGAAGATCACTGGGTTTTATAGTTCAATAATGATTTATTACTCTTGCATTAAGCATCAGACTATAATTCCCAAAAAGTTCGAACTTTTGTAATTTTTTTGTCGCTGAGTTTGTGAAATATATTGCAAATATGATTAAAATCTCGAAGACTGTCCAACCATTCGGCAATAGTTATTTATTAAGAAATCATTGCCATCTGTTATATATCTTCGCTTAACATTCTGCCTCGATAAACAAGATGCAAAAAGTTAGTGGCCACGGAAAAAGTATTTAAACCGTTCTTTTGGCGCTTTTGATGAATACATATGGAATGTATTCATCAAAACATTCTAGCAGTTGCAAGTTCATCCATTCTTCAGCTGTATCTGCAATAAAAGCCTGAGTACTTTGTAATGCGTTAATAATTTTGCAAACTGGGTCAAACAGCACTGTCTTCAATTTGCTTTTTTAGATTTTCGTCAAATACCAGTTTTATTATATTGGGTTTACATACGGGGCTTCAGCAATTATTGTTCGCATTTGCTTCAAATTCTCCAAATAAGTGACCAGCAGTGGCGGATCTAGGACCGTCGGGGCCCGAAGCAAAAACTTTTTTCGGGCCCCCCTTGTCAATGCGGCAGACAAAAGTCCGCCGCAGGCGATAAGCGTCGCAGACGAAAAATTTTTTGGACCACGCCCTAATTTTAACAAATTTGGTCAATATTTTATAGTATAGCAACATTTTTAAAATCGACTATTGACTAGAATTTTCACTAGATACTGTCAGTTTTTTTCCTAAAATTTTATTCTTATATCCATGATTTCTGAAAATAAAATACTTACTGATATTTCCTTTAGATCAGAAAAAATTTTAGAATTAAATAGGGCTTCACCCGCCGAGCCGCCACTTCTTCAGTTTTTTTTTAAATATAGGTAGTTTTCTTTGTGGTGTCAGGTGAATGAAAGTCATTTATGTATTTGAAATTTTTATAAAAATACACTTTTCAAAAATATATTATGTGATTTAAAGCGAATAAATGAAAAAATAACACCATAATGTACTTTAGGAAATTGTAGGAACTTTATAAAATCACAAAAAAAACAAAGTAAGCCTACACATACTACACAGTACACACACATACAAGCTAAAAGGTAAGTACTTACCTACACTTTAAAAAGTAAAATATGTAGGAATGAAAACATAACACCAAATAAAAAAAATATGAAAACAATATTCTTCTTAAACATGCAAAATCTTTATAAAATTAACGAAAAATAGATGTACACGTAGATACAGAGAAAGAAACTACAAAATTCACAAAAGAAAAAAATCAGAAACTTTTCTTTAAAACAAGTAATTATTCTTTATAATGCAAAAAAAAACTCTCAATTTATTTAAAATTTGGCCGACGCACCTTGGTGTTAGCAAATTGTCTTATTGATTCATCGAAGGAGAGTGAATCAGTTAGGTCACTTTCAATTGACAAAATACCTAAGTACTGTAGTCTTTTTTCCGTCATTACTGTTCGGTATTTATTTTTAATTATTGTAAGTTTTGAAAATGACCTCTCTGCTTCACAGCTTGTAATAGGTATTGTTAAAAAAAGTTTTAAGGCTATATACAAATTTGGAAAGACCTCAGTCATATTTTTATTGTACAAGATGCCTAACATTTCTACACAACTAACAACATTTTCGGGTGAGTGAGAGATTTTTAAGTATTGCTTAAATTGTTTGACTTCATTCAACAAATCCTCATGAAGATCGTTACTATAATATTCTAAAATAGTCGACAGATTATCTTCATTGATTTCGTCCTTTAAAGGATTTCCTAAATCAAAGAGTACTTGAAATTTTTTTACTACATCTTGGTAGGCAGTGCTACGTCTATCTAGTTCGCTAGATAAACAATCCAATAACTTATTAAGGACATCTATGCGAAATTTGTCTTTACCAGTAAAACATACTCTTTGAGGCTGTTTATCCGCTAGTAACTTTATTCGTGTTCTTTTTGTTGCATCGGAGTACACAACTTCAACGTCTTCGCTTAAGTCTATTGATTTGGATTCCAATTCATTAGTTTCTATGTCTGCATTTTTTCGTATTTCCTTTATAAATAGGCTTAAGGAACATAATAAATTGTACCCTTCTTGTACGTCCAAGCCAGGGGTCTGTAGCATAACAGACACTTTATTAAAGCGTTCCAAAATTTTTTTCCACATTAGCGTTAACATTGCGTATTCAATTTTTGATAATTTATTAAATAAATTTTTGGCGTCATTTCTAAAATCAGCTTTTTCAGTTCGGTCTGCAATAACATGTTTTAAAGTTTTTAAGATTTCGCTGTATCCACATGCTAAGGCTCTGACAGCTTCATAGTGAGCACACCATCTTGTTATGCTTAACGATTTTAAAGCGTATTGTAAGTTTGCAAAATTACATAAAATATTCCACCTATGAGGTGAAGCTGAAAAAAATACATAAAGTTTTTGGAGAATCCCAAAATAGTCAACAAGTTCTGGCAATAAACTTACAGCTTCCACTCCTACCAGGTTTAAGGAATGTGCAGAACAAGGTATAAACTCAGCCATATTGTTAATTGCTTTAAAACGGGCTTGAAGTCCACTATACCGACCGCTCATGTTGGCAGCATTATCATATGATTGTCCGCGAATGTTTTTTAAAGGAAGATTGATTTTGCACAGGTAGGAAGAAATTATTTTAAATAAATATTCAGAAGTGTGATTCTCTATAGGCAAAAAAGTTAGAAATCTTTCGTAAGGTTTTCCCTGATAGCAATACCTAACAATGATAGCCAGTTGGTCAATATGCGCTAAATCTGGAGTGGAATCCACAATTAAGGAGTAGTACTGAACATCATCCTGATTTATTTGATTTATTATTGTTGTGAGCACCTGTTGACCCATAATAGCAATTAACTCTTCGTATGTGGTTTTGGACAAATAAGATGTTGATTTTTGTGCCTTTGATTTTGATTGGCATTTATTTAGGTGCTCTTTCAAGAAAGGATCGAAGTTCGAAAGTAATTCAATAATGCCCATAAAGTTACCATTATTGGGAGAACCCCATTTCTCTTCATGACCTCTAAGCGCAAGACCTCTCTGGCATAGAAATTTTAAAACAGAAACAACCCTTATTAATATATTATAAAATGTATCAACTTCCCTTCGTGTCTGTTCTTCCAATTTCTTGTCAATTGTGATCTTATTTTCTTTGCGTGTAAACCACGTTATAATTGCATTTTTGTGATCATTTGTCTGCTGGTGGTTGTCAATGTCTCGTGAAATGTTTGACCAATCCTTATACCCAGTTTTAAACTGTGACTCCGTTGTTGAAAACAATTTACAAGTAACACAGTAAACACATCCCTTGCTAGGCGAGTAACAAAGCCAGTATCTTCTTATCCTCTGGCCATTTTTTAAGGTTTTTTCAAAATTTTTGTTTGAAAAATACCTTTTAGATTTTCCAAAAACCGATACAGAATTTGAATATCCATTTTCGGCATCGTAATTTTGAAAATAAGAAAACTCATGGAGTAAACATTCACTAATGAAGCTATTTTCAAAAGTGTCGGGCCATAAAGATATATCTTGAAAATGGGTATTAATTTTAGTAGTGTCTTCAGTAGCAACTTTACTATGTGACTCTATTTCTGCGAATGGACTATAAGCTTTTGATGTGCTAGGTTCGCAGTGTTCGCACTGTTCTAGTTTGTAGGCATCTGGTTCAACATTACTGATAATAGTGCCAGTTTCAGCAGCGTCAGAGCTTGTAGATGAGTCTCCTACCGGAAGTGCTGGAACTGAAACTAGATTGCTCCCTATCTCCAAATTGTTGTTACCTACTTTGGTAAGGTCAACGCTTGTAGCAAAAAATTTTGTTAATTTAGGATATTTCTTATTTTCCTGATCTCTTTTTTCTTTCAGTTTCCTTTTTTGAAAACCAGACAAATAATGCCGATCTCGATCAGACATAGCGGCAACTGCGCCAACTTAACCTAAAGTTAAATTATGTAATTAGTATATCCCTTTTTGTAGACAAAACACACCAAACCTTTAGAATAGAATAATACGGGAATCTGCGGAATTAAATATCGTCGTTAGGTCGTCACTTCTACTTATTTTGCGTACAAACTACAAATAGGTATTCACAAACACACAAACAGCAGATAATGTTAAATTAAAAGAGTTGCCAGATGGCCCAGATGTAAAAAACTTAAAGCGCAAATCGAAACCTTAAAGTAGGCACCCCGAAAGCGCGCCTGCGAAATAGCACATTAATAAACATTCTTAAAATTTTAGTATTTTTTTATAATGCATAACAATATGTACCGACGTACCTATAACACATAGTAAATCACAGGGAGTAGGACCTAAGATAGAACACCTTCCTTTAATAAAAATTAACGGGCCAATTTTCTTGAAAATGCTCCCACATTGCAATCAAGCGCGCAATCTGGCAGCTCTGTAAACAGTAAGTCGTTGAAAAAGTCGGTGGCCACAGACACTGACATCGACCGTCATCGACATCCTAAGACGCATACAACGTTGCCGTATCTTTTAAAATTTCACTGGAGTTTTTGAATAATATCGTATTTTAATATTTGTGTTAAGGAGCACAATAAGCCATGAGCTTCAGTGCTGTGGGAAAAGAACCACAATCCATTGAGATAGATAGATAGAATATTTGTATTCGTACGTAAAACGCTTAGTATTTTAAAGAAGTAGACCACTCCGGCGGGGCCCCCTTGACTGGGGGCCCGACGCAGAGTGCGTCCTCTGCGTCAGCTTAGATCCGCCACTGGTGACCAGTGAGTCGCGAAAAGAACACCAACGTGTTTCACCAGCGAGGATCACTCTTTTACCATTTAATTTTAATAGGTTATTCTAAAGGTCAGGTGACGAAAACTCTTTTAATAGTGATTGTACTTTTGCCGCGATATTTTCAGAAACCAATTATTTTGCAAGTAGATTCCACATATTTATCTGTGCACCCATTTTTTTCATGTTGCTTGCATTGTCGAAGCAGGCAGCGTAAATCTTTGTATCTTAAACTTTCTTAGCTATAACTACACAGCTTTCCACAATCTCTTGCAGTTTATCATCAGCTTTTTTTTCACCTGTCAAGTTAAATGACTCCAGAAAAGCCATGTGGCCATCAACATTGTGAAAAAGACAAACGACGTTCTTTCTGTTACTTGACGAGTTCTTCCAACCATCAATCAGCATAACAGATTTTTTATCGTTATTATGCTGGGTTGCATAGGTTCTCGTTAACCGACAATTTAAGCGTGAATATCTCAACTTTTTTTTTTCCTGGAAAAGAAAGACCAAAACGAAGCTAACGTGATTCAATTTCTTTACGTTCTCCGTGACATACGTAAATAGCGCGAAACAACGGACCGACACAAGCAGCCTTTATCTTTTCAGACGTCTCGGCCGACAGCCGGCTAAAATATCCGCAGCCCTTAGCGCATTAAATTTGCATAAAGCGAGCGCCGGCTGAAATAAGTTGAGCCCTCATAAGTTCATTCCGCCGCGAAAATCGCCGACGTAGAGAGGTCGCCAGGGACTGACTTCCAAATTATGATTGTTACAAATTTAAAACAACTGAGTTAAAGCAGAATATATATATAAATAGGGATATACATTTTATTTCCCGTTGTCTGTGGCATTGAACAGCTTGAACCTTTTGAATTTCTTTAGTATTATTTTTTAGTTTGACAACTGAAATCACAGACTACTTTATTTTCAAAATATTTTAAAAATTAAGCGGAAATAGCTAATTAAGATCTAAACTAACCTGAGTTAACCTCAATTGAGAAAGCTATTATACAGCTCACTTCTCAACCTATTAGGTATATAATATACATACAGCGTGTGCAAAAAGAATGGAACAACCCCAATATTTTCATAACCATGCATATTTTCGAAAAACGCTCGGACCCGTCGATTTTATTTATCATTTTTACAAATTTTGAGAATTTTTAGTATAATACAGGATTGCTCAAGAAGTCACTTTAATTTTTTAAATGAAATACCCCAAATTTTATTTGATTTTTGAATTCTACTTAAAATTCTGAATATTGCTGTGTTCGATATATCATAATTTAAACAATAATGATGACAATTTTCATGGAATTAATGAATAGGGAAGAAAATACGGAAACTTATTACCTTTATTGTAGTAACCCTGGTAACCAAGCACATTATTGAACTTTTTCGCCACTGTCACTTTATTTTAGGCAACACTATTGCCAAAAAAAGTTACGTTGTATTGTTAGAACGACACGTTTTAAGTAAAATGCACTTAAGTGAAAGAGAGCGCGTAGAAATCCTTATGATGGTTGGCTATGGGGATAGAAAGAGATCTACATTTGAAATATGTGAACTTTTTAATAATGTTCATTGAGAGCGAACGCCGATATCAAGGTCTACAGTAAGTAAGATAGTTTTAAAATTTACTGGATCTGTGCGCAATAAACTAAAAAGTGGCCGTCCCAAAATTTGTGATGAAACTAGATTAAATGTTTTACTGTCGTATCAAGACGATCCCCATTCCAGCACTCGTCAAGTGGGTCGGATTCAAAATATTGGTTATAAATCTGTACAAAATATTCTTCATAAGGAAAAATATCATCCTTACGAAATTTGTCTTGTCCACGAACTAAATCGGGATGATTTCGATCGACGCCTTCAGTTTTGCGAGAATATGCAAAATATCTGCAATAATGACGGAAATTTCACGCAGAATATTTTATTTACTGATAAGTCTACATTCTGCCCTTATGGAACAGTCAACCGACATAATTGTAGGTATTGGTCGACAGAGAATGCAAGAGGTTCCATACACAGCACCCACAGAAGCTAAACGTATGGGCCGGAATTTTACGTAACAGAATATTAGGAAAAGGGGAAAAAAAGGCAAAAAGTCTTTCTCCACTAATTTAATAGTGAGCTATTAAAGGCTCAATTTTAAAATTAAATTGTCTCTACATGTTTCAAAGGTAGTAACCTTCATCTTCAGGAGACCAAAGTAGTGCTGCAGTTATTATTAGCAGTAGAGAGAAAACTGTTGGTGGAAAATGACGTTGATGGAGCTTTTTTTTTATTTAAAAATATTTTGACAAGATATTAATAATTGAATGTGATCAGCAATTATTAATATATTGTCAAAATATTTTTAAATAAAAAAAAAGCTCCATCAACGTCATTTTCCACCAACAGTTTTCTCTCTACTGCTAATAATAACTGCAGCACTACTTTGGTCTCCTGAAGATGAAGGTTACTACCTTTGAAACATGTAGAGACAATTTAATTTTAAAATTGAGCCTTTAATAGCTCACTATTAAATTAGTGGAGAAAGACTTTTTGCCTTTTTTTCCCCTTTCCCTATATTTCAACTCCACTTCGAGAATGGACTATTTCTTTAAATTAGAATATTAGGACCTTTCTTTTTCAAAGAAACGTTAAAAGGAGACAGGCATTTGGAGTTTTTACAGTTTTAATTAGTTCCTGCTTTAGCTGGCCTATATCCACATCAAGATAGTCCTGAAAGAATCATTTGGCTACAACAAGACGGTGTACCGCCCCATTCCGCCGCACGGGTACGAGAATACCTAAACGAGGTTTTTCAACATAGAAATAGAATGGCCAGCTCGCTCACTCGATTTAACACCTCTAGATTTCTATTTGTGGGAATATTTGAAAGAAAAAGTGTACAAGAACAAGCCATCGCATTTAGAGACATTAAAACTGATAATACAACATTAAATTCGACAAATTCCTGAACAGGTTATTGGGAACGTTCAAAACGGTTTTTTTTTGGTTTAGGACACTGCCAAATTGTCAATGGCCATCAATTTGAACATTTAATTAAGTACTCTACTTTTTATAATCAGATTTAAACGCTGTTGTTTTTACCTAATAAACCTACCTCTTAAATTTTGTTAATTATTATTGTTTAGATTGTGATAGGTATATCGAAAACAGCTGAATATCGAAATAGAGTATGTTACATAAAAAATATTCAGAATTTCAAGTAGAATTCACAAATCGAATAAAATTTGGGGTATCTGATTTAAAAAATTAAAGTTGACGTGTGCCCCGACTTCTTGAGCAATTCTGTATAATACTAAAAATTCTCAAAATTTGTAAAAATGATAAATAAAATCAACGGGTCCCAGCGCATTTCGAAAATATACATGGTTATGAAAATATTGGAGTTGTTCCATTCTTTTTGCCCACGCTGTATATTTGAATAAAAAATGGTTTATATATACATGTGAGAACTTTGTTCTCAAGCCACTTGCTGAGACCTTATACAATAAGGATTAACCAAATTATGCTAAAACAGCTATTCTCTGGGCTACATGCCCCAACGAGCGCTGAATTAAATAGCACAATTTGGCGTATTTTGACTAACACTGTTAGTACTAAAATACAGACTCAGATTGCAGAAACTACCGGGAAAGAAAATAATGAATCTTTATTTCCAATGATAGGTTGCTACGCTGCTGCTACCTGTAGACCGGTTTCGAACTCTTTGGTTCTCGTCAGTACAGGGCAAGCATGACAAGCGAGCACACCTACCATTGGAAAATTAAAACACCCTATAGCCACAATATTGTTCTGCCTAGGCAGTACAATACAGGTGGCGCCATCCTCCAGCAGTTTCTAGTATACATATTTATATGTCATATTATGATTACCACTTGCCAAGTAGTATTCTCTTACTATTTAAAAATGGTTTACTTTAACCGAAAAGAATAAGTTAGAACCGAATTGTGTGGTATACATTTTCGAAGCTATTTTCTACACGTATGTATTTTCGACGCGTCGTTCCCAACCCTGTCTATGACACATCGCCATAAGGAGGGGGTGGAGGGTGTCAGTAGCATCCCTCCGTCCGCACTAACCTCTTGCTTCGAAAACACAATAAATTTAGAATTTTTCCTATTCTCAATCAGAGTTATTCTAAGATAATCGCAAAAAGGGGTGGTTAATTTGGGTATACATCGATTGCACGCCGCGGTCAGATTTTACTCTAGGTACAGAAAAATGTGCATAAAGGCACCCTATCGATTGCGCGCCGAATACCCTTTGATACCTGGCTCTATAATTATTACAATTTTTTTATATCTAGCATATACCGAATTGGACCCAAAAAGGTGGATTAGATGCCGTGTTAGCGCTGTTTAACCAATATAAGTCTATAATTATTACAATTTTTAATATCTAGCATATACCGAATTGGACCCAAAAAGGTGGATTAGATGCCGTGTTAGCGCTGTTTAACCAATATAAGTCTATAATTAGCACGTCGTTAGTTTGGCGCGCAATTGATACTTGTGGGCTTGTCAACCTGGCGCGCAATTGATGGGTAAAATATGTCTACCTGAAATTTTTCTTGACCATAGCGCGCAATCGATTGTTGCCCGTTAATTTTATGGATAAGCTATTTAATCCTAATCTTAATATTATATTATTAATCCCTCGATTAATCTTAATCTATTATAGTTTTACTGTAATTTATTTATGATAATAAACAATGTAGGTGAATACAGGGTGCGGTCTCGACAATTAATATTGAAAATATTTTAAATTTAGATACTATTATTTATTATTAATGGTTTTTAATAGGATATCCAAAAAGATATAAATAACTTTACTATGATGAATTTATAACTAGAAACACCTGCAGAAAAGCAGTTAACACCCACTTAACGGCGGCGAGACAAATAGCCAAAAAATTATTACGACAGTTCTATAAATTGGGAAAGCTGGAAATATTGAAGGTTTTTACGTCAAATCAATGTGTAACTTTCGTATCTTTTTGACGATGTTTAAAAATGTTACAGCATTAAATCCCTTGAGCTCAAAAATCGGGCCCCTTGTATAGTAAAGTTTACATTATAACGTTGACCTTTACTGCAATATATTCAACTACTTCGACAATTAATATTGAAAATATTTAAAATTTAAGATACTATTATTTATTATTAATGGTTTTTAATGGGATATCCAAAAATATATAAATAACTTTACTATGGTAAATTTATAACTAGAAACACCTGCAGAAAAGCAGTTAACACCCACTTAACGGCGGCGAGACAAATAGCCAAAAAATTATTACGACAGTTCTATAGATTAGGAAAGCTGGAAATATTGAAGGTTTTTACGTCAAATCAATGTGTAACTTTCGTATCTTTTTGACGATGTTTAAAAATGTTACAGCATTAAATCCCTTGAGCTCAAAAGTCGGGCCCCTTGTATAGTAAAGTTTACATTATAACGTTGACCTTTACTGCAATATATCAACTACTTGATTGCACTCCATTGTTACAGCTGGCATAAATATATAAATCACATGTTGATTTATTTTTATTATCTTAAATTAAAGAGACATTTTAAACCAAATTAACGTAAAGATCAATTATTATAATAATTTTATGGAAGAAGTCCATCTCTCAGTGGAGTAATATTTTAACGTAAAGTAAAACACACAATCTGCTCCACTAACTTAATGTAAATTTGTCAAACCATACATGTTTCGGAGGCATAAACCTCCATCATCGGTGGGATTAAATTAAGTTAAGTTGAAGAGAAAAGGACCAGAAACATTGTGAGAACTGCAAAATAAAGAGAGAAAAAAAGGGCCTTTAGTGAAACAAGAATTAAGAGAGAAACTGATTTGTACCATGATAAAACAAAATAGTGTCGACTTACCTAGTGTCGCCGAAAAAACTTCATCATTTTGTCTTAAGTATAGTTATGAAAATAAAATAGAAAATAGAAAAAGTTGTTATTATTTAAAAAAATATATGAAAAAATAAAATTTTTAATTAAAAAGTACATATCCTTTTGAATCTTTCATTTATATGAAAACCAAACATTTTCGTCCAATGAGGAGAAAACAAAATAAGAGATACGAACATCTTGCTAGAGTTGTATCAAATGGTAGTTAAAATTTTTAATAAAGAGAATGTATGTATAAAAAGTTTTTCTTGTATTTTTTTTAAATAAAAACCGTTGAAATTTAGTGCAGTTCCACAATGTCAATGGTAGACAAGCTGGGACACCTAGAGTAAAAAACCAAACAAGGAGAGAAAAGAACAATGAGTGTTAGATGAGGATGGAAGGTGAAAGTATTTGTTAATAAATTATAGTAAGTATAAATGAACAGATGGATAAGGTAAAGTTCAAACGAAAGTCACTAGATAGAGTAGTAAGATGTGGGGAGAGAAAACTGTAACTAAAGTAGAAAAATATGAGAAAACTATAAGGTAAATGTTGTAGTTGTGATAATCAATCATAGATAGAGCAATATGTCAGGGTAATTATAACGATTAGTAGAGACACTGGAAACAAGAAATAAAACGTGTAGCAAGTTTGAGGTTAAAAAAGGGTTTTGAGGTTAAAAAATAGGGTTGCGATTGATTATTTATTAATAAATTGCAGGGAATTGAAAAAAGATACACAGGAAAAATTAATTTGGTCGTTAATACATTGTGAATTAGGATTGTTAAGAGCTCTCTGTATTTCCAGAATCTCCAAGAGGTTCAAAGTGGCCCCTTTATCACACACATGAAGCACCCTTGGACCAGTAGAGGGATCAAAAGAATGTTGGTCATTGATGATGTGGTTAGCAAACGTCGATTTTGTACAGGGTGTTTCATTAAGGTCGAAGAGCGGCCATATCTCGGAAACTATTGGGCATAGAAATTCAGGAAAAAAAAATTTATAACTAAAGTGGCCATGGGAAAATCCTGGAAATAATTTTTAAGTTCCGCATTTTGCCGCAAAGGGGCGCAATTGAAAAGTAAATTTTTAAATTTTAGATATCTCCGAAAATTGCACGTTAAGGTATATTTTTGATAACACCATTAAAAAGCTTGGACAATTTTGCATAATTTTGGTCCCATGCTTATTGGCGTACCGACTTTAGTAAGAGTGGGAGAAGCTGTTGAATGTGTAATCATTTAAATCGCTGTAACTTATCAACGACTTATCCGATTTTAGCAAACTAAAACTTGTTTGGAAGAGAAATGTAAGTACTTTTAACTATCGTCTTGAGTGGTCCATGATACTTCTCAATAAAAATACAAGAGGGCGCAATTTGCAATAATAACACATTTCTTAACTTTATTCATTTATTTCAAATCATACGGTATAATTATGATACCATAATCGAAAAGTTGATGAAATTTGCTACAAAAAATGTCAAAACCGCAGTTCGATATCTCCATCCGTTTCAGAGTTATTGCCAATAGAATAATTTTTAAAACTTTAAATGACGAAGCGGTTGTTTTCATAGTTTTGTGATCAAGCATTCCATGACAAAAAATATTTTTAAACTTTATGGTTAGGTAGGTTTGTTTCTCATTATTCCAATGTCAAACTCCGTGCCTTCCTTCACACTTTATCTAGGCTTAGGACTAGTCCAAATCATGTAAAATACAAAATTTGGAGCGTGTTTCAAGGCCAACGGGCCATAAAACAGTATTGAAATAATTATCGGAAACTATTGAAGGAAACAATATTCATGGAAAGCTTCTTAGGAAAACAATTGAGAGACTTTATAAATGTTCAAAATGACCTCCGTTGTGCAAAATACAACGATTAATTCTTTTTCTAGAACTAGAGACAGCTGTTTCAATTTCAGCTCGTGAAATCGAATTTAGTGCATTTTCAATTCGCTCAATCATGTTGTCTCGTGTGGTTGGTCGCGTTTTATATACAATGTATTTTATTCGCCCCCACAAGTAAAAATCTAACACAGTTAAATCCGGGGATCTAGGTGGCCAAGCAAACAAACTACCCCTTCCAATCCAGCGATTTGGGTATCCAATATCTAAAAAATCACGGACCATATGCGAAAAGTGTGCCGGGCATCCATCATGTTGATACCACATGGATGTTCTTAGGCCAATAGGAACATCTTCTAAAAGGATAGGCAAGTCATTTTGTAAAAAGTTTAAATAAGATTCACCATTTAGATAATCATTAAAAATAAACGGTCCGATAATTCTGTGTCCTAATACTCCGCACCACACGTTAACACTCCATCTGTTTTGGTGATCCACTTCGCGCATCCAGTGAGGATTTGTCTGTGACCAATAGTGCATATTGTGTAAATTAACTTTGCCACAGCTACTGAAAGTGGCTTCATCAGTCCATAACACGTGGGAGAGGAATTGAGGATTCTCGTTACACATCTCTCTTAGCCAATAGCAATAGTCGAGCCGTCTGTCATAATCACTTTCTGATAGCGCCTGATGTAAAACTATAGGGATGCAGCTCAAAAACCCTTAGAATTCGGAACACTGCAGTACAACTTATACCTAAATGCGGATCGGCCTCTACGTACGCAAGAACGTTTGTAATGTTGACTTCATTTCTTACTGGACGTCTTCTAAAAGCAACTGAAATGCGTCGTACACTTCCCGTTTGCCTTACGCATATTGCCAGTCGCTGAAATACTGCGCTGCCATAGTGCCTTCGTTCAGGATATCTGAGAGCATATTCGCGTTCCGCTATAGGCGCATTTTGAAAACATTCAAAATATACGGCCAGCATATCGTAAGCTTCGGCATTGGTATAAGCCATTTTTGAAAGGTACGTATCACAATTTTCTATCAAGAAGTTTAAGATGAATTACGGATAAACTTTTGTCAACACCTTTAAAAATGAAACTAGTTGACAACTATTTGCATTATTTGTCTTATCTCCCTGGAAACTTTCAGATTTTATTTCACAGCTATCTAGATTTATTTTTTAAAACACATCATATTGTTAGAATTACGCCTAAATGACACGTTTTCCATGATTGCCATTAATTCTAGAGTGGTTTCTGGGCCATTGGAATAATGAGAAACAAACCTACCTAACCATAAAGTTTAAAAATATTTTGTGTCATGGAATGCTTGATCACAAAACTATGAAAACAACCGCTTCTTCATTTAAAGTTTTAAAAATTATTCTATTGGCAATAACTCTGAAACGGATGGAGATATCGAACTGCGGTTTTGACATTTTTTGTAGCAAATTTCATCTACTTTTTGATTATGGTATCATAATTATACCGTATGATTTGAAATAAATGAATAAAGTTAAGAAATGTGTTATTATTGCAAATTGCGCCCTCTTGTATTTTTATTGAGAAGTATCATGGACCACTCAAGACGATAGTTAAAAGTACTTACATTTCTCTTCCAAACAAGTTTTAGTTTGCTAAAATCGGATAAGTGGTTTATAAGTTACAGCGATTTAAATGATTACACATTCAACAGCTTCCCCCACTCTTACTAAAGTCGGTACGCCAATAAGCATGGGACCAAAATTATGCAAAATTGACCAAGCTTTTTAATGGTGTTATCAAAAATATACCTTAACGTGCAATTTTCGGAGATATCTAAAATTTAAAAATTTACTTTTCAATTGCGCCCCCTTGCGGCAAAATGCGGAACTTAAAAATTATTTCCAGGATTTTCTCATGGCCACTTTAGTCATTAATTTTTTTTTCCTGAATTTCTATGCCCAATAGTTTCCGAGATATGGCCGCTCTTCGACCTTAATGAAACACCCTGTATTGATATCAGTTTGATTATGGTATTTTTCAATAATATTTAGATGTTCGTTAACTCTAGTGGTGATCTTTCGGGTACTCTGACCAATATAGCACACATCGCAACCAGGGTGACTACATGAGATGGAATAAACGCCTGACTTATCCAGATTTTCTATTTTATTTTCATAACTATACTTAAGACAAAATGATGAAGTTTTTTCGGCGACAGTAGGTAAGTCGACACTATTTTTTTTTTTATCATGGTACAGGGTTATCCAACCAATACTGGACAAGGCGATTTTTTGACTTTTCCTGTACTTTTATAAAAAAACTGAAATAGAAATCTTAAGTCATTTTCTCCCGCGAATTCGAATATCTTCACCAAAAAACAATTGAACATCAAACAAAAGTACTAGGGGTCACTTTGATATTTTTTTAAATGGGATGCCGTATTTTTAATGAGCTTATCCGATTTCTCATATAAATTTTGATCTAAAATGTTGGATTTTTAATTCAAAAACGCCTTTTTTCTTCAGTTTTAAATTCGGAAAATGTTCGTCTACCGTAAGATTAATACCTGATAGATGGATACCCGTTTCACCTGTTCACCCTTTAACCTGCTTTAAAGCGTCCGTCAGTTAGACAAAATAATCAAGTTTCAAATTTCTATATATTTTTCACGAATTAATTACAAATAATGAAATATTCTTTAGAAGAACGGCTAAATGTAATAAAATTATATTAAAAAAGTGGAGAGAATGCTCGACAAACACAAAGAACATTTTTTGAGGGTTTCCAGAGACACATTTCAGTGGATACAATTCTCAGAATTAAGACCCTATTTGAAGAAAGTAAGACATTGAAAGATAAGCCAAGAAAGATGAAAAGACGGAATAAAAGGGATCGAGCTATTGTTCAATATTTTACTATAAATCCGAAGAGTTCTATTCCGCAAGCGGTACGAGAAGTAAGGTATGGTCCAGGGCTCCGGAGAGTAAGCTATGGAACAGTTCACAGAACTTTAAAAAAATGTGGTCTAAAACCATATTGCATCCTTCCCGTTCAATACTTAACACAGCTTCAAAAAGAACTGCGATTTCGATTTGTTGCTTCAATGCTGATGAGAGAGCAAGACGAAGATTATAATTTATATAATAAAATTCTATGGAGTGACGAAGCGTCATTTACAACATCGGGGGTATACAATCGGAAAAATACAAGATACTGGGCAGCAGTTAACCCTCATAGATATGAAATGATAAAGTTTCAAGGTTGGAGCTCACTTAATGTTTGGTGTGGGATGTTAGAAAATCGAATTATTGGACCACTATTTTATCGTGGCTCTTTAACAGGCCAAAGATACCTCCATTTTGTTCATAACGATATCGAGGATTTCTTGGAAAGGTTGCCATTGCAAGCCTACATTAATATCATTTGGCAGCAGGATGGTGCTCCGCCTCATGCAGTTCGAGAAGTGGTAACATACCTAAACGAGCGTTACAATCAGTGGATTGGCCGTAACGGAACAATTCATTGGCCACCAAATAGCCCCGATATCACGCCAATGGATACATTTTTATGGGGTCATTTAAAAAATGTAGTTTATCAACGACCCAACAGAAGTCTGGAGGACATTCAGCAAAAAATTATAAATGAAATTAATAGACTTAACCAGGACCAAAATATTGTAAGAGATTCTTTGGAGCGATTGAAAAGGGGGCATCGGTCATGTTTTGAAAATAATGGAGGACACATAGAACAATTATATTATTGAGATTAAAGTTATTCACTTTAGTTTATAGTTTTTTCTAATATGTCATACTTTTTTATACGTAAGCAATAATAGATTTGCAAAAACTACTAAATTTGTAATTAATTCGTGAAAAATATATAGAAATTTGAAACTTGATTATTTTGTCTAACTGACGGACGCTTTAAAGCAGGTTAAAGGGTGAACAGGTGAAACGGGTATCCATCTATCAGGTATTAATCTTACGGTAGACGAGCATTTTCCGAATTTAAAACTGAAGAAAAAAGGCGTTTTTGAATTAAAAATCCAACATTTTAGATCAAAATTTATATGAGAAATCGGATAAGCTCATTAAAAATACGGCATCCCATTTAAAAAAATATCAAAGTGACCCCTAGTACTTTTGTTTGATGTTCAATTGTTTTTTGCTGAAGATTTCGCGGGAGAAAATGACTTAAGATGGCTATTTCAGTTTTTTTTATAAAAGTACAGGAAAAGTCAAAAAATCGCCTTGTCCAGTCTTGGTTGGATAACCCTGTACAAATCTGTTTCTCTCTTAAGGATTCTCCATTTTTATTATTATCATTCCGCGCTCTCTGATGAGCCTCTTGTCGTTTAAGTTTTTCTTGTTTCACTAATGGCCCTTTTTTTTCTCTCTCTTTATTTTGCAGTTCTCACAATGTTTCTGGTCCTTTTCTCTTCAACTTAACTTAATTTAATCCCACTGATGATGGAGGTTTATGCCTCCGAAACATGTATGGTTTGACAATTTTACATTAAACTAGTGGAGCAGATTGTGTATTTTACTTTACGTTATTATAATAATAATAATTTGAGACATACAATTTCAATAAAAATTCAGTTTTTACAGTCGTCAACAAAGTATCATCAACATCAACTTGCTATTTATACAGGGTTGTGATATAATAATGGACAAATTCCATACAAATTAAATGGGGGCGTGTTCGGAAAAACGCTCGAACCCGTCGATTTTGTTTTTCGATTGCGCATATTTTGACATAAAATGTAGGTCTGTCCCACAAAAGTGTGACAGAAAAAATATCTTTTCGTTGAATGGAAATCCCTGTATATTATTGCATTTTCGGATTTTCCGGAAAAGTCTAGACATGTTTCATGTATAATATCCTAAACATATCGTCAACTGTCCACGAAATAAATTACACCTATGTGAATATTTGACAAAGTGTCACTGTATTGTTAATCGAAATAATTTACAATGCGTTTAACCGAGACTCAGAGAATCGAAATATTAACTATGCTTGGCTGTGGTGAGAAAACTAGAACACACAACGAAGATCAAATAATGTTCAACAATAAATATCCGAACAGAGAACCTATAAGTCAATCCACAATCAGTACAATTGAGGCTAAGTTGAGAGAGACTAGCATTGTTAAGGACCTTGGCAAACCTGAAAGACCTGGCGTTCCTAATGACAAAAAACTGGACATCTTTGTTTCATTGGCCAGCTGGCTTTAGATAACACGATTCATAGGTCGACTGTAACAAAATTTCTAAAGAAGGAAAAGTGGCACCCATATAAAACTGACTGGAGAACGTTATCATGACTTTTTAGAAAACGAATTGATTCCCGCACTAGTGACACTGTATCCTGATGAAAATAATCCAGACATACCAAACCAAGCGTTATGATTTTAACAGGATGGAGATCCGCCCCACTATGCTGCGATTATTAAAATATTCCTAGATAATGTTTTCTCAAACCGGTGAATAGGCAGGCGGGGATCAATAAAGTGGCTACCTAGGTCACCCGACCTTACTTCACTGGACTACTTTCACAGCTTATAAACTATAGTTTATAAGCTGTGCTACTTTCTTTGGGGTTATTTTAAAAATAAAGTGTATAAAGATAAGCCACGCACGCTTGATATTCTCAAACAGAGCATTTGTTGGTTGTCATTTCTCCAGAAACCGTAGAAAAAGTACAGCAGGAATTTATTGATCGTATGGGGTACTGCAAAGCTGTTAATGGCGGACGCTTCCAGCATTTGCTAAAATAATTTTTGAGATTTTAAAAAATGCAACTTAGCTGCAATAAAGTGTTATTTTAATATTTGAACGTAAATATTTCGGAAACAGTTGAAGATTGGTTTAGGATATTATACATGAAACATGTCTAGAATTTTCCGGAGAATCCGAAAATGCAATAATATATAATTAGGGTTTTATGGCAGTCAAAAGATCAACGGTATAATGCAAACTTTAGTATATCTAAACTAACCTGAACTTGAACTGACCTATCTAGAATGTTGACGGTCGTCATCAATCGCAGGTGATTCTATAGCCACAACTATACACAAAGGAACATACATTACATTACAGTTTAATTAAAAAAAAAAACTCCAGTGATTTTTAATACCAATATGTGGAATAAATTTTATGCTCGATTTAGTTTCTCTTTGTAACAGTCGACCGACAGGAAACTACATATATTTACGAGCCGGGCTCGGCCATTTTTGCTTGGGTAATAAAACTTCTTTCCTTATTTCCTCTTTTAAAATAAGTAGGTATACAAAATAAAAGTATTTCTGACTGAAAGTTTACTGTTGTAGGATAATAAAAAATAAGAAAGCAAATGTTGTCTATTTTTGAATTTTTATTAAATATTACATATCAGTGGCGGCTCGTGGCCTATTTTTGGGATGTCGATAAAATAGGCATTTTAAATTTTTGAAAAGTTTCCAAGCATTTTTGGGAGGCATTTTTGTAATACCTAATTAGGTATATTTTAACTTCATAATAAAAAATGTCATATTTGCGCAATGTACTAATTTCGGTTGTTTCTTTCTATAAATAATGTACCTAAGGTATTTTGTAAAGACATTCTTATTTTTAAATGGTTCAAATTAGCACAGTTTTTTAAAATTATTGTGAGTACTCACCAAAGTAATCAAATAAAATAAAGCATTTCTTCATTTATATATAAAAAAAAACAAATTTTCATCTTAGTAAGTAGGTATCTATATAACCACGTAACTTATGGGTAAAGCCTGTCCAGAGATATAAGAAAGTTACACTTTGCCTTTGAGTGGGATTATCCAAGGGTGGTCATAAACAAACAATGAATGAATGAATAAATGCAGGTAAATTATTATGGCCCGTACTTAAAAATGTCTTAAAACCCACTGCAAATCCGGGAGACGTAATTTCATTATTAAAGTAAAAGTTTGGTGATTTTAAACCGATTTTTACCTGATTCAAAATGAGAGGGTTAATCCCATAAAACAAATTATGTTTTAAAGACTGTATATATATCCACTCTAGTTGGTTTTAAGCTTAGTAATTATTCTTATTTCGTTTGTAATACAGCGTTTGTTTAATCGTGTATGAGTCATGGAACATATTATTATGTGCGAGCCCAATGTATCTCATCGTCGAAAAGCAGAAGACACATTTCTGTGGAAACTAAGGAAGTTATAAACAATGTTTATTCAACTCTCATGGAACGTGCGGTCAGCAAGCAAGCAGCGTTAGAAGAAACGGCCACATTAACAAAAATTTCAACATCAACTGTATGGGCAATTGTGAATAATTCCATTTTAGCGAGGAAAAAAGAACCGATACTGGCATTTTCTCGAAGGTAGATGGAAGTGATCAAGACAAAATACGGCGTAAAATTTACAAGTTATACGAGGAACAAAGCGTGCCTACATTAGATAATTTAATTAAGAGGCTTGAAAAAGATGAAACCGGCGTTAAATGTGGCAGAACAACGTTATGGAAGTGTATCCAACACATGGGTTTTAGATTTAAAAAAATTAATTAATTACACCAAAAGGCAATTAATTGAGGTTTTATAAGGTTTAAAACTACAAAAGGAATACTTCTGTGATAATTATGTAAAAAATCTAGGGCATACAGTTTTAAGGCTTCCACCATACCATTGTATATTTAATCTCATCGAACAAGTTTGGCATCAACTGAAATCTGCCTTTCGTCGTAACATAATTTGCCCTACTATTAACTCCAGTGTACTTGAGCTTATAAAAACTGAAGTTTTTAACATCCCTTCACAAAGTTGGGTAAATTCTGTTACACGTGTTAAAAAAGTGGAAAAATCCTATATCCATATAAACAATATAGCACAAATAATAATTAGAACAGATGATGATAGCGATAGCGATATTGATATATTAAGTGAATAATTATTATAAACACCGAATAATTTGTATATTTTTGTAATCATAAATTTATAGTTTCTAATAATAAAATAACTTGTAATTTCACATTTAAACATAAATAAAATATTATTTAATATCTTACTTATTTTTATTACACAGCATGATTAAATTCTAAGCAAAATACGGACCTGTTCGGCCATATTTCAATTTTACAGCTGGCCCGGGTCTTCCTAATAGGGATCAGTTAAGTCACTTTCTGATATCTCTGAACAGACTTTACTAACTTATTTTTTATATGTAAAGTCCAGTCTTCTATTTTTTTACCGAAAAGAAATGTTCAATAACCTTTTCATCAAAGTTAACAATATTATGCACCAATGTTTTATTAATTGACATCATCGCTAATGCATTATGCGTAAATAGCGCGAAAAAAATTACCGACAGCCGGCTGAAAGTTCCGCAGCCCTTAGCGCATTAAAATTGCATATAGCGAGCAACAGGGAGCGTGACCGACGCCGCACGGTTTGACGCTTGTTAGGTGTAAATTCATGGCTAAAGGAAGTTGAGCCCTCATAAGTTCATTCCATTGCGAAAATCGCCGACGTAAAGTGGTCGCCAGGGACGGACTTCCAAATTATGATTGTTACAAATATAAAACAACCTAGTTAAAGCAAAATATGGACAATAACTAATATATTATTTGTAAATAGGGATGTACATTTTTTCCCGTTGTTTGATCGTTGTGCTTCACTGTATGTAGAACCTTTGTGGAACTAAGTAAAATACAAACATTTGCACATTATCTTTAACAGAGGCGAATGAGTCTTATTTTTTTTTAACCATAATGCGGTATCTTCAATAAACTACTTTATATACAGGGTGCCCCACTTATAATGGAAATAGGCTTATATTTTTGTTATTTCTAAATTGATTTAGGTATGTTTAGGGCTCCAGATTTGACCCCGCTGGTTTAAAAACTCGTCCAGCGACTTACAAGCTTTAAAGGATCGTATGAGACAAGCATGTGCATACATTTCCCGTTTCGTTCGAAAAGTTTGTTTAAGGGTTAGAAAAAAGTTTAAACAATGCATTAGAAATTGTGCTGATTTGGTCGAAGATATTGAGTTTTAATGTGTTATTAGGCATTGGTTCAGAGTTGTACACTCAATTATGTTTAGTTTAGTTGAAATAATTTTGTTTTTGGTAATTAACAGATTGTAATTGTTGTTTTCAAATAATTATTTTGTTTTATTTACATGGCCAACTGAGTTTTTATATTTTTCTTGTCACTGGCGTTTTAATGAAGTTATGCGTATTCCATTATTTTCTAATTTCTCTCATTGCAAATTTAATTTTATAGCAGAAAATACTGAACGCCACTGCTTTTAACGTATTTTTATATGAAACAGTTAAACAGTCAACTTCATGGCAATTAACTTGTTTCTTATCCCGCGTATTTAGATATGTAAATATTTTTGACAAGATATAGAAATAAAATTGGTCATACGCACGCCACTGGTTGTGTCAATTCATTAAAATTTTGTACTTAGTCGTTTTGAGGGATGCCAGAGCGATATCTGATATTAGCTTTGAAATAAATTAGTCGCTAAAGGTACCTTCCTCTTTAAATTATTATTTGAAATCACCTATAAAACCATACGCCAATGAGTTACATTTTAAGCAATAGAAAAGTGCGCCCTAGGGTCATACGTAAACCTACCAAAATTGAAAAAAATCATTTCAGAATTAACGAAAATGCAAGCCTGTTTCCATTATAAGTGGGTCACTCTGTATATACCGATAAAGAAAATCAACATGGGCATCCTGTATAGTTTTGCAGTGAATTTACTGCCTTTTATTCGGTTAATGACATGACATACCAGTGATGTTGGGCATATTATAGTGGTCACTTTATTACATATTATAAACTATTCGCAAATTAAAAATAAAATAGAAATTCCTAATTGACTTTAAGTATAATAATATCTTAATATCTATGTCGAACAGTAAGTACTTTGAACTCAAATTTGACGTTGATTAATGATCCAATCAAACTTGTAATTATCATTTGGTCTATAATTTTACCATACAGGATATTTTGTAATACGCAGTTAGTTCATTTAAGTACTTAAAAATATGGCACTGCTCAAATTCGAATGTACGGTGATTCCTATAAAAGAAAGAAGTTTGTCCCTTTTCTTTCCGTCAGACTCAATCCTCCGACGAGTTACGGCTCCTCGGCAAGGCTATAGAGTCTAATGAAAAGGATAGGGGCCTTACAGTACATTTCAACACACCATGCAAAGATACATATGCGAGATGTTGCACGTGGCGACATCTCGTGGCAATCCAATTGTCGGTTTCTGCGTAAGGTACCTTTCCTTTTCGTCAGACGTTATAGCGTTGCCGAGGAGTCGTAATACGGATAGGATTGGGTCTGACGGAAAGAAAAGGAACAAACTTCTTTTTTCTATATAGCGTTTTCGCTTCGCAGAGACCGAAGACAACTGGCTTTTAGCGCCACCTGACATTAGATACTTGCTTATGCGGGTTCCATTCCAGCGTTCCATGAAATAAACTTAATAAAACCGGTTTCGAGAGCACCCCACCACATTATATTAATTTGTTTTATATAGCGGATTTTCACTTCATTTGGGGCCAGACCCCCGTTTCCTAGGGAGCATAAAGAAGGTGAATTCCTACGAAATTTGGGCGTGGTCTCAAAAATGGTCTGCGGCGCTTTAGCTCTACGATCTGCGCCCCTCCCCCGCCCCAGAATGCTGGCTACGCCACTGGTACCTACCCTGAGTTTTCTATAAAAAGAAGCTTACCAACTACCAAGGCTCCCACAAATAAAGGCAAAATAATAACAATATACGCAGGTTCACAAAATGGATTTTTTCTGAACTGTATGTTGCTTTCAGCTAAAAACATAGCATATTCTTCTCTAGAACCACCAAAACACCGCCGTACAACTTGTTGAAGATTAGATTGATATCTAATTATTATCTAAAGGTTAGTTGCTTCCTTTCGCCGGATTCATCCCAAGCTGCGTTTCACTGTGTAACAGCTCGTCAGTAAAGCTTATAGAATCCGACTAAAGAAAGCAACACCGTAGAGTCTACTTGGCCCTGAAAGATGGATAAATAGCGGCAGATGTAGCTTTCAAGCGACATCTCGCGGCAATCAAATGAATCACCTGGCCCGTCTAACAAAAATCAGTCAGAAACGGAAAAGCAAACTCCTGCAAGTGTTGCTTTCTTTCGTCAGATTCTATAGCCTCACGGACGAGCTGTTATACAGCGAAACGCGTCTGGGGATGAATCCGGCGAAAGGAAGCAACTAAGCTATAGATTTCTAATTGTTGGTACTCGGTCCGTATACCGAATTGGCTTTTAACGCAGCGCTCCTGGCGGCGACTCCTGTAAGAATGACCGGCTCGCCGGGGCTTTACAGAAGTTTGCTTCTCCGTTTCCGACTGATTTTTGTTGATGCATTTGATTGCCACGAGATGTCGCTTGAAAGCTACATCTGCCGTTATTGTTGAAGATTGGTTTGAACATCGACTTCTTAATAATATATCAAAAATAGCGTTATTGTAAGGAACAATGCTACAATAGTCGTCAAGTAAAAATGTTTCCTAGTTCTAACAGTACAAAAGCAAGAAATCCAAGATTTCATGATAAATAGTACCTAATAGGTATATATTTTGAAGAAATTTACAAAAAACGGGAACTTTTAGAAGTATTACAGGCTTTTAAAATTATTAAAGAATACATGCGCGTAATAAATTTGCAACAAAAAATGGACATACATGCAATTGCGTCTTCCCCCCTATTATTGTCTATGTAATCCAATCGAACTAATATGGAACCAAGTAAAATCAAATATTAGACGGAATAATACTTCCCCCACATTAAATACATCTGTATTAGAATTGATAAAAAACATAGTAAGTAACATTTTTGCAGAACGTCGAAAAAACTGTATACAACATGTAATTAGGTGGAAAATTCTTATATGTGTATGACTAATGTTCAACCTTTAATATTAAGTTAAGATGAAGATAGTGATAGTGACACAGAACTAAATTTAGAGTAAAGCGGAATTAAGTTGCCTAAACTGATTATTATAACTTTTTGTGTACACACATTGTACTGTATTTAGACCTTAAACTTAATTTTAATCTTGTATCAGTGCGTGTAGTCTAAATTATAACATTCTAAATTTTAATCATAGTAACTTGTGAAAATCCTTTTCATATACCTAGTGGACTAGATGGACGGGGGCTGCGTATGGGGAGGACGCATCGTCTGTCCATCTTTGAAAGGGGACCTTTTTATGGAGGGGTTCGCTTCTTTAATAAACTGCCTAATGAACTTAATAATAAACAAAGTGTAAAGATGTTCATAAGAAAATTAAAGAAACTTTTAGTGCAACTGGAACCATACAGCCTAAGGGACTAAATGGAGAGTAGGGATCCCGGAAGGAAAACCTGTCTCGAAAATACGGGGATTAGACCTGTTAATCCCGGGATAAATACAGATTTTTTATGCATATATTAATTTTCTACATTCCGCTATTGCAAAACCAAAGCAATTAACGCGAAAGCCGACAATGTTGCTGAAATGCATCTGAAAGTCCATAAAATCGATCTCTTGGATAAACGTCTTAAAAAGGAATCGCAAGAAGGATCAAGTTCATCAAGTGCTGGGACAAGTAAAATGATCGAAGTCGTTGGTAATAATCCACCAAGTAAAAAAAAAATAATAGACTTTCTTCTATATAAGAATGATAAGAGCTTTGTAGGTGTTGTACCTCGTATGACCGCAGTACATTAGTGTACATGTTACAAATTTTGGACTCAGAATGGTAAACTTTCAAAGGCGTTGTAAAAGTGCTCCAGCCAATAAGATTAACAGTTGAAGCCTTATGCCGACGCGACATAGATTTATATAAAACGGATGCTCCATTAAAATGAATGTTAAAAGAACTATCCAAAATGAAAACAACACTCAGCACAGATCTGCAAGACTCATTAAGAAAAAGGATTAATGAACGCAGAGCCATTTATTCTAAAATTCTCAGCTATTATACAAATCCCAACTTTATAAACTTTGAACCAGATGATTGCTTCAAAACACCAAATATTTCTCTAATTGAAACTGAATTAGAAAAACTTTTATTCAGGCTAGACAATAAAGATACATCTGGAAAAGAAACCAGCGATGACAGCGCGAGGATCTGATTCCCATTGCGGAAATTCTGAGAGCAGAAAATGAACATTGTTCAGAGTTAATACAAAAGCAGAAAAAAAATAAAATGCGACTGCCAGACATTACTCAAGAAATTGATTTATACGCAAATGGTAATAGTCGGGGACGTAATCTTCAAAAAACATTTGAATTTTTATTAACCATTCAGCCCACAAGCGTGGAATCTGAGAGCTGTTTCTCTTCAGTAGGGTTTTTATGTAATAATTACGTCCGAGGCTGGGAGATGATCCCGGGATTTTCGAGATTTCCCGGGAATAAGAAAACGTTTCGGGATTGACATCCCTAATGGAGAGTTAATGCTCTCACTTTTGTGACGTAATTTCTTTAATTGTTATTGTACTTATTATGTCTCAAAATATTATTTTTATAATAATTGATCTTTACTTTTATTTGGTTTAAAATGTCTCTTTAACTCAAAATGATACAAATAAATCAACATGTGAATTATATATTTATGCCAGCTATATTTTCAAGCCCACCCTGCATTCATTTCTTGCGGGTTGAAGATGTTGGGACCTACACAGTGAAGTTTAATCAGGGCGTTGATTTATTGCAGTAAAGGTCGACGATATAATGTAAACTTTACTATACTAAGCCAGCAATATGTCGTGACTTTTCCTAGTATGTTTGTGTCAATGTGTCGACGTGTTGCCAGTCCCTGAAGTGTCGTTGTATGTTTGATAATGTGAATCAGCATTAAATACACCATATTACTCTAGTAATAATCTGACTTTAGTATCTTTCACACTAATAAACAAACGAAGCAATTTATACTAAAAGAAAAAATCTTACTTTAATTGCTTTTCCAAGCAGCAAAGTTATCGCAACGGTGTTATTTTTCGCACACTAGCACTAAAACTGTTTTCTAACATTTTATCAGTTAATCACTTTAATTTTTAATTGCACCAGAATACTCGTATTGTATCCTTTGAAGCACATCTTGCGAGAGTACTCGACTCATTACAATTATTTAATTTTGTTTAAACAATAACCAAATACCTTTCAACTGTAGGTTAAATAACTTATATGCAACCGAAATTAGTCGACCGCAAAAACTCTTCTCATAACCAAAAACTAGGTAACCTCGTTTCGAGTAGTTTTATTTTCGTTCTCGTATGAAAAATCTATCTTCGCCACGACCGACGATGTGACAACTAATAGATTGAGCTTATTGTTTTTGTGAAAAAAAAAGCAATAGCTAGAGGGAGCTAATTTTAAAAATAATTATTTCGGGAGGAGACGAAAATAAAGGATGTCACTCGTCATAACGCACACAACATATAACACTTTACCTGTGGCATTACAACATGATATTTCGTCTATATGCAAAGGGTGACTCATTCATTTGTGAACTAATTATGGAAGATTGATTATAAATAAATACTAGGTATATTATTCAAAGTGCTTATCCGTACAGGGTATTCCAACGAGGACTGAGTAGGGACTTATTTTTGACTTTCCCTGTATTTTTTTAAAACCCCAAAATAGCCAATCGATTTATTTCTTTCGGTAGCATTAAAAAATCTCACCAAAAAAAATTTTAAATAAAAAACAAACGACTTACGCCAGGAATGTAGCGTTTTTTAAATGGAACGCCCCATTTTTTATATGATTTTTGCAAAAGTCACATTTCTTTCTTCTATTTTGGTGAAAGCTTTTAATATTGGAATAGCTGTTTTTATTATAATCCTTAATAATTTTATAACAACCTGTTTAATTTTATAGGTTCATAGGTGATGTAGGTATACTTTTTCCAAAGTCAGTTTAATGCATAGGCAATAATAGGCATCGTAACTATAGATCTGACACGCCATTTATAAATGCTATAAAATTGTGATGCCAAAATCGTTTGGTGGCGAGACGCTGTGAGGAGCTAGGTGGGGCCAAGAGTGGGGATTACGCTGACTTTACATATGCATGCGACAAAACTCCAGGAAAACAACATCCGCTATGCCGAGTATTGTCGAGTCGATGCGGATGGCCACGAAAATGATGAAATTTGGGCGGATCCGTTATTGCTGCGTTGCCATACTACAGATTTTTTACAAGGTTTTAGGCAATGTTATTTATTTCCCACATCATGTTAATCTAGTTAATCATAGAAGTTAATACTTTTAACAGAGTAAGCCCAGAAAACTACGTTTTCTGTGGCGTAAGTCTGGCAAACCATGTGGAGGGGAGCAGCTTGCATGTTGATTTACTTTACACTGGAATACATTGATGACAACACGTTTATTTGTTATTGTTCGGTCTAATAGTTACGATGTCTATGGTTTAATGCCATAAAAAAGCTTCGACCGGACTTCAAAGGGACAGGCATCATAATCGGGGTTGTTAGATCTTTTTTTTTAACTCTTCAAGTTTTTATTATTAAAAGTGTTCTTTTATATCAGTATTTAATTGACAGTCCGTAACTCTCTTTGAAACCTAGTTTGCAAATGTTCTTTGAACCAAGAAATTCTTAATGTCAAAGAAAGAAGGAACAAGCCATTCCTGAATATTATAATAATTTCTTTAGTACTTCAGAAATATTATTTATACAAAAATAATTTAAATCAAACCAAAAAGGAATTTTACTGTTGTTAAACAAAAAAAATAAACAAATAACAATCCCTTACGTTCCTCATACACTACAAAACTTTGTAGAACTGGCAACACCCTGGCGACAGACCGTCGACGCCCACACGCAATTTAAAGCACATTTAAAGTGCGAACTATTTTTTCCGGATGTGAAAATTCATAGAACAGCATATAAATACAAATTTATGTTCTATAGACAAGAACAGCAAATAGTTAAAGATTCGACTATTTTTTTTTAGATAGGTATCGGAAAAATACAAAGAATTCTCAATGGAGGCAGCCGCCCTGCAACCCGCTTCAATTACATTTTGTCTTAGATTTACTCAAAAAATTAAAACTAATTGATATTATTTCAATTATGTAGGTAGGTATTATTAATTTGGTAGTAGGGTAGGTGGGGCAAAAATACTCACGGGGCAAAAGAACGCACCCTATTTAAATTTGCCGCCGATGTCCGGTTGCAAATGCTGTTACAAATAACTTTTGGAAACAGTGCACTAAGTGTCTAGTAACTAGTTTGAAAACCAGAGCACCAGGATACACTGTTTATAAAATATGAGGTAAATATAGTTTTTTAGCAATTGAATGTAATTCTTTAATTACAAAATAAACGTATAATAAAAGTAAAAATGCATGTTTTATTGAATCAGGATTTATTCTTAGGGTAGTTCTAAGTTGTTTTGTTTATGAGTTTGGAATGAGGTTAGGTTGTAAGAATATTACCCGGCAATTTTTGCAGTGTTACTAAATGGGGCAAAAATACGCGCGCATTTTTGCCCCATAAGGTGACGCGTGCGTATTTTTGCCCCAGTACTCAAAAAATGATTTAGGATTAAAATTTTGTTTTCTTGTTTTGCTTAAATTAAATATAGTTTAATTTTTTTTCTAGGACTTATAAGAGGATATCGGAGCGCAAGCCCTTGACACTTTTATTTTAATTTATATTACATATTTTGTTATTGGGCCAAAAATACGCAAATGCATATTTTATAACCACTTGTACAAACGTACAAGTGCTAAGCCCCTCGGTAGGTAAGTGTGAATAAAAGAAAAATATTAAAAATAGACACCTCTTTCACCTATTAAAAATATTGAGATCATTTTTGTGACAATTGCTACGGTGAAAGTTTAACGGAGGGAACTACAAAAGCTCTAACCTCCTCCACTTGAAAAAATAGATAACCCCCTACGCCATAATTTCAGGTAGGTAATTGTAAAATAGTAACTGATTTGATTTGATTTGATTTGAAGGGCAGCCAGTTCAGCCGCACAAGGGTGGCCAACAGGCCAGAAACGGCCCTGAGCCAAGGTGAATTATCAACAGTAATATACCGATAGAGGAGGCGTCTTATCGGTAATACCGATGTTTTTAACAAGAAATCGATTTTCTGACAAATTTTTACGAAATGTAATTTTTACTTATAATCTGATATGATCCCGAGAGCTTTAGCTCGAGGGTCTTATCTTTGATTATAAGTAAAAATTACATTGAGTGAAAATTTTCTTGGAAAATCGAGTTTCGAGTGCAAAACGAAGGTATGAAGATAAGAAACCGCCTCTAGAGGTGTATTTTATTGGATAATTTACTGAACATAAAAATGAAGGCCGTCTGATAAAGGTAAATATACAAGTTAGAGGTGTTACTAATTTTTTATTTAAGTAAAAAAGCTACAAGCGTCTTTTCGAAAGCGTTTTTTCGAGCTAGCGGTAGTCTTATCGGGTAAGACGACCGTTACCAAGGTGGTTGTTATGAAAATGAGCGTTTTGATTGGTTCAATAAAAGTGAGGTGAATTATCAACAGTAATATACCGATAGAGGAGGCGTCTTATCGGTAATACCGATGTTTTTAACAAGAAATCGATTTTCTGACAAATTTTTACGAAATGTAATTTTTACTTATAATCTGATATGATCCCGAGAGATTTAGCTCGAGGGTCTTATCTTTGATTATAAGTAAAAATTACATTGAGTGAAAATTTTCTTGGAAAATCGAGTTTCGAGTGAAAAACGAAGGTATGAAGATAAGAAACCGCCTCTAGAGGTGTATTTTATTGGATAATTTACTGAACATAAAAATGAAGGCCGTCTGATAAAGGTAAATATACAAGTTAGAGGTGTTACTAATTTTTTATTTAAGTAAAAAAGCTACAAGCGTCTTTTCGAAAGCGTCTTTTCGAGCTAGCGGTAGTCTTATCGGGTAAGACGACCGTTACCAAGGTGGTTGCTATGAAAATGAGCGTTTTGATTGGTTCAATAAAAGTGAGGTGAATTATCACAGGAATATGAGTCGGTGCTGCCAGAGTCGGCCATCGATAGCGAAATAAGTCCGGAATTAAGAAACAAATATTTACATGCTCAATATCAACGCATTATTTTAAATATGTACGCGTGTTTAAAAAAAGAAAATCAGGGAAAACCTGAAAATGCGCTTTGTACAAGAATGTACTTGTAATGGATTAACACAACTCGGGCTTTATAAGAATTTATAACGTGATTAATTTATAAGAATTTATAACGTGATTAATTTGGGGACTGTACCCGGTCATTCCATAAAGCGTAAACAAATAAATCAAAAACTAAATCAAAAATTTAAAACATCTGACAATACTACAAGCGATTTTATTTTGGGAACTATTTCCAACTATTACGAGGATAATAAGTGCCAACTTTAGAACTGGTTCCTGATAAATTGCGAGGTTACCCTGATTATAAGTACCAATATTTAGAAACATTGCATGGTGTTTTATTAAAATGTGGCTTTGAACATAAAAAATTAGATAATCTAATGGTTATAATGGAATCTCCGCGTATCATTGAACTACGAGAGGGCTATTTGCGCAAAATAAAGGAGTAACATGAATCCGATAAAAGTATAATATCAGTTCAGACGAAACTTGGTTCGATACTTATGATGTTGTTAAGTATGGTTGGGTAGATAGTACAGATTGTACTTTTGGTACACCGTGTTCGAGAGGAAAACGCGTTATCATGCCGGAAGTAAAGATGGCTTTGTACCTAATGTGTTGCTCTTGTCCGCAAAGAATATCACTCAATAATCAATCTTCAACTTTAAGCGCACTTCTCCTTGATAATATTCGGCAGGTAATAACGAAACGAGTAGCGATGTATGGAAAAATTGCGTAGCTCATGTTATAAAAACAGACAATGGATATTCTGATTCACCGCCTATAGCGCCAGTAGTAATCAAACTTGGAAATGATTCTACTTCTGAAATTCCAGTCATTAATTTGTTTATGAATTTTAAATTAATTGTGTTCGTTCAACATGTATCTTAAAAACTTGTTATATTACAGAACGTTTACTGTGATTCTGCTGATGCGATCAGCAATTTGTTGTTAAAATAACTGTATATTCCAACTAACATAGTACCTGCCCCAATCCTTTCTTGGCAAGGAAAACTCATACCTCCTCGCGGTCCTGGCTGGACAAAGAATATGTTAACGAAAAAGCATCCTTGTATCAATTCGTTGTCTTGGATAAAACATTGATTTTCCAGAATGGTACCATTGGTCGATCTTGGCAAGATGAAAATAAAAGAAGTGTTAGATCTACTAAAGTTGATGGTAAAAGGTATTATGCAGTAAACAAATATATAAACTATGGGAAATTTTTGTATATTTATCTTGTTTTTATGAAAAAAAAACTATTATTCCCTCACTCGGATATTTTGGTTACAAGCTGGCAATACTGTCGATATCTGACGTCACTTAAAGGGTATGACGTGAATCGGTTTTAATTTTGCATTAAGTATACAGTCATGCATGTCATAGTAAAACGTGCATTGAGGGAATGACCCGTTATTTCGTTTAAAATCTTATAATTATAAAAAAATTAATTGCTTTTTAGTTTTTCAGTCATTCAGCGATACAGCTGACATATTTTTAGGTCATCTAAAATCGAGCGCTAGACACAAAACATATGGTTTTTATTGAGACCGTTAAGCCGATTTAATTTAGTCAATTATTTTTGCACTTTTATCTTTAGGATAAATCTAGTAAAACGATTAACATATCAATGCGTTCAATTAAATAATTACGGCGTTTGTTATTTAAATGAGGATTACCTTTTAATTCTTAGTATCCGGTTGAAGGAATCCAAGGGGCCCGGTAAAAGACATCTTTGAAAACCTTGATATAGTCTGTTGAAAGAAAAAGAAACCTGAACTAACCTTAACATATCCCAGTTTTTATTATGTATTTTATTTTTGAAACAAATGCATTTATTTGGTAGAACGCTTCAGCATTTTTATTTCGGTGTCTAAAATACTCGTATAATATTGTCTTGCGGAAATACAAACTTTAAAAAAATATGATCCAGAAAATAATAGTACAGTAAAGCCTCCGTTTGCGATCGCCTTTATAAAGTGACCACCGATTATGAATTCCCCAAATTTAAAAATAGAAATTCCATTATGTTATCCTCCTCTTTACAGACCCGTCTGTTAAACAACCGCGGGCACTCATCATCGAAATTTTACGTAAATGGGGCAGCAAAACCCGACCCGACAATTCTTAAGAAGTATAGGTACTTATCCAACCAAGACTAGACAAGGCGATTTTTTGACTTTTCCTGTACTTTTATAAAAAAACTGAAATAGCCATCTTAAGTCATTTTCTCCCGCGAATTCGAATATCTTCAGCAAAAAACAATTGAACATCAAACAAAAGTACTAGGGGTCACTTTGATATTTTTTTAAATGGGATGCCGTATTTTTAATGAGCTTATCCGATTTCTCATATAAATTTTGATCTAAAATGTTGGATTTTTAATTCAAAAACGCCTTTTTTCTTCAGTTTTAAATTCGGAAAATGTTCGTCTACCGTAAGATTAATACCTGATAGATGGATACCCGTTTCACCTGTTCACCCTTAAACCTGCTTTAAAGCGTCCGTCAGTTAGACAAAATAATCAAGTTTCAAATTTCTATATATTTTTCACGAATTAATTACAAATTTAGTAGTTTTTGCAAATCTATTATTGCTTACGTATAAAAAAAGTATGACATATTAGAAAAAACTATAAACTAAAGTGAATAACTTTAATCTCAATAATATAATTGTTCTATGTGTCCTCCATTATTTTCAAAACATGACCGATGCCCCCTTTTCAATCTCTCCAAAGAATCTCTTACAATATTTTGGTCCTGGTTAAGTCTATTAATTTCATTTATAATTTTTTGCTGAATGTCCCCCAGACTTCTGTTGGGTCGTTGATAAACTACATTTTTTAATTGACCCCATAAAAATGTATCCATTGGCGTGATATCGGGGCTATTTGGTGGCCAATGAATTGTTCCGTTACGGCCAATCCACTGATTGTAACGCTCGTTTAGGTATGTTACCACTTCTCGAACTGCATGAGGCGGAGCACCATCCTGCTGCCAATTGATATTGTTGTAGGCTTGCAATGGCAACCTTTCCAAGAAATCCTCGATATCGTTATGAAGAAAATGGAGGTATCTTTGGCCTGTTAAAGAGCCACGATAAAATAGTGGTCCAATAATTCGATTTTCTAACATCCCACACCAAACATTAAGTGAGCTCCAACCTTGAAACTTTATCATTTCATATCTATGAGGGTTAACTGCTGCCCAGTATCTTGTATTTTTCCGATTGTATACCCCCGATGTTGTAAATGACGCTTCGTCACTCCATAGAATTTTATTATATAAATTATAATCTTCGTCTTGCTCTCTCATCAGCATTAAAGCAACAAATCGAAATCGCAGTTCTTTTTGAAGCTGTGTTAAGTATTGAACGGGAAGGATGCAATATGGTTTTAGACCACATTTTTTTAAAGTTCTGTGAACTGTTCCATAGCTTACTCTCCGGAGCCCTGGACCATACCTTACTTCTCGTACCGCTTGCGGAATAGAACTCTTCGGATTTATAGTAAAATATTGAACAATAGCTCGATCCCTTATATTCCGTCTTTTCATCTTTCTTGGCTTATCTTTCAACGTCTTACTTTCTTCAAATAGGGTCTTAATTCTGAGAATTGTATCCACTGAAATGTGTCTCTGGAAACTCTCAAAAAATGTTCTTTGTGTTTGTCGAGCATTCTCTCCACTTTTGTAATATAATTTTATTACATTTAGCCGTTCTTCTAAAGAATATTTCATTATTTGTAATTAATTCGTGAAAAATATATAGAAATTTGAAACTTGATTATTTTGTCTAACTGACGGACGCTTTAAAGCAGGTTAAAGGGTGAACAGGTGAAACGGGTATCCATCTATCAGGTATTAATCTTACGGTAGACGAACATTTTCCGAATTTAAAACTGAAGAAAAAAGGCGTTTTTGAATTAAAAATCCAACATTTTAGATCAAAATTTATATGAGAAATCGGATAAGCTCATTAAAAATACGGCATCCCATTTAAAAAAATATCAAAGTGACCCCTAGTACTTTTGTTTGATGTTCAATTGTTTTTTGCTGAAGATATTCGAATTCGCGGGAGAAAATGACTTAAGATGGCTATTTCAGTTTTTTTATAAAAGTACAGGAAAAGTCAAAAAATCGCCTTGTCCAGTCTTGGTTGGATAACCCTGTACATAGACTAATTACTTTATTGCAGGCAGATCCATTCAATTTGTTTTAAAGGCAAAATCGGTTGTTAACATTAGTTTTGTTTCGGACAATTTTTGTGTGTTTTGGGACTAATGTGAATATTTGAAGATGGCGGGAAAAAGGAAATGTCTTTGTTTAAGCAAAAAAATTGAAATAATCGAGGAAAGTGAAAAAACTGGTTTAAGTACCAAGAAATTGGCTGAAAAATTTAAAGTGGGTAAGACCCAAGTGACTATGTTGCTTCAAAATAAAGTAGAAGTTAGAAATTTGTTTCGGGAAGGTAGCAACGGTGAACAAAAAAAGAAAACTTCCCAAAACCGAAGCACTGGCAGTGGACAAAGTCATTTTTAACTGGTTTTGTAAGGCGCGAAGCAAGCATGTACCAATATCCGGGCGCATAATTCAAGCAAAAGCCCTCGAATCTACTCAATGTCTAAGACTAGATAACTTTAAAGCGTCAAATGGATGGTTTAAAAAATTTCATCGTCGCGTCGGCACGATATTACCTACAAGAAAATATGTGGCGAATCAGCCGATATTATATCGAAGACGCAAGTGCTTGGAAAGAAAGGCTATTGACCATTTTAAAGATTTATGCCCCAAGGGACGTATTTAATGCAGATTAGACAGGTCTCTATTATCATGCATTGCCAACGAAAACATATGCATTGAAAGATGACAACTGTAAAAAACAGCAAAATAACGGAAGGTGGAAAAGAAGAACCACTTATAATAGGCAAAAGCAAAAATCCTTGATGTTTTAAGGGCGCACATATCGATAAGTTACCTCTCCAATGTGTCTCGAACAAAAAACCGTGGATGCCAGCACACATCATGACAACATGGCTTCACAGATTTGATACTAAGATACAGAAGCAGAGTAGAAGAGTAATATTTCTTCTTAATTACATTGCATAGCATAATGTCAAACTTATTTTTCTTCCACCCAATATTACCTCAGATTGCCAACCTTTGGACCAAGACATTATTCAGACTTTTAAAATGCTCGACAGAACCTGCCTTATTAAGAGGCTTTTAACATGTATAGACAGACAGTGATTGTCCTCTTAAAGAAATCGAAAATAGTATTACCATAACCAACGCCTTAATATGGGTTTCGGTGGCTTGGCGCAATTTGTCCTCAGTGACAATAAAAAAATGCTTTATGTGTAATACAGATAATATTGACGACTTCGAACGGTCGCACAACTGTTTCCTAACATTAAGGACACATTTGTGAACTTGAAACAATTTGCCTCTATTCATAAGGATTTGCCAACAGAAAGTGAAGAATTGACTATCATCGAGTGCATTGAAGAGATCCAAGAAACGGATGAAACTACTCTTAACTCTGAGACAGAGGAAGAGGAACCTGAACTTGCTCCAGTGTGGAAAATATCTAGCCTATCTGAAGCCTGCGCAAGTTTCAGACACTTTTTTAATAATGCTAACAATTTTGACAAGTCTACAAATATTTCTCAATTGGAAAACGCTTGGAAATGTCGATTATTATTTTTAATTGCGAATTTTTTGACATAAGAAATGTGTATACAGGTTGTCTCAAGAAGAACATATACCGTCAACATAATTTTTTTTAAATAGAACACCTTGTATATTATATTATTTTTAAATTCTACGATACATTCTAAACACTTTTTGTATAACATACCATATCTCCAAAATCAACGGTTTCGATATATTGACATTTTAATATTTTTCTGAAAAAATGCTGAGATCCGAGGATTTTTAGTTTTAATTGCGCATTTCTTTATTATTATTGTAACCTGTTACCCGAATTAATTTATTTTGACACAAACATTTACTTCTTGTCAAAAATTCTTCAAATTGTGTAGATCTATCTAACTTCAAGTAATTCTGTAAAAATGGTGCGGTTAGGTGAAAATGATAGGATAGAGGTACTAATGATGCTTGGCTATTGGAGATAGAATGCGAACCCAAACAGAAGTGTGTGAGTTATTTAACAATAAGTACCCAAACCGAGCATCAATATCTCAATCTGTTGTTAGTAAAATTGTAAAAAAATATAGGGATTTGGGGCATGTTAGAGACAATTATATTCAAGGTCGACCTAGGATTTTAGAAGATGTGCATGCAGTTAAATGTCCTCTTAGCTGTCCAAGAAAACCACCATAGTGTTACTCGCGGTATTGCCACGGAAAATAATATTTGTCAAGCAACCGTATTGAATTATTTACACAAAAACAAATGGCATCCCTACAGGGTACAGTTGGTTTATGAACTTAATGAAGATGACCAAGATAGAAGAACAGAATTTTGCGAAATAATGATGAACAGCTACATTGAAGATCCTCAAATTTTAAAAATAATTGTGTTCTCTGATGAAGCAACGCTTACTCTAAATGGGCATGTGAATCGCCAAAACTGTCGATATTGGGCTAAGGAAAATCCGTACTGGATCATGAAGTCCCACTTACAATACCCGCAAAAAGTGAATGTTTGGGCTGGAATCGTTGTTAACCGGATTTTAGCTCCCTTCTTTTTTGATGGTACGTTAAATGGCGAACTGCATCTAGAATTTTTAGGATTTGAGTTAATACCGGCACTTGCTGTACTCTATCCAAATCCAGATGAGCCAGACATTCCCAACAATAACTTATGGTACCAGCAAGACGGAGCACCAGCCCATTACACACGCCCGGTGCGTGAGTACTTGGATACAGTCTTTCCTGGCAAGTGGATTGGTCGACGGGGTCCAATAGACTGGCCGGCAAGGTCACCAGATTTGACCCCGCTAGATTTTTTTCTGTGGGGCTATTTAAAATCTAAAGTATACTTTAACAGACCTAACAATATTGATGAACTTAAAGCTCGAATAAGGCATGAGGTTAGATTAATAGAGCCCCAGGTAATCCATAACGTTTTGGAAGAATTCAAAGATCGACTTGCATATTGCCAGGAAGTTAGTGGCGGTCAATTTCAACATTTATTAAAATAAAATTTAATATAGTATATGTAAATATTATAGTCTAAATAGATGTAAAGAGTTCATTTTTAATTGTAGTTTTCGTACCAGAAAAAATGTCAATATATCGAAAACCGTTGATTTTGGAGATATGACATGTTATACAAAAAGTGTTTAGAATGTATCGTAGAATTTAAAAATAATATAATATACAGGGTGTTATATTTAAAAAAACTAATGTTGACGGTATATGTTCTTCTTGAGACAACCTGTATACACATTTCTTATGTCAAAAAATTCGCAATTAAAAATAATAATCGACATTTCCAAGCGTTTTTCCAGAAAATAATCACCTGAATTTTAAACGAATTTATTCCAACATCTTTGAGCTCAGTGTATATGTTAGTATATACATATTGGTAAATTGGCTTTAACTCATTTAATTTAAGTTCTGATAAATTAAGACAAAAATATTTAAAATTATTTACATATATGTAGTTACTTATTAATAAACAAATACTGTAAAATGCAGACCACTTGTTTTAATTTTTCTCTATTAATCGATCACCCCTGCTAACCGACCAACATTTGATTCCCCGAGGGTGGTCGCTATTAAGAGATTTTACTATATATCTATTGCAAACCGAGGTTTGTATACAATTTCATTTATAATCAATTTTTTATAAATTAGGTTCAAAAAATTTGTGACGCTTAAAAAAACGCATCAAGTTAGCAGGACTTCTGTGAAGTTGAAGTTTTTTTTTAAATCTCAAATTTCTGCGGGTAGAAATCGAATGATTCTAGAGCTCTAGTAGAAAAAAATTAGAGTTCCGACGATTTAGGCTTAGAAAGCGAAAAATCGATTTAAAGGCGCTAAGTTCACGCTGCGTCGCTTTTCCGAAAAAAAGGAGTTCTGAGGGTTTCTTCGGTACAGGTAGAAGAGTTCCAGAGTTTTTCCAAAATGAAGAAAAAAAATTGAACGTGCGTTGAATTTGTTGTGTGCAAATTTAACGCACGTTCTAAGAAAACACAGAACTGCAATCAAAACTGTGACAAAATGCATTTTGCAAATTAAAAACGCGATAAAACCACGGCGCTGACGTTTTTACCGATAACTATTGTTTATAGCAATGGGATAGATTTTTTTTGAAACAGTTCTGATTACTTATTCTCGCAGAACTCATCGAACGCTATTCAGAATTAATCGCAAAACTATCGCGAAACGCATTTTGCAAATTAGAAAAGTAAAATACCCGAAGCGCCGGGGGTTTGACTGATAATTATTATGAGTAGCAATGGAAGGATTATTTGTCAAGAGTTCTTCTTGCGTATCTGGGCAGAAGTCATCGAGGGCCGTCCAGAACTTCACTTAGAATGTGCGTCTAATTTGTTGTGCAGATATTTGCAAAAAAACCTTTTAGTCTTGTAAAAACTTTAAAACTTTTTTTGAAAACATTCAGGAACTCTAGAACTCTTCGACCTATACCGAAAAAAACGCTAAGAACTCCTTTCTCTGGAAAAACGGCGTTGTGTAAAGTTAGCGCCTTCAAATCGATTTTTCGCTTTCTTAGCCGGCGGAACTCTTAATTTTCTTCTACTAGAACTCTAGAATCATTTCAATCCTACCGGGAAAAATTTGAGATTAAAAAAAAAAACAGCGCCAACTTCACAGAAGTGTTAGGAAGTTCATATGGAGCACCCTGTTACCAATAAACAAAAGTTGTTTTTTAATATTTTTAGTAGGAAAGTAGAAACAAAAGGTTTATTTAAAAATTCAAAAAAAATATGTACTATTTCTTTCTTGGTATTTCCTATTCACATTGTTTCAATGAAGAATAATTTGTGGCATATATTTACTTCTCATTCATTTAGAAAAGTCAGAAAAATGCCAATGTCATGTCAGAACTGTCAACATTACCTACATACAGATGGTTGTAAATAATAGTTGTTTTTCTCCTCCCTATATCGCAAACAACGCATTTTGACACTGTTTTGAAGGACGTAAGTAACAATTACCAAAAAGGTATCGAATGCTCTTGACGACGTCAACTTACCACCCTTGGGTGGTAATAATTTATGCCATATAAAAACAATGATTTATAAAAATTGAGTAATATTAAGTGATATGAATATTAATAGTACTTACAATTATTACAATTATGAACATTATTTACAAAATTTACCGGTCAAAGCTGTCCATAATTTCATGCGAAAAGTATCGAATTAAATTAATAAAAATCCACGAATAAATTTTGCGGGGAGGGAAAAAATGTTATATACTTCATGGGATGTAAGTATATTTACTAGTCTGGAACTTATGTTGATCTGAAGCTTTCCAGAGAGATGTCACAAGTGAAATTGTCATTCGTGATTTTAAAGTGGGTGAGGGTAGTGCTAACGGGGAGGCCCCCAAAATACCTCATTTGTATTTCCTCGCGTTCTTATAGTATTTTTCGGTTTTTTGATAAATACAAGAGTTTAGTGTAGGTAGATAATAGAGTTTATATGTATATTATATATTATTATAATAGGTTTTAAAATTGTCACCTGGTATGTATTTAGCAAAAATAAATGCTTCATTCCGATAGATTTATTGTCATTACAATAATCTTGGTCACACATGAATCAATCGTTGCCGTTGATTCTTTTATGTCTAATTCCTTTCAATTTTTAAATGGCTAAGCCCTTGACCTCAACAATGACGTTAAGCAAGACTGTGACCCCAAGCGTAATCTAAGACACCTCAGCAGAGTTACTGGAACGCATAAGTGTTTTTATAACAAGTAACATTTTTATTGTTTACTAATACCGCTGACCTTGATACGTTCAAATAATAAGTTCTTTGTTGTTGCGCTCTTATTAGAAACTTAATTGTGTATACCTAGGCGACATTGTAGCTACTAGCATGTGTGTTCTGTTTATAAATAAATAATTATCGTTTTCGTGTTAATATGATCTAATGTTGATAAAAAAAAAACAACATAACTTTAGCCTGTAAGAATTCATAAACTGTATAGACTTGATTTATAGCATTGTTCATTAAAGAACGTATAGATTGATGAGAAATATTTGATCGGATAGCATTGTATAGGGATCTCCATGCAGGATGTGCCTTTTGATATTTGTTATGTGCATAATATTGATCAAAAAGTAAATACATTTAATTTCTACCTTACAGAGTTGTTTAACTTGCCTGCACCTGTAAGGACATCCAGAAAAATGGCGCAAGTGGAAGACGTTGAAAAAACTGTATCTTCTATAAAATCAGAGGCCATTGGTTGCGATGGAATTGTCATCAAGATGATAACTTATTGCTGTCCCCATATTATACCGGTTGTTGTTCACTTGATAAATTCCTGTATCGAGAGTCACAGTTTTTGGAAGACTTCACCCGTACCCTGTACAGAGGTACGGAATCTTTAACCTGGAGACTAGGCCAAGCGTATGCAATTTTGTGAGTGGATAATTAGTAATCGTCATCTTTTATCGCACATACTTTTTACTGACGAAGCTACATTCACCAGTGACGGCATCAATAATAATCGAAACTCCCATGTATGGTCGGACGAAAATCCTCACGCAATAGTCGAAAGTAATTTTTAACACAGGTTTTCAGTGAACGTGTGGTGCGGCATGATCGATAATAGCCTAATTGGCCCTTTTCTTTTAAAAAATCGCCTTACAGGGGATCACTACTTAAGTTTTTTACAAAATGAATTGCAAGGACTACTGGAGGAGATTCCTTTAAACATCAGAATTGTAATGTATTATCAACAAGACGGAGCGCCTGCCCATTTCGATCGTCGGGTCAAGCAATATTTATACCAAAGGTTTCCAGGGGTTTGGATGGTTGCGGTGGTCCTATTAGTTGGCCTCCTAGATCGCCAGACCTCACGCCGTTGAACTACAATTTATGGGGTCGGTTAAAAACTGAGATTCACAAAGTAAAAGTAGATACTAGGGATGCATTAATTAGACGCATTAGAAATGCTGTACTCAATATTAAAGAAAGGTACGAATCAATAGAAGATCCACGCGCGCCCTTCGTAAACGAAGCAGGAAATGTTTGGAAGTCAATGGCGGTATTTTTAAAAATTTACTAAACCAATGATTTATTTAAAACAATGTTAATGTTGCATATTTTGGTTTAACAATATTATTATTTTATTTAACGCTGTAACTTGAAAACAAATGAATATTGGATAACAACATTTGAGTTTTTCCGAGGTTTTTTCTTATTATTTTGATTCATAGAATACACCCTTAGAGTTAGGCCCATTCCTCCTGACTTACCCTGTATAGTCCATAAATGGTTAAGATTTTTTCGGCTTTAAAAGTGTCTCTACATAATTGCAACTATACCTATGCCATCCTGTATGTTATTCTTAATATACGTTTTTGAATAATAAATATTTTTTGTAAAGTCATATTTGTTCCCCAGAAAATGCAAGCAACAACTATTGATTACGTTCCACGGTTTCTGGTATTTCTTTTTTATTAAGCTTACCTAGTATTAAAAATTACAATGTTTGTTTTTTCCTCATGTAAAAGCAATTTGCTTTTACATGCGTCCATATCTCCGTTTGCGGTCGTGCAATGATTTTGTCTCCTCAAATAAACGTTTTAAAGTCAAAATTGTGTTTACTGATATGTAATATCTCAGCCGAATTTCCCTTGCATTTTCTTCACTTTTATAGAAAGTGTGAAAATACTAAATCTTTCTTCATGGAATTTTTTATTTTAACAAAAAAAAAACGCTAGACTTTGATTGATTATTTTTTACACGGTTCTGTTTTTCAATGCATTCTAGACATATCGAAACGTGTTGCATTTATTTTCCACGAGCCAACACATACTAGATATTATTTTAATGCATCACCATTATGAGGCTTTTGTTTTCCAAGGCATTTCAGAAGTATTAAACTAAAATCAGTAGGTACATCTTTAAAAAAATTGACTCATGTTGTCACATATACCTAGAGGTAGTGGGGCAAAATGGGGTCCTACGGGAGTCCTTAAGAGGGTTAAATGAAACACAGGGCCTAAACAACAGTGTACCTACCATTATTCAATGCTTTTACTTATTTGTACACTCTAGCAGGTAATCCAAAGCATGTTCTAGGACCGTATTTTTCTAATGTCACGCGAGTGTGGCCTTGGGGCGTGGGATGGAATTTCGGGCAGGCTGATGCCAAGTGGCTAAGGCGCCCCTTCGGTGAGACCAAGTCGGAAAGACAAAGGTGCCTTGTCCTCCCAACACTCAGATATTTTATACACAGAATGTGCTGATGATAATTTGAATGAACTGGACATTGGGCGACACAGTGGTCTAGAGGTGTGAAAATGTAATTTTTATTGACAATCTCCTAAAAACGGTATGAGCCAATATAGACAAACTATAGGTAGGTATACATTTTGCATTAGGAAAGGAAAAAATGTACGTCAGAGTTTTTCCTTAAAAAAACAATAACTTTACGCCACAGTTTCTTTGTTTTAAGCTGAGCCGCCTTTTAAATGGCAATTTTAGACTCTACGGAAAAACATAAACAAGATTAGTTTTTAATAAAATAATAGGAAAACCGAGAGGAAAACTCAAAAATAAAAGTCCCATTTGTTGTAGGTTATCATTATTACGTATTTTAAATATACTTAGCTACCTACTAGGTGGGTACCTAATACCTATTCAAACAAAAAAAACTTATTTACATATAGGTACTTTAACGCTAAAATGAAAACTGCAAAAAATCCTAATAATTTACATTCTTTAAAGATCAAAACCACTTCAAACTACCTAACTTGTAAGTACATAAGTAGGTACTTTAGTTTTTAAGAAAAGCCTATGTAATCTCCTGTCAAATATGATGAATTGGATTTGAAATAAAAAGTAATTTCGGTTATTATAAAAGTACTTCTTCAGCCATACCAAAATTAGAAATCGTCATTTTTCTATTTTAGGATCTTACGCATTGTAATTTAGGATAATAACTAGTAACATACACTACTAAGTCCCACATGCTTGTTTGTTGTTATTATTATTATTTTTAACAAGCAATGTGATATTTACAAGAAACATCGCACAATGATACATCTGGGGAATATAATTTATTCGACGATCAGCAATGGCTAATTGCCTGTGTAATTAACCTTGAATTTTTTTAAAAGTATTTAGGTAAGTAGGTATGTATTTACTTTTGATTCGTTGTTTTATTACATATTTTCAAAATACATAGGAAGATACATTGTATTGCTAAATATCCTGCTCCTTAGGCAAATGCGGGCAAATGTAAAGTATCAACAATATCTATTATGTCACAGCTTCTTCTCAGGGCAATAAGACACTTTTGCTTTGTTGAATCTACTTTCATCTACCCCATATAGTTACCTATATGTACCTCCCAATTTTCTTTTTAACACGAAGTACTTTACCCATATCATCACACCCTATAATATGTAAAATAATAATACTCAGAAAATAAAGGTAGGGTCAACTGGGGCTATTACGATACAAAAATTAAAACTTTTACCAAAAAAAATATAAGTTTTAGTTTTAAAAATCTCAAAAAATTCCTTGTTGTAAGCAATGAGGTTCTCTACCCAATTTTGAGGGAAAAATACAAGAAAAACAATAGTGGACCGTAAAAAAACAACAAAATGCTGTATCAAAATAGCCTCACGTTTGGGGCTATTGTTGATACAGCAAGGGGCTATTATGATACAACGCTATAATTCTGTAGTGGAGATAGATTTAAAATATGTGGGGTTAATATAATACACTATTGTCCTTTATCAGTTTATCCTGCAATTTTGACTGCCATCCTTCCAGTATTTTCTAAGTTAGGTACAGGAAAGTAATTTCATGTTTTTTTTCACTAAAGCTACTGATTGATATTTATAAAATTATGATTGGTAACGTGATTGGTAGATGTGGGATTGTTAAAAAAAAAGTACAAATGTTGTAGTTAACTTTTAACCATCTTTATATAATGTTTTTATTGCTACTGATTGTTTTTATTAGTCCCTTTCTTTAATTATACCACCTGCAATTAAGAGAGGAACCTAAAGAATGTATCATAAAAGCCCCAGTGGTTGTCTCAGAAAAGCCCCAGTTGCTGTATCACAATAGCCCCTTCACTTTAACGTCGAATATACCTGCTTCAACATTGCTCAAATTTAACAAACCAGGTTTCAAATTAAAGCTCTAAGTCGGGCTTAGGTATATGACGGGAACCATAAACACATACATTATTATCGATAGTTTTGCCTGCAGTAAAAGTTATCACTAAAAAAATAAAAGTTTACTAAGCAAAAATTGTGGCTGAAGTAGAATTTTTTTTTTATTTTTTAAACGTTTTAGATTTTTGTAAAAGTGTATATGACTTATAATTAAGTATATAATTCTCTACTTTACCAATTTTTCTTACTTTAATTTGATGACTGTAAGTATTTTTAAGGTAGCTGTATCATAAAACCCCTATTATTTTGACTGTATCACATTAGCCCCTGTTGACCCTATATGTATATACCTATATGATCTCATACATCAGATTTCCGATGGCAGGATCATCCGACGACGCACTGGATGGTTAGAAATTGGAAGAAAAGTGGGCGCCAAAGCATTTTGACCCATCGGTGACCCCATTGAGTCATCGTACCGTCGGAAATCGGATGCATGCCAGATCTCACCCTATATATGTAATGTAAATTCTGAAAAAATCACAGCTCAGCAGCAGAAACCGGCATGAGAATATAAGGACAAATATGTAGGTAAAGGGTAAAAACGAGGGTAAAACGGTCAATGTATTTAACCCGCCATACTATATAGGTATTTATACCTATATGTACATAATTATAAAGAATCATCTACTTTCTTGATTAAATCTGCAAGGACCGATTTTAATAGTAAATTTACTAAATTGTTAAAAACCCACGGAGGCGGTACCTATATTTTAGAAATATCTATAACCTTGCAGATTCTGTTAAGATTTCGAGTAAATAATTATTTACCGTGCATTTTAAATGCATTATAGGTGTATGTATGTATATAGGTATGTATGTATACTATGTTGTACCCCGGTTGTACCTACCGGATTTCATTATATTAAATTTGGAAAAATAAAGAGTTTCAAAAAAAAAGTATTGGTACCTAAATACCTGTTTGCGTACGTACCTTGAAAAAATGGGAAGGGATAACGGGGACTTTAATAATATATTTTATAATATAATTTTATAAGTGGGTACGTACGTATTATAAGCAGAATGTAAATACATATTAAAATATTGGAAAGTAATTAATAATAATATAAAACAGAATAAGTAATGCGTGAACTCGTGAACAAATTAATAACTTCTGATCTGAAGCTCAAATCCAAGCGTAGTTTAGTTTTGAACCATTACATAAACACTGCAAGAATCAACTGCCGGCTTGTCAAAAAAAAAAACAACAACCTGTTTTTCATACAAACGGTTTTGGTTTTTTTTAAGATAATGTTGTAGTTAAATCGAAAGAAACTGCAAAGGGTGCATTCTAAGGTAAGAAGGGTAAAAGCTCTGTATAAAGCTATCATAATTTAAAGACAAAACACGACATAACCAAGCAAAGAATGAACTGTTTAACAGATAACTTACCAAAACAAAACGTCAAGTTACAGCTGTTCCAGACAAAAAGAAGCATCCATTCCCGTAATGTTTCACTCAAAATTTCACTGTATACACTTTTTGAACGGCGTCACTTTAAAATGAAAATTTATTGTAAAGAAAAATACATTCTAAAAATATACACTCGGTATATCCGTCTCGCTTGCCACACGTCTCGATGAACGATACGCGATTTTATGAACGCGAGGCGAAGATGGCGCCGAGCAGTTGTCATTTTTTCTTATAAATAATTAATATGTGCTGCCATCTGTTGAACGACATTCAAAGGTCTCAGACTATCATATAGTTTTCTATATTATATAATAAATTAATTGTAATGTAAATGTTTTCGGACTACCTAAGTACATATTTTGACCAAGTAATTAAAAGAAAATAAGTTTAAATAATATATATTTTTATCAATTGTACCGTACTACAACCCACAATGCAACTTGACGGGGGTTGGTTCACGTAGTCGTGAAAGTACGCTGACAAATAAACGATACAGGATACAGCTGATTGATTGTCACTTTGGCATTTGCTCATGTAAATAAGAAAAAGTTAGGTATGTGGATAAAATACTTTCTAATTTTTTCCGTGACACTAAAACTTTCGTTAGCTTCGGCTGGGGACAAATCACCACATTATCAGAGATGTCTTGACCGGTGTCAGATCCTAAACTGTACCGACGGTAAGGTTATGCCAAAGAGGATAGGGTTATGCTTTGAAGCTTAAGCCGAAATGCGTTTATGGCTGTATATTATAATAATCCTGGTATTTATTTATTATTATTTTCCTCTTCAATACCAAAAAAGTATTCCAACATTTAAGTTTTTGGACTTTTCTGTTAGCCTTGCTCTCCCAATGGAAGACCTTCAAATTTGGAATTCCGAAACTGAATACAGACTATTTTATATATAATTATCATTATTTTAGATGGCATTGATTTTGTGAGACACCATCAACAGCCAATATATTTAAAAGTGTTAGCATGGTCATGCCTGGATGAATGCAAGTATGACTGCATGTGGAAAACTGTAGATGCATTTCATGAACGAGACTGGAAAACTCCACAGTTTTATGGAAAGGTATGTGGTTAATTGGTCAAAATATTAAAGCAGATACAGGCAGCAAATTTAAAGAAAGTACCTACCTCTTAATCACTATATTTATATTTTAGTGGCCTTTCGTAAGATTGCTTGGCATCCAAGAACCAGCATCAGTAATATTTTCATTGTTAAACCTGTATGTTCATGTAATAATGATTAAAAAGTTTCACAGAGAAGTAAGGCCTGATAGTCCTTTGTACTGGGTATGGTTTATGTATTGTATGGTAAGTATTTGATCATGCAGCCAACTTTTTGGTTCAAATATTTAAAAACAAATTGATTAGGTACTTTATCTTTTAAAGCAAAATTGGCAAATTTCCTTAGAGTGTAAATATTTTGAAGCTGCGATAAACGATATACAGCAAAGATACTACGATTAATGCATGTAATAAGAATAGTGTCACTTTTTCTGTTACATATGCATGGATGCTCTTCACCCTGTCTTGTTCCTTGCTTTACTAAGTGTTTAGCCATAGAGAATAGATACCCAAAAAACAAACTGATTTGCCCGAAACATTTGATCCCAACATCTTTTTCATGAAAATTTAAGTACCTACCATATAATGAGTCTATTTCAAGGGCTATTTCATCTCCCTTCACATCACTTATCGCAGACACCCCGCCCACCGTCTCAGACAGCGTTTTGTCTTGATAGTACTAGGTGTTGCTTTTAGTTTGTCACCTATCCAGCGCGAAAATTGAAAAAGTTTATTAGTTTATAGCAGTCAAACTTTTATTCATACAAAGCTATATGGGTAAACCAGATAAGTAATAATTTTAGGATAAATTAGTGTATATGTTACAAATATTTGGTGCAAATATAGTGACCATCATGTGAGTGCAGAAAAGATAACCGTCTATTTTGAAGACCGGGGGTTACTTTGGATGATGGCGAGGGGCGTCTCACTCCTAAAAAAGCGTACATGTATTTCGGAAATCCTAGTGATTTCGGCATTTCTGGAAGGATTTCGGGATTTCTGTAGGGATTTCGGCATTTCTGTAAGGATTTCGGAATTGCATGTAGGTATGCATTGTTTGAAAAAATAATTATGAAAAGCGGAGTGAAAAGCTCACGGAAAAACTGAAAAATTAACTCAAAAACTATTAACTCGCAAAAGTTTAACTCAGACTCAACGTCGGATAGGTCAAAAATTCTATGCGTAGAAAATTGTTTTATATACATTTTTCATCCCACAAAATGTAGTAAATTAATTATTCATTCACAAGCTGACTCTTGGTTCAGGCGCGGATACAGGGGGGGGGGGAGGCAATGGGTGCAATTGCCCCCCCCCCCTGAGCATTGACCGAGCTTTAAAACCTAATTTAATAATATGGCTGCCCTATTTCTACTATTTTTGGTTAATATTTTCGCCTGTGGCGCTGTAACCTTTCGCTATTAAGTTAATTTCCCAAATTTATTAACGAGGGGGAGGTGAAAAATTAGGCCAATTGATGACAAGATTTGGGCGTGGTCCTAAAAAAATTATTCAATGCCCCCCCCCCCCTGAGCGAAAAGCTGGATCCGCGCCTGCTCTTGTTTAAATAATAAAAATACATTAAAATATTCCTTAAACTCAAAACAAAGTGTTAAATATTTGCATACAAAACTCGATACAAAAGTTATAATATGCAAACTACACATTTTACATAAACTTAAAAAAACAAATTCAGAGTGAAGGATCATAGATGTTTACCATAGACCAACCTATTACTGAACCGGGGATTCCTCAAAAACTCGTGGGATCACGCCATCGCGAAGCACCGAGGACAGTACAACGCGCGGGATTAACTAAATTCCTACTTATTACTGAGAAACATTTAGTACCTACATCCGTCATAATATGACTTAGTCGCTTACCTATTGTTAAACACCACCTTTGCCATATAAGTACCTACTACTTTGTTCTATTACAGACTTAAACAAGCGGAAAATTTCGGTAGCTGAGGTATAGCCCAAAATCGCCGAAGAAATGGCGGGCCGCAGGTGCCATTGCTCTGTTACCAAATCGTTCATATCTTAGGATGCGATGTGTTTTTGACTTGCTATACTTTCTGGATACGTTTAATGCTCTCGAACTTTCGATTTAATGTTTAATGCTAGTAAATATTTGATACAGATAAAAAATTGATTGTAAACGTTTGACAAATTGTTCAAGACAAATATTCGGCATTATACTGTAGTCACAGGAAAATCGAACCAAGTGGCAACGTTGCGCAAAAAAAACTTTTCAAGTAGCCATTTTTATTATAACGACACTGATGTGATTTCGGCGAAATCTTCAATGGATTTCGGTAAATATATGTGTTTTTCAACGAAACCGGTAAGGATTTCGCGATTTCAGCTCCAATTTTGGGATTTCGGAGATATTTCTGGATTTCGGAGGATTTAGCGAGGAACGTACACGTATTTCGGGAGTGAGACGCCTCTCGGATGACGCTTATTTTTATGTCCAAAATAGCCCCAATGTTTAATAATAATAACAATCTAGGAAAAATAGTTGTTATTTGAATCGGGGAATCTGCATTGTTTCTGTTTATTTGTTAAGATAAAAATGGTATGCACATACAAAAAAACATTATGCCATGTACGAAATGGTAAAAACTATATACAGGGTGTTTTAGAAGTACGGTACGTAACTTAAGGGGGTGATTCCTTATGATATTCTAAGAGAGAAGGTTCATATGAACACGAGTCCGGAGTTGCCCCGTTTTTGATATACAGGGTGTTAAAGTTTTTTTAGAGTATCGTCTGTCAAATACCTGGGTGTTCTCCTGGATCATAAACTGACATGGGGACCCCACGTGGATAGACAGATCCAAAGGGCTACGGCTTCACTCTGGGGATGTAAAAGGCTCCTGGGCAAAACCTGGGGACTTAACCCCAAAGCCACCCTGTGGCTTTGGACAGCGGTAATCAGGCCCATCCTGCTCTATGCTTCGGTAGTATGGTGGCCTGCGGTAGAACTATCAACAGTAAAGACCCGCTTAGCTCGGGTACAACGTCTGGCGTGTACGAGCACGACGGGAGCTATAAGAACGACTCCAACTGCGGCCCTGGAGGCTCTACTTGCGCTTCCGCCTCTTCATATAATAGTGAAAGCGGAGGCCATGAGAGCGTCCTACAGGATAAAACAATGGGGTATGTGGTTGGATAAGGGCCATGGCCTAGGCCATGCCAGCATTCTGGGAACGCTTGTGCGGGGGGGGGAGGGTATGCTGGAATCGCCCAGTGACATTCTTTCTCCCACATACGTGTTCAGAAAATCGTTCAGCACAGAGATACCGACTAGAGACGCCTGGGGCGAGGACCAAAGAGCTCAGACGGAAGGTCAAGGGCTCATCTGGTATACAGACGGGTCTAGGACTGACGGGGGCTCGGGTGCTGGCGTCTGGGGCAGGAGGCCAAGGTGCGAATTAACCTTCGCACTGGGCTCACACGCCTCAATTTTTCAGGCGGAAATATTCGCTATCAACAAGTGCGTACTGGCGAACCTCGACAGAGGTTATAGGAATCAGCAAATCACGATTTGCACCGACAGCCAAGCAGCCATAAAGGCGCTGGCATCAAACAAATTTGTGTCGAAAGGAGCCCTAGACTGTCGAGAAAATCTCAACGTCTTAGGCAACTCCAATAGGGTGCGGCTTATCTGGGTTCCGGGACACAAAAATATACAAGGCAACGAGGAAGCTGACACGTTGGCTAAACGTGGTTCAGCGGCCTCATTCAGGGGGCCCGAGCCAGTGCTGGGGTTTCCAGCGGGCTTTGCCAACAATGTCATTGACAAGTGGGTAAAACGGGAAGCCAAAGAGAATTGGACAAATACAGCGGGGCTCAGACAGGCTAAGCTCCTCATTCAGGGGCACTGTCAAAACTTCGCTGACACGCTATCCAGAATGAGTAGAAAAAACCTAAGGATCGTTACGGGCATCCTTACTGGGCACGGCGGTCTGAATAAGCATCTGTATACAATGGGGCTGAACAACTCAGCAGTATGCAGGTTCTGCAAGCAGGAGAACAAGGACTCACTGCATGTCCTATGCTTCTGTAATAACCTTATACGAAAAAGGCACCAGTACCTGGGTGCAGGACTACTTGCACCAGCGGATATCAAGGAGCTTTCACCAACCCTAGTGCTCGCCTTCGTGAAGGGCATAGGTTTGGCGCAACCCTAACCAACGCGGCAGAGCACAATGGGTCGACAGGCCTGAGTGCTGCGGTGTCAGAGCTGCCCGCACTTACATACAACATACAACAAAGTTTTTTTAAAAAATCTTGTTTGTATAGTTGTTTAAATATCCTTTTCCCGATTTTATTGAAATTTGGTACCGTCATTCATAATCATATTTAAAAAAATTATTTTATTTTTAATTTAAATGTTTTAATTAATTTTGTATTACATAGGTATTTTTTCTGTACATGCAATAAAGTGGTTTCTATTTTTTTTCTCGAAAATTAACCAACATACGAAAACAATTCAGGAAACAAAAAAGTTGTATTATTAGTTGGTAAATCCGAAAAAGTATATTAAAATTCGTGTACATTTTTTTGTCAATAATATCCGTTAAGCTGCTCCCCGGGACGCCAGTCTTAACAAATTTAATCTAGTTAGGGCTAATTAAGCCCCTTATCATTTTGAATAACGGTACCAATTTAAAAAAAAAATTGAGAAAAGGATATTTAAAAAAATTATAAAAAAACAATCTTTTTTTATTAAATTTTAACACCCTGTGTATCAAAAACGGGGCAACTCCGGACACATGTTCATATGAGCTTTTTCCCTTAGAATATCAGAAGGAATTACCCCACCGTACTTCTGAAATACCCTATATAAGAGGTCATATGATAATAGGGTCAGTTTTTTTCATAGGTGATGATTTCTTACCTATAGACCCATTAAAAGCTTTTTAGAGAATAATGGATTTCCAATTATTTTTTCTCGAATATCAAAAATACCTACTGTTAAAAAAATCTAGAATATCTCTGTTATACCGTATATCTTTTTTTTTTTATTGGATATTATGAAAGTGTATAGAAAACGTTTTTTAGATTTGCTGTCATGCGTGGCTTTGGTCATCAATATTTCACACACGAGACTTTCCATTAACTGAGCTTTTTGATTATGCTTGTGCATTTTCTATCGTTCTAATCAATTGTTATGTTATGTTAGTTAGGTAAGTAGATATAAAATTGTAAGTTTTTTAATTTTTTATATGCCAAAGAATTACTTATTTGCTTCTATGTCCTGAAAATACTTAAATGGTAATATGAATGAATTTATTTGTTCTATTTATTTACTATTTGTATTTGGCGCACTTTTAAAGCAGGATACCATGACATCTAAACTACTGAACTTTTTATTATTTTTCAAAAACAGAGTTATAGAGAGGCCGAGAGAGAGCCATTATGTATGTCAACAATTCAGAATTATTTGGAATTAAACAGGGTGTTACAATTAGTTTTGGTTTATCAAGCATACTTTTTTTTAAACGAAATTTAACCCTGTGTATTATGACATTTTTGGATTTCTTAATCAATTCTAAGAAAATATTGTATAACATATCGTATGTCTGAATAAGGTAAGTAGTTTTCTAGTTATTAGGGAGTTGCAACCAAAGACATTATAACTGTTATTAATGCTTTGCACAGCTCTTTTATTAAAAATAGGAACAGCTCCATTTAATTTCTAATGTCTTTGTTTGCAACACTAAATAACATACACCTGTCGGTAGTACAGAGCAACAGAATTAAATGAAATTTGGGTTATGGAATATGATTGTTTAAGCTTAGTACGATACTGCGAATGATATGGAATATATAATATATGCTTTAAAATGAAACCACAATAGAAAATAGGACCTACACTGTGGCTCAAATTAAAGGAGTACACTTTAATTGTGAATATTTTTTCTCATTTTGTACCGATTTAATTTATTTTTGGAGTGATGATGAACTGAAATCGTCTCAGTAAAATGTGTAATTTTTATCAAAATATTTTGAACAGGGCCGGATTGACAGGTTTTTTTTTAACAAGCGTGCGCTTATGTTTGTTGCAAACGGAAACTGATTTATTTAAATTTCAGATGATACGTTTTTTTGGTAGTTTAACTATCGAAAATTCTCCAGTCTCATTGTTGCATTGCGGTTATCATTTTGGAAATTTGAAGTCGTTTGAACCATGCATCCATGACCGTTATTAAAAATTAGAGTATCCATGACTGTTATTAAAAATCAGAGTATCCATGACTGTTAACAAAATAATAAACAATGTTATTTTTGATATTTTGTACGCTTTGTGACAGTTAATCCGTACACAATGGCAGTCTTAAGTGAAGAGGATCGAATTCTTATCAATTATAGCGAAAAGAACAAGGATTCACCGTTCTACAGTTCAAAGAATTATAAAAAATGATTGCCAACTTTCAAAAAGTCTACTGTCAAAAACTTACTGCCAATGTGAAGGAGAAACGATTAGAAAGATGCAATCTATTACTACGAAGATTCCGTTCTCGGGAAAATATCGTAAAGATATGGTTTTCAGATGAGATGTTTTACTTGAAGCCGCCAAAGAATACACAAAATAATCGGGTATACGCAAATGTGCGAGTAAAGAGGGAAATCCCTTTGGAAAATTTTTTAATCGAGAGAAGTCACTTTTCACCTGGCGTATTGGTCTCTGTGGCAGTTTCCAAATTGGGGAAGTCAAGTCTCATTGTTGTAGATGCCGGAGTAACACTCAACTCGGACACGTATCAACAACAAATTTAACATCACTTGCTTCCTGAAATTGAAGCAATCTGCGACGGTTACGTGTTCCAACAACACGGTGCTCCTTCCCATATCTCTCGAAGTACAAGAATGTTTTTATTTGAGCAATGGCCCCCGATTACATCGAACCGAAGATGTGGCCACCCAATAGTCCAGACTTAAACCCTGTTGACTATTCCATATGGGGAATTTTAGAGGCAAATGTTCACAATGGTCAAAGGTTTAACACCATCAAAGAGCTAAAGGAAAGGTTACAGTTCTGTTGGAATAATGCAGCTATTGACCTATGGCGAAGGCGACTGCAATCGGTGATAGAAAGTCATGGTGGTCATATTCATAATGTTATCCTGTAAATATTTAGACTACTTTCGATTTTAAGTGATAGTTAGTCTTGATATCATTAATTGTTAATATTATTAAATTTGTTAATTAAGATTGAACAAAATAAATTGTATTTCTTAAATTTTAAAATCTTTCACAAGAGACCTATACTGGAGAATTTTCGATAGTTAAACTACCAAAAAAACGTATCATCTGAAATTTAAATAAATCAGTTTCCGTTTGCAACGAACATAAGCAAAAAAACCTGTCAATCCGACCCTGTTCAAAATATTTTGATAAAAATTACACATTTTACTGAGACGATTTCAGTTCATCATGACTCCAAAAATAAATTAAATCAGTGCAAAATGAAAAAAAATATTCACAATTAAAAAGTGTACTCCTTTAATTTGAGCCACAGTGTATATTATATTATATTATTATACAGTGAGTTCCAGAAGTAATGTCTAAATTCACTTAAAATTCAGTGGTGTGTTTTTTGGAAAAACGCTCGGACACGTCGATTTTTATTCCTTAATGTGTTTTTTTTTTAATTCATGTAAACAGGGTAGCCCAAAAGTAAGTTGCGACTATCAACTTAATTTTTTCAAATGAAAACATCTATTATTTCATTTTTGAATTTTGCATCGAATTCTAAGTATGTTTCATGTACCATGGCCTATACCTAAACTCAACAGTTAGCGAGAAAATTACGATTGAACATATCAATAAGTAAGACCTGTTTATTTAAAAAGAACAGAACAATAAATCAAATTAAATGTTGAAAATATGCGCCGTTTACGGTTTGACAATATACAAGGCGATCAGTAAACTCTCTTTGCACGTTTATAACCATTTCCGGAGGGATGGCACGCACATCTCTTCGGATCCTCTCTTTCAACTCCTGCAGATTGTATTGGGCTGTCAACAAATACTTTCGAGGTAGCCCACAAAAAGAAGTCCAGTGGAATTGAAAAAGTAGTCCATACTTGCAGTGGAGTTTACGTAATGTAAATAAAACGACAATGTCTTCCTCCACAAATTTAATAAAAGTAAAATTCTTGTTCCCTACATGTTTCGGGCGTCTAGACGTCCATCTTCAGGGGATACTAGAAGGAATTTCATCTTTACAAAACTAGTTAGAATCATGGTGAACATTGACTTACCTATAATCGAGTTGACTATAAAAACTTTAAATGGTTGCCTCAAATTAATGAGTACAGCCAGAATTGAGTAGGAACCTCAGAAATTGGGTGGACGTGTGAAAAATTATAATTTTATTATAATTTTTATTTTTTATAATATTTATTATATTATAATTCTATAAATATACAAATTATAATTTTTCACACGTCCACCCAATTTCTGAGGTTCCTACTCAATTCTGGCTGAGTGGCAGCATAGTGCGGAGGAGCACCATTTTGCTGGAACATCAGTTCTTCGTCAGAGGAGTCTGGGTCCAATGGATTCGGAAATAAAGCCACTAATGCTGCAATTAATTCAAGTTGGAGAAATTCGAGATATACTTGTCCAGTTGTCCAGTTAAAGACTGTTCAAAGAAAAATGGACCAATTACTCTTCCTCGCAGTATTCCACACCACACATTTGTTTTTTGAGGGTACTGGCTGTGAATCTCCATCATCCAATGCGGATGTTCTGTTCCTCAATAACGACAATTTTGTCTGTTTACATTACCATTCAAACAACGTAGGTTCATCGGAAAAAATAATATTTTTTACTAAATTATTATCTAGATGGCACATATTTTGCATGTGTTCACAAAACTCATTTCGCCTATTGAAATTGTTTTCAAATAACTCATGCACTGGAATAACTTTGAATGTGTGATATTTGTGCTTTTAAACTATTCGGTGGAAAGCAAAACGTCAAGTTGTTCATTTTCATCTCGTACAGGACGACCAGATTTAGGCAAATCTCTAACATGCCCGAATTCTCTAAATTTAGCCTCTATTCCTCTATTCTACTCACCACCTTCTGACATTTGGGAGGACGTTCAGGATGGATTTCATTGAATAATTAAGCTGTCTCTATTTGAATACGTGTTCTAAATTTGTTAAAATTACTTCTTTATAAATTTTATTTTTCAACACTCCCCAAAGCTGGAGGTGTTAGATCCAGAGATCGGGGTGGCCACCTTATAGGTCCATGTGTTCCTATCCAACGGTTTCTAAAGTGATTATTCAAATATTCTCTTATTCGAAGAGCGTTATGGGTAGGGGCGCCATCTTGTTGAAAGTAAATCTCTATTACTTCATTTAAAGGAACATCATCAAGGATATTGAAAAGGTTTCATTGGAGTATGTCCAGATATCTATCTGCATTTAAATTTTCTTTAAAAAAGGGACACCAGTTTGTTCTGAAACAAAAAACAACTTATATTTACCTCAAATCGACCTTGTTGGCGAACAGGTCGTACCATGTGGGGATTTGTGGAGTTCCAATGTCTTTCATTATGTCAGCTATGAATACCGCAACTTGTAATTCGACATTTATCTGACCAAATTATTTTTTGGTGAAAAGAACGATCCTCGTTAGATTTATTTAAAAACCAGTGACAAAATTCCAATCGTCTCACATCATCACCAGGATGCAAATATTTGGCAATTTTAACAACATAGGGAAAATATTTATTGGACGTCAAAATTCTTTGCGTCTTAGATTTTGTAATTCCAGTTTCAGTTTCTACGTTTCTGACGGACGTAGATTTTTGTTCCTAAAGTTACAAAGTGAATCTAGAGAATAAAATTAGGATGTGTGCTTAAGACCACAAGACAAGTAAAAACCTCACCAAGACGAGATTCTCTATTAACCTTTCACAATCTAACGTCCGCAAATCTCAAATTCAAGACGATAAAAGAATCGATCCATAAAAAGCAAATACACTATGCATTTGGTCATATTTTAGTATCTTGCTTTTTTCCCCGACTGCATCTTGAGCGATGCATAGCCGAATCTGGCGGCTCAGTCTCATTCAATACCCACTAAAAGTGCTAAACGCGCCTATAGAAGTTTTCACTTTAATAAAAGTTGAGCTAATACTATTCAAAGCTATCACAGGATATACTATCTGATTATTGGCCTCGACAAATCCTAACATGCTTATTTCTTCATTTTCCTTGTTTTCTTTATTATGTTTTTGATCTCGGCATTATAAAAGAGCCGTATGTTTTTAAATTATGTTCCAGTCTTTCGGGATAGCGAACAAAATATAAATTTTGCGCCATTTCTTCGCTTTTTCCACATTCAATATAAACTGATATAATATCAAATTTTTCAAAATGTTGATAAGCCATTTTCACAAACGAATATGTAAAAATAAAATTGACGTTAAATGTTAAAAACAACTAGAATGTCAACATAGTTTTTTCTCGGATATTATCTTTTGTTTCATGGCCTACTGTGGTTTAAAGTAATGAAGTTTAAATAAATCTCCTAGGAAACTAATATCATCCATGGTGTGTTATATATTTGAAAAGATAATTTAAAATGCTATCTTTTTAGATTAAAATATACAGGGTGTTCCATTTAAAAAAATTAAGTTAGGTCCGATAACTTTTTTACTTGACCCCGTACACTTATTCTGAAAACGGCAGATTATTCAACAATCATTATCAAGAAGCTTTTATATAAAACATTTTTCTGTATCTCTTTTAACTAAGAAAATATAGGGTAATTTTGAAATTGACAATTTTTGTTTTCCCCGTATCGCTTAAGGGAGCGAAAATTTTCACATTTTCATTTTACCATTTGAAGTTTGACCCAAAAAGAGCAAATGACACCTATATTACTTTTCTGATAGCACTAACAATTACGGAGATACCCTATAAAAGTGTCGAAAATGGGACACCCTGTACCTCCAGTAGGTCCATTCCCATCGCAAAACTAAACTTTTTAAAATCATTGATATAGCTATAATCTTTGTTGTCGAATCACGTGAATAACCAACGACTTAAAGTATAACCCTGTAGAATGTCCATGGGATGAGATGTTTTTCCTCTTGTCAACTCCATAAGACTCCGTAGTAATCCGTAGACACATATGCAATATGCAGCCCTATGATGAAACACACAAGTTAAGTTTTAACGTACCGTTTCCATGACAACAACCGAAAAAGCCTACTTGTTAATTTTTTTGAACTTTGAAGTTAGCGTCTAGAGTTAACTTTGTGTGTTTGATCATAGGGCTGATTGTCGGTTGACGCCATTTATCGAGTTAATGTTAATAAATTGCAATTTTTAGTAAAAAATATTAGTTTTAAATATCTAACTATTTTTTTAGGATTTTAAGGTATGTTTTACCACGATCAATACTTATTATGATGACAGTATTTTTCTTTGCATTTTTCGCAAATCACACGACATATTTAAGTATGGGAAAGTTTGACTACGCATATAATATGCAGCTTAATGTTTTTATAGGTAAGATAAAAATATCACATTAGATATACATTTGAACGATTTAATCTGTTGACTTTTAGGTACATTCACCGCAGCCTGTTGGTTTATATGGTCAGTTTTAAAGCGGTATAAGCAGCCCTATGTATGGAAATGTGCCATTTATGTAGCACTGACAGGTCTCGTTCTTTTATTGGAAGTTGTAGATCGTCCGCCAATATTTTATGTATTCGACTACCATTCTTTGTGGCATTTGGCGACTGCTCCACTTATTTATTTAATTTACAGGTAGGTACTACAATTTACAATTTAGTTAATAAAATACAATCGCCGCCTGTCTTCTCGATATTTAGCCAGCTACCCGCAGAGGGTGCAATTTTATTCAGAAGTGGTTTAGGAAAAAATACTTCTAGATGGCTCTTAGCAATACGGTTTTCATTTAGTAATGGTTTATATTAGAATAAAGTGTGTTCACAAATATAAGAAACCAACCTAAATGACTGTTATTATTAGGGTATTCAAAATATAATAAACAACAATAAACCAGCTCTGTGAAATGATATGGGCGTAATAAATTTTAAGTACCATACGCAGGTTAAAAAAAATGCGGATAAACCAGGGTCCTTTTTGATTTTAGTCTGTCAACGTACACTGTTGCGTTTAGTTTGTTTTTTGAAAATGTTTCGTCCTTGGTGTTCTAGTGAGGTTTGTGAAAGCAATGAAACCGAAGTAAATAACAGAGTGCATTTATCAACAGATGCCAAACAGATTATAAAGAATGTGTTTTTGACATTAATGTCGCGCGGAAATTTGTGCCCCAAAGAAGTTGTAAAGGAAACGGCTTTACTTGCAAAAAAATCCTTTTCCACAGTTTGGAAAATTACACAAGGGCCAATTTTGGAACGCAGAAAAAGAAGTGATATTGGAAAAACAAGAACGTTGGACCAAGGGGACGAGGAACTTATACGACGAAAAATTTATAACATGTATGAAGAGCAAAGTGTACCAATGTTGGATAATTTAATGAAAAGGCTGACAACAGATGAAACAGAAATTGAATGCTTAAGAACGACATTGTGGAAGCGCCTTCAACACATGGGCTTTAAATTCAAAAGGATTAATAAAAAGCAGGTTTTGATGGAGTCCAAGTGTCTTCAAGAAAGGCGGTGGGAATATCTGACAAAACTAAATGAATACAGAAGTGAAGGTAGGCCGATCATTTCTTTAGATGAAACGTGGTTTGACAGCCACGACACTCCATCAAGTGGTTGGGTCGATTCTAGCGGCAAATGTGTGACACGTGCCTCGCCAAACCGTGGAAAAAGAATAACAATCTTACATGCTGGTTCTGAAGGTGGGTGGGTGCCGAATGGTCTATCTCTCTTGGCAAAAAAATATTAGTGAATCATGTGTTGACTATCATGAAGACACAACAGCGGAGTTATTTGAAAATTGGTTTGAAACTAAATTATTGCAGAACATTTCACCAAATAGTGTCATTGTTATGGATAACGCAAGTTATCATAGTACACAATTAAACAAAGCTCCTTCTTCAAAAGACACTGAAGCCAAAATTCAAGAATAATATGTTTGATAGTGATATATATTTTCATGAAAACTATAGAAAGAAAGACGTATTAGAAGTGCTTAGAAGTATATAGGAGCAGGAACTGGATGAACGGTTTACCCTCCGCTTTCTATTCAAAAAGAATATTACTGCGATGAACTTGCGAAAAGCATGGGGCACATAGTATTGCGGCTACCGCCTTACCACTGTATATTTAATCCTATTGAACAAATATGGCACCAACTTAAAGCTGGAATTCGTCGCAATAATATTTCACCCACACTTAATTCTAGTGTATTAACTGGAAAAACTGCGTACAAAATGTAAAGAAAGTAGAAAAATGTTACATCTGTATTAGGAATGCAACAGAAAGGTTTATTATTACTTAAGATGATGATAGCGATAGTGAAGTAGATTTAGTTGGGTAATTTATTTATTAATATAATAATTTGGCATTAGAAGTGTAAGTGCAAGACCATAATTATATTTTTATATTTTGAATTTAATAAACTTAAATAAACATCAGTTTCATATTTATTTGCTGCTAAATTAAATATTTCAATACTATGCATTTTCTAAGACGGTCCTAGCTCAGTCGGCATTATGTCAATACCCCTATTCAGGTAGAAATAAATAAGAGTAATTTGGTCAGTTTCTTATATTTGTAAATACACTATATCACTGTCTAATCGTTTTGTTTTATGCGTGTTATATTAATGGAAAAGCCGCCGAAAGTCAGTGAAAAAGAAATAAGAAGAAAGTACTTTAACTAGGCTAATTTCGTATGCACTGGGCCAATCAAGCTTTTTACACAACTTTAAAACTCTTAATTTTGTTTTTTGCATATAACTATTTTTGCTTCTTTATTTTTCTTTTTTTTTCTCAGTTGATAAAAGTAAGGAAATATTTTTTGGTATAATTTTTTTCTGGTAAAACAAAGTTGTGATTAATATTTCTGTTCGGCCCTTTTGGTACTTCCTTATTTACTAGGCAATTTTCGAGCAACCGGATTGTTAATCTAATCGGTTGAAACTAAATTGACCGTAAATTTCGCAGTCGGTGGGTACCTGCAATCAAATTGCATGCGATGTTTTAAATAACGAGCAAGCAACCAAATTTTCTGTCAGTCAATCTGATTGCTCTTCAATGTCATTAATTAATTTTTGACCCATAATTGCATAATTGACATGGTTGTTGGGCCAGTAGCTAAAGTTTATCTAACTTTCCTCTACCTTTAACCCCAGAAAACTAAACGAAACAGAAGCGACACAAGCCGTCGGTCCCTTTGATGTTCGTGTCACCAGATTTTTACCGACTTTTAGACTACATTGACGTTTCGTCTAATTGGTACACTGGAAGAAAGTATTTTTTATAGTTGAACAAAACTTTTGTAATTTTTCTGCGGTTCTTGTCCTTATCAGTTCACATTTCTCCATTGGAATGAATATGTAAGCGTATACAAATTTTTCAATCTTATAAGATTTGTTCCAACACAGCCAAATTACCGTCTTCGAACGATCGAACGATCATTTCCAGTGGTAGATTAGTTGAGCGACCCTTCGGGGAGGGTCCTAGTCTGGGTTTTGGTCGAGTTGGAACAAGCCTACAGACATCACATTAAATTAAAATAATTTATTTCTTCAATTTAAAAGCACAATACAATAGTCAAAGTCAAAGTCAAACATAGCTTTATTGTTATGAACGTATAACGTCGTTAACAAAGCAAAACAATATAAATAAACTAAAATAAAATATAAAACGTCAAAAGTCAATTTAAAAAACAAACAACATGGGTGAATTAGCACACATAACGTAGATTCAATTACAGCCAAAAATGTGTAGTAATAATGCTGAATCATGATTCACAATAAACAACACATACAAAGTTATACAAAAGCAATAAAACTAGTAAAAAGGGTAATTGTATAATCCGAAAACTAATACTAATAGCGCATAAAATTATCAGTCAAACCTATCACTATAATACTCGTCGATAGAATAATATGCCTTTGATTGCAACAGTGTCCTTGTTTCTCTTTTAAAATTTTCAACGGATCTTAAACTCCTTATGTGAATAGGCAAGTGGTTTAAAAGTTTTTTGCCCTCATACATAAAAGAGCCCTTCACCAGACTAGAATGGGGAATAGGCAACTTAAGCAGACAAAATCTACGGGTACGATAGTGGGTAACCTCGTCAAGCTCCCGCCTGAACTTCTTAAATACAAGAATTACTGTTTCCAAAATAAATAAAGAGTAGAGACTCAATATGCGATGTTTAAGAAAAAGGGGGCGACACGAGTCGCGAGCTCCCGCTCCACACATATAACGAAGTGCTCGTTTTTGTAAAATAAATATATCTTGAGAAAGGGAGCGCGAACATACAACCCAAAATGCAATCCCGTAACGAAGGTGCGACTCAATCAAAGCGTAATAGGCATCCTCAGCCACAGTGAATGATAGATTCTTCGCAATGACCCTCAGAGCAAAACACCCAGACGAAACCTTACTGCTAACACTTGCAATGTGCTCCTCGAATTTCAGTGCACTGTCTATGGTGAGTCCAAGGAATTGGTTCTTGTGGAGCGAGGCAATTGGTCCATCCCCCAGGGATATGTCCTTGGTCATGCACTTGAAGTTTAGAATATTGGTCTAAGATACATTAAAACTAAGGAGATTTGCGTCACACCATTCCCTCACTCTCAACAAATCGTCTCCAATCTTTTTGTTAAGATTGTCCTCATTGGTGTCATGCCAAAGGATGGTTGTGTCGTCGGCATACATTGTAAAAGAGCCACCACCATGGAGCTGAGGCAGGTCGTTGACATACAAAAGAAAAAGCAATGGCCCAAGGACTGATCCCTGAGGAACACCTGCATCAACCCATAGCTCCCGGGATGTGTTGCCATTAAATGTCAGCATTTGAGAGCGGCGGTACATAAAGGATTGCAACCAGTTATGCAACGCACCTCTAAAACCATACCTGTCCAGCTTCCACAGCAACACCTCGTGATTAACGCAGTCAAACGCCTTGGACACGTCGCAAAAAACCGCTGCGGCTACCTCTCCGTTATTAAGTCTGGAATATAGAAGGTGGAGAAAGTCAAAAATCGCATCATCAGTGCCCAATCCATCACGAAAACTAAACTGACGTCCGCTAAGGAGATCGAACCTCGTGAGAAAGGATGTCATTCTCACTTTAACAAGTTTCTCACTTATCTTGGAAAGAGTAGGAAGCAGCGCTATGAGGCGAAAATTTGCAGGATTGTCGCGGTCACCACCCTTATGGAGTGGGAGAACGATAGCTGTCTTTAAAGAGTCAGGAAAAACTCCTGTGGAAAACGATACATTTATTGCTTCGGCGAGAGTGTCCACTGCTCTTTCAGGAAGTGTCCGGATGACTCGCAGAGAGAGGTCATCCCAACCAGATGAGGATTGGTTCTTCATTGACGAGAAGATGCCTAGAAGCTAATTGAAGGAAACGTCAAAATCACTTAAAGCTAATAAATCTCAATAAAGAAAAGGTAAAGCTATAAAAATAGTTAGTTAAAATTAAAGTAAAACACACACTACTTGGTAACACTAAACGTTAATAAAACATGGAATTTTTGGACATCAAACACTCACCGACAAACAATTACACATCCAACCATCAACCAAAAAAATCATCCAAACAGTAACAAGTCCTTTGAAGTAAAAACGTCTTAAGCTTCCTCTTAAACATAAGTACACCTGATGCGTCTTTCACGTCCTGAGACAAGACATTAAAAAATTTACAACTGTTAAAATTAAAGTTTTTCTGGTATAGTGTTGTCCGATGCCTACCAGGTGTCAAGAGCCCTCCGCTTCTGATATTATAATGCAGTCGAGCATTTCCAAAATTAAACTGTTCACGGTGTTTAAAAACATACAAACTTCGAGGCACGCGCGAATCTATCTTCACATAAAAATAAAATAAAAGTTAAAAGGTAACGATCTCTTAATGTATTTTTATTTTATTATGTTATGATATTTTGCTGTATGAACTAGTGCTGGAAAGTTTAGTCCACTTTGCCGATTTCAATCTTTCGATCTCGTTCAATAAAGTGAATAGTACAAAAGATTAATTCGTTTAGTTCATTTAGTTCACTGATTTATATTCGCATACGCACACTGAAGCAAAAGAATTATATAAGGGAAATATTTCAAAGTTATGCTATAAATAACAATGAAACCTAGTAAACAAATAAAAGAGAAGCGTGGTGCTTCGTGGATAGTACAGTGCAACTATACCGTTCTTCACTCTATGAAAGTCTCGATAAATATGACAAATTTTGTCTCTAGCCACGGCGCATCGAATGAGCGGTACACATCTGATATTGTCATATCTCACGCTATCTTGGCCAAGTTGTACGTGAGGCAGCAGTCCACCTGTCCGACAGCCGACACCATCGGTCGGTCTCCAAGCTGCAGGTTGTTCAGGATCTGCTTCACGGTCGCCTCGCTCTCGTTCGCGTCTTGCGTATAGTACAAGGCTTTAGTTCGCGTGGATTCAATATTTAAAGAATTACTGATTAAATCTTTTAGTTCAGTTTCAGATTCGATCTTTTGAACGAGTTCGTTCCCGAACTACACACCTCTAGTATATACCCACTTAAACTTAAAGACTATTGAAAAGTCTTTAAAATAAATAATAAACGGAATCTTCTTCTAACAAAAATCGCACAGACGTTTAATGAACATAAATGTCTATATTTCTTAAAGATAATTTAAAGCACAAGGCCTCTACAAAAAACTTATAAAATCTCACAAACACTAGCCAAACTTTAATACAGCACAAACGGTCGTTCTTTGCCGCTGCGTCATTACTTTCACGTGACTAAACCATATGAATCTAATCAAAAATACGAGGTTCAAAAAGTCAAAGTCTAAGTTCAGAAACGTCGACATTTTCGTGTCTAGCGTTCGGACTTAACAATAATAACAACTAACCGCCAAAACGAAAGTACGATAAAAAAAAAATGGCCCTGAATAGAACAAACTAAATATCTTTTGTATCTGTCTAGCACGTTGCTTTCAATTTGAGACGTATTACGCATCAATTTGTCAGCTATAAGCTATAATCGATTGACGTTTATACTAATTGCAAAATGGCCACTTTAGGTAGGCAACCGAAAATATAGGACCACGAATTTTGTTCCGTGTCGCTTCTGTCTCATTTAGTTTTCTGGACTTTAATTATGATATTTTTTTTTCAGTTTTGCCATAGATGATTGCAAGTTTTTAAGAAAAGTAGAAGTAGAGAATGGTAAAGAAGAAAAACACAAAACGATATAAAAACTAGTTAACAGAGTATTAAAAAAATTACTTTTCTGAATGAAGACACCGGGATTGGTGTATACCAAAGACCATCAATAGCAGAAGCCAAAAATAATTGTGTTATTTTTTTATTGTGCCATGATGTAACTAACACTGATTATAATGTGTTCATTTTTTTTTAGCAAAGCGTTTTATTTTGCCGAAATGATGCAAAAAGCTAAATTTTAGCTACTGATGTTAAGTATAAGCATTATAATAGTATAAGGTACTTGCATTTTTATATTAGTTTATGCAGTGGTGGATCTACGGGGGGAACTCGGGGAGAGTCCCTTAGCCAAAGTTGTGAAAATAAAAAGGTTGTCGGGGAAAAAATAGTCAGAAAAGTGGTCTTCATGCAATATTTTATGAGTTTTCGGAAAGTCTCCTAAGAATTTTGTCTGGATGAAAAGAGCGCGTAAACACGATGTACTAGGACCGTCCCCGAACGATCGCTCAACTAATTTACCAGTGTATCGATTGTCAAGTTCAAAATTTTATTGACAGGCTGAAAATTAAATTTTGGGACGGTGGTAGGTACGGTTTCTGGTCGTGTTTAAACATATCTGTTGTTTATATCGTTGGAACTGTAAATTAATTTTAGTATAGGTATATATATTATAATTTATTGACAGGCGCAAATGACAATATCTACAACAAAGCGACTTTGAGAAATTACAATACTTGTTTATACCTACACGTTTTTGCCTTTGTCGAGAGTCAGTTAAAAATGGTTTGCAGCATTTTTTGCAGCTGAAAATTAAACGATTTAAATAATAATTCTTTAACTGATGGCTGAAAATACCGGATGTAATTTCCTAGATTTTAGGACTAAAAGTTTGTAAATATTCAGGGTGAGTCACGGTGGTGGAACACTAGACGTTTATGGCGAACCAGCTAACGGGCCGCTACAAAACTTTGGAACAATGCGGTGCTGCCGCACACGAATTAGCGACCATTACCAAACTGTGTTTTTTAATAAGCATTAAATTATCTTTCAAACAAGCCTAGATGTTCAATTATATCGGATAAAACGTGTAAAAGATACAGTACCTAGTAAGTAAAAGTTGTTCACTAGCTTCCCCACCCTTATTATCAAAGATACGAAAAAAAAACTGCAAAAATAGATTAGATAAGGTTCAGTACAGATATCAAGAGATCAATTAATCAGCGTTATTATTATGGTAGGTAGTACAAGAAGAAACTTAAAATAGTAGTTGCTGAAAATGCCTGCCACCACGCTCAATACATTTTATGCATCTACGCAGCATATATATTTAAGTTGACGTGGTTAAAAACTTCAGGCATAGTTTGGATCACTTCAGCCGCAGCGGAAATTCTAACCACCAAATCTCGACTGGAGTTTCATAAACGAGACTTTTTATATACCACCAAAGAAAAAATCTAAATGTGTTAGATCAGGGGAGCGCGCTGGCCAGGTGACAGGGCCTCCGTGGCCAATCCAATGTTTTCTAAAATTTTGATTTAGGTGCTCGAGGACAAGAAGTGAAAAATGAGCTGGCGCTCCACCATATTGGAACCATAAGTTCTGTCGTATATTTAGGGGCAGATCATGTAACAATTCTGGCAACACGTTTCTTAAAAAACTGAGATAAATAGTACCGGTTAGATGAGGACGCAATGACCGAGAACCTATGTTGATACCCCCTTTTGCAAACATAGTCTCGTCAGTAAAAAGTACATATATTGGAAATCGAGGTTTTTCTGTACACCGGTCAAGAAACCACTGACAAAATTCTACGCGGGGCCTGAAATCATTTGGTCCCAATGCTTGCACTTTTTGAAGACGGTAGGGGCGAAGAAGCTGTTCATGAACAACCACCCATACACTGACATGATTTGCATACATGGCATCTGCGACTGCTCGGGTACTTACAGAAGGATTATTTTCAAATCGCCGAAGCACCTCTTCCTCAAAATCCGAGGTTCGCATGGTCCCTTGCGCGCCATTATCTAGCCGTTTTGTTTGCGGAGTCAGTTTTACTTAGCCGTTCCGTTGATTGACCTTTTCAAACAGTGTGTGGGCTGGGACTGGCCTTTCGGGAAACCGCTCTTCTTATAGTCGAGAAGCGGCTCTGCCATTACATCGAACTTCCCCATAAATTAATAGCATGTCGGCGTATTCAGCGAAAGTGTAATCTTAGCCGTGACACTAATTTAATGAGAAATTCTTAAGAACAGTGAGTTTACTTTATTAATAAAATCAGGTAAATCTGTATTATTAAGCTGTGTAGGTGCAATTAATGCATCGAGCGCGGTGGCAGGCATTTTCAGCAGTTATTATTTTAAGTTTCTTTTTGTACTACCTACCATAATAATAACGCTGATTAATTTATCTCTTGATATCTGTACTGAACCTCATTGTTCTTTTGACCTAATTTCTTTAAGACTTTAACAATTGATTTCTGTATCTTAACTTGTTTTCAGCCAATTTCTGAAGAAACGGTGACGTTACGCCAATGAATTTTTTAAGATAATTTTATCATTCAATTCTAAACCAAAAAGGTCTCTTTCATTTTAGTACAGGGTTGACGTTAATAAAACTAAAAGAAAATATATTTGAAAGCCATAATAAAAACTTTAAGAACCTGTAAGTATATCTGTATCGGTACTATCGGTCTAGGAGTCATCCATCAAAATTAGTGCATGATATTAAGTAACACCCTGTACATTACCTATTACCTTAGACCCAATTAAATTATCAATGTTGTGTTAGCGCTAACTACAAGATAACTCTAAGGATGTTGTCAATGAAGTTAGGTGGCTATTATCGTTATTGATAATTTAGACCTTACTTGAGTTTTGGTTTAATATTAGTGGAATAAATTAACTGCGCGTTTAAAAATATTTTTCTGAATTGCCTTTTCTTTAATAAATAATTTAGGTATGTATACATTAAAACGAAATTCCTAACTTATATGGTATATGATACACTGCTGCAGAGCAGAATCCTGTATCTTTATGGTTTTAAGAAATCACATGACGTATTTTCAGCCATCAAATAAAACGTATAACAACTTACCGGTCCACATTCCAGTCGCAGCATGTTTAGCTTTATCTTGACAAAATCTGACCATCCGTTTCAATACTAGTTCGTCTTCACTTCTGTTCTCCCTTTTTTTAGGCTCGTCTTTTTTCGGCCTTACGGAAATCCATGATTTTTTAAGCCAAATCAAAATCTTGCTATTAAATAATCCTTTATTGGTTTTTCTTTCTGGTTCCCTATCGTCTCTCTCTGTCTCAATTACATCTATAGCACTACCTACCACTTCGCTTTGTTTAATGTAGTCAAATAAGTTGCTGTCCAATAAGATTTCCTGACCATTTCTTGTTTCAATTTGACTTTCTATTGGCCTTTTATTAGTTTTATAAAGGGTAGATACTGAATTTGCTTTTGGCAGACTGCTATCTCCAGTTCCACTGTTAGGAATATTCTCGTTCCTTCTTGATGAATTTTCAGTTTTCTTGGATTGATTTAGTTGGTTCTTTCTTTGCCTTAAATTAGCCAAATTGTATTAAATTCGCTTATACTGTAATAAAGTGGTTCATTAAAACTCTTCTATCTCACAAAAATGTATGGATGCGATTTTGCGAGGGGAACAGGTTGGTTTTTCTGCATCTGGTCCGTCAAGTGTCAAAGGCATGGTGTGTCAACTGTTATTTTGAGTGTAATGAATCTGAAATATTTTATAAATATTCCCGATGAAATATTACATTGAAAATTGCATAATTATTTCGTGAAATATTTCATAAATATTGATATGAAACGTTATGTTTTTGAGACATTCGAAATATCTCTGATATATTTCGAATGTCTCAAAAACATAACCTTTCATATCAATAATACTTCTGAAATATTTCAGATTCATTACACCCAAAATGTCAGTTTACACACTCTGCCTTTGACATTTGACGGATCAGATGCAGAATTGCCGTCATGTGAGATGACAGAAAAGGGTATTTAACCAACGAATTACCATTAATTAGTGGTGTTACTCTTTGATTATAGGTTTCTGCGCACCTTATTTAAAAGCAATCGACAGCAGGGTCAAAACAATGCAGCATAATAGGGAACGCTAAACAATAAAGAAAATTCCCAATGTCTAGAACTTTTCTGGACACGCTGTATATACTATGATCGAAAATGCATAAGTTTAGAAAATTTCAAGCTTTTTTTTGACATTTGCTACCTCTGTGGCTAGTTGCAACCGATACTCGAAACCCTAAAATCACTCCCTAATTTTTGTTCATGAATTCGCAGAAACGAAACACTTAGTAAAAAAAATCGCATCCATAAATTTTTGTAAGGTAAAAATAACGATTTTACTGTAATATTACTTGTCACCATCTTGATAACCGCTTTCTGTCGAAGTTAAAGAGGATCTGGAACTGTTTCTGGAAACTTCCACATCACATCTGTTTATTGGTACAACTGTGTTTGGTGGTCCGAACCTTTTTAGTGGAAAGTTGTTGGTGTTATTGCTATAATATAAATATGCTCTGTTGAGTACAATACAATTTTAGTTTTAAAACTTTTAAACGAATTTTAAGTAAACAAAGTAAAAGCGGAATTCCTCACCTATTATTACTGACAGAAATATCATTACTCCTTTCTGTTCGCCTATCAAGCTTCTTTATAACCTCGCACTCTTCACTAACACTACAGCCGCATGCTTGCGCAGTGTCAGATTTTTTACTGGTAGAAAAAATACTACAGCGGCAATCACGTGATAAATCTGAAGGTCTTTTACTTTGAGACCGATTCTGCATTTCATAAAAATTATCAGTCATTTTTTTATACATATCATTAAGACGTCTTACTTCACTCCTTTGATGATTAAGTTCTGCCATTATATTGTCAAACTGACGGTTAGTGTCTCTGCTTTGCATCTGTTAAATATAATAGGATTATGATCATAGTCAGTATAATGTAGTAAGGAGCAATAGCATTGCCTAATTATAATTTCTTCTATATCGACACCTGACCTATATTAATTCTATACACCAAATGCTTAAAGTATATGATTAGTAGACGCAATAAACCGTAGGCGCAATAAATCGTAGGCACGATCAAGCCATCCGCCGAGTACTGACAGCGTATTTTCTCCTTGAAATAGCCAACGGCGAAGTGAGCCGAACATATACGGCCGATTATGTTGGGTTCAGTATTGCAAATTATTTCAGTTCCGGTTAGTTCTCGGTATTCACATTATCGGGCTAATGTCAATATTTTTTTTTGTCAGTTGTTCTGCTTGTTGTCGGTTTTCGCGAGAAATGGAGGGTTAATTTAAATTAGGTGCAATTTGGGTTTGTCCCAAAAAAATGTTCGCCTACGGCGCAATTTTCTTATCTATACAGCACATCCACTAATACAGTTTACGAGCGGTCACTGAAGGTTACTTTAGTTAGTCCAATACTTTACAGCTGTAATATTATTTAGTTAAATCGTTTGTTTTTTTAGGAAAAGTATTAGGAGAACAGAAATGCGAGGAGGTATATTCTACTCCTGGTATGCAATGCTGTCAGATTGTGCAAAAAGTCCTACTTTTCAAGGATTTTTGTATCAAGAGTAGAAAATGCCTCCTCGCGTTTCTGTGATCCTGATAAAAAATCGTAAAATGCAGAAATTTTTCTACTTAGTCTACTAATTAATTAAGTTTTGTGTCGCACTCGTGAAAAAGGTACTTATACAATATGGCTTGTTTAATTTAAATTCAACCCAAAATTAATATGTATCAAGTCACCTATGGCATTTCGAAAGTCACAATTACTACTACTTGTAAACAAAACAGGTGTTAAGTAAAGACATTTGAATAACAATATTTTGAACATTACTTTTACTACAGTTCAGTTTATCATTCAATAAAAATTGATTTCGCGTAATTGTCTTTTCATTTTGAGAGTATTAAATTCTCCAAAATGCAAAATATTGTAACATTTAGTAATATTAACGACTGCCTTTATAAGCCCCAAGAATGAGACAAATCTCTAGTATTAATGTAAGCAAGCAACAAAAACTATTATGTTTTTAAGGTTTGTTTACGAACTATTTATTTGACGGGTATTTACCCAATTGTCAATATTTGACTGGTGTTTCACTCTGGCATTTCAAGGAAGTTCAAGTAAAATTCGAAAAGTAATAAAATTATATATTATATACTCTAGCTGAGCGAACAGAAATAATATTCCCTTACAGCATTGAAAAGAACCAATGAGAGGCATCCAGACAAAAACGTTGGGCATAAGTACCTATGCCATAGAATTGTGCGTGCGTAAGTTTGAAGAATTTGAATCTGAATGCAACAAAAAAAAAATGCATTAGCAAGGATTTTGAATTAAGCTTACCAGGTTGATTGATAGATTCAGCCGATACTAGGTGGAAATCCATAACTATAGATTTATGAAGTACAGTAAAACACACTTGAACTGTAAATTTCCACTATATTTAACTATGAAATTTATAACATGTTTCGCTAACACTGTAGCTTCATCAGATGACACAGGTATAATGATTGTTAAAAATAATTGATGTACAATAAGGTTCAGATAATTACAAATAACAATAAACCTAGAAATAGAGGGAAGGGTTATAATTTTGGGGAAAACCAATAAGTGGTGGTTGTAATTATAATAAAGTAGGTAATGTGTTTATTACAGAGCCTTAAAGGTGTAGATAGTGGTCAACAGAATAAATTTAATAAGGGTGAACTATTTAAATCTAATTGATCATTTAATAACAGGTCCGTATTTTTAAGTTTGTTTATTTCCATAGATTCTAACAGATTAAGTTTAAAACCTTTATTTTCGGTATGTAGAATTTTGAAAGAAGGGTCAAAATTATGTTGGCTATCAAGTAAATGATTAGCATAGTTCGAATCACTTTTATTTTTGGCAAAACTATTATAATGTTCTTGTACTCTTTTCTTAAAATATCTACCTGTTTGGCCAATGTAAGTTTTCGGACAATCCATACATTTCAACTTATAGACTCCAGATTTTTTATTAATGTCGCTTTTAGTTTTATTATTTTTAATGAACCTGCCTAAAGAGTTATTTGTTTTGTAAGATACATTTATATCCAGTTTATTGAGAAAGTTACCAATTATTTTGCTAGGTTGTCCAATGAAAGAAACAGTTTTAAATTTGTCTGATGACGTTTTCACTCTTGGAAATACTAAGTCAATGGTCTTTTTATACGTCTTCTTTTTTAAGATGTTATTAATTAAATTAGCTTTATAACCATTGTTTACGGCTATTTGTTTAATATAGTTTAATTCTTTTTGAAAATTTATCTTGTTAAGAGGGAGAGTTACTAATCTATGGATCATACTGTGAAAGGCAGCTAATTTGTGTTGAGTAGGATGGCAAGAAGAGTTAGGTATGACGGTGTCAGTATGAGAAGGTTTATGAAAGACCGAGAAACTGTGTTGATCATTTTCTCTTTTAATATTTAAATCAAGAAAATTAATAGATTTATCCAATTCTTGTTCGATTGTGAATTTTATATTTTTGTGTAAACTATTGATATACTCTAAAAATATATTTAATTGTCTATCAGTTCCAAGAAAACAGGCCAAGACGTCGTCAACGTACCTGTGCCAGTAAAGAAAATGTTTGAAAAGAGGGTGTTTGCTGATCTTTCCTTCTAAAAAATCCATGAATATTTCAGCCAATAAAGGGCTAAGAGGGTTGCCCATTATTAGGCCATTTTTACTAGTGTATATTTGATCATTAAACTCAAAATAATTTTGTTCGAGACATACAGATAGTGAATCTAAGATTTCTTGTTTTTTAACAACATTAATATTTTTTAAGTCTAATAGTTGATTAACCAAAGTGATTGTTTCATCTATAGGTATGCTTGGGAATAAATTTGTCACACGGACCTGTTATTAAATGATCAATTAGATTTAAATAGTTCACCCTTATTAAATTTATTCTGTTGACCACTATCTACACCTTTAAGGCTCTGTAATAAACACATTACCTACTTTATTATAATTACAACCACCACTTATTGGTTTTCCCCAAAATTATAACCCTTCCCTCTATTTCTAGGTTTATTGTTATTTGTAATTATCTGAACCTTATTGTACATCAATTATTTTTAACAATCATTATACCTGTGTCATCTGATGAAGCTACAGTGTTAGCGAAACATGTTATAAATTTCATAGTTAAATATAGTGGAAATTTACAGTTCAAGTGTGTTTTACTGTACTTCATAAATCTTTACCAGGTTGAGGTACTCGGTTAATTCACTGTAGATCTATTAAGAAAGTCGTCAAGCTGGCGAATATTTTTACTGATCCTGTCTGTGCACAAAATTATAAAACAGAATAATTTCTTCTCGTACAAAATAAAAAGTTTACATTAACTCAACGAAGACGATTACGATATAAGGAGTGAATTTTGTGAATTAATGTGCCAAATGATTGACCTCAGTCAATCAGCAAGTTTTCCGGAAGGGCACGCCCAATTCCCTTAGAAAATCAACGTTGGGCAGGTATTCTTGGAGACGAAATTATTGGGACAATATTTTGTAGAAGAAAATCTAACCGGTCAATTGTATTTGAATCTTTTGGAAAATGTGATAAATCCTCTTATTGTACAATCTTTGAAAAGACAAGTGGCAGGAAATGAATGGCACCTGGAAATTCGATGAAGAAAATTTGTATTTTTAAGTCAACTTTCCTCTTGAATGGGTTTGTTAACAAACACAATTATAGATATTGGGATAATGAAAATCAGCTAGTTTTTCGGGAAGGCCACGCCCAATTCCCTTAGAAAATCAACGTTGGGGCAGGTATTCTTGGAGACGAAATTATTGGGCCAATATTTCTAGAAGACAACTTAACCGGTCAATTGTATTTGAATCTTTTGGAAAATGTGATAAATTCTCTTATGGTACAATCTTTGGGAAAACAGGTAGAAGAAAATTTGTATTTTCAGAAAGATGGAGCGAAGAAAAGAGGGATTAGGGTCCCTAATCCTCCAAGGAGAAACGTTGCAGTTGGCTGATGGGGAAGTAAAATATATGGGGGTCATCCTGGACTCTAGACTTACTTGGAATGACCACTTGGAAAAAATTATCCGTAACTCTGAAATTACTCTTGCAGTAACAAGGAGAATGTACGGAAAGAACTGGGGTTTATCGCCCAAGATGGTGCACTGGATGTACACCAGAGTGGTGATACCCTTAATTACCTACGCATCCGTGATCTGGTGGCCAAAAGTTCTGCAGAAGACCTCTATACTGAAGCTAGGAAGTCTTCAGAGACTGGCTTGCTTAGGTATAACAAGGGCAATGAAATCGACCCCTTCTGCAGCGATGGAGCGGCTTCTTGACCTCTCTCCTCTTCATTTAACGATACAGGAGGAGGCGAGAATGGGCCTCCACCGCCTTCAGATGATGCTGCCGACCTCCAGAGTAAAAAAGGTAGGTCACGAACTTATAGAAGACATAGCACATGTGTCGGAGATGAAGATGAGATCAGACCACATGACACCATGCAAGATTTGTTTACGACACACCCTTTGAGATAAACATTTAGGATCGAACCGTGTGAACAAACAATGAACCATATTTTCTGTCTATGGAGCTCTGGTGGGGTTCACCGATGGATCCAAGACAGAAGAGGGTACAGGGGCTGGGATATACGGATTAGGATCAAGAAAATACTTGTTCTTTCCCTTGGGAAAACTCCCAACAGTATTCCAGGCAGAAACCTATGCCATACTACAATGTGCATAGGAAAACAATAGAAGAGCCTACCAAAATAGACGAATCTACATATGCTCAGACAGTCAAGCGGTCCTCATGGCTCTCACGAGCCAGAAGGTAACATCAAGGCTAGTCTGGGAATGCCAGAATGAACTGAGAACCCTGGCGGACAGCAATACTGTTAAACTACTCTGGGTACCGGGTAACAGAGGCATTTTCGGCAACGAAAGAACAGACGAGCTCGTGAGGCAAGCATCAGCTGCACCATACATTGGTCCTGAACCAGCCCTAGGAGTGCCTAAATGCACAGCACGAGAAGCTATTAAGCGATGGAGCAAAATGAAAACAAAGTCTACTGGAACAGCAAACAGGGACTCAATTATTGCAAGAGAGTTATGGGGAGTATTGGTCCTAAACTCTCAAAACAGTTGCTTAACCGTAGCAGGAACCAACTAAGAATAACGACGGGTATCCTAACAGGACATATGGCTGTCAAGGATTACCTGAACAAAATGAAGATAACAATGGAGATCTCAGCTGTAGGCTCTGCGGCAAGCATAGGGAAACTGTCTATCATGTTGTCTGTCAATGCGAATCCCTATAGATCGCAGGCGCTATGCCGGGAGAGTAAAACTGGAACTGAATAAGATAACCACTAAATCAGCAGTTGACGTGTATAAACTAATATACGGAACCAAGATAACCGAGTGGATACAATAAAACAAAGGTTTGCACAATAGGCCTACTTATGGCCGCAGTGCTCCGGTTAAGGACGGGCCTAGGGAAAAAAAAAGATGAAGCTCCTCCCCACTACGCATTCCTAGTTAGAGAGTGGCCTAACCAACGGTTCCCTGGCAAATGGAATGGCAGACAAGGCGCAATAGAGTTGCCAGCAAGATCTCCCGACTTGACTCCTCTTGATCTTTGGGGAGACTTGAAAACTCAAAATTATAGAACCTCGCCTGAAAGTATTGAAGACCTCAAAAATAGAATACCACTGGAATGCAGGCGCATTTCTAGACAAACTTTTTTTAATATCCCAAAGGAATTTCAAAATAGACTTTATTATTGTCTTACCAATAACGGCGCACATTTTGAACACTTAATAAAATAATTTATTCAAGCTAAATAAATTAGCTGCATTACTATTACATTTGTCCACTTAACCGCAAACCGATTACCTGATTTCACTTTTCTTGGCATGGTTGGACAGGCAATTTAAATTAAAGACCGTGCCATTTGACATTTCAAAGTGAGGTTGGCTAGAGGTGTGGAGGTCAATAGTAAAATTCTATCAAATCTCTAATTAAACTTCGCCCTCGATGTTAAAATTCACGTGTTCTTTGTCAAAACCTATTTCCCTCAAAATCAATGTATATTTAGGGTGGTTCGTTTTGAAATGAGAGCCCTGTATAGCTATAATGTTGAAAAACGTGAATAACCCTATGAAATAAATAGTGATTTCTTGATAAATGAGTTACTATATGACGACCGTTCCTATGGTAGTGGTGACCATGGCAAGGGTTGTCATGGTGTTACCTTAACAATTAATGCAGTAAACTAACCTTAATAAGCATTCTCAAAGAGCTTACTTCTTCAGCAGGCAATCCTTTCTGACTATTAGAAGCATAAGGAATTATAAATGTATTTCGACATCCACTAACGCAATATCGTTTTAGACGACCGCATCTACTGCAAGCACTATCTTTTACTTTTTCTCTGTTGTCTCTGTCCCTGTTATCTGTTTCCCTATTCGTATTCTCCTGAGTATTTGTGGCTCCTTTAGTTTTAGTTGGTGTTTTTTCCCCTTCTTTGTTAACTTTTGATGGCATAACATCTACATTAAGACAAATAAATCTTAATGAAACAGAGACTATGTAGACATACCTACTTAAAAATAGCTTTGGAAAGTTAAAAAAAAATAAAAAGTCACAAGAAAATCATCCAGGTTCATTCGTGTACATTTAGTTACTATAGTTACTTGTATGTTTGTACATAATTTTATTATGATATCAAAGTAATCATTTTTTAAGGCAACAAGAGGACAAGTTATCAACTTAGTCGCTTGCAGACGCCCTTTGTTGCACAGTTAGCGCCGTTATTCAATTATTTTCAGAATATACCTTCTTGATTAATTGATTTTAAAATTAGATGAAAAGGACTTATGCTCTGACCTCTCCAATATAAAAACTATTGTTGGCTATTGGATTGATAACATTCTTACCTTCATTCTCTCTGGCTGTTCCTGAGGCTATTTCCTCATCTCCCGCCGGCAGTGATCTGGGCAAGGATTTTTTGTCTGTTTGTGACGAAAATTCTCGCTTTTGTTTTTTATCGGATGTAGACAATGTCTCGCTATCTTCTTTGGAATCATTTAAATCCTTCTGAGATGATCGTGCTGAGACTTGAGTAGCAACCTCCGTTGCCGTTTGTGCAGCTTTTCCGTTAATTTCGTTGCATAAACACGCACCTTGACTTTTATCCCAGGATTTTATTCTTACAGTTTGCATAAATTCACTTCTTCCCTATAAAATATTTGTAACAAATTACTTTTTTACAAAAAAAAAAATGTTGACAGGCAATCAAGGTTATATAAATACGGGATATCCGGAAAATATACATGTACAACGTTTGATGACATACTCCTGATGGTCGATTTAAAGCTGCGTTCGGGATGGTCGACGGATTTGGAGTGGAGTGAGAGTGGATTTTTATCATGTGACATTAGAACTTTAGGAGTGAATCCGTCAAACCCGAACGCTTTGGAGCCGTGGTGGAACCCAAACATAACCTGACAAAATTATACCTATTGCTTTAGTGTTAAAAATTGTTTGGGTTAAAATATGTCAAAGCTGTTGAATATGTCATACTATTATTCCGGTTTTAAAATTCATACAAGAAGAGTATTTTGAAGACTCTAAAGAGGAAGAACAGCTAGTTGAAAAAGTGGAAAATTTTGCCGAACAATAAATACGTGAAGGTGCCGATAATTCAAATCAAATCGAAAACAAACCGCAACTTAACCTCTACCTAACACACAACTAGTGGAAATACGCATGCTCACTCCAAAAGTTCTTCCCTGCGACACCGAACTTTTGGAGTGCGCACTTTTCACTCTTTATTCGATACCCGAACGCACAAAGATTTACTCTTTTCACTCCAAATTTAATACCCGAACGGACGGAGTGCGCTTGGGTACTTGTGGAGTGAAAAGAGTGCCATCCCGAACGCAGCTTAAGTAAGCCAAGTTAATTATATCCGAAATTACTTTGTTTAACCGGTAGAGGGCGCCAAAGATTTCTTTTTGGTTTTTTCGAAATTTCTTGAAAACGTATGAATTGATTTTAGTGATTTTTGGTGTATAGTCCAACACTATAAAATTACGTTTTTTAAGTAAGCCAAGTTAATTATATCCGAAATTACTTTGTTTAACCGGTAGAGGGCGCCAAAGATTTCTTTTTGGTTTTTTCGAAATTTCTTGAAAACGTATGAATTGATTTTAGTGATTTTTGGTGTATAGTCCAACACTATAAAATTACGTTTTTTAGTAGTATAATGACCGGCTATAAATAAGAAGAAGTGATATAAATATGACGTCACATGTAAACATTTCTTCTGTCATCAAAGTTATGACAATCCAAGCATTTTTTGAAGATGAAGAAGTAGTCCTTTCATGCAGTGGAGTCGATATAATCAAATAAAACAACGGTCTACCTCCACATTATTCATTTGAATTTTACTGTTTCCAGAAGCATGTTTCGAACATTGACATGTTCATCATCGGGGATATAATGATCGATCAGATCACTATGTTCAGTAGTCAAGTGGTATTGGTAAAAAGAGAAATCTAAATTGAGTAAAAAAAAAACAGGAAGCTAGCGTCAGGCTTTGGCCTTTTTCGGAATGTAACCTTCTGATATTCGCCTCAAAAATGCCCGCAATTTGCCAAACTTGCTAATATCAACATTATTGTTAATTACCAGAGTAGTTTTTAGCATAGAATATTGTGTCCATAGTGTTGAAGCTTTATACTTGTTTGCCAGCTCTCCAAAATAAGCCAGTAAAACGTTTTCGGAGAAAGACTTTACGTTTTTTTCGCTTCGTCATCCCATAAACTCATTATACATTATTTCATCCTTTTTTCGGGATATTTCTGGTAATAACTCTTGAGATGTAGTTTTAGCTGCTTGCAGAATATTTGCTGGTGTGCAAATAATGTCCTCTTCGTCACCTAAACTCATTTTTTTATAAGAATAAACTGACTAATATGTAATAAAATAATTACTGTCACAAAAATATTCCTTGACAATTTACCTTTTGACAGAACATTGGTGTTCCATGGCGGCCGCGACCTTTTGTTTAAATACGCTATTCGCTTGAAACTGTTTGGATATGAATCAATTTAATATTCGATATTATGATTGGTCGAAGACTGACAAGAATGTAGGGTTATGATGACAGGACTGTTGGGTTATGAGCTCATATCACAACTGCTATAACTCACTCTGTGGATTATGACTAACATAACTTTATCAAAATTGCATAAGTTATATCTGTATTGTTCAATGCTCGTAGAAAAAATCAATTAGCCCATTTTCAAGAAATTTGGGAAAAACCAAGCAAAAATGTATAATATCCTAAACCACTTAGCTCTAAAGATACAGGTGTCAATTTTCTCAAAGTTTGCATGCATGATTCTTTTTTATTTCCATAGTCTGTTGCTTAATGCGAAAGAGTAATAAATCAATACTGAACTATAAAACTCAGCGGTCTTCGCCATATTCCATAGGCGTAGTTCAATTATTATTTCAGATAACATTCAGAGTTGCAAAAATAGTTGAAATGTGTTCGAATATGACTGTCAACAATATACCAACTTGTGCACGAGGATAAACGCAGCCCCATCAGGTCACCAAAGAGAAGTATAGGAAGAAAATAAACTGTAATGAATGAAGATGAAAAGACTGCCATCAGAAGAATCATACACTCGTTTTACAAAAAAGAAATACACCTTGGACAAAATAATGTCTGAAATGAAAAAGGATGATTTCATTCCAGCAAATGCCAGATCTTATTCCTTCTGGTCTGGTATAGTCATGGATAATGCCAGGCTTATTGTAAATAAGAAGTCATTTCATAAAGATATGCTGAAAAAGGAGCTACCTGAGATTGTAAAGTTGAATAAACCTCTTTGTACGAAATTTGTTGTGGACGAAATCGCTTCAAAACGAAATATAACGGTACTTCGCCTCCCGCCATATCACTGTGAATTTAACCCCATAGAATTGGTGTGGGCGCAAGTAAAAGGGTTTGTAACAAGGCATAACGCCACTTTTAAAATAAGAGCCGTTGCATGGAAACCTCTTGCACGAGGGAATAAAGACAGTGGATTGTGAAAAATGGAGTAAGTGCGTCGAACATTTGATTGAAATAGAAGAAAGAATGTGGGAAGCTGATAACATGCTAGAAAACACTGTAGAGCCCCTTATTATTTCTCTGGACCCCAACGACGATAGTTCATCGGACTACTCGGAACATGATGACTATAATTTAAAAATTAAGTTTTTGTATTGTTCATTGTAGATTTTTTTTATAAATATTAATATTTATTCCAATTTATCTATTTTCATATTATTCTTACTTCTATATAAGTTTTTATCTACTTAATATTAGAATAATTAATATCTCAATTATCTGCTTATCTCTATAATTATAATCATGAGGTTATAGTATCATGAATTATAATCAAGTATAATTATTATTATACTTTTTATTCTAATAAAAACTCGTCTTTTTTTGTGTGCAAATTAGGGTGACCTTAATTTAAGGCCGATTTGGGGTGTGTAGGTCTGATATACGGAATTTTTAAAAACTATGATTGCAATTTACCTGAAATTTACAATGCAACCTTTGAGTTATCCACCCTGCTTAATGGGGCTTGTCATTGCAAATTTACATCTTATTACTCTCTGACATTAACCAACAGAGTATAGTCATGTATTTACTATTGGATTTTGACATCATTAATTTTAGCCGGATAATGACATCACAACCCCAAAAAAAAGCCAAGAAATTAGATCTTGCATTTTACCCACTAGTTAGTACGGGGTATACATTATTTACCAGACAATACAGATCGCATGACGATGTCCGCTTTTTCCCAAAACAACTACTAAAACCTCTGTTTTTCTTTGAAGAGTTTCCGCGAGGAGTGTTACGAAATTTGGAACTTTTATTTTGTTTTACTTGCTTCCTGTTTTTATGGTCTTTTTTATTTTGGTTTGCATTCTCTTCTTTATTATCTACAATTTTAAAAGCTTTAAAATTAAATTAAGAAGGATTTTCGTTCTTGTTTTGTTCTCTCTTACTTTTCTCAAGTATCTGAATTTTTTTCTTCTGAATGCAGATATCACTGGCGGGCAATTTGAGGTCTCTTGCTAAAGCCTCATTGATGTCATACGTATCACAAGCACAATCTTTTTGAACGGTGCACATCGAGAATATCCGATTGTATTCATTTTCTTCCAGAAGTTTTTCAAAATTGCTAGGGACACACAGCTGGAATATTATGATTACCGGGTGTCCGGTAAGTATATATGGCATACCCTCGGGAGCGTATATGGGAGGTCAAAATAACCCTAATTTGTCATTGAAAAAAAATTTCTACTGCTCCTTAACGGAAACATAGAGCCCCCAAAGGGGTACCCAGCGACTTACTTGTTCGTCTCTAACTTTTAACCCAAAATGCATAATTTAATGAAATTTTAATATTTTATATAGGCCGTAAAGACCCTTAAAACCATACTACAGTAGATTAGTGATGGGTAGCGGGAAAATTCCCGGGAAAATAATAATTTCCCGGCAAAACATAATTTTCGTTAAAAATAACAGAATTCATATTAAGTCTGACAACACCGTTTAAATCTGACAACCATGAACTTTTTAAAATGTGTTTCAAAAAAAGAATGTTAAGTTTTTGTTTTGTAAAAGAATAAAATGTATTTGTTTTATGCCTGTAGCCTGTTCCTGTATCATATTCATTCATGACTTCATAAGCTTGCGGGCGAGAGTATATTTCTGTTATTTCCTTTTTAAAATAAAAATACATACCCACTTACTTTGTTTTAATTTTATCTATCTTAAGGCCTAACATTAATAAGTAAATGGAATTTAAAATAATTTGGAATTCAAAAAAATATATCGGGAATTTTTGGGGAAATTTCCCGGGAAAATTTCCGGAAAAATTCCCGGGAATTTCCCGAATATAGTACAGTAGATGTTTTACATCATCAGGGAAGTCAGGAACGGTGTTGGGGAAAGATTCAATAATCTGGTTGCATAAACAAGGCACGTATCAATTCAAATGGGTAAAGCGCGACATCTGAGCGTACATGAGAAAACGACGGGTGCACTGGTGTGCAACTACCGAAAGCGTTCTTAAGCATTTTGGCAGAGTCCCCTTCCGGCATTCTAAAGGATACTCTAGACCGGAGTACAGGTACGTGACCAAGGCAAGCGTCTTGCACCACGCCTGCGGAAGAACACACTGGTTCTGTCGCGGCATTTTTTACAGTTTTAGTGAATTTTATGGCACAGGCGCCATTAAATAAGGCCAAAGTTTGCGGTTTTGTAACCCGAAGGTGAATTAATGTGTTTGATTCATCTCAACTCACAAGTTCTGTAAACACTTAGTAATTTGCAGTGTCATTGCTCAAAGGCAAAGTTTCACGGTCGTATAAGCGATAAATCCTCTACGATTACAATTATATTATTGTATCCTGATAATATTAGTTGTTTAGTGATGTAATATTCTTAATGTGAAATGAGTACCCAGAAGATATAATGCAGTAAGTAGTTAACAGACTAAGTTGTAACTAGCATTGATGATACGATGCTCAACGAATGTAAAATGAATGCTTGAGATAGTAAAAGTAAATAGATAGATATATTTTTGTGCGAGAAAAGCCTTTTATTTCAACTAACATATTTTGGAAGTAAGCAATTCACCTATGGAAACACAGTAAACAATTTATGTTTGAAGTCAGCATATTAAGGCGGCCTCAACAAACGGTCTTGCCACCACTCTCGTTGACAGGTTTACAGAGCTAAAAACTGATTTTTCAATTACTCTGATCATTCCTGTTTAAAAAAGAAAGTCTACATGAGTGTAATAACACACCATTTCAACGAAACTCGGGAGAATGCTGGAATGTCGTTTCAAGTCCAACGAGAAAACAATCGTCGGCTAAGGAAACGTATAGAGGTACAGGGCGCCCATTTCGAAAATCTGCTGAGGTAAACAAGAAGAAGCAAATCTTTCACACTTTTAACATTCTTGCGTTTAAGTGATTTCGTACTTGTAAACTGTAGTGTGCATGGGCTCCATCATGTTGTATATACATGTTCTGTTGTACGTTAAGTGGAACATCTTATATCATCAATAGGTCTTGCAAGTGATTCTGTAGAAAATTTAAGTATACTTGTCCTGTGAGATTACCGTCGATTATGAATGGACCGATTAATTGACTATTTAACATTATTATTATTAAAAATTATGTTCTACAGTAGCTTGAGGATTTTCATAGGACCATCGTTGTTCATTGTGAAGATTATTAATACCATCGCGAATGAACTGTGCTTCATCAGTGAACAGTACATACTTATACAGTCTTCGATTTGCATTAATCCAATTACAGAATTGCATCCTTAACCCAAAATCACCATCTTGCAAATGTTGAACTCGTTGTAAGTGATATGGGTATAAACAATTAATGTGAGGATCCCTCCAAGCAGACGATTGTGTAATTTGCAACTACAGTTTACTCATTTAATTTATTTTCGCTGCCACTATCAACACCTATGTTAATAATAAATCTTTCTGTAATATTCCTAATTTGAACGAATGAATTTTCAACAGTTTTAATATGTGAAAAACAATTTTTCCAGCTACTCGCAGGCACTTTGTCCACTTCAGTAATAATAATATTCAGTACACTAGCGTTTATAGTGGGTGCTACATTAATAAGTCTAACGGCAGATTTTAATTGATGCCATATGTGTTCCATGGGATTGAATATACAGTAATACGGCGTAGCTGTCGCAGTAGTACTCCTTTTTTAGGTTCAGAAATTTAAGCACATCAAGTAACTCTCTTCTAGTGTAACTTTCATGAAAATATATATCATTCTGATACATAAACTGTATTGTCATTTTCGTATCTTTTGAACAAGGGTGCTTGTTCAACTGTCTACTGTGGTAACTTGCGTTGTCCATAACAATCACACTGTTTGGAGAAACATTAGGAATTAACTTATTTACGAACCAATTCTCAAATAACTCCGCTGTGGTATCGTTATGGTTATCTAAACAGGAGTCATTTATATTCTTGGCTGCCAATGAAAGTGCACTTGCTACCCAACCATCTTCGGACCCTGCATGTACTATGGTTATTCTTTTTCCTCTGTTTGACGGTGCCTTTGTTCTACACCTGTTAATAGAATCAACCCAACCTTTTGATGGGGTATCATGGGTATCAAACCAGGTTTCATCTAAGTATATAACAGGTCTGTGCTCACTTCTGTACTGAGCGATTTTTGTCAAATATTCAAATCGCCATGCCTTAAGTCGTTGCGATTCAATGATAACTTGCCGTTTATCGACTTTTTTAAATTTAAAGCCGATTCGTTGAAGCCACTTCCACAGCGTTGCCCTACCGCTCTACCGCAATTGATATCCGTGTTATCTATCTCAAGTCTTTTCAGTAAATTATCCAGTGTTGGTACCGTATGCTCTTCATACATCTTATAAATTTTGCGTCGGACTAAATCTTCATCGCTGCGACCTAATTTTTTGCAAGTCCCAGAATCTTTCCTTCTTTTCCTTTCGGTAATGGGGTTATTCACAATTTTCCATACTGTTTTTTCCGAAATTTTAGTCAATATGGCTGTTTCTTCAATACATTCCATTTTACTTAACTTTTCACGTTCTATGAGAGTTGTACATACATTTTTTACAATCTCTTTAGAATCTAAAGATAAGCGTCTTCTTTCATTTTCATTTCCGCACTGTGGTTGTACTTGTATCCCCTCCGGCTGTTCTATACTATATTCACCAATCCACGGACGCCACATATTTGGATAATCAAAGCTGCGTTTTTATTTCACACGAACTAATAAAATGACTGGTTTTGCAACACTGATTTGTCTACTTATTTTTTTCCCATTATTTAATAAGGCTTTGTAAACTAATTACGGCCAAGTACGGTCCCTACCTGGATAATAAAATCATTTTATCTCTATGATCCTTAAAACCCTTTCAACAAAGAATTTTATGATGAGTGATAACTAGGTAGTCATTCTCTTAAATCTGTGAACGGACTTTACTCGGGTTACTAAGGTTACTAACCATTTATTTTTCTGTCTACATCAGCCGAATATCATGATGCGTACTCTTTATTTGTGGTGATGTCGTTATGTAAAAGTAGTTGTCACTGTCAAATCGTGTTCAGCATTTGCGTTTTCGAAAACGGCTAATTTTATCGACACAAATGTAGTGTGCCTTTTTTAAAGAGGAATGACCAAAGTATTTAAAAAAATCAGAATTTTAGCTCTGTAAAATGTCACCTGTCAAAATTTTCCTTTCCCGACTTCCTGACGATGTAAAACATTTACTGTAGTATGGTTTTATGAGTCCCTATGGCCTACATAAAATATTAAAATTTCATTAAATTTTACATGTCGGTTCAAAAATTAGAGCCGAAAAGGTAAGTCGATGAGTACCCATTTGGGGCTCTGTAAAGTTAAGGGACACTTTAGGATTTTTTATGACAAACTAGAGGATTATTTTGACCTCCCCTATACGCTCCCTAGAATAGGAAAATTAAATGTTTCTCATGAATTACTATTATAGTTCACCATTATATTACCCGCTTAGAAGTATTTGCTGCAACACTATTTTCAACACAATTAGCTAATACATTTTTTGAGATTGTTATCTTCCTATCACTTGTAGTAGCATCTTGTACAGGCATCTTATCGGTTATTATACCTTTATTGTCGATTTCTGATCCAGTTTTGGGGCAACAGCCACACTTGCAGAGGGGATCGTGACTCCAATCGTCAGTTTGAACTGTTTCTGTGACTATAAAATTAACGGGAAAGTTTGTTAGTGTGTGTCCCGAAAGTAGTTGAGAGAAGATACGGGATTTTTTGAAGCAGTATAATATATACGGATGGATTAGACCACAGAGGACAAATGAACCAAAAAGTGAAAGATACGAAAAAAGATTTATAACGATGCTAAGATTGCTTGCTTGTTTTTTTGTAGAGGGTGTGCAAAAAATACACAAAACCTAAAATTTGACGAACAATGAAGTTTTAATGCAAAAATAAAAAAAGTTGTTTTACAATTTACATATTAAAAGAATTCGTATTTCAGATTTTCGAGTATACCTAATACCACGAGTGCATACAAATTTTCACTTATAATATCACAAGAGCTTACATTATTTCCAGGAATAATTTGAGCTTGCGTGGGATTCGGTAAGAAAATTTCACACCACTTCACACCATAATTTGGAAAAAAATTATTAATCTAATAAATTAAATTAAAGTTGTTACTCTTATGAATTAGAATATTGAACAGTAAAGGGACAACAGGAGAATGAAACATGCAGTAAGGCATTATCTCCCTCCGAGACAGAACTAGAGGTACAAAAGATTGTTGCACTGTGGCTGTCGCAGTGCAAACTTCGTTTGTCCCGTGAATTGTAAGAACTTTGAATACCTATAAAAGTTGATAACAAATTTCGGCTAAACTTTCCTGTCTTTATAACGGAATATGTAGTTTTAATAGTGTTAATGTATCAAACATTGATATACGCAGCATCCTTGATATATTTTTGAGGTATTTTTCTACCAGAGACCTATAATATAAAGATCGATTTGTAAAACTTTTCGCCACCGCTCCTGCTCGTTGTCACCATTCTCGCTCGTCGCCACCGTTCTTAGAGCATTTATAGCACACGAACTGCACCGTTGTAAATTCGCGAGAGCAGTAACGTATTTTGAGGTTAGAATATTAATTTTCTTTGAAAAAGTGGATAATGTGACCAGTATTTAATATTATTACACCATGAGATAATTTAAGCCCTGTGTGTTTTTATCAAGTGTGTCAAATTTCTTTTTTTCCCATTGGCTTAAGCACGAGCGACGAACAGCACAAGGTCAGCGAGAATAAAATTGGTCATGTTGGAATTACGAACGGGAGCGGCATTTATAAATGCAAATTCCCCTTTAGGTTAAGTTGCGACGGGAACGGTGGCGAGCGCGGGCGTTGACGAAAAGTTTTATAAATGCACCTATATACCCACATAATATTACATATTATAATTCATACTTAAAATTATTAATTTTTAAATTTCTACTTTTATGATCCCTGTAAAGAAGAATTTCAGAGGTACATAAGTATCCTATTTTGATTATTCATATTTATTACTTAGTTTATATGTTTTTAATAAATGTATGCTAGATGTTGAATTATATTATTATATTATTCCATTTTATATAATTTCACAAATTTTGTAATGTTTCTGAAACATAAAAATGAAATATTACTTTTATGGGATAGTTTTGGGTTTCTGAAAGATTTCATCAATACATCATAAATGTTTTGAAATATTTATGGAGTATTGAAAATCTTTCAAAGAAACTAAGATGAAATATTTATGAAACATGATTGTGCTGCGTGGGTACTCACAATAATTTTAAAAAACTGTGCTAATTTGAACCATTTAAAAATATCAATGTCTTTACCTTAGGTACAGGGACATTTTTTTAAGTGTCTCACCCGATTGGCGATTTTCCTGCTGACTATCATAAACAACAAATTACATATTTCGGAATGATTTTCGATAAGGAAGCCGAATTTAATGTCAAAAAATACATAGATTTACAAATTTGACAGATGAGACGCCATTTTGAATTTTCTTAAATGACAACCCCCATAAATAACCACACGATTGGATTGCATTTGGCGATCCGATTCTAAAACTATATAGTTGTTGACACCTATTTTCAGCCGTTTCGGAAATACGGTGGTTCCTAATTTGCCTCCATCGATTTTGTCTTTTAAGTGTCTCACCCCTTTAATAAATAGACCTTCTAAGCTGAACACCCTAATTTTTTTCACAGTGACATAATTTCGCGTGAGCAAGCGATCTACGCTATAGTCAAATCCGACAGATGTCAAAAAGTGACAGATACGACGCCATTTTGAATTTTTTTAAATGGCAAATCTAATAAATAACCATACGATTGAATTGCATTTGGCGATCCGATTCTAAAAGTATATAGTTGTTGACACTTATTTTCAGCCGTTTCGGAAATACGGGGGTTCCTAATTTGCCTCCATCGATTTTGTCTTTTAAGTGTCTCACCCCTTTAATAAATAGACCTTCTAAGCTGAACACCCTACTTTTTTTCACAGTGATATAATTTCGCGTGAGCAAGCGATCTACGCTATAGTCAAATCCGGCAGATGTCAAAAAGTGACAGATACGACGCCATTTTGAATTTTTTCAAATAGCAGCACTTATAAATAACCACACGATTGAATTGCATTTGGCGATCCGATTCTAAAACTATATAGTTGTTGATATTTATTTTCAGCCGTTTCGGAAATACGGGGGTTCCTAATTTGCCTCCATCGATTTTGTCTTTTAAGTGTCTCACCCCTTTAATAAATAGACCTTCTAAGCTGAACACCCTAATTTTTTTCACAGTGACATAATTTCGCGTGAGCAAGCGATCTACGCTTTAGTCAAATCCGACAGATATCAAAAAGTGACAGATACGACGCCATCTTGAATTTTTTTAAATGGCAGCCCTTATAAATAACCACACGATTGAATTGCATTTGGCGATCCGATTCTAAAACTATATAGTTGTTGATATTTATTTTCACGCGAAATTATGTCACTGTGAAAAGAATTAAGGTGTTCAGCTTAGAAGGTCTATTTATTAAAGGGGTGAGACACTTAAAAGACAAAATCGATGGAGGCAAATTAGGAACCCCTGTATTTCCGAAACAGCTGAAAATAAATATCAACAACTATATAGTTTTAGAATCGGATCGCCAAATGCAATTCAATCGTGTGGTTATTTATGAGGGCTGCCATTTAAAAAAATTCAAGATAGCGTCCCAGACGGCACCCTATATTCCTGGAATATTCCCCTATCTGCCAATAGGCCATAATATCTTGCAATATTCCTGGAATATGCAATGAATATCTCAAATGTATCTTATCTCATAAGAATATTCCATATCTATGCCATTGTAGATATGCCGCAGGTATATTTATAGGATATGCATTGTGGAATATATTCAATTTTTTTTTAATACTTATTGATAATAATATCTATAATATAAATATCTATACAGAGTGATTGCGGTCTTAAATTCTATTTTTACATAACTTGATATAGGATAGGAACTATTTATTTATAGGGTGCATATATGTATGCACCTTATTAAAAAATAAATTTAAATATGAAAATGTTTTACACTTCATAAATTTTTGTCTAGGCATTTTCTGCATTTTATTAGTATTTTGGTAAAAATGAAACTTGATCTTTTATCATATTATTTAGTCAATTTTTGGATTCGAGCGGTGATAAACAAATTTGGCGTTTTATACGGTGTTGCTAGATTCCGCGTTTTAACCCTAAATTAAATTCTAAACTAACACATATTTTGATTGCAAATAAATTTATACTGAAAGTTTATATTATATATATATATATGCTTACCTAATTGAAGACTGCTCTTCTAGAAAAAAATTAGCAATCGTTATTTTTTAATAACAATTTTTTTAACACAAGTTTAACTAATTTCTGTTGCGTAACTCGGAAACGCTGCCTGTACGTCACAGAACTGACAGAACCTACTTTAGTTAATTTTTTTTTACCTTGTTTTAAAGAGTATCTAGTTTTTAGGTTTTAATTTTTTTTATTTATAAAAAAAAAATTATAATTTTAGTAATGTTTTATTATACCAAATTTGTAACTCTACCTACTAAACTAACTGACCTGACCTAAATTAAATATATTTATATGAAAAAGAAAAAAAATGAATATTCTTAGCATATGCCATAAATATATTTTGGTAGATTAAAAGATATTGCAGGCATAGATTTCATGGTGACCTGGAATTTGCATACAATATGCCAGTCATATGCCCTGGCAGAAATGGAACATTTATGGGATATTCCAATATGCCAACGGAATATTCATGGAATATGTATGGAATATGTTTGTGCCGTCTGGGGTCGTATCTGTCACTTTTTGACATCTGTCGGATTCGACTATAGCGTAGATCGCTTGCTCACGGAAATTATGTCACTGTGAAAAAAATTAGGGTGTTCACCTTAGAAGATCTATTTATTAAAGGGGTGAGACACTTAAAAGTCAAAATCGATGGAGGCAAATTAGGAACGCCCGTATTTCCGAAACGGCTGAAAATAAGTGTCAACAACTATATAGTTTTAGAATCGGATCGCCAAATGCAATTCAATCGTGTGGTTATTTATGAGGGCTGCCATTTAAAAAAATTCAAAATGGCGTCGTATCTGTCACTTTTTGACATCTGCCGGATTTGACTATAGCGTAAATCGCTTGCTCACGCGAAATTATGTCACTGTGAAAAAAATTAGGGTGTTCACCTTAGAAGGTCTATGTATTAAAGGGGTGAGACACTTGAAAGACAAAATCAATGGAGGCAAATTAGGAACCCCCGTATTTCCGAAACGGCTGAAAATAAATATCAACAACTATATAGTTTTAGAATCGGATCGCCAAATGCAATTCAATCGTGTGGTTATTTATGAGGGCTGCCATTTAAAAAAATTCAAAATGGCGTCGTATCTGTCACTTTTTGACGTCTGTCGGATTTGACTATAGCGTAGATCGCTTGCTCACGCGAAATTGTGTCACTGTGAAAAAAATTAGGGTGTTCACCTTAAAAGGTCTATTTATTAAAGGGGTGAGACACTTAAAAGACAAAATCGATGGAGGCAAATTAGGAACGCCCGTATTTCCGAAACGGCTGAAAATAAGTGTCAACAACTATATAGTTTTAGAATCGGATCGCCAAATGCAATCCAATCGTGTGGTTATTTTTAGGGGGGTTGCCATTTAAAAAAATTCAAAATGGCGTCGTATCTGTCACTTTTTGACGTCTGTCGGATTTGACTATAGCGTAGATCGCTTACTCACGGGAAATTATGTCACTGTGAAAAAAATTAGGGTGTTCACCTTAGAAGGTCTATTTATTAAAGGGGTGAGACACTTAAAAGACAAAATCGATGGAGGCAAATTAGGAACCCCCGTATTTCCGAAACGGCTGAAAATAAGTGTCAACAACTATATAGTTTTAGAATCGGATCGCCAAATGCAATCCAATCGTCTAGTTATTTATGAGGGTTGCCATTTAAAAAAATTCAAAATGGCGTCGTATCTGTAACTTTTTGACATCTGTCGGATTTGACTATAGCGTAGATCGCTTGCTCACGCGAAATTGTGTCACTGTGAAAAAAATTAGGGTGTTCACCTTAGAAGGTCTATTTATTAAAGGGGTGAGACACTTAAAAGACAAAATCGATGGAGGCAAATTAGGAACGCCCGTATTTCCGAAACGGCTGAAAATAAGTATCAACAACTATATAGTTTTAGAATCGGATCGCCAAATGCAATCCAATCGTGTGGTTATTTATGGGGGTTGCCATTTAAGAAAATTCAAAATGGCGTCTCATCTGTCAAATTTGTAAATCTATGTATTTTTTGACATTAAATTCGGCTTCCTTATCGAAAATCATTGAGAAATATGTAATTTGTTTTTTATGATAGTCAGCAGGAAAATCGCCAATCGGGTGAGACACTTAAAAAAATGTCCCTGTACATTAATTATAAAAAAAAACAACCGAAATTAATACAATGCGCAAACATGACATTTTTTATTGTCGGGTTAAAATATACCTAATTAATATGACTATTGCTATTTTATCGACATCCCAAAAATAGCCTCCGGCAGCCCGCCTGTAAAGCAGGCCACGAGTAGCAACTGTCTTAACAATTGAAGAGAATCCATTCATTGCCACAGGACAGCTAGGAAGAGAAAATGGTATGTCAGACCTCTGTACACTGAGCGAAATATAGAGTTGATATAACTCCAATATGGGTTATCCTAGACCAACGGGGGTTGCTAATAGCGGACAGCGCAGACCTCTGAATTACGGCAACGAAATCGAAGAAGTTGCATCAAATCACTGTTCATGAGTTATAATAACCCTGAAGATGGGTTGTTTTAGCTAACTAGGTTAGCTAATCATAACTGGGTTTAACGAACACATGCGACGTGGGCTGCAGCATTTCATTGTTTAAGCTGCCAAAGACGAATATGGGAATGGTGATGCATTACTACTCGGGCTAAATTAACTCATGATTCGAGGTATCAAAACTGGACCTTTTAGTTGTTCTAGCTTACTTAACGACTATATATTTAATCTGTCCTAAAGTTGGGGTATCCTCATTTTCACGCACCTGTATGAGAACAAACTCTGAACAAAAATAAAAAAAGATCCCTCCGATTAACGATTGCGCGGATAGCAAGTCCAGTTATGTGGTCCATGACGACGCGACGTGCACGAGGTACTAATAACAACGGGATGAAGTTACCGCGCCAAATCGGCACGAGCGCCAATTCGGAACTTTCCGTGACCTTTCGATCGGTGATTTACCCTCAACGTGGGTTTTTAGAGCACTCCTTACTCTTTATGACTTATTTCAACTCAAAATAATTTACACATGGTAATGAGTAATAATGCACGTCTGGGTCAAAACGGCACTTTAAAATCAGTTAGTAAGTTTTCCCAATCCAAAAACTGAGTTCAGGTAACTCATAAAATGGTTACAAAATGAAGGATTGTGGTAATCCCAAATGTGTTTAAAATGTTGATATTTCTGTGTTGAGTCGAACCAAAAGAAGCCGAGTTATTGTAGCGTTTTTAAATGATTTGTGATAATTCGTAGGCTCAGTTTGAACAACATAGAAACGTGCGGTAAAGTAGCTGTAATTCTGCAACCCACGACATCGGTATAGTAGTTTTCCTATTCAGTGCGCAAAGTTATATTTTCCCGCACGCGAAAGCAGTTAGACGAACGACGCGAAGCGGAGTTCGGATAAGCTTTAAGTGCGGGAAAACTACTTTGCGCACGTGTTAGGAACAATATTTTTTCTACGAGTGAAATAACTATATATTTTTTTAATTTTAAATTTTTATTGACATCAAAAACAACTATATCCCCCTTTGTTCGCACCATTTGGAAAACAACTCGTACTGTTTCTCGTATTTTTCTCGCGATTTGGCAGGCAGCAATTGCAAACTAGCCATGTTGGCGGCTTCTAGGACATCTTCTGGAAGTTCTTTTCTTCTTCAGTGATATCCATTTTTAAAACAGTTTTTTTTTATTTTAAATAGGTGAAAATGCTAGTGAAAATTTTGAAGAAGACCTCTAAACTGACATGAAAGCGTTGTATGACAATGTATTTTGGTTGCTAAGGGAACAAACCGCATTTGACACAAAAATACTTGATTTTTTTTAACTTGAACAAAATTAGAGGAAAATATAATAATGCAGATTTCAAAAAAATTTTGAGCCGCACGGCACAATACTTCGGTATAGTTTATAAGGCAACACATAAACCACCTGTCAACTTTGTCTTGTTACAATATTTTTGTATAAATATCTAAAAAAATTATAAAATATAAGAAAAAAACGCGTCTATAATATGGTAATTTTGCTTTAAAATAATTGTGCGGGAAAAAAAATTTCCCGCACAGTGTGCGGGAAAGTGCTACTTTGCGTATGCAAAAGTGTGCGCAAAGTAGCTTCTTTGCGGTCACTCGTAGAAAAAATCCATTTTTGTCAGTGTAAAAAACATCCTTAAAGTATAGAAGTATCACCCTTACAAAATACATCTTGTACAGGAATTGGCAGAAGACGAGCCAGATAGGATTGTTATAGCTTTGTTACAAAATAATGGATTCATTTGACAGAAATGTCGTAAACTCAAAAATTATATTATTTTCTGATGAAGCTACGTTTACGTTACAGGGCTATGTTAATCGACAAAATTGCCGTTATTGGGCAGATATGAATCCCTATAGGATGAGGGACGTACATACCCAGTGGCCCCAAAAATTAATGTTTGGGTTGGAGTTATTGGGAATAGAGTAATTTGGCCCATGAGTTCTGACAATAACTTAACTGGCGTGCGGTATTTGTCATTTCTACAGCAAGAGCTTATTGGTTTATTTGTCATTTTATCTACCGCATTCGTGGATATACTGTACAATCTCTGTTTAGATTAGTTTAGTAAAATTGAAGGGTAGCTGCTATAAATCTACCATCGGCGATTCTAGCATCAATGCATGCAATAAAAAGAGCAAGGCGTTATTTTATCTACATATTTACCATAATCAGGTTTTGTCTGGTTTGCCTGCTGAGCAATAATTGGTTTAACATCAGTAGCCCTTTCTGTAGTGCTGTCGTTTTTACTGTTGGTTTGAGTTCTTTTTCCATTTTCTGGACGAGCATTGCCATCTGTAAGAACCTTTAAACAAAATTAATTAATTATAGTTATTTAAAAATTGTAGGTATAGCAAAAACGAAACTGGTTAAAATTTCTTACCTCCTTGGACGCAGTAATCGGCTTACAACTACATAACTTATTATTACAAACTTTATTTCTGGAAATAACAATTTCAGTAACATAACTGATTAAGTCTTGCCGATTAATGAGTTTTTCATTTTCAACTTCTTTATCATGGTTTCTTACGTAATTCTTTAAAACCTCTGCACTGTGTTTATTCAATATCGTCGACAAATCTTTGCTGGACTTGCCCTTGTGAAAGTTGTCGTTGAGAAAACTTAAATAGCAGCTTTTTTCCGCCGCCAAGTAATCAATTTCTTTTAGCAGAATCTCGTACTCTTCTTCAAGTTGTTGGTCGATATTTTTTTCGGACTGTGAACCACTCGAAGAACTCTTTAATTTTGACCATTGTGCGTTTATGTGTTTGCCCAGATTTTGTGTGAATTTTTGGAAATCATCTTCGACATACATTTAATTCCAAATTTTTACTGTTTTTGAAGCGGATATTTCATTTTATTACATGTCATATATGACATTCACCACTTGCCAAACTCATATTAATCAGATACGGGGCAATCAAAAAATATTTTATCTGAAATTTACCTTTGTACAGCAAATATTAACGAAGAGAAAAAAAATTAAATAAAAAAGTTTTCAGGGATCGTATCAACCGGCCCAAACCAACAGAAATTTAAAAGTAGTTATAGATTCTCATCAGCTGCTATATCAATAAACAGTTCAATTTGTTTTACTGTTAGTGTTAGGGATTGATGTAAATTTTCGATTGTGACTGAGAATGGATTGCAAAGCTAGCTCAGATCCTCTTCGCGTGTTGGAAAATATTCTTTGAATGAAGCTTGTAAATTCTGGAGGTGGTTGGTTATACTAACCAAAGAAAATTATAGCGTAGCTATAAGTTTCTTTGATCTAACGTAATTTCTGCTGAAAGTTGAGTTGTGTTGAACGGCATTTTAAAAACATTATAACTAAATAAAACTCGGGAAAACTTTGGTCATTTTAGAAATAAAGAATTTATTTTTATTATCATTCGAATTAAAAAAGAAAATAGTAATTTTATAAAATTTATATTCAGTGCGAGAAGTCTTTAATAAACGAAAAATATTTTATTCAAAATAAGTTTTGGGAAAAAATATTGAAAATTAAAATAATTTCAAAATAAAATAAGAAAACTTTTTGTAAATTTTTAAAGTTAAATTGGACTTCAAAGAATTATCAGAAGAACTTAAAATAAAATAATAAGAATGAAAATATTTGAAATATTTTCGGATAAAATAAAATTTATAAGTTAACCAAGAGTATAAGTGGTATTAGAATTCAGCCAACTTTAAAATATTTTTTTAAAAATTAAAGAAAATATAAAATGGGTTAAAAAAGATTTGGAAAAGTTACGTTTGCAAAATAGAATAATCCGATAAGGGTTTTATTAACAGAACACTTCACAAATTAACCAAAAATATTTTCAAGCTGAATAAATTGAAATTAAATAAAATTTGAATTTATTTTTCGCTTCACTTCTCACTTCCGACTGTTTATTTGGGCGAGCTAAAGGTACCGTACGAGAGAAACTGATGAAATTAGGCGCTGCCAAAGCTCAAATAATCTCTCTCCCACCTCGGAGAAGACGCGCTAGTACGATTCCTGATTGGTCAAAACTCTGACTTAAACTAGTTTTATCTGGATAGATCGCGGAATGGGGACGGATCGCGTTGGTGTCAACAAGCAACACCTGCAGAACATTTGCCGTCCAGCTGCAACTGTTTTCTAACAACTGTCAAATAGATTAAGATAATTGCCTTTGAAAAAAGCCGAAATATTTTGTTTTTCTCGTACCGACAAAGGGATTCCAGAAACCGGAACACTTGTGTAAACATCTGCGAGCACTTGCAGGTGTTACTTTGATCAATTTTCCCCTATAAATAGGTGGGATTGCTAGAGGAAAAGTTAGTTCATTTTTAACCGTCGTAATGTTCAAATACCTACAAAGTTAGTACCGTCGTCCGTTGAAAGTTGCCGTGCCGTTATAGTCAATTGTGGTTGCAAAAAGTTTAGTTCGGACGTTGAAAGTGCGTTGACCCGAAGTCACACGGAGATAGTAAGGTATCGTCGCGGTTCCATAAACCTTTACTTATTGACTTGACACGGTAATGCGAAAAGTTTTATTGAATAAAGCGTCAAGTGAGCGCATTGCTAAAAGTCAGTGTCGACGTTAGGATTATTTGTCGTTTAAATAAGTAAGTGAATAGATTTGTTTGTGAATTTAAATTTTAATGTTGGTGGCTCCGATAGAAATTTGATATTTTAATAAATAAGTGAAACTGATAGTGACTTTGTGGTGTTACTGCTAGAAATTAAAAGTAAACTCATTTACTTTACGAAGAAATTTTGCTCCCTTTCAACAATACATTGCTCTCTTTAAAAGAAAAATATAAACTGCTTCGATTCAACTATAATTTGGATGTATTTGGTGTAACACACTGGTACTACGAAACTACGAACCCCGTTGAGGATTTTTGTAGCCGCCTTCAAGGAATATGAGGTCATAACACAGTAAGTTCCCATTTGAGGATAGAAATTGGACGCTGCAGAGTCCTTGACTCGGTTACAAAATCATGGAGTGTCGGAATGCACTCAGTTATACCTCTGTTTATACAGGATTCCCAAAACCGTACTTTTTTAACTGAACAGCGAGAATGCGCGAATTTAAAGGCCTGGACTTTATGAAATTTACGATTTTTACTGCTTTATTCAAAACGTTTTTAAGACTGAGTGGATTTCTTTTTACCGCTAATGCTTCTTTATGAATAACAGTGGCTACCTTCGATTTCCGGAACGATATTTTTAACACGCGCAATAAACCAAGAGTATTTGCCAGTCATTGTTTTTGCACCGTTGCTACAGATAATAATGCATTTGTTCCAATTAAGCTGCTTTTCAATGATACAAGAACCGACCAAGTCTTCAGAGGTTTGCAAAATAACATTCTTCTTCTGCAGAGTTATTATGTATATATACCGAACGATAACGAGCAATACTACAAGCCCTGCCACGTCTGTTAATTTACTTTTGCGTACCAACTACTACCTTTTATCCTTTGAATAACTATATTTTCTATTTCGTCACTTATTTCGGGAATTCTCCTACATACGGTATCATTTGAAAGTGGCACCATCTTGATATTATTACTTAACTTTTCGCCAATCATGGTTTCAACAACATCTATTATAACAGTTTTGGCAATAATATGTGCTTTTCCTGCCTTAGCTATAAGGTATCTTACTTGAAATGAGGCTTTACATGCTTTATCATTTACGCCACTAGAGTTGCCTTTACTTTTATTCATTTCCACTAACCGACGTTGGAAAATTCCACAGGTTTCGTTTTGTACTCACTATGGTTTGTTTGTAAGTGTTTTAGCAGTTTTGCTGGAGATAATGAGCTGTTCTTAAAAATTTTAAAACAAATTACACACTGGCCGTTGGAAGCACTAGAATCACCAACAGACACAAAACAAAAATATTCTTGGCAGTATTTTCTATTTTTGATAACTTGAAGTTGTAGGTATAGGCTCATTGCGGCTATTGGTGTTACCCGAAATCCCTTCAACTTTTTCATCATGACTAGTTGAATCTATCTCTCGTCTCCCTTTTAACCTACCAGTTGTAAGCGATTTATCCATGATAAATAAATATTATACTTATGCTCTATTGTTTGATCAGTAACGACAAACAGGATTATTCATTACCTGTCCTCTCCATCGGGAATTCTGGCGCTTATAAGGGGGATTTAGGAGATCCCGAATTTTGTAGTAGGCGTTCGACATCTAGCTCGCTCGCGGGATACAGAGACACTGCCAGAAACTTATTTCCTTCTCGCGCGCGCCTGTTAGGTCATGTTTATTTGTGGCGTGAAGAACGGCTGATATCGGGGGCATTGCTGTATTGAGCCTATAATCTTTCCTTACAATATTCAAATATTGATTAAATATACTTATGTGTTATAAATACAAAACAGTACGTATAGAATAGAAAATAGACAGAATTACGATACCTGCGCGCAGGCGAATGAAGAAAATTAGAAAGATAAATCACTAGGGGGAGTTCTACGAATATTTTTTTTCACATTTCTTTGTGGGGTGATACTATTTACTAATATTTATGTTTTATTGGCCTTTTAACGCGGAAATCAGGTTAAGAAACGCTATCCTAAAGTTTACTTTCGTCAGTGAGGTTAGGGTTTGACGAAAGGGAAAATATCACCAATTTGCACCGATATGAATGACCAAATGGGAATGTAGCAAAAAAACGTATCACCCCACCCAAACACAACAGGAATTTGCATTTGTGTTCCATGTCTTTGCAGGTTCCCTCTCTGGCATCTTAACTCGTATCAGTTCCTGTTGGTTTTGGCCGGGTGATACGTTCAATCACCGCAAGATGTCACATTATGCTACATACGCAGTTGGTCCTTAACATCATTTATTTTGTTTTCTAACAGTTTCTAGATGTATTGGAACTTGTTGCATATATTTTCCGCGGCCCCCTAGACGTTATTTTAATAGTAAAAGAGCATCAACATTATGAAGCTTTTGCTTTACAAGGAGTTAATACAGCGCTTTAAAAATTTGTGATGGTTTCTTGTTAATTTTTTGCTTTGACTTGAGAATACCGGGTGTCAACAAAATTATTGTACAAGGCACCACAGTGTCATGTTAAAGATATTTAATCAAATTTTGGTTACTACCCTGTTTGAACGGGATCTTAGTTTTTACTTAAATACTAAATTAATACCACTTCCGGTTTTACCGGAAATTACGCCATTTTATTTTTTTTAAATGACAACCTATATTTTTTATTGTGCAATTGAATTCTTCTCCAAATTACATTTTCAACGACATACAACAAAGTAACATTTACTTTCAAAATGGCGGCTTCTGAGTCATTCTACAAAATTCAAAATGGTGTCTATAAAACAACGTACGCATTTGATACGTGAAAAGTAGTAATAAAATCTGTTAAATTGGGCCCTTCCGGTAAAACCCGAAGTGATATTAATTTGGTTTTTAGGTAAAAATTAAGATGGCAGTAACCAAAATTTGACTAAAATATCTTTTAACATGACGCTATGGTGCTTTGTACAACGATTTCGTTGACACTCGGTATAGTGACAGTAGAATGAATTAAATACAATTAAACGCTCCTAATATGCGTGTAAAAGGAATACTTTTTACACGCATCCTTTAAGAAAATAGTTGTTGTACAAAAGGGGAAATGTGTAAACAAGTTTTTCTTTGGGAGGGTTGAATAGGTTTGGAATTGTTAAAATAAATTCTCAGGATTCTGGATATATTTTCCTAATTTTATTGTCACAGTCACTTAAAAAAGATTCATACAAGGCATAGATTCTGGTACCTGCATATTATTTATATATTTTTTTTTTATCTTAACGGATTTTAACTCAGCAATGTACAGCGTGTCCCGAAATGTATCACTCCAGTTATTTTTATTATACCTTTTTCATTTGTTAATAATAATTTCGAAAAACTAAGGCTTAATATTATAATTTTTTTTAAAATTTAGTCACTGAATTTGACTGCCTTGGATTTTTTCTGTGTTGTTATCTAAATGCAATAATTGTACAACAAGTCAGCAACTCTACATAACCTCAAACAAAACATTAAAGATGAGATACCATAAGAAACTCGTAGAGTCATGATACATGTCGTAGAAAGGTTTAAATTTTTCAGCTTTCTAACAGTGAACACTTGCTATGCAATTTTCAAAACGAGATAATGCAAAACTTATTGCATTACCATTTCTCGTCTACATGTTCTTATTCCCATTAACTTATAAGCTATAATGAAAATAAATAGGGTGATAAATGTTATTGTTTGTTGTGGTAATAATTCGTTTTTTAACTGTTATAAGCCTGAGTGTACACAGGGTGTTACTTAATGATATGCTAATACTTCAGGACATGATTCTTGAGGCCATTTTAAGAAAGAAAACTTCGTATGTCCTAAGCAGCTTAACTTTTGAAATATATATATATATATATATAAAATGTGGGAAGGTAGTCTTGATCGACTAGTTAAACAGAAAATCCTAATATTGGGGGATCGATCTGGGTTTGGACGGTTTGAAAAAAAACTCTTTTCTACTACGCCGAGCTTTCGGAATTATTTTATTCCTTTTTCAAGGCTGCCAATCGCAGAACAAGATCTTATTTTTAAAATTTATTTTATACAATTTTAAAGACTTACGTGTAAAGTGAGTTATTTGTAAAGAAAACTGGCATTTTTAATTCGTCGTAGGTGTCATCGAAGGAAACTTTGAGATTTGTTTGTTCTACCCGTTACATACAACAAACAAATCTCAAAGTTTCCTTCGATGACACCTACGACGAATTAAAAATGCCAGTTTTCTTTACAAATAACTCACTTTACACGTAAGTCTTTAAAATTGTATAAAATAAATTTAAAAAATAAGATCTTGTTCTGTATTGCAGCCTTGAAAAAGGAATAAAATAATTCCGAAAGCTCGGCGTAGTAGAAAAGAGTTTTTCTTCAAACCGTCCAAACCCAGATCGATCCCCCAATATTAGGATTTTCTATATACAGGGTGTTATGGAAATGACTTATTATTTTTTAACCCGTAAATATATAGGTCGAGACGAATTGGGGAAAAATTGCTATAAATGGCGCTCGAAGCTAGAAATTCGAGAAAAATGCCTTCAAAAATTTAGGTCCAAAACACCTACGCGCCAATGACCCAAACAGCTGATTTGGGTAATTGTTTACTTTAGTGCAAATGTTGAATTTTTCGCTAAAATTTCGTATATAGGCTAATTAAGGGTCTGATCACAATTTTCCTTTTGCGTTTAGGCGGCAAATGCACTGGTTTTGAGAAAAAAAATGTTAAAGTTTTTCTAACTCACCGGTATGTTATTTTGCATGTAATCCTAAAATGTTGCTATTTCCAATAAAATATTACTTGTCGGAGTCATAGTATACACTTCTGAGTTGAAATAAACGAAATATGCCACAAGGAAACTCTGAAAAACGGGATAACTTGTAAGCGAACAGAAAACTCTACGTTATCTGGAAAAAGACGGGAGACAGCTCACTGACAGCTGGCCAAAAAAGCAGAAGCAAACTGCACGGTACAAGGAGCCTGTTTGCAGGTTCACTGCACCCATGTTGTCAGATTGTTAGTGTATTATAAATTGCCTATACTTTTCAATTCATTTTTATTAATTGAATGAATCCTATTGGCTCGAGCTAGCATATTATCATTCTCCTGGATGGAAGCCATTAATAATTACAAGAAAAAGAAGAACAATCTGGCAACGTGAGTGCAATGAATCTGAAAAGAGACGCTTCTACTTTGTCGGCGTATTAACAACGAATTTAATTAAATTTGTGCCTTTTCCATTGTTTTTTTGCTAAAATGTTGTTCTTATTTTATGAACAGATAGTTTGGTGAAAGTTTTATCACATATTTTGAAGGGAAAACCATAAAATCTAGGAAATTGAAAGGAAAGTGAAACGCGACACCCAAAGATATCGAAATAAACAAACCTCAAAAAGAATACCCTAACCTGTAAGTGAAAAACTTTAACATTTTTTTTTCTCAAAACCAGTGCATTTGCCGTAAAAACGCAAAAGGAAAATTGTGATCAGCTACCCTCAATTAGTCTATATACGAAATTTTAGCACAAAATTCAACATTAATTGCACTAAACTAAACAATTACCATTCCAGCAGTTTGTCTTGTCAAAAACACATGTGTTCAGGGGCATTGAACTATCATGGAAGGCGCACATAGTCCGGTTTTAAGGTATTTTACAAAATTTAAAATACTTCCGATTTTAGAAAAAAAAACTATCAAGTGTAACTCTAGACCACCTCAGGAGTGGCCCCTTAAAATATAATAAGTCATTTCCATAACACCCTGTATATATATATATTTTTTTTTAATTAAATAACTTTGACACCACTTTACAGGGTGTTTCATAATTGATTGCTGATCCTTGAGGGTTTTAACCCGTGGATATTTTTAAGACAAAAAGTTCATATCAATATGGGTCCGCAGCCGCGTTAATTTTGAGATTTTGATTCGATTTAAAATTAAAAGAAAAAATAATTTTTTTCCCTAATACTTTTGAGATCGCTTTAGATATTATTTTGAATTTTAGTAGGTACTAACTAGGCATAAAAACACACTTTTTTCGTAAACAAGATTTGCTCTCCGTCTACCAGTGGCGTCCGCGCTAACATATATTTTGATATTTTTAACGAAATAAATGATACGTTAATGATTTTCTACAAAATAAATATTACTTTCAAAATTGCGCTTTATCATTTAGCAAAAACGGTCCCTAGACTTTTCTAAATCTAAATAGTTTTTTATCCATGAAAAACGTTCATAATTATGAGACGCGTAACAATATGAACTTTGTTGTACCGGCGCACAACATGACATTATTTGAGAGGAGCCCATTCTACATGGGAACAAAACTCTACAATAAGTTGCCTAGGAAAATCAAAAACATAGCGAGCAAAGTACCTTTTAAGAAAATTGTATGTTTATTAATTTCTCGTGTTTCCTACAATGTTAGTGAGTATATGGATTGTGATTTGTTATCTTAATTGTAACTTAGTATATATATTTTGTATTTATAAATTTAAATAGTCGTTTTTCCACAGTTGTCTGTGGCTGAAATTTACTTTTTCTAAACCAATGTAAAAATAAAAATTTATTTATCAAAATAAAAAATGGCAGTGGCGCACATATTTCTTGGTCCGCTAAAAATTGTAACACCCTGTATCTAAAAAATAAAGCGGGGGCGGACCTATGTGTTTCTTAAAATCATCCAAGGATTAAGACCCTCAAGGATCAGCATTCAGTTATGAAACACCCTGTATATTTTGTGAAATACGGTATACACCTTCCATGTGTCAAGAGGCATTTTCTGATAAAATAATTTTTGTTTATTTCTAACAGTGGATTTAGGCTGCATACTTTTGAAGAGAAAAATAGTACGCCACTAACGACGCGACGGTTACATAAATAGATATTACTTTAGTATAATGATAAACAAATATTACGCTACAAAATCGGTTAAAAAATTATCTAGAAAGTGGTTTCAGGTCGATTAAAAAAAACGACTTGGCAACAATAGTAAATGGTAAAAAATTAAAAAAAAAAAAACTAAAAATAAGTTCGTGTACACAATTATCCCTTATCCTTCCGTCAGACCCAATCCTTGGACGCGTTTCGCCGGCTACGGCTCATTGGCAAGGCTCCGGGTCTGACGAAAAGGTAAGGGACCTCAAAGTGCTTTTGACACAGAAATGCAATTAAACAGACAAGAGTTGCAACACGTGGCTACATCTCGTGGCAACCACACGCATTAACCCAACCAGGACAGCGAGAATCCATATAGGTTCAAACGCTGGCAAGGCTGCCAATCGCGGGCAAACTACGTAGACGGCGAAACACGTCCAAGGAAAAGATTGGGTCTGACGGAAGGATAAGGGGCAACTCTGTACACGGACTTATTTTAAGTTTTTTTTTTTAATATTTAGCTAAACAAACACATTGGCTTCCAGCGCCACCCAAGGTAGCTTGCCCGCGATGGGTCGTCTTGCCAGCGTTTGAACCTATATGGATTCTCGTTGGGCTATAATGTTTAAAACCGTGCATCTAACAAAAGAAAACCAAGAGACCCGATTTGCTCATAAATGAATGAGTATCTAAAAATGATTTGTTTTAAAGCAGTGGCGCACCAACTTTTTTTTGCGCGAACGCCACTCACTGGTAGAAATACAAAAAAAAATGTTATACATCAGAAAATGACTCTTGATGCATAGGAGGTTTAATATACAAAATGTTACAAAAATATCTATCTTAACACTCTGAAGTTCAGAAGCTAAGATGCTTAGGAGATTAGGCTCTTCTCTTAAAGTACGCCCTGACATACTGGCTTATCATTAAGTAACACTCTGTGTACAACGAGGGCTAACAGGCGAACGAAGACGTGAGATCCCAGTCAAAATCGAAATGCGTTTTAAGGTTATGTTATTATAGGCACTGTCTAGGTACATCCAGGTAGGTAGTATAAGGGAGGACTTACACTTCCGAATTGGAAAAGAAACTAACATAATCTTTAAAAAGCATTTAGACTTTGACGGAGACCTTACGGTTCAATGGGGTCAACTAATGCGACATCATTGACTACAACTAAAAAAAAACCGCCAAAGTCTCCCAGTATCCACGCATTGTATGTAAACTTCTTCGAATAATAAAATTTGTGAAACAGCTTGCCAAGTTATCTTTTCTATCATAAGAAATAGTTAGCTAACAAAAAAATAATTGCACACAAATCTTAAAAATAAAGTATTTACAAGAGGGGACGGGTCAACTTTAATTTTTCTTAAGGTGAACCTAAAATCAATAATGAAATAAACATAAAGAAATAATCACCTACAAAGTAGACTCAAGATAATTAAATTTTCCTTCACGAGTTTGGTTTTTCGATAAAGTCCATAATGCTGATGATGCAACGAACTTTAATGCATCACATAACGTCTACTATTTTTGGCCTACCTTGTATACTCTAAAAAAGCATGATAATGTTCTTCGTTAAGTTGTTACCATTTAAAAAGAGTTAAAACATAAAAAGGCCTTAAAAATAGACTATATTATAATTTGGCTCACACTGTAATGCGTCATAATTTCTGTTGCCCTTACTTTAGTTTCACCTTAAAACAAAAAAAAGTACTACAATATTGCAATCGGATAAATACGATACTAAAGGGCCTCTCAACATTTAAAACTATAAAAATAACATTTTTAAAAAGGCGTACTTATAAAACGCCACTATTGGATGTACAGGATGTCACAGAAAATGCTTTGAAAGTAAAAACGGCAACGAACATTGTGCAAAATGTTCAATGCATGGTGCGATGTAAACTTTTTGATATCTTTTTGCAAGAAAGTCAGACGTGTCTACTTTATATCTTAAATGTAATGGGCAATTAAATCATCTGTCGATACCCTGTATAAACAGCATTTTAGTTGTAAATAACTATAATAACACATCATAAAGAAATGACCAGCAGACGCTTTCAGCGTAAAAATATAAAATCCGTTGAAATTATTAAGTAAGGTTTTCGTTCAATTCGATCATATTTCTGGGTGCATACACACCTATATACAGGGTGATTGATGGTGGATGGCCTATTAGACGTTTACCGGATCACTTTGAAAATTTGAGGACTTACATAAGTGGACGTGCTAATAATTTTAACTGTGCAGTGTTGCCGTTTCTACTAAAAAGTACTACCGAATTCGATATTTTTAATAGAATACCCTGTATATTATTTTTTTTTTTAGAATCCCTATTAATTTATTAATAAATTCTCTTAACATTTTCCTATACCTATCTGTTATCGTTTTCGAGATAATAATTAATTTCTGTTTTTTTTTCGCAAAGCATGGCCTTTAAAAACTGCCGATATTTTTGACTTCGTGATAGATTAGGACATGGGAACTTGGTGAAAAATTAGGTAATAGCCAGAGACATTTTACTTTGTGTCTATATCTTAGTTATCATAGTACAGGGTGTTTCAGAAATACAGATATTTTGATGATTTGGAAAAATTACTAAAATTATACTTTTTTAAATGGAACATCCTGTATTTTATCTCTGATCCTAAAAGCTCTGAAAATTTTCTGTCTTTCTATATGACATGTTCCCATACCCATTTAGAACAGTTTTTGACTTATGAGCATTTATTATTTGGGAAATTAATTGTTAACAGATATCAATCATATGAGTTTTCAGTCAAATTTAACAAGTAGCTTATGGAAACTTTTGTTTTGAAATGGTTGACATTCTGCTATTATTTATTTAGTTTACTTGTCAGTTAGTGTATTTAAAAATTCTATTTTAGAGTTTTAAGAAAAATGGAAGAAAACAACAACTATAAAATAGTAGAGTACTTTTAAAGTAAATTTTTAAAGCTTAAGGTTACTTAACCAAATCTAACTTGTTGCGTACAGGGCGACATACAAATAATTTTCTTTTGACTTCTTAAAAAACTATTAAAAAATTTAAAAAAAAATCTAATTAGTTTTTAATAAATCCGTTCAAAATGTTGACCCTTGACATCTAAGCATTTTAGAATTCGAGTATTAACACCATTTGCAGTAGTAAGTCTAAGTTCATCAGCATCCAAACTTTGAAAAGCGCGATTCACCCGATCTTCCAACTCTTCCCTTGAATTTACTGGTGTTTTGTAAACAATATCTTTGACAGTATCCAAAGGTAAAAATCTAAAGGCGTCAAGTCTGGGGACCCTGCAGGCCAATTCCAAGGTCCTAAACGCCTGAACCAGCGATCTTCAAAAATTCTCTGTATTTCCGCACTTACTGCGACAGTGCAATGAGCGGGAGCCCCGTCCAGTTGATACTAGCTACTGCTACTGCAATACTGAGCAAGAGGAAGATTGTCCACGAAATTTTCAACAAACGTAGTTAAAATTTCTAAGTATTTTCTAGAAGTCAAGTTTTCATCAAATATCGAATTTTGTCGTTCATCATTAAACAAAAAACATTAAATCCAAATTTTTCTTGGAATGTTCAACCTCTCGTAACATGGGGATTTTCTCCCGCCCAATAATGAATATTTTTTCTATTAAAAATTCCTTCGCGAGAAAATTTCGATTCAGCACTCCAAATAATTTTCCGTAAGAATTGTGGGTCTACCTGAATATGAACTATTAAATTTTCGCAAAACAAAACTCTTTGTAGAAAGTCCTCAGGCTTAAGAAATTGAACTTTGGTAAACTTATAACCATGCATATTATGTTTAGACAATATTGCTTCCACACAGAAATAGGTCAAGCCCAAATCTTCTTTGGCACATCTTATTAAAGACTGTGGATAGGCATGAAAATACGCTAAAACATTAATTTCATTTTCCTCGTTAGACGTTACAGGTCTAGGTAAAGTTCTGGTAACTTTCAAGGACGATCCAAAATTTTTAAAATTGCTTTGAATTCGTCTAAATTTTTGTTGTTTACTAATAGCAAATTTGGATACATTTCGTTGAATCTTCTGCAAGTACGGCTAATTATCTCATAACACGGAATAACTGAAATTGTATAAAAGACATTTATTACTAAATATTTTTCAAAATTTTTAACTAAAAAGGATCGTCTTCTATCAGTAAAAATATTGTCAACTAAACCACTGTATAGCTAGAATTTTAACCACGCGCTGAGGTTCTGTTCCACTGTACACCGAATCTAGGTCAAGTGTATGCAAACCTCAGCACGTTTTAGAGTATAAATACGCGGATCTCAAGATGATCAGGCACCGGTGTTCATAGCCTGGTCACCTCCTAACACACTTATCCCAGGTACTCGCAAATGACCCTTGAGGTGCTGCGTGCCGCCTGATTCCCTACAAACCTCCCTCTTATCCCAGGTACTCGCAATTGACCTTAGGGTGCTGCGTGCCGCCTGACTTCTACGTAACGCCCCACAGTATGCTGGTCGACTGCCTATAAGGAATTATAATTATGGAAGTTAAATAAAGAAGCTCTATGTAAAGTACTCCAATCGTTTTCCTGTGTCTACTACCCCAATACCCAGACACGTGACATGGTGGAGGCGCCTCTCTCTTCCCGGGCCGTCTAATCGGCCTATTAGACGACACACCTGCAATATGTATAGAAGCAATCACGACGAGGAGTCCAGTTACCCCCAACCACCCGTAACAGAAGTAGAAGCTGACAATTTGGTTACGAAGAAAAGAAAAGTCAAAGACCAATTTGAACAGGACGGAGCCACCTCATCCTGGAAGCCGCCTTATCAACATGCGAGACACGGTCAATTGCGAGTACCTGGGATAAGAGGGAGGTTTGTAGGGAATCAGGCGGCACGCAGCACCTCAAGGGTCATTTGCGAGTACCTGGGATAAGTGTGTTAGGAGGTGACCAGGCTATGAACACCGGTGCCTGATCATCTTGAGATCCGCGTATTTATACTCTAAAACGTGCTGAGGTTTGCATACACTTGACCTAGATTCGGTGTACAGTGGAACAGAACCTCAGCGCGTGGTTAAAATTCTAGCTATACCCAGACACGTGACAATATGTTTATACAAAGAGAAGCTTCTTTAAACATCTACTGATGTAATCGAACAATATTGCAACTTAGGTAGTAAAGTATAAGGCCAAGATACAACTTGGTTGGATGGTTTACCTTCATAAATGCTTTTTACTGCAGTTAAGTATTTAAATCTTACATTCTTTTTTACAGTTACATCCAATTTGTTCCCTACTTCACCTCCTACTTTACCGGAAATGTTGTCACATTTATCGGAAAAAGTTTCAACTGAGTCTGTTAATCTTAAATTTCTACTCTCTAACGAGGATATTATGTCTGGTATAAAACTGAAATTAACCTAAATGAAAACAAGATCTTTAACTACACTTGCACTTTTTAACCATTCTTTACTTTGCACAACACACTGCGAATCGTCATCTAAATCCAAAATTAGTTCTTTAATGGCTTCGAAATGTTCTGCGTAGAATATTGCGGCCTTAATCCATGTTCCCCACCGGGTAATTACAGGTTCTTGAGGTAAACTAACTCCTGGTAATCTCTCATGTAATGTATGTAAAATGTAAAACAAATAAATTCATAAGTACTGTATTTGAATAGTTGTTGTTTTCTTTCATTTTTCTTAAAACTTTAAAATATAATTTTTAAATACACCAACTGACAAATAAACTAAATAAATAATAGCAGAATGCCAACCATTTCAAAACAAAAGTTTCCATAGGCTACTTGTTAAATTTGACTGAAAACTCATATGATTGATATCTGTTAACGATTAATTTCGCAAATAAATGCTCATAAGTCAAAAACTGTTCTAGATGGGTATAAGAACATTTTATATAGAAAGACAGAAAATTTTAAGAGCTTTTAGAATCACAGATAAAATACAGGGTGTTCCATTTAAAACAGTATAATTTTCAATCAAAATATTTGTATTTCTGAAACACCCTGTACTATAATAACTAAGATATAGACACAAAGTAAAAAATGTCTCTGACTATTACCTAACTTTCTACCAAATTTCCATGTCTAATCTGTCACGAAGTCAAAAATATCGGCAGTTCTTGAAGGCCATGTTTTGCGAAAAAAAAAAACAGAAATGAATTATTATCTCGAAAACGATGACAGATAGGTATAGGAAAATGTTAAGAGAATTTATTAATAAATTATTAGGGATTCTAAAAAAAAATTAATATGCAGGGTATTCTATTTAAAATATCAAAGTAGCTAGTACATTTTAGCAGAATCGGCAACACTGCACAGTTAAAAATATGTTTAAAGGAGCACGTCCACTTATGTAAGTTCCCAAATTTTCAAAGTGATCCGTTGACTAGTTCGCCAGAACGTCTAATAGGCCATCCACCATCAATCACCCTGTATATAGGTGTGTATGCACCCAGAAATATGATCGAATTGGATGAAAACCTTACCTATTAACTTTAACGGATTTCATATCGACAGCGCCTGTTGGTCCTTTCTTTATGCTGTGATAATAATACGCAATATATATAAATTGGAATCAAATGTTATATCAGAATTAAGCTGGATTTATAAACTCGAAAAAAAAACGAAGTTGAGCTTCGAAGTTCGACAGTTTAGTTTCTTGATATTTATAAAGTCAGGAGCAAAGTTCTGGTTTGAAATTTGTGTCCAATAGAATGATATGGGGTACTTTATAATTTTGGATAAAGTCAATTAACAACAAAGTATGGCGTAAGTAAAGTAAGTATTCATGTGAATGATAGAAAGTTTATTTTTTAGTAAACTATTCGCGACAAACAATTAGCAAATACAAATAAATACTAAAAACTTAAATGTTTTATTCATTTCTATTCACCACTTTGCCGAGGGATTTGCCCAGTTCTGGCGTCTTTATTGATCGGAACAAACTTTCTGAACACCGAACATAAAAATTGGTTATCGCGAACTATATGGAAACATCCCCCGAATTATTGAACTGTACACGAACTGAGTTCATAAATTGAATCGAGTGTTTCCTTTAATTTAAATTGAACTGTTATTTTAACTGCCAACTAAACGTCAACTTTGCGAACTGCTTAAGTTTATAAATCCAGTGTTCTATACCCGTATGCTTGCAACCTCATAAACAATATATTGGCAAAGCAGTTTCTTGTCATTGTCAATTTATTATTTAAACCTGATCGGGACATTGCTAGTGTTCAAATTGTAAAAATAATATAATAAGTACATAATAATTAATCTACTTTATATAACATAAAAGGAACATGTTAAAATTTTAGTTTGCCAATATTAGAAATTGTAATAGAATTGTAATACATTGTTGAAACCTTTTCGTCCAATAAAGATATTATTTGTGAAGGCCTTATAATTAAGAAATATTTCCACAAGGGTATTCCAAAAGCACTAATTTTGACGTTGGAGTAATATACAGACTGTCCGGAAAATACGTGTACAACGTTTGATGTCAGATTCCTGCAGTCAAAATAGGTCGATCTAAGCCAAGTTAGTTGAATCCGAAATTGCTGTCTAAGATTTTTTTTTTTTCGTTTTTCCCAAATTTCTTGAAAAGGTGCTAATTAATTTCAGTGATTTTTGGTTTATAGTCTAACAGTATAAAATGACATCTTTTAGTAATGTTGTGACCGGCAATAAATAAGCAGAAGTGATATAAATGCGAAGTCACATGTAAACTAATTTTTTCCGTCATCAAAGTTATGATAACCAAGGTATTTTTGTTAGGTTAATAAATGTATTTAGAAGCTTTTTTATCTCTTGAACAATTGTTGTTTTTTTGACCGGTTTTGCTCGAAATGAATATTTTCAATTACCTGCATACACCTATTAACCGTAAAAAAATATTTTCGGGTGTAATACCACGAGTGATTTAAAATTACCGATAATTTTTTACGAATGCGTGTTTTCTTTAATTTGTAAAGAAAACACGTATAAGTGAAAAATTATCCGGTTAGTTTTAAAGCACGCATGGTATTTAAAGGAATATTTCACGAATCCAAAAACATTCATTTTGTCAACTTTGAAATAATAAATAGAAATTTGTCAACAAAGTGACACTGACAAGTGGTATTTTCGTTTTGGTGTTTTCGATTTTGCATATCCACAAGCAATACCATAAGAGCTCAGATTTAGCCGGATATTTTTTATGCTTGGTATCGAACACTTACTTTCAGAAAATTTTCTGAAAGTAAGTATGAGATAGCAAGCATAAAAAATATCAGGCTCATAATCTGAGCTCGAATGGTATTTAGTAAGGCAAATCCACGAACGCAAAATTAAAATAAAAACTTTATTTAAAATAACAACAAAACAAAATACAAACAGCTTAAACAATTATTTAGTATTTGTGACAATTGCCTGACAGATGATTTAATAACTAGTTTAAAATGCAATTGTTACCACGGTAACGATTGGAGGAGCAGAAAATATATCCGATTTTTTTATCCAGTTACATTTCCTCTTCCTTCCTTTTTATCCGACAGCAAACTACGATTTTTGACATTTTAAATGGGACTATTTATATATGAGTGGAATTGCCGCTGTAAGTTTTCGAAAATACCACTGTCCTTATGGGATTTTTTATACGTGAGTGGAATATTCTGGTAAATTTTTCGAGTAACCTTGCCGCTATGGCAATTAATAATTGGACTATTGACATATTGCCATCGCTGTCCACACTTCTCTCCGTAATTTGTGATCAATGTCAAAGAAGTTTAATAAAATAAGATCAGCATTTTTAATTTTAAAGTTAGTGTCATTTTACCGTTACACATGGACAACTATATGAACTCCGAGAAGGTTAACATGCTCCTGGCTTTATCAAGGAAATGGGCGTCGAAGTGTTACGGTTTACATGGAGAGATTTCCAACGGCCAAATAACAAACAACATTTGCCAGTAATGAGCGTCATCTTCTGGAAATAGGAATCATTAGGAAAAACCTTGAAGGTGAGGGTCATATGCGAACAACTCGAACTGTTGAAAGAAAAGAGGACATTTTGGAAAGAGTTAAAGGGGAACCAGGTATCAGTACCCGCTGCTTAGCACAATATTTGATTGCTCCTAAAACCATAGACCAACCAACGTCTCTCATTTTAAAAGTGGTGTTATGCCTTGCTCAAACCCTTTTAATTGCGCTCACACCAATTCTATGAGGTTTAATTCACAGTGATATGGTGGAAGGCGAAGTACCGTTACATTTCGTTTTGAAGCGATTTCGTCGACAACAAATATCGTACAAAGAGGTTTATTTAACATCACAATCTCCAGTAGCTCCTTCTTCAGCATATCTTTATGAAATAACTTCTTATTTACAGTAAGTCAATGAATGATGTCATTTTTTTTCCAAGAAGACGTTGGTATTTTTTCGGATTTTCTTGAGTGGTAGCTGGCATTATCCATGACTATAACAGACCCAAGACATCAGCGTTCATGTCTTCATGATAGTCTCTAGTCCGTCTTGATTTAAATGCTACTAAGCCGCCATCGACAAATCCAGTTTTGCTACCAATGTAAGTAATTATTAATCCTTTACCTTTTCCCGAGAGTGCTTTTATTCCAGTGGACCATCTATCCATAAAAGCTTGCCTCGCATAAAAAAATTAATTTCCTTTAAAGTTCTTCATAGGTTCTTCTTACCCATGGGTGGAATGAAATCATCTCTTTTTATTTCAGACATAATTTTGTCCAATGTAGTTATTTCTTTTTTTTTAGTGAAACGAGTGTATGATTCTCTTGATGGCAGTCTTCTCATTCCCATTTATTACAGTTTCTTTTCTTCCTGTACTTCTCTTTTGTGACCTGATGGGGCCACGTTTATCCTCGTGCACAAGTCGGTATATTGTTGACCAGTCATATTCTAAGACATTTCAACTATTTTTGTGATTCTGAATGTTGAATTTTGGTGACGAAGAGCGTGAACACATTAAGAATAATAATTTTCTTATTTTTAGAAAGCGCAGTTTTACTAATCCGTTTCTCAGCAACAAATTCAGAAACACTAGCCATTTTCAAGAACGAAGTTTTCTAACAAGTGCCGGAAAGTAACTAAACATTTTAAATTTTTGAAACAGTGAGGCATAGGTAGGTAAACTGGCCTGTATGCTAAAACTATTGCAAATGATTTTACAAAGAAACAGTTATTACATCCAAATCATGCGCAAAAAGCTCAGAGACTTTTACCGATTGGTCCTGCCATGCTCTTAACATTTGTCAATTTATTCGAAACAAAAGAATACGTTATCCAAATTTTAATAGAACAATTCTGTTTACTGACGAAGCGTGCTTTACAAGATCTGGAGTCACCAACCTGCATAACGAACATGTTTACGTGAATGTAAATCCATATGCTATTAAAGTTGCACACCATCAGCATCAATTAAGATCAACCTTTGGGCGGGTATTATTGGTAATATTGTGATTCCAGACAGGTTAAATGAAAATATGTATCTAATTTTTTTGCAAAACACATTAAGTACCAATTCTTCTGGAAAATGTGCCTTTATTGCTGCGGCGGGAACTATGGCATATGCATGATGGTTCCCCACTACATTTCTCCATTGCTGTTCGGGAATATTTACACAACCAATACCCCAACCGATGAATTGGAAGAGGCAATGATGCAACAGTAAGATGGCCACCACGTTTTCCAGATTTAAATGCGTGACTTCCTTTTTTTATTTTTTAAAATGTGTTAATAGTGTATTTTGCAAAATGGCGGCCATTTTGCACAGTTGCTTAATTAGTATTAGTGTTTTATTTAGTTGTTTCAATTTTTTTTAAATTTTTGCACTACTTCCGCCATTTACTAATTGTCTTTTTCTCACAGTTAATAGATGTATGCAGGTAATTGAAAATATTTTTTTCGGGCAAAACCGGTCATCCAACAAAATTTTTTCAAGAAATATAAAAGTTTCTAAATACATTCATTTACCTAACAAAAATATCTGGTTTGTCATAACTTTGATGACAGAAACAAATCAGTAGAAATGTTTACATGTCACGTCACATTTATATCACTTTTGCTTGTTTATATCCGGTCACTATACTACTAGAAAACGTCATTTTATAATGTTAGACTATACGCCAAAAATTACTACAATCGATTAGCACGTTTTCAAGAAATTTGTGATTAATCTTTGACGCCCTCTACCGGCTAAACGAAGCAATTTCGGATATAAGTAACGTTTAAATCGACCTATTTTGAGATGAGATTTTCTTTTATATTTTAATTTACTTTTCTGATACTTCTATCTGTATGACACTTTTATTATTAGGTATTAGGTATGAATTGGCCTTACTGGATTTTAAAATAATGGGCAGGAAGATATTTTAATTTAAGTCGCAATATCTTTATCCTAACCGACTTTTTAATGAGACTTGCTACACATGATTTTCTTTTCATCTTTATGTAAAAAGTACTTTGGCCTTCATATACCATCATTTTAAAAAACTAACTTAATTTTTTTATTACATTATGGCAAGATTTCGTTCTTATAGGAAAACTAGTAAGCTCTTATATTGATTATGATTGCATTTTTTTAAAGTGATTTTTTTAACATTTAGTAATTAAAATTATTTATGTTACATATCAATATCTTAGTATTTTGGTTATTTAAATTCCAAATATCTAGCTAGTTAGTCTTGATATAATATTTTGTTAAAACAACTAATTATTTTTATGCAAAATATAAACGTAAGCTAAGGTCATCAAGAGTACAGCAGCTCTTTGACGTTTTGGTTCTCAGTTAATTGTTAAATTTTTTCCAAAATCCTGAACGGTGCTGTGAATTATTTTTGATAAAATTACTCAATAACAAAATAGTAATTCTTTTAACTTATGACCCATTGCCTTTTAAAACTCAGTGCATTTTGTTTACATCCTAATAACATTATCAGTATCAGTACATAATACTATTCTTAATAACATCTAAGTTAATATTTATATACAGTTTTGCTACCCTATAAAATTTACAACACTACCAACAAAATCTTCGAGACGTTATTTACGTACCAAAAAAACATTTCTCTTTTCAAACAAGTCGCCTATAAAAAAATAATAAATAAATAAATAAATAAAAAGTAAATAGATATAAAGAAAACATTACATTATATTGCTATTTAACAAGGTCTTTTAAATTGCTAGATAAGAAAAAACGGATATGTCCTAAACTGCTTAGATTTCACGTTTATATTTTGGTAAGATCCTGTATTTTAATTTGTCCGTTTTTAATAATATATAGGGTGTTCCGATATAGTGTAGCATTTTTAATTTTTAAACGCTAAATTATTAACAATTATTCATATTCCCAAAGTCCAGCGCATTCACCCTACAATAGTTTAATAGGTAGTACCAGTTATGGGCGTTGCAGATAATAAGTGACGGGTGGACGTTCGCGCAGTACCATGGTGAGGTACGATTTAGCTCCCCGCGGAATTGGTGTGGATTCTTTGTCGAGCATCGGAGAATCACGTTCATTTTTAATGCTCGAAGTTTTTTTTGAGAGTTTTTTGGCACCATGTAAAGGTACTTTCGGGAACACTTCCCATAATTTTAAGTGGATTTTTAGTATAAATGTCCAGATATTGTTTTTGCCGTGTTGTGAATCCGAAATGGTGGTAGTGCACCCTCAGTAAAGAGGTAAGATGTCCTAATGTTTGAGTTTTTAGAACTTTTTGGTTATTTTCGTTGTTACTTGCAGGGTTTCACGCTAGGTTTAATAACTAGGCGTTATTGTGCCTGTGGTTTTGGACCCATTTAGAATTGTTCATCTCAGGGACTAGTTCAATCCAGGAACTTAGTAAAGCTCCCTTCAGTTCCATCAATGGACTCCCATAGGTCTGCAATCAGCTGCGTTGCAAGACCCGGTTCCTAGACGGAGTCATGTGGTAAGGCTACCAACACCGTTGCCGTCCAGAAGCTGTTGTTCCAGCCAAAGCATCAATGGACCTAAGGCCAGTTCTTTCCGTTATTATTTCTTAACGATTTTACAATACACCGTAACCATTTTACTTCACTTACTTAATCATTTTTTATAAGGGTGCATAAGCGGGATGTTGCCCGTGTCGACATCTCGAAGTAATCATTTTTCATTTAATAATCTAGCAATGTAAGCAAGTCTTCTGATCGTTCCTCATTACCTACGTTTTTTTAATTTTTTCGGTAATATGATTGTATATAAATGTACATAAAAGGACTATATCTTTGGCCAAAGAATATACTAGGTACTTAGCGTCGAATTTTTTTTTAGCTTCAATGCATAACTTTTAAGTTACTTTTACATCAGAATACGTTGCATTTTTAAATCTCAATTAATACAGAAATACTTAATAATCATACTTAAACCGCAATCGTCTCAGGATAATGATAATGTTATGTTCGCCTTTTTTTTGTACATAATTAACCCCCCTTAACGTCACTAATTTACTTACTATTAAAGACTGATTGAAAGCTATCCCAATGTTTAAGATTTATTTTAATTTTCACCACCTCACCTTATAGAGCTCATTTCCCAGTTTGAAGCTCTATCTACTCTATTAACAAAAAAAAAAACTGGGTGGCGCCCTACAAAAAAGTGTAAGTATTCCTAACCCAGGACCAACACCGCTCTCCGGTGAAAAGCTGCCGTCAGCGAGTGCTACTTTTTGGAAAAGCTTCAAGTTTCCCCAATTTGTAGTCACATAAAATAGCGCCCATTAACGCGGGGCCCGACTGCTTGCACTTTTCCAGAATTTTTCCTTACTTTTCTATTGAGATAGGCTTCAATCTAGTCGTCCTTTAATTATATTTCAAGTTATCTAAAGTAGTATTGAGTGTATATTAGTGCACCCCATAAATTCCTTTTCAAAAACTACCCCGGATTGCGGAACAATTTTATTATTTTCTCTAATTCTGTTTTTCTGTCGCTTGCCTACCTGCGGACTGACAAACGTTATTAGGTTGGTTGATCTATTTTTTAAAAATAAAAAGGTCACCGTAAGTTATTAATCTAAGTAATTGGTTCAAATTATTTTTACCGAAAAGATAATATTATATTAATTTGGTTTAATAAAGAATAAAATTAAATAAAATACGTTTCCGAAATCAATAATTTCAGACGGCACAAGTCCGTGTTGAGACAAAAAAGAGTACCGAGTTTTTTATTTTAATGCAGATAAGGCGATCGAAGTCTTTAAGCGAAGCAGTATTTTGTATTATTTACAAGCTGTGCACCTTGGAACATTATTAAAACCATTTTCAAGCATTTATTTTTTAATAGTGAATTAAAATTTATTACCAGCGGGTTCGTTATTTTTGAAACTTTATCAAATTACTTAAGCCTAGTGTAGTCACATTAATTATTTCTCTTACAGGTGGTCCTAAAAATAGGGTTTCACTTGACTCACTATACCGGGTGGATATTTTGTAATATACCGGTTATTTCGAGATTTAATTTTTCTGCGTTTTTTTATATTTTATTTTTTAAATATTTTCTATATTCCGGTGGTTGTCATACCTTCTGGCTGGTCGTTTCAAGTAATTTCCAAACCGAAGTTTCTTGTATTTTCCTAGTTTAATTTGGATATTTTTTTGAAATATAATGGATCTTTCCTTCAGTTGCAATCATCTCCTCGATTACGAACTCGACTATGAGCTTGCAATACGTGCGGTAATTTCTAGCCGTAATGTAGGAGAGAAAAGAAAAATTTTGGGAAAACTTTTAAGAAAAGAGGTAGCTAGTGGTCGACCAGGTAGTCAGATAAACTCGGAAGCTTATGCATATGATTTTACATTAGAAGAACAAGCAATTAATCGTAGTATTCTTTCTATTTCGGATGCAATAACAGATTTTGAGGGAACCATCACTGATTCCGGTTTCTCGCGCATTAAATCCAGAATCAATCACCTTATCGGGCGCGTTAAGCGTATTATAATTCCTGACATTGATCAGGACGATATTGTTAAATTTAAAAACGAGTCGTATGCCTCATGTATTAAGTTGGAAGCAGACTTGGATGATAAAATTATTGTAGATCCGTCATCACCTGGAACTGCCTCTGTGTTCCCTCAGATGACCACCACTCCCATTGTTAACCTAAACCCAGTTATTTCCTGTTCTGCGAATAAACAACCAATATCGACATGGGGAATTAAATTTAATGGCGATCCTAAGAGGATATTTTATTTTCTGGAACGTGTAACGGACCTAGCGCAAGCGCGTGAAGCCACCGACGAGCAGTTATTTAATTCGGCCGTAGAATTTTTTATTGGGGACGCGTTTATTTGGTATCGAAGTATTAAGTCGACAGTCTCAACTTGGAATTCCTTAGTTCAACAATTAAAAAAAGATTTTTTATCGCCATTTGCTGATGACGAGACTTGGGAAGCGATCAGACAGAGAAGACAGAGGAAAAATGAATCGGTAACGATTTATGTTGCTCAATTAGAAAATCTTTTTAGTCGCTTAACTGCTTGTCCTGCGGAGGTCACAAAATTAAAATATATTAGAAAAAATTTGTTACCTGAATATGTTAGTCAACTTGCCTTACAAACAGTTGATTCTGTGGCAACGTTACTCGCTCTGTGTAGAAAGCTTGAGGAAGCTTCCTATATTACCTCACGTAAATCTACGCAACAGATTTCTTATTTGGATAGTACTCATTCTTCAGGATCTAATCAGGGCAGTCATAAAATTTCCAAATTTAATAAGCCTAACCCTAGGACGAACTTATTTCAATCAGAGGTTAGGGACAACAGTCTAGATGTAATGGAGGAGAGCAAAAAAGATTTTGCTAATAAAAATAAAGTGGTTTGTTTTAACTGTCGTCTACCCAATCATACGTATAGTGTTTGTAGGGAGAAAAGAAAAACCTTTTGTTATAAATGTGGAGAACCAAATGTCAGAATTTCGTCGTGCCCAAGGTGTACAAAAAAACTAATTTGCTCAATGTCTACTGGTGGTCGAGACATTGCCGCTTCTTATAACAGGGCCACTCATAAGTTTAGGCATAGTTTTTTCAATAAGGCGGATTGGACAGGTTGGCTAAATGTCGTTTCTAAGTTTTATAAAGTCAAGGCCGATAGAATTTCTGAAGCACTCCCCTTATTTTTAAATACAGAATCTGATAACAGGCCCTATCTTTTGGTTAAGTTGTTTGATCAGGATATGGGTGTTTTATTTGATTCAGGGGCTAATTCCTCTATAGCAGGAGCAGAAGGACTAAAGATATTGAAACAATTTAAAATTAAGATAAATCCAATCTCAGACCGAAATATTGTTACAGCTGATGGAGTTTCTCAAAAAATAAGCGGTGTTGCCGACTTGCCAATTTTTATCGATAATTCCTGCAAACTTATTAAAGTTTTAGTTGTTCCTTCAGTGACTCATTCTTTTATATTCGGGGCTGATTTCGCTAGAAGCTTTGGGTTACTGGTTGATTTTAAGAATAATAGTTGGCTAATTCGTTGTAACGATTTTAATATTAATACCACTTCAAAATTACCTAAAGATTCTCGTATTCCTAAACTTTGTACCTTGGACGACTTAACGCAAACTCAAAGATTAGAGGCCCAAAAAGTCTTGGATTCGTATAGAGAAATTGATAGTAAGGATAAGTTGGGGAGGACCAATAAAATTAAACTTACTATCGATACCGGCGATAGTTTGCCGTTTAAGAAAAAACCCTATTTGCTTTCCCCTTATATGCAAGAAATTTTAAATAAAGAGTTAGACTCCATGATAAAATTGGGAGTTGTTGAGGAATCGCAAAGTCCATGGAGCTCTCCTACGTTACTCGTTAAAAAACCAAATGGTGAATATAGATTCTGCTTTGACGGGCGTTTTCTTAACAACTTGACTAAGCATGACAGCTTTCCCTTGCCTCATGTTGACCGTATTTTAAATAATTTACGTAATGCTAAGTTTATCTCTTCCATTGATTTGCGAAAAGCATTCTGGCAAATTCCGTTGGATGATGCTTCCAAGGAGAAAACTGCTTTTTCTGTAATCGGTCGTGGACAGTTCCAGTTTACCGTTGTACCTTTTGGCCTGTGCAATGCGGCGCAGACACAACAAAGACTAGTGGACTCAATTTTTGGCCCTAAGTATGAACCGCACATATTTTCGTACCTTGATGATATTTTGCTTTGTTCTCCTACATGGGAACATCATGTTGACTTATTAAACACTGCCAAGAAATTACTTACAGACGCAGGACTTACCATTAACCTTGAGAAATGTCAATTTTTTAAAACGTCTTTAAGATACTTAGGTTTCATAGTTGGTAACAATTCCTTAGCTACCGATCCTAGTAAGGTCGAGTGTATGGTGAACTACCCTCGCCCTTGTACTTCGACAGAAATTAAGCGATTTATCGGAATGTGTTCGTGGTATCGACGGTTTATAAAAGATTTTTCTTCCCTTGTAAGTCCCTTAAATGCTCTTCTTAAAGGCAAAAAGAAAAAACAAGCGGTTAGTTGGAATGACGAAGCGGAAGAAGCCTTTTTGTATATTAAGCAGAAGCTGGTTAGCGCACCTATTCTGGCTCAACCAGATTTTAATCAAAAGTTTTATGTTCAAGCCGACGCTTCAGATGTGGGGATAGGTGGTATGTTGACTCAAATTATATCTGGTGAAGAAAAAGTAATTGCTTATGCGAGCCGTACCTTGTCTCGAGCAGAAAGGAATTATTCAGTAACTGAACGGGAATGTTTAGCGGTAATATTCTGCATTGAAAAGTTCAGACCTTGGATAGAGGGTACTCGATTTACCGTGATCACAGACCATTTCAGCTTGCTCTGGCTTTACAACTTACAATTTCCTTCTGGTAAACTCAGTCGTTGGTTGCTTAGATTGAGACAGCATACATTCGATTTACAGCATAGAAAAGGCTCCATGCACCTGGTGCCAGATGCCTTAAGCCGGATACCTTCTTGTTTTTCTAATAATACGAATATTGATAGTCCATCTATCTCACAAAATTTAACTCCACAAGTATCTTTATTATCCATTGACATCACTTCCCTAGATCCCTGGTATGTTTCTCTTCGTGACAAAATTCGTAAGTCACCTGAAAATTACCCTCAATGGCGAGTTGACGATGATATGGTGCAAAAATTCATTTCTTGTCGTTCTCCTTATACTTTTAACAAGCGAGAGTGGAAACTCTTGGTTCCCAAGGGTCAGCGTTTAAACATTATCAAAGATTGCCACGTACCTCCCACTAGTGGACATTTTGGTTTTCGAAAAACCTTGCATCGGGTACAGGAGTTGTATTATTGGCCTCAAATGAGATCGAATGTTTTAAAATTTATTCGTGGATGTTTAGTGTGCGGCGCACAAAAACATTCTAATTTACCCAAGATTGGTACGATGGGGAAAGAAAAAGTAGTCGACTTGCCTGGCCAAATAATTTCTCTTGATTTTATAGGTCCCTTTCCGCGCTCAAAGAGAGGTAGTAAGTGGCTACTTGTAGCTGCTGATTGGTTTTCTAAATACACTTTTATTTTTCCGCTTAAGTCTTCTAAATCCGATTTTATTATAGACATCCTGGAAAATCAAATTTTCCTTATATTTGGCGTACCTCAGATCCTCATCTCTGATAATGCCACAAATTTTACTAGTAATCGGCTCAAAGATCTATGTAAAAAATATAAAGTTAAACAGTGGTTTACTCCCTTTTACTCGCCGCAGTGCAACTTTGTTGAGAGAAGTAATAAAACCATTACTACTGCTATCCGCTGTTATATAGATCAACATGGTGATTGGGATTTACATATAGCTGAAATTAGGCAAGCAATTAATACTTCAATTCACGAGGTAACTGGTTTCCCACCTGCATATCTTATGTTTGGGCGACATGTCCCGTTATCTGGTGAATATTATGATAATTTTCCTCCAGACCAATCTATAGAAATTTTACCTGGCGACCGAAATACATATGCTGAAAATTTGGGTGAGTTTCGCAACTTGTTTGTCGATATACGCCGGAGATTGCACGCAGCGTATGAACGAAATACAAAATCTTACAATCTTCGGAAACGGGATGTAAGTTTTACTGTTGGTGAAAAAGTATGGCGTCCGAACAAGGTGTTGTCCAGCGCCGCGGATAAGTTTGCGGCGAAACTCAGTCCTAAGCATATCTTATCTATTGTCTCCAAAAAACTATCTCCCTTAGTCTATGAATTGAAAAATGTAGACAGCTCTAAGGCCGGCAGGTGGCACGTAAAAGACTTGTTACCTTACCGTGGCTCTCCGGATGATTCAGGAGATGATCAAGATTCTCTTATCTCCTAAAATTTATCTTACTTTATCCTTATCTTATGAGAAAAAAAAAATATATTTTATATACTGTAATATTATATATTATATAATAGTATTATACCTATTTTTAGTTAATTCATCTTCAGTTTACCCTAAAGAAAAGACACAAAGAATGTAAATTTAAAACTTCCTATCTTGATATTTAAATCATAACTTAACGCAAGTTAGAACTGATGCACCAGGGCATAGCCGCAACTTCAGTTCTTTCAACCTTGCCTGACGTAACGTAGGTTTGCTGTTTAAACCAAGATGTTACATGGCTCAGGACGGTTAAAAATCAGAAAATTCCATAAAGAAAAATTTTAGAGAATTTTTAATGGATTTTATTGTTATAAGTACGGCTTCGTTCGTCCTTAGGTTATTTTAGTGTATATAGTGTGTATAGAGTTAATGCTAGTTAATATGTCAAATTGAACTTATTTCCTCCTTAGTTGTCAACTTTTAAGAGACCTACCTATTTACCACATTAATCCGATTCGTAACTTACTGATTTTGACATACCAATCTTGACCTCCCTTGCGGACGAGTGATACGCGACAGTTATCAAAGTACTAAAAGTTTGGCAATCTGACAACATGGTATCATGGCATCATATGGCCACACCATGAGCCTTAACAGCAGGAGAATATAATAAAAAAAAAAAAATTTTAAGGGTTGCAAATCCTTAATTTTTTTTCTTTTTGGAGGGAGGCAGTGTAGCATTTTTAATTTTTAAACGCTAAATTATTAACAATTATTCATATTCCCAAAGTCCAGCGCATTCACCCTACAATAGTTTAATAGGTAGTACCAGTTATGGGCGTTGCAGATAATAAGTGACGGGTGGACGTTCGCGCAGTACCATGGTGAGGTACGATTTAGCTCCCCGCGGAATTGGTGTGGATTCTTTGTCGAGCATCGGAGAATCACGTTCATTTTTAATGCTCGAAGTTTTTTTTGAGAGTTTTTTGGCACCATGTAAAGGTACTTTCGGGAACACTTCCCATAATTTTAAGTGGATTTTTAGTATAAATGTCCAGATATTGTTTTTGCCGTGTTGTGAATCCGAAATGGTGGTAGTGCACCCTCAGTAAAGAGGTAAGATGTCCTAATGTTTGAGTTTTTAGAACTTTTTGGTTATTTTCGTTGTTACTTGCAGGGTTTCACGCTAGGTTTAATAACTAGGCGTTATTGTGCCTGTGGTTTTGGACCCATTTAGAATTGTTCATCTCAGGGACTAGTTCAATCCAGGAACTTAGTAAAGCTCCCTTCAGTTCCATCAATGGACTCCCATAGGTCTGCAATCAGCTGCGTTGCAAGACCCGGTTCCTAGACGGAGTCATGTGGTAAGGCTACCAACACCGTTGCCGTCCAGAAGCTGTTGTTCCAGCCAAAGCATCAATGGACCTAAGGCCAGTTCTTTCCGTTATTATTTCTTAACGATTTTACAATACACCGTAACCATTTTACTTCACTTACTTAATCATTTTTTATAAGGGTGCATAAGCGGGATGTTGCCCGTGTCGACATCTCGAAGTAATCATTTTTCATTTAATAATCTAGCAATGTAAGCAAGTCTTCTGATCGTTCCTCATTACCTACGTTTTTTTAATTTTTTCGGTAATATGATTGTATATAAATGTACATAAAAGGACTATATCTTTGGCCAAAGAATATACTAGGTACTTAGCGTCGAATTTTTTTTAGCTTCAATGCATAACTTTTAAGTTACTTTTACATCAGAATACGTTGCATTTTTAAATCTCAATTAATACAGAAATACTTAATAATCATACTTAAACCGCAATCGTCTCAGGATAATGATAATGTTATGTTCGCCTTTTTTTTGTACATAATTAACCCCCCTTAACGTCACTAATTTACTTACTATTAAAGACTGATTGAAAGCTATCCCAATGTTTAAGATTTATTTTAATTTTCACCACCTCACCTTATAGAGCTCATTTCCCAGTTTGAAGCTCTATCTACTCTATTAACAAAAAAAAAAACTGGGTGGCGCCCTACAAAAAAGTGTAAGTATTCCTAACCCAGGACCAACACCGCTCTCCGGTGAAAAGCTGCCGTCAGCGAGTGCTACTTTTTGGAAAAGCTTCAAGTTTCCCCAATTTGTAGTCACAATAGTGATACTTAACTTTAATGGTGCTATTCTGTAATTTCACTCTATAGCGCTGTAATAGTATATCGCTATAAAGTAGCTTAGATGTAAGAACAGAACTTACAGTGGACTCAAAATTTCCTACTCTATAACGCCATTTAAATTTACGAAAATGTTTGATAATTCGGAGTGTTAAACTTCTGCTCCATTTCTCGTAAAATCTCTCTTTATTAGGCAATCCAACGATGTGTCAAATTCCGATTTGCCTCCCACGGCCATATTGAATTCGTTCCACAGAACTCAAAAACATTCAACGAACAATTCAGTATCGCCGCTGAAGGCAAATATACACGGATTCAACATTCAATGCTTAGTATACAGTCGAGTTATGTGCTGTGTGTAGATATACACTTGCCATTGTTAACATCTCCAATAACATCATCAACTTTAAGTGTTATTAAATATAAATAACAGAAAAAAACACATATTGAACAACAATAACTTAATAAAATACACAAAACCAAAATCGCGGTTTACACGTCAAACTGGCATACACGCAAAAATAAAGGTTAGTTTTTCTGACGTTTGCCGTCGACGGCCATATTGGAAGCACTTTGTGACTCCAATATGACCGTGGTGGGCAAACATAACCTGGTTTGGATTGCCTAATTTGCTTTTCTACTTTCTGCTGACATTTTAGCATACAACATTTCGATATGAATTTGCTGATCGATCAGGTCTCAAATATTATCCTACAGCAGATCCTTGTAATTACCCCTGAACTTAAAAATGTATGGGTGCCAAACCTTTTACATTGTATCAGCTAAACATGTACTGGTAACTGTTTCATAATTTAATAAACATAAAAGTTTTGGCAGTCTGTAAATTTTAATAAACTAGCATTTCGCAATTTAAATGCGATTTGTTGGTCCCTAAAGATTATTTGTTCAAATCGATTTTATTTCTGAAAAGAACACAACAGGTTTTGTAAATACAGCCCTATACTCCAAGTCCGAAATTGCTGTCAGTGACTCATCATTAGCATATAGAGAGGTCCCAGTTGTGCGACGTCAGGGGAGTGAATTCCAGTGGGGTGTGCATTTCAAAAAATTATAAATCATGAAATTTTGTCGGAACATCATATAGTTTTTTATAAATTAAATTTATTTCTTTAATCCTTAAAACCTGATCCTATAAGACGACGATCTTTTTCACTAGGACTTCTCAGTCCTTGCGAAAATGCATCCATAAATGCCTGCCGTAAACTTTTAATATTTAGATCTTGCCGTATCTTCTCAACTGTGTGCCTTTAATTAAGCCATGTTTTGTAGGTGTAATACAATTGTTTCATATTTTTCCGAAACTCTTGAAGTTTTTCCAAATATTTTCGCCGCTATACAATAATTTATTTTTTTAACTAGTCGGCTGTTTCGATTTCGTTTATTATATCTAAAATTAATTTCGTTTAACAACTCTTAATGATAATTTAAGTAAAGATGTAGCCTTCTTAATTTCAGTCATCATTTTTTTTTATTATGGATATTTCATTTATTAAAAAAAAATCCATGGATTTTGCGACGAATGGTGTATTTTGTGGCATCATCATCATTTTTTTCGTCCTCTGTCTGGGCTTCTCGACTATTTTCTTTTTCGTTTCATTTTCTTGAGGAAGTCTTTTCAAAACCCTGAACACAGTGCGCGAGGAAAGTTTCGCTAAAGTGGCACATACTTCTGCAGCATCCAATGTGGTTAGCTCAAGATTTCGTTCCTGAATTCCATGGTATACGTAACGTTTTTAACTAGTATTCGTTATTTTAATGTTAATTGAATTTTTTTATTGTAGGCGGACAACTAGTTGAAGGTTTTGCCTAACGAACAGCTAGGCAAACGATGAGACTCACTTCGAACATAGTGAAGGGCGCACACGGGGGCGGTTTTCTTTGACGTTTCCAAAGCTTTCGGTCTACTATTAAAGTTGTTAAGGCTCGGTGTTCCAAGGTATTTAGTCAAGAGCGTAGACTTATTCTTGGAGAACCGAAGTTCTGCAGTCTCGTCGGAGGAAGCGATTTCTTCGAAAAAACGCATCGGGGCCGGAAGGCTCACCTGTGTCTCCGATGTTGTACAACATTTACACTCACGGCATTCCGCGAGATAGACAGAATCAGCTCTATCTGTTCGCCGACGATACTGCAATAACTTTGACTTCTAAACAGCCATGGTATGTCGTCACACGTACGCAACGCCATATAAATCAGCTAGAAAAATGGCTTTCGAATTGGAAGATTCGTTTCTGAATCCCGCCAGAACTAAAAGTCGTATCAGAAGACCTGAAACAAGGCTTCGTGTCAATAGAGTCCAGATTGACTGGTGCCAGGAAGTAAAGTACCTGGGACTTATCTTTAACCAAAGACTAAACTGGAGGTTAAATCCGGTACATAGAATCAAGCTAGCGTTGCGTTAAATGAGCTCAATCTACCCCCTGCTTCACAGGCGGCGTAGACTTAGTAATAGAACGAAAGTTAACCTCTACAAGGTCCTGGTCAGGCCGGTACTTACCTATGGAGCGCCATCATAGCACAACATAAGTAAGTCCGAGCTAAATAAGTTCCTGGTAATTCAAAATAGGGCATTAAAACCGATAGCAAATGTCCCTAGGTATACGATGAACAAGGTTCTCCATAACGATTTTAAAATACAGACGATCAAAGAGTTCTATTTGAAAATTATAACTGATTACTACAAACGAACGGACGTATCGACAAACGAACTGACAACAAACTTACATACAAGATTTAGACTCTAGACCAAACCAGACATACAAACTACCTAAAGACTGGCTCCCTGTGCGCGAGCCCAATATACAGTAGCGAGGCACTGGAAACAGTAGAGAAGCATTATTCGACAGCGTCCAAGAGATGGGGAACAGGCGCCAACGCAAGCAGCTTAAAATTTTAGAGGAAACACGCAAGCACGAGACATCTAAAGATTTTAAAGAAGATCTCGTGTAGTTGAAGGTTCGTTAATATCCATAGTTTACGCACTTAAAAGCAGTTAACAACAGTAAGCAAAGTTTAATATCTATATATTCACACAAAACAATATCTATGTGAACAACCCATACCTATACTACGGAAACTGAAAAAAAAACTCGCACAATTTATGGATAAATTAATAATAAAAATACAAATTCATCAAGCAGTGCGAAAACAACCCTGCCGCACGCATATTTTGAAATCTTTGAGTTGTGAATTCAAGCTTTGTGTGTTACCACATTTATTTTCTCCGCGATCAGAATCCCAGTATCGGAATCGCCGTGCTATTTTAAATCTGATTGCGGCTTGTATGACAACGTCGCCCCCTTAAGTTCACTGTAATTGTAGCGGAAAATACGATTATATGCAAAAAAACTTTTACTTGCATACTGCAATAGTTTTATTCTGCCGCTTCATAGATTTGGTGATTGGTATTAAATGAGTCACTGAGAGAATTTCTGGACTTTGGGTATAGGTAATGAGTAGTAGGTGCACAAACGACGAATACTGCACAGTTTCTTTTAAAGTTTCCTGGAAATACAAACCAACATCCATTTTTTCTTTATAGCAAAACTTAAGGTGGGTTTACGCAAAACACTTTTACTTTAATTCTACCTTAAGGAAATTTGACGGCGTTTATATAGATAATTTAAGATTTGCTTACGCAAGAGCACAAGCCCCACAAATTTGTTGACGTTTTGTATTCCTAACCAAAGATTGCATATAATCTTAACCATAACATTATAGCTTTGTCTTTTTTGCGTCGAATACTTATTGTTTATTTGTTTAAAGAAAATCACCCTTAATAGACCCTGAAGTCAGCCAAGAACAGATTATCAAATTTCTAGGATTTTAAATCCCAACAACAGTTTGCGCATGCGCGGATCCATTTTCATTTAATTTTACTTCAGTTCAGTTAGCGAGCTTCTTAAATAAAACGTAAAGTAAAATTAAATATAAATTATTCCTAAATCGTGCATAAACGTTCTTATGGCTTCGTGTATATTTAAATTTTCACTAAAGTAAAATTAAAGTAAAAGTGTTCTGTATAAACCCACCTTTAGTATTTTTTACGTCGCAAAGTCGAAATATAAACAGGAATGTCACATTTTTAAAGAAGTGCTAGGTTGTGTCATTCGTTATAGCCGCTATAACAAACTTACGTCGCTTAAATCGGGTCTATAAATTTATAGTGGATGTATGTGCTTTTTAAGGTAGAGAATCGCATATTGGATGTAATATGCCAAAGTCATAGGCTTATATCGCTCTCATATTCAAAAAATGAGCTACAGAATAGCACCACCATAAGAGCAGTTTGGTCGACTCAAAATAAGATGCACATAAGAGCCCTAGGCGCCTTAAAGAAAAGGGATGAATTTTAGGTGATAAGTCACCACTAACCAATAGCCGATCCAAATTATAACCACAGTGGCGGGGTAATTTTTGGGAGATTTATTAACAGGCGATTCTTTGGACTATTTTAATTTGGAGAATATACGTCCTGGTATAAACGATGTACAACTTGGTATAGCGCCGGCCTTAGGGTGCATTTCCCCGTATTCATATGACATTTTTGTCTTATTGTGAGTGGACCAATCTGCCCTTAAAATATGTCCGAACACCCAGCAGTAGGGATATAACAAAATGGCAAAAATAAACAGAGTCCATATATGTTTTTGGAACGAAAAATGTTTCTTTGGCACTCAACAACACCTACAATATTTAACCTAAATTGACCTTATCGAAGCAAGAGTTTTAAGAATTAAAATTAAGTACAGAAGTTTAAACAATCTTACTCGCCAAACTTATATTCGCATTATTACGCGAGTGACTAGAAACAATTTTCATCGGCAAAGTGTAAAAATACTATTTAAAAGTCAAGATCTCTATGTTGTACTTTTAGCTATCCTATATAAAAACGTTGTAACAATGCCTGTACTTGTATAAGTTTATTTAAAAATTTTTCGTAAATGGTAAGAATAAATTAATAATTGTGAATATTAAGGTAATATTTGCTCATAATAAAAAATAATAATTTCAAAATATTTGTTGAATTTGCATCAAAGCTGTTACAACTTTCGGGAATGTAATTCTGTCGATATAAAAAAAACTTTAACTCTCATTCAACACAAGTCAATTTTACTTTACTAATATTCCTAATAATATTATTGACTCTGGTTTATTTTTATACGTATAGGAGAAAACATTGTCAAGCGTTTAAATATTTCAAAAATCACAATACATCAAGAATTTTTAATACATACAGTGTTAGTCACATCACGCAGAGGCTTAATATCTTAAAAGCTATTAAACGTAAATTGATAAAATTTGGAATACGGGGAGTTCTAATGTTCTAATTATGTTCGATACAATGGAGATATAGGTATAATTTTTCTCTGGGTGTATGATTGAACTTTTCTATTTCAAATGAAACACTCGGTATATTAAGGCATTTCGAAATCAAGCCGATATCAAAAGGTACTTTGCATTAGACATTGAACTGTCTATATAACTGTGCTATCAAAAACGAAATAGGCCACCGTACATATTTATGTTCTGCTTAAAAATTGGAACACTCTGTACCTCAAAAATAAAGCAGAAAGCAGTTGCAGACTTATATTAATACGAACTTTTTTATTAATAGCATCAAAGTATAAACATGCAATTACGAAACTACCTGTATATTTTAAACCCCTCCTAAACAATAATATGTTTGATTTGTGATGGGCTACATGCTTGGTGAAATGGATATTCCATGGTAGAGGAAATTAAAGTCTTACTTCTTATATTTCACAATTTTAATTCAGTTACCTGACACGTGTTTCGACCCTTGCGGAGGATCATTATCGAAGGAATACAAGACAATACTAAATTCTACATGTCATTAAAATAAAATTAGGGAGATGAAATGAATTGGCAGATGATGGGTTTGAAATACCTTCAGGTGCCAATCTAATACTTAATAGTCTAATAACTTAGGATAAATATGCAATAAACACTGTCAATAATCACGAACGAAAAACCCCATAATCATATACACAATATCATTTTCTTAATTTTATTACTTAGATGTGAATACCTCTATAATCACACCTGTAATTTAGTTGTATTTTTGGCCAATACCTGTAAATTAGGGACCAAAATAACCCATCTTCTGTCAATTCACTTCCTCCCTAATTTTATTTTAATGACATGTAGAATTTAGTAATGTCTTGTATTCCTTTGATAATGATCCGCAAGGGTCGAAACACGTGTCAGGCAACTGAATTAAAATTGTGAAATATAACAAGTAAGACTTTAATTTTCTCTACCATGAAATAATAATTTTTATTGTTTGGCTCTTTCTGTAAAACTATCGATAATAATGGATACTCAAAGATTCGACTATCGATAACAATTGATAGTAATTACAATCGATAGTTCTTCAACACTAACCCGCATTACCACGGAATTCTAGTATCATATTACAGGAAGCTTCCAAATTACCTAGATTTTTGTGTTTTAATTTATACACTTTTGTTTGAAGATGGCCCCAAATAAAAAAAAATCAAGGTGATGTAAATCTGGAGAGCAATGCGGTCATAAACAGATTTTGAAAGCCATTAAAAATAATACATTAAATTGTTTTTAGATGACGATCAAGGCCTACCACATAATTAGACACATGCTTGCATCTAGAATTTAACGAGGAATTGAAAACCCCCCTAAAAAGCGTTAAAAAATGACCTCGGACAAGGGTAGGATAGAGGCAGGCGTGCAACAGGGTTTAGTGCTGGGCCTAACATTATTTTTAATATACATTAACGACATGACATCCTTGGAAATTAGGAGTAAATTCACGGCATTTGCTAATGATACCGCCATTCTTTGGCACAGTAGATTCTGAACTAAAATTATTTCTGAAGATATTGAAAAAGTTAGGATGGGGTGACTTGAATTACCTTACTTTTAATGTGTCAAACAGTCTATAATATGCGAAGTTTCTTGAGATAAATATAGATAATAAATTGACGTTTGGGACCAACATTGCAAACATATGCAATAAATTGGTACTGGGGTGCCTTGCATTAAGGGTTGTTTCAAGGGAATTAAACATAAACATCGTCACATTAGTATACTCAACCCTTAGGCCAAGCGAATATTGAGATTGTATAAAAAACTACTACATCAATTTGGGGAAAATCGTTCTAATACAAGGGGAAGTTGGTTCAGAGATTATTTGGCAAACAGGTGGCAGATAGTAAAAATAAAAAAATTGTTACTGTAATGAAAATCTGGTGTTCCTCAGGGTGCTCATTTGGCCCCAGTTCTGTTTAATATCTTTGTGAATGATATAATTGATAAAATTAAATATTGTAAATATCTACCTTATGCTGATGATCTGAAAATATGTAGGATTATTGAACACCCTGGCGACTGCTTGAAATTGAAGACTGATTTAGACTTATTGTCTGCTTGGAGTAAAATTAATTGTATGGAGTTGAATGTACACAAATGTAAAATTTTAACAGTTTCGACAAAACAGAATAATTTTATATTTGACTATAGAATTAATGATGAACCCTTGGATAGAGAAGACCAAATGAAGGACCTGGGTGTCTACATTAATAAGGAGCTTAGATTTGATTACCATATAAATTATGGGAAACCGTTAAATAAATAAAAAAAAATAATTACTTGCTGGTTGCTGTAAGATATAATATAAGGATACACCGGGAAAGTTTAAATAAGATTTAAAAGAAATATTAATCCAAAAGGTTTATAATGGAATATTTTCATGACCAAATTTTGTAATTTTACTTTGGTATTACTTACTTATGTTTTAAAAGTGCATAGATGTGTATCATATTTTATATTAGTGTATAGCTATAACTACTGATTTATAGGCTGACATACAATTTGGTAAATGATAACTTATGTAGTCTTAAGACAATCAAGGATTTATTTATTCATATACCTACCAAGTGGTTTATTTGACATAAAAGTTCAGATATCTGGGGAAAATCCATAAACTTATCAACATGACCATATCACCATTGAATCGGGTATAATTAGAAGTTATACCAAATCGTATTAATTTCCGTTTAATAGGTTTTAAGATTCGTCGATTAAGAGTCGTAGCACAATTTTTGACTAAGTCTGTATAAACTGTTTAATGTGTGGGATATTAATGTCAACTTAGTAGTAAGCATTTATTAGATAATTCCAACGTCATGTCAGCGGTGAAATACTGTTCCAATGACAATTTTTAAAAAACGTTACTTGTTCGGAAGATCACCGATTTGAACTACTTAACATGCTGTCTTGCTTTAGTTCGCGAAATTAGACAAAGATAGTATACTACCAATCTATGTTTCGATGTGATTTCATGATCCAAGATGATTGTGACAGGGTGGTCTAACAGTAACACCACTTTACGTCAGGAAATTAATTAATCAAGTTCATGTGTAAGCATTTAGATAACACCAATAAACAATAATTAGTAATTACACCCATAATTTAGTGTGTCGACGAATAGACTTCCCTATACTAAACTTATAAAAACTTTTATTTTCAACTTTTAATAAAAATTAATTATTTATAATATCTTTTGCTTTTTATATAAATACGATTCACGTCGAGAAACTTTGGTTTTGTTGTACTGAATGAGCAATAATTGTACTAATACTTATACTCGTCACATTGTAAACTCCAAAAACGTAGTAAAAACATTCTGGGATATTATAAATCATGTTAGGGGCGTCAGTACAGTATCTGATCGTGAGGATGCACTGACTGCAAGTGATATTAATGAATTCTTCTCCGAGAGAACTTTGGCTCAAATTTCGGTGACAAACGCTGATTCTGGAGATTATATGAGGGGAAGGCAGCATCAGATCCTGCTTTTTGCTTTCAAAGAGGTAGGCTTTGTAGAGGTAAGAGATACTTTTAAAAACAAGACAAGCAAGGATGTCATGTCTACTACATGAACATTAGGATGATCAAACAACTAAAAGATCAATTAATATTACCCACGATTTAATCTTAGTATCAAAGGGGAATATTTCCAAGTTGTCTTAAAATTTTTAAAGTAGTACCGGTTTTCAAAAAGGGGTAGGGGATAATCTGAATAACTATAGACCTATCTTTCTAGTCCCAATCCTGTCAAAAATTTTAGAGCATATTTTAAAAAATCAATTATATAAATATTTCGAACAAATAACCAATTTGGTTATAGAACAAACAGCTCAACAACTCATGCCATATTGGATTTATTGGAGTACATTGAGGGGGCTTTTTGGAGGGGAGGGGGGAGTATATGCAGGCTGCATTCTGTGACCTCTCAAAGACTTTCGACTATTTCTCTCACTCGCTGCTCCTGGAGAAACTCAAATTTTACGGTAAACAGCCTTTAAGCCTACGGTTGCTGGAGAGCTACTTAATAGGAAGAAGGCAGGAAACTTTTTATAATGCACAACTTTCAGGGTATATAAGTGTTAATCATGGGGTACCCTAAGGGTCGGCACTAGGGCCCCTACTGTTTATTATTTATATGAACGATGTCCAAAATGCTAGCCCAAACGCGAGGCTGTAGCTGTTTGCGGATGAGACAACCCTGGCGAGCAGTGGACAGGATCTAAACCAGTTACATAGAGTGGTAAGTGAGGGAGTGAGTAACTTGCATGAGTGCTAATATGGCAATGAATGAGTCTCAAACTATGCACATTACCTTTGGTCTAGGAAATATTCCGGGTGAGAACAATGAGGTAGCCAAGTTCTTGGGTGTATGTCTGGACCCTAAGCTAACATTTGAAAAACATATTGATAATATATCTGAAAAATTATCCAGAAATATATTTCTATATGTGAATATATTCTTCCCCTCCATGTGTTAATACTGGCTTGGGGACACTTCTCCTACACTAGAAGAGTGTCCTGACCGCAAAGGAAGGCATTACGCATTGTAGCCTAGTTGGGCTATAGGGAGGATATAAGGAGATGTTTCATTGAGTTTAAGATTCTAACAATATCATGCAGATATATTCTCGAATGTATTCTCTTTGCTTAAAAAAACACTGGTAGATATAGTATAAGTAATTTCTACCATCAGTAACCTACTAGAGGGGGCAATGACACTAGGTTAGATTGTTAAGACTGCGTAGAAATCGTTTCGCTGTAAACTACTACGCACCACTGTTCCAAAATAAACTGTCGCAAAATATCAAGGACCTACCTAACTTAAGACTTAAGAGTGTTGCTAGGAATCATCTGTCGAGTGGAGCTTTTTATAGCGTGGATGAGTTCTAAAAGTCACTGTGTGTTGTTATGATTTTATTTGTAACGAAATTTTAAAATGTTAAATGTGTAAATATTTTAAGCTGATTTTAAAAATAACAAATATTAATATAATATTTTTAGTGTTTGAATTTTATATTGATGCCTGACTTAAGAAATGAAATTGTGTTTCAATTACTTGAGCAAATTTTTAATTTGAATTTGAATTTGTGTAAAAAAAATATACAGGGTTCTATTACAAATTCTTGGCTTGGGCCTACTTCCGAACTGATATGCAATTGTCTTTTCATTAAAAGTATAAGCCCAGAAAAGCAAACAACGAGAAGCGACAATATGACATTTGGCGAAATCATTGGAGTGGGAGGTAACCCGGCCAACTGTCATTAGTTTAAGCCGGCCGTGCTTCAGCTGTTAGTCCGGTAGTCGATGATTTATCGTTATCGCGTTAAGTTGTCATTTTTGTTGAAAGGAGTGTATTGTTTAACTGTTTGTTTTTGTGAGTGCTGTGCTATTGTAAAACTATGCCTGATAATACCTGTGCGTTTCGAGGGTATCCCTCAAAAGAAGGTCAATGAATAAGCATGTTTGCATTTTCAAAGGATCCTAAACAGTAAGTACATTTCCACCGCTTTAGGATTGTTGATTAAAAATGTAAGGAAAGGTCACAAAACTGCTATTAAAAATTTAAAAAGAAATAAAGGGATACATTAGAAAATACTGTTTTTCTACTTGTCTATTAGTAAGGACCTACTTACACACTGTCTACTTTATTCGTAAAACTCTAATTACACACACTATATTGTTAAAAGCCCAGCTGTGCGTAAGAGCAGTTACGTAATATTATAATGTCTGTATTAACCAGGGCAATTTTCGCTAACGCTCGTACCGTAATTTTCGGAATCGTGTGTAATAGGCTTCTTACCACTCTTGGTATGTAATTTACTATTTCATTTCCTTTTAAAAATGTACTATAACTTAATACAGTAACGGACAATCAATAAAACATTTCAAAGAACCGGAACTAGTGGCAAACATGTTCGCAGCTGAATTTGAATCGAGCTTCATTACAGAGGACACCAATCATCTATTTTTACCGACTCAAAACTATCTAGAACCATCCAAAAAAACAATAGAAATAACTGAAGCCAAAATTACGAACCTCTTAAACGAACTAAAATCAGACTGCAGCCCTGGCCCTGACAATATTAATCCAGTATCTTTGAAGAATGTTCCAGTAATTAAAAACTCCCTAATTACACTAATGAAAAAATCGATTAAAGAAGGCAAATTACCTCAACAGTGGAAGTCGTCGATTGTCATACCCATTTTTAAAAAAGGGGACAAATTTAATCCCAAAAATTATCGCCAAATTAGCTTGACATCAATTCCGTGCAAATTCATGGAAAAACTAATCGCAGAAGACCTTACTAACTTCTTTCTCCGAAACCAAATACTACCATCTAACCAGCATGGCTTCCTACCTGGTCGTTCAACAGTGTCCAACCTATTAGAATGTGTAAACTCTTGGACTTCATCATTGGATCAGAACAACCCCATTGATGTCATTTACCTGGATTTTAATAGGGCCTTCGACCTAGTGCCCCATAAAAGTTTAATACAAAACCTTAAATCCTTTGGAGTAAGGGGAAATTTACTAAAATGGATCACTGACTTTCTTACTGACAGAACCAGCGTAGTCAGAATAGATGGTGCTACTTCACGGACATTTAAAGTCACATCAGGTGTACCACAAGGGTCAGTTCTGGGACCAATCCTCTTTAATCTGTACATCTGTGACTTACCAGCAGAACTTAGGTCCAATGTTTCATTGTTCGCTGATGACACCAAAATTTACACAAATCCTATTACACATTATGATATGTTGGCATCAGATCTGAAGGCAATTGAACAGTGGTGTGACAAGTGGCTTCTACATCTTAACAATGAAAAATGCACAGTCCTCCATATAGGTAACAATAACCCAAAAAGACGTTACGCTCTCAAAAACGTAACCATCAAGCAAGTTACCCACCAGAAAGATCCTGGAATCATCATCAGCGAAGATTTAAAATGGGCAGTTCACATTGGTAACATCATTAAGAAAGCCAATGCAGTTGCCTATATGGTATCAAGGGTCTTTACAAGCCTGTCTGCGTTCCTTCTTGGAAAAATTTACAAAACATACATTAGACCAATCCTAGAATATGCAGCCCCAGTCTGGAACCCCTATTTTGTAAAAGACATCCATGCCTTAGAACAGACGCAAAGAAGGATCACAAAGCTTGCACCATCAATACGTAGTCTGAGCTACGAAGAAAGGCTAAAAACCTGACAACGCTTCATGACAGACGCATAAGAGGGGATCTAATAGAAACCTACAAAATTCCGCACGGTCACTATAATGTCAATCTGAACTTCTTTACCCTAAACCAATTTAAGACTACGAGGCCATAACTATAAGCTTACACGAGAACGTTTCAAAAAACTCTGTAGACAACATTTCCTACCCAATCGAGTCAACCGCCAATGGAACTCTCTCCCAAGAGACTGCGTGAGTGCGTCTTCCACCAACCTTTTTAAAAACAAATATGACGATCTAACTAACTAACTAACTAACAACCAATGTGACAAATTAAGTTTAAACGGCTCCGCCGCTTATACTGACTTTTTAATAGTAATAAATTTTATTTTATTTAATTTTTTATGATTTTACGAAATTTGCTGAAAAGCCAATTACATGAACGACAGAAGATATTCATGAAAAAGGCACTTCTTACTAGGTATCCACATTTTTTATTTCAGTGTAAAGCATTTATTTTATCGCTTTAGTGCTTCTTTTAGTGTAATAACAACTGTCAAAATTTCAAGGTAAAGGACATATAATTTGGTCCCCATTTAATCAATGCTAAACTCGGGATTTTGTCGCTTCTCGTCGTTTGGCTTTTCTCGGGTATAAGTCTCAATACGCTACGCCTTCAACCCAAATTTCAACTTTCCGAATTAAATAAGAATTGAATGGCGCCTTGTAAAACGGTTTCGTTGTCACCTGGTGTAGTAATTATTATAATTGAGTCCATCCGTGGACACAGTGTATTGGTAATAATTCACGTGACCATCTGTCAGCTAAACGGGCACAGATGACTTGCCGCTAGCTAGTCTCGTGAAATTTAAGGAATTGTCACCAGAGGGCATTTTCCGTGTGGTAAATTGCCAATAGGTGCTTCCATATAGTTTTTACTTTTATAACTTTTTTATTTGTTTCGTAGCTAAGTTGACAAAAATAGCCCACTGCGTTATGTTCCGTTACTTTTTTTTACTTAACACAACAAAAATTTCTTGGTCCTTGTTTAGTAAGTACGGTTTCAAAATGGCAATAGTTAAAAGTGTTTTGGTTTTGGTATTTCAGTCTTTAAAATCCTTTTAAAATTTTCATGAAAGTTTTTAGCTAGTAATAGTAACCATTATTAATGTTCGTATCTTTAAGATATTTTTCCGGATATGTTTGTAATGCGTTAATTTTTAAAATATATTTTATTGTCTAAATATTTATTTGAGAGTAGGAGTTGCCATTTGGTTACTTGTTATATAATTAAAATCATTTTTAGTACAGTGGAAATAATAAATTAAATAATTTTATGATGATAAAATGTTTAAATAATTATAAAAAAATATCCATTTTTATTGGATTACTTACATTAAAAAAAAAACAACATTTTAATTAAATCAAAAAATTATTCCTTAAACATATTTAATTCCACTGTTCTAATAATACTAGTTGGGTTGTTGAAACAACATTACTAAGTTTACAATATAATAACATAAACTAGGCTTAGATATTCTTAAAGCATCCAAAGCATAACAGACCAAATTATAACAGTTCAAGTCAGTATGTCATATAAACATCGCGTCAACAATAAAACAATCCTCTCTTAAACTAACAAAACTACATACTATGGAATGTATGAGCGTTTCTTCTAAACTAAAATGGCAAAAATTCTGTCACATTTAAATAAGTATCGAAGTATATCACTGGGTCTGTTGAATGTCGCTATCGCAGTAACAAAATTATTTTGTATGTTGTACCCACGCGGATCTTAAAACAACAATAGCTTGGACAATTTAGCGCACAAAATGCACAAATAATTTATAATACTTTGTAACAGTAACGTTGTAAATTTCGATGATTTCTAAAATTCACGACCATTATCGACATGAATGAGGAATGCAGTTTTAAAAGGTCGTGTAACATTCAAGCAAGAATTTTGTAAGTAATGACGTTATTATTTATCGTGTGAGGTCAGTGGCTTTTAATTAATTTATTGACTAGTAAGTATTATATTAACATTGTAATATTTCATGTTATAGTGTTAAATTTACCAAGCAATTTAACTAAATTATCCAAGCTTAAAGCGTATGGTAATATAAATAATATACCGAATATTATAAATTGGTAAAAACAAAATATAATGATTTTTTGTTGTTTGGGTAATAATCTACATTTCTTTAAATTCGACTTTCTCAGAACGCGTCGTTTTTAAAAGTCGTGGCAAATCAAATATACGATCCCACAATTTTTGTCGGTCTACAAGGAAACAACACTATGTCAGCCAGATTAGCAAGGCTTTCATAATTTAATAAAAAATAATATTGATAAACGTTTCTGACTAGAAAAAGCATCAATGCAAATAAGAACCTTATTTTTATTTTTTGATTGTTATATGGCTCTGGTTAAATCAATTGGCCAGCATATAAGCACCTTATTCAAAACGTGTTTGTTTCTATTGTTGTATTTAAACTCTAGTTGGTTTAAAACCTTTTTTTATTCAACATTATTTACACTAATATTGAAATTATTTTCAAATGCGTAAATCTTAAACACAGTTAATGATGGTTGCGAAAGAATGAAACTTTTAAGAATTAAACCATCTTGTAAAGTGGAAAATCTGGCAAATAGAATGAAAAGAGAATGAGAACGAGATAAAAAATTAATTAATATCTTCGCAAATATTCGGAATTTTTTAAATTGAGATTGCAGGATTTAGTAATATTCTTATCCGGGACATCCCGTATAACCTATATTTTGATATTCATATAAATATCATGATATTTGCCAACCTTCATGGAAGTGTATTGATGCCATTCCACAACAGTAATTAACAGAAGCGTTTCCGAATTTCCATGTGGAGCAGTCCCTATGCAAAAGAAGTAGACCTAATTAAATAGTAGGTTACAAAATAATATAAAGCCGTTTTCTTCTGAAAACCCTGTTTAATATTTAGGCTCCATAGCTTGTAATTTGTCTTATAAATAAGCCCCTTTCTTTGTATTTTTTTTTATTATATAGTATGTTAGTAAAATAAACAATTTAAACATGAGAAACAAATTTTAATTTACTTTTTTCTCAATCATTTGGGTATTCAAAAAACAGTTCGTTCAAATAATTGTCCGTTTGAATAATTGTCTTAGATTTATATCACCAGCGATAAGAGCATAGCAGCAGAGGCAGAAAGACGAGCAACGAAATCAATGAAAGTTAATGTTGCTTCAGAGAAAGGCATGGAAGAACAGAAACATGTCCCCAAAGAGTAAGATAAGAGGATAACATACGTAGCGGATATTCGAGCCGACCCAAAAATAATAAAACAGATAATAAGTAATTTAGAAATAAAGACTTTAAGAACAACAAAGTGCTCATCAGAGACTGACAGACAATGTAAACATAATGGGACCTAACCATAACAGATTAACTAACATTTAAAAAAATTCAAAGATTTCCCAATCCTGGAAATTTTGACATCATATATAAAACTTAATTAACTGACGCAATCAACCCCTCCCCAACAAAAAAAAATTAACATGTGTGATATGAATATTAAATAATAAACAATTATTTGACCAATGAAGCATCTTATATACTAAAATTAATACCTATTTGCATATAGAAAACCGTGAAGGGACCTCTACCTGTACTGCTTCACTGTCATTATTCGTACAGAATTATAACTACGGCTCGTCCATTTCATAGGCACAACCCAATACTCCCGACATTAAAGAGTACCAAGCGGAGTAAGGTGAGCCCACCTTGAAGGAGTTATCGGGGCCAGAGCTATTACGAGCTGTGATCTCCGCTTACTCTCCCTAGGCCTGCCTCGCGGTCCATTCCGCAGGATCTCACCATTAACAGCAAACTCCGCTGTTCACATGAAGTCGGGTATGTGGGTTTTTAGAAGGTTTTGGGAGAAATATCTGGGGGGGCACGGGGGGAGGGATGGTGTGTGTGGCTACACCTATAGGAGTTGGTGTCGGGGACGTTTGTGTCGATGCAGGGCACCTATGTCATAGTCGGAGGCTTCTCTGATGAGCGGGCTGGGGTGAGTTAGGGTGGCGGTGAGGATTTTAGTTCCTCCTTCACGGAGGTATTAGGTGAGGGGGATATGTTTGATATCTCTGTGTAGATCTACGTTACGGATGGACCATGGGATGTTCATGGCTGTGCGAATGTAACGATTTTCAAGGGATTGGAGACGGTTGAGGTTGGTTGGGGCTGCGTATCCCCAAGCTGCTGAACCGTATGTGAGGGTGGGGCGGATGATTGAGTTGATGAGGAGTTTGTTTTTATGATCGAGGGCGCTGCGTCGATTAAGCAGTGGGTATAATTGACTTTAGAAGAGCCTGGCTTTGTTGGCGGTGTTCTGAATATGGGGGCGCCAATGAAGGGTTTTGTCGAGGGTGATATCGAGGTATTTCACTGTGTCGCGCCAGGGGATGTCGCGCCCGTCCAGGTTAATCACGTCGAAGGGTGGCTTCTACGAGAAAACTGGATGGTTTGGGTTTTATCGGGGATGTCATGGATGTATGCTGAAGAGATGTGGGGAGAGGACTGCGCCTTGAGGGACGCCGGGTTCTGGAGTTCGGGGGTTGAGAGGAAGTGGCCTATGCGGACGCGAATTTTGCGCCGGCTTAAGTAGGATTGTATTAGACGGACGAGATTGGAGGGCTAACCAAGGGCTGTCATCTTGTGAATCAGTCCATCGCGCCAGACGGTGTCAAAGGCTTTTCAATGTCGTAGAGGGTAGAGGATCATACCGACGTACTGATTCCAGTTGAATCCCTTGGTTATGTACTCAGTGAGTCTAAGGGCTTGGAGTACGGTATACTAAAGAGTACGAATGTACGAATTCATTAAGTAAGTACGGAATTACAACTACGGCTCGTCCATTCCATAGACACAACCTAATACTCCCCACTACACTTTACGCCACGTCGTCCGATCGTCACTTGACCTCGACATCGCTGTCTTTTGGCCTTGAAAGAAAACTCTAACTAACGTAACTTCGCCCCCATATACGAACATAAACATTTTCAAATTCAAAATAACAAACCATACAGTTAAAGGCCAATGGAAAGACCAAAGAAAAGATGGAAAGATAATCTACTGACAACAATATTACAGAAACGGAATGAGGCTTAGAAGACAGACAAATAGGAGAAATTCTAGCTGTGCGAAAAAGGAGATGGGAATGATGAATAGGTATTAAAATAACTGACTGGCGTTTGCCGTTAAACCGGAAGCACTATCAATTTTATTATTTTTAATGGAATACCCAATTCTGGAAAATATAAATAATTATTAAATAATTAAATTATAATCATTAAAGTAAAGAAAGTCGAATAGCATAAAATAAAAAATACTGACTTGGTGTAGTTTGCTTGTCGACCGACGATTTACGGAGTTATTTAAATATTTTAGGGAAAACCGATGGAAAGTAAAGACTGGACAGACGTGGTAGATTCCAAAATAATTCCTTTGCCTTTACCAGCTACCTGATAGAGCGTCATTGTGTAGGTGCGAGCTTCTTTCAAACACGGTAAATTATCACAGATTGGATCTAATTAAAGTTAAAAAATCAACGAAGTATTTTGGAACCTTTTATACGCGCGGTGTTTATTAAACCTATGTGAGAAAATAATACAAAAATCAAGGCAGGACTGCTTGGGGTGCCTCAAAATTAAGTGCTACTTATTCTGATGACAAATACTAAAAATACTGGCGTAGTTCTAAACCACAATATTTCCTATTGAAACACATAACCATAAACATTTTACTCTTCATCAATTTTCCTTAAAATATCAACCACCTTTTAAAAAACCATTCTCTCCGATCATCACCTCACGCCAAAAGTTTCAAACCTCAAAAATATCAACTCCGAATTTTACATTTCTAGTTGTGATCAGCCCTCTTACCGTTCATATACCCGATCCATCTTTCGGCTGTTAATTTGAACAATGGTTCATGGTCAATGGTACTTAACAACAGCAGCTGGTTAACGTGGGTTGTATGGTAGTCCCACCTGGCTAGGTTGGGAGCCACGCCTAACGTGAAATGTCGAAGATCGTAGGAGGTTACGCTGCCCATGTCGAAGAGCGGCAACATGTTCTTTAGCGTTGTTATGCCTTCGTTGTAGAGGAACTCGGCTTCCTGATGAACGAGTTAACAAAGTTAAAAGTATAATAAATAAGTGATGCAATATAATCATCACCCATATTTCAATAATTACGAGGAATTTTGCGAGAATATAAGGTATATATTATTATTATAAGGTATAGTCAGGGGCGGCTCGTCAATAAGTTCGCCCGTGCGCGCGCACTGCCTAAGAAAGCCAAGCACCAAGCAAAAATAAAATTTATATAAAAAATATTTAACTGATATCAAGAGAATTTGTATATAAGAATAGCGAATGCGAAAGACTTCAAGCGCGACCGCAGCGTGCTTCTACTGATTGAAATGGTCTGCCGTGTGTATTCGTTCGGCGCTCTCTGGCGCTCTCGTTTAAATGGATTTTCCCTGTGCGGATTGATCGGGAATATTCGGTTAATCGCCCGATAAGAGGACGTTGCCGTGCGCTATCTGAATACACACTTCAATAATTTAATATGATTGTTTTAGAGTTTTTTGACGCGATTAGAGAAGTTTGAAGTTTATTGACGGGGTTGTGGGTGTTTTTTGTTGTTTTAATTTAATAATGGCTAGTAGTTCGGATTGTGTCACACGAAGTGTTATAGTTATGGACCAAAATTCTGTTGAGAACATTCCAAATAACTTTTCGACAATCGATTTCCAAAGGAAAATTGAAATAAAAATCCCATTTAAAAACCGCGTTTTTTTTTAATACTCTTTGGGGTAAAAAGCACAAAGAAAATCGATACAAAGGTTAAAAGGGGCGTGGCACCTCGAAAGGCGCACACCCTAAGATAAATGTCACGAGCCGCCACTGGGTATAGTCAACCAATATTTTACTAAAATAATGAAACCCAAATTATATGACAATTTCTAGGTACTGTGACAGCAAAAACTATTATCATCAAAGTGTGCTCTGCATCTAAGGCCGTGCCACTTAGCGGTAGAGCTTAAAAGTTGTTGGTTGTCAGTAAATACCAGCATTATCAATCAATCAGTATTTTCACACAAAGCACAAAAAATTCATGGTTGAAGCGTATTTTCGAAACAGGATTAGAGTAAATGGTGGCAATACAATCAGCGTTCGTGCATGAACGATTTCCGCGAAAACTTTCGCAACGTCGCTCTTACTGCTGGGGATTTTTATCATTGCCTGAGAAGGACCGTGGTTCTGTTTAGGGAAATTGGTTCTATACAATGTAACAGCATACTATATTTTATTTTATTTTATTTGTATTTAAGAAAAGCTTGCTTTACTGGAAGAAACTTTCTCAAGAAATACAAAAAAACTAAACAATAAATCAAACTATAGAACATCTTTTCTGTAATATAGACCTCACTCCTTTTTGGACCTAACTTCAATCGTTATGGCACTGCCCGACTTAAAAGCCAATAACCATAAATATTTCTAAGATCGACAAGTTTTGAATTTAAAAGAAAATATTCTCTATGGATACTTAAAACATAAATTTGCTCGAAATAGAACCTTTCTTCGAAATTATCCTTACCTTGTAGGGTTCAGTTTAGAAAGTTAAATAACACATGGGTTTTATTACCACATGCAACGTTTCTCGAAAACAAAGAATGCGCAGGAATTGAATCACATAGTTTAATATTAAAAGAAAAATAGATAAAGCTGCGATTTTGAGACTGAAACCGGTATCTGCCCTATACACGTTGTACAAAAGTTTTAGATCTGCTTATTTTTCCTACTTAACACAGGAAGTAAAAACGACGTTATAGGCTTTTTTTATACATTTCTAACTCATTTTAGGTATAATTAGATTAGGACTTTGTTGTTTTGTATAAATTATAGGTTTAAGTCATTTCCTATGAGAGGAAATCAATATTTTCAATTACAGTAGAGTCTCGATAACTCGACTTACTACTACTAATTCTCGTGTAAAGTGATCCTTTTTCTTAATTTTATGAAGTTTAATTTAATCGCTTATCGTTTATTAATCAGTGTTTTGGGGTAAGACGTATACCATCTGGTAGTTTATTCTGTTCTATTTTTTTTTTCATTTCTTTTATTGGGGATTTTCATAAGACGCATGTCGATTATTCAGTTTGAATACTGAATAATTAGTTAGTTGGGCTTTAGCTACGAAACCTCTCTTTCTCGCTAGATGTAAATATTCCTTTGTAAATACATTTAAGGCTCTTTTTGTAAAATATCACTTTCTTTTTCTTTGTAATAGATTTTAAGTGTTTTGAGAAAGAAGTAGTTGTTTTATTTGGCTAATAATAATTCTTGACCAAACTACTTATAAGGTACACTTAACGAGGATTCTGCGGTTCGCGGTAGTCTCGCCGACGCGGGTAAAACTATACGTGTGCCTGCTGACCAGCTGACCAGAGGAGTAAGGGATCCTTCCCCCCAGCTACAACTGACTGTTAGATTCAGACGAGGTCCTGGTGGGTAAGTGCATCTGAATAGGTACTAACGATATTAATTAATGGCTACATCCGACGATATCAGAACTTCGAGAGACGTCTAGATACTTACTGATCCTCCAGACTCTTCAAGAGTGCTTTTGCCCCAGATTATAAGATAGATAGGGAAACGTCTCCATTAAATTGTGCGGAATGATACTGACTTGGTCTCCACGCTACCACGTTCTCTAAACCAAGTCTATCACCATCACGTCGTTCTGTCAGGGAAGGCCATTTGTAAGGACAGAAGAACTTGTTGCAAGCGTTCGTGAAATAATGCAAAATACGTCAACAAAATGCGTAAGACGCCTGTCACAAGAAGTGGGAAGATCTTATGGAACATGCAGGGCTATTCTTGAAAAACAGTTAAATTTGTTTCATTATAAAGTGCAAGTATTCCAAGAAATACGACCGAGCCCGAATTAAGCACAAAATTAATAATTATTGATGCTTAATTCTTTTCTGGGGGGAGTCTTCATATTATGAAGATGCACTTTTTTAGAATCATTGTTTTTTGGTCTTGAAAAATAAATTATATTAGAAATTAGTAGGTGGGTCATTGACCACATGACCTAGACCAGCCGCGTCTGGTGCCGTTGCCACTATAGGTCTAAAAATATTATAAAAACGAAACTGATCCACCAGTGGTCTAGTAAAATTCGTTTGAGAGTTTCGATTATTTGGGATAATAAATCACTTTAATCAGTCACATGATTTCATGCTTACCTGGGCTTCACCAACTGGAGCAATACTGATCAAATCATACAGCCCCAGTAAGGAATAGATGAAACCATTAAGCACGAATGATGCCGGTTTTGTAGGATATTCTTCATACCAATGATACTTGTTTAAAAATGTGGCTAGCACGCCACCTTCAGAACTGGAGACTCTAAAAAAAGGGGTTGAGACAAACCAACGAATTTTTGTTCATCATAATATGTTTATAGTGTTGTAAATGGAAATATTGGAAATTTCCAAAAGCATATTGGAAATATTGGAAACATTGAAATTATTAACAAAAAATAGGGCTATACAATTTCCTGTAGTTTAATTTAATTAAAAACATCAGAAATCACAATAGGTAAGGTCACCAGTCATCACCACATCACAGTTACGAATTAAACGGGTGGAATGAAATTAAAAGAAAATTTATGACAAGTGCAAGTGACAGTGACGTTACTAACGTTAACGTTGATGTCGACCAAAATGACTTAATAAGTAATAATAATAATAATGGTAAAAATAATTCTTCTGACGATGACGTTCAATTTCAATGTGTTACCTCAGAATCAGAATACTCAGTAAGTTCAATGGTGTTACCGAAACCGTCAACCGTGACCAGTTCGAGTTCCAGTAATGTCCAAGAATTCCAAAACGTGTAAGAGCCGCCTCGATCTACATCAACATCGACTTCTTTCTGTCCTCTAAATGAAAATGAATTTTTGGCGGGCCCTTTAAGGTCTAGAAATATATATGAATTTGCAGATCGAATTTCCAAAAAAGAGCAAGTAAGTATTGTTTTATTAATAATTATGATAATTCGTGGGTTGACTTTTCTTTTACTTTACATGTTGATATGTTTTCTTTTTACAAGAAAAAATTGAAAACCAGCTAGCCCGTGCTATTTACGCCAGTTACTGTCCATTGTCAATTATTGAAAATCCCGAATGGATCAAATTATTTAAAATGATTCGTCCAAGTTTGTCTTGCCAAGTAGACACAAACTGTCAAATACAAAATTGGATTCTAAATTTGAGCAAGTAAAGGAAAAGGTTGAATCCATAATCAATAATAGTGATGTTTTAGGTCTGCAGAGCGACGGATGGAGTAATATTAGAAACCAGGGAGTTATTAATTGTATAGTTACTACACCGTCACCGCTACTTGTTGCTTCTATTGAAACTAAGTTGCAAAGGCACACAGGGCAGTATATTGCTAAAGAGATGGGAAAATTAATTGAAAAATATGGAAAAGACAAATTTTTGGGTTTTATTTCGGACAATGCAAAAAATATGCAATTAGCTGGAAAACTAATAAACGAAAAATATGATATAATTTGGTATGGTTGTTTTTCTCACACACTTAATTTATTGTGTACAGATATGCTTAAAATTAACAGTATTTCTTCGGCAATAGATAAAGTCGCAGAAATTGCAAAAGATATTAGATAAAAACAAGTTTTGTATGAATTATTAAGAAAAAAGCAAAATGAAAACAAAAAGGTAGAGCCAAAAGCGGGCGCAATTCAATTACCTGTGAAAACTCGCTGGTCGTCCATTCTGCATTGTTTAAAGAGTGTCTACAACACTAATCTTAGCTTACAAGCCCTTGCTGTTAGGCAAGAAGCAGCCCAAATTGTCAATAGATCAGTAAAACAATGGGTATTAGATGACGAGATATTTTGGGTTTAAATTGCAAACCTGATTGACATTTTTCAACCAATTTGTAATTGGTTAAAGATCGTAGAAGGAGACTATTGCACCATTTACTTTCCTGTTAAGGCCTTTGACGATATTGCCACGGCTATCCAAGAAAATATTACACCGTCATCTCCACTTAATGAAGACGAAAAAGTTGCAATGATGGAATTAATTGCTAAAAGAAAAACATTTGTCATTCAACCAATACAGTATGCAGCGGAACTACTTAATCCAAAGTCCCAAGGAGCCTTACTTAACAAAAGTCAAATTCTCTTGGCTATTCAATGCATACTTGACGTAGGAAAACATAAACTTCAATTAAACGAGCAAAACATTATTGACGAAATTGCAGATTACCGTTGCCGGAGCGGTAATCTATTTGGCACAGAATTTATTTGGAAGAGCAGCCTTAACAACCCGGTGACCTGATGGAAGGGCCTTTGTTTATCAACTTTATTATCCAAAGTGGCATCTAGTATTTTAATGATGCCAGCTTCTTCAGCAGCAACTGAGCGTAGTTTTAGTATTTATAGCCATATTCATTCGAAAAAGAGGAACAATCTTACAAATGAAAGGGCAGCGAAACTACTATATGGGTCTCACAACAAAAATTTACTAAAAAAAAATGAAACTGGCAGCCGCTCAATTTTCAAGAAGAAGGGGAAGAGGCTACTGGCACTGGTATTAGTCATGATGGCGGCAATAATGAAAATATAAAGATAAAGATGATGACTTGCCTCTCTCTCGATTTGTGCTTGACAAAAAGTAACTGATTTTTAATTTTTTCGTTTATTTGTTTCCTTAGTTACTGTTACTTTGTGTGTTTAATAAATATTTCCAATGTTTTCATTTATTTCCAATATTTTCCTAAACATTTCCAGTTCTATTTCCGAAATATATATTTCCGGAAATTTTACAACACTATATGTTTACATAAAAAGCTTTATCGTTTGGAAGACAATTTACCTAAAAGGCTTCAGTCCATTTAAAGCTGCCATCAGATATCGTTGTTCTCCACCAGAATGATAATAAGCTCTTGCTAGAACTGAAATTGCATGGCCTTGTCCCATAGCGGAATACCAACCTATAAAAGTGAAGTAAAAACTATACTGTTGGTTCAACTGAAAAGTCGTTCGTTTAACCTTATTACTCGTGTTTAAAAATTGCCGATATACAGTATATTTAAGTACTAGTTTTATAAAGCGTCATTTTAGCGCAGGCGAGCATGTCAGAAAACGAACCGCTATCGGGACAATAGCTTTATAAAACATGCACTTTATACTATTTCCTGTATTTTGCCTTTTTTTCAATAGAAATCCATATTTATCCCAGTTCAATTGCGACAACTCTCACCGTAAAGCAACACGAAGTCAATCTTCTATTTAATGTGACATTACTAAATTTAAGTTTGTCATCAATTAAAATCAATTTTAAGTCTATTTTTAATATTAATAGTAACCATAAATATTGAATGATGTGCTGTATTCTGCTTTTGCGTCCCTGAAGTTTTACTAAATAAATCTCATCAAGTATAGTTGTTCCAAGCTTAATTTGATGACATAAAAAAGCGTTAAACTTCTGACCATAGGCGTCGCTTCTACCAAATAATTAAAATGCGGATTGCTGTAAATTTTTAATATGATTAAATAGTATATATTATAGCTTGTTCATTATAGTTTATATCGATAAAAGGTTTGTACCCGTGACTTCGCTTGCAGAGAATATCCTTAAAATGGGTTTTCTGTAAAGAAAAATGCTAGTTTTGCCAAAAACAATTTAAAAATGTAGTTAATATCGATAAGAGGTTTGTACCCGTGACATCGCCTGCAAAGAACACATGCATTTAATATTTTTAGAATGGCCTTTCGGTAAAAAAAAAGCTTATTTTGCAGAAACTAATTTTAAAAAAAGTGTCTTTGCCCAGCCAGGATCGCGAGGAGGTAACATCAGTTTCCCTTGCCAAGAAAGGGGCGGGTACTATGTTAGTTGGAATATACAGTTACTAGTTAGAATTCACTATATATATTTTAACAACAAATTGATCGCATCAGCAGAATCACAGTAAACGTTCTGTAATATAACAAGTTCTTAAGATACGTGTTAAACGGACATAATTAATTTAAAATTCATTAACAATTTAATGACTGGAATCGTCAGAACTTTCAGAAGTAGAATCATTTCCAGGTTAGATTACTACTGGCGCTATAAGTGGTGAAACAGAATATCCATTTTTTATTTTTATAACATAAGCTACGCAATTTTTCCATACATCGCTATTCACTTCGTTATTACCTGCCGAATATAATCAAGTACAACAAACTGCGCTTAAAGTTGGAGGTTGATTATTGAGTGATATTCTTTGCTGACAAGAGCAACACATTAGGTAGAAAGCCATCTTTACTTCCGGCAAGATAACGCGTTTTCCTCTCGAACACGGTGTACCAAAAGTACAATTTGTACTGTCTACCCAACCATACTTAACAAGTATGAAACCCAGTTTCATTTAAATTAATTATACTTTTATCGAATTCATAGTACCTACTTCTTTATTTTGCGCAAACAGTCCTCTCATAGTTCAATGATACGCAGGGATTCCATTAGAACCATTATCTAAGTTTTTATGTTTAAAGTCACAATTTAACAAAAGATCACGAAATTTTGTTGTAACCTCGCAACTTATCACGAACCAGTTCTAAAGTTGGCACTATATTATCCTAGTAAAAGTTGTAAATAGTTCGCAGAATAAAATCCCTTGTAGTATTGTCAGCCGTTTTGAATTTTTAATTTATTGGTGTGCGCTTTATGGAATGACCGGTTACAGTCCCTAAATTAATAACGTTATAAATTCTTATAAAACCCAAGTTGTGTTAATTCATTACAAGTACATTCTTGTACAAAGCGGATTTCCGGATTTTCTTTTTTAAACACGCGTACATATTTAAAATAATGCGTTGACATTGAACATGTAAATCTTTGTTTCTTAATTCCGGACTTATTTCGCTTGCGATGACCGACTCTGGCATCGACTCATTATATTCCTGCTATAATTCACCTTGACCTTTTGTTTCAAATTGCCGCCAAAAAGTCATACTGATATAATAAAATATAGGTAACAAGTAAAAACTTACTTGTCTAAAACCACACAGTTGTGGTGAAAATGAAATATGTAAATTACAGTAAATCGTTTCAAGCAGCCACGCCACTGTCCGATTTTCAATATCGCCTACCTAAAGCATCAACTGATTTTAAAGCTGATAAGGGATCACCCAAATGGCGAACCTTTAACTATTTGCTGTTCTTGTCTACAGCATATAAATTAGTATTTATATGCTGCTCTATTAATTTTCTGACTCGGAGTCTCATCTCGCACTTTAAATTGCGGGTGAGCCTCGACGATCTATCGCTAGGGTGTTGCCAGTTCTATAAAGTTTTCTTAAGTGTAGGAGGAACATAAGGGTTTGTTAATTGTTTATTTTTTTTGTTTAACAACGGTGAAATTCCTTTTAGTTTGATTTAAATTATTTTTGTATAAATACTATTTCTGAAGTAATAAAAAAATTATTATAATATTCATGAATGGCTCGTTCTTTCTTTCTTTGACATTGGAAATTTCTTGGTTCAAAGTACATTTGCAAGCTAGCTTACAAGAAAGTTATTTATTGACTATCAATTAAATACTGATTATAAAAGAACAATTTTAATAATAAAAACTCAAAGAATTTTTAAAAAAAGATCTGACAACCCCGATTATGATGCCGGTCCCTTTGAAGCCCGGTCAAAGCTTTTTTATCGAGTTTTTTGTTCATCAAACTGACTTTGGAAAAAGTATACCAAAAACATTACTTGCAATAATTGATTAACTAATTTATTTATAATAAATTGCAATAAATTAAAATAATACAATATAAATGCTATTTTTAGCGCAATTACTTATGATGCATTCAACACTTGACCAATTGAACTCTTATTAATCTTTTTATTATTGCCTTGAGTGAGTTCCTGCGTTCAATTTAATGATACGTACGTAATCAATGGACACATACATACAATAAAAGCATTGTTAACTTTGGGCAGCAAGAAATATAAGATTTTATTCTTTTCCTGGAATATGTCCTCAAATAGTTTAAATTTACATAACTCTGTTTTTTAATAAAATGTAAATCCTTTAGTGTAAGAATCCAACTGGCCATATTAAAAAAAAAATCTAATTTAGAACAACTTTAAAGTGTAAAATAAATGCAAATTAATAGAATTTGTTTAAGTACCTGGTTCCAATACTAAAAATCCAGGGGCTACTCTTCTTTTAACTGGTATAGACCAGCCGCCGCTTTCAGAATCTTGATATTTAACAAACCAATCAGCAGCGTCATAGAATTGTTGCATATGTTCAGATGAAGACAACGTTAAGTTGTCCATTGCTCCAGAGCCCCTACAGAATTATAATTGTTATATTTTTCCAACCCGCTGAAATAATACATACCTTAGCGTTATACTTATAACTTTTAACTTTGATCGTGGAATTTTATGTTTGGATTTGTCCTTGCTGGCGTAATTAAGTCCTTTCTGCAAATCTACTATAAGATCTCTGGTAAGCTTTTTCCATTCTGCTCCTGTTCCAATTCCATGATATATATTGCTAGCCTAAAAACAACAACGTCTAACTGGTTACAATATTAAAACTGGAAGCCAAATTCTTACATATATCCTCCCGAAATAGTACCAAAAAATATACCTATATAAATAATAATGAAATGTTCACCTGAATGGTTATCAGCACATCAGTGGTTATATAATGCAAAAAGTAAGCGTCTTTCGTTTCTCTATTTTGCAATACAACTGTTAGACTACTATTTCCATTTAACATAATATCGACCCTCATAACAAAATCTAAAACGTGATCCATTCTCAACTTTATTTCTTCGTTATAGTTCTCGCTGGTTTTAAATTCCACTATTTTGGTATTTAAATCATTGTCAAAAAGTCTTTCTAGGCTCGCCGATACAGGTATCAACCTAAAAATACAGTGTGTGTATAAAGTCTGGAAACGGCTTAATAACATCACAATTTATTGGCCGATTTAAACCAAATTCGGTACAGTTGTGTAAGAGGATCTGAAGCACCGAATGACGATATTGGCGTTGTTGCCAGCTTTTTAGTTTGTCTGGAATTCGAACGAATTTTATATTTTTTAATGTAACACCCTGTATATTTTTTTATTTATAGTTTTTACTTTAAATTTGTTACACTTTTGGTATAATATACTTTGTTCCTGATATCAGTAGTTTTCGAAATAACGACGTGTTTTGAAAATATCAACAAATTGTGTTTTATTTATTAATAAATAAGATACCAGTTCAGTTTTGCTGTAAAGTCATAAAAGCTGTCATTTTTACATGCAAAAATTTCTTTAACTGATAATTACAATTCTTATAATGAGGGTCAGGTCTTACGAAGAGGTTAAAAATCTATTTAATCACGCATTTCCTAACCGAAATCCAATTTCAAAAGCAACTGTTCTAGAAACTGTCTCTGAAGAAACTGGAAATTGTAGAGATAGGCGACGATCAGGACAACCAGCAGTAGTAGATAAAGAGAAAAGTTTAGAAATTTTACAACATGTTGTTGAAACCCCTGTTTCTTCATTAAGAAAAATATCTCGAGTAAGTGGCGTCTGCTTCAAATCCGTCCATAATGTTTTGATAAAACATAAATATCAGCCTTTCAAGGTTTTTGTAGGTTTTGGGCAAATGAAAATCCCCACTGGATGAGAGAAGGTCATACACAACGCCCTGGAAAATTGAATGTGTGAGCTGGGCTTCTGGGTAACCACAAGATCGGTCCATTTTTTATCGATGAAAATTTGACATCACAACTTTACCTTGCGCTCTTGGTAACGCAAATAGTGCCTACAATACGAAATGTGATGGGTCCAAATTATGCAAGTACATTCTTCCAACAGGACGGAGCTCCTCCCCATTTTGGTCGAAACGTGCGCGAATTTTTGAACAACACTTTTCCGAATAGGTGGATCGGTAGAGGGGGTACAATCGAGTGGCCACCTAGGTCCCTTGATTTGTCGCCTAACGACTACTTTTCATGGGGACACTTGAAGAACAGAGTTTATACCACAAAACCTCAAGATTTGGCCGATTTGCAGCGTCGAATTTTGGACGAATTTGAATTAATAACGCCAGAAATGATTTACAACACAGTTGAAAAATTTTATTTTTAATTAGCACACTGTCAAGCTGTACAGCGAAAACAGTTTGAACATTTAATATAAATAATATATTTTTTCTAAATTGTACTCGTTATTTCGAAAACTACTGATATTAGTAACAAAGTATGTTATACCAAAAGTGTAACAAATTTAAAGTAAACACTATAAATGAAAAAATATACAGGGTGTTACATTTAAAAATATAAAATTCGTTCGAATTCCAGACAAACTATAAAGCTGGCAACAACGACAATATCGTCATTCGGTGCGTCAAATCCTCTTACACAACTGTACCAAATTTGGTTTAAATCGGCCAATAAATTGTGATGTTATTAAGCCGTTTCCAGACTTTATGCACACACTGTATATTAAAATTTAGCGACGATCGATTCAAACGCGAATAATTGATTAGAAGCCGAAAATATTATTATTATTATTATTTTTTAAATTCCCTCTCTAGTACAGCTAATCAACAATTTTGTGATTTTACATACACAAATTACATTAGTTTTTGTTTTTGTTTGTTTTATGGCTCCAGTTGTGCCAATTGGCCAGCATCTCCCTTTGTATACGCTAATGAGCTTTTTGTTTTTCCCTTTACAAAATTTACTGAGATTTATTTTACAATCAATCTACTTCTAATTCTAAGTACTTAATTATATTTATTTGATGCATTGCAATGTTGTATTTTTATTTAATTTTTTTATTTTTATTTTTTTTTGTCATTTCTTAAATATCTAGATATATTATCTTTTCTTTTCTATTTTTTTTTCTTTCTTTTTTTGTCTTATTTTTATTATTATTATTATTTATTTCCTTTTTTATGTTTTTTTTCATAGTTTTATATTTATTTTTGCAATAAATTTATATAACAGTCTGTATATATTAATATTATTTTTGACCAATAAGCTTCCTAAGTTAAATGGGAATTGAACATAAGTTTTAAGATCCTTAAAGAGTTCATCTAAACATAATTGATTTCTACTATACCCTAGTATAGTGTGTTCCAAATTTCCTACCTCTCCACACTCACATTGGTCACCCATCTGTACACCTATTTTTTTTTATGCGTTGGATACAGCACGTGGCCACTGCGCACCCGAGAAATGGTTCTGATGAAACCTCGATTTGAGACATTCCCAAACCAAGGTTTTTTGTTTATTTTCGAAAACATCTTTCTATAGGTGTTACCTTTGCTTGATTGGTTATACTGTTCCTACCAATTCTCATACACTTGCTTCTTAGAAAGCATAAATATGTCTGTACGGGGAATATAAAAATCAGGTACAAAGCTTATTATTTTAGTGGCTTCTTTAGCCAATTTATCTACAATTTCATTTTCCACAATTCTATACATTAGTTACTAATTACAAAATATTATTAGCAACTATGGAAAAAAACATTTCAAACGACAATTATTAGAAACACTCCGGCACAAAACAGATTCAAAGGAAACACAGTTCAGCAAAGTACACATCACAAAATAAAACTTAAGTAAAGAAAATCAAGCCGAGAAACATCCTCACAGTCAGTGCAAGACATTACATTCGTCCAAAAAATATAATTTTAGCCTTCTCTTAAAAATCTGTAGTGAGTTTACTTTACATCCTTTAGGTATCGTGGTAACTCATTAAAAATGTCAAGACCCCTAAAAAACAAAGAATGTTGGCTAAACCTTCTTACTTCTTGTTGCAATATGGAAGTTACTCTGTTGCCTTCTATTATGACCGTGCCCATTATACGTATAGGTGAATCTATTTATTAAATGATTTTAAGAACAAAAACTAACAATAAACATTTCAAATATTCCAAAACTGGCAGCCATTGCAAACACTGGTGCATAAGTCTAATAGGAGTGTATTTAGAACAGCACAATATAGCTCGCATTGCCCTGTGAACATATCAATAAGTAAGACTGTATTTCTGAGGATTTACTTGTAAATCGAGCAAAACATTCCATTGTGTGTTTATTTTGTTTCTTTTTTAATTCTGGGATTTCTGAATGTTGACTTGTTACCGTTTAGTCCCATAGAAACTGCATGACAATTTTACTTCAAATAAGTAATTGCCAAGCGTAGTTGCGAAGATCCTGTTTTCACAATAGTGAAGTTAACATAACGAGAAAAAATTGAAATTCTATGCATGGTTGGGTTTGGTGATAGAACACGTACTCAAATAGACACAGCTAAATTATTCAATAAAATCCATCCTGAACGTCCTCTCATATGTGAAAACGTGGTGAGTAGAATAATAGCTAAATTTAGAGAATTCGGTCATGTTAGAGATTTACCTAAATCTGGTTGTCCTGTTCGAGATGAAAATGAACAACTTGACGTTTTGCTTTCCTTGGAAGAAAATCCATGTACTCCTCTTTCGCACATTGGGGCCAATTTAAAAATGCGGAAATCTGTTGTTCACCGAAAAGTTCAAAAGCACAAATATCACCCATACAAAGTTATTCCAGTGCATTAGTTATTTGAAGATGATTTCGATAGGCGAAATAAGTTTTATGAACGCATACAAAATATGTGCAATCTAGATAATTCAAGTAAAAAATTTTTTTCCGATGAAGCTGTTTGAATGGTAATGTGAACAGACGAAATTTTCGTTATTGGGCAACAGAAAATCCGCATTGGATGATGCAGGTTTACAGCCAGTACCCTAAAAAAAAACAAATGTGTGGAGTGGAATAATACGCGTAACAGTAATTGGTCCATTTTTCTTTGAACAGTCTTTAACTGGACAAGTATATCTCAAACTTCTCCAACTTGAATTAATTCCAGCATTAGAGGCTTTATTTTCGAATCCATTGGACCCAGACTCCCCTGACGAAGAACTGATTTTCCAGCAAAATGATGCTCCTCCACACTATGCTGCCACTATGCGTACATTTTTGAATGAAACCTTCCCCAATCGGTGGATAGAAAGGAGAGGACCTATCGAATGACCTGCTAGGTCGCCAGACCTAACTTCGCTGGACTTCTTTTAGTGGGGTTACCTCAAATCGAAAGTATTTGTTGACAGGCCAAACAATCTGCAGGAGTTGAAAGAGAGGATCTGAAGAGAAGTAAGTACATGCCATAACTCCGGAAATGGTTGAAAACGTGCAAAGAGAGTTTATTGATCGCCTTGGATATTGTCAAGCCGTAAATGGCGTACATTTCAACATTTAATTTAATTTGTTGCTATGTTTTTTTAAATAAACAGGTCTTACTTATTGATATGTTCAATCGTAATTTTTTCGATAACTGTTGAGTTTAGGTATAGGACATGGTACATAAAACATACTTAGAATTGGATGCAAAATTCAAAAACGAAATAAAAAATAGATGTTTTCATTTGAAAAAACGAAGTTGATGGTCGTAACTTATTTTTGGGCTACCCTGTATACATGAATTTACCATAAAAAAAAACATATTAAAAAATCAAAATCGACGGGTCCGAGCGTTTTTCCAACAAACATACCGCTGAATTTTAAATAAATTTGGACATTACGTCTGGAACTCGCTGTACAATATATTAGCACAATAATTAAAATGCGGGAGTACCAGTATATTATACATAATAAGCCTTGACCAAAAAGACAAATTCGGCGAACATCTAGGCAAGTAATTTATAGCATAACTCAGTTTATCATATTACATAATTAGCATGTTCTTTAAATGTTAACTTTCATCCACTATTACCCAGATATTTAATTTATTTTATTTGTTGGATTCTATCTTCTCCTATTTTCATAGATATAAATTACTCAAGGTAAAATGTTTTCTAATTCTATCATTGGCAATTAAAATAAACTGACTTTTGGTTGCATTAATACTAACTACTTTTTACAAGTGTATTTATAAATTTTTTTTAATCATAATCGAGATTTTGCCCAGTATGCTCAAGCCCGAAAACATGCCATCTTCAGAGATATGATATTATTATAATGATCACTTATCATGTAATATGATCACAATTGTATCGTCAACATATGTAAAAACTAAATATATTATGCTGCCCCCTTGTGAGAAGCCCTTGTAACTTGGTTAACCAAATGATTTAATCCTACTTCTTGGGTAATTTGTTTAAGTTTCTTTGAATATAGGATATCATTTAGCATCCAATTAAAATTATAATCACCTACAATTATTATAGGTATCCCTATGTCACAAGCAAACTTATTACACCAATCATCAAAGAAATTAAAAACGACAGAGTCACCAAAACTGGGTGAACGATACAAACACATTATTCTAAAAAACTTTTCAGTCATTTTAAGCTTTACATTTAAAAACCAATAATTCTTTTCGGCTATTATCTTTTCAATGTCTACAATTTTAATATTCTTCTCTATATGCATTTGAGTACCACCAGTTCGTCTACTATTACTGTATACCCTGACAGACACACTCGAATCCATCTACCTGCACCTCGGAATTAAGTATTTTATCTGTCAGATGGGTTTCTGAGAGACATACCCCTATTGGTAATGTATCTAATATTAGTGCATGTATCTGGTCAAAGTGTTCCAAGGTACTACCTGCGCTTAAATACAAAATATCACACTTCTTAATTGTTACGTGTTTACCTCTGTTAAAACAACCACTTAAAAATTTACCTCATCAAATGTTTTTATTTTGTAATGCATTTAAGGTGCGTGATAAAAAAATGAAGTTTTTATTGATTTTACCACTAAAGTTAACTTTTTCAGAAATCATTTGACATATATTTTCTTTTCTTGTAACTAATTTATTATTTGTATTAATATTAATGTAAAGAACATTGCCCTCAGCATATCTATTCAATTTGTTTGCATATTGTCTATTGCTTTTATTATTTAAATCAACAAGTGGAACAGAAACAAACAGTATGTTGGTTTGTGTACAAAACTTTGCATTCCTGTTAATCTCTCTGAACTGTGGGTATGAAAGTATAAAAGTCATTTGAACCCGCCAATATCACTATAAAGTCTTTCCTACTGTTTTCAGAGCAAGAAAAATCACATTTTAAATTGAGCAGTCCAGTTACTTGTTTAATCTTGATAGATTAAGTAACTTTCCATGGAAAGAAGAACAAAAAACGAAAATTTTAACGGAATGCAAGTAAATGTAAGCTTATTGTTGTTAAAAGTAATCAACATATTGTTTGGTAAAATCTACTTATAATAAGAGATTCGGAATTTGTGCAGATTTTTTAATCATCCTTGCAACAATACATACAGCTGGGTTCCAAAATGCAGTCGCAAATACCTTCAATTGTAGATGTCGATAATAATTGTTTTTTACTAGGTGTAAACAGGTACGTTATTGTGTCATTTCAAATAATGTCATAAAGCGTTTTGGGGCGCAGTAATTAAAATATAAAATTAACAGATTTATCGATAGAATATTTTGTATCTTGCATCTTAATCTTTGGTTAACAAAATGATACTAACCATTTCGCCAATTCTTTCTCACCATCCTCCAAACTTTTCCTTCTTGGCTCAGGCTCCGTCAAATTTTTGGAGTAATGCGACAATCCAAATTGAGCTATCTGAGTAGGATAATAATATCCTTGGCTCTCCCATTGCGTCGACACAGGAACACCTTCAGTAGCACTAACACATTTAACTCTATCTCTTACTTCAACATTGTAGTTTTCGAAGTACATGTAAACTCCTCTCGGGTCATATTTCGATTTGGGATGGTACACCTTGCTGTAACTATGTGACCATTCAAATCTCTCCAACCCATCGTATGTAGCCAGGTTGCCGTATATTTCAAAATATCTATGCAAGAAGGAAAAAGGTATGTAAACCTCCCCTCCTTCCTTTCTACATCCGATAACGTATTCTCCGTTAATATCACAGTCAATTTCTTCGGACCCTTGTAAATCGAAAATTTTACCATTTATGACATTGGGATTTTGCGCGTTTTCATTTTCTGTATTGCATATTGAGTATAGCACAACTATTGTAAAAATCGAGATGGAGATTAAAAAAATTAGGGCTATTTTGATGTTGAATCGCATCATCACAAAAAATATTGGCGGATCCTAAAAATAATAAACATGTTGGGGTTACCTATTACAAATTAAAAGGAGACATTTTAGTAAATGTATTGTTTGGTGCTAATGTGCATAAAATTTCAGAAGAAAGTCGACAAAATTTATAAAAAGCTATGAGAGCAATCGATTTGGCATTCCTTAAAACCCTCGTTAAAACTCTTAACTACAAAATTTCATAAAATAGACAAAACCAGTGGCGTGCGTATGACCATTTCTGATTTTATTTTTTTTGTTAAAAACACACAATTATGCGCGAAATGGAAAAAGCCAATTGACAAAGAAAACTGATGGAACTATGAAAAATTTTAAAAAGCATTGGCGTAGGTACTGTTTTTTGCTATACAATGAAATCTTGTATTTGGGGGTTTTGAGAATTTATTGTTACAACTGTAAAAAATTAGAAAAGAATTGAACAGTTCTGTCATTGGCGAATCTCTATACACGGATTCCGTTTTAAAAGGTCATTTGAAAAAAATTAATAAGTATATAAATATAAGCTCCTATCCATTATAAGTGGGCCACCCTTGTATGTTGATATAACAAAATATTCGTTTATGAATTATACAAAACACCGTTCAAAAATATATAGGGTGTTTCTGTTAAAAAAGTTAAGCCAACTTACATTGAAGCTTTTAAATGATGAAAATGAGTATTAAACACCCGTAAGCTGAATATTAATAGATCAAAGCATCCTCAAACAATAATATTGCATCCGCAGCAGAAATAGAAAATTTTTAAATACATTTTAATACCTGGATGGGGTAAGTTTAGACCCGATTTTTAGTTTTTGAAAAAAAGTTACCACAAATGTGGTAGAAAAATTGAAAATAATTATTATACTTACTGTTAAAAATAACTTGTAATACCTAGGCACTTAACAAATAGTCTTAATACCAAAAAATAACACCTCAACACCTAACACCTAAGTAAAGTTATAAAATTCATGATACCTACACATCACAGCAGAATAAAAAATGCAATTATTCTAATAATAATGATTCGCTAATTTAAATATATTATAATACTATAGTCAACTTTATTGGAGGTTTAATGCCTAGTACTTAGGTATTATATGCAGAATAAGTTTTAGTTTTTCTAGCAATCCTACTTCATTTAAATAAGGTGACATGTAGTAATCATGTTTACTGATAGATATTATGGAGGATATTATAAAAAGGTAGTTCTTATATTATGTGTATATTTACACACAAGCTTAATTAAGATATACTACCTAATCTCTTTATTTCCTAATCTTTTTAATCTCAGTATTTTTATTCATATATTTGAAATAGGCATTCCTCCTACAAACAAATCTAAGATCTTTAAAATACATTTACATAGAATAGAAAAAATAAAATAAAAATAAGCATAACACAGGGTAACACATACCCTACTAAGAAATTTAATAAAAGTCATTAGGGTTAGAGCAAGGCCAGATCTTTTTTAATACCTCTAGAGCGTTTCTTTCTTTAACCCTACCCTAGCAGGCAACTGGTTAAATTCGATAAGCCCTCTAAAAAATATTGATAACTATCTAAATTAGTTATATTTTTGGATAAGAAAAGGAGTAGTAAGTGATTTTTAATATTATTTAAGTATATATTATATACAGTAATGTAATTCATTGCCGCCCTTAAGTATTATGTCGCGATTTCATCTTTTGCAAGAAAGTGGAACTACGGCGTTTTCAGTAATTTTTGATCCTTTGCAAGAAGTGTTATACCAACTGTTTTTTTGTTGATTGAAGCTAGCCATTTACGTTTTAATCACTTATCTGAGTTAAGTTCAAAATAAAAATATTGGTGACTTAGCAGGAAGAAAGGGGTATTTAAGTTTCTTACTTAGATAATAATATGGTAAAACCAATAGGCACAGGCATTTGGAACTCAATTTTCTTGGTATTAGCTAAGTGTGCAAAAGGTAAGCAGCTAATTTATGTTGATCAAGAATGTCATGTGCTTGCTCAGCACGCTTGTGAAACTTTCAGGTTTAGGAATGTAGTCAGATAAAATTTAATGAATTGCTCTAGTTTAGAGAAGTGCCAATTAACAGACCAAGAAACACCCTGCAATTTCCAATCTGACTTATAAGTTATTAAAATATTTTTGTTATCTCTCAGTATAATGTGCTTATTTTAGACTTCTGTGTGAATGAAAATGTGTTCTAACTACCAATAACAACCCAAAAATAAAAAATTAGATCTACCTTGGAAGAGTATATTTTTTGGCTTTGCGAACAGCCACTGCCAGATTGCAAGTTATTCATTAGCACCCTTACATCTCCTTGCACTAGAACATTAAAATATAGGTCTCACACTTCACAGTCGTCAAGGATATTTTTGAAAATGTTTATTTATTTATCAGATTCCCAAAACAAACATCTTTTTCACTTCGGAGAACCCATAAAAGTGTCAGTCTGTCAGCCCGATCACCGATCTGTCATATCACAGATGTAGTTAGAAAAAACTGATTCGATAGCGATTGCTGCCAAAGCTGTAGACAGCACTGTTTTGTATAATTTAATCCTAGCCCACGTGAACAACGCCATAAGAAAGTTACAGAGAGGAAACTCAAAACCTCTATTTAAAAAAAGTAAGGCTAGAATGTTTATTTACGTTTGTTTATAGATTTTTTAATTTATATCTCAATATTAGGAAAGATTATATTATTTCTGTTGATCCATTTCAACAAGAGACAAAAGTTAAAATAAATGCCTATAATACGTCCAATTTCGGTAAATATTCATAAGAAAAATGGATATGGAAATAAAGAAATTGATGAAATTAAAAGTCGCAGAACAAAATTTGGCTGCTTTGCTTCAAAAAATAGATACTGAAATTAATCAGACCGATATCCAATGGATGCACTTAAAAAGTTTAGTTCCCACAAAACAGGATGTTGCTTCAAAGGCTGAATCGAGCACACAACCTCATGTTTTAAAGGTGGGGTATAAGCAAATCATATCATATATGGGTATAAGTGCCTAACTGTGATTATTTATCAGATTATGCTTCTGTATCTATTTCTTCTATACACCCCTCTATACATTTTATTGATTCCCTACTTGACCCTTATTTAAAATCTGATTTGAATGAAAAATATACAGGGTATCATTTAAAGTAAGTGAGCTAACTTGGCATCTGATATAAAAAAAAACAACATAATAAAATACCCAACACATGAAGACATAGTCACATAACTGTGAGATAAGACGGACGCAATTTAATTCTAAGCGACCAACAACTGCTAGAAAGTTTAAAGAGGGACTTTAAGCTGAAAGTAAAGATCTTTGTTATTGGTCAGGTCTTTTATGACTACAATTTTAACTATAATCTTAGTGTGTGGTGTAAATGTAAATGTTTGTCAGCTTCAATGTTGTAATTATGTACAATTTTTTTTACATTTTAAATTTATGTATTTAAACATTTAAAATTTTATTAATCTCTTCTATTGCCGACTTGTCTAAATACTACATGTATTTAAATTTGGCTCTTACACAATGTTAATGTTAATCTTGATATTCAGTGCAGTGCAAGTGCTAATAAGCAGATTGACAAATTAATTGGGCCTTCCAAGGTCACAGTTTGTGAAAATTTATTTCTTATAGGTAATGAAATCTATAGACCTACTGCAATACTTACACTACACAAAAACACATAGGTACAGGGTTATCCAACCAAGACTAGACAAGGCGATTTTTTGACTTTTCCTGTACTTTTATAAAAAAACTGAAATAGCCATCTTAAGTCATTTTCTCCCGCGAATTCGAATATCTTCAGCAAAAAACAATTGAACATCAAACAAAAGTACTAGGGGTCACTTTGATATTTTTTTAAATGGGATGCCGTATTTTTAATGAGCTTATCCGATTTCTCATATAAATTTTGATCTAAAATGTTGGATTTTTAATTCAAAAACGCCTTTTTTCTTCAGTTTTAAATTCGGAAAATGTTCGTCTACCGTAAGATTAATACCTGATAGATGGATACCCGTTTCACCTGTTCACCCTTTAACCTGCTTTAAAGCGTCCGTTAGTTAGACAAAATAATCAAGTTTCAAATTTCTATATATTTTTCACGAATTAATTACAAATAATGAAATATTCTTTAGAAGAACGGCTAAATGTAATAAAATTATATTACAAAAGTGGAGAGAATGCTCGACAAACACAAAGAACATTTTTTGAGAGTTTCCAGAGACACATTTCAGTGAATACAATTCTCAGAATTAAAACCCTATTTGAAGAAAGTAAGACATTGAAAGATAAGCCAAGAAAGATGAAAAGACGGAATATTATAAGCTGGATTTATAAACTCTCGCCGGCGTCGGCGCTGGCGTCGGCGCCAGCATTCGTCGTAGACAAGCATAGTGGGCATTTATAAACTTGGCGTTCGCGTTCGCAGTGTTGACAAACAAAAACATAATCTGACACTTCTTACATTTTAGTTCAGGTGGTATTTTCTCTAGCCAGTTATTACAACAAAAAGAAAGAGTTAAATAAATGGATTTAGCAAGAAAGAAGAAGTTACTTGGTGTCTTAGCGGTAGTAAAATTAAAATGACGATTGGCCATTGACAGATTGGCAGATGCCAAACATGACTTGATAGAAATGCTAAAATCCCATTGGTTATGACGCAGCGCTATGGATTTTTCACGAACGCCGGCGCTGGAAGGATAAAGATGGTTTATGTCGAACGCCAGCCGGCGCCAGCGCGAACGCCGGCGAAGTTTATAAATCACTCAATTGCGATTCACTTGTTTAACTTGCAGCGCCCACGCCAGCGCGAGCGCCGACGCCGGCTTCGAGTTTATAAATCCAGCTTAAGGGTTCGAGCTATTGTTCAATATTTTACTATAAATCCGAAGAGTTCTATTCCGCAAGCGGTACGAGAAGTAAGGTATGGTCCAGGGCTCCGGAGAGTAAGCTATGGAACAGTTCACAGAACTTTAAAAAAATGTGGTCTAAAACCATATTGCATCCTTCCCGTTCAATACTTAACACAGCTTCAAAAAGAACTGCGATTTCGATTTGTTGCTTCAATGCTGATGAGAGAGCAAGACGAAGATTATAATTTATATAATAAAATTCTATGGAGTGACGAAGCGTCATTTACAACATCGGGGGTATACAATCGGAAAAATACAAGATACTGGGCAGCAGTTAACCCTCATAGATATGAAATGATAAAGTTTCAAGGCTGGAGCTCACTTAATGTTTGGTGTGGGATGTTAGAAAATCGAATTATTGGACCACTATTTTATCGTGGCTCTTTAACAGGCCAAAGATACCTCCATTTTCTTTATAACGATATCGAGGATTTCTTGGAAAGGTTGCCATTGCAAGCCTACAACAATATCATTTGGCAGCAGGATGGTGCTCCGCCTCATGCAGTTCGAGAAGTGGTAACATACCTAAACGAGCGTTACAATCAGTGGATTGGCCGTAACGGAACAATTCATTGGCCACCAAATAGCCCCGATATCACGCCAATGGATACATTTTTATGGGGTCATTTAAAAAATGTAGTTTATCAACGACCCAACAGAAGTCTGGAGGACATTCAGCAAAAAATTATAAATGAAATTAATAGACTTAACCAGGACCAAAATATTGTAAGAGATTCTTTGGAGAGATTGAAAAGGGGGCATCGGTCATGTTTTGAAAATAATGGAGGACACATAGAACAATTATATTATTGAGATTAAAGTTATTCACTTTAGTTTATAGTTTTTTCTAATATGTCATACTTTTTTTATACGTAAGCAATAATAGATTTGCAAAAACTACTAAATTTGTAATTAATTCGTGAAAAATATATAGAAATTTGAAACTTGATTATTTTGTCTAACTGACGGACGCTTTAAAGCAGGTTAAAGGGTGAACAGGTGAAACGGGTATCCATCTATCAGGTATTAATCTTACGGTAGACGAACATTTTTCGAATTTAAAACTGAAGAAAAAAGGCGTTTTTGAATTAAAAATCCAACATTTTAGATCAAAATTTATATGAGAAATCGGATAAGCTCATTAAAAATACGGCATCCCATTTAAAAAAATATCAAAGTGACCCCTAGTACTTTTGTTTGATGTTCAATTGTTTTTTGCTGAAGATATTCGAATTCGCGGGAGAAAATGACTTAAGATGGCTATTTCAGTTTTTTTATAAAAGTACAGGAAAAGTCAAAAAATCGCCTTGTCCAGTCTTGGTTGGATAACCCTGTACAGATATTACATATCTAGGTGTTTTTGTTTGTAATAAACTTAATAGAATCATATTATAAAAATTTGTAAATTGCAAATTTATAATACTAAAGGAATAAAAATGAAATGAATATTAACACCAATAAACTATTTTATTTGATTAGTTAAGTGGTCCAAAAATGTCTGCAATAAACAACAGACTGTTTTTTATTTCAAAATTCTAGAAATTGAATTTCAAGAAAAATATTTTGCCTTAAATATAACAATATTTACTTATCATTTTGTTTTAGATGAGACATCACATTGATGATCAATCTGTTAATGAAACAAAATTGAATTTGTCACTAGAAAAGGCACAGGCCCAAGGTAGTATATCAGAAGAAGAAAGTGATTAGAAACAAATTTTTATTGTTGAAAGTAATATTCTTCCAATAATTAGACATAATATGGCGTCAAGGACTTATAAATTTATAAGTTATAAAAACAATCAATTTATTTTATTACAGTTAGAAATTTATTTATGAGGGATGTGGTATTTTGTAATTACTTTTTTTTACTGCAATGTACCTAAATCAGGAACTTTTTACAAACACAAAGTTATTTTTTACTTGCGCCTTTTTGAAGAACTAAAGGTGTGTTAAATAAAAAACAAAACTTTTACTGGTATTCTACAATTTTATTGTTTTATTTTGGTAAAATTTAAAACCTTAAACTAAACATAAAAAAAATTTGGTAACAAAATACTTAGGTATATAATTATTACATACCTCGAAAATTTACTTTACAGGTAGAGAGTACAGACTTTTGCTATACCTATTTTAGGTAAATAAAGAAACAATAAATATAAACATTTTTAAAAAATCTGATGGCCAATTTTGGGACCAAACCACACAGAATATTTTTTTTTTTTTATCTCAAACAACAATAATAATTGTTCTTAGTTATAATACTCGTGTAGTCTAATGTCTAAGTAATGTAGGTAGAGTACAAATATCTACCTAAAAGCAAGCCGGTTACGTCACGGGCTTTCTTTTAGGGTATTATATACTACTGTGATGTATAAGAGATTCAACATTCAAAAGATATTAAGTGGTTTGCTGATAGAATTTTGGTAACACAAAATTATTGCTCTAGTACAAAAAGAACACCATCATACAATGAACTGTAAACATTTAAAGTTACATTTATAACAACTTTCGTTGTAGACAAACTGTGTAAGCAATAACTGTCGGGAAGCGCAAATATAAAAAAAAAAGATGGCAAAGAGATACAATCACATGTATTAGCGTGTTATAAAGTTTTGAACTGAAAAACTGAAACTTTTGCAGTTATGATATTTCTACTGCAACTGTTGAAAGACACTTAAAAAATAAATATGTTACTGCACACGTGCAGCTGATCGATTAGCAACTGACACCGATGCTAAATTATTAGCTTCAACAGAGTTCTTGTTGGATGTTTTGCCCCGACCTCCTCTTCGGCTTCTTCCCTTCTTACTACCGTGTCCTTGAGGCTGTATGTCGCGCTTGTCCGAACTACCCTCAAATGTATTTTCCGTATTTGAGGTAGCTAATTCTGAAACCTATCAAAACAGAAAAAAAGGTGTAAAAATAATAATATAATATGCCATGCGTGTCTGGGCAATACAGCATTTATTTATTCATACAAGTATAAACAGCCCTTAGGCCAACTACCTAAAACAGATAGAGAAATTTACAAAAAAATCGAAAAGTTTTACAAATGATTTTTACATAATACAGGGTGTTAATTAAGTACGTAGACAAACTTTAAGGGATAATTCCTTGTATAATTTTAAGATAAAAAGTTCATATAAACGTATATCCTAAAATTTTTGGTTTTCGATATACAGGGTGCTAAAGTTTTAATTTTTTTTTGGTTTTCTTAATATTCCTTTGGAATTTTTAGGAATAATTAATTCAAATTTTGCACAAATAATAGATTTACCAGTATCTACGAACTAACATTATTAATATTTAAATTAATCTACAGGGTCCTCGTTTTTTTGTGGTCATGACCCCTTTACGCCCGTCCAATTTACTTAATACGACGTCACTGACTAATTCTAAGAACAAAATCTAATTTGTCATTTTATTCTCTAACATTTACCTATCCTGAAGTTTTTTACTATCTCTTACGGCTTAGAAGATATTTTGAGAAAAATAAAATAATGCATTGGTAATATTGGATAATTTGCAAATGGTAAGTTGGCAGCGTCCTTAAGCCAAAAATAACAAAGTCGGCTTTGACAAACAATAAAAATAATAATTACAACAAACAAATGTTTGTCCCTTATCCTTTCCATCAGACCCAATCTCTGGACGCGTTTCGCTGTATAACAGCTCATCAGCAGAGCTATAGGGTCTGACGGAAAGGAAGGGACTGTCTGTGACTTTCATCACTATATATAGAAAACAATATAGGAATGAAGCACAACGGCGACATCCCATAGTAATCGAGCGTACCACCGAGCGAGCCGGTGAGGTTCTATAAAGATCCATACACCAGCACGGAGCCCATAGTAACAGGCATCTAACCTCGGTGGCGCCGAAAACCATTTCTTCGGTTTAGGTTACCGAGACCTTAAGATTACAACAAACAAATGTTTGTCCCTTATCCTTTCCATCAGACCCAATCTCTGGACGCGTTTCGCTGTATAACAGCTCATCAGCAGAGCTATAGGGTCTGACGGAAAGGAAGGGACTGTCTGTGACTTTCATCACTATATATAGAAAACAATATAGGAATGAAGCACAACGGCGACATCCCATAGTAATCGAGCGTACCACCGAGCGAGCCGGTGAGGTTCTATAAAGATCCATACACCAGCACGGAGCCCATAGTAACAGGCATCTAACCTCGGTGGCGCCGAAAACCATTTCTTCGGTTTAGGTTACTATGGGATGTCGCCGTTGTGCTTCATTCCTATATTGTTTTCTATATATAGTGATGAAAGTCACAGACAGTCCCTTCCTTTCCGTCAGACCCTATAGCTCTGCTGATGAGCTGTTATACAGCGAAACGCGTCCAGAGATTGGGTCTGATGGAAAGGATAAGGGACAAACATTTGTTTGTTGTAATCTTAAGGTCTCGGTAACCTAAACCGAAGAAATGGTTTTCGGCGCCACCGAGGAGATGCCTGTTACTATGGGCTCCGTGCTGGTGTATGGATCTTTATAGAACCTCACCGGCTCGCTCGGTGGTACGCTCGATTACTATGGGATGTCGCCGTTGTGCTTCATTCCTATATTGTTTTCTATATATAGTGATGAAAGTCACAGACAGTCCCTTCCTTTCCGTCAGACCCTATAGCTCTGCTGATGAGCTGTTATACAGCGAAACGCGTCCAGAGATTGGGTCTGATGGAAAGGATAAGGGACAAACATTTGTTTGTTGTAATCTTAAGGTCTCGGTAACCTAAACCGAAGAAATGGTTTTCGGCGCCACCGAGGTTAGATGCCTGTTACTATGGGCTCCGTGCTGGTGTATGGATCTTTATAGAACCTCACCGGCTCGCTCGGTGGTACGCTCGATTACTATGGGATGTCGCCGTTGTGCTTCATTCCTATATTGTTTTCAATAAAAATAATAAAATCAACAATTATGACAGTTTAGTTATCAAAACTTGCTACAAATTTTTATTTTTGCACTTTGTCAACTTAAGTAAGAGATTTTTCAGTTTTGTTTTTGTTAAAATGGTTGAATTTACAAACGCTAAAATGGCAGATTTGCATTTTGTGTATGGAATGGCTAATGGTAGCGCTCGTGCAGCAAGACTAATGTATCAAGAAAGATTTCCTGAACGTCGTGTGCCTAACAAACAAACTTTTACTAATATTCACTCCAGACTTAGTGAGACAGGTAGTTTTAGAAGATCAAATGCCCTTGTAGGAAGACCCAGAACAGTAAGGACAGTTCAAATAGAGGAAGCTGTTCTTAATATTTTAGGAGAAAATCGTGCAACAAGTACACGAAAAATTGCCGCGGAGTTAAATATTACACATGTTTTGGTATGGCAAATTTTACAGGAACAGCAACTTTATCCATATCACATACAGCGTGTGCAAGCCCTTTTACCGCGAGATTTTCCCCAGAGAGTAGCCTTTTGTACTTGGATACAAAATAAGCTAGTGAGAAATGTGAGGTTTTTATCGAAGGTATTGTTTACGGATTTTTTTCCCGAAACGCCATAATAAATTTTCACAATAATCACATTTGGGCAGAAGATAACCCACACGCTATAGTTGAAAATAATTTTCAAGAACAATTTTCACTAAATGTTTGGGTTGGAATTGTTGGCAATTTCTTATTGGGCCATATTTTTTGCCTCCCAGACTTAATGGCGACAATTATCGGCAATTTCTGGAGTATGTTTTACCCGAACTATTAGAAGATGTCCCAATAGGAGAAAGAGCTCCAATTTAGCTTATGCATGATGGTGCTCCTCCACACTTTAGTTTAGCTGCACGACAGTATTTAGATGAAAATTATGCCGATCGATGGATCGGGCGTGCAGGACCTCAACCTTGGCCACCCAGGTCGCCCGATCTAAATTCAATAGATTTCTTTCTTTGGGGGCACCTAAAATCGCTAGTATACACAACTCCAGTTCTGAACGAAGGGGATCTAAGAAACAGGATACATCAGTCGTGCGAAATTATACGGAATTCTCCTGGTATTTTCGAGAGGGTCCGCCAGTCGATGGTGAGGCGCACCAATGCTTGTGTTGAAGTCGGAGGGGGCCATTTCCAGCAGTTGCTTTAGGTTAAGTTTATTTCTTAGCTTAAGTTTTAATTTAGTTTACCATAATTTTGGTTTTAAAATGTATCAAATAACGTTGTCTCATGGACGAAACAATACTTATTAAATAATCCAATATTACCAATGCATTATTTCATTTTTCTCAAAATATCTTCTAAGCCGTAAGAGATAGTAAAAAACTTCAAGATAGGTAAATGTTAGAGAATAAAATGACAAATTAGATTTTGTTCTTAAAATCAGTCAGTGACGTCGTATTAAGTAAATTGGACGGGCGTAAAGGGTCATGACCACAAAAAAACGAGGACCCTGTAGATTAATTTAAATAATAATAATGTTAGTTCGTAGATACTGGTAAATCTATTATTTGTGCAAAATTTGAATTAATTATTCCTAAAAATTCTAAAGGAATATTAAGAAAACCAAAAAAAAATTAAAACTTTAGCACCCTGTATATCGAAAACCAAACATTTTAGGATATACGTTTATATGAACTTTTTATCTTAAAATTATACAAGGAATTATCCCTTAAAGTTTGTCTACGTACTTAATTAACACCCTGTATACTACATGACACCAATAATTGAGATAAAAATATACAGGGTGTCCGCGATCTTTTTTTAATGTCTGGAAATTTAAAAATGGCGCGTGATTCGTAAATAAGTTTGTATTTTTGTTACCCCCGTACAAATGACTTCAACTGTTTCTCTGACACTAGCTGAGTTCATTTTAAAACTTTTTTGTCTCTTGTAAAATTTTCGCCAGACATATAGTTTCATGTGTCATGTCAAAAATAATATCTTGACGGCTTGACGCATAGTTAAATAGTTTTATTTATTACTATTGTGATTATTTGTTAAAAAATGGTAAACTTTACCAATGCTGAGTATGCTGACATACATTTTACATACGGACTTGCTAACGGAAATGCATATGAGGCTAAACGTTTGTATCAGGAGCGTTATCCGAACCGCACAACTCCTACTTCAGAAACGTTTTCAAAAATTCACGCTCGGTTGAGGGAAACAGGAAGCTACTCATCTGTTGGGTGCACCTCGGACGGTAAGAACCCAAGAAACCGAGGAAGCAGTTCTTAATCTAGTAGGAGAACACCCGGAAATAAGCACCAGAAAAATAGCGCTGACGCGTTAAACATTTCTCATGTTCTAGTATGGAAAATTTTAATTGATATGAACTATTTGAATTTGAATTTGATAATTTGTTATAACCCTACCACATTCAAAGATGCAAATAAAACGACAATGTCTTCCTCCACAAATTTGTGGAGGAAGACATTGTCGTTTTATTTACATTACGTAAACTCCACTGCAAGTATGGACTACTTTTTCAATTTCACATTCAAAGAGTTCAGGCACTCCTCCCTCGTGATTTTCCATTACGTATGAACTTCTGTCATTCATTATTGGTTTCTCCAATGCCTTATTCAAAATCCTTTATTTAAAAATCAAATCCTGTTTACCGACGAAGCAAATTTCTCACGCAACGCTATACGCAATTTTCACAACAATCATTTGTGGTCAGATGAAAACCCCCATGCGATACAGGAATCACATTTCCAGGAACTCTCTTAACGTGTAGGCAGGAACCCTTGGAGATTATTTACTAGGAGATTTTGCTGCAACAATATTTTGTGATATTTCTAAAGCTTTTGATTGTGTTAACCATGATATATTATTAAAGAAGCTTGAGCTTTATGGCTTTAGAGGTATATCATTTAAATGGATTAAATCATATTTATCTGAAAGATCTCAAGTAGTATTGTTAAATGGTAAGAAATCAAAAAGTAATAAAATTGATTGTGGAGTACCTCAAGGTTCAGTTCTCGGTCCATTACTATTTTTAATATATATAAATGACCTTGCGTCAATTTTTATAAATGGTAAATTTACCGAGAAATTTACCATATTTGCTGATGATACAACAATACTTTGGCATAGTAAATATTGTAATGAATTAATTTAAATAATTAATAAAAATTTAATAAATGTTAAAAAGTGGTGTGACTCTAATCTACTCTCATTTAATATCACGAAAACAAATATATTAACTTTTAAATGTTCACTTAATAATATTATTTTTGACAATCTCATAATTAATAACCCCAAATTTATAAAATTTTTAGGAATCTATATTACTCAAAATCTTTCTTTTAATGAACATATCAAAAAGTTATGTAGAAAATTAGCTTCAGAATGTTATGCCCCGAGAGTACTTTCTCGTGAAATGAATATGGCGGTTCTTCGAAATGTTTATTTTGCTTTAATATAATCTCTTTTGAGATATAGAATTTGTTTCTGGGGAAATTTAAGCCAATATCTTCTAAATTCAATTTTTATTTTACAAAAAAGAGCTATCGGATATTTGTGCAAAGCTAGATCTAGAGATTCTTGTAAAACTCTTATTATCTCACAAAATATTTTAACACTAACTTCCATTTTTATATTGGAAACAGTTTGTTTGATTCATAAAAAGCATAGAAATAGTATTAATTCATATATTTATAATAAAAGACAAACCTTTAATATATGTTTACCTATTCCTTCTTCAAGTTTTGTAAAAAAATCCATAATTTATGATTCTAAAAAAATTTTTAATTATCTTCCAGATTTTATTAAGAAAATATCAAATCTTAAAATGTTTAAAAAAAATGTTAAAAATTTATTATTGGAAAAAGCTTATTATACTCTGGATGAATATTTTGGTGATACTCTGTCATAATTATTTGCATTTTTTTTTTATTCCGATATTTTAAGTTTTACTATATTATTATATTTTATTGTTAATTTAATTTTAAAAAAGGTTTTGTCGATAAAAATAATACTTAATGACAATAAAGTATATTTTGATTTGACTTGATTTGATTTGGCCTATTCCTTATTCCAGGAAGATTAAACGGAGAGAGATATTGTCATTTTCTTGAAGAAGATTTGCCTATTTTACTGAAAGATGTACCGCTAGATCGTACTTTCGGTAACCGTTGGATAGGTCGGGGAGGGCCTCAACCATGGCCCCCTAGGTCACCAGACCTTAACAGTTTGGATTTTTTTCTTTGGGGACATCTAAAATCCTTAGTTTACCAGACACTCATCCAAAATAAAGAAGAATAAAGAAATCAAATAATTAACTCTTGTAGAACGATCCAAAATACTCCAGGAATTTTCCAAAGAGTGCGCGAATCAGTGAGTAGGAGATTGGATGCTTGTAGCGACTTTTGGCAAGCATATCATTTTCAAGTAAAAATGATAGGGGAATCGATTTCTCTTCTAGAAAATGTGATACACATGCACGAAAAAGTTGCGACTCCCCAAAAGAGAAAAATACCTGTAGGTGGCGCTCCCTACAATTAAGGGCCAAACTAAGATCAAAGTTGAATTTCTCATATTAAAAAATCCCCAAATACCAACTTTCGTTCAAATATAGACATTATTTTAAAAATTATTTACGAAAAACAAAAATAAAAATAAGTTTTTAACACTCTGTGTATCTCTAAAATAAGGGGCTTGCGGACCCATGCTTATATGAACTTTTCACCTTATAAATAACTGAGGAATCGTCCTGTAAAATATCGGACACTTATTAAATTAATAACACCCTGTATATCTATTTTAATTTAAAAAATTCATCTTTCCCTTAAAGAAAAGGAAAGTAAAGGTTGTTTGGTCATAATTTTTCATCTATTTAGTAACAATAATAATAAAAAAAATGCTTATTATATTAAAATGTTTGCTTTTTTTGCATTATTGTCTATTCTCGCCTTTGTTCAAAATAGAACTTGGTCCAAAGGTAATAACAAAAATGTCAAACTTAACTTAAGAACTAAACTGTAATATCCAAAAGCGTACAATAATACCAATACATTATAAATCTTAATATAGTATGGAGAAGGCTATTTTCTTACGAGCAAAAAAAGAAACACTAGGAGCACATTACTTAATGGTTAAATCTAATTATAAATAAACGTAAAACTTGAAAATTGTCTATTAAAAACGATAAGATGAAAAAAAGTCAAAAGTTTTTTTTAATCAAAAAATAAATGAAGGATGTGGTGTAGTTGTAGTGGTAATAGTAGTAGTAGTAGCTCAAAAGTTAAGATACTTTCAGGACAAACGCGAATATGAAGTTTTTTTCCTAAAATGGTCCCAATAATTACACCCTGAAATATTAGCATAATATCATGTACACCCTGTATTTATTATTTACCTCTTGCAAATAATTCTCCTTTTCCTCCATATCGACAACTTTTTCCACCGTGTCATCCTTGTCCCTTTTTACTAATATAGGATCCTTGTGATTTCTCTGCTGTCCCTGTCCTTGTCCATATCGCTGTTGTTTGTTTTGTTTCGCTCTGTTACCTTGATGAGTTGGAGATGCTTGTGTTATAATTCGTACCTGGAAAACGCAATATTAATTTTTTTTCTTTATTTATTTATTAAACAATGATAAAATTACATTGTAACATGTAAGATACTGGCTGACAATGAAATTGCGCTCCAGGACGCCATTCTGAAACGGTCTTTGTTAGAAAAATGAAATTTGGGATATCGATATGGATATACAGGGAGGGTGTAACAAATTCGTTTATACATACTACAGCGATGTAAATGTCAGAACGTGAAACAATGAAGATTTCTTACCTTGAAAGGTAAAAAAAACATCAATGATTTATCATTTGCGCTTATTTAAATAGGGATTTTTTTAAAACTTTTAACAGTCGCCATTTTGACAGAATCGCGCCAAAATTTATGAGCATACTGTACGAGATATTAGCTTTTAAATGATGTATCACAGGCTGTGTTTCCATTAAAAAAAAAAGATCGATGTCGTCATATCTTTGACAAATCTCTATAAAAATACAAACAAATAACGTCAAAATGTGAGCATATATAAAACTAAATTCACGTGTCCAAGCATTTTCCCCAAAAGTTACAGGTTAAGGCTATATTAATTTTATTCCGGACTTCTGGGCAGCCCTGTATATACATATATTTTATTTCTATCTTACTAATTTTTAGTGTGTAGCAGCTGCCCTAAATTTGAGTATCTCCACTGTAAGCGCAGTTTCAACGTCAGTCAAAGAAAATAAATTATTATAATCACCTAAAAAGAAACGTTATCATGTAAAGGCCAGGTCGGACCCTTTTTACAAAACTGTTTGAAATAGAGAGGATGTTTTCTTCCTATGTTCATTCAGATATTAGAAACAGACTATGCAATAAAAAAGCAGCTAAACTAGTATTTCTTTTTAAGCATTATAACACTAATTAATATTTAGTTTTTTAAGTATTTTCACTCAGGTTAGGTTCTCTATTTTTTTTTGTATTGTTAGAAGCATTTTCTTAAAAGGAAAGCCCCTGTACCTAATATCTCTCAGCTTTTTTACTTTATTTGATGTTTATAACACGTATCATGGTTTTCAATAATAAAAAATTAAAAGTCAATTACAAGCTTTTGGCTAACCGACAATTTCCTCCTTTTGCAACATCCCAGAAAATTATTTCTTGAGTCGAACCAAATAACCGGCCCTACCCCTTCTTCACACCAAAAATATTTCCTTTTCATTTAATTCATTTCACAAAATAAAAATTAAAACTTAATTAGAAGTTTCGTCTTTCCTTGACTGGTTCGACATCTACAGTTTTTTTTATAAAAATAATTTCAACTTTAGGTTTTTAGAAATATTATGTTGGTAAAAGAAAATTAATTACTAACTTCAAGAATAAAGACTAGCCCTCGAGCAACAAACTCCATTCGCGGGATTAAATGAGTCACTTTAGTCCCGCGGAATATAATATACTATTACTTAAACCACTTACCACGTTTCCTACAGCCTTTGTGCGTCCCTCTCGAAAGACCATCCTTTGCCCTGGAGTCATATACTCCGGATGTTTAATGAATCTAAAGTGGATCACTGCCTTGTCACCAGTTCGAAGGCATTCCTTTGACATTGTCATGATACTCGCTGTTTGTCTGATGCTTCCACAATGAACTAAAATTATAAAAATAAATATTTTTTTTAAATTTATTGATTTCTAAATGTTTGTAGGTACAGGGTGGCCGTTTAGTGTGGCAAAGTAGAATAACTCCATTTGTATTTACAATACACAAAAAATGTTAATATCAAAGTTCAAGGACAGTAAGTGAGCTATAACGTGAAATTATTTTTGACTCTATAGGGTGGCTCACCAAAAAGAAACAACAAAAATCTCAAACTCAAAATCCGAATATACAGTATTTCCCGTTTGACCGGAAGTTGACACTTTTAGGATGGTAATCAAAAAGTAAGATAGGGACACGTAAGCCGTTTGGCTCTAAGACGTACTGTTATGCAGTTAGAAGCTGTCAAAGTTCAAAAATGTCATTTTTCAAAAGTCGATAACTCGGAACCTATTATGTTTAGACTGATAATGCACTTAAAGAAAAATAATTGTAATTTTATGTAGAAACCAAAAAAATGGTAAGATATAGGGTGTTCTATTAAAAAAAAAAAAAATTATTGTTCCTCTTTGCCGAGTCACCCTATAGAGTCAAAAATAATTTTACGTTAGAACTCACTTACTGTCCTTTAACTTTTATATTAACATTTTTTGTGTATTACAAATACAAACGGAGCTATTTTACTTTGCCACACTAAACGGCCACCCTGTATCTACATTAATATATTATACAGGGTGTTTATTAAACATACGGCAAAAATTGAAGGGTTTATCCACTGGACTATTCTAAGAAGATTTTGTCCTTTGATGTTTTTTGAAAAGCCGCTTTATTTCGAAGATACATATTTTCAAATTATTAATGTAGTCGAAATAAAAGTATGGCTTACTACACTGGACTTACCGAGTATACATTTTTTTAAAAATGCGCCGTTATCTCTTAAGCAAATCAGTTTAAACATGCATTTTATTTAAATACGTCTCGTAATTGATCATTTTGTACGAGTCGAATTTGTTGAGACTGAATGAGACGTTTTGTTGTTTGACGTATATTTTCTCTCTTTAATAGTTAAAATTTTGCTAGCGAAGTCCTCTATCATAAATCGCTATACGAACGGCGAGATGACTGACATACATTTCATTTACGGACTCATTATAATTCATTATAAGCTAGGCGGTTGTACATTGAACGATTTCCGGACCGTAATGTTCCTGATAGAAATACCTTCCAAAGTATTCATCAACATATTCATGAAACAGGTACATTTAAACGAAGTGGGGGACCAGGAAGGCCAAGGACAGTAAGAACGGCAGAAGTGGAAAATAATGTGCTGGACATGATAGAAAAAGATCCAGGTATTTCTACTCGAAAAATTGCCAATAATTTGAATGTAAGAAATAATGGGACTGTTTGGAAAATCCTTAGTGATTATTTGTTGCACCCATACGACATACAACGCATTCAGGCACTTTTTCCTGCTGATTTTCTTAGGGAATGAAATAAGGAATTTTCGCAACAACCATGTGGGGGCTGAAGAAAATCCACATGAGGTACTGAAAGATCATCTTCAACATTAGTTCTCGTTGAACGTTTGGGTTGGAATTGTGGGTGACTGGCTAATTGGACCGGTGGTCGAGGTGGACCTCACTTATGGCCTGCTCGATCCCCGGACTTAAACCCCCTGGATTATTTTCTATGGGGCTATCTAAAGTCACTAGTTTATACTACTCCAGCGAAGAATGTGGAAGATTTAAGAAACCGGATAATTGCTGGGTGTAACTCAATAAGAAACGACCCTGGTGTATTTGAAAGAGTTCGGCAGTCAATGAGGAGAAGATTGGATTCTTGCATCCTAGCTGGGGGTAGTCATTTTCAACAGTTCTCCTAAACTTTACATGCCATTGTTGGTAAAATAATGTTGTTATTGTCGAAAATTTTTCTCGCCCTGCAACTTCGAAACAAAGCGGCTTTTCAAAAATCATCAAAGAACAAAATATCCTTAGAATAGTCCAGGGAATAACCCCTTTAATTTTTGCCGTATATTTAATAAACACCCTGTATACCAAGGGACTAAACTTTCATCCAAAGACGAGAGATTTCTACAATTCGTTGAGGGGTAAAGACACTTTTAAGTCCCGTGGTTATTTCACTATTTTATGCACTCTGGGGAAATTAATCAAGACAAAAAGTAAAATAAAATAATCAAAGCTGGTAATTGGTTCCGGGTGGTGTACCGCCAGACTGGCTGTAGGGCATCCTATGTAAATTTTGCTACCCTCAAATATTAATTTTACAGCAAAATTGTATAAGACTTTTTTGAAGGTTCTTGTATGATGAACTCACGCACCAAATTTTAGTATTTTAAGTACTTGCGTTTATTAACTTAGTGCAATCATTATTTCTTCGTGAATACATGTTGGGACAAGACTACAACAACTATTCCATATGTAATGGAACTCTTTGCACCTTCCATGTAGCAGACTGGCAATTGGTCAAGAGTCATTTGCATATTATGTAGGAATAAAATGTTTTAACCACCTCCAGGAAAATATTAAAAATACTCCAAATATTAATAAGTTTTGTTTTAGTGTTAAAGAACTGTTAATAGTCAACACATGCTACAACATTACAGACATCTTTGCAGTTTAGGGAGAGTATTTCTGCTATTCTTTTTTCGTGTCTTGTTTTTTTTTGTCTTTTTAATAAAATATGTATATTTAAAATTTTAATTGTCTCGTATTCCGCGTTTTCTTTACATTTTAAGGTTTTTGATGTAATTTTATTATTATTTGTAATTTGACAGGTAATAAATTATTTGATTTGATTTGATATACAATTTATTGTTACTTACCCATAGCTTGATACCTTGAGCTAATGGTGGTAGGATGATGTAAAACCAGGATTTCACCCTCGAACTCCCAACAGGCCTGTGGATTCAATGTCGGAGAGACCATAACCATGCCCTTGCGTATTTGTGATCTTTTTATCTGCAAATTACCACTATAATGTAGACAATTCTAATAATATTAACAATTCCATTATATTAACACCCTAAGATTTCTAGCTCATAATTTGTCATTAACTCAAAATCTATTTTTACCTTTTTCAATGCAAAACTGGCGGTTTGCCCGGCTCTAACTTCTTTAACAGCCATTCTCTTTCTGTGAATACTCTTAACGGCAATTGGTATGAAATGGCCTAAGGGATCTGGGCCAAGCATTAACGTATCATTTAATCTGATAACGCCCTTCAATGTAGTCCCTGATACTACGGTACCAACACCCTAAAAGACAGATATATTTAAAAAATATTTATTTATTTATTTATTTCAACGGTTATAACCATTTTTACAAAGATTTTAACTAAACTAATATTAATTAGTTCCCAATATGTGTAAATAAATCCCTGGATAAAATAACTTAATATATGCTATTTATTTTCTGAACCAAAAGTCGATTTGAATTAATTATTTTACCTTGTAGGTTCCTTGATAATGTCACATTTTTCACTGTTTTTAATTTAAAAACTCATTTTGATTTGATACTGGGTGTAATAAAAATGTTAGTGTTTTATTTAGTAAATTTTTATCACCCTGGAGGAGAACTATCGATAATCAAACCCTTGACTATGGATATCTTTGATCAATAGTTTGTGTTATTTTATTGTGAACTTTTGGGCTAAGGTAAGCTTGATTAAATACTATATAATGTGTTTGTAATTAGCGAACACTTTATATGAGAGTGAGAGGCCTCTTGCTTTTTATGCAATAAATTTTGGTAAATACATTTTTTCAAACCCCTATGGTTTTCAAGATTTATAAAAACCAACAACTTAAGCCTAACAAATTTCTAAAAACCAAAACAAGTTTGGCACTAATTTGTGGGACACCCTGTATTGCGGAGTACCCACACTTTGTTTTTAAAATAAAATAAAACCAACCGGCACAGAGTAAGTGTCATCTATTTGGAACTCAGCTGGTTCATTCTCATGGTACTCCATTCTCGTTGTCAATAAGTTTAGGAAAGTCGTTAGTAGACCCAAATTTTCTCCTGTTACATTGGACACTTGGAATATTGGGCACAATCTACATAATATAATAATTCCATATAAACTTCTTAACAAAGAAACAAAAATAAATCTTTATACCTCTCAGATACAAAATTTGTTGCGCTCAACACGACGTCATCGGCAGTCTTAACCATAACAGGTACTTTTCGGCAACCAGGAGACTTCAAAATTCGTACCAACATCTTCAGGTTGTCCTGTAGCACATTTGTGGGGCACATGTCGATTTTAGTGACAACCACAAAAACTGGGACGGAGAGAGCAAGGGCCAAACCCAGATGTTCCTTAGTCATTCCTATAATGCCTGCATTAGCACCAACCTAAAATTGATATTACATCGCTTAGTACCCTAAAGAAACTTTTCTAATCCCGTAGTGACCTACCATGAGCATGCCAAAATCTGGAGCGTGTCCAGTCATTCCGAAAACAGTCGTTTTTAGGTATCGTTCGTGTCCCGCCAAATCAATGAATGTAATCACTTTAGAGCTTCTCTCACAGATTTTTACCCAGTCCAAGGAGCCATGTTCTGGTTTATTAACTACGTTGCCTAAAACCAGCCAAATAGTCAATTCTTGAAACCAAAATGTACTTTTTATATTTTCTAAACGAAAATTCGATTATCTTTTATTAACTAATTCTTGTTATGATAATTTTCGGGAGTATATTATGTACCCCTACAAAAAGCTATTATTCTCTCTACGAGTTTTTAATTTATAATAATTTTATCCTAAAAGTAATAGATAGCATACCTTCTCCGTCAAACCCTAATATATCATTTCCTACAGAACTAGTTCTTCCCGACTCCATTTCGTGCTTATGGCGGAACAATTTCTGCCTGGCTGTCCCTCGCCCATTGTCCAAATCTCCATGAGTTAAAACCCCAAGTAGAGTAGATTTTCCTGCATCTACATTTCCCACCACTGCTACACGTATTTCCAAAAAGTCTGTAAAACACGAACCCCAAGTAGAAATATAAATATTGGCTAGAAATATCTCAAAATAAATAGTTGTAAGTGTAAATAAAGTAAATAATGCACCCTTACCACTTTGATCTAAAACCCTACGTATCAAAAATTGCACAATCACTCCCCTCGATTCTTTTCTCTCTCTTAGTTTGACACAACTACATTCCAGCGTATTTGCAAGGGATTGTAGGGTAGCCACTGCTGCTTCAAGTTCGTCTTCCAATAGTCCATTTTCACTACCATCTTCTGATGCACCAATCTAAAATACATGGGTAAATAAAAACAAATTACACTAATGCTTTGTCTAACTTACTTCTAGGATGACCTCTCCCCTTCCCTCGCCTAGTTGTTGCTTCAACCTTCTAAGCAACAGCTCATACTGTTCTTCGGATGGAGCAACTAGGACGTTTCTACCCAAAATTTTGTCATATTCGCTACATTTTGGACCGGTCTTCTCGACAAAGGAACTCAGGGATTCCCTTGGTGGCTCCTTCTGGTCTGTCATTCTCTCCTTAGAAATAAAATAGTTATATAGAACAACATAACCCAAACAGAGAAATGCATGTTCTGTTGAAGAGAATGTGCTATTATATATTTTCTTAAATTTAAGGAAACTAGGAATTATTTTGTTTATAGACTGGTTGTCAGTGTCGGAGAAAGCACAATAGCGTAGGTTAGTTCAGATATTTGTTATTGACATGTGTATAAATATTGGAAAAACAATTCAGGAGGTAGATCTATATGATAGAACTAATTCCATTCCCCAGCACCGTGGTATAAAAATTTATTTTGAAACAACACAGTACAAAAATACTACAATAATAAGTTAAGGTTGTCTTCAATCTTAGGTTTAACTGGTGGAATGGGCACCGGTTATTGGTCAGGTTAAATTATCACCGTAAAAGTTAACTGAACCTATACAACTGGATCTTAGGGCGACTGTTTGAATGTGTAGTTAATTTGTAGATTATTTTGTGGTTTCAACCAACCTTTTCCAAAATGTACATTTTACAATATTCTGTTACCAGTATAATCTATTGTCACTATTGTCATTGTCATTGTCACAGATTTATTCCTTTTCTGTAGTATTGTTTGTTTTGTGGAAGAAGTCTTTCTCTTCCTAATTTCTCAAATATATTGCGAATTTCATTAAAAAAATCCATTTTCAGTCAATAATTTGGAAAAACTGTTAATTTCTAGTTTAAACCATAGATTGTGGTACTAGCACCTGACTAAATCTTATCAACCTTTTGTTGAAACGCGCGTTAAAGATTTATTTGCCAGCCTGCATTGATAAAAACGTTTTTATATTCAAAAAATAGTCGATCTTCATTACTCATGCCATAACTTTTTACTACGCTTATCAATGACAAAACTGATAAGTTACCGTTCTAAGTTTTGGTCTAGTGAATATCACTGTTTTGTTATATTTTAACAATGGTTTTATGTACCTACGGGGTTAAATTGTACTATAGGATTCCCAACAAAAAAAATAAAACCTATATTAATATTTATTTCGTATGTTTTCCTTTTTTTGTTCAATTGTATTTAGGCTCATACTGGGTGTTACTTAATGATATGTATGTAGTTATTTTAACCCTGGAACTGGGCAATGGGCTCCGATATCAAAAACGGGGCGACTTCGGACACATGCTCAAATGAACTTTTTCTCTTAGACGTACCGTACTTCTAAAACACCCTGTATAATACGATATAGTGTAAATATAAAAACATTAATGAAAACATGACAACAAAAGAAAAAATTCTGATATTAAAAATAAAATAAATTAATAACATAAATTAACATACTAAAAGCGAAGGGTCAAAACAAAGCTAGACAAGGTCACGAGTCACGCGATTCTCTCCACCACTTTAAAAAATATCTTCGTTTTGCCAGAAATGTGAGTAAAATGTCGGGGTTAATTCTGTATTTCGTAATTTTATGACCTGCGTGGACCTGTGGGTACCTCAGATCATAGTATGCAGTTAATGGTTGTTAAAATTTTGTACAGGAAGTGAATGGTTATAAATAAAAAAATTACCATTACCATTATCATATCACAAAATGTGTATTTGATTTTAGTTTAAAGGTTTTATAAGTGACTATAAGGTAAAATCCACAAATTCTGTCAGTGACTCATTTAATACCAACCACCAAATTTTTGAAGCGGCAGAGTAAAAATCTTGTACAAGTTAATGTTTTTATTGCATATAAAAATGCTTATTATTATTATTACAGTGAACTTAATAGGCGACGTTGTCATACAAGCCGCAATCAGCTAAATGCATTTAAAATAACACGGCGATTCCGATACTGGGATTTTGATCGCGGAGAAAATAAATGTGGCAACACACAGAGGACGAGTTCACAACTTGAAAGATTTAAAAATAAGAGTGCCGGCAGGGGTTTCGCAATGCTTCATTAATTAATGTTTTTAATATTAATTTTATTTATTGATTGATTTTGTAGTTGCTTTTCAGTTTTCCTAGTGTATATGGGTAATATATAATTAATAAACTTTATTTAGTGTTGTTGTCTACTTTTAATTGAGTAAACTATGAATATTAACGAACCTTCAACTAGTTGGCCGCCTACAAAAAAGTTTCAATAAACATTAAAAGAACGAATAACAGTTAAAAACGTATACTATGAAATTCGGGAACGAAATCCTGAACTAACCACATTGGATGCTGCAGAAATATGTGGCACTTTAACGAAACTTTTTTCGCGCACTATGTTTAGGGTTATGAAAGGCCTTCATCAAGAAAATGACGAAATAGAAAATAGTTGAGGAGCCCAGACAAGACAACGGAAAAAAATAATCCTGGAAGATGCCACAAAATACGCTATTCGTCGCAAAATCTATGGAATATCCACAATAAAAAAAACTATAGCTGAAATTAAGAAGGGAGAATTTAGGGTATATTAAACGAAATCGAAAAAGCCTACTAATACTAATTGAAAAAATCAAATTATTGTATGGCGCCGAAACTATTTAGAAAAAATACGGGAGTATTACACCGTCAAAACATGGCTCAATGAAGGGCACACATTTGAGAAGGTATGGCAAAATCTAAATATGAAAAGTTCAAGGCAGGCATTTTTGGATGGATTTTCGCAAGGACAAAAAATCCTAGTGAAAAACGTCGTCGTCTTATAAAATCAGGTTTTAAGGGTTATATAAATAAATTTCATTTATAAAAAATTATGTATATCACGTTCCGACGAAATTTCATCATTTATAATTTTTTGAAATGCACACGCCACTGGAATTTACTCCCCTGACGTCGCACAACCCGGAGCTCTCTATAAAATATGCTAATAATGAGTCACTGACAGAAATTTTGGGCTTTTAGTATAATTTCTATTTTTTGGGATTTTGTCTTTGTCATACCTTAATACTTTTGTGTAAAATTTATATATACTTAATGCAAAACAATTTCCGTTGCACGTCATCAATCAGCTGATAATTGTAAATCCGTAAAAAACATGAGGAAATTAAATTTGGACAAAAAATATTAAAATTTCATACGATATTGAAAGTATTAAAAACCGAAAGTATTCTTCTTTGATACTAACCCATTTATAACAAATACTTTTTAAATTTAAACTTGTAAAAATTAAAATAATTTCAATTTTATGGGCCGACAGTTGGCAACAGAGCTGTCAACGCTACAGTGGCGCCAGCTCGTTCGTTGGTCTGCTTCGCTGTTTTCGTTTAGTGGGCGGATTTACGTATTTCTTAACAAAAACCTCAGATCTTTTCATAAATATCATTGAAAAAACGTTCTCTTAAGAATAACAAAGGTGTAAATACATAACTCTGTCAATTACGTTGTTTATTATTTGTAAAAAATGCCGAATCATTTGAATAGCTGGTGCAAAGAGCTAATAGCTTCTCTAATAAGCTATTTTCAGGAAGAACTTTACAACAATGGCCCTTTGTTACCATTGACAACAGTTAGAAAAGTAACTTTAAAGAGTATGTTGATTGTTGAGGTCTACAGTCTACATATTTTATTTCTACTTTACTAATTTTTAGCTTGTAGCAGTTGCTCTAAATTTGAATATATGCACTGTAAGCGCAGTTGCAACGTCAGTTAAGGAAAATAAATTATTAGAATTACCTAAAAAGAAACGTTCTCATGCAAAGAGGGCTAGATTTATCTTGCTTTTGTAAAAAAAAAATTTGATATATTGATGAATATTTCCTTAAATTAAAAAAAAAAACACATGGATTTCTAAGGCCCCACTGTGCAAGTTACGTAAAATAAAATAACTGTGTAGTTCCAGGGTTAATAGGGCACCCCTAGATCAATTTTAAGTAAAAAAGTTCATAATATCTACATATGACTATGACTATATTATATCGTTTGATTTCACTTTACAGGTGCCCTAACACTTCGATTTTTTGACCGGTTTCTAGCAAAAAAGATAGATAACTAGATGAAAATAAGTCTTTATAAAAAAGAATCCAGACGTTTTTTTAACAAGGGACATCACAGCCAACATTAATATTATGAAAAAGCTTTCATAATAACTATAATCATTTTCCACCAAATGGTAAATTTTACGACAAAAATAAGAGAGACCATTTTTGTTTAGAATTAAATACTAAAATAATTGTTTTGAAAAAAATCAGTAAGGTAACAATTTTTTATTTAAAATTGGGGGGGGGGGGGGGTAAATTTATGCACCTGGATTAAAAAAAAAATCAAGGTAAAACTTTGTGGTTTTATCTTTGTAAAAATATATTAGGATATATGTTTATACAGTGTCATTCGAAAACGAACAGCATGACGTAACATTTCTTCGAGTGATAACATTTGGTGAAACACGTCAATTTAATTCTGAGGGGGACAACTTTAGAAGTATTTGTTGTTATATTAAATTCAACCCTCTGACCCCCAGAGCACCTACCCTTAAAATCTTAAATAGCAACTCCCACTTATTTGGTAATTTTTGAATAATTTCCTATGTAATTTTAGACAAGTACTATCTTTTTTGGTTTCTTTTGTCAAACAATCAGTACCGAACCGCACATTTTCATGAAACGCTCAAAAGCAGAAATATAGTAAATTTAAAATTGAAATACCATAACTTTTAGGGGGGTTGCATCCCCTAAGCGGTCCCAATTACTTATTTTAAAATATTGAGTGGAGCAGTAGGTTAAGGGATGTGTTATGTCAAAATTCTTTCGCTTGTTTACATTTGATCGCTTCTAAAAACAACATTCTTTGACGTTGTTTTGCTTATCTCTTATTGTATTTATGAGCGATAAAAATACATTCCTATTAGGGAGAAGGAATGAGCCAAGATTGCTCGATGAAGCCACTCAGATTGAAGTTCTTGGCAATGGTTCCCACTATGTCGCTTCATGTAGCTAAAACGGAACCTGGACTATCGCAGAAATCAGTTACAAAAGTATTGAATCTTTACCAATTTCATTCATATAAGCTACAAATGACTTAAGAATTAGGCGATGATAATCCGGACAGACGTATTTACTTTTGTGAAATTATGAGTAGCAAGATTATAGCTCAGCCCCAGTTCATAAACGCACATCTGTTGCAGTGATGAATTTACCTTCTACCCGAATGGTAAGGTCAACAAACAAAACTGCCGTTACTGGAGCGAGGTCAATCCTCACATTTTTAGAGATTGATATGGGTACACAGGATTGGGCAGGTTACGACAGGAACGAGGGCAGCTATATTAGGTGATATCACCATTGGTCCTCTCTTCATACCCGGAGATTTAACTCGTGACATTATGCGCAAATGTTAGATATGACTATAGAGCCTCTTATAATTCATGAGATAGAGAATCAAAGGAACGTTAATGGAGATCTTGCTTTAGATGAATATCTGCTACATTTCCAGCAAGACGGAGCACGAAAGTGGTTGGATAATCATTACCCGGAGCAGTGGATTGGTGGAAGAGGACCTATTGAATGGCCACCTAGGTCACCAGATATGACACTTCTCGATTTCTTTCCATGAGATCACAACCAGATTCAATTGAACAACTGCAGCAAAGGATTATCCAAGAATGTAGTGCTATTTCACATGAGACACTTAAATATTGGCTGTACTTGTGCTTACAAAACAATGGTAACCGCTTTGATCAATTCATGAAGTAACACACAAGTCTTTGTTTATGTACGGTGACACAGGTAAGGATTTCAAAATTTAACTTCTTTCATCATCATACTTTTGAGGGGGTGGCTTTGACCACTTAGGAGATGCAACCCCCTAAAATTTACTGTAGTTCAATTTTAAATTTACTATACAGGGTGTCCGGATAAGGATACGGAGCGGCCATATCTCGGAAACGATACGTCCCACAGATCTGAAAAAAAAGCTCTCATCATAAAAACTGCCAAGAGAAATTCATTCAAAATAATTTTAAGTTTCGGAAATTGCCGCAAGAGGGCGTAACGGCTTATTTATTTTTTAAAGTTCATTTTACGGCAAAAAATGCCACTTAACCGTAGAAAAGCAAGTAAATAATTAAAATCAGTAGATTGTTTACTACAACTTTTGTTATTGTTATTTTTTTGAATCTTGCCTAATAAAGGAGTGGGGGAAGCCTTTAGGACATTTTTCAAAAACTGTCATTATGTCGTTATCCTTCAACGGATTCTCTATAACTTGGACTTGTTTGAAAGGGAATTCCTTGGAGTTTAAATAAATGATTCAGGAATTGTCACAAGTTTCCTGATACAATTTTAAGATGGCGCTGTTATTCAATCTAACTTATTTTTTTATTTTTCTCGGTATTTGCAAATTGGATGGTATAATTTTTTTCGGTAGTAATAGGAGACAATTTGCATAGGGAACGATTAGTCCAAACCGCAAATCGATATCACCAGGGGTTTAAAAGTTATTTTGATTTTTCTTTAAAAAATGATACAGTTTCCATTTACCGGTACCCGGTATACCCCTAATAAGCAAGATAACAACTAATTTCATGGCCTACTGTTTAATAAACTATAAAATTTACAATAAAAGTTTAACGAGTCAAAGAAACATCAATAACACTGAATAAAATATGAATATTATGATAATATCATATTATGAGACTTAGACTATGAAAAAGTGCACAAATCTTAGAACTAGAAACAATTTTATTAGCAATTTAGCGAGACAACAATAATAATTACAAATGTTCAAAATGTTTTCCGTCATTTTGTAAGCACTTAATTATTCTTCTGTTAGTTGATAATACGGCTGCCTCAATTTCAGCCGTGGATAAGTTTCTAACGGCATTTGTTATCCTTACCATCATGTTTTCCCTTGTTGTTGGTCTCTCTTGGAAAACCAGATCTTTTAACCTACCCCATAGGTAAAAATCAAGACAAGTAAGATCCGGTGAACGAGCCGGCCAGGGAAACAAGCTTCCTCTTCCAATTACACGATGCGCAAATTGCTCTTCTAGGTATTGGCGTACGTTACGATAGTAATGCGCCGGACAAGCATCAAGTTGGATCCACATGTTTGTTCTCGTTTGTAAGGAGACTTCTTCCAAAAGAGGTGGAAGGAAAGTGGCCAAGAAATCTAAAAATCTTGCTCCATTAAGGGTTTGGTCAAAAAAATGGGGACCGATAATTTTTCCTTCCAAGATCCCGCACCAAACATTTAAACTCCAGCGGTTTTGAAAATCTACTTGCCTCATCCAATGAGGGTTTTGCTCAGACCAATAGTGCATATTATGCAAATTCACACCCCCAGCGTTAGTGAAAGTGGCCTCGTCTGTCCATAATATCCGTGAAAGAAAATTTGGATTTTCCCTAATCATATTTAATAGCCAGTGACAGAAATCCAATCGATGATCATAATCAGTATCGTTCAATGCCTGGTGTAAAACGATGTGGTAAGGGTGCATACTATTAGTTTGTAAAATCTCGTGGACATTTGTTTTTGGAACCCCCAAGTCAAGGAAAATTTTTCTGGTGCTTAAAGTGGGATCGTATTGAACGTAAGCCAAAACGTTGATAATATTTACCTCATTACGTGTCCTACGAATGCGTAAGGGTCGTTGAATGGGCTGCACATTACCAGTTTCTCTTAATCGTCGAGCTAATCTTGAGAATACTTCTCGAGAATAGTGTCTTCTTTGTGGAAATCGCATTGCATACTCTCGCGACGCTATTACAGCATTTTCAAGAGATTGAAAATACATATTCAACATATCATACGCTTCTGCGTTAGTAAACGGCATACTGTTTGTAGAGAAATGCAATATAAATGTAAAAAACAATGCTTAATATTATAAGATGCTTGACGTTTAAAACTCATCAACAGCTTGTCACAATAAATTATTACTTTGTTTTTTTCCATTGCCAACTTGGAACTTGTAATTTAGGCGAAAACATGATGGAAAGGATATGAAATGCCGTTCGAAGCTTATCCACGGCTGAAATTGAGGCAAGAGGCAAGTGTGTTTTTTACTAAAAGAAGAATAACTAAGAGCTTAGGAAGTGACGGAAAATATTTTAAACATTTGTAATTATTGTTGTCTTGCTAAATTGCTAATTGTTTCTAGATTTAAGATTTGTGCACTTTTTCATAATCTCCTATCATAATATTCATATTTTATTCAGTGTTATTGATGTTTCTTTGACTCGTTAAACTTTTATTATAAATTTTATAGTTTATTAAACAGTAGGCCATGAAATTAGTTGTTATCTTGCTTATTAGGGGTATACCGGGTACCGGTAAATGGAAACTGTATCATTTTTTAAAGAAAAATCAAAATAACTTTTAAACCCCTGGTGATATCGATTTGCGTTTTGGACTAATCGTTCCCTATGCAAATTGTCTCCTATTACTACCGAAAAAAATTATACCATCCAATTTGCAAATACTGAGAAAAATAAAAAAATAAGTTAGATTGAATAACAGCGCCATCTTAAAATTGTATCAGGAAACTTGTGACAATTTCTGAATCATTTATTTAAACTCCAAAGAATTCCCTTTCAAACAAGTCCAAGTTATAGAGAATCCGTTGAAGGATAACGACATAATGACAGTTTTTGAAAAATGTCCTAAAGGCTTCCCCCACTCCTTTATTAGGCGAGATTCAAAAAAATAACAATAACAAAAGTTGTAGTAAACAATCTACTGATTTTAATTATTTATTTGCTTTTCTACGGTTAAGTGGCATTTTTTGCCGTAAAATGAACTTTAAAAAATAAATAAGCCGTTACGCCCTCTTGCGGCAATTTCCGAAACTTAAAATTATTTTGAATGAATTTCTCTTGGCAGTTTTTATGATGAGAGCTTTTTTTTCAGATCTGTGGGACGTATCGTTTCCGAGATATGGCCGCTCCGTATCCTTATCCGGACACCCTGTATATCCGCTTTTGAGTGTTTTGTGAAAATGTACGGCTAGGCACTCAATTGTTTGGCAAATAAAATTTAAAAAAATATATATTAAATATGTCTAAAAATATATAAGGAATTTAACAATGACCAAATACGTGGGAGTTGAATTTAATAGTTTTAATACAACAACAAATACCTCTAAAGTTCTCCCCCGTCAGATATGAGTTAAAGTTTTTCACCAAATTTTCAGAGTGTCAGCTGAAGAAATATTACATGCTATTCGTTTTCAAACTGACACCCTGTCTAAACTTTTCAACTTAAAATTGGGTCAAAAATCGCCCATTAAAACCAGTTTATTAACATTAACACTCTGAATAGTCAAAATTTTATATGCAGTATTCAGGGAGGTTTGAAATACAACATTTTCAAAACAAATTTAAAAACTTAGATACCTATTTTGCTACCTACCATATTTTTAATGGTAAATGCACTTTTGTTGTGTTATGTTGTCAAACACATTTTAGAGTTTAATTAAAAAACATAATATACTTTCATAAATATAAATAAACATTTTTTAATCAAGTTTTAAGATAATAGGCACCTTGAAATACTTTATATTACTCACTTACCCTTTTTAAATAATAGTTTTGCCTCCTATTTGATCTCTTAACAAACAACTAACTAATTCTTTAACAAATTTTTACCAAAATTAAATTAAAATGAATGTTGTGAAAGTTTACTAAGTAAACAGAGGAAGTGATAATATTAAATTTATCAGGTATTGTCGTGTAATTATTAAAAACAAACGATTGTTTTGCTAGATTCAATTCAATATGCACTTAGTGAAGAGCATGAAACCTTGCACCATATAAAAAAAATCTTGATTAAAAGTTTAAGAAAAAACAAAGATATCCTATGTGTTGTCAAGTCTAAAGCCCTAATATAAAGTTATTTATTAATAATTGGAGACTAAAACTTTTATTTTTGTATATTTAGGCATACAATACCATTTAATTTTCAACAACAAAATAAGGGTATAAAATAAAGTAAAATGTTTGCTTCTATCCTGTATAGCCGTATTTTATATTAGCACACTTTGGCTTTGAAACATGCAGACGCTATAAGTGTTTTGATTTTTCGGTGAAAATATTTCCGATATGGCGCAATATGTTCGCGGGTCACTGTGAAAATATTATTTACGAACAACAGAACATGACAAAAAGTTGTAAAAAAAAATATAAGTGCTTACCTTAGTATATTTTGCAATTCCCGTCTGGTTCCAAATAACTTATTTTCTTCACACAATAAATTATTTAAAAAACTCTCAAATGTTTACGTCGTTCGCGTCGACATCAACACCTTAATAACTGAACTGGATGATTTGATTTTCCTTGTTAGCATTCCTAAATTATGAAAATACATTAAAGGTTTTTGTCCGTCTTTTGACACAGCGTCAACAGCCGAATCTGAAAATAAAATGTTACCATAAAGACTACAGCGTGCGCATTTATAGTCAAAAGCATTATCTTTCAAGTAGTATATAGTCAGATGGCAACTGATTGCGAAACGTTGTTTAATAAAAAAAAAAGCGGGTGTGATGTATGTAGATAATATCACATCTTATATCAAAAAAACAAGTTGATGGTATGTCAAATTGTTTTCAAGGTTTAATTTTTTCTTAGTTTTTCATTTATTGCTCTGGTCGTTTTTGGTCATACCCCATTTTATCCCCGATTTCTTTAGATACAGGAATAAGGACCCTTTTCATATATTTTTTTTTAATTGCACATTTGCTTAACAATATTAAAGGTAATTAAAATTATTTCAAATTTAAATAATAAAATAAAATGTATAACACATTCATTATTGTAGTGTAGTATTATCAAAGACGCGTTGGTATTATTGTATTTAAGCATTTATTACAGTATATCTTCAATAATCTTAGTGAGGTATCCGAACTAGTGACTTACTTTTATTTGTTTTTTTTTTCCTGCCTAGTCCCATCAGGTTACTAAATAGAAAGATAAGTAAAACAACTAAACTTGTTTAACAAGAAGTGACGAGAACTAATACCATTTATTTAAATTAAACTAAAAAAACCTACAAAGTACTTACACATCTATGTTTTATCACCTGTATAAAATTATTTAAAAACATAAAAGGACGTTGTAGGGTAGGTGCCTACGAAAACCAATCTAGGTTTGTTCATTTTTATTTTCAGTTACTTCAGTTGCAGTTTCCTCTATTATTTTGAGGAACAATGCGTTCTGCGAGGAGAAAATGTTACTGGAGAGTGTTTTTAATTAAAGAATTTACCTTACTTAAATTTAGAATATTTTAGGAGTAGGTAATTACATATTATTATAGTACAGTTATAATTTTAAGAAGCAGTGTTTAAAAATATAGGAATGGTGCACTATTATTCTGATATAGGTAGGAACTACTTCTACTATAAAGAAAAACATGAATGCAATAATTGAAATGTTTTATTATAGGTACCCAAACCTACAAAAATAATTCATATTTTCAAAATACACATAATAAAACAAAAGAGAACGTACTATTAATCCAAAATAAGTAAAAATTCTGGGAAGCCACAACCACAACATTGAGTATTTATAAACACTGATATAAAGGAGAATGATGAAATGATGATGAAACCACCTGAAATTTTTAGCCTAATGAAATACTATTTGTATAGGTGCAATGATAAAATTGTCAAAATTTAGTGTCTCTGTATCTATACAAATTACCTATTTAAAATAAAAACCAAAGTGCTCCTTTTATCACTCTGGCGAAAAATATGAAAATATGAAAAAAAAATAATTGCATATCTACATAAGGAGATAGGGAGATAGATATTACAGGCATCTATAAATTTCTAGCATTATAAAATAGTATTAACCAAGTATAGTAGGTTGTCAATGATCAATGATCAATGTAATACAGTAATTTCAATAATTCAACTGAATTTAGGAACTGGTTGCAATTATTGCATCATTGATTCGTTGCATGCATAGGGACTGAACTTCTTTGTATCATGCATAGGGACAGCCTGCGAGACAAACCAGTACTTACGTGCTTGTTTAATATACGAAAAGTTAACGATGATCCGTATGTGAGTAATATAAGATTTAATAATTACAAAAATCAAATTAATAGGGCTTAAAAATACCTAATAGGTTATTAGTAAAATTTTTTAACCTAAGATCATATCAAAAACGAATTGGCATTGTGCTTTAATAGTATAAAAACCTTATCTTGCAAGAAAACTAAATATCCAACTTAAAAGTAGGTATATTCTTATTAAAATGATGAAGGACGTGTTTACATAACATTGCATGAAGATGACAATAGGATGTACTTATGCATTTTTTTGCATGGATTTAATATTTCTGTAATTATTGAGAACACAAGATGTTTTAATTTTATGTAAAAGTCACGAAAACCATTAATGTTCAGAAAAATTCAACCAGTCTGGTGCTTAAATACCCACATATGGAATTAATCTAAAGTAGGATGAAACCAAGAAAACCAATATTTTTGGAGTACAAGCCGGATGACATACGTTCGGCCAGAGAACCTAATAATTAAATATCATAATATTGTCAATTATAAATTGCCCTTTAAGTGAAAATATGTAAAATTTGGCCAAATTACCTTTTCAAATCTATCAGCTGGAACTTCCTTGGTGACATTTAACCATCATCGCGAACATCCACGCAATCGCAATCTATCAAACAAGATCAGATCAGCCTTTTTTTAAGAGAATACAGATTCAGTAGCTAACGCTTAAATGTCATGTAAGGACAAGCATCGAACTTCACGCTGGTTAACGTCAAAATCAGTTAAACGTCAAAAAATGTTTTTGTTGTCGACATAGGTACTGAGAAACCATAAATTTATGATTTTAAAAGTTATTTAATTTAAAAGAACAATATTTTGCAGCCCAATAAGCAGTTCAGTTACTCAAGAACTTAGTATAACAATTTACAATCCCTTGCAAGGGGTTTAAAGTCTTATTTAGGGCAGTGAACCTTTGATGACAAGGTGACTAACTGAAGAGCTTCATTATAATTAGTGATACTTAATCATGTCTACACACCATCAAAGAAGAGACTACAGGCGTCAACCCTCTAGTAATTTTACTTATGTTAGCCCTTGTGTGAAATATTTAATATTCATACTTAATTTTGTGTTCTGGGTAAGTTATCCTTTTTATTTATGTTTCTATTCTTGTCTTGGTTGTCCCTAGGATCTCGGAGGGATTCTATTTCAAATTGTTAAATTAAGAGCTCAAATAGAGTTTTTTATGCCTAGAAAATATAATATTATTTATACTTGTCTTGGGTTCATTAATCCTTTTTTTTTAGCTTTTCGGAGGTCTGCTCATAGGCATTGGGCTTTATGCCTTTGTTGACAAATGGCAGTTAACAGGATGGGTAAAACTTGAAAATGTCTATGATGTTATACTGAATGTCTCATTAGTCATGGTAATAATGGGAGGGGTGGTCTTCATTGTCAGTTTTGCTGGGTGTGTAGGAGCTCTTAGAGAAAATACATGCTTGCTCAAATTTGTAAGTAATTTCTTCAGTAGGTAATCAGTTTTTTTTATTAGGTAGATACTTTAAAATATTTATTACTATTTTTTTTTAGTATTCTTTATGTCTGTTAGTTTTCTTCCTTGTGGAAATGGGCATTGCCATTGTTGGATTTGTTTTCCCTCACTCCATGCAGTCAGTTTTGGAAGAAAACTTTACTGACAAAATAATTCACACTTACAGGGATGATCCGGATCTCCAAAATTTTATTGATTTTGCTCAACAAGAAGTAAGATTTCAAAATATTCATATTGAATTCATAAATATTTAATGTATTTTTATATAATATGATAAATTATTCATTTTAGTTTAAATGTTGTGGCCTTAGCTCAGAAGGTTACATGGACTGGTCAAAGAATGAATATTTTAACTGTAGTTCTCCAAGTGTAGAACATTGTGGAGTACCGTTTTCATGCTGCATAAATGCTACAGATTTAAGTTCACGGTTGGTGAACATTATGTGTGGATATGGAGTTCAAACTTTATCAGTAAGTTTTGGTATTAAAATTGAACCTTATAGTTATAAACAACAATGATGATATTTACAGCTATACAGAATGAACAGGGTTTTTGTTATATTTTGGCCCATATATAGAAGAAAAATTATAGGAGAAAAAATATTTGAATACCAAAGTTATTGAATCATCAGAATCTTATTAAAAAATTAACAAAAGATAACCACAATATTAAATAAGCAACTTGTGATTTTTAAAATTAAATTAATTTTTTGTACTTATTAAAATTATTGAAACTAATTGAATTCTTGAAGACATAAATTGAAACTTGTTGGATGTCTCCTAGATAATATTTTAATGCATTACCATAAATAATAATAATAATAATAATAAGTTTATTTCAAATATTTATAATATAATAAACCTAAACTTATTCATGAATTCCCCAAAGACCTGCTTGTTAGGGGTAAATCTTATTTATTTAAAATTATAAACACTTAAGAATATTCTTATAAAAAGGTGCAAGTATTCAATAAATGCTACTTTCTTGATGTTAGATAAGCATATTAAAATGGGCGCCCATTAAAATTCTGAAAAAGGTTAATTAGGTGTATAATTTATTCACAATTATATTAAATAACATTAATTAGTTTAAAGCACTTCCAAAAATATTTTTAAATCCTTTGTTTCCAATATACAATGTTTTTATTTCAATTCTATATTTTTTTAATGAACTAATTTTTTTAATATTTGTTGCTAAATAATCATTTAAATAAAAACATAAATATATAAAAGTTCTGTCCTAGGGATTTATTTATTTGAGGTTTTAATAAAACTTTATTTTTATAAGGTGTATTTTGGTTATGGTCTTTAAACTGTAGACTGTAGGCATAAGGTTTTTACGAGGGTTTTTATCTTTAAATAGATCTATTGAAATATTATAAATGTAAATTTGTCTATGGTTCATCTTTTTTGTTTCGGAGTATAATTTTTTTGAAGGATATAAATAGTCCCTATTAAATATAATTATCAAAAATGTGTTTGTAGTACTTCTAATTTTTTAACTTAAGTTCTATTTATTCCTCCCCAACCTAAAATTCCGTAATTCAAATGAGTTTGAAATAATGCATAATATTTTATTTCTAGATGTTTTATATCAAGCAATTTTTTAATGTTTTTAAAAATCCCTAGTAAACTTCTTAATTTTTTAATTACATACTTACATATTCAACTTAAATATGGATATAAATATAAATAGGATAACCTTTTAAAATTAAGAAAAAAATATATATCTAAAAATCTGTTATTACATTATTTATTGATTCTATTTGCTAGATTTTCAAGGACTTCAGAAAAATAGTTAATAAAGCTATTAGCTATACTTTTCTTGTCAGTATTGACTTATTTTCAATTTTAATTTCGCTTATATTTTTATGTTTTTGATTTTTATTACATACTTTTTAATGGTTTTCCGCATATCTTGATGAGAGTTTGTTTATTAATTTCATGTTTATAAAAATTGTTTTTTGTCTCTTTAATTAGTTTAGTTAATTTGTTTTTAATAGATTTTATATTTAAATATTAAAAATCGATCAGTCTTATTTTTTTGCAATTTTTTAAAAAGTTCGTTTTTTGCCTTAATAAAATTTAGTACGCCCACTAGTAATCCATTCTTTTATCTTTTTAATTTTTATTTTAATTTGAGTTGCACATTTCTGTACATTATTTTGAATTTTTTTTGTTAAATTATTTATTTCAAAATAATAATGGAAATTTGTCCAATGTGTTATTGTCATATTTTTTTTAAATTTGTTGTAATTAACCTAATTTTTATACATTAATAAAGGTTCTCTATTAGTATTATTACCAATAGGTCTTTTTTATAAAATTGTTGGGTAATGATCCATTATTTGAGGTTTAAAGATTTTTGATTTAAAATTTTTTGAATGTTCTCTTGTTTTTACAAAGATTTGATCAATATAGTAGTTATGTTCTTTTATTTCTCTTGTGTTTCTATTTATAAATGATATAAAATTACTCAACAAGTTTAAATACTTACTATTATCTTTAGATTTAAAGAAATATTAATATTAAACTTAACTACTACAATTACTGTTTCATTTTTACAAGTATATTTATTGTTATAATTTTTTTTTTTAATTTATAGTAAATTCGAAAACATCTAGTGGGGGAGGTTTATAGATACTTATTATATCAATTTTTTATGTGAATAGTTTTAAGAAAATTACTCTTATTTTTCCCAAAGAGATAATATCAAAAGTGTAATTATGTTTATTTTTAACATACACTATACACCCTCACTTTTATTGAAATCTCCATTATTATAAATTATATCATAATTATTTGACTTAAATAAATTGGTTTTAAAAACTTTCCAAGTTTCTGTTAACGCTATAACATCAAAATTATGGTTGAGTTGACATAAAAAATAATTTGGTTTCGTCAACACTTTTGGAAATGCTTCTAATATTATTGTGGTATAATAAAAAATTATTAAATGGGCTTATCATTGAATTATTAAAATTATTTTGATCTTTAATAAGTTGCGTTTGAAAACTTGTTATTTTAAAATTTAATATTTATTCATTATTAAATTAAAAATAATAAGAAGTTATGTATAAAATAAATAAATTGTGTACTTATACTACAAAAAATAAAATATAGTAAATTTAAAAAATAAGTAGAAAATTTAATATAATTTAACTATAAGATGTACCTCTTTTTTTAAGTTTTACTATTTAAATTGTCTTTTTTTCTTCATTTTTTCTCACAAATATTTTTACATCATACAAATTTATATTTAAATTTTCTCAATTCTTAGCTTTTCTAAGTAAAAATTTGTTTCTGATTGTTAAATGTTCATTTATGTAAATACTTGTTTCTGGTCCTGGTACCTACTTTAAGATTGATACTTGTGATTTTTAAGGAGGCTTTTGTTTTTAAAGTCATTTCCGTTGTATGGTTAGTTTATTGAGTTAGTCAAACTAAGACTTTTACTCCTATTATTTAATTGTATTTTTCCTTTACGGTTACATATTGGAAGGTTTTTGGATTTTGCTTATACATATTTTTTTTCTTTTCTCTTTATTTGGTATTTGTTAGTTCATTTTTGATTTTTATTGTGCACGCTACTGTTACTGCTCTTTATCTATTTCTGTACAGTTAAGGTAAGGTGGGAGCCAGTCTTTTGGGTATTTATGTATTTGATCTTCAGTGGAGTGAACGTGTGAATTTGTTATTAACGGGTTGAGTGAAACGTCCCTTCTTTAAAAATACTTTATTATTAATTTTGTGAAATAGTCGGCTATTTTGTCCATGTGCATGTCTGTATGTAGTACGTCTATAGACATACATTTTGGTGCATTTGTAATTATCCTGAGTACTCTATTTTGAAATTTCTGAACTTTTAGACGCCTCGTATTGTTTACGGTGCACCAGGTCGGTACACCGTAAGTTAGAACTGGTCTTATGATAGTTTTGTAAATTGCTGTCTTGGTTTTGAAATGTATTTTGTTTCTGGCACAAAGCAGTGGGTATACAGGACTCAGCTGCTTCTGTGCCTTGGCAATTCGTTCGTCAACGCATGCATTCCAAGCCATCTTTTTATCAAAGGTGAGGCCAAGGTATTTAATTTTATTGCTCCATGAAATTAACTTATTATTTACTTTAATTCGCGTTCTTGGTAATTTCACTCTGGCCTTGGAGAAAAAGATGACTTGCGTTTTGTCTTCATTCAGTTTTAGTTTCCACGTATCCAGCCACTCCTGGAGGATAACAATATGACGTTGCAGACGTGAGACTAAATAAATTGGCTCAAGTAATCGAAAAACAAAGTTTTTCTCCTAATATCAGTTGTTCTTGGCATTTCCATTCAATTTAAATTAGCTTTCTTACTTTACATTTTTTGCACATACATAGGTACTCTTAATCTCTAGCATGATAACTCCAAAAAACCATAGGTTACAAAAATGTAAATAACTAAAAAAACTACTTATATAACTTGTACCCTTTTTTGAGAATACTATTATTACCTTATTTTTTTTAAGGTTGCAGAAGCGAGCAAGAAAGTTTGGACTTCGGGTTGCATTGAAATAGTCCGCTCATGGGCAGAACGTAACCTCTACACAATAGCGGGCATAGCATTGGGCGTGGCCCTGTCCCAACTATTTGTGATCTATCTAGCCAAAACCTTGGAAGGCCAAATAGAATTACAGAAATCTAGGTGGGCTAGTTGAAACGTGGGGTATATTTGTAAATATGACGTCCTGCCATTTTAACGTGTGTACACTCCGTAATGTCCGTGTGTATTGTTGTGACTTTAGTTGTAGGTATAAAGTGTTATTTGACAGTTACTAATAACTAAGATTTTTAAGCGATCTGTGAAGTTATAAGAAATACCTGCTTGTGTCTTTACAGGGTGTCCCACTATACCTTGATACATTTTTAATGCTTGAAAGTTAAACACGAAATATGTTGAGTTGCGGTTTTCACAGATGAGTTCACCTGGCTCTAAACCTGGCAAAAATTCATTCTCCGTTCAGCGAGACTGACGGGTCTGCATTCTGAATCACCTGCTTAGGATGCTGTCGGTACACTTATATTTTTCTGCTGAGAGCTCCTGCTGGTCTCTCAATACTATGTTAAAACCTGAATATTTGCTTACGGAATGGTAAAATATCAAATTTTCAGCCTAGTTGAGAATATAAAGTATGTTCTATTTAAAATAACAAGCCGCATTTCTAATATTTGTCTGTATGATTTCGAATAAACAATTTACCAAAAAAAAAGAAATTTGTCATGTCAAAATCTTTATTTGTATTTAACATAAGCATTTAAAATGTGTCAAAATGTCGTGGGACGCTAATTAAAAAAATAATCATATTATGTGTCATCATTCATTCCGTGCTGTTTTTATCATCAAATTAATATTTGAAAATTGTTATAGCACTGTTTATTTCAACATTTTAGACAACCCTCGGGATTAGTTATTGAACTGTCAAATAATTACTTGGCAATTTTAACCAAAAGATTAATATTTTTGGTAGTTCAACAGAGATAAAATATTACTCTTTAAGAAGTTGAATATTATGTAATAAATATGCAAAGATCTTTGTTTCTATTGGTTAAAAATATTTTGGGCAAATAAATAAATTCGGCTTAGTTCAGGTCTTATACAGTGTCTGCAAGAAAGTTTGAGTCATATTATCGTATTTTTTTTATTTGTAGAATTTTGAAGAACGGTTTTCTTCCTTAGGATCTGCGTGATAGCTGACCAAAGAAAGAGCTAAAACATTTGGAGATCTCATCTCCGACGTCTGTCAAATGATATTTGATAAATTCAAGTAACCAAAAATTGCGTCATTTACGAAAATGCGAGAAAAAGTTATGAAGATTGTATATCCAAAGTTCGGATTTTTTTCCTTTTCCTTCAAAATAATAAGAAATAATATTTTGTCGTGTATCATATTTATTTTACGGGGCTGAACTCATTACCTATACACAAGACACTGTAAAATTTACCAAAAAAATCGATTTAAGGGATTTGACGACCAAGGGGGCAAAATATTTATTCGCTTTAAAGAGGTCCAGTCTAATAATTTTCCACTGGAAATTTCTATGAAGAGAATCACAATAAATTAAAAGGTTTACTTCACGTCCATAAATCATGGAAACAACATTGCTCCTGGTCACGCCAATATTACAAAATATATAATTCGACAATTTAACCTTTAAATCTTCCAATATTTAATTAAATGTGTTTTTAATCTATATGTAGGCAGTAGGACATTGGTCTTTAGCATTTTGACATAATTGTGTAATAGTAGTGTAATAAAATTGCAATTGAAACAGCAAGTTTTAGTTAAATATATTTATAATTTAAAATACTTTTTTTGAAGGAAAAAAAGAAACTAAAAATCAAAATTTTTACATCAATCTTCGGATTTTACAATCATGAGTTACATACAAGCTTTTCTTCATAACTTTTTCTCTCATTTTCGTAAATAATCTTTGGTTACCTAATTTTTTCAAATGACATTTGACAGGCCTAAAGATGAGTTTGACTGTTTGGGCTCTTTATTGGTTACCTGTCATGCAGAAGTCAAGGTCTAAAACACCTTTTTTCAAAGATTCTCATATGGCACAGACTTTTTTGCGGCACTGTAGCACCTATTGGAATATTACATTTTGACACAAAAATACCTCGAATTTATTTAGAAGCTTAGAAAATCTGTGTTGTTACAAACCTCAAATGGTTTTGTTTTGTTTTAATAAAAAATGTTCTTTTTGGCAAAGAAAAGTGCTTTTTGTAATGCGTTTTGTTTATGCTTTATTGTTATAAGAGAGTCCCTGAAAAAATGCCTGTTAAAAAGTTTACAATATAGTATAAAAAATGAGATTATACCAAAAATCCGCCCATTTTAAAATATTTTTTGTGGCTCTCTTAAAAACGCTTTGTTTGTAAAACACTAGGCTTTAAAAATTTATTATCCCAAATATGCGTTTTTAATGGCACTTTAAAAGACAAGTAAAGTCCTGCATTTGCATTAGAGAAAAGGGTATTTTGTTTAATTATCTAAATTTCTGAGGTTCTGGTACTGAATATCCATAATAATTAAATTATTCCTTTGTACAACTTACAGATTTAAATTTTAGTAAAAAACAATTTTAGGTAAACAAAATTTCTAAAATTGATTTGTTTTTTGTAGTTCTGTTATGAAATGTCATCTTTTTTACTTTACATTTCATTGTCAACACATATTCTTTACTTTGTACCACTGTTGGAAATTGATGTAGGCCTTTTGCTTGCTTTTGACTTCCTCGAACGCAAATTTGCAACTTCTTCAACGTCGGAAGGTAGACCCATCAGCGTCCCTCCTTTTTAAGCAGAAAATTAAGGGATTTATTTTTGTATTTAAATTTAAATTAAAATAAAAGTTTTTCCTACTGACTGAACTACACAAAATTTTGCAGGAAACACGATGCAAAATAGCTCCCTTGTGCACACGACGTATTAGACATTGTTTCTCTCTGTTCAAACAAAAGACTTAACTTTTTAACTTGCACGGCAGCATTAAAAGTTGTACCATTTACATATCGTTACCATTTGCCGATCAAACTCATTTTACGAAAACAAACATTATCTGTCTCTAGGAAAATAAATTGTAATTGTAAAAATAATACTCGTAGATACATTTACATTATATGAGTTTGGTGTTATTAAAGATCAAAAGGAAAGGTCTACATGAAATATAAAAGAATTATTATTAATCTAATGGGCATTTCTAAAAAGATCCAGTACTACATCAGTTAACAACTCAAATCCCTTTTTCAACTATGAAATTGCATGACATTTCTTATTTTAAAGCTCAACATTTTTTAAAAGTATTCATCTTTGCGAATAATTATATATAAAAAATATTTACAGGTAGTTTAGTATCTACATTAACTAGTAAATATAAACCGAAGTTTTTTCATTAAGACTAGAATTAAGTAAAAGTATTTTCTAAAGATCAAAAGATTCACTCAGACCAAGTTTACTCGTATTTTAAACAATAATTCGCTCATCATATTACAGCACTCAACTACCTTTCTTATGTCATTTATACTTGTTTCACTTATTGTAAGAGAAAGTTACCTGCTAAAATATATACAGTGACCAGCGCAAAAAGTTGACTACTCATAAGCAGATCCTACAAGGCCAGTAATGTCAATGTAATTCGTTACTTCATTTTACTTTATAATATTTCATTACACAACTCGCCAAAACCGAAACACTAAGTAGGTTTATTACTTTTTGAGTATTTTTGCCTGTATTGCTAATTTTACCTGCAGATACAAAAAAGTTTTAATAATAATAATAATACTAATAATAATCTTTTTTTCTGATCTTGTCATATACATCATCTGTAACAAGCACAAAACGACATGCAACACAGAAAAGGAAATGGCGTCAAGAACAGATAAATTTAACTCCTAAGTACTAACTACAATACATATAACTAGTGATAACCTATCTAATGTAATCCTGTATGGAATAGGGTTCCAATTTAACAAGGAATTTCTTAAGCATGATTTTAAATGGCTTAAGACTATTGATACTTTTTATATTATTTGGCAGATTGTTAAAAATTTTTAGACACATATAAGATAAACTTTTTTCTGTCAAGGTTAATCTGTGTATAGGATAATTTACATTTAGAGTTCTTGCGTTATACTCGTGAAATATCTGCAGCTGGAATCTCTATTCTTAAAGAAAAACAAGACACATTCATAGATATATACACCATAAACCGTTACGATATCAGATGCTTTAAAAACATTTCTACAACTTTCATTAAAACCCACTTTTTTCAATACTCTTATTGCCCTTTTTTGAGCTACAAATACTTTTTCCATCAGACCATTACTGCCCCAAAAAATTATTCCATACTTCATAACCGATTCAAAATTGGCATAATAAATGACTTTCAAGCTTTTTTCATCAACATATCTCCCAACAACTCTCATTCCATAGCAAATCGAGTTTAGCTTTTGTAGTGGTAAGGAAATATGATAAGACCAATTTAAAAACTCGTCCAAATGAATTCCCAAAAACTTAGTTTGCTCAACAAATTTAATTTCCGATTCCTCAAATGATACACTAGGTGGTTTATTTGCATTAGATAATTTTGTTCTGAACAACTGTTTTCTAAGAACCATGTGTTGGCCTTGTTGAACAAATTTGTTCCCATTAACATGAATTCCCTAATATTTCTTCCAACAGTGATAGGATTTGTGTCATCGGCATAACATGTTGCATTTTCATTAGGTGAAGTTGCTATAGAGTTTAAGTCGTTAAGAAATATGACAAACAAAACTGGTCCTGCAATACTGCCCTGAATACTGCCCTGAGCAATTCCTAACCTATTTGCCATTAAATTTGAAAAATAGCTCTGACCGTTCTTGGTTATTTTGAGTTTTTGTCGTCTACCTGTTAAATATGACTCAAATAGATTTAGAGCACGTCCTCTGACCCCATATAATTCTAGTTTATTAAGTAATAATACCGGATCAATACAGTCATACGCTCTTGACAAATCTAAGCATATACCCATTGCCAGATTACTCTTTTCAACAAAATCCAGGATTCTCTTGGTAAATTGAAAAATAGCAATCTGTGTTGATCTGCCAGGGATGTATCCATGTTGTATACAATTAAGCAGGTTACACTCACTTAGTCCTAAAATCTAAAAGGCGACGACACACTGCAAGTTCAAACAACTCAGAAAATGATGGTAAAAGGCTTATGGGTCTCTATAATTTTCCATGAATTGAGAATTTCCTTTCTTGAATATAGGTTTTATTAATGAAATTTTTAATTGCTCAGGAAAAATGCCTTGTTTAAAAGAGTTATTGATAAGGTGACAAAGTATTTCTTTAATTGTCGGTACTGCAGACTTTATAATACTAGTAGAAATTTCATCTACACCAGAGCTGTGCTTATTTCTTATTTTACTGGCAAATTCACATTTGTTGATATTGGTTTTAAATACATTGACTGATTATTTTCTTGTATATTGCAAGTTGTTGGCCGAGTTTCTAGTTCTTTCAATAAGTCAGGAACTATGGATAATATATATTTATTATATTGATCAGGTATTTTTTCAGGATTGCCCTTAATACCAGTTTCACATGCTTTATCAGTATTACCAGTTATTTCATTACATATGTTCCACATACATTTAGTTTTGTTATCTGCTAACTTACTTACTGCTCTTAACAAATTATCATATTCTTTTTTAGTTTTATTATATTGTTCTTTTGAACTATTATCAAATTTGGATAAGGTTAACAATATAATATACAATCTATTTTTGCACTCTAAAATTTTTGGATCAGCCGCTAGTTTGTTTTTTATTTTTGGCAATTAAAGTTAAAGGAAAACAATGATTAAAAATATTTGTGAAGTTAGTGCATTTGCATTTTGGCTATCTGCTTCGTAAATCTCAGCCCAGTACTGTTCTTTAAGAAAATCTAAAAATAAAAGTTTATTTTGTTCTGAAGAAGTTCTTTTATATTGTAGTTGATTGTAGTATATTTTTATTTGGTTGCTCTAATTGAAATATAACTTTTTGTGCAGTATGGTCGGAAATGTGAGTATCTATAATTCTACTTTCTATGTAATCTAGATTTAAAAAAATGTTATCTATACAGGACGCTGAATTTTGTGCGAATCTAGTATTTGCAAATATTTATTGCTTCAAATCAAATGACTTCAACAGAGATATCAAATTTGACTTATGACTATTTTCTTATTTTGCAAATAAAATACAACAAATGTAAATTCTACAGAGAATAGGTTATTCAAATAAAACTAATTATAAATGAAATTACAAATAATTTATGAACAAAAAAATACACGAGAGTATACCTAATCATTTTAGTAATTTCATTGTTTAAAATTATGAACTACAAAATGATTTCTTCTCTAACTTCATTTAATATCTTCTGTGTTGTAACTTCTGTTTCATTTCGAATCTCAATAACACTAAGCAACTATACCGGGAAATCAATACATAAGTATAAAGCTACAACATTGGTTAAATCAGGGAACTATAAGTAATTTTTTTTGTGACATATACAATGAAACAAAAATAATTAAGAATCGGGCTTTAATAAACTGAAAAATGCGATGTTAAGTTATTTTTCCCTTAACATGGGCCTAATGTCTAGGTCATTAAAATTTATAATAACATTATTGTGAACCCCCTAAGACCTGCTTATGTTAACAAACTTTTTGTAGTGACTGTAGAACATTGTGAAAAGTATTTATTAAACATTCTACAAGCGTTTTAAAAAGTTTGGCAGTTCAATTTTTTGACTATAATATTATAGTCATTTACATAGTATAAGTACCTATATTTGAAAAAACATTTAGTAGCATCAATAAATAGTAAACAATCCATAGTGAGCTTAACAATATCGTCTTTAATACTAGTCTTAATTTTATATTGTACACTTGTTACTTCAAAATATTTGGATTTTAATTAAATTTTTGAAAGATGTTTGAAATATTGACATTGTGCCAAAATAGTAGGCAAGAACTGTAATAAATCAACGCTTGTTTTATTTTTCAGTTTTAATTCCTCTGGTTTTTGGTACGTTTCTTACACACCAGTGGCTGATACACAATTATACTATTAAAGGTAAGTTAAAATCTTACTAAAATTAGACAATGACGTTGAGACTCAGATTGTAACTATTTTGCCGTTTAGCAATAATTAGTAATTGTAAATTAATATAATTTTTAATTTAGCAAAAAAAAAGAAATTGTAAAGAAAATTATTTCTTTAAATTTTTAGCAATTTTTTTTTAAGTGGATTAAACAGATCTAAACAAAAGTGTGATATTTTTTCAATATTTAAGCTTTTTTTATATGAAATTGTTTAATTTTAATTATTATTGTATAGTGTAAGACTAGTTTATTCCATTTTATGATATAACTTTATATCTTATAGTAACTGTTTTTCCAATTATCCCGAGAATGTAATTAATTAATGTCTCTTATTAAAAATCGAAATAAAAATCAAAAGTTGATTTATAATTTTATGTTTTATTGAAAGTCAAAAATCTCATTAGTTTTATTATTATATTCACGTTTAGAAACTTCTCAGAGATCATCCGATATTTATCTTAACTAAAAAATCCTATTTTTGGCGTGAGTTTTAAAATGAGCGTTTAGGTTGCCTTTCACAGCAAATGTCTTTCCGCATATGGTACAGGAATATGGTCGTTCCCCTGTATGGTTACGCATATGTTCTTTAAGATGACTTCTGTTTGAATACCTGAAAGTATAGGATGCAAAATTATTACTCTTGTAAACAGCAGTTCCATTTGGGGTGCCTAGATATTTGCAATAAAATGAGTAATGTACAGGGTGTCCCATTTTCGACACTTTTATAGGGTATCTCCGTAATTGTTAGTTCTATCAAAAAAGTAATATAGGTGTCATGTGCTCTTTTTGGGTCAAACTTAAAATGGTAAAATCAAAATTTGAAAATTTTCGCTCGCTTAAGAAATACGGGGGAAAATCAAAAAATTGACAATTTCAAAATTACCCTATATTTTCTTAGTTAAAAGAGATACAGAAAAATGTTTTATACAAAAGTTTCTTTATAATGTTTGTTGAATAATCCGCCGTTTACAGAATAAGTATACGGGGCCAGGCAGTGGCGGATTTAAGGAAAAAAGCCCAGGCGGCGATTTCCTAAGAGGGGCCCACATCGAGCCATTAAGTATAGCATCAGACAAGTAGCGACACTTGGCGTCAAAGACAACTGACAAAAATACTTTCAAATAATGGACGTTCAATTGTATGGCGCTAGAGTGAACCATTTTTCGAAAAAGTTAGTCAACATCTTTGTATCTTAGGTTTGAAAGTGGTTCATGTTTTTATGCTATAAAATGCAAAATATGCTTCTATGTTATGTTTTTTTGATGTTGTAATAATGAAAACTGTTCTATGTACATTACACGAACGATAAGTGAGGATATTTTGAGTTAAGTAGTCAAATCTCTTGCTACACCAGTAGACTTTACATTCTACTCGAGAATGTGGAGTACAAGCTTTTCTGCTGGAAGGGCCGGGGGCCCTTTGACCATTCTTTCGGGGGGGTCCAGGCGGCTAATGTCCATTTAGCCATTCCTTAAATCCGCCACTCATTTTTTTAAAATAAAACACCCTGTATATTTTAATCTAAAAAGATAGCATTTTAAATTCTCTTTTCAAATATATAACACACCATGGATGAAATTGGTTTCCTAGGCGATTTATTTAAACTTTATTACTTCAAACCACAGTAGGCCATGGAACAAAAGCTTATATCCGAGAAACAACTATGTTGACATTCTAGTTGTTATTAACATTTAACGTCAATTTTATTTGTACATATTCGTTTGTGAAAATGACTTATCAACATTTTGAAAAATTTGATATATCAGTTTATATTGAAAGTGGAAAAAACGAAGAAATAGCGCAAAATTTATATTTTGTTCGCTATCCGGAAATACGGCAACCATTAAGGACATATTCCGACGACTGACCTAACATAATTTAAAAACATACGGCTCTTTTGCGATGCCGAGATCAAAAACTTATAATAAAGAAAACAAGGAAAATGAAGAAATAAGCGTGTTAGGATTTGTCGAGGCCAATAATCAGGTAATATATTGTCAACAAAATGGCGGCACCCAACTTTCACATGACTCGACCACTGTGCGTTGAGGTCGCGGACCACTGTGCCATCCAATGTCAAGGTTAATAGAACAAGACTTAGCACTTTCGGTGTATAAATACCCGAACATTGGATGGACAAGCCACCTTCGTCTTTCGACTTGGTCAACCTTCCCTATCCTGGAGCGGCAATAGCCAATACGGTCTACGCCAACTCTCCATCCCCCTTCCTGCCTACAACCCTATCCTGGAGCGGCAATAGCCAATACGGTCTACGCCAACTCTCCATCCTGCCAAACCCGTCGGGGCGCCAAGGCCACCCGACTGACCACGGTACCTGTCCTAGTTAACATCCCCTAGTAGAACACCGCCACGTCCCCCAGATAAGGTCCCCCGGAACATGCTAAGCAGTCTCTGGGCTCCGGGGTAAATCATTGTAGAATACTTGTCATTAATAAAAGGGTAATCTGTTTTTTAGACGAGCGTCTTATTTCTCACTCCACGCCCCCTCTAGGACCAAAACGGCACTAAGTCGTGACATGGTGGAGGCGCCTTACCGTTCCCGAGAGGCTTAATCACCAAATTAAGTCAACACTAGAGCCAAGGAGGACCCCCGAAGCGTGAAGGACCAAGCAACGAAAACTACCCCTCACCAAGAATTCTTGACGATTTGGCGGACAAGACGATAATATAGCAGTACATCACGAATTCCTGACAATTGGCGACGATAGGAAGAATCCAGCCAGTGCCCACGTCCCAAAGCAAAAAGCCGATGCCAAACTACGACCTTAGAAGCCGGGAAAAGCAGCGTACCCAGTCAACTAGCGCCCTATCGGACTTCAGGCCTGACCATCAAAGCACAGCCGTCGCTCCCTCCCCGTTCCAACGAAGCCAAAGGTTAAACCGCAGCCCAACAGCCTCCCCTACGCTAGTAGAATTGGTCCTCGTCGATACCCCCCGCAGCGCCACACAACAGACCATCCCGAAACCGAGAAGCCAGTCCTCTGAAAATACAGGAAATCTGATAAAAGCCACACCACCAAGAATTCAGGAAGCCACGACACCAGAGCGCCGAGCCGGCAGTCCAAACACAGGCAGCAGCGACAGGGAAGTACACAACCTCACCCCTACACCAATAATGGCGACGGTGAACCAACCAAGTATGAACATCACAATATCGGACGCAATGGCATCACCCAGACAAGCCGCTGTACCGCAGTTCGTGAGCCCAGCTACATTCAACCCGACGAAGGTATCAGCCACGAACTACATCAAAACCTACGAACGGACGGCGTTAGCAAACAGCTGGGACGAAAACCTAAAGATAGCATATGTCGGAACATTCATGGACGGAGCCGCAAACATATGGTTCAACGAGTTCAAAGCATCTAACGGCGACAAAACTTGGGGCGATCTATGCAGAGCATTCCTCCACGAATTTCAAGACACAAACACACAAGCAATACATAAGAAAAGAATCGAAGAAAGAAAACAACACAAAGACGAATCAGCAAGAGAATACTTCTACGAGTTGCGAGTCCTATACAATGAATATAAGCCCACAATAGACATAGAAGAATTCACGAATTTTTTCGAAAGGGGCCTACTGCCCGACACATATTATCACTTTTACTGGCTCACAAACCCACCAAATTCACCACCTCAAATAGAAACGGAGCTCAAGAAAATCGCCACGACAATTGACAACGCACCCAAACTGCCAGAAGCAACAAGAACAATCAGGTTCAGCGACCCACCCCGCAGTCAACAGGACGAATATCGTCACAACGACAGTTATAGCAGCCACAGAGCGCCCTGGAGACCACCGCCAAGAAGCCCCACGAATTACAGAAGATATTCACCAACCCGACAATACACGCACGAAGAAGTACAGAGACCCGTCCAAAGTTCACGCACCTTCAGCAGAAGCACACCAACGCACCCACAACCTAGGACCTACGACAACAGGCCCACCTGTCACAATTGTCGCAAACCGGGGCACTATGCCATGTCATGCAGAAGCAACCTACACCCAAACGACAATGGACGGCGAAACCAATAAAAACCTGCGCCGTCCTGCTTCAAACGGGGCAAAACAAGAAAAATCATTCATCCGCCCTATGCATCGACTTATCTATCAACAACAAACGAACTAGGGCAATAATAGATACTGGCGCAGAAAACAGTGTCGTGAAGAAAAATCTACTACCCACAGAGACCCGAATGGACAACACTAACTCCGTACTTATCACGGCAGGGGGACATAAAATACAAGTATTGGGACAAGCCACATTACCGCTCAAGATAATAATATACACTAGGACAAAGCCACTATACAGCTGCTGCACCGCACGAGTCATTGAAGAATCACCAGCAGCAATCATTCTGGGCATGGACTTCCTACGGCAAAACGAGGCACAAATAAACTTACCAGAAAATACACGAACGTTACGAAGAAACTACGTGATACCACTGATTCAAACCAGCGACATCCAACCCTCAATACTAATGGCACACCAAGAAGAATCAACGAAGGAACAATGGAGAGACCTATACAGAGAATATACACGATGTCCGAAATCAAAAAATGACCCATCAATCGCAGACAAAAAACCTGCGTCAAACACATGCAGAATATACTACCCAACCGAGGATGGAATGGTAGACAAAAACATAAACACACGCACAAAAGACAATTACATAAAATGGAAAAATATTGGTTTTAAGCCACAGAGGGGCGAGGCCAGATTAATACAAGAAGACGGGTATAATACATATTATCTTACGACTAAGAAAAAGTCGTACTTTAAGCCAAGTTATGCATACTTCTTTAAATGCATACTAGAAGTCAAAAAATTACTGCAAGAGACAGGTGAAAGAGAAGCCGCACTACCAATTGCAGCGTATAGAATGAACACTGACCGAATAAAGCATATAATTAGTCACATCTTCAAAGAAACCAACATCAACATCACCATGTACAGACCAGACAGCACGACCACAATCGAAGCTACCGAAACAGAAGACGACGTGATAAAAACACTAAGCGATATTGAAGTGGACAAACAAGCAGTCACCCATAAAATTACTGCAACAGAAGACTACAACCTGGACAGCCGTGACGAACAACCAATTAAACTATCGAATCCTGAATTAGCTGAAGACAAAATTTACTACTTCCAACTGAACACAGCGGCCTTCGTAAAAAACCAATGGAGCCCCACTTCAGGACTATACTTCCAGAACAAAAACTGGTACATGAACATAAAACCAAACGCATCCATGTCTCCACCTATCAGAAAATACATGGCAATAGGCTACCTATTGGAAGCTAACGAAGACGAGTCAAAGCACCCTCTTTGCCTAACCTTGCAAGAAAACAGAGAAGATATAGTCACCCTACAGGATCACGAGCTATCCACAATACACGACCAACGGACTAAAAAGAAATTAGAAAACCTTCTGTCTCGATACAAGGACGTATTTGCCAAACATCCTAAATACATGGGAAGGACATCCTTGGCAACACACAAAATAGACGTCGAAAACGAAAAACCAGTGAAAAGTCGCCCATACAGGGTCTCCCAGAAAGAAAGAGAGATAATCAACGACCAGATAAACGAAATGCTAGATAGTAATGTCATAAGGCCCTGTCACTCACCATGGGCCAGCCCAGTAGTCCTAGTCAAAAAAAAAGACGGTACTACAAGATTCTGCGTCGACTACAGAAAAATCAATGCCGTCACAAAAAAATCCTCCTGGCCCTTACCACAGATTGATGACATTCTTACATACTTGGGAAAAGCAAAATACTTTAGCACGCTCGACATGCTGTCAGGATATTGGCAAGTACCAGTCGAAGAAGAGTCAAAACAATACACGGCATTCGTGGCACAGGGACACGGCGCCTACGAGTTCAATGTCCTAAGTTTTGGTTTGTGCAACGCGCCAGCAACGTTCCAGGAACTTTCAGATAAAATTTTTGGCGACATGAAATGGAAAGAAATTTTAATCTACTTAGACGACATCATCATCTTCTCGGAAACACAAGAAGAACACCTGGAAAAACTGGCCAAAGTCTTCCAAAGACTAAGAGAAGCGAACCTAACCCTCAAACCATCGAAATGTAAATATCTGCAAGAAGAAATAAGAATTCTAGGTTTCAAAGTAAGCAACACGGGCATCCGACCAGAGGAAGAAAAAATCGAGTGTATAAAAAAGTTCCCAACCCCAAAAAAATTGAAAGACTTACAAAGCTTTCTGGGACTATGTAACTTCTACAGAAAATTCATAAACCAATTCTCGGTTATAGCAAAACCACTTCATGAAGCTACAAAAAAAGGAAACTTCACATGGGGGCAACAACAAGAAGCCGCATTTCAGAAGCTTAAAGAAAAACTAATCACAGCTCCAACCTTGCAGCACTATAATCCTAACAAGAGCTGCATTTTTCACTCAGATGCTTGCACCGAGGGCATTGGAGGAGTCCTGCTGCAAGAGGACGACAAAGATATTGCTCATCCCATAGCATATATCAGCCGAAGCTTATCACACGCAGAAAAAAACTACGCCATAAGTGAGCTTGAACTTCTAGCAGTAGTATGGGGCCTAGGATACCTGCGCCACCTTATATATGGCCAACCCGTCAAGATTGTAACAGACCATCATGCACTGTGTTGGATTGACTCTATAAAGGAACATAATAAACGACTAGCAAGATGGGCCCTAAAACTATCAGAATTCGACTACACAATCGAATACAAAAAAGGGGTGGCTCACAAGGACGCCGACTGCATGTCCAGGAACCCAGTACTGTGCCCAAACAAACATACAGAAGAAACAGAAGAAATTCAAACATTTACCACATTAACCAGCGATTTAAGAAAACTCCAGGAACAAGACAAAGATCTAAAGCAACTCATAAATATACTAGAAGAACCAGGAAAACTGGACGCACCAATAGGCACAAGAAAGAGGGCAAAAGGGTACAGAGTAATAGACAACATTCTACACAAAGCAGTATCAACTGTAACAGGCCTACGTAATGTACCAGTAATCCCAAAAAGCATGATAGAAGAGATCTTATGGGAACTTCATGCAGCTCCCGCTAGTGGCCATTTGGGAATAACAAAAACTATGAACAAAATTAGGACCAGATACTATTGGGACAATATGACAAAAGACATCGAAAGATATATAAAAGGCTGTCCAGATTGCCAAGCGCGAAAGGGACAACCATATCGGAAAACACCGGGACTGTTGCAGCCAATACCAGTCGGTCAGATTTGAGACAAAATAGGGATAGACTTATTGGGACCCTTTAGAAGGAGCAATAAAGGAAAAACAATGATAGTAGTGGCGACAGATTATGCATCCAGGTACGCCATAACAGCACCACTACCAAATGGCAAGGCCGAACCAGTAGCGAAATTCCTAGTGGAAAAGATATTCCTAATTCACGGCGCACCAAGGACCTTGTTGAGTGACAGAGGCAAAACCTTTCAATCCGAGCTGGTACAAGAAATTACAAAACTTATGGGAGTCCAAAGCCAGTTCACCACAGCCTACCACCCAAGCTGCAATGGATTGACAGAAAGATTGAATAAAACAATAGCAGACATGCTCGCTATGTATTGTAACACTCAGCAAACAGATTGGTGCACCTACCTACCATACATAACATTTGCATACAATACAGCGGTGCAAGACACCACAAGATTCAGCCCTTTCATGCTGACATATGCACGGGAACCAACCCTACCCTCGGAGGCGATGCTAACTAATACAGACTGCAAAACAGATGCTGTGGAAATCAGAAAACGGGCACTAGTCATGAGAAGCATAGCGATAGAAAATATAACCAAAAGGCAAGCCAAGGACAAAGTCGCCTACGACGCCAATCACAGAGAACTGACGTTTGCACCTGGAGATAAAGTAAAAATTTTTACACCAATCAGAAAAGTTGGTCGCAGCGAGAAGTTACTATTAAAGTGGTTCGGACCATACACTATAGCTGAGAAACAAGGGGAAGTCAATTATAAAATAGACAAAGGACGGGGAAAGTCAGATGTCGTACATGTAAGCCGAATCCTTCCTTATAATGATCCATGGACAGGGCAGGACACCATAGAAATAGAAGAAGATAACGAAAAAGCAGAAGAAGAGGATAACGAAGAAGAAGATGAAGTATACGAAGACGCGGAGGAAGCCTAGAAAAGGAATCCTAGAGGGGAAACCTGGAGGGAGACAAAAATAGACGTAGGTAAACAAAAAAAAATATATACAATTATTATATTATTATACGTTTATACAATTATTATACATTAAATTATACATATACACAAATACGTAACACGTAAAGATAGTTACTAGGGATAACCGTATCAAAATAGAAACCAAGTATAACTTTGACATGAAAAACCAATTTATACAAGGAAGTCAACGTTATACATACAGGGGACGGTACAAATATAGAAATAAACAAATTATTATATACACATTTTTATTTATTATAGATTATATGAAAATATTTATACTTAAGATATTAAGCTACCGATACTACATAAGATCTTTCTGTTGTTACATGTAACACCCACGACTCCACCAGTTGGCAAAAGGACACCAGACCATCCGGCAACAAGCCAAGCATCAGGAACACCAGTAACCAAAAGGACATAGCCGGCTGGAAGTCAGACAAACTGGTGGATTGGGGGATGAAAAATCAACAGACAGAAGAAGCAATATAAAATATATATGTATTATAAATTCAAAAAATGTTGTAAAGCAAGCCTAGCATGTTCCTTAACATTGGGGTCCAATGTTTTTCAAAGGGGGGGCATGTCAACAAAATGGCGGCACCCAACTTTCACATGACTCGACCACTGTGCGTTGAGGTCGCGGACCACTGTGCCATCCAATGTCAAGGTTAATAGAACAAGACTTAGCACTTTCGGTGTATAAATACCCGAACATTGGATGGACAAGCCACCTTCGTCTTTCGACTTGGTCAACCTTCCCTATCCTGGAGCGGCAATAGCCAATACGGTCTACGCCAACTCTCCATCCCCCTTCCTGCCTACAACCCTATCCTGGAGCGGCAATAGCCAATACGGTCTACGCCAACTCTCCATCCTGCCAAACCCGTCGGGGCGCCAAGGCCACCCGACTGACCACGGTACCTGTCCTAGTTAACATCCCCTAGTAGAACACCGCCACGTCCCCCAGATAAGGTCCCCCGGAACATGCTAAGCAGTCTCTGGGCTCCGGGGTAAATCATTGTAGAATACTTGTCATTAATAAAAGGGTAATCTGTTTTTTAGACGAGCGTCTTATTTCTCACTCCACGCCCCCTCTAGGACCAAAGCGGCACTAAGTCGTGACAATATCCTGTGACAGCTTTGAATAGCAGTAGCTCAACTTTTATTGAAGTGAAAACTTCTTTAGGCGCAGTTAGCACTTTTAGTGGGTATTAAACGAAACTGAGCCGTCAGATTCGGCTATGCAACGCTCATGATGCAGTCGGGGAAAAAAGCAAGATACTAAAATATGACCAAATGCATAGTGTATTTGCTTTTTATGGATCGATTCTTTTATCGTCTTAAATTTGAGATTTGCGGATGTTAGATTGTGAAAGGTTAATAGAGAATCTCGTCTTGGTGAGGTTTTCACTTTTGCCTTGTGGTCTTAAGCACACATCCTAATTTTATTCTCTAAAATCACTTTGTAATTTTAGGAGTAAAAATCTACGTCCGTCAGAAACGTGGAAACTGAAACTGGAATTACAAAAGGCGCAAAGAATTTTGACGTCCAATAAATATTTTCCTTATGTTGTTAAAATTACCCAATATTTGCATCCTGGTAATGATGCGAGACGATTGGAATTTTGTCACTGGTTTTTAAATAAATCTAACGAGGATCGTTCTTTCCACCAACAAATAATTTGGTGAGATGAATGTCGAATTACAAGTTGCGGTATTCATAACCGACATAATGAAGGGCATTGGAACTCCAGAAATCCCCACATGGTACGACCTGTTCGCCAACAAGGTCGATTTGGGGTAAATATCAGTTTGTTTCAAAACAAACTGGTGTATACCTTTTTTCAACAAAATTTAAATGCAGATAGATATCTGGACATACTCCAATCAAACCTTTTCGATATCCTTGATGATGTTCTTTTAAATGAAGTAATAGAGGTTTACTTTCAACAAGATGGCGCCCCTACCCATAACGCTTTTCGAATAAGAAAGTATTTAAATACTTACTTTAGAAACCGTTGGATAGGAACACATGGACCTATAAGGTGGCCACCACGATCTCCGGATCTAATACCTCCAGATTTTTTTTCTTTGGCGAGTGTTGGAAAATAAAATTTATAAAGAAGTCATTTTCACCCGACAATTTGATTAAAGAGGAGCTTTCGAACATTTGCGATAATTTCCGTTATTTTTTACCTTAATCTGAATCTTTTATTTCGTTTGTAAGTAATAAAGTTTAAATAAATCGCCTAGGATATATATTACCTGATTATTGGCCCCGACAAATCCTAACACGCTTATTTCTTCATTTTCCTTGTTTTCTTTATTATAAGTTTTTGATCTCGGCATCGTAAAAAGTATGTAAAGTAAGTATGTTTTTAAATTATGTTATTTCAGTTTTAGGAATATGTCTTTAATGGTTGCCGTCTTTCCAGATAGCGAACAAAATATAAATTTTGCGCAATTTCTTCGTTTTTTCCACTTTCAATATAAACTGATATTATCAAATTTTTCAAAATATTGATAAGTCATTTTCACAAACGAATATGTAAAAATAAAACTGACGTTAAATGTTAAAAACAACTAGAATGGCAACATAGTTGTTTCTCGGATATTAGCTTTTGTTTCATGGCCTACTGTGGTTTAAAGTAATAAAGTTTAAATAAATCGCCTAGGAAACCAATATCATCCATGATGTGTTATATATTTGAGAAGAGAATTTAAAATGCTATCTTTTTAGATTAAAATATACAGGGTGTTCCATTTAAAAAAATGAGGTTAGGTCCGATAACTTTTTTACCTGACCCCGTAAACCTATTCTGAAAACGGCAGATTATTCAACAATCATTATAAAGAAACTTGAAATGAAAATGGTACAGAGCAAAACGACATGTTTATCACTTATAATGAAAAGAGGCTTGTATTTTCGTTATTTCTGAATTAATTTCTTTAAGTTTTGGCATGTTTACGAATTACCCTATATAAAAAGTTCATATAAACAGGTCCGCAACCGCTTTATTTTTGAGATACAGGGCGTTAAAAGTTTGAAAAAATAAAGGAGTTTTCCTCAGTATGCTTCAGACCACTTTAGATATTATTTTGAATTTTAGTAGGTACTAACTAGATAAAAACACATTTCTTTTTCGTAAAAAATATTTATGTCTATGTCCGTGCTAACATCTCGTATTTGTAAAGAAAGAATGATACGCCAGTGTCTTTTTAGAAAAATATATATTATTTTCATAGTTACGGCTTATGATTAGATTAAAAACATTAATTACACTTATTTGTATAAGTATTCCTATGCATTAGAGTTTGATAAAATTGTATTTATCTCCTAAACAAAGGTAAAATAAAAAAAAATATCAAAAGATACTATGCATTGAATTGTCTACATAACGGTGTTATTAAAAAAGATGCAGTTGCGTACATATTTTTTGTTCTGCTTAAGAATTGTAACACCCTGCATCTCCAAAATAGAGCGGTTGCAGACCTATATGTTTATATGAACTTTTTGTCTTCAAATTAGGCACAGGTTTAACCCCCCATTATATGACATTAATTTATTACCCGACACACATTACCCATATACCCTACCTTTTGCCACATACAGCACAATTATGTGGTTTTTCTCCCGTATGAGAATTTATATGAGTTTCTAGTGATGCTGCATATGCAAATGATCTTTCACAATATGTACATTTGTATGATAGTCTATGTATTCTTCTGTGATCGCCTAGAATTTAAAAGAAAATACCAATTTTTTAAACTGTGTCTTAAGCCCGTAAGATATGATGCAATTTTCACATGTATTTCTGCATGAAAAAAAAACATGAAATTGTACCTGATACTTATTTAAATGTGGACAACTATGGGTTAATGCGGGATATTCTTGGATGGGGATGGGAGACGACGGTGTTGGCGCGCTGAAATTAGAAAAGGAACACAAGTTGATATTAATAATAAATCAATAAAAGTTGTCCTGGCAGTCCATATTAAATTTTACAATAAGCAGACACAAACTGAAAACTGATATTTTGGTGAAATTAAAGGTTTTGGTGCTTGGTTGACGACTGAAACTACGAAAATAGCTTCAGCGTCGATTTACGCGCATTTTTACCATGGCAATTTTGTTGCAATAATTTCATGCAGAATTACATGCAGAAATTTCATTGTGTCTAGCTAAACAGATATATACATTTAGCATTAATTGCTTTGTATTCTTGACAATAAAATATATATTAAATAAAAATACCGTAAGAATTAATAAAACTACCTTGCAGCAAGCTTCGAATTTTATCCGCGTGTCGATTAATTAATTTTATATTTTAGGTGAAATTTTGTAATATTGTGTCATTTGACATATAAAAAGTCCACTAATGTAAAAACCAGCTAAGGTCGTTGTGGGTCTAAAAAAAAGGGTGCAGGCGTCTTGAACAAAACCCATTTGCCGTCATATATTAGATGTAATAAAATGTCAATACCTAATATACTCCTGTTAGCAAACATTTTCCCACAATCATTACACTGAAACTTTTTTTCTTCACTATGTGTTAGAACATGGTAGTTTACTGTAGTTTTGGATGAATACACTTTTCCACATATTTCACATGGAAAAGGACCGTTTGGTGCTTTTTTTATTTGACGGGCTTCTATTTTCTTGGGATACTTGTAACATTTACGATTTATTCCTATAAATTACATGATTTATTAAAAAATTAAAGCGTAAAAATGGGTGTAATATTTAATTGAATGAAAATACATTATACAGAGTGGCAAAAAAGTCGCGCATAATGCCTGTAACTTTTGAATTACCTCGTATACGAAAAAGTTACCTTTATAAATAAATAAATAAATAAATAAATAAATAAATAAATAGCCATTTATTTCCGACAGGCCGGAGCCCACTTACAGGAAACTCAAACAAATTAATCGAATTATAAACAAAAATCTTACAAAAGTAATGACCTTACTATACTTAAAATCTAATAACAAAAAGTAAGAAACTAAAGCTAAGTTAACAGGAACCAATGACTACTAATGAGGATAGCCGGACATATTGCGCAAGTGTTTTAATATGGTTGGGAGGCTGTCATGAAATATGTCGGAGAGGGCTGAGATACGATTGAAGTTGTGGCACATTTTGTGAATGGGACCTTGAGGCAAAATATTGGATCTCGCGAATGCAAGGAAAAATGTAGGCCGATGTCGGGCACCTGTGCGGGGAACATGAAGCGATAGTTGCACCAGTAGAAATGGGCAATCGATTTTAGAGTTAAGAAGTTTATGGAGTATCGATAGTGACTGTGAGTCGCGACGTACTGTTAAGGGCAACTCACCAAACCTAGCGAGGATGTGGCCATGCTCGAAACCCCGTTAATAAGATACTTTAGGAATCGCCTTTGGACGGACTCCACAGATTGATTATGGCAATTGTAAATGGGGGACCATATGATTGAGCAATAATCCAACTTTGACCTCACATAGGAGTAATACAACAGTTTAAATGTAGATACATCAGAAAAATGCTTGCAGTTTCGCAAGACAAAGCCCAAGGTTCTAGAGGCGCTAGAAACCATTTGATCAATATGTGGAATAAAGGAGAACCTCTCATCGAAAACGACTCCGAGATCCCTTATGGTGGTGAGTCTGTTCAGTGTGGATCCGTTTATAGAATAATTGAATTGAAATGGAGTTTTTGTCCGAGTGTAAGAAACGACGTTACATTTAGAGATGTTGAGATTCAGTTTGTTATCCAGGCACCACTGGTTAAGAACATCGAGGCTGTCGCGGAGGGACACACAATCCGCGACAGCGTCGATGCGGTTAAATATTTTGAGGTCATCAGCATAGGCGAGTCTGTTGCAGTCAAGCGTCGAGACAAGATCGTTTATAAATATGTTGAAAAGAAGTGGCCCCAGGTTAGAACCCTGGGGGACACCCGACGTAGGTACAAACAAGTCCGACCTAAACCCCTCAAACTCAACAAACTGAGTACGATCCAGAAGGTAGGATTGTAATAGTGAGACAAGCCTGTTAGAGAAACCGAACTGGTCAGACGCCTTATGGAGTAGAATGTGGTGGTCAATTTGGTCAAAGGCTTTACTAAAGTCCGTGTAAATGACATCGACTTGGCTCCTCTTGTTAATGGCGTCACAGACGTAAACGGAAAACGAACAAAGATTAGTCATACACGATCTTTCGGAAAAAAAACCGTGTTGATATATAGAGAGTCGGTTTCGAATTTTGAAAAACAGGGACTTTTGCAAGATGATCACAAATACCTTGGAGAAGTTACATAGGATTGAGATACCTCGATAGTTTTCAATATGAGATGGATCGTCCTTTTTAAAGATGGGACAAACTTTGGCAACCTTCCATATTTCTGGAAATACGCCATTGTTCAATGACAGGTTAAAGATATGACAAAGAGGAGCGCTCATGACAAAGGAACAGTCTTTCACCAGAAAGCTGGGAATACCATCCGGGCCAGACGTAGCTTTATTTTTTAGCGTTTTGCAGGCCGAAATAACGTCCTCGGATGTAACACTGGGTATACCGATTATCTCATATTGGTCTGTTGGATTAAAAGGCTCAGATTGCCAAGGTTGCCCAGAGGTTTTATAGACATTCTTAAAATAATTCGCGAAAGCAGAGACGATGTTATGGGGCCCGTGGACTTGTTGATTTGCATAGTTCATGGTGGCTGGGATTCGAGATTGAGCCTTTTTACTTTGGACAAAGGACCAAAAATTGGAAGGGTTGTTTTTTATGTTTGACTCAGCGTTCCTAATATAACCCCTGTAGGCCTGCTGAGACTGTAACTTAATCAGGCTGCGCAAGGCTTTGAACTTCACGAGGTCAGCATTGGATTTGTGAACTTGCAGGCGACGACGTACTCTTTCTTTTTTAAAAATATTGTTAATTAAATCTTTAGTAAACCAGGGGGGAAATCGTCTTCGCCTAGGGGATTTTAGAGGTGTACAGGCGGCAAAGTTGTTATTCAAAATCTCGTAAAAAGATTGACAAGCATTAGCTACATCAGAAGAAGCAATAACGGGGGACCAGTCGGTGTGCGACATCAGCTCATACAATTTAGGATAGTCAGATTTGCGAAAGTTGAAGTGGAGTGGTTCAGATTTGTTTACGGGAAAGTTGACAACGGGAGGAAGTGCTGCTTGAAAATAAAAAGTTAGAGCAGGGTGATGTGGATCCTCGGCGACCAAAGGCGAATCATTGTGCGCCAGATTGATTTTAAAGTTGGCAAAGACGAGATCGAGAAGCCGGTTATTGGAATTCGGGATGGTGTTGTACTGTGTAAGGCAAAGAAACTCGCTAAGATTTAGTAAGCGTTTGTTTCTGAGGCCAAGAGGGGTCGGCCCTGAGAATGAAGGAACATTGAAATCTCCAACGACGATTATATTTTTTTGGAGCATTGTATCCAGTGACGAAAGGATTTCGAAAAAATTTTCCACCTCGAGGCTAGCGGTGCTGGGAGGAATGTATACAATAAATACATAAAACACAAAATAATGATAAGTAATCTTACAACCTAAAAAGTCTATATTTGGCGCGCTGACACTAATATCGGGGACATCCAGCAGTTCGGAGTTGAGTCTGTTGTGAATACTGAGCATGACACCGCCTCCCCTGGAAGCTGCCATTAAGTCTGTTCTTCTATCAGAGCGATAGACTAAGTAACAGTCGGGAAAAAGTTCCGAATCTAGAATATCCGGTTGGAGCCAGGATTCGGTAACAGCGATGATATCGTAATCTGAGGAAGCAGCGTTACTGTATAAGTTGTGTGTTTTGGTCCGGAGACCTCGAACATTCTGATACGTGCAGGTTAACTCGTTGGTTAAGGTGTTGGGGGGACCAAGTTTTTTGTAGTTATTGTGGGCACGCCGCCAATATACCTCAAAATCAGGTTTTCTTCTCCGTTTGAACGACGAAGCTGCAGTTCTTCCTTGAGGTCTTGAAGCTGTTTTAGTTGTGCCGGAGATAGGTCTGCTTCAATGTAGATTTGGTGGCTGTCGGTAAATATTATCCTGTTCTTCAGCACAAGTGACACGTCGCTGGAGTTTGAGAGAGTCACTTTTATAGGTTTGTGACCGTTACGGTTAGGCTTGCCAACCGTGACATTAGTGGCTTCGATTTGTCGGGCTACTTTGTTGGACAGCAGCGAGGAAATCTGAACTGTTTCTGGAATGCCTTCTTCAAGGTGAAAATTAAAGATCATTAAATTGTGCATACGGGTTTGTCTCTGAAAAACTTCCCTTAAAAAGCTATCTTCTCGGTTTTGGCGAGTGGCCTCAAGGTCGGCGGCGGGGCCCTTGGTACTATTACTAGCAGATAGTTGCAGTCTTATCCCAGCAATATCCGATCTAAGTTCGGCATTTATTTTAATGATGATAGTTGTTCAGTAAATTATTCCCCACATTTCTACCTGCATGATTTCTTTCTGTTATTTCTGGTTTGGTTGCCATAGAGACTAACTGACTTTTTAAATGTAACACCCTGCATATGATTGCAATTTAAATGGAACACCCTGCATATGCATTGCATATTTGGATTCTACTGGGAAAGCTCTGAATTTTTTGTATTTCCAATTTTCACCAATCTGCAAGCGTTTCCGAGATAATGACAGCTCAAAAATGAAAATTTCCTAATTATAATTATTCCTACCTATTACCCACCAGTTGAGTCGAGGTGTTTTCATGACAGCGACCTAAGAGGTGTTAATTTTGAGTTCCTGTTTAATTTTCTGTTGTCTGATTTCTAATTTATAAAGGTAAAGACATTTCGAGAAACAGGCAGTGTTAGAGGGAAGCCGCTAGATCGGGTCGACCTAAAACAGCAACCGGGGGAGACAAAGCTTTGGATATCATGCTCTCAAGACATGAAAATCCAACATAATCATCTAGGTCAATGGCAATGGATTCCAATGTGTCTCATCAGTTAGTGAAAAATTTGTTTAAGCAGGAAAAGTTGCATCTCTACAAGATAAAGTTGAAGCCGCTAGATCAGGTCGACCTAAAACAGCAACCGGGGGAGACAAAGCTTTGGATATCATGCTCTCAAGACATGAAAATCCAACATAATCATCCAGGCCAATGGCAATGGATTCCAATGTGTCTCATCAGTCCGTGAAAAATTTGTTAAAGCAGGAAAAGTTGCATCTCTACAAGATAAAGTTGGTGCACGAGTTAAACGAGGACGATTTTGATAGAAGAGCTGAATTTTGTGAGCTGATGATGGAAATATGCAATAACGATAATAACTTCGCAACAAATAGCATTTTCTCGGATGAAGCTACTTTCCATTTAAATGGCATTGTTAATAGACACAATTACCGTTATTGGTCTGCTGAGAATATCACTGGTTCCTGGAAGGTCATACTCAGAGGCCCGAAAAAGTTAATGTTGGGCGGGCATAGTTGGTAGACATATTGTGGGACCTCTTTTCATAGATGGTAATTTGAATGGCGAAAAATATCTAGACCTCCTCAGGAATCAGATAATTCCTTCTTGCAGAATGGTTTTACTGGGTGTAAATAATGGCATAAACGAACAGGTATGGTTCCAGCAAGATGGAGCACCTGCGCATTATGCGGCAAATGTTAGACAATACATAAGCGAACAATTTCCAGGACGTTTGATAGGCAGAAGAGGTGCTATTGACTGGCCAGCGCGATCCCCGGACTTAACCCCGCTCGACTTCTTTTTGTGGGGACACTTAAAGAACAAAGTATACATTAACCGTCCAAATGACTTAGAATCTTTAAAAGTTAGAATTATTGCTAAAATTCCGGCTATTCCAGAGTACTTCCTCTTAAACGTTGTAGACGGCTTTAGGGATCGACTGGCGCTCTGCTTAGCAGAAAATGGTGGTCATTTTGAACACCTGATTCACTGAAAAGGTTTTACTTGTTTATTATTCCGATGTTAAGTTGTTTAATTATCTAGGCTATTTATTTTGTTATTATATGTTACAATCTTAAATAAATAAAAATTTGAAATACAAAAAATTCAGAGTTTTACCAGTAGAATCCAAATATGCAATCATATGCACGGTGTCCCATTGAAAGAAAGTAAGTTGGTCTATATGGCAACCAAACCAGAAATTACAGAACAAATTCATGCAGGTAGAAAAGTAGGGAATAATGTACTGAACAACTTTCATAAAGGTCACTTTTTCGTATACGAAGTAGTTCAAAAGTTGCAGGCATTATGCGCGACTTTTTTGCCACTCTGTATATGTAGATTTATCTGTATTAATGCCATAATTACCATTATGAGTATATCTGCGATGAAGCCTCAACGCGCTGCTTGTAGCGTAACTTTTTCCACATAGTGTACAGAGGTATGGGCTTATACCACTATGAAGATTCGTATGGTCTTTTAAAAGAGTAGCTTCACGAAAACCTGAAAGTTTATTATAAAAAACAATAAAAATTTACATTAAAATAAAGTTAAAATGAAATGAAATCAACTCACATTAAAAACAAAGTTCAGAGTTAAAATACAACATAAAATACACAAACAAATTTAGAAGGAGGGAGAAAAATAGTTAACCTCAGTCTATTACTGCCTCTCAAGCTGATAATTCATACTAAAAAACTCTTGCAGAGAATAAATTGCTTGCCACAGCAATAACTTCTTTAAATTTATTCGAAATTTGGGTAGACCTTTTATATCTTTCAGACGGGGATGATTGTAAATCTTAATTGGCATGACTTTGACAGTTGCTTTTAGCAGAAACTGTCAACCTCTTAGGGTGTCACCACCCAGGGCATATTCAGTTACATCATTTGAAGTTGTGAAATCACTGATATATTTTTTCACGTGAAGAGAGCACTGTAAAATGTATATGGAGATAACAGTCAAGATATTCAGTTCCCCAAACAGGTGGTCACGACATGACGAGAGCTTTGTATTATAGCAAGTAGGTGAAAATAATGAAGTCTTTCTGATTTTCATGATTATTGGGTTATTACTCTATAGAGACTATACAGAGATGGGCAAAAGTCTGGACTTTATAACTATATAGTAATAAATTAAAAATTACCCAATTTGGAATTTGGGTTAGGGTTGCCACATTGCCGGGATTTTCCGGGATTGCCCCGGAATTAACTGTGTTGCCCCGGATCCCGGATTCATATTTTTTAGTCCCGGAAAATCATCAAAAGTCGAAAACATTGTTAAATCTGCCGTTTCACTAAAACGATGTACGAGTGGCAAAGCCGCGCAGTTAGATATTTTTTAATTTTTTATAAATTTAATTTTTCGTTACAGTACTGAATACTTTAAAAATGTGTTTGTTTTATTTAAAATTTATTGTGTTTTAGTATATATGTTACTTTTGTTTTTGATTTTGTTTAAATTAGTAAAGTTTAAAGTACATAAGTTAACAACTTGAGTGCTATGTTAACATCCTTATTTCTTAAGAGGGTGGAGGGTGGTACACAAAAAAAAATGGATAGTCAAAAAAGTGATGACTGGGGGGGTGTCCCGGAATTGCTTTCATCAAATGTGGCAACCCTAGTTTGGGTGTAGGTTAGGATATTGTCAGCAAGCAAATAAATGGTGGACCGTTGAACATTTAATTAAAAACCTCTAATGCAATTTACTTCCATTCATTTTTAAAGTTTATAAAAATTAGCTTAAGCAAATTCTCTACAATTAATACATATCAAATATGGCATCCTTGGAAAGGTCTTTCCGACGGCACTTAAAAAAGCTAAACATATAAGCCAGATGAATGTTTTCTGGTACCGGAATATAAACCCGTTTCCTTATTTTGTAGAGAAGACTCCATTCATGGTGGTACTCTTATTTTGTCTAGGGGAAGCTGTAGCTTTCAAAAAATTGATAAATATAATAGTCTTCTCACAGAAAAAACTTTTGAATTTTCAGTGTGCTTTTGTAAACAATATAATATTTATATTCTATGTGTATATCGTTCACCTGCAGGTAATGTGTATGAATTTTTAAATAAACTTGATTCTCTGTTGAGCAATATTCCCACAAATTCTAAATTGGTGTTGGCGGGGGACATGAATATTGACTATGGCGATAAGGATTCAGCAAGCACTGTTCATCTTGGAAATCTATTGACAGCTTATGGCCTGCAGATGCATGTGCAGTCTCCCACCCGTTTTTGTGTTTCAGCCGCTACAACTATTGACTATATATGTTCAAACTGTGATGTTTCCTGTTGTTCGGTGTTGAACTCGGGAATATCTGATCATGAGGCCGTTAGTTGTAGTTTAAGTTTTGATCGTCCCAAGTCAAGCAGGAAGCGCAGGCATGGACGTATATTTAATAAAGCTGCTTTTCTCAACTTTCAATGCTTGTGTCAGAAAGTAAACTGGGGTTCTGTACACATGTCGGATGAACCTATTGCTTTGTTTCATTCGGTTTTGCTAACACAGTTTAATAGAGCATTTCCTCTGAAGTGGATTAAAATTAGGTCTAAAAAACGCAATGCATGGCTCACTGAGGGTCTAAGAGTCTCGGGAGCGAATTTACGGTCCTTGAACTATATCAGAAGGTTTTGTAAGGATCCAGGGTTCATTACATATTGCAATAGGTACCGTAATATTTATCGCAGGCTTCTAAATGCTGCAAAAAATTTGTATTATGAAAGGAAACTTGCACATTCTGCAAACATCCAGAGGGATAGCTGGGCAATGGTTAACGAATTTCGTAATGAATCCGGGGATGCTGATGATGATATCGATGTGGATCCGGATACTTTTAATGAGTACTTTTGTAGCATTGCAGGCAGGCTGACTGGTAAGATTCTGCCTTCTACTGACCCACTTGATTACTTGAGGGATGTAAATGTGCCTGGTTCCTTCTACTTTTTTCCTACAAATCCTCAGGAAATAAAAGATGCCATTCTTGAAATAAAAAATAAAAAATCCTCTGGAAATGACGACATTTCATCCGAGGTATTAAGTAAGTTACCCTTTAATGCACTGCATGCTCTGTCTGAGGCCATTAATGATAGTTGGTCTAAGGGGGTTTTCCCCTCTTGTTTAAAGTCATCAGTTGTGATTCCTCTTCATAAAGGAGGTGATCTGAATGAACCGTCTAGCTTCAGACCTATCTCCTTGTTACCTAGTCTCTCTAAGGTTATCGAAAAAATTGTCAAGAAAAGAGTGTGGAATTACTTATTGGCACATGATATAATAACGGGTGATCAGTTTGGTTTTCAGAAGTCTAAGGGTACTCATGACGCCATCTTCAGTTTCTTGGAGAGAGTGTATCTTGGATTGAATGATGGTGGGGCCACTGCGGCGGTATTCTGTGATTTGTCGAAGGCACTTGACTGCGTGGATCACGGAATACTGTTGCAGAAGCTTCATCGATATGGTTTTAGGGGCTCATCTATTGATTGGTTTTGTTCATACCTTGAGGGCCGTACTCAGGTGGTTCGTAGTGGTGGTGCAAGGTCATTGTTGTTGCAGGTTGGGTGTGGAGTTCCTCAGGGGTCGGTCCTGGGACCCTTGTTATTTCTGATTTATGTAAATGACATAGTGCGCTTGAATATTTCTGGAACGTTCACCTTGTTTGCTGATGATACCTCTGTCCTATGGCACAGCAGGGAGGTCCAAAGCTTGAGGCAACAAATATCTCAGGACCTTATGGAAATTAAAAAATGGTGTGATGCCAATCTGCTTACTTTCAATATTGCAAAAACAAATATTATAGGCTTTAAATGTGATATGCAGGGGTTGAATTTGGCCACTGAGCCTCTACAGGAAAATGCCTCAACAAAATTTCTGGGAATTGTCATCGATGGCGAGCTTAAGTTCGAAAGTCATATATTGAGCCTGAGTAAAAGATTGTCATCTGCGTGTTTTGCCATTCGTACCGTGAGAGCAGAACTTGGAACAACAATCGCTCGTACAGTCTATTTTGCATTATTTGAATCTCGTCTTAGGTATGGTATTGCATTCTGGGGCGCGTCTACCAAGTACTTGCTGAGTCTGATAATTGTGTTGCAAAAGAAGGCGATTCGCTTCATCGCAAATGTTCATCAAAGGGAATCTTGCAGACCGCACTTTCGGGCTCTTCAAATTTTAACTATGACATCCTTGTTCATCCTTGAAATTACAACATTAATTTTTAAAAATTACCATAACGCTCGTGGTGAATCGGAGCGCACGACCCGTCAGACCTTGCATGTACCCCTGCCTATACCAAAATCTGAATTAATAAGACGATCAATCTTTTATGAGGGCAAAAAAATTTTTAATATCTTGCCCGACAGGATAAAACTGTTAGGATCTTTGAAGTTGTTCAAGAAAACCTTAAAAAAATCCTCTTGGATAAGGCTTACTATAATATGCGTGAATTTTATGACGACCCGCCACTGTAACTTTTGTATTGTCTCACTTTTGTGGGCTATTGGCACTTAATTTTTTATATACTGACCACATACCTACTGTTTTTACCTAATTATTGTACTTTAGTTTATTGTTGTTTTAGTCTGTAGTGTAATTTACTTCATATTGTGATTTATGTCTTATATTAGAATAGCATGCTTTGTCACCGAAATTCCAGGTTCATGACAATAAAGTATTTTTTGATTTGATTTGACTTGATATATACCAAAACAAAAAATAATGAATTACAGCATGTATAATTACTAAAACCCATATACCAAGGTTCACTGCCCATATCCTACCTTTTCCACAAACTTCACATACATGTGGCATTCCAGCATGTGTTAAATAATGTCTGCTAAGGTTTCGTTTTGTTTTATAGTTTTTCCCACATATGTCGCATTGAAAACTTTGGGGCGCTCTTATTTTTGCATGTATTTTTATGTGTGTTGCTAGTTTTCTTTTAGTGTACAACTTTTTACAAATTGTGCAAGATAAAAAAATATCTTTTCGTTTTTCTTGTTCTTCCCTTATATGCTTTTTATATTGTGGAAGAAATTTGAATGTTTCTTTACAAAATTTGCATCTGAACTGTAGTTTCTGAACTTTAGTTTTGAAATTGTTGTCTATAGGAGATTCACAAATGTCTTCATTATCATCTGAGACATTTAATGTCATGTCAGATTTTTCAGTTTTATATTTATAATAATTTTCACTTTCTAGCGCTTCTTTAAGAATATTTTCAACCTCTAAAAGAGAAGTTATAAAACTACTAAAATCCCTTATTTTATTATCACAGTTTCTACAAATATTTGTTGGCAATCCATCCTTTAGATTTATCTGAAACAAATAGGCACTTAAGTAAAAGCGAAATCTACATGCACCATTTGGTTAAGTAAGGCCTGGTTTAGCCATCGTCTTAATTGCTACCTAATTGATATTTCTTAATTCCGTATTCATAAAAATGAATTAAATTAAATGTAGGTATGTAGGTAAATTTACAGTTTTAGGTTTTAAAGGCAACAAACTTGAAATTATGACTTTGTTGAGTGAAACAAGAACAATATTCTGCTTGTTCGAGAGACATGGTTTAAGGAGAGCGCCTCACGTTCCTAAATTTCACTATATTCTGAAACGCGTTAGACTAAAGAATGGAGGGGGTTAGGTACTATATGTTTTTTGGTAAAAAGAATATTATTGCTCACATTGTGTTTGGCCCGTGCTACGGTCTACACATTGAGGGCACATTGATTTGTGATATAACCATAAAACCAAAACCAAATGGACTATCCTGGTAGGCCAAATATTAAATGTTTGGCAAGCTCTAAGCAATAAGAATTAGCAATTAAGAAGTTGGCTAAACTCAACCAAAGTCGAGTCACACATAAAAAAGATTGATTATTAATTTACCATTATTGAAACTTGAGATATGCAAATATTATAGAGAGGCGTTTTTTGATTTTCCATCATAAGCATATTTACTTCTGCCGGGCCAAATAGACAAAATCGACAAATGTTTTGAAAGTTACGAATGGACACATCAACATATTTTTCTCCATTTGAACACAATATTCTTTTGTCATCAAAGGAAACCACTTTTATTGTTTTTTGCAAATCCACATTCATTTTAAAGGTAAAAACGGAATTTGTTGTTTCTATTATAAATATAAACAGCGCAACTTTTGGTGTTTCCCCGGTATTTTATTAACTGAGACTTGAAGTTAGCTACAAATCTAACTCTGCTTTTATAATATGTGATGGGAAGGCAACTAAAAGTTCCTAAGTTCGTACTTGTAATATTAGATTTTTGTATATTGTATCTTGTATCTATATAATTCAGAGCAAATGTACTGACCTAGGACCTACACTATTGCTCGACTATAGTTATAAGCAAAAGGCCATTGCGACCCAGTAGAATGGAATTGCTGAATGAAATTGATTTAACATTTCTCTACAGCTGTGGCAGTTCATGCCCTTTGCTCAATCTAATAAGAGACAGGTTAGATTAATGTCTCTGACAGTGACAGAAACGTCAGAAACGTGTTTATGTGTTTAGGTTAGTTAAGAAAGAAAACAAGTGTTTATAAAATGGAATTTAGGAATTGTTACATTTCAAGTAACTGCAACCAGACCCCAACAGCAGCAGATTGTAATCAAACGAACATCATTGCCTATGGAGCATGTAATTCAATCCTAATATACGATCCACAGGTCAGTTAAAAACTAGAAGGGTTTGATTATAGCCGCGGAAAACGAGCGACATTTCAGATACCTACTTGGGTAAACGAAAATAACAAATTAATTTAAATGTTAATAATTAAGTTAATGGAGCTTTGCATTTCGTAATTCAATTCGATATTTGATCGAGAAATCGTTAAGATATAGGATAGTTATAGCCCCATGTAGATTTAGACCTTTTCGATGAGTACCTAAATAGTAAAGTAAAGGTAGGATCATTTTAAATATATCACAAGGTTCTACTCGGGATCTGGCTCTAACAAATTCCAAGAATTATCAGGGGTCCTACAACAGCAGATTGTTTATTCTGATTATTTTGCATGATATACAAAAATCTCTGTTTACTGTTCTTCAAACCTGAACTAACCTGAACTATATCCGTTGATCCGATCCGTAAAAAATGGCCCAGCGACAACCTACAAGTAAGATTTTGAAAAAATGAATTAAAGAATATCCTGAATTAACATTTAATAGCATAGAACTCTATTGTGAAAAGTGCAACATTAAATTGTCATGGTCGCAAAAGTGAGTAGTTACAAAACATGTTTCTTTCACTACTCATCAATTCAAGGATAATGATATTATTATGATACTAACATGCAGGCTCCTTTGGACACAACAAAACAGATAAAATATTTGCCACAAGTGTATAAGAGTATAAAGTCAAATTGTATCTGATTTACAAAAAAAACATATCTTTGTTATTCTGGGTGAAACAACTATTGCTAATGGTGGGAGACAGAACAGTGTTATGGTCAAGGCATTACAATTTTCTTGCATTTTCAAAATCTTGCTCATACAGCTCTTAGTGTGGTGTGATGTGGTGTGGATGAAACTTGTATGTTCGTTTGAGCAGTGGCGTAACTACGTTGAGAAAACTTGTGTTCGGCGAGAAAAGGGGCCCCCCTTATTTATAAAAAAAAGACATTTTTAAGCGTAGAACATGAGTTTATTCACAGCCGACAGTCACATTACATACTTGATTACAATTAAAAAGATTTTTTTCGAGTTTTTGCATTCACAAATGCTGTCACCAAGCTTTCTACATCCACATTTTTCGCTATATTATTCTCGATTGAAATTAGAGCCAGCGAGTACAATCTTTCTTGTCCCATCGTATTGCAAAGATAATTTTTTATTATCTTTAATTTCGAAAATGATCTTTCTGCTTTTGCGACAGTAACTAGGATGGTCAAATACAGACAGCAGGCTGTAACGATTTCAGAAAAACTACTGCTTGAGAAATAATTTTTTAGGACAATGAAATCAAGAATTTGCGCAGCAGAATTCATTGTTTTCAAAAAGGCGCTGCTCACAAAAATTTTTGCAGCTCTCTGAAATTTCCCAGGTCCCCGACTTTTGGGGGCCCCCAAAGCTGGGAGGCCTGTGTTCCTGGAACACATGGAACACCGGTAGTTACGCCACTGCGTTTGAGTTCCACTCTGAACTTGTGGTATCGCATTCAAACTGCCAGTAGTATGACATCTGGTTTCCAGCCTTTAAATGCCAGGTGAGATTTCCGGTTGTTAGAAAACCTCTCTATCGACACTAGTGCAGCTTTTCTGTAGCTTTTTCTGCACTCCCCCAAAATCAACAACATTAAAATTCGTTAGCATGTTTTGAGCAACAAACTGGGATATAATTACAGTAATGTTCGCTTATAACGAACCCACTTATTGCGAACTTTCGTTTATAACGAACATATTTCTAAGGTAGAGCTTTAGTAGGTAGGTATTAGTATTTATCGTTTATTGCGAACTTCGCTTATAGCGAACCGTTTTTTTCGGTCCCTTGAGGTTCGTTATAAGCGGACACTGTATTAAAATTTCAAAATTTTTAACTGAGGTAAGTAAACATTACGCATTTCCATGGAAGCGCATATTAATTCCGAAATAAGTGAACTTGATTTACTGGTAAATTTTACTTATTTTTTAAAATTCAATTAAATTTTGGTGGTTAACAATAATTCGGTAAGCAGGGGAGCAAATCAAAAAATTTTATGATAACGGGTAGTTTTTTACCTAGATTCGAATTTTAGCAACAAAAATACATATCTCATAAAGTTCCGAACTTGCCCCCCACCCCTCAAAATTAAGAAAGGGGTAAAAGTAAAAAATTGGTAAAATATGTCCCTCCCCATATCCCTATTTCCTCACCAAAGTTTCATGAAAATATTGCATTTTAACACTCTAAAAAACTTACCCTATATACTGCCACTTAAAGACAGGAGTTTGGAATCTTTTTTAACTTCTTAAATTGCTAATGTACCTACCTATTACACTTGATGAATTAGAAAGTTACAACGTTAGATACACTGCACTGTATCTTGGTATCTGTGGGATTCATTTATACTTTACTTCAAATGATAGAAAACGAATACTTCACTTTTTTGAAGGAAGGCCTAGAGAATCACTATGCGTCTCTGCGTTACACACATACGAATTTTGCCACTACTTGACAAAAGGGAAACGTCACTAATTACAGAGCGGAGTAAACATCACACTTTTGTTTTTTGAGAAAAGATCATTCCCGTGGAACCTGTCGAGAGCGGACTTCTTTCGACGAGATGGAATTAGATAGTCCCTTGACGTTACGAAGTGGTCTACCTACCTCCGCTACCCGGTGTCCCGGGTAAACCAATTAGCGTTCAGTGATACGCTATCTATCTATGGCAATGGTGGCCATAGTTTCTCTTTGTCAATAAAAAATCAGCACAAATATTGAGATAAAATAGTAACCCGGCGGTAAGTCGGCGTTGTACCAAGGGAACTAATTTGAATACTTTTGCTTAGTGTCGCATTACCACAGAACTATAAATACTTAGATTATTTTTGATTATTGTATCTGGCTCCAGAAATAAATAATCCCTAGAACTGAACTTAATATTGTTGGTTTACCGATTTTAACAATCTGCCGAAACCGTTGCCATGTTTATGGTTGGTTTTAAGCAGGTACCAAATTAAATTTGAAGGTAAGAGGAACAAAATTCCTACCCTTCTTTGTTTTAGATCGGGAGCGGTGGAAAAATACTTCACACACTTATTGGTCACACAAAAAGAGTTAACTCTGTAAGATGGATCAGAGGAAGCGCAAGGCAAAATGAACAAGAATTAATATCGGGTTCCACTGATGGTACCCAAATCGTATGGACTTTTAAAGAGGGGAAATATGAGCCAGCCTTTTTAAAAGATGATCAATATCCTAGTTTGTTAAGTGTAAATATTGTTGACGGCCATTGTGATGGAGAAAGAACTACTGTATGCAGTGCTGCAATGAATGAATTTTCTTTAAGAATTTGGCATAGAATCGGAAACACTGGTAGGTACCTAATTAATTTGTTAATCTTGAAACACGTTCCAAAAACCATTGTGAAAATAATGAGAACATCAAAATTAGGATTTGCTGTACAGTTTCCGCGATAAACGGCCTTAAGTCGTGCATGATAGTTAACCAAAAAAGAGTCAAAACAGTCTTGGATATTTGAACTATTTTTTTATATACATATTACCTGTAAACAGTGCTTTCTTGTGAGAATTTAGTTATGTCGTTTTTTTTTGTTTTTGTTTTTTTATTGTTTTTTTTTTTGTGCTATTATTGTGTTTTTTTGTTGTTTAATGTTTTTTTCTTCCTTTTATTTATTTATTCCTTTTTTTTTTTGTTAATTTTTAGGAGCTCGCCTTCAGTCAAAAGTCTTTTTTTTTTAATGAAGGACATGAACATGAAATGGCTATATATAATATTATAATTTTTATCGTCGGTTAGCAGATTTCCAAGATTGGTTTTAAACTAGTCAGTTGATTGTATATATGGTTTATGTTATTTGTATTTAACCTACATTCAAATAGGATATGTTGTGTATGACTTTTTTGGGATGTGTATTTACATGTATTTATAAACCTGGGTTTACTGCTTAACTTCGTTTTAATCCTACAAAAGTATATATGAGAAGTTAGTGTAGCATTTAAATTAATTTATCTGCAATCTAAGAAAATCACCAATCGATCATTTTCAGCCTGTCAATTAAATTTTAAATTTAGCAATCGATTGTTGCAATGGAAAATAGGTTAAGCGACCGTTCGGGGACGGTCCTTGTACTGTTTTTGGTCGGGTTGGAACAAACCTAATATTCTCAATTAACACTAGTAACACAACACCTTTGGGCACAATTTTCTGAGAGTAATCCAAGTACAGACCCCTTAAACCTGCCAAAATCAATAATTTTGTGGTTTTTAGATTTTATTTTAAGCCAGAGATGCCTTTTTGGGACAATAAATAATCCTAGTTTATGTGTTGGGTTAAGGATAGGCTATTTTATTCAAAGTAATAAAGTGATAATCGCCTGTGCATTGGATAACTCAAAAATTGCAATTATGCGAGAAACCGCTTGTGATAATTGGGATACATTTGAAACACTTACAGGACACGATGATTGGGTTAGAGGATTGGACTTTACCACAGATGGTAAGAAAAAGAAAAATTAAAATAGGTCAATTATTATAAGACTGGTCTTGTCGGATTAATTTTTCGTATTTTATTTACGAATAATATAATAATAAATAATATACAAGGTGTTAATGAATGTCACGTAGATATTTTAGGGAGTTATTGTGCCTGTCAAAACAGGACAAAAATACTTATAAACATGCGGTCAAAAAGACTTAATTTTGATATACAGGGTATCAAAGCTTTAATTTTTTTTTAGAACATGCAGGTTTCTGGGTCTTCACATTGACTGACAATTAATTAAAGTGGACAGCTCTTGTAGACAATGTTGCTGCAAAACTAAACTCGGCTTATTATGCCATTGTCAACTTAAAAAAACCTTTATGAACCCCCAACAAGTATTAAATATATATTATACTTTGGCCTACAGCCACTTCAGCTTTCGTGTGTTTTACTGGGGACAAAGAACGGAACGTCAAAGATTATTTATTTCTCAAAAAAATAATTATTTTTAGTCATGTAGAGAAACCTTTCGACAGCAAAAGATTCTCACACTTCCTAGTATTCTGATTCTCAGTGCACTGATATTTGTTAAAAAACACTTCTATAAGTTTCAATATACTTTAGATATTGGATATATTATACAGAGTGGCAAAAAAGTCGCGCATAATGCCTGCAACTTTTGAACTACTTCGTATACGAAAAAGTGACCTTTATGAAAGTTGTTCAGTACATTATTCCCTACTTTTCTACCTGCATGAATTTGTTCTGTAATTTCTGGTTTGGTTGCCATATAGACCAACTTACTTTCTTTCAATGAGACACCGTGCATATGATTGCATATTTGGATTCTACTGGTAAAACTCTGAATTTTTTGTATTTCAAATTTTTATTTATTTAAGATTGTAACATATAATAACAAAATAAATAGCCTAGATAATTGAACAACTTAACATCGGAATAATAAACAAGTAAAACCTTTTCAGTGAATCAGGTGTTCAAAATGACCACCATTTTCTGCTAAGCAGAGCGCCAGTCGATCCCTAAAGTCGTCTACAACGTTTAAGAGGAAGTACTCTGGAATAGCCGGAATTTTAGCAATAATTCTAACTTTTAAAGATTCTAAGTCATTTGGACGGTTAATGTATACTTTGTTCTTTAAGTGTCCCCACAAAAAGAAGTCGAGAGGGGTTAAAGTCCGGGGATCGCGCTGGCCAGTCAATAGCACCTCTTCTGCCTATCCAACGTCCTGGAAATTGTTCGCTTATGTATTGTCTAACATTTGCCGCATAATGTGCGGGTGCTTCATCTTGCTGGAACCATACCTGTTCGTTTAAAATAATTATAATTAAGAAGTTTTTCATTTTTGAGCTGTCAGGTGAAAATTTGAAATACAAAAAATTCAGAATTTTCCCAGTAGAATCCAAATATGCAAGCATATGCAGGGTGTTCCATTTAAAATAAGTAAGTTGGTCTCTATGGCAACCAAACCAGAAATGACAGAAAAAATTCATTCAGGTAGAAATGTGGGGAATAATTTACTAAATAACTTTCATAAAGGTCACTTTTCGTACATGAGGTAATTCAAAAGGTACAGGCATTATGCGCAACTTTTTGGCGACTCTGTACACACCAAATTAAATAAACCTGAACTGACATGAAATTTTCAGGCTATAAAACATTATAATATCGGAAAAGCCCTTTTTTCTTGGATCATGTTTGTTCTTTAAGTGAGACATACGTCTATTACTTCTATTTTTCTTAGTACTACATCTTAAGCAGATCTTCTTTAGAAGGGTTTGATTTGGAAATAATTCTTATTTAACTCAAGAAGTTCGTGAAAAGTAGCTACTTTTAATTATTGAACTGTTTGATTGTATCTAATCATTAAGGTCGAGGTAGCAGCCAGTCCCTAGGTAGTTTATAAGGTTTATTCGGAATTGAATGTAATGTGATTGTGTAATGAGTTCGTTCTGCGAGACGTCCGTCTGTCTGTAGTAATCTTTAATCAGTTTGTCAAAATGTTCCGTCAGAGTCGGCATTTGTAGATCGTTGTGTAAGACATGAGTCATCGTGTACCGTGGTGCATCCGCGATAATTTTAAGTACTTTGTTTTGAAATGTCTGTAGTTTCTTAAAGTGTGTCTTGTTAAGAATACACTAGGTAGGGATTCCGTAGGTCAGTACTGGTCGAACAATCGTCTTATATATGTTAGTCTTTGTACGTAAGTCAATTCTGCTTCGTTTGTTGAGGAGTGAGAAAATGGCACCAAGTTGACCGTTTGCTTTTTTCAAGCGCTGATCAGCATTTTTATTCCAAGCCATCCGCTTGTCGAACCAGAGACCCAGATATTTAATATTATCACTCCAATTTATCCTGGAGTTTTTGACCAACAAACGGGTTTCAGGAAATTTAACTCTAGACTTTGAGAAGTACATGGCTTGGGTTTTCGCGTCGTTTAACCGAATTTTCCACCTATCCAACCATGACTCTAAAAGTTTTATATGTCGTTGCAACTTGGAGACTATTAGCCTGGGTTGTTTGGCGGTGGCAGTGATCGCGGTATCGTCAGCAAACAGGTATAACTGTGTTTGACCAAATTTTGGAATATCGCAGGTATAGATATGCTTTTCTGCTTTTGCAGCAGATTATATATTGCACTACGAGAGTCCCTTAGATAAATTTCTAAAATAAAAAAGTAAAAAAAAAGTTAAGTGCTATCTTTTTGAAACGTTTTTACGACATACGTGAATACCATAACATTATCCTCTAAGCGCCTTATGTTGTATCTCCTATTCTTAAATTCTTGACGTTGTCAGCAGTTCAGTTTACAATATTTAAATAAGAATAATAATAATAAATATGTTGGATAGAATAGGAGATATTATGTACAACATTGGCAGTAATTTAAAAATACCTTTTACGGTTGAACTTTTGGTGTCTAATGTAGTATGTATAGCAGACCATTAACATTGCCATTACAAATAAGTAGCCAAAGAATGAATAGCTAGTAATTGTACCTTGTATGGTGTACAACGTCATTACTTCATTATTTATTTTGTACCCTTAACACTTTTGAGTCGAATAGGTACTAAAGAAGCAAAAGTTGTGTGTGTTATTTAATGTTGAAATGATGAAATATAATGCAAGAGTAAAGAAGGAAGATTTGCCGTCTAAAGTGAAGAAACAAAGAAAGAAAATAATTTATTAGTTCTTAGGTCCATCAAAGTGTGTCGAACATGTCAAAAACAAGGAAATATCTTATACATACCGGGTGACAACGAATGTTGTTACCCCCCCTATTTTTTCCGTAGTTTTATTAATACAAACTTTAAAATTTCAGGAGATTCTAAGTGTATATTTTGCTACTTTTTAGTGAAATCGTACTTTTAAAATCACTTCCGGTTTGACCGGAACTGGTATCAACTCTTTTGTTTTAAATGGAAACCTATTATTTTTATTTGATATTTGAATTCTACGGCCAATTTCCTTTAAAATGACGTATCACACATTATCATTTGTTTCTAAAATGGCTTCCAGGCTAACTTTTCAAGGAAATCCTTAGATGGCCATGTATTCGCTAATACAACATGATTCTTTGAGAGTGGGCCATGGAAGTTTTAAAATGGTCTATTTTAACCTACATGTTTTATGTTAAATAAGTAGGCTATGAAATATTCTGTGAAATGGCAAATCTAGAAACAAACGGGGACAACTTTTTCTGTCATAAAACTGCAGTTCAAGATTTTATGTGCAACTCATATAGTATTTTGTAGTGTTTAGTTAATAAAATGGTTTTCTACTCCCAAAATGAAAAAGTTGATATGCTGCTAATCTACGGTGAATGTAGGCGGAATGCCCATGCTGCCGAGCGATTATACATTGAGAGATATCTTGGACGTGAAGGTCGCCATCCAAGCAGGCAATATTTTGTAATTTTGGAAACGAAGTTTAGAAGTGCTGACGAAAATCCCCAAGTAGACAGGTATATTATTAGTGAGGAGACCGAAATTAACGTACTACTAGCATATGTAGAAGTTCACTCAACAGTTTCAGTAAGAATATTGGCCTTAGAACTTAATATCAGTAGGGAATCTGTGAGGAAAATTTTAAAGAAGTATAACTACAAAAGCTTTAAATTTCAATTACATCAACATCTTTATGAGAATGAAGACTTAATTATTGTATTTGGTTTAGGGAAAATTATAATTTACATGATAAAATTTTGTTTACGGACGAATCACATTTTAGCAACAACGGAATTTTTAATAGACATAATACGCATTACTGGTCGACTGTGAACCGCCATGAAATGAGAGTAGGAGATCGTCAACATAGATTTGGATTAAATGTATGGGCTGGTATTGTAGGAACAAGAGTACTAAGTCCCATATTTTTCGAAGGACATTTAAATGGCGAGCGTTACTTAGATATGCTGAGAAACGAGATCGAAAATGAAATAAAGCAACTTCCTCTAGAAACTTGTATTTTCATCAAGATGGTGCACCACCTCACAAAATAGTCGCATGGTGCAAGATTACCTAAATGCAAGGTTTGATGCTAGAGTGATATCTACACACAGCCAAATAAGGTGGCCAGCAAGATCACCGGATTTAACTCCAATGGATTACTTCCTATAGGGTGATATAAAGGATAAAGTTTATGAAACACCTTCTAACACTTTGTATGAACTCCAGGACAAGATACGAAACGCGTTTTTGTCTGTTACACCCAGTTACACCAAGGATTTTAGAAAATGTCATTGTTTTACTAAATAAAAAGTGTTCGTAACAAACATTTAAGGATTCCATTTTATTTTTTATTTTTTTGAAATATGACCTATCTCGATTATTTTTCAATTTTGGCCGCTCCATTAACTATAATACCATACTTATGATACATTTTCAAAACGGTAATTTAATAAACTATTTTTTGGCCCTAAAAAAATGCCTTGTTGCCATTTAAAAATATTGAGTAATTCTTCCTCATTGTTTAAAAAAAATTACATATCTAAAATATTTTTGACAGAAGCATATTTTGCAAAGAATGTAATTGTTCAACATAAAACAGGTTAAAATAGACCATTTTAAAACTTCCATGGCCCACTCTCAAAGAATCATGTTGTATTAGCGAATCCATGGCCATCTAAGGATTTCCTTGAAAAGTTAGCCTGGAAGCCATTTTAAAAACAAATGATAATTTGTGATACGTCATTTTAAAGGAAATTAGCCGTAGAATTCAAATATCAAATAAAAATAATAGGTTTCCATTTAAAACAAAAGAGTTGATACCAGTTCCGGTGAAACCGGAAGTGATTTTAAAAGTACGATTTCACTAAAAAGTAGCAAAATATACACTTAGAATCTCCTGAAATTTTAAAATTTGTATTAATAAAACTACGGAAAAAATAGGGGGGGGGTAACAACATTCGTTGTCACCCGGTATACAAATTTAAAATTCCTAAAATCTTTGTAAAACATTAATTTAACATTTAACACATATTTACATATTCACATTATAAGTTAAAATAATTTATCACTTAAGATGATTATTACATTCATGTAAAAAAAACAAAAACAAAAACAATCAGGTGCCCAGTGAAGAAAAGTCGGCATTTAGGAACTCCCGGAGCGAATAAAAGGCCTTACTAGCCAAGAAACCTCTCATATTTCTTCTTAGTTGTGCGACGGGAAGATTTCTTAAATTTTTTGGGATTTTATTCCAGATTTGTTTAATTGAAAATTCCACGTTTTTTTGTATATATGAGAAATTACTTTTATGTTGTTTTAAATTATCTTTGTGTCTTGTGGCGTAACAATGTTGAAATAAATTATTATTTTGAAACAAATCCTGATTATTTCCAACAAACATTACCGATTCCAATATATATAGACTCACTGCAGTCAGTATCCCATACTCCAAAAATATGTTCTTACAACTGTCCCGTGGTCCGAGGCCGAAAATACCTCTTAGACATCTCTTTTGGAGAACAAACACCCGATTAAAATCCACTGAATTACCCCAAAAGATAATTCCGTACACGATCCTGGACTGCATATAAGCATGGTAGGCAATTAAGGCGGTCTTGCGATCCACGTTCCTTGACAATACCCTCAACGCATAAGTATATCTGGACAAATTTCTTGACAGACTATCGATGTGGCACCTCCAGTCGAGTCCGCTGTCCAGCTCCACTCCCAGAAATGATACATGCTGTTTGGATACAAGCCGTTCCGAATTGTAGTCAATGTGGAAATCATCCGACTGTCGATTAAAAGATATTATTTGAGTTTTTTCTACGTTTAATATTAAGTTGCTTCTTAAAAACCAGTCATCAAGCCCATTTAAAGTATTGCATAGTGTGTCCTTACATTCACGCTGTGAATTTTCGCTACGTACCACGGAAGTATCATCCGCATACAAGACCATACTAACTTGAGGCATCATACCTGGAAGCTGGATAGCTGGAACACCTCTTAGAACACGTCTCTGATCAGACTTGATCAAGACACCATCACTGCCATGGTCCACTGTGCATTGCTGTCTATTTGTCAGGTATGATCGCATCAAGGATAAAGCCACATCACTAAAGCCATACATTTCCAGTTTTTTGCACAAAATCTCATGCTCAACAGAATCAAAAGCTCTAGACAAATCAACACATAGAGCTGCAGTTTCTTTTTTGTTATTTAGGGAATTTAAAATATCAACTAGAGCCTGGTAGATTGCACGGATTGTGCTCTTCCCCCTCCTAAAACCACTCTGCCGATCCGAAAGAAGTGCATCATGTCCCTCAAGGAATTCAATCATTCTATCATACATCAATTTTTCTACTATTTTGTTTATATTTTATAAGAGAGACACTGGTCTATAGTTTTTAATTTCACTTTTTTCTCCTTTTTTATAGATTGGTTTAACATTTGCCAATTTTAATTTTTGGGGATATACCCCCGTGCAGAAGACTAGATTAATGATATGTGCGAGGGGTGTCGCTATAATATGCCCTACCTTCTTAAGAAGTGAGACTGGAACCTCATCTTCCCCCACAGATCTAAGATTTTTTAGGTTTTTTATGATGTTTATAACCTCATTTGAATGTGTAACAGAAAATCTAAAAGATTCATTTGTATGCGGAATGTGAGCATAGTCTACGTCCCCTTGTTTAACGTCCCTGCATGCCGTGATATAATAGTCATTTACCAAATCTAACACCTGTTTAGAGGATAAAGAGGAATGATTGGTCTTTAGATTTTCAATAACAGAGGTTTTAGTATTAGCGGTATTTTTTGTAACATCTTTTATTATTGACCAGGTGGCCTTAGTTTTGTTCTTCGCTTCAGAAACAATTTCTTATTTTGGAAATATTTAGCGTTTTTTATAACCTTTTTTAAAATATTGCAGTATCTTTTGTAGTGCTGTGTTGATATTAAGCCACTTAGCATATCCTCATATAAGATTCGTTTATTTTTTCAAGAAGTTTTAATTCCTGTAGTTAGTGTGCTTATTATTAATATTTTTAGTCTTCATTTTTGCAAGTTTTGTTTTTACCTTTGTGTTCAAAATATTCCAGGCAATGGTGACCTTGTACTAGCATCTTGCTCCCAAGATACCTCTATAAGGTTATGGCGCATGACAAATACCCCGAGCGAAGAAATTACTCCAGGTGGAGATAATCTGAAGATTTCACTAGAATCAGTATTAGCTGGGCATGAAGGATGGGTTTATTCTGTAAATTGGAGTCCTACCAATATGCAGCTACTGTCTGCTTCAATCGACAAGAGTATGATTATTTGGGAACTAGATAAAGTTTCAGGTTTGTTTATATATTTGCACTTCTGTTTACCGTTATACAAACCTTAAATTTTTAGGTTTGTGGCTTGAGAAAATTCGTGTAGGCGAAGTAGGAGGGAACACCTTAGGTTTCTATGGTGGATTTTTTAGTCCCAGTGGAAATCAAATTATAGCCTACAGCTACCATGGCGCATTTCACGTATGGATTAAAAACGAAAACGGCCTCTGGGATCCGTCTGTAACTGTTGGTGGGCATTTTGGGGAGGTGGTTGATTTAGCTTGGGAGCCCCATGGAGAGTTTTTGTACTCTGTCGGTGCCGATCAAACTACAAGGATACACGCACCATGGAGAAAAGATCTTGATGATGTATGTTATCATTAAAATATATTTTTAAATACCTATCGTTGTCAACAAATAATATACAGGATGATTCACGGCAGGTGGAATTTGGTTTTGTGCATGAAAGCATCCAGCTAAAATATTTTGCACAATGCGGCGTTTCCGATTCTACTGGAAGGGCAGCAGCAACTTTGATATTTTAAACGCGACACCCTGTATATAAACTTATTTTTACAATCTCTATTAGTTTTTTTAATAACTTTCCTTATTATTTCTGTATATATATCAGTTACCGTTTTCGAGATATTAACTAATTTCCATTTTGTTTTTCGAAAAATATGACCTGCAACAAAAACTGATATTTTTAAACCCTGATATACTAAGGCCCTGAAGTTTGGTTTTTTAGTTAGGAAATAGGAGGCCCCTAGGCAGTCGAAGTCTCGGGGGCCCCTCTCTCCCCATGGAAATTTTAATGTCTTTAATTTTACCAACAACAATTTAAATAAGCCAACTTGTTACAGAAAATTAATTTTAAACATTCACTTTCCTTAATTTTTTTGTGGTGAAATTTTTCAGGATGTTTGCAAAACATCGTATTCAGTGGCCATAAGGCAAGCGAGTTCAGTCGTACACTATACATTTTTAAGGCTGTCATAACATTTGGGAACGATGATTGCACATTATCTTCAAAAATGAGTTTGTAGGAGCGCGATGTTGCCACTGTTTGTAAATGTGATACGAAATACTTGAAATCAACCATTTCTTCTACAAACTCTAATTCGACGTCGTCAGGATAATTATTCGTAAATCTTTAGGCCGCTTCTTTAATTCCGACGTCTTCGATGGATACTCAACGAGGAATCCAAAAAACAAATGAACTTTGTTATATGCTTTTATTCGACGTAAAAGCTCTGTACATAACCTATCCAGTATTGGTAGGTAAGTTTGAATCTTGAACTTTTCTCTTCCTCGAAACAACTTCTTCCGCATCACCATCATCGTGATGTCTTTTCTTACGTACCTGCGCGTCGTTTCATCACTATATCGGTCTGTTGTTATATGTTATGTTGTTAAAAAATTGAGCAGCGATTTCAGAAGATCAACGGCCGTTTGAAGATCTATTGTTTCTGATTGTAGGGATTTGCTGACTTCGTTGATTCGTTCTAAGATTACAGCCCAGAAGTCTGACATGATGACAGTTTCCTTTTTTGACATATTTTTTTAGCAAATTTCTGGCATCGTGAATTGTCTCTAGCTTCTGATACTCATCTTCAGTAATGACCTGTAATGCCTTTTGGAAGTTGCTGTAGCCTTGGGATAAAGCTTTGGTCGCATCGGCCCGTGCACACTACTATGTATCAGTATCTCTTTTTGGAAGAAGTGCAGAGCCTTGCTGACATTTTCCATCTTTGTCTTTGTTTTTCTCTTTGTCTTCAAGGCATTTGAATATAACTGCCCAATGGTAGGTACATTGCTTGCGCAAGCCTGAAGAATGAGATTGCTCCAGAACAGCTTTCTAGATTGCTCCAGAACAGCTTTCTACCTTCCTTTCTTCTTGGCAACGGGCGCTTGTGTAGACCATTGTAGCATCCCGTTATGTTTGCGGCATTGTCATAAGACTGTCCTCTCAGATTTTTAATATCAATGCCGCATTTATTTGAGAAGGTTAAAACATAGGTGACAAGCGCTTTTTTAGTGTGGCTTGCTATATAGGGATGAACGTAAGAAAACGTTCTACCGCTTTACCATCTGACACTCCAACATATCTAAGCACTACAGTCAGTTGGTCAATATAAGATATACCAGGTGTCGAATTAACGCTCTGAGAAAAGTACTTGGCTTCCTGGATATCCTTTATACTAACTTTCAGAACCTTATTTCCCTTTATTTCGATTACTTCGCAAATTGTTGAATGATGATGATTCCTCGACCTTGATTACCATATTTGGCTTAATAAGAACGACGAGGACGAAGTACAGCCCAGGGCGTTCTAAATCTTGTCATGAACATCCAGGAAACATTTGAGGCACAAAAATACTTATCAAGTGCTTTCTATGACTTAAGTAAACCATTTGATTGTGTCTCACCGAAGCTACTCATAGATAAATTAATTAATAGGTACAATACTCTAATAGAATACAAAGATTGTCGGTGAATGGAGTGAGGTCGGCGGAGAGGGTGATGACTGTGGGGGTATTACAAGGGTCTATACTTGGACCTCTTTTGTTCATAATCTACATAAATGATCTGCCAAATGTGGACCCTGAAACTGCCTACATCCTTTTCGCGGAAGACACTACTACATCATGCATAGGAGGGGATATTGCTGTTGCCATGGATGCTTCACGCGAGGCACAGAGGAGAGCCGAGGGCTGGTTTGCGGCCAACAAACTCTTGTTATAATTGATAAAATCCAACACATGGTCTTCTCTCTCTTCTCTCCAACCTACTACGACTAAACTTGTCCAAGACAAATATCTTGTCATTTGGGAATGATCTACAAGGTTCACAATGTTCTCATTGAATGTCGGCCAGAGACTAATTTCCTGGGAATTATTGTCGATAGTGGATTAGTATTTAAATCTCACATACATAGCCTTTCAAAGAAAATTTCATCTGGATGTTTCGCTGTGAGACTGTCGTCCGTTGAACTGGGACGTGCCGTGTCCAGATCCGTCTATTTTGCCCTTAAAGAGTCAAGGTTGAGATATGGCATCTGTTTTTGGGGGTTGAGTGGCCAGACCCTGATGAACTCTGTTTTCATTTTGCAGAAACGGGCTATTAGGTATATCTGTGGTGCTGGGAAAATAGATCATTGCAGGCCCCTATTTAGAGGGGAAACATTTTTGATTCTGTTCAGTCTTTTAATCCTAGAGACTGTATCACTGATTCACAAATACCGGCATAGATTCGCCTCCCACGAAGCTCATTATATCACGCGAAATGCGTCTAGCTTAAAACTGCCCATACCCCATTCTACTTTAGTTAAACGATCTATTATTTATGAAAGCATTAAGATCTATAATCACTTACTTAATAACCTATCAAGCATTCCTTCTCTGAGACTTTTTAAAAGGAAAGTTAATAAACTTTTAGTGACTAAGGCGTATTATGACTTAAATGAATTTTACTGTGATAGTTTTTAATTGTTTTGTTTGTATCCTTTTTGCATCTACTGTATCTGACGATAATTTAAGATTGTGTTATTACTATTGTTTTATTTTTATAGTTGTAAGAACTTAGACTAATACTGGCTTTGTCAACAAATACGCGGTATTTAGACAATAAAGCATATTTTGAATTTGAATTTGAATTTGATGCGTTAAGATTCTTGAATTAAAGAAAAACAAATGTGGTTTTTAGGGTTGAATATTCTAATTTATTTTATATTGTATTTTATACTATTTTATATTATTTGTAATGACGTGTGTAAGTGCCAAGTTAGGCACAATAACATAAATTAAGAATTTTAATTTGATGTCCGTATTTTCTTTGTAGGTAACATGGCATGAAATAGCAAGACCTCAGGTGCATGGTTACGATCTAAATTCTATAGCAGTCATATCTAGGTACAAATTTGCTTCAGGAGCAGAAGAGAAATTAATAAGAACTTTCGAGGCTCCTGACATTTTTGAACATAATTTTAAAAGGATTTGTCAAATAAATGATGGTGAAAAGATTAATAAAGGTTTGTTAAAAAACGTTAGGCTTATTTTGTAGGTCTTTTTGAACATGTTTAAATGTACTCGGGATACAGGGGTGGAGAATATGTTAGGTTTTCCGTTGCAATCGTAAAGATACAGCAAGATGTAAAGGTGTGGCTTTCTTTTGAGGAATTAGATTGTCATAACATATTTTTACTTTCTTTAGACTTGTCGTTTGTTCCGAAAGGAGCATCAGTGCCATCTTTAGGACTTTCAAATAAGGCAGTGTACACAGATGACAATATAGATGACACAATCCCAATTGATAAGAAAAATCCATACCCTGAAGAATCTCATTTTACTGCACAAATGTTAACAGGTAACTTTTAGACACTTAGGTAATTCTAATAACAAGCACGTTTTTTTTTTATTCAGAACCCCCAACAGAAGAAACTCTTCTTCAAAATACATTATGGCCAGAGACCCAAAAATTGTATGGCCATGGTTATGAAATTTTCTCCTTGGCGGCCTCACCAGATGGAAAATTCTTAGCATCGGCTTGCAAATCTACCAAACTTCAACATTCTGCAATTTTTATTTGGTAAGCTCCATGTGAGATAATGTGACGCGAACATAATATAGTTAGAACCTGAACTAAAAACGCCTTTTCAAAAATATATCCTTAACTTTGATTTATGATTTACTAAATACGATAAAAAAACAAAAACGGAAAAGAGAACGTGGCCAAATATTATCCCATCGCGCTGGTTGCTAAACAAGTTATGAACACACGTGGTCACCTTATTCGAACTATAGTTAATGCAAAACAATTTCCGTTGCACGTCATACCCTTCGAGTGACGTCAGCCATCAGCAGTGTTGCCAGATTGTAACCAAAATAACCGAGAAATACACTGTTTTTCTTTTCATAAAAACGAGAAATTTGCATAAATAAACACAAATTTATTTATTTTATTTTAAAAATTTTCCAGGATGACAATATATACCTAAATTATATTGGAATAGTACATATAGTAGTATAATACCTTTTACCATTAACGTTAGTAGATCTAACACGAACTCAACGAAAACGAATTGGTACAGGGATTCTTCTTTTTCTTTTATATATTCTGTTAAATATACCAGTCCCTTGAAAGCTACACGAGAAAGTTCTATAAGCGCTCGCCTTGGTTCATATTTTTTCCATCCGAATCTTAGTTCCTTTAACCGACTTGTTAAAGAGTTAAGACAACCATCAAACAGTTGTCTGTCTTTTAATTTCTTACTTAAAGTTGTTAAAGTTACATAATGTTCTAACAAAGTCAGAGCTTAAGTATAATCAATGTAAAATATTATAGTTTTTCAATAATTCAACTGACTCTTTCGTACATTCCATAAATAGTGTTACGAATAGAACTAGGATCCAATCTTGCCACATTTACAACTCTCTTTGCATGGGAAAGTTTCTTTTTAAGTAATTCTAATTATTTATTTTTCTTAACTGACGTTAAAACTGCGCTTACAGTGGAGATATTCAAATTTAGGGCAGCTTTTACACGCTAAAAATTAGTAAAGTAGAAAATATGTAGACCTTAACGTACTCTTTAAAGTTACTTCTCTAACTGCTGTCAAGGGTAACAATGGGCCATTGTTGTTAAGTTCTTCCTCAAAATAGCTTATAAGAGAAGCTATTAGCTCTTTGCACCGGATATTTGAATGCTTCGGTACTTTTCACAAATGGTAAACAACGTAATCGACAGAGATATGTATGTACCGATATGATCCTGTTTGCGGACGACACTACAGCAATAAATCAGAGTGTCCATATAAGGGAGGCTGAATGCGGATTGGAACACACGCGATCGACTTTGGATGACTGGTTCCTGGCAAACCAGTTATCACTAAATAATGAGAAGACTCAGACTATGTTTTTTTCTCTGCGAGACCTTACTTCGGTTAGTAATTTGGAATCGGTGCGTTTCTTGGACGTCGACCCTAAGTTGACTTGGCATCACCATGCCGAATTTCTGTCCAAAAAACGAAATTTAGCAAATCATGTTTCACAACGCGTTCTCGTTGTTGCTTATCATGCCACTATTCAATCCCTATTGTCTTACGCACTCATTGTATGGGGTCATGCGGCTTCCGCAGCCAGAGTTTTTGCATTACAGAGACGAGCCCTTCGTATATTCGCAGAGGTTAGGAAACTGCCTACATCTCAGTTCAAGAAACGGATCCAGAATTATCTGTCTTCTAAATGTTTTTATTCCATACAGGAATTTCTTGACAGTACACTTACACATTCTGACTTACACATATAATTTATGACTTTATGATTTTATTTGACATATTATGACACATATTCTAGTATTTATGCGAACACACCATTATTATGCTGTTATCATGTCCTTACAACTATCTATATGCTTGTTTCAGGGATTATGTGTCCTAGGTTAGGTTGCTGGTTGTTAGTATCATGGCCTCATCATTAATTCCATGTGATATTTTAACTGAGTATTGTGACTATTTTTCTATTTTCTCGTTTATTTTAATTGCCACTCTAGTATTGTGACTATTTTTTATTGTTCTCGTTTATTTTAATTCTGACTTGTGTAAACATGTTTTTTGTATTGGCATCAATAAAGTGATTTGATTTGATATGTTTGTTTGTTGTTCTTAAAAGAACATTTTTGTAATGCTATTTTTGAAAATATCTGAAGTTTCTGTTAAAAAATACAGGCACAACAACATCAAACGATAACAAAACCTCAAAACAGGCCAACGAATGCGCTGGCGCTACCGTAGCGTTGACAGTTCTGTTGTCAACTGTCGGCCTATAAAATTAAATTTATATTATTTTTATGGAAATTGTTTTGCATTAACTTTATAAAGACCGTTTTCGGCAACAACACGTCCATGCTTTTACCCAAAAATTTGGCTTTAATTCTCGCATCTTGCCAGAAAGTAAAGTTCAAGCTTCCTGCGTAACAGGCACTAATTGGCGAATGATGACACACTTGCTCAGCTGTAAATCTTAACAAAAATAAAAGTTACTTCAAGTGAATTAACTCTTAATGAACGTGGAACTCAAGACGAAAAAATTCGAATTTAAAAAAGGTACAAAAATTAAGATCAACAACCTTTATTGTTGCAACAGCTAGAGCCCACAAGATTTGCCAGCTATCAGCAGATATTTTCTAGCAAAAGGTTTTAAAAGACATACTTTTCTTTTATACTTTTTTTTAAAGACAGGTAATATAAACTTTTAGGAATACGTCAAATTGGCAGCAAATTCAAAACTTAATGTCTCACACCCTTACAGTGGTCCAAATGCAATTTTCCCCAGATTCAAAGCATCTGTTATCCGTTTCACGTGACAGAAGGTGGTCCTTATTCACTAAAAAGAGTGACGACACATTTGATTTAGTTGCAACAACCAATAAACAGACGTCTGTACATACTAGAATAATTTGGACTTGTGCGTGGACACATGATTCTAAGTATTTTGCAACAGGTAACGCACATTAACTAGTTTATTTTGTTTTATGTTATCAAAATTAACGGAATATACAGGATGTTCGAAAATAGTGGGTGTAAGGGCAGCTTGGTCTGTGATATACAGGGTGATTCATGATGGATTTAAGTATATTTAAAACGTTTATGACGCATCAGTCTACTAGAAGGGAGTGGAAACTTTGATATTTTAAACGGAACACCTTGTATATAAACTTATTTTTGCAGTCTCTATGGGTTTCTTAACAACTATCCTTATTTTACCTAAAAAATTAACAAATATGTTTTAAGAGTTCCACTTATATTGTCATAAAAACATGATAGCCGTTTCGGTAACACAGTATCTTTCTCAGATGATGAGTACTTATGTACTGAAGTTCTTAAGCTACAAAGCCATAAAATTAAACTACCTACATTAACAATAATTATTCATCAAAGGATATGGAAAATCCTAACTTTTACAGATTTAATAATGGGGGAATTGTTTAGGTCTAATTGATCATTTAACAATGGGTCGGAATTTCTTATTTAATATTTTTTAAAGTTCTAATATGTTTAGGTGTGAATATGTAAAATTTTATCATTGTTACTAAAAACATGGTTATCATTTAACGAATGGGCGGCATAGTTAGAAGTTTCATTTTTATTTGAAAAACAGTTTCTATCTTCATACACGCGTTTTTTTGAAGGGTCCACCTGTTTGCCCTATGCAAACTTTCGAACAAGAATAATTATAATCTTTCAACACTTTACTTTTATTATTTTTGATGAATTATTAGTTCTAAAAGTTATATTCAAATCACGCTTTCTAAGATTTTTTGCAATATTTTCTGAGGGTTCACCTAGACAGGGTGTTTCAGAAGTACGGTACGTAACTTAAGGGGGCGATTCCATATGATATTCTAAGAGAAAAAGTTTATATGAACATGTATCCGGAGTTTTTTGATAAAGTTAAAAAAAAAACGGGTTTTTATAATTTTTCTAAATATCCTTTTGCCGATTTTATTGAAATTTGGTACCGCTATTCATAATCATATTTAAGAAAATAATTTTATTTTTAATTTAAATGTTTTAATTATCTTTAAAATACATAGGTATTTTTTTTACATGCAATAAAGTGGCTTTTATTTTTTTTCTCGAAAACGAAGCAAGATAAGAAAACAATTTAGGGAACAAAAAAGTTGTATTATTAATTAGTAAATCCGAAAAAAATTATCAACATTAGAAAAATGTCAGGGGCGTACATTTTTTTGTCAATAATATTCGTTAAGGTGCTCCCTGGGACGTTTAGTCGGTAAAGGGCGTAAAAATATTGGTTTTTCCTAAATTACGTGAAAACCTGCTTATCGATTTTAATGATTTTTAGTATGGAAAATGTATAAAATGACGTTTTCTAGTAGTATAGTTAACAGCTGTAAATAAGTGGAAGTGTTATAAAAGTGATATAATACGTCAACATTTCTCCTGGTTTTTTTATATCAACGGCGGTATGACAACCCAGATATTTTTGTCGAGTGACTGGATGTATTTGGAAGCTACCTCTTTAATATTTTTCGTTGGATGAGCTGTTTTGCCAAAATAAAAATAAAATCCAAATAAAAAAAAATATTGTTACAGGTAATTCGATTTCAATTTTATTACTAATGTTAATAATTGATGTATTCAGGTAATTGTAAATATTTTTTTCTTGGAAAACAGCTCATCCAACGAAAAATATTGAAGAGGTAAAATAGCTTTAAAATACATCCAGTCACTCGACAAAAATATCCGGGTTGTCATAACGCCGTTTATATAAAAAATCAGGAGAAATGTTATTATGTATTATATCACTTTTATAACACTTCCACTTATTTACAGCCGGTGACTACTACTAGAAAACGTCATTTTATACATTTTACATACTAAAAATCATTAAAATCGATTAGCCGTTTTTTACGTAATTTAGGAAAAAGCAATATTTTTACAAATTTTTGACGCCCTTTACCGGCTAAACGAGACAGTTTTGGATATAACTAAGTCGGCTTAGATCGACCTATTTTGACGTCAGGAGTCTGTCGTCAAACGTTGTACACGTATTTTCCGGACACCCTGTATAAAAAAATTATAAAAAAACATTTTTTTTGATCTTTAACAACCCTGTATATCAAAAACGGGGCAACTCCCGACACATGTTCATATGAACTTTTTCTCTTAGAATATCAACGAATCGCCCCCTTTAGTTACGTACCGTACTTCTGAAATACCCTGTATAAATGGAAGTATGAAAACTACTTTGGTTAATCAGTTTTTTCTTAGAATAAACAAGATCTATTGCTTTTTATGTCATGCATGGCCATCCATACATATACCGTACATTGCGTACATATACCCAACTACTCAAGTTTCTGACTTCTTCGTTGAAAAAAGTTATTCCCATTCGGCTTTTAGTCAGTGTGATGTCACTGTTGATATCGGAATTGGCCTGCGAGATCACCCGGTCTTAATCCATTGGATTTTATCTGTGGGGCATATTTAAAGAAAATTTACCACCCACTAAGGAAGAGTTGCATTTTAATCTAGATTCAAATGAAATTGCTATTGCTGCTATGATGAGTGCAGTCAACAAGCGCATTTTCTTGCGTTTTGTTCAACTTTAAAAGCACCAAGAAATAATAATATCATTAAACACAATATTAAAATAGATTATCAAAACCCTAGCGTTTACCTTCTAGTTCTAAGCACTTCAATAACCAAGCTGAGCCCCTATGCCAAAATGCTAAAAATATGGAAAACAAATGATAGGCTCGGTAACTCGGATAATATTGAGATATCGATTTTTTGTTACGTACTACCTTTATTTTACCCTATAGAATAATCCACCAAGGTTCGTAACACTTTTTCCGAACACTCTTTTTAGACTAAAAAAAAAATAAAAAAGTTTTACAACTATACAGATAGGTACATATTTCTTTTCATCCTTATAGGTTCTCGCGATGGGAAGTTAGTCCTCTGGACCAAAAACGAAAAAATAGAACCGATAGCACCTCTGGGTCAAATCCAAAAAGCAACTAACCCCCTGGAATTCCCAAATGCATCTGTTACTGCTACTGCATTTGCACCCGATCTTGTACTAGGAGCATATCTTTGTGCTGTGGGTCTTGAAAGTGGAATTATTGAAGTTTTTAGGATAAAAGATTTACAATTTGAAAGAGCTTTATCGTTATCAATAAGGTAAGTGTGGTAATATAATATTTAAATTAGAGTAATTAATGGTATTGTTAAAATTTTGTATTTGGTTATGACCTTTGTTACAAATGAAGTAAATAATCGAAGATATTGAATTTTGATCTTGTTTATCAAAATAAATATAAACAACTATATATTTTTGGTAACCCTAAATATGCTTAATCAATATAAAATTTTCCATTAAAAAAATCATAGGTTTGGTAAAAAATCTTACGACGCCACTGAATTCCATGCAAAAATTTCTATCAAGATCAGTTTCTACGTTTCTGATGTTCAACGCATATGTACCGAAATAATTTCTAAATCAGTAGTAGTTTAAAAACTAAGGCAACTATTTCAATTTGATATCGGATTTTTTTTTCATTTAAAAGTAGCAAACGAAAGTGAAAACCGCAACACTCTAGCTTTGATAATAACACCAAACCCCCTAAAAGAGTCGAAATGGGACACCCTGTATATCCAATGTATACAGGGTGTTACTTAATGATATGCTAATATTTCAGATTCCTGAGAAGAAACTTTATATGAACGTATGCCTTAAGCATATTAACTTTTCAACTACAGTGCTGTCGCACTGCGTTAATTCCCTAGTGGTTACATTAATTTTTACTGCGTGGCCTATCTGGTTTGTTAATTTTCTGCTACCTTTGATTAAAATAATTGTTTACTTAAACACTTGTGTTTTTATTACTTAATGCAGGTTATGGTAGCATATTACAAGGGCTCACGACAAAGACACTGGCCGATACTTAACGTTACATTACTAACTGATTCTTTACATTTCTTCCCTAGCTATCACTTTAAAGTACATCACAAACGCCCCGGTATCGTAGGGAGCTCAATTTTGTACGTCAGATTACACGGAATCGCTAGCTGCTTAGTTTTACTTGAAAAGAAACCATTAATTGCCCAAAGAGGCCTTAAAATCGTGAAGCGTACGTAAAAGCACTTGCTTTACTTGGAATGTACTACTTAATTGTCCAAAAAAGGCCTTAACATCGTGGAGCGCACGGAACAGTACTAGCTTCACGGAGCCATTGTGGAGGACTGCTTAATTGCCCAATGTCGTGCTTCTTGTCTCTCGATCGACCGGCGCGCGATGCGATCTGACCACATATTTCACCCAATAGGAAGCTAGCGTCCCAATAATGACGTTATAACTGCATAAACAAATTATAACCTTCATGTAATTTACAAACAAAAATATTAGAGATTGAAATCGCACGTACACAGCATTTACCAACCTATTCTCTTTGACGTGTTGATACACGTTTCCCCAACATACATGGTAGTAAATTTTAAAGAAAAAGATATTTTTTACATTATATTTTTGGGAATTTGGTATACACCTTCTATGCATCAGAAGGTATTTGACGCGCAGCACAGGATATTGACACGTGTTTTAGAAAAGCCCAGCGTACATTGTTTTCACCGGGCGGTAAATATGCAGCTTGACGCTCGTATCTGCCATTGCGGCCAAAAAATACTGGCACAAGGAAATAAAATCAAAATATGTTGCTTCTAGACTATAAAAACTTTTACTTCATTAACCATCTAAATTATATAACATCAAAAGCGTTCAGCACTATGAGTTTCATAATACGTAACTCTAGAGATTTTTATACACAACTATTATAATCAAGCTATACAATAGTCTGGTTCGTCCTCTATTAGAATACCCACGGAATACGCAGCCATAATTTGGAATCCTGTTACAAACTGTGGCATTGACCAAATTAAAAAAGTCCGAAAACAATTTCTGTATATACTTCCGACAGCAGTGGCGGATCCAGAATTTGGTCAAGGGGGGGGGGGGAAGGGGTTTGCGATCTGTAAGATATATGAATATATACAGGGTGTTATGGAAATGACTTATTATATTTTAAGGGGCCACTCCTGGGGTGGCCTAGAGTTACACTTGATAGTTTTTTTTTCTAAAATCGGAAGTATTTTGAATTTTGTGAAATACCTTAAAACCGGACCATCTGTGCCTCTATGAAAGTTCATTACCCCTAAACACGTGTTTTTGACATGACAAATTGGTGGAATTTCTACAGACAGCTGATTACCTTGCGACGTTGCCAAGTATTCGGGAAAATCTTTTTTTTAGGTTTTTTAAAAAAAGATTAAATCAAAAACTATACTGCGATTTCAATTAAACAAGCCTTATTCAATAGGTATAGTTTTTACTCACCCCATGAAATTGTATTGCTATCATAATACTTCGCTGAGTAAAAATCGTAGATACCAACAACAAGCCCTATGTCTGGAAATTTACACAGATAAACTATCACATCACAAAACATTCCCATCACATGTGTATCACATTATTCAACAACTATACACTCCAGCAGCAAAACGCAAACAAATTTTATGCCGTTGCAAGTAAATGAATAATAAGAAATGATATTAAAAACAAATTTATGAAGCCACATATGAAGCCATTGGGCGCATTCGAGAGACGAAACTGCTCCGCAGTGGTTACCGGTTATGATCCAACCGCTACCGATTCGTCGGCTTCCATGGATTTCGACTATTTCGACCAAAAGATCATCACGTTTGGTTCAAATGTCAAATCCATATCAGCTGTGCGTAACAAACATTAACCTTTCTTGTTTTGTGAAGCTTACCAATATACTCATCCCTTGGTTGAAACTCTTTGGTGGCAGTTAAAAAGTACGTTTTCCTGTTTAATGTATATGTTTTGTTCCTCCATTCTATTTACTACGTTCTTCGTAACCAAACTTTTGTTGCATACGTCATTTCCCCATTGACATAACGAACCGCTCTCTCCAAGCAGCGGAAGTGAAAGATGCTACCCAAAATGGCGACCGTTCCGTAACATGTTGGAAAGTGTCGTAAAAGTAGCGGTCGACACAACAAGACGATTTAGGAACTGCTCCGGAGCAGTTTCGTCTCCCGAATGCGCTCATTGACTTTGAACTGCTCAGTACCCAATCACAGAACAGCAACAAATCACATTTCCCGCCCCCTGGACTATCGTGTTTAAATGTTGTGTGTCCAGTTAAGAGGACTGGATTGGATACCGTAATTATTATTCTTAATTGCAATGGCCACCTGTCTTGACGACAATGAGCCAGCTATTATCATTACCAAGAAGAACAGAAGTCACAGAAGAAGAGAAAGAACATAACCGTATCAAACGTGTGTCGCGTTGTTTTCAATCCGGATTTTGTTATAAAGTATTTCTAAGTCTATAACTAGTAATTTCTTGTATTAATAACACAGAATTAAAGAGCTAATAACTTGATAATGTCCCGAACAGTTAATGTGTTGTTAAAGTGAATAAATGTCCCGCTAGAATCATTTGAAATGGTAACGGTATAACGTGGATTTCTTGCCGATATGTTTTTTATTTCAAGGTATGTACAAATAAAACTAGAGCAATACGTAGACAATTTTTCGTGTAATAGGGTAGAAACTAAAGCATATTAAAGTTAAGTAGAAAAAATTAAATATTCAAAAAAGGTTATCTGATGAAACTGATGTAGTAAATGTGGCAACACTGCTCAAAACACATGTTTTGGGCTGACGATATCTAAAGACTATCTGACAGTAACTGTCAGATTTTTGTCAACAATTTTTTTTTTGACAAGTCGTAGTACGAATCAGCTGTTTGATCATTGGCGCGTAGATGTTTTGAGCTAAATTTTTGAAGGCATTTTTCTCGAATTTCTAGCTTCGAGCGCCATTTAACGCAATTTTTCCCCAATTCGGCTCGACCTATAGATTTACGGGTTAAAAAATAATAAGTCATTTCCATAACACCCTGTATAAACATATTTACCGTTTTCACACAATTACAGTTATATGCCGCTCATGTTCGAGTGTAAAAGTCTAAGACGGGAAAAAATGTTGATGTTTTATCAAAATGCTATAGGTAGGTATGAATGTATGGTTTGTGTGTGATTTTAAATGAATAAAATTTCTATTAAAAAGTTATACCCAATTGTGATTTCCTACGACAATCATGACAATAGAATTTTTTGGTCCGGAACGAAATATTGTATGGGACAGCATACCAACTTGAAAACTTCGATTTCGCCAAAGGGGAGGGGGGGGTCTGGACCCGAACTTCTCGGTCTAAAATCATGCCTATACTTGCCATCTTGTCGTTTCTCCTGGTCTGGATTCCACGGTAAGACGTAAACGTTGTTTTCTCGGGTGAGTTCTTGAACTATTGTGTGTATTGTCGTGCTAAAAGATGTAATCCTCTTCATATACCACTCCAGCCGATGAAACCATGACTTGAAGAAGAATATCTCGAGAAACAGCAGTCGTCAGTCTTCCCCTTACAACTTGCAAAACTCCTGGGCCTGCAGCACTAATCCAACCCCAAATATTACTCGAGAAATGTCCACTTTACAGATCCAGATTAGTTTTATGGTTATATCTCTCGTAAAGCTGTGGTTTTCTCGAAGGCCGCACCGTCATAAAGCGGCCTTCAACATCCGGTGAATTACATCACAACAAAAGCTGCTGTGCGTAAGTACAAGTGGTTTACAACAGATACCGGTGTCAGTGTAACAGCTGGCTCAACGTTTTTTTTTTTATCTAGGTGGCGGCGATAATAATATCGTTTAATCAGGTAAATTCATATGCGCCTTCATCTGCACGTTTTCTTTATATAACTCCGATTCTTCCTATTTCCTTTTAACTACTTCTTCATCTTCTTCTTCCAAAATTATTACTAGCGTAAGATCGATGTCATCCATATTATTATGCTTAAAAGAACCGGCACCGTTTCAGAACTTTCGTTACTTTCCTGCCTTTACAACTGACCGACTATGCTTGCCGTATTTTCCACCGCTGTATGACGTAATTTACCGGATTTTGACGGCCGTTATATGACGGTGCCGCTTTTAAAGAAACCGTAGCTTTATACCTTATGTTTCTGGGAACATATACACGAATTTTGCCGTTGTTGAATGTATTTTCGTCAGAAAATATTACTCTTTCCCATGAATGATTTTGGTTGAGATATTCCTTACAAAACTCCACTCTTCTCTGCTTGTTTTCATCAGTCAATCATGTTTTGTTAGTAGCACATCGGTTGTTCATATCTAACGCTTCTAGTCGACGTCTTGCTGCTCTGGAGGATCTGGGGAAACTGGTTTCCTTTTTTGCGTTTAAGGCTGTCCTGAAGGATGTTTTCTTAGAAAGTTGAGAAGCTAGCAAATCTAGCAAATATTGATGACAATATACCTTACCTTAGAAATCTAAAGGTTAGTTGGTGTGGTACTCGGTCCGTATACCGATTTGGCTTTTAATGCTACGCTCCTGGCGGCGACTCCTTTGAGAATACCGGCTCGTCGGGTTTTTGCAGGAGTTTGCTTCTCCGTTTCTGACTGATTCTTGTTAGACGGGCCGGGTGATGCATTTGATTGCCACGAGATGTCGCTTAAAGGCTACATCTGCCGTTATTCATACCTTACCTTCCTGCAAATTGACATGCTACCTATATTAGTCCAGGAGATTAAAACAAATTTCTTTTTCCCAGTATTTTTTGACCGCAATGCATACGACCCCATTGCAAACAATGTATTTTAACAACGGCCGTTCTAGCGCATAGTTTGCAGCACGTTGGAAGTCATGCTCGTGTGCACCGGCACGTACATAGCACTACTGGTAAAAAGAATGTAGGTATAGTAGAGATTATTTAAAAAGATCGAAACCCCAATAAAACGTGCAACAGGGCATTCTTTTCATACAAAACAAAATCTTTTACCAGGTAACCAAGCGTGTACCTGAGTAAGAGAGGCATAATGTAATATGAGGGGTATGGCAAACAAAATCAGACCAATTTTCGGGGGTAATGGTTTGTAATGCCTCTTTCCAAACATCCAAAACGGCATTTTCATCTTTCCTGTCTTTTTCAATTTGTTTATTAAAAAATGTTTTGCTTTGGGCCCAAATTAATTCAATAGCGTTGAAAATGCAGTGGTAGGGCGGCAATCTCAAAACTTGATGACCCATAGTACAAATTAATTCATCCACGGCATATCCTAATTTTGCTTTGTATTTTTTTACTATTTGTAGCAACTCGCGGGTTCGAGTGCGTTTCCCATAAAATTGATATTTTTGCTTTTTAGCCAGAAAATGATATCAGGTTTTCTCGTTGAAGCATTTGGCACGTTTTCGTTGAGCCGTGAATGGTACTTTGCATTGTTCATAATAAGAAGCAAGAGTTTTTCGAGCCGAGGTAAAAGCTGTTCTTCCAACCATTTTTCAAGCAATGTAGAGTTCATGTTGTCATGATAGGAAGCGCTTTTATTTTTTTTAAAAAAAACTAAGTCTGCTTTATCTATAAAGCCATCTTTGGTGCCACCATGCAAAACTATATATCTTTTGCCGTCTGATTGCTTTTTATTTAAAATTGATTTGATGTTGTCATCGTGCCATGTTCTAATGTCGCTACCATTTTGAAATATCCATGTTTCGTCTATAAAAACCACATCTAACGGAGTTTCTGATAACAAGCTTTATGCATATTGTCTCAAGAATTTTATACGTTTTGAAACAATATCCGGTTTCTCCATAATGTAGCGCCTGCCACTGTCCTTTTCAAATTTAAATCCCAAGTGCTTTAACAAATGGCCTAATGTGGAGTTGCCTAGGTCAATAATTTATTTGGCATGCAATTCCTCTTTTAGCTCTTGCCGTGTGACATACTTATGCGTGGCAATCATATTGTAAACTACGTTCCTTATTTGAGTTTTCCTTGCCTCAGTTAAATCCCTTGTTTTTGGGGCACGCTTTTCTCTATTAGCCTAAAAAGGAAATTGAATATTATGACTACATGTTCTTTTATTACTTTATAATTGAATATAAATACTTACTTATAATAAATTACAATCCTTATAATATATTATATAATATAAAAATCGCATAATTTTTGGGTCCCTAAACGTCTAAATACGCTATCCACTGTGGGACACCCTGTATTCATATGTGAATAAATTTCAAGCAACTTACCTGGGAGAGGTTCCTGTTGTATATTCCTTTCGGATCCTGGCTACAGTTTTCTCACTAATCTTACAGGCTGCTGAAGTTCCTTTCACAGCTGAAATTGGCTAAATGCTATTTTCTTTTTCATTTTGAAAAGACTCCAAAACCTTTAAAATAATTTTCCGTGTCTCAGCGTTAAACATTTTGCACCAAATATTCTAAGTCGAATGTCGAATAAACTCCAAAATTCCTCGCCCGTACCTGAATTTTTGAATACCTGGTAAAAGGTTCTTTGTTCCGCGGTAATTTCTCACACCTGACAAAGAGAGGCAATTAAGGGTTGGTGCTTGCCAATTTCATGCCTATGATTTGTTTAGAAGAAAGAAAGATGATTAAAAGCTGCATGGGCGTAGCCAGGATTTTCTCCAGGGTGGAGCAAAAACAAGAAAACGTAATATAAAGTACTACTAAAAAAAGTTTTTATTTAAACATTAAAACTGATTAGTTGCAGCAGGCGAGGGTCGTCCGTATAGACATTAATGAACCACCTGAAATTTTCTAAACGATAAAACAAGAACAATTTTATTTATATATATCCTAACACAGTAACACCATGTTAGTACATACAAAAACTGGGGAATTTATACTGTTTATTACTGGCTAGAAAACTGACCACTGACCTACCTCAAGGGCCGTACCTGAGTGCCGCGCGAACTAACCTAAATCCTATTTGAGGACCAACCTACACTCATCATGCAAAGGCCAACAAGCCGATTTTCTGTCATTGTTGACCTCAACCATGTTTTTACCCTGCGCAAAGTGCTAAAAGATCTTTCGATAGTGCACGTTGTGCAGGGCTGTGCAAGGGAAATTAGAAGCGCCTGTTTTATAGCTGGATAAAACAATTGCTTCTTGAGCTAGTAGAGCTAGTTCTATTTCCTTTAGTTCGGCCCTTGGCGCATTTTTCTCTCTCCATTAGTTGTACCAAAGGTCAGCTTCACCGATGAAACTATTTAAATTGTAGTAACTACAAAAACTTTCAGTTTTTTTCAAAAAATCCTCATGTCATATCAAGCATTACGTGTGGGTGCAACGTAAGCAATGAGTATGCGGGTAAGTTCTCCTCAGAATACGGAGTGATTAGTGATCTTCTCCAAAACTCGCTAAGAGACTGTGCAGGAGGATTTGCACGATGTTTCTGCTGATTTATGACCCGCGGCATACTGAAATCTGTTGCAAGATACTCGGCGATTGTTTCAGCCTCTGCTACAACACTTTGACTTTTAACATCGGCATTTTCACGGTGTTTTTTCATGATGTTTGTGATTTTTTTAATATGATTTGCACGTTGAAGTGTAATTCTATACTTATTGACTGTAGAGCATTTACTACCGGTTGCAGAAGTGCCGAATAGTTTGCTATAGGACAAACACTAACAATGAATTTCGAGTTTGTGGCAGCGCAATGCATTTGAAAGGCAGCTTTTCTTGCTGCATTATTACCGTCTTTTGACAGTTTTTGAAGCGCCAAGACGATTTGCACATAATGATTTTTGAATGTGGCGATACTTCGATATTTCTGAGACCAACGGGTTTCGCAGAGCATTGGTATATTTGGTACGCATTTTCGACGAAGGGGCGATTCTCGGACGAATCTTATTTTTTTTTATTGTGCAAACGGTATTTCGTATCACTGCTATTTCCTATTCATTCATATTTTAATTTATTTTTGTGTTTTTGTGTATTTTTTTCTCTTGGGCCAGGGGGGGACAAGCGCCCCACCCTGCCCTACCTTGGCTACGCCCATGAAAAGCTGTAGCTTTCTTTGTTGCAGGTTTTATTGCCCTTTCGGTCTTTTTAAATAATCTCTACTATACATCAGAAAATGCCTCGTGTACCTTTACCAAATTTCACAAAGCGTGGTATCAAAGATATTAAAAACAAAAAAAACTTTTTTTAGTTAAAACTTTAACAATCAGTAGTTCAAAAGTTAAGATGCATTCATATGACGGTTTATTTTAATTGATCCTGAGAATCACACTCTGAAATATTAGCAGATCAATAAGTAACACCCTATATGTAATTGATATTATCTAAATATTGAAACCTTAAAATACACTATAAGCGGACCCACATTCCATACATTTTTATTATTTAATATACATTTAATGTGCTTTGGTAAATATACGTTATTATAATATGTACATATTATACTACACAATAAAATATTTAATGTATATTTATTAAGTATAATTTTGTTATGTGGCTGAATTAAATTAAATAAAATAAAATAAATATTATTTTTTTTTAGTTATGCTCATCACTTGACAGTAAGAAGACTATCATTCAGACCGAAATTTGGCCAGGCGGGGCACACGGAAGAAAATAATAGTATATTGCAGTTAAGTAGTTGTAGTTCGGATATGTCAGTGAGAATATACGATCTTATGTTCTAAGAATTAAATATATTACAAAATTTTGTTATTAAAAAAAGTTTCTATAAATCCCAGTTCTATTTGGCTTGAATATCAGTAAACATTTATAGGGCGCGAATCTTTAAAACTATAGGTCATCCAGCAAAAGAATTCCACCAAACAGAAAAAGTCACTAAGGGATTAGTTTTTCACAAAAAATGACTTTAATAAATGTAAAGGGTCGATCCCAATCCTCCTGCAATAGATAAGCAAACCATAAAGGTGCAGTACAGGGTCGAACTAAAGATACAAGTAATGATACTCGTATACTCCGTACTCTATAATAATAATAAGTTGATTTAATCAAATAAAAAAACAAAAAATAATATAAATTTTTAATTATTACTTACCTACTTATATTTATTTAACAAGTGTAACTTCTTGGGGATTCAGTCGCGTTTGGGCTTGAAAGTTAAACTTTTTACTACGCCGAGCTTTCGAAAACGTTTATTTTCTTTGTCAAGGCTACAAACAAAGTACTGGCTTTAATATGCTTATATAATAATAAGTATTCTTAAAATTATTTACCTTGGGTGCAAAGTGTGTCACATGATTGGTAGGTTTGAGTGCAGAAAACACCATTATTTTAGTTAAAATTGCTGCAAAATTACATTTTTACTTTACTCGGTACTTTCTTAAAAGAATACGCCGCTTTTTATACTCAAATTTTTGTTGTAGTTCTTATTAGTACCACCAGTTGCACATTCGCGAACGCGTCTCTCACTCGCGTGCGCGCCTGAGCGATGTACAGCACTAACTCATTAGATGGCACTTTGCCCAATTGCTAGCATTAATCGATTTTATATCTATGAGTGGCCACCGTTTGCTGTCACCGAAACCGTGAAACACTCCTCGATATATATATTTTAACACAGGTGGTGTTGACCGGACGAATGGTTCCAACTTCTGTCACAAGCGCAGGGACCCATCGTCAGGCCAAGTCCACCGTCGTTAGATGGCGCAGAGAGGGCCAAATCCACCCCTGCCACGTGTGGATGGTGATTAACTCCCCCTGTTACTTTCAATTGGGCAACGATTTTTTCAAACAATTGTTCTCAATAAGAAGCACACAACCAAAATATTTAATTATGATGGTGTTAGTTCTAGCATACTGTTAGAATTAAAAGTTAAGGTATAGGTTGTAAAAGAAATAATAGAAGAATGTAAATAATGTTGTTCTGGTTATTATTAGGTTATGATTGCAAAGAAAATTATAGATGAATTAGAGAGACAAATGATGTGTTCATACTGTTTTTTTTCTTAATTTTATAATATCCCAGAGTGGTGAGTGACTCACTGTCACAGTAACAGGGAGAGTGAATGACCACCTTAAAGTGGCAGGGGTAAGGGCTCGCTTCCCTCATACATCTTACATGGGATTGCCTGGCGGAGAGATGGGGCTTCTCACTTGTGACAGTGGTCGTAGAGTTCTTGACTCTTGAGTCTTCTACATAGGTGGTGATGACCACCTATGTAGAAGACTCAAGTGTCGAGAGGTGGGTTTGTGATGTTAGTAACAGAGAGCCACTTACCATTCTGGGACATTATAAAATAAACATTTTCGAAAGCTCGGCGTAGTGAAAAAAGAGTTTTACTTTCAAGCCCAAACGCGGCTGAATCCCCCGGAAGTTACACTTGTTTCTCGTAAAAAGAACTTTACCCTGCCTGTCTCTTAAATCCGACACACAAGCAACTTGCAGTACACATACTCCAAAAAGGTGGAATTTTGTATACACGAAGTAGAAATGAATTGAAAACTCTAGTGACTCATAATCTGATTGCCCGACGTCCATGTTGGACATTGGAAGTACACTCGCAGTGTGTTATGTCTGATTGCTTCCTCTGTTGGTGGGAAGATAGAAACATTATTTCTTTTTTTGAATAAATTCATATCAAACTGATTGAAAATTGTCGGTCGAGGCAATTTTTTAAAAATATACTTTAATCACCAATGTTAAAGTTACATTTCCAAGTTAGTACGCTTACGTACCATGGGTAATGCACATTTTGCATTGATTACGAAAATGAGTAATTTTGTAACGCGTTTAAAATTTTTTCCTGCCTTGATTAAGAAAAGCAGAAGTTTTATCGCAGCCGGTGAACGTGTAGACAAAGAATAATATGTGCTTTAAACTGTTATGCCCATACTTACCGAAAACGATTTGGAGGGTGGTTACAACCCCCTGGGATTATTAGCAACTTCCACTTAATCTCCTTCCGCGCCTCAAACACTAATAATTTACTATTTTTCCCCATCTAAAACCGAATTATTCCAAGAAAACTTGGAGAAGGGGGTCTTGGTAGCAACCGTCCGTCCGCAATCATCTCTTGTCTCGAAAACACTATCAATTTACCATTTTGTCCCGTCTGAATTCGAATTATTCTCGGGAAACGCGAAATAGGAGTGGTTTTAACCGGGGTGTGGGGAACTTCAGTATTTTTCCCGTATTCTTCACCCTCGAAAACAGAAGGTGACGTATGTTTGAGAGCTGCGGCATGGCCAAGATGCGCTTTCTTTGACTCCAGTAAAAGTATCCACTCCGCACATAAAATAATTGAAATAAGGAATGTTGTAGCAGTATAGTTAAACATAAAATGAGTTTCCTAATAAACTCTAAACGTTACTGCCTACTCAATAGCGTAGGTCGCGTTCATCAGAACGTAGAGCTAAAGTCCGTCTACCTAAAATACCTACAAACTAGTTATAAATGCTAATCCCTAATGCCGATAAGACCCAGCGGGTGATCGAATAGAAGCAGGGACGCACTCGTCGCTGATAGAATAAAAGGTTGCGTTGCTTTAAGATAATAATATATATGAAAGCGTGGAAAAAAATATATTTTTTTATCTACCTGTATGCAACAAAAGTGTCGTACTGATTTTTTATGTTAAAAGAAAACGCAAAAACATATTTTAAACGTAATTTAATAATAAGTAATAATAATAAAATAATAATATAACAGTATATAAGATACAATACAAATAAAATTGTAACATATAGGACGGTTGTTAATTAAAACAAAATATACATATACCTCCAAAAATACCCGAAAAATAATTATTACAATTTAACTCGAGTCAGTTTCACTGTCACTGTCGTCATTCAAGTTCACAATAATTCTTTCTCTGGGCAACAGATCTATATTAACGTATGATTTTTCTACTCTTTGAACATGCGCTACACAATTTTCCCAGCTTTTGCTTGGAATATTTTGAATCTCTGACTGTACTAAAGCTGTCACAGAAGAATAATTTAAGGTTGGCAAAACATTATTCCTTCTTACCGATGCTTTCAGCTGGTGCCATATATGTTCAATTGGGTTCAACATGCAATGATAAGGAGGACACGGTATGACCCATTTCTGCCGCCAAAGTGTCACAATAATATTGCTTTTTTATTGAAAATGATTTTAAAATTTCGAGCAATTGCTTTTTTATGTAATTTTCCTCAAAATACATATTATTTTCCATCATATAGTCCTGGATGGTAACTTTTGTCATTGGAACACGAAACTTTATTTAACCTACGACTGTGGTAGCTCGCATTATCCATCACTATCATACTATTTGGTGATATATTTGGTAATAATTAAATTAAATTTTAAACCAGTCTTCAAATAGTTCTGCCGTAGTATCATCGTGATATTCAACAAGGGAGTCCTTTATAGTTTTGGCTGATAAGGCCAAAGCGTTTGGTATAAATCCGTTTTTTGTCCCAGCATGAATAATTATTGTTATACGCTTACCTTTATTTGATGGAGCTTTGGTTCTGCATTGACCCGATAAATCTACCCAACCTTTAGCTGGAACTTCGTGTGTGTCATACCACGTCTCGTCCAAATAAATAATAATATCCCTTCCATCCTGTCTATATCCATGGACTGCAATTAGGTATTCCATCCTCCATCTTTTTAACCGGCCGATTCCATAATTACTTGTCGTTTGTTAATTTTTTTCATTTTAAAACCGTTTCTTAAAATACATTTCCTTAGAGTCTCACGATAACAGTCTATTCCTGTATGATCTTTTTTTAATCTTTGCAATAGGGTTTTTATAAAGTGGGGATCATTTGTTCCCTGTACATGGCATATATTTTCCTACGAATTATATCGACATCCGTCGCGTCCAGTTTCTTAAAAGTTAAAGATTATTTTCTCTTTCTTCTCTCCACTATAGGTTTATTTACAACAAACCACACTGTGCTCACTGGCCTGCGTTTCAAAGCTGCCGCTTCCTTCACTGCACCAAATTTTGAAAAACCACGTTCAAGAAGGGTGGTGTAAACGTCGAAGATTACTTTCTTGTGTCAACTGATAAAATATCACGCTTTAATTGGTTTTTATTACGACCCGTATATCTACTTGGCGTACTGGTTTTCTTCCCACGAACGAAACATTCTTAGATACCACGTTTAATTGGCAACAAATAACTTCTTGTCTAAACCAATACAAACATCTAACTGAATTTTAAAACCAAAAATCAGCATATTTAAATAACTGAAATGAACCTATTTTATTTTGCCCTAATTATTTTAAGAGGATTACTGAGAAAATATCATAATATAATAGTCTTAAACAGATCCGTACCTGGAATCCCCAGATCAGGTGGCCGAATTTTACACCTCACACAATAGGTTATTATAACGGTAAGGGATTAGCATTTATAATGAGTTTGTAAGATAGATAGACGGACTTTACCACATAATTTATTCCCATAATAATGTTATAACTGGTGACAGATCGTCACCTTGCTGGTATAACGATTGACGACAAATTAGGCTTGGCAAAACATATTGATGATTTAAGGCTTACACACACCGACGCGGCCACGGCCACGGTAGCGGTGGCGGCCGCGGTGGCGATCATATTAGCGGTCGGGCGTATTCACACCAAAGCGGTGAGTGGTGCCGTAAGGTAGTTGCCGTTTACAGATTTTATGTATACGAAAATATATTTTTAAACGTCCAGGTTTCATTTTTATTTCTATTATTTGTTATTATGATAGACGATGTTGAAGAAGAGACTCTGTTTCTATTAGCTCTTTGTCCCACACTTTGTTTTTTAGCCCTTATATTTTTATAATTTGGATGGGATATAATTTAACATTTTCTATTATTAATTATATTATATTATTTACCATTATTACTGTCACTTCGCGCAGTCAAAGTTGACACGTTGTATTTGACCGTCACCGCGTTTCAGAACGCTGCACTAGACCGCTTGATCTAGACCTGCCCGCGCTGGTATGATTTCATTCATTTATTTCTATGTGTTTAGATTGGCCGCCACCGCTTCCGTGGCCGTGGCCGCGTCGGTGTGTGGAAGCCTTTATGCTTGCAAGAGGCTTTCATCGGAAATGTTTTAAAATCGGTATTGAATTTACTTATTTTAAAACACGTTTATTTCGCACTGTTTCATGCGAGGCTGCAATATGGTATAAAGTCTGTGCGTTTTAAGAAGTCCGATATCGGATTAAATCACCAAGGGATGTTATCGCTTTTAAAACAGTAAGTCGGTTAAGTTACAATATCTTCGCACCTTCGCTATACTTGATCACACCGAACATCCCACTGGTTTACTGTATTCTATTACTGGGCGAAATCAGAGGTTTCAAAACAAAATTATCTTAGAATTACGCGTTGAGCATAAATAATAATTAAATAGATAATTAAATTATTTTGCTATTATTATAGTTAAATCTATATAATAATCGCTATTTTCCAAGAACCAATTAAAATTTGCTCAAGTGCGGGATGGTTAAATATGTTAAAGATTTTGTCAGGTATATACTTTTCCGATAATGACATTATTTTGGGATTATTATAATTAAATCTTCATAATAATTACTATTTTCCAAGAAATAATTAAAATTTGCTGAAGTGCGGGATGGTATGTTCTACTTTATTTTAAATAAGTAGTTGTGCTTTTCACTTTTAGTTTGTTTCTCATTGTGTGTGAATTAAAATCAGTTATTAAGCAAAGTTATGGAAAATGTTCAGCAAGGTGGCACATCGCCTAGAAGGCATTTATCTCCAGGTGAACGCCGTTTGGTATTACAAGTGGAACGTTATTTTACTTTAGAAAAAGATAACTCGGGCCCGTTAGAGTCTGTTTTGGCAGTGCAAAAACGAAAGTCTGATGCTTGCGGCATTTCAGAGAAGACCTTAAGAATACTTCGAAAAAAGAGTGAAGAGGATTTGGACAGACCATATAAAAGGGTTCGACTCCATTCAAAAACCTTGGATTTATCCCAAGGGATAAAACTCTCTATTAGGAATATTGTTTATGATATGTATAAAGCCAAGGAATATGTTACCCTCAAAGCTATTCTTGAAAAGATAAAGCAGAAAAAACTTTGCGATATTGGAACTAACAGTTTGTCCATCATCTTAAAACATATGGGTTTCAAATATAAAGAAACCAACAGAAAACTGCTTTGCGAGCTGTCCAATGTTGTTTCGAAAAGATGGCAATTTTTAAGGGATTATTTAAACAACAAAAAATCGGAATTGTCAAGACAAGTTGTTTTTCTTGACGAAACATGGGTATTTGCAAAACGGAACTTCAACAAAAACGTCTTGGCAGGATGACTCAAAGCATTGTTATTCAAGTACCCGTGCAAGTAATGGAAAAAGGTATATTATATTACATGCTGGTAATGAAGAAGGTTTTGTTTTAAATGCCAGTTTGATATTTTCATCAACAAAAAAAACTGATGATTTTCACGGCAATGTGGATGCTGAAATTTTTGAGCATTGGTTCGAGGAAAAACTTTTAAAAAGTTTAGAAAAACCTTCCTTAATTGTTTTAGACAATGCCTCTTACCATACGAGACTCGAAGAGAAATTCCCTACAAGCAGCTGGAAAAAGGAAGAAATAAAAGAGTGGTTGTCAAAGAAAAACATAAACCATGAAAATTTATATTTAAAAAGTGAACTTTTAAGCAAGTGTAAAGAGCAGTCATTTAAAAAAAAGTATGTTGTTGACGAATTAGCCCTCAAATATGGACATCAAGTTTTGAGATTGCCGCCCTACCATTGTCATTACAACGCAATTGAATTGGTATGGAGTATTAGCAAGAACTATTATGACAAACATGCCTGTAAAAATATCGGTAAGCCTAGCGTTATAAAGTTATGGGAGGAGGCGCTTAGCCAAGCGGGCAAAGAAGAATGGCGGAAATGAATTGAACACACAGAAAAAATTATTTTTGAATCTTATGAGACAGAACAGGTTATAGACGAAGTAAGACCGTTAATTATTACGAATGATGATGATGATGATGTTGATTCTGATGGGTCTGAAAGCATGGGTGAAATTTCAAATGCAGAGGAAGACTACTTTAAGTAGTACCCAAAGACCTTAGAAACTTGGAAGGTCTTTGGTAGTACCTATCTACAAGTAGGTACGTTCTGTCGCAAGACTACAAAATCGGTTCCTTTTAGAACCAACACTTTATAAAAAAGAATTCGTAAAACTAATTTGTCTCATTTTTTAAATTTGCGCATCATGAATGTTTTTGTTTTTTATACTTTGTTGTTTATACACGAGAACAAGTGAAAATTTCTGTTACATTCGGATATACACTCCTACTATACTAGGAACTCGAACTCCTTGCTTGAAAATCTTTACCCTTTGAATAAGTATATGAAGAATTCACTGGATTTACACCTTTATAATCATTTGCCAGGTACTATTAAATCCCTTGATTCAAATAAGTTTAAACGTCATAAAAAAAATATGATATTATCGAAAAGGTTTTTACAGCAGATAGAAATGTCTGAACATCTCCTTTCGAAAAATACAGGGTTAAGGGACTATTTGTAAAAAATGTATTGAGTTCTTTATACTACAATAAGTTAAATTGTATTAAGTATTATCAAAGAAACTTATAGCTAGCTATAGGTTTCTTTGGTATTATGTATCTTTTTAATTTTCTCACTTGCTACAGATGTAGGGGAATTGAGCCCGAGATGGCATACTTGCTGAGTTGGCATAGTCGCTATTTAACGTACATACTTTGAATTACCCGCCTTCTGTGGCGCCCCCTTAAAGCCATCCGCTTAAACACACTACTGCGTTAACCGGAAGCAGCTCAGTTAGTGTTCCAAACGTATGGTTGTAAAATTTCTGTCTGCCAAAAATATTATTACGCGTCGTTCTTTTATAGTTTGGTGCATCACGGAAGTGACTTGAAGGTATGTTTTTGTAGTATTCAGATATAGAATTTATTGAATATGATATCTAGGATATCAAATATCTAGTTTAAAATAGTTTTTAGCAAAAATTGTATTATTTTAAAATAAACCGTCAATTTTATGAGATGGCATACAACCGTTTTTATAAGATGGCATGGTATGCCATCTCAGCAACTCAGTTATTAATTTGAAATAATATATTTAAAAAATTTATTACTGGATTTCTTAGACATTTTGTTATGTTTTAAATAAAATAATATTTTTTTAGACATGGGTCGCTACAAAAGAAAGTCAAATAGAGAGTCATGGGATGAAAATAATATGCAGGAAGCCATCGTAGCTGTTAAGGCAAAACGTATGGGGTGGCTTCTAGCGTCAAAAACATTTAATGTCCCATTTGGGACTTTAAGACGTAGGGCAAGTAAGGAGGAAGGCTGGAAAAAGGGTTACATAGGAGGTCACAAATGCACATTCAATAAAAATCTAGAAAATGAACTGGTCCAACATATTAAAAAACTGGAATCCATGTTTTTTGGACTAAAGGCTTGGTTCCGCTAGTGCATTGGACGTCTGCAGCAGTCGCATGCAGCGGCCGCAGCGTCGATCGCACGCAGTGTGAGTGGTTTCGCTTATGCAGCAAGGCGCCGCAGTCACAGTAAAGTTGAAGGCATCAAGGGGTGAAAATGGAACTTGCTCTAGCTTTGTTCTTGATTGAAGAGGAAGAAGTCGAATCTATTATTCGTCTGACCCATACAAGAGTTCCCAGGAGACCAATACATAATATTTTTACAGCTAGAAAGCGAGAAGGTGCCTTTTTAATTTAATAACAATGCACCTTCTGGACGACGAAGTTTCATGCCTTTTTTCGTTTAACAAGAAACCAGTTTGACTTTGTATTATCATTCTGGCAAATTAACACAAACCTGTTGTTTAATCGCACTGCGTCGGCTGCTTGACTGGTCCGGCTACCAGTCTATGCAGCCGACGCTTGCGACACATTGCTGCCGACGCACAAAGGGAACCACTTCTGAAGAAACCCATTAAATCAGTCAGTGCGGCAGACGCTGCGGCCGCTGCATGCGACTGCTGCAGACGTCCGACGCACTAGCGGAACCAAGCCTTAACAACGAATGACGTCCGAAAACTGGCATTTCAAATTGCGGAAGCAAAACAAATCCCTCATCGATTTTCTACTACAACTAAAATGGCCTGGTGGACTTGGTTGAATGGTTTCAGGCAACGTAATCCTACCATATCCTTACGATCACCTGAGAGTACTTCTGCAGCTCGAGCTAGAGCTTTCAACAAGGTGCAAATTAACAAATATTTTCAGATGCTTTCTGAAGTGTTGGATGAACATAAATTTCAGCCGAATGATATTTGGAATATGGATGAATCGGGTTTAACCACGGTTGCTTCGCAGAATACAAACATTTTAGCCACCAAAGGCAAAAAGCAAGTAGGCGTTTTAAGTAGCGCTGAACGAGGTCAGCAACTAACCGCGGTTTGCTGTATGAACGCCGCAGGGACATATCTCCCCCCTGCTCTCATATTTCCAAAAAAAAATATGAAAGCTGAATTAATGGATGGAGCACCTGTTGGATCTGTGGCATTTACCCAGGAAAATGGTTACATAAATAGTGACATATTTCCTAAACCATCAAAGCAAAATAAAGTGTTGCTGCTATTGGATGGACACACCAGCCATAAAAGTTTGGACGCACTTGTATTTGCCAAAGAAAATGGCATAATTCTTTTTTGTTTTCCCCCACATTGTACCCATAGGGTACAACCGTTGGATGTTAGCTTTTTTGGTCCTCTTGTTGCTTACTACAATCAAGAATTAACTAATTGGCTTAAAAATCAGCCAAGGCGTGTAATAACTCATTTCCAAGTGGCATCTTTATATTTAACGCAGCATATATCAAAGCAGCAACCATTCCCAACGCTCTAACCGGTTTTTCAACGACCGGCATATCACCATTTAACGACAACATCTTTCCCGATTGGATGTTTGCTGCCGCAGAAGTAACTAACGCTTACGCTGAAGAGAATAAAAATCAGGATGAAAATCGGGACGAAAATCAGAATAAAGATGAAACCGACGAAAATCAGGATATAGATGAAGCCAACATCATGACAAACTCGGCATCAAGAAGTGTCGTATCTACGAAGATCTCTAACGAAAATAACAATGAACCTTTGCCAGGTCTATCATCATGTTCACAAGTTACAAGAGGAAATCTTGACCTATCAATCGAGGAGATTTCACCAATGCCAAAAGTCGTAAAAATTGTGCGACGAAAAGGAAAGAAAGGGTCATATGGGAATCTAACAACAACCCCTGAAATTGAAAAATAGAAAAATGAGGTAGCACAAAAGAAAGAAGAGATGCTGAGACAGGCGGCGAGAACTGTGAAGAAGAAAATTTGTAGAGAGATTGAGCAGAATGAGGATGAACAAAAAAAAGAAGGAATCCTAAGAAAGTCGGCGAGAACCGTGAAACAAAAATTTGCTCTAGGGGATGAGCAGACCGAGGATTTTCACCTAGGTGATCAGGAAGACTTGCCTTGCATTTATTGCAATGAACTTTATTCTTGGTCTCTATCAAAAGAATTAACTATGGTTCCAATGTCTAATTTGTAAGAAATGGGCCCATGCAGAATGTGCTGGGTTAGACAGAAAGACAAAAATGTTCAAATGTGAAATTTGTAGCTAGTTTTATATTTTTATAATTACTATGCCATCTCATCAATACATACTTTGATGAGATGGCATATATACCATGTGTTTTTTTTTTAAATAATAATTTTTTGGTTTGCTAATAAAAAAACAGTTTAAGTTTTGTAAAAAGTTCCTTTATTTATACCTTATTTATATATTTCCTACGTAAAAATATTTTTTGGGCCATAAAGAAAAAAATTATATCGCTCAAAAAAAAAGTATGCCATCTCAGGCACAATTCCCCTATTGTAAGAAATTATCAGGTTGTTCTCATTCCCACTTACAGTAATCGCTCAGTGGGTGAGAATGAGAACCAATATTTACGACAATTTGCTTGTTGTCGACAACATTCTAACACCGTATCTAGCGGCAAAAGATCAAAAACAGGTGAATTTTAATGTATTTTTTTCCACTCTCCCTTTTTGTTCTAAACTTTAAGATGTACTAACTATAATAAAGGCAGCACTAATACTGTCAACTTCGCCTATCGTTAAATCATGCTGACGTACAATTCACAAATTGGCAGTAGTATCGAAATCGAAACCTAGCTGATGGTACAAATTCTAGTTTGGACACGCAACATCGTTGTCAACTTGTTGCTGGATACAATTTACTGTATTCCAAACGTCGCCGGACAACATTGCTTGTTGCTGTGTGGCAGCAATTATTGTCCAGTCTGTACGCACCCTTGTCATGCTGAGGCCACACAGAGCGCTACGGTATGTTCGCTACTCAGACGATTCTATTTGTTCGTCTGAGGTTCGCTACGAACTTGCTAAGGGACGTGGCCACACCGAAAACTATAAAGACGAGACTTCTCAGTCTTGCTTTGAACATGCTGTCGTATAGGTTGCCGTGAGCGATTGATGATAGTAGAGGCGTGTAGTTCGCGAACGAACTAGTTGAAAAGATCGAATCTGATAACTGAAATAAAAGATTCAATTAGTAATTCTTTAAAGATTGAATCAACGCGAACTATAGCCTTGTACTATTCGCAAACCGCAAACGAGAGTGAGGCGACCGTGAAGGAGACCCTGAACTACCCGGAGCCTGAAAACAGACTGATGGTGTCGACACTGTCAACTGTCGGGCAGGTGGACTGCTGCCTCACGTACAACTCGGCCAAGATAGCGTGAGATATGACATTATCAAATATCATAATATCAGATTATTATGTACCGCTCATTCGATGCGCCGTGGCTAGAGGCAAAATTTGTCATATTTATCGAGACTTTCATAGAGTAAAGAACGGTATAGTTGCACTGTAATCTCCACGAAGCACCATGCTTCTCTTTTATTTATTTACTAGGTTTCATTGTTATTTATAATATCACTTTGAAATATTTCCCTTATATACTTCTTTTGCTTCACTGTGCGTGTGCGCGTATAAATCAGTGAACTAAACGAACTAGTCTTTTGTAGTATTCACTTTATGGAACGAGATCGAAATATTGAAATTGGCAAAGTGAACTAAACTTCCCAGCACTAGATGATAGTGATGATGCGGCGATATTACTAAAAAAGAATTAACGAAAAATAAAATGGGTTCACGAGCTGAACACAAAGAGGGAACATTTCGGTGAATATCATCACTTAATAAAACGATTCAGACGAGAAGACGAATATAAATTTAGAGAATACTTATTACTTCCCACTCTTCTATCTCTTAGATTTTGATTACGATATTTAGTCAAATTTTTATTTCGCAACCATGGATGGTTCTGTACTTCATCGATTAACTGCTTTACAAAAGACATGCAAAAATTTAGTTGGGTAAATTTAAGTACCATCAAGAAACATACACTGCACTTATTGCCGGTGAATTATCTGTTTTCTCGCCGACTCAATCCTGTGACGCCGTCTACGGCTCATCGGCAAGGCTCCGGGTCTGACGAAAAGGTAAGGGGCCTTACAAGTTCTTTAGACACAGAAATGCAATTAAATAGACGAGAGTTGCAGCACGTGGCTACATTTCGTGACAACCACACGCATCAACCCAACCAGGAACGCACTTTGAGGTCCGTTACCTTTCCGTCAGACCCGGAGTCGATGCCGATGCGCCTTAGACGGCGAAACGCGTTAGGATTGGGTCTGGCGGAAGTAAGGGACCTCTACACGAACCTATTTTAAGTTTGTTGTTTTTTTAATATTAAGCTTTCGGTTGCTAAACCGACACATTGGCTTTCAGTGCCACCCAACGTAGTTGGCCCGCCATGGGCCGCAGTGGCGTAGCCAGCATTTTAGGGCGGGGGGGGGGGGCGAAGTACTAGAGGGGCGCAGATTGTGGAGCTAAAGCGCCGCAGGCAAAAATTTTTTGGGACCACGCCCAAATTTTGTAGGAATTCACCTTTATGTTCCCTAGAGAACAGGGGTCTGGCCCAAAATTAAGTTAAAATCCGCTATATAAAAAAAATAAATTTATTGTGATGGGACGCTCTTAAAACCGGTTTTATTAAGTTTATTCCCGTCGCTCCTTTTTACTAAAAATAAAATGAGACCGATTTTGTTTTTTAAGAATAATTTTTTAAGTAGTAAAGGGGCGCCAGGCCAAGAGGGGCGGGGGGGGGGGGGGCGATCGCCCCCCTGTGGCTACGCCACTGATGGGCCGCCTTGCTAGCGTTTGAGCCTATATGGATTCTCGCTGTCCTGGTTGCGTTGATGCGTGTGGTTGCCACAAGATGTAGCCACGTGCTGCAACTCTAGTATGTTCTAAAGTTGTTGTTTAAAAGTTGCCGGCGATGTTTTTTTGGTCCATTTACCGCTTTAGACGCTATACTTTGAGAAACATGATTCAGGATCCACCGATCCAATCCACGCTCGTTTAAATGTATAAAACTCCAGCATTTTACATGTGACTGTTAAGAGTCATAGAGTTGGCATGCCACAACAATGCCACATATAAAAAAATAAAAGCAATAGTCTTCGACGCTTTCACAACCGATTAAACCAATTTTAAACTTTGGCTTTAGTAATTACCAATCAGCAGAACAGGGCAGCTGCTCGCAGCAAGGTCCGAACACAACTACCCAACAATTACGATTTGCATACCGTCAATTAACGGACCCCGATTGGTTATTAGGATTGCCATAATATTGAATATTCGGAGGCGAATCCGGACTCGAAGCAAAGACCGCCTAATAGTTTTCATCCTGCTAAATTGGGCTCAATGTAATCCTTTTTAAAGTTACGATCCAATTTATCATTCTAGTTCGATTGAGAAGGAAAATATTTTATTTGTGATGTACGCATTTATTTTTTGACTACTGGTTTTTTTGACTCACAGGGAAATATTGAACAATAGCATTGGACACTTTGCATGTATTGTAGCCATTCTTCTGTCAAATTAATACTTAAATAGTTATGGGGCCTCGCTAATGTTTTAAATGGTAACTTCAACTAACATATTTAACAGAAAAACGTTGGAAACAACAATAATAGTCAGATTCTTTAAGAAATAGGAACAGAAAGAGAGGTAGAAAGTTTATTAAAATGGTGTTGTTTTTTTATTTTTATTATAGGTCTCTTAAATGTCTCAAACGTACTAATGTTCATCATCAGGAGACAGATGAAAGAAAGTTATGTTGCTGTTAAAATGATTGGTGGTATACCGGGTGTTACAAGTTCTAGGCTAAGTACATGCATATATCTCTGAAACTATAAGAGATACAAAAAGGGTTAAACGGGGGCAAAGTTTCGAAATATGAGGCTTAACAAAACGAAAATTAGCAAATTCATTTTTATTTATTCCTGATTACATTTGTTGAAATAATGTTAAACAACTGTCACATTTATATTGCCACTTTTTCTTCTCTATAAGTTGACATAATTAATTTTCAATTCTGACGTTTCGTTTTCGGGCCACCATCATCAACTTCATTTTTTCGAATATGGACCTGGAATTTAAATTGAATATTTTTAATTCTTATACCCCTATAACCTAATATTTGATGTCTTCTGAATGCCATTCGGACGTTTCGTTTTTTAAGAATCGGCAAGTTTTTGGATTTTTTACAAATACTACCCTGGTGAAAATCACATCATTTGTTTGAAATTGAGCAGATGCGGCGTATAGAAGTAAATTAAAATATTTTATGTCTTTAAAATACTTAAGCTTACTTAATAAGAGAAACCAAACGAAAACATTTAAATTAAAAAATTAAACTGAAATAAAACACACGTCGCATTGAAACAGTATTAAGCAGTGGCGTATTTAGGGGGGGGGGGGGGTCTGGACCGTGGGCTCGATAGTAGAGAAAACTCTAAATCACTTTAATTCATTTGGATTAAACAGCATAAAACATTATTTTAAACTTTCCAGATCGATTTCATTTCAATTCATCATAAACCCAAAAAGATAATATAGGTAGGTATGGCATTATTGCAGTATTGATCCTGGACTGTGGCGTATATACGATGTTGTTGAATTTTATTGTTTGTTCCGTGTTTTCTAATTCAGGGGGTAAAATAATATACGTTATACATACCTTCAAAAAACTAATATTTAAAATACATACAAATATTGGCATTTTTTTTAATTTCTTTATTTCTACGTTTTTTCTGGTCGGACTATCGAAACGTAGAAGTTTTGATAGTTCAAAAAAGGGCGTGGCACCAAAGAATGTTTTCCCGCTTCGCATTTTTTGAGGAACAGAGAAAGTTGGATTAAGGCACTGATAATATCAAAACAAAATAAAGAAAAGGTAAGAATATCCTTGAAGCTTATCTCAAATGTTCGAACAGATTGCCGTTTACGTTTAAACATTTAACTGATTTGTTATTTACTTTTCTTACTGCCCTCAAGATTAACCTTCTGCGTAAAGATCGGCATAAAGTAATAATTTTTCACGTAACTATGCCAAGTTTTTAACAGGGCCATTTTTATACACTTTATTTTTTATTGCACCCCGTAGAGAAAATCCAGGAGTGAAAGATCGGGTGATCTCACTGGCCATACACTTCGATTTCCTATTCACTTTTCTGGCAAATCTCCATATAAAAATGCACGTACATCTCTACCATTATGGTAAGGTGTCCCGTCATGTTTAAACCAGAGATGTGGTAGCATAGCCATTACAAAATCTTCAAATTGGTTGAGCGAAAAATAAAGATACATGTCTGCATTTAAATTATGATCATTTAAAAAATGGGCCCAAAATTGTGGAAATGGAACTAATTACATTGGATGCTGCAGAAATATGTGTCACTTTAACGAAAATTTCCTCGTGCACTGTGTTCAGGGTTTTGAAAAGTCTTCATCAAGAAAATGACGAAAAAGAAGTCGAGGAGCCCTGACAAGAGAACGGAAAAAAATAATCCTGGATGATACCACAAGATACGCTATTAGTCGCAAAATCCATGGATTCTTTTCTAAATGAAATATCCAAAGTAAAAAAAATTATGGCTGAAATTAAGAAGGACACATCAGAATCTTTACCTAAAATATCATTAAGAGTTTTCAAACGAACTTTAAAAGAAATGAATTTTAGGCGTATTAAACGAAATCGAAAAGCCTACTAATTAAAGAAATTAAATTATTGTATGGCGGCGAAAATATTTGAAAAGAATACGGGAGTTTTGGGGAAAAAGGGAAGAAATTGTATTACACCGACGAAACAGAGCTCAATGAAGAGCACACAGTTAGAAAGGTACCTATGGCAAGATCTAAATATTAAAAGTTCAAGGCAGGCATTTATGGATGAATTTTCGCAACGAATAGGAAATTCTAGTGAAAAAGGTCGTTGTCTTATAGGATCTGGTTTTAAGGGTTAAGTATCAGTTTCTCCGAAATATTTTAAATATTCCATTTCAAAACATTTAGGATATATTGATGAAATCGTTCAGAAACCCAAAAACGTCCCATAAAAGTAATATTTCATTTTATGTTTCTGAAACATTACATAATTGCATTTCTGAAATATTTCAAATTACAAGTAAATACTTTTCAGAAATATTCCAAAAATATTTCTGAAATTATATAAAATGGAATAATATATCATTGATCAATATCAAGAACACATGTATCAAAAAAACATATAAACTATTATTAAGTAATAAATATCAATATACAAAATAGGATGCTGATTTATCTCTGAAATTTTTCTTTCTATGGGACTGAAAGTAAAATTTAAAGTATTAACCATAATAATATTATGTGGGTATAAAGGTGCATTTATAAAACTCTTCGTCACCGCTCCCGCTCGTTGCCACCGTTCCCGTCGTAAATAAACCTAAAGGAAAATAATGTATGCATTTAAAAAAGCCGCCACCGCTCCCGTTTGTGGTTCCAACATGACCAATTTTTATCTCGCTGACCTTGTGTTGTTCGTCGTTCGTGCTTTAGCCAATGGGAAGAAAGAAATTTGACACATTTGATAAAAAACATAGAAATATTTTAGACAATACACAGGGCTTAACTTACAGGTAGTAAACGAACTACCTCTTTGAAATGACCAAACCGACTAGCGATCATAAAAGTTTGGACAGTTTTTGCTAATCGACTAATATTATTAGTTGCATACCCCGTAATATTATTAGCTTTATATTGCAATTCACTTTTTAAATATATTTCATCAATTAGTAAACATATAGTTTGTTCCCGCTGACTAAGGGTTGACGATTTATGAGCCAGATTATAGTTATTTTTATTGGTCTCAGGATCAATGTTAAATGATGATGAAATCTGTAGCAAATGCCTTTTTGTAGGTAAAATTAAATAGTTCCGTATATATTCATATATGGTAGGCGACTGACTAAAAATTAAAATAGAAAGAAAATAACAAAGTAAAAGAGCTGCTTCTTTTTCACGACTAGTAGTTTAAGTTGGTCTTCTATTACATTTAATGTTTGCTGCTGCGGGGTACTTTCATCATCATCTGATGTTTCCAAGGCATTTGCAACATATTTATGGGCTTAATTAATATAATAATTTGTGTTCAATGGTTGTTTAAAAGATGAACTATAATGTGAAAGAATATTTTCTATTTGAGAAAACCTTTTAAGCTTACCTTCTGGTAAAATTCATTTTAAATCATTTGGTGATAGCTCATTACCTTCCATTCTCACAAAAACAAATAATTCTTTGTTACCACTAACTGAAACAATGACTTTAAGTTCAGTTTCAGGATCAAAAAAATTACAGTATAGGAGACAAAATATAATATAAAAACAGTTTAAAACTTTAAAAGACCACTTGTTCAAAGAAAATTTAGAATGTATGTTTTGTAAAAAAATCATCATAGTTCTTAACACGATCACTGTTTAGATAGTCCCCTATATGCTGTGCTTCTCTATCATAAATTCCTTTTTTTCTTTCTTCCGGATCTCTACGCGCTTCTGCCACTGGAGTTGATAAATAAGCTGGAAGATTCGGAAAAATCTTAGGAATTGCACTTGATTTTAACCGAGGATAGGTTACTTTTACCGTGTGTACATTGCCATTTTTATATTTAAAAATTTCAGAAGATTCGATGTCACTATGGTGAAAATATTTGGCACCTACCACAGAAGCTCTCGTCACAGTACAATTTTGCCGTGGAATTGCTTTTAACCATTATTGAATACGGACGCCTTGATCCTTCGGAAACGAAAAAGTGCTTTGCGCGCCTTCAGTACGGAGAGTAGTAAGGGTAGTAAGATAATTACTCTTACATCCTGGCACGCAACAGTTTCTTGGCGTCTAAATAAAATATTAAATTAAATATATTAAACCTTGCCGTAAGCAAATAAAAACATTTTATTTCAAGCCAGTTAAACAAACATTGGAACTAACCTTGAGACTTTCCTGTAATGATAACTGTTGGAGAAAGGTTTAGTTGTCTAGTTGCTTAATTTAATAACAACAAACAGGTATCAAGTCAAAGTAGAGAAAGCACGGCAACGCCGCCATTTACAATCTTTTAATGTATCTACGGTGCATCGAGGCGAAAAATCCGTATGGAAACAAGACAAGACAGTCGAGTTCTAAAACATATAACCAATAACAATTTCCTAAAATACGCTGTTTTCAACGCCCAGACTAAATTCCCAGAAAGCAAGCATCTAGCGTCGCTGAAGGCGAAATAAGCCTACGTGATTGAGCGCATGGTTTGAAAACGCATGACAGAATGTTACTATGTACGAGAAAGACGGATGATATTATATCGCAAGTAAAACTTGACGTGTTTTAGCTTTTTGGGCGGACTGGAGAGATCTGTACCAGCCTTCATCAGAAGCAGAGGGTTTCCCTCGCGCGGTTTACGCGAGTTTTTAGTTTTTTATGGCACTCACGCTAAGTAATTAAGTTGGTCAGTTCGCGGTGTTATCCCGAAGATATACTAATGTGATTGGTATATCCAGATTTAAGTAGAGTTCCGCATCACGCCTTGCCGAAAGCACACGGTCTCCTCGTGAAGATGAGTAAATGAAATACCAGAAGTAAATAGATATATTTTGTGTGAAAAAAACGCCTTTTATTTCAACTGACATATTTTGAACCAAGCAACCTATGGAAATACAGTAAACAATTTATGTTTGGCGCAAGCAAATAAAGGCGGCGTCAGCAATAACATTGATAACAAACAACGTATGCGTCAAGACTTGCCGATGCACTGCACAAGTACAAGAGCAGAAAAAAAAATAGCGAATTATCGGTCTACCTGCAACGTTGCCAGACTTTGTCCTTCATAGCTTGGAAGTAAAGGAAGCTGTGGTGCGTAATGAATCTGAAATATTTCAGAAATATTGATATGAAAGGTTATGTTTTTGAGACAGTCGAAATATATCCGAGATATTTCTGAAAGGAAGTGGACTGTGTGGAAGCATTCCCCTGCCCTTCCTTGGCGACGCCCACGTGCGAACCGTTATGTAAAAATCGTCAGCATACTGAATAGTTTTAATAAATTTGTGGAGGACGACTATCTGCCTATCTTTTTGTTCCTATATTTTCAACTGAACTTTGAGCAAAGATTACTTTTTCAAAACCGTAGATATTATGAAATAGTGGCTAGTGAACAGCCGCACAGTTCGTTTATTTATACCCCACTTGACCTTACAGTGTAAAAACAAACTGGTTCAATCCAAACTTTTAAAACTCCATACCTAAATGCCCTTTTTAAATGACCCCTGGCGGTAAATTACACCCCGGAACACTCGAACATTTTCTGGAGAAGCAAGATGCGACGAAAATTCAGGAACGAGCGCGTGTCCAAGACATAATGGGCCGGACTTAACGACCAGCGGCTTGTCGTAAACATTTATGGGCCCTGATTTCGTATTAAGAGCGTCTAGGGCTAAAGAACTTTTTCTTAGGACGTTTAGACCCTCCGTAGGGTTTAATTGGAATAAATATTTGACTCGGATATGGGTAGGTATATAGAAATGTTTGTGTTGATTTCCGGCGTTCAGTCGGTTCGTTTTCTGGAAATAAGACAATATAAAGTAGTTTAGATAAGGAATGTTTCCTTTAAATAATTAGATTTGCATGCCATTTTTAGGGAGGATTTATGTACCGGGCGATCTGTTATATTTTAACCACCCACCTAACTCATTCATTGAAGACATATCGAAAAACTCTAGGTTCTAAAGTTGTAGGGCCTTTCATGAGTTTTTAGAAAACGATATAAGAAGAAACAAATAAATATCAAAAACGGCAAATATTTTACAACTTATGTTTTCTTAAATGGAACACCCTGTATATTATATGCTTATCTGGCGAGAAATTTAATTCAAGTTTTAATTATATTATATGGTTTGTATGGTCTATTTTAATGGTCTGTGTTAATAATTACAATTTTAATAAGTAGGCGTAGACGAAATAAAAATGGCCTATTGAACATGCGGCAATTGTTTATATTTCATGCATCTATCAAATCTTTTACATTTTGTCACAGAAATTGGGTATTTGCAAGAAGAAAAGTTTAAAATCTTTGAGATTTACTAAAATAATAATAAAAATTAATACACAAACTAAATGAAAAATATTAATCCTAACCATCACGATTGGATAACTGCGACAATTAATAAACTAAAACCGGGGTATCAAGAATGTATTGGTGCAAGCGGGGGTCATTTCGAGAATTTGTAATAATGTATTGTTGTTTTGTTGCTTCTATTAGGTTATTATACATTTTTCCAAAGTTTATCCACTAGTAATATCTGCAAAAGTTTAGTTCTTTTAATAGACATATAGGTAAAGTTGGTCGGTTTTCGTTTTGTGTCGATATTAATATTAAATTTCATTAATTTTGTTTTTATCTTTTTGAAGTATCTATCTATTATTCTTCACTAGAATAATTTGCCCGTGGACATTAATTAATATCTAGTAGGCAAACTAGACGTAAACAATTGCCGCATATTCAATAGGGCATTATTATTATTTAGTCTACGCCTACTATGTCAGTTATTAAAATTCTAAATATTAACACAACCCTTTAAGATAGGCTATATTATTATATACTTGGAGTCAGAATAAAATGTCCCAACAGAAGAGCGTATAATACCCAGGTAAGAAAACATTAAATTGTAAAATATTTCTCATTTAAATCTTCATTTGTTTCTTCTTATATCACTTCTTAAAAATCTATGAAAGACCCTACAACTTTAGTACCAAAAGCTTTTATGATATCTCTTCAAATGAATGAATTAGGCGGTTAGTTGGAGAAGAATCGAAATCTGAAAAGGTAATTTTTCAAGAAGACTTATGCAAGGTTTTGTCGCAGCCAACGTACCCTTAAAATAATTGCAAAATCCGCAACTTACAGGAATTTTGCAAAAATATTGTCAACAAACCATTCCTGACAAATCCACGCTTAGAAAGAAGTAATTTGTGATAATAATTTTTACATTATTGTTGATGAAAGCACAGATGCTTGTGGTAGATATATCGCACATCTTACGATTGGAGCACTTCAAGAAGATAAAGCAACCAACCCATATTTAATAGCTTGTAAGCAGCTAGACAAAAATAATAATGTGACCGTAACCCGATTTATTCAGCTTTTTCTTACCAAATCCAGTCCCAGGAGAAGTTTTTAGTGCTTTTGTTTGATGCAGCACCGTATGTGGTAAAAGTAGGCCAAAACTTAAGAATCTTTTACCCTAATATGGTGCATGTGACTTGTCTTTTACATGGAATAAACCGAGTCGCAGAAACCGTCAGAACTGAATATCCTTTAGTAAATAAATAAATTTGAAATGTAAAGAAAGTGTTTCTAAAAGCACCTCTAAGTATGCAGATGTATAAGGAGAGATTACCAGGAGTTAGTTTATCTCCAGAACCTGTAATTACCCGGTGGGGAACATGGATTAAGGCCGCAATATTATACGCAGAACATTTCGAAGCCATTAAATAACTGATTTTGGATTTAGATGACGATTCGCAGTGTGTTGTGCAAAGTAATAGTTACATAGAGTTGTTAAAAAGTGCAGCGTACTTAAAGATCTTGTTTTTATTAAGGGTATTTCAGTTTTATACCGGACATAATATCCTCGTTAGAGAGTAGAAATTTAGGTTTAAGAGACTCAATTATTATTGTTGAAACTTCTTCCGCTAAATGTAACAATATTCCCGGTAAAGTAGGAGGTCAAGTAAGGAACAAATTGGATGTAACTGTAAAAAGAATGAAGGATTTAAATACTTAACTGCAGTAAAAAGCATTTGTGAAGGAAACCATCCAACGAAAATGTATTTTGGCCTCATACTTTACTACCTAAGTTGCAGTATTGTCCGATTACATTAGTAGATGTTAAAAGAAGCTTCTCCTTGTATAAACATATTTTTACTGATAGAAGACAATCCTTCTTAGTTAAAAATTTTGAAAAATATTTAGTAAAAATGCCTTTAATACAATTTCAGGTTAAAAAATTGTTTACTTTAATTTTACTTTGTTTTTTTTTGCATTTTTTTCTTTAATAAACATCTTTCTTAGAACCCAGTGTGTTTCTTTACCCTATTTTACTATAATAAATTAAGAAATATTGCAAACCAGTACGCATATTTGGTCAAAAAAAAATGCATATAACTGCATATTTTAAAGTCAAACAAGGCAAATATATGCGCATATTTTGACTGAATTTGAGTGCAAATATTCGGCCCTTTAGATAACTATCAATTTTAGTGGAACTTCAGGGAAAATTTACAAATTATTGTTGTCTTTGTTTGTGGGATAGTCGTGCAGGTTAGTTGAAGGAACATTATTATTATGAAGTATGTGCCCCTTGTAGATCCAAAAAATGTTCTTTTGCCTCCACTTCACAATAATCTGGGAGTAATGAAAGGCAAGTCTTTCCCCAGTTAAGTGACGCCAAATTAAAATAGGACATTTTTATTGGGCCACGAATTAGAAAGTTGCTCGACGATGTGAATTTTATAGAAAAGCTTACCATGTAAGAACTCAATCTTGAGACTGTGGTAAGGGGGGAAGTGTAGTGAGGGGATTGTTAGACAGCAATATGGATGCAAACTACGAACAACTACTTAATGAACTTTTGGACTCCTACAAATCCAGAATGTCATTAAAAATTCACATTCTCCATTCTCTCTGCTTCTTGAAGAGGAAGGATGTGACCCCCTCAAAAACGGGGGTGGAATAAGGTTTCGTTGCTGCAGCAACTACTTGTCAAGAAACGGCAAAACTACGATTCATTCATTGTAGTACTATCACAGCGTCATTAATTTTTGATCAGCAGAAGAATCAACCTTTAAAGAAGATTTATTTCTCATTTCTCCTCCTATCTTTAAGAATTTAATATTTTACTCTCGATGGACTCTATCGCATTGAAAATCTTGCAAGTGTAGGCAAATAAGAATGCTTCCTTAGCAAAAATAAGATCCTTTTCTATATAAAAAACGAATGATTTCTCTGTCAAAACAGTAAATTGAAACAGAAACTCTATATCTCCGCAAACTGTAACTTTCCACAAAATGACCGAGCGTCGAAATTCCTGCGACCAGCAGTCCAAAGTTATTTTCGAACGATTGCCTTGAGCCCCGGATTTTAAAAAGGATTACATAGAATCAAATTGGCCGGACCTGAGCTATTATAATGGTCTTAAGCATTCCTTCCTAAATATTAAACAATATAATAGGGAAATTGTTTAGCACGTTGTACCTAATTTTACAAATTCCTATTTGATTTTATAGCTCTAGATTTAATAGGTAATGAAGCCAATTAAACAATTATATCAGTCACCAAGAAAGTTTGACACATCTAATAATTTGAGATAGCAAACTGCACAGCAATACTATGTTAACTGTAGTAAGTTGTTACATCTTGCCTGTTTCCTGAGTTATGTATTGGACAAAGTAATATAACATTGTACTGATTCGACGGTTGGTTCCTTGTGTAACATTTTAATAATAACTTTTAAATAAGATAAAAAGTTTTGCTTTTTAATGTTTCAATTTATTTAGAGAATAAATCACTCTACATGTTTCGGCTTATTAGGCCTTTTTCAAGAGCAATACAAGATGAATACTAAATCTAAAAGTAACAATACGGGTGTTTATAAACTTAATAATAAAGGAAGGTTTTTATTGCACCTATCCAAATGTTGGGATTTTCCTAGTGGTTGTTATGGGTAGACTTAATGAGGGTGTCTATTATCGGGGTATTTATAAAATTTTGTTGAACATTGGTGGTACACGGATTATTTTTTATAGATTTTTTGATTTCATATTTTTCTAGTAAATCTAGACGTTTTCCTTGTCTTTCACTGTGTAATAATTTAAAATTGTCAGTATCTATGAAGTGATTTTGTTCTATGCAGTGTGCTGCGATGCCGGTATTTTTTATGTTGTTTAAGATGGAGTTTATATGTTCTTTTATTCTTGTTTTGAGATCTCTACCGGTTTGCCCAATATAGACAGCCTCACAGTCTTTACATTTAATCTCGTAAACACCAGACTTATTTAATATAGGGGTTTTATCTTTATTGTTAACTAACGTTTGTCCTAAGTTGCGTTTATTTACAATTATTGGAGTACAGCCTAGCTTTTAAGTTTTTTTGATACTCTATTACTATATTTAGGTATATAATTAATAAATCTGAAGTTTTCTTCGATCTGGTTCGAGATGCTATAGAATTCTCTATTTAACAATTTACGCTTTTTGTTTTTAACCATATTGTCTATTAAAGACTCACTATAACCATTGTTTCTGGCAATCTGTTTAATTAAGGATAGCTCAATATTGTAGTTTAATGTGTTTAAGGGGAAATGTAATAATCTATGTATTAGGCTATGAAAGGGTGACATTTTAATTTTCCATGATTGGTGGGAATTTTTATGGATAACCGTGCCGGTGGTTGTCGGTTTCCTATATATATTATATTCTAGTTTGTTATTACATTTTTTTAAATTGATATCTAAAAAGTTTATTTCATTATTGTTTTCTAGTTCCATTGTAAATTAAACTCTTTTATTTAGTGAGTTGATAAAATTTAAAAATTGGTTTAATTTTCTTTCAGTGCTGTCCCAAATACAAAATACGTCGTCAACATAACGAGTCCAATAAACAACATGGTTTTTTAAAACGTTAGCCGAAACATGTAGAGTGATTTATTCTCTAAATAAATTGAAACATTAAAAAGCCAAATTTTTTATTATACTTAAAAGTAATATAACATGTTTAATTCTCTTGAACTATAGTCAAGCTTTTACATGCTAAACTTAAATACGTTGGATTGGGGTCACTGCTTTACACTTTTTCAGAGAATACTTTAGGAATAAAGATCAAAGGTTTGTTATAAATAGTAAAACTTCCCAACTAATTCCAGTTAAAAGAGGTGTTACCAGAAACGCGCCAAGTACGTTCGGCGCCGTCGTGCGAAATAATGATAGGCGTCTTTAACCAATATTATAATATTGAGCCAAAATTACCATCCTTTTCTCATAGTTGATCGTTGAAATTTTTGAAGAAAACTCTATGCTTTTTAGTACTAATGTCTATATTTATTTGTGACAAACAGAAAGTACACAAAAAATATTAATAGAATACGAAACAACAGTAACAAAACAAAAACAGTATCAAAATTACAAAACATTAATTCAAAATATTAAAAAAAAATAAAGAAATAAAATAGCGATTGTTTTGGAACAGATAATACATGATCATGATACATGATGGAGAGATCTTACAAAAATTGGACTTTTCTAGCTTTACTTTTTGCAAATTCATTAACAAGATTTTCCATTTCAAGTTCCTTTAAAAAGTCAGACTCTATAGAAATGATAGCAAGATTTTCTAACCGCTATTGGCCCATCCTAGATCGTAAATAATTTTTAATCAACTTAAATTTAGAGAATGACCTCTGGGCTGTAGCTACAGAAAATGGAATGGTTAATAATATGCGCAATGCAATCGTAATGTTTGGAAATGAGTGGGTTAGGTTATTTATTGCAATGTAATTAAGTATTTCTACTACAGACGTCGCGTTTTTGTCGCCATTTTGCAGAAATTGTAATTTGTGTAAAAGTTCTGTTCCGTCTATATCTTTCTCGTTTCGATCTTTGTCAGTTAAGGATTCTTCCAGTTTTTTACAAAAATTAAATTGATCTTGGTCAGAAAGTTTGCCGAAATCCTCAACATTCCACAAAAAATTAAAAACATCAGAATGACACGATAATAGTTTATATCTTTCATGTACGGATAAAAAAGTAATGTCTAGCATTCCGAAAAAGCAATTTACTTTAAATTTCATTTCTTGATTTTCAATCGGCTGGTCGTCATTGTTTTTTAAACATTCGTGGCCTTAAAATTTCTGCAGATATAAATTTTGCATCAACTTCTAAGCAAGAAGCTAGTTCTTTGGCATCTACTGATAAGTCACTGAAGCCTTTGTCAGACCGATATTGTTTTATAAATTAATTGAGGCTATTTAAACTTTGGCAAGCCTGGGAAATAAAAAATGTTTTTGATTGCAGAATCTTAGTAACAACATCCACTTTACTTAGAATCTTGTACCACAAGACTACCATACACACAAACTCATAATTTTTAATTGTTTTACCTAGGGAGGTAGCTAGATGTTTTGTAGTATTGTCAAAATTATTTCCGGATAAAATTTCATAAAGAGCATCGTAAATTTCGCCCAATTGAAATCTTAAAGGGGTTATTGCATCAATTTTGCTAGACGATCTAGTATCTTACAAAGGCTTTAATGTCAGACTTGAAATGTTACCTTTAAAAACAGACCACCGATTGGTTGAGGCAGAAAAAAAATTATATAATTCTTGAACAGTTGAAAAAAAATGTATACTAGAAATATTGGATTTCACAGATACACAAGATACAAACATTGCTCGTGGATTAATGTCTAAAATTCTTTTTTGTACACCTTGATTCATATTTGAACCATTATCATAACCTTGGTCGCGCATATTATAAATGTCTAAACCATAATTCTCCCAAGTTATTAGTAAAAAGTTGGTTAAACCTTCACCTGTTGTATCACTTATAGGACGAAAGGTTAAAAAACGTTCTTCGATACTAAATTTATTGTTTTTTAAATTAACTTATCTTAAGCAAACAGAAATGAGATCTATTAATATGTGCAGACATGACTGGATCAAATTTTGCTGTCATTTCTATACATTTTAAAAAATTTCTATTATTTCTTTCAAATAATTTGTTACTAGGACCACGAAAAGCCAAGTTTTGTTCAGCCAAAAATTGAATAGTATAAATTATTCTTTCAATGACATTGCGCCAATGTTTAGTTTCATTTTTTAATAAATTTTGCATTTCCGAATCAACGGCCCGATTAGTTTTTAATCTTTCTAGTAAATTTGACCAGACACGTAAATTTTGAAAATGAGATTTACTTTTTTCGTGGATTTTCAAATGTTCGCTTAAATGATGCCAATCATTGAAACCGTCTTGGTTACTTAATTTAGTGTTTTTAAAAGTCAATGGATTGTTGGGGTTGGGGTCATTGAATATTTTACAGCAGAAGCAGAAAACTGCATTTTTTTCAATAGAGTATAGCAACTAATGACGCTGAACCTTCTCACCATTTAACAATTATGAGTAAAATATATATCGAAAAACTTGTCTTTAGGAACATAGTTTTATTTTGATAATGCATTGGACCTATTTCGACAAGTTCTTGCACCTGGATTGGAGACAATACACTCGGCCAATGACCTGGATCGTTAGAAAGGGGCGCTTCTTTGGATAAATCGTCTTGCTTACTCGAACATGATGGTACTGACACTGACTGAAACGTATCAGGATCTAATTCTTTTGGATCTTCATCCTCATTAGCTTGCTTTCCTAATTCTGATGGCAATTTTTCAGAAGTAGTGTCTTGTGTGGTCTTTCGAAAAAAGTTACTAATTTTGAAATTGGTTTTCTCCAAGTCTTCCTCCCGTTTTCGCTTGTTAAGCAAATTTTGGTAACCAGACAATTTCTTTTTTTCTTTTCTGGTCATCTAAATAAAATAAATAAAAAATATTAAACACTAAGCCTTATTTGTTTCATAAATAAAAGTATTAAAAAGAAAAACAATTGTTTGCATCCCTGTTAATTAATTTACTTAATCACTTACTTACCTTAATTGAAATTATTTTTCACAATTGCGATAGGTACGCAATAGCAAATAAGGCACTCTATACGACTTATGCGCTTATTAAGACAAGAATGAAAAACTAACCTGCTACATCGATTACGAACACGCAAAATTTTGCAAGTTTAAACCAGCGCGCCGAACACGCGGATTTTCGCGCCCCCACAGGAAGAGGAGTAGTAAAATTTCACCACTGGTACTGATCGCCGACCGGTGGTCGGTGTTGGTGGATAATGCATTTTCACCACCGGTATTCATAGATAATTTTTTTATTTTTATATTAATTTGTGTTAAAAGACCTGGCGCCTTTAAGGTCTTGGCGCCGTCGTGCGCCGCACGACCTTGCCTATATGGACGGCGAGTCCCTGGGTGTTACCCAAGGGAGCATACTGGGCCCATTAATTCTATCTCTTTATACAGCAGACTTCTCAAAATTTGTAACACATTGTCAATCACATCAGTATGCAGATAACACACAAATATATGTCATTTTCTTTTGATAAACTTGCTTCATTTGTAAATCAAATCAATCAAGGTCCCAAGCCTTACTTTTTCGAAACCAACACTGAGCTATTTGGAAGCTGTAATACAAACTTTACATACACGCATTGCCGTAGCTGGGGAATTTTTCTATGGGTGCAGCCCGCCAGCTTATCAGCCACCTCAATTTAATGAGAGATACCTAAGTGATGCCTCGTAATAATGGAGTTTATTTACTCCCCTCATACAAAGTCGATTTTTCTAGGGTGGGTAATTAGTCTTGTAAGGTGCCCTCCCCCCTCCCCTTTTCAGCTACGCCCATGCCTACACGCGCTAAATAATTATTGTAATAGGGACACGACACATACCCTCTACATAACGAGAAATAAGATCCTATTATCAAGAAACGTAATTTGGCAAGCTGAAATCTTCCACGTCAAGATCATTATTTCATTATTTTGAGATAACTAATTCGGAAGCCATTATAACTCCTAAGTAGTTCTATTGTTATCAAAATATGGTCTGCTATATTAAATAATAATTATACCTACCGACACATAGTATGCGATTTCAATTAGGTGAACACTATGACCCAAAGACCTAAATATACCTAGACGAGTATTATCTCCCTCGTAGTAATAGCGTATGTCCCTAAAGTTTTCGGAAAAATTTCCATTTTAATTTATTCATCGTTAGAGTTAGCAAACAAAAAGTATATAATTAAATGTCAGTTTTACCTAGTACGGTATATTATGATTTCGTTGTCGTATAAGCTTAATTTAATATTAAAAATTTGTTTAAAATTTGTTTCTAAAACTTTAGGAGCATTATGCAATATGTAGTATCCAATAAATAAATAAATATCATATCAACATTACTGTTTGTAGGCATAAAATATGGGATACTCGATTTACAAGAGTCTCCACGCTTACAGTCGGTACGGTGGATCTTAAGCTGGTGCGGCTTGAATCAACGATTAAGAGACAACGTGATTTACAACTCCCCATTATTATTTATTATAACTTTTAAAGTGAATGAAAACATAACATAACGTCTCCGGGGCTGCGCAATACGTCTCGAATTCAAAGTAACGTGGCTAGACAGAGACAAAAGATATTTGGAGAGTTTTCCACACTGAACTCCCACCAGTAGAAAAACAAAGCTAATTGCCGACCGATCTAAAAATGTCCCCGGTATGCGTGATTTTTCGGAACTGTGGCTCATGCGCAGTACGTCGGATTTCTACGATTTTTGATATTTAACGTTCATATTGTGTGATTTATTTTTATTTTGCGTGATTTTTAGTTATTTATTGTACTTTGTGAAACTTTCGTTAAGAACTTATTACTTAGAGACTTTTATAAATAAGTAGTTTAGGTTTACTTAGATTATAGTACAGTACCTTTTAGTGTGAGTTTGTGATGAAAAACAAGTGTATGGCCAACGACTCAAATTCAGTTCTTCGGGTAAGTACCTAGGCTACTTAAAATAATTTTAAAATTGTATCCCCGCATAGAATTTACACTGCTTTTAACACAATCATGTATTTATTTAGGTAAGTGTGTTTCTTCTTGCGAATATTTAAGCTGTTCATAGGTATACTTACCACAACGCTCAAGTACTTTATAAAAATATATCCAATTTAAATAATAATATGTTATATTTGTGTCCAACTTGTTTACTGATTTTTGGCAAAATAAAAGAAGCAAATCTGTTACATGTTACATTGCTTTTAGTGGTAAACTAACCTTGACTAACAGTTCAGATTGTTGTAAGAGATTTGACTTACTCAGAGGATCAAATGGTTTAAAGTCTTGCGCGTAATATCCTTTTATAGTAAAAAACGCTTTCCTAAACATTGTTGCTTGTCAAAGCTAGATCATTTTAATTTTTCGCCTAAAATGCAATGTAGAGATTTAATAAAAACACTTTACCAATAGATGTTTGTTACCGATATATTTATGCTAACTTCTGTGTACTTTCAATTAAGTTTAGTTGGAATGACGTTTCTCTTTATTAATTTTTTCCATATTTATTAATATATTTGTACTTTGTAATACTACAGTCACGGTTGCCTATTTACTTCCCAGTGCCAATGTATGGATACCATCCTTATTCACGACGCACATTGGTTATTGAATGTCTAGTGTGAAATATTTTAAAAATGCTTTTCTCTCAAAATAATTCCCAGTATATTTCCCAATTTATGCATTAATAGTATGTGTTTCCCCAATACGGCTGCTATTTTACTGTTGCCTCCATATTTCAACGTTAAAACCTTTATTTTTGTTTAAAGGTTACATAATACATCCAAATACTACTTTTATTTTTCTTTTAGTATGCTGAACATTAACATTTTTTTTACTAAAACCTCAACTGTAGTTTTATAATATAAATAAATATATTAATAGCATAATTGTTTGTTTCACTGTTTTATCGTTTTTAAAATGCGGTGCATTAAGGCTTTTCACAATTATATGATATAGTATATTATTAACCAAGGTTTAGAGTTTAGACAGTCATCATTGTTGGAGGATTTAAGACGCGAGGGCTATAAGCTGTCTAAACCGTGGTTAATATAAGATTTTTTTCTCCACGACCATTACTGAATGCAATAATTCCAAAATAATTTTTGATAATAGAATGTAAAAATTCTCGCTCTTGAGTTGGAATATTTATTCTGAAACACTTGCTTCTTATGCGTTTTGCGTGTATTTTCATTCCATAACAAGATACGGAATGAATATTCTGTAATTGATCGAAACGACATAGGTTGGAATTTCGAAACTGTCAGTGTCAGATAAAAATGGCCGCGTTGTAATAATTATTTTCAGACAAATTTTAGTGCAAGTCAAAAAATGAGTGAAAAATCGGATGAATCAGATATGGAACTGGATAATACTCCACCTGAAATTACGAATATTGCGAATAAATAACTTAATTGCTTTGTACAGATTTTATTTGTTTTTATTCGTACTTTTTGGTCGTGGAGAAAATATAGTCTGCTACTCGGTTAGAATGAAAATTCGATTCGAGTGGAAGATTCCAAACGCGAGCGTAGCTCGTTACAGAATCTACTATTCCACTACTACAAACTTTTATAAGCCATTTATCTTTATAGTATTAATAATTATAAAAAATTATAGTATATTTTTTAATCAAGTTACCTGCGCTTTGTAATTGGCAAAATATTTTGTTGTTTTGTCAGGTGGCTTTGTTAATGTCAATTTTTGTTTATTTATGTCATCAGATTCAGCAAGTTTCCGTTTTTCTAAAAAATGAGCGAAGAAAATGTTATTGATATTATTATGTGTACACCTCCAGAATTAAGGATGGAAGCAGAAAAAATGTTGATTGTATCGATATTTTACAATATCAAGCATCTCTAATAATCTAATATGTATTGATAATTATCTGGTTGCCTAACCACAAGAAATCACCTTTCAGGTTATTTATTTTTATGAGTTCATGTTGTAGAATCAAAAAATCAAGTTACCTGCTTTGAAATAGATTCTTGACGATCGGTCAATAATGGATTTCAATGCCTTATTATTGACCATGGTCAATAATAACTTATAAGGTAGAGAAAAACGATTTCTAACGTTAATAATCGGTCAATAATGGCGATGTTACAGGTTAGTAGTGGAAAAACATATTTATTTTGTCTCCTACAAAGTGCCAAGGCAAGACAAATGTACATGTTTATCAAGTCTACTATAAACATTTAAAACCTCCGTTCTGACTTACTTTTAATAAAAAAAGAAAAAAGTAATTTTCTTGCAACTTTCGTCGTATTTTGTATAGAAAATGATAGAAGGAGACCAGGCGACAAAGGGCACCTGTTATGGCGTTAAGAGCAACCAATATTACTTACGGAACTATGCCAGAAAGTAAATTATAATTCGAAATTTCAATTTCTGTATTTACGCTTCAAAATACGCAAATCCTGAAATTTTCATAATTTCTTGCAGTGTATTGCTTCTTCGAGAAATGCCTTACATCTTCTTATATTTCATATTATTCCAAGATTTACTATAGTTGCTTTTTTTATAAATCAATACCTATTCCAAAACAGTAAGTTAAATAATTTTAAAGCCGGACCTGACGTACACGCGAACTGCGCAGACCCAACAGTTCCGAAAAACGCCGCATGCTGGGGACATTTCTGTAGCACGGTATTAGCAATATATTGGTTATATACAGTGTGTGTATAAAATCTGGAAACGGCTTAATAACATCACAATTTATTGGCCGATTTAAACCAAATTTAGTACAGTTGTGTAAGAGGATCTGACGCACCGAATGACGCTATTGGCGTTGTTGCCAGCTTTCTCGAACGAATTTTATATTTTTAAATGTAACACCCTGTATATTTTTTCATTTATAGTTTTTACTTTAAATTTGTTACACTTTTAGTATAACATACTTTGTTCCTAATATCAGTAATTTCCGAAATAACGTGTTTTGAAATTATCAGCAAATTGTGTTTTATTTATTAATAAATATAACATCAGTTCAGTTCTGATGTAAAGTCATAAGAGCTGTCATTTTTACATGCAAAAATGTCTTTAATTGAAAGTAAAAGAATTACAATTCTTATGATGAGAGGATATGGCGATAGGTTTTACGAAGAGGTTAAAAATCTATTTAATGACGCATTTCCAAACCGAAATCCAATTTTAAAAGCAACTGTTCTAAAAACTGTCCGACGCTTCGAAGAAACTGGAAATCATAAAAATAGGCCACGATCAGGACGACCAGCAGTAGTAGACGAAGAGAAAAGTTTAGAAATTTTACAACAAGTTGTTAAACCCCCTTGTTTCTTCATTAAGAAAAATGTCTCAAGTAAGTGACGTCTGCTTCAAATCCGTCCATACTGTTTTATTAAAACATAACTAACACCCTTTCAAAATACATGTACCTAGTTCAAGAGTTATCACAAGATGATTATGAGCAAAGAATTGAATTTTGTGTTATTATGATGTCAAGGTTTGACCAAAGTAACCAGTTTTTCAAATTTATTGTATTTTCGGATAAAGCAGCATTTATGTTAAATGGTAAAGTCAATAAACACAACTGTAGCTTTTGGGCAAATAAAAATCCTCACTGGATGAGAGAAGGTCATACACAACGCCCTGCAAAATTGAATATGTGGGCTGGGCTTCTGGGTAACCACAAGATCGGTCCATTTTTTATTGATGGAAATTTGACATCACAACTTTACCTTGAGCTCCTGGAAACGCAAATAGTGCCTACTATATGAAAAAATGTGATGGGTCCAAATTATGGAATATGGAAGTACATTCTTCCAACAGGATGGAGCTTCTCCCCATTTTGTTCGAAACGTGCGCGAATTTTTGAACAATACTTTTTCCAAATAGGTGAATCGGTAGAGGGGGTACAATCGAGTGGCCACCTAGGTCCCCTGATTTGTTGCCTAACGACTACTGTTTATGGGGACACTTGAAGAACAGAGTTTATACCACAAAACTTCAAGATTTGGCCGATTTGTAGCTTCAAATTTTGGACGAATTTGAATTAATAACGCCAGAAATGATTTACAACACAATTGAAAAATTTTATTTTCAATTAGCACACTGTCAAGCTGTACAGGGAAAACAGTTTGAACATTTAATATAAAAAATATATTTTTTCTAAATTGTACTCGTTATTTCGAAAACTACAGATATTAGGAACAAAGTATGTTATACCAAAAGTGTAACAAATTTAAAGTAAAAACTATAAATTAAAAAATATACATGGTGTTACATTTAAAAATATAAAATTGGTTCGAATTCCAGACAAACTAAAAAGCTGGCAACAACGCCAATATCGTCATTCGGTGCGTCAGATCCTCTTACGCAACTGTACCAAATTTGGTTTAAATCTGCTAATAAATTATGACGTTATTAAGCCGTTTCCAGACTTTATACACACACTGTATATGTGGTTTTCCATTAATTTCAAAGTCATCGTTTTAATCTGCCAACTTTAATTTGTTTTTAAACGTTTTTGTGCTTTGAAATGCAATTTAATCCTATAAACTGTTTTTTTTTCAGAACCATTTTTATCGTACTTTTGTGTTAGCGGTAAGTAGTTATGAATTTTTGTTATTATTATTAAGTTCGAACGCTAGCCACGAAGGTTTTGATGTTTATGAACTTAGACTTTGTTTCGACTTTTTGAATCTCGTAATTTTGATTAGATTCATATGGTTTTAGTCACGTGGAAGTAATGATGCACTGATAAAAAACCACTGTGCCGACTGTATGTTACGTTTATATACATCATTGCGCATTGCCCCAACATGGTGAAAACTAAGGTGATGAATTTCATTTCGGGACTAAAATTTTACTTTTAACATTGTACCGACTCTTTTTACTAGTTCATAGCGGAAAATAAAAGCGTATTCAAAAATTTTATGAATTAATTTGTTTCTCCGGCATTATTATCAAAGTAAGATCTTGAAAAGTGGAAAAATAATAAAAATTATTATTACCTTGCGCTTTCAAACTTCCCATTTACGAATACATCCACACATCATAATTCAAAACTACAAAGGTCTGCATGAATACTTGTTAAAGTTATTTTACACTACGATTTAATTTCTCTCAAACTACAGTAATTAACAAACTTACGTGGGATTTCAGGTGAAGTGGTGTTTATTTTGAATCTCGTATTGCATTGCACAATCTCGTAATTGGGTATTTTGAGTGGTTTATTTTAGTGTCGCACCCGCACATGTGGAATTGGTAATTGGACGTCAGAAGCAAAGGAGAAAGATTAAAGACTTCTGAGACCGTAATCAAAGTTTTGTAGTAGGCATTATATAGTTCGCGTATAAAGCCCCCCTCCTTCTTCCTCCGTTAACTTTGGGTTAACAAACGTGAGAATTATGAAATTTTGTTATATTTTTAATAATAACAAAAAAATCTACTACTTTTTGAGAAGAGAAATTGGTGACTCAGATATCACTTAAAATACCACAAGCTTCAATTATCACTTAAAATGTTTTCGAGCACTCGAATATTTTGAAATTTGAAATTATCCCGAGTCGAAGACGACCTCTACTCGCTGGCACTTTACGGGGAATTACACAGGGGGAATTACCGTATTATGACTATACGTGTAAAATACTTTCACGTATTATTCTGATTATTAATTAGTGTCTACAACTTTTTTGTATACAGAAAGTAGGTGAATTTCTATTGACTATTTCAATCATCTGAAAGTAAATAAAGTAGCTCAAAATATTGCATGATTCACTTACAGATTACCGAATGTGACCTAATCACGTACTAATGTATTTTTTTTTTAGAAAAGTAAACATGGCCTCAACATTCAAGAGGAATTTATTGTTATCTAGTTCTGAGGAAGAATCTGAGCCTGAGCTACCACCGATTTTAAAGAAAAAAAAAATTATGCACATAATTACAATCCGAAGTGGGAAAATTTAAAGGCTGGCTGACAAAAAGCATAAAGGGAACCACGTATTGTTATTGCAAAGCATACAATAAAAACTTTCTATGTGGTAAGTCCGAAATTAAAAAAAACACGCGATTGGAAAAAAAAAATTTCCAGTGCAACCCCTTGCGCTCGACAGCAAACCCTAATTTATATGAGGACATTACAGTAGAGAACAACAACGCAGCAAATATTAGACCATCTTACCAAATTAAATCAAGAAATTTATTCCGACTCCGAAATGGCTTAAAATGTTACTTGTGGAAGAACTAAGGTCACAGCAATTGTGAATAACGTAACAGGAAAGTGTTGTTTTAAAAATGCGTTAACCTTATTGCGGATAACACAATTTTGTAGTTTTTGAAAATGTTTATAAATCAACCGACAGGGGAGACATTAAACATTTAGCTATGGTAGTAGTTAGGTTATTCGATTATAGAATAAACAAGATTGTATTATGTTTATTGCAGGTGCCTTCAACAACAGCCGAAGAACTCTATACCGAAATTTCAAAGTTTTTCAGAATTTAACATTCCGTTGAAAGATAGTGATAATAATAATAATGATAGGTTTTGCGACCGATGGGACAAGTGTAGTGATGGGGGTCCGTCATGCCTTATCTGTGTTGTTAAAAAAATAATATTCCAGATGTATTTTTAATGAGATGCATATGCCACTCATTTGCTTTATGTGCAAGTTATGCCTAGGAAAAATTGCCTCCCGAAATAGATGACACGGTAAGAGATCTATATTCTTTTTTAAAATACAGCTTCAAAAGGCAGTCTGATTTGACAGAATTTCAAAATTTTGTTGAAATAAAGTCACATAAAATTTTGCACCTGAGTCAAACAAGGTGGCTGTCTCTACTTTCAGTAGTGAAAAGACTTTTAGGGCAATTTAATGCTTAGGTTTTATATTCTACTAATGCCCATTTAGTAGATGGAATCTCAGCAACGGAGAAAATCCTCACCTGGTTAAGAGATCCCTCAATTCGACTATATTTAGAATTTTTAGATTTTGTCCTACCACTTTTTAATAATTTAACGGTAGAAATGCAGGTGGAAACTATGAAAAGACATGTTCTTTATCAAAGAATTAAAACAATAAAAAACAATAATTAAAATCATGATGGGTTGATACTTAAAAAGAGAATATATATTTTTTACAAAAATTGAAAACATCGACGTAAAGAATTTGCATAATTTAAAAAAAATAGAGGATATTTACCCAGTAGTTGGGAAAATTCAAAACAATATGTATATCGTGACTGATAGCGAATTGTTGAGTTTCAGGTTAGTTCAGGGGTGTAAACAGATTTATAAACGATTTAATTTTAAAGATGTCAAATAATACTAAATCAATTAAGAATGATCGATCCCAAATCTGTAATAATGAAAAATATCCTAGAATTGTTTCCTTGGCTTTATTGTTTCAAAATTTAGTGAAATAATCATATATAATATCACAAGAGAAAAAATTTTGTCGGCAAAAGTTTCGAAAGGTATGAAAGTTTGAGGCGAGTGATTTTGTCGAAAATGTCATGAGCGAAATTGCCGAAAAGCAACAAACTTGAATAAAACCTTGAGAACAATTTTGCTTACACAATTTTTTCTCGAGTGGTATTCGACATGACTATTTCACGAGAAAAGAGACAAAGAACAATAAAATTAGAGAGCTTTTATTTAAGAATAAAACAGAAAACTAAAAAACAACTTATTTATTGATATAAAAGTTACAGTTGTGATAATTAAATGTTTGTGCATTATTTGATTGATTTTGATTTAATGATATTACTTGATCTGGTGCTTTTTTCTTAAGTTTTCAATTAATTTTAAATGATGTTCAGAGTCTAACTGCAAATAAGGCTTCAAGGAATTGTCCTATTAATGTCCTATTAATTTGATCATTTCTTGCTCACCAACGCCATTTTTTGCAAGGGCAGAAATAGTGGAAGAGCTATGTGAATGGTTTGTTACTTTAAATTTTTTGATATTTACGCCGATTTTTTCTGCTGAGAGTTTGGTCCATTTTGATATGCTGTTGATTCCAATAGGCATGTTTTTGTACTAAATTCCTTTTTCCAATTTGGATGAACTGTCAACAAAAGCCTGTCGCTTGTAATTTCTGGATTGGTATTTCTTTTTTCAAATAATTTAAAAAATAGACGAATAGGACAAAGATATTTGTTAGTTCAAGAAGTAGTCCATTTTCTGTGGCGAGATTATTAAAGAAAACAAGGTCTGTCTATACCACCAAACTAAAATTTATTTGTCCCTTTAAGGTGAAAAAAGGATTAAAGAGTGTACATAATTTAATGTCATTTTAGGTTGTACTAGTTTCAACTTTAGTCAAAGTCATCCTCAGCAACCATACAATTAAGAATTATGTTTTTAGGATGTACCTAAATAAACGAACTAAAACAAATTAAAAAGGGGGGGAACGAAGTGGTTCAACAATACATGGCCATAACGTGCACCTTATGCAGCCAATGGACTCAACAGAAGACAATCACCTACATGATGCTACTTTCAGCAATGAAGGAAATTAGATGCGAAAATTGTAATGGAGGACAAAATTCCAAATGGAATCATTTATAGTCATGATATGATGTATAGCTGTCTATAATGAAAATTCAATAAAATAAACGTTTCATGAGTCAACTCCAAGAGGGAACATGATTTATATTTGGTGGGTCAGAATTTTTAATAAGAATAGTAATAAAGTAAAAGGGGGGGGGGGAGGAGGGAAATTAAAATGTGTTAAAATAATTTACGTCATTGAGTTAGTTGGGGTCATCAAATTCTCCATATTTATGGATTATTATTTAAATTATATCAACTTAATCAGGTCTACGTTGCAAATTTTCTTTTTTCTTTTCTTTTTGGTAAAAGAGGCACAAATTAGGAACATGACTTAAGACTTAATGCTGTTCAAAGCGAATGTTGCAATAAAATGCATTTCCATTTGGAATTTTGTCCTCCATTACAATTTTCGCATCTAATTTCCTTCATTGCTGAAAGTAGCATCATGTAGGTGATTGTCTTCTGTTGAGTCCATTGGCTGCATAAGGTGCACGTTATGGCCATGTATTGTTGAACCACTTCGTTCCCCCCCTTTTTAATTTGTTTTAGTTCGTTTATTTAGGTACATCCTAAAAACATAATTTTTAATTGTATGGTTGCTGAGGATGACTTTGACTAAAGTTGAAACTAGTACAACCTAAAATGACATTAAATTATGTACACTCTTTAATCCTTTTTTCACCTTAAAGGGACAAATTAATTTTAGTTTGGTGGTATAGACAGACCTTGTTTTCTTTTCTTTATATTTGTTAGTGTTGTTTCATACCAACCATTTGTTACTGGCCAAGGCTTTTGCACCTTCTTGTGTGGTCTTTGAAAATATGGAATTGTATTCGATACATCTCGTAAATTCTCCTTTTAGGTCTAATTCTTGTTGGAAATAATGTTCACTGCTTCGTTGCCTCGCCAGGCAAGTTCAAAAGAGAATAAGTGAAATATTTTTTTCTGTAGGTCGTCTGGGGTGTCTTCGTCATGAATTTTTATCATTTCAAATAATTGTTGTAAGGGCTTTCGAACTTTCTTTTCTTTTTCCTTGGTTACCTTAAAGTTGTTTTCGTTTTAAGTCCTTTGCCGAACGGGCTGATTTAAAAACAATGTCGGTAAATGGGTCTATTCTTATATTAAATTCTTGATAGTACTTTTCTTGTAGCATCTGCGCCGTGGTGTTCCATATGCTTTTGATACTTGACTCTTTGTAGTCCTTTCCGTTTAGTTTTTTCATGTTGTAAGCATAATCTTCCATCATTTTTGCTAATTCTTCGGCTGGAGTATGCTTTTCAAGCTTATAATCTCTTATCAATAAAAACTGCGAAAACTGTCGCCAAATGGAAGTTTTGGAGATACGCGTATTTGGAGGTATATTCTCCGACACTGCCTTTTTAATTTCTGTAATGGATTGTATTCCAAATCTGTTTTTTTCTTCAGAAACACTCATTTTTGAACTGAACTAATCTGACGTTTGTTAACAAGAAATAATAGAATGACATTTTAAATAATTAACAGAACCGTGGTAACAAAATTTCTTTCGATCAAATATTAAAATTTTATCGCTGCAAAAATCACATGTGAATTTTGTCCAGGTAGGTGCAGGTAGTAATTTTGCCAGTAGAAAACAGGCTATGACATTTTGCCAGTGTAAAACATTCTAGTGAAATAGTCAGTAATAAATTACTTGGATCGGAAGTTGCGGGAGATACAAAATATAGACTTAAGCGAATATGAAAATACGCCTATTTTGGAATTTTTGGACAAAATTAGCAAAATGAAGGCAGGGAATGATAAACTCCTATATTCGAATATTGCTAAATTTATATTTAATATATTATGCTTGCCCTATTCCAGCGCCACTGTGGAAAGAATTTTTTTCTTAAGTTAACCTAAACAAAACTAAAATTAGAAATCGTCTCCCACCTAAAACGTTAACTGATATTCTACATAATAACTGCTTCGATTTCAAAAGTGATACAGACTATGCCCGGTTTCTTCATCATCCGGTAAAAGTCAGTTAAACTATAATCCTTTGTTAAACGAAATATATGGTATTTTCCCTACTGAATAAATTTAAATGTCGGTTAAATGTGTCTTAACTCTTTGGTAACTTAGCCCACAGTAAATTGGGTGGTTAAGGTGTTTACAGGAGAATAAATGTGTTTCTAACCTATAAAATAGAAATATTATAGCCGTTATTTATTTTTGAATAATTGGAAGTTTGTTAAGCTTTGGTATGTAATAAATAAGGTAGATGGTAACATAGAACTTTTATTTTATTATAGTATATAGATGGGTCGGTACCTACCCACTTGTAGGCAATAAACGTAAAATTTTCAATTTTTTATACTACATGTAATAAAATTAAATTTTGTAGGATGTATGTGGATAAATATTTTGATATTATTAATTATATTGAATTAGTTAATATAAGAAGGAAGAAGTGGAGGGACATATAAGAGAGTATAATGTAAGAGAACGCATTGACCACTTCAATTTTTGGAATGATGCAGACTTTTTTCAACGAGCTCAACAGCTTGTAGCTTGCCGCCTCTGCCGGCTTCACTAAAACTTGGAGGTTAGTTGAACAGCTGCTAGCGGTGACTGCCCTGCCATTGCAACTCTTGCTCGTTTCTGTGTATAATTCGCTGAAAGATTTTCTATGTCCTTTTCCAATACGTACGATAGAAAAAGAAGCACATAATCTTGCAGTGCATTGCAACGTTGTCAAACGTACTCCGATTAAATCTAGCGTTAGCTAATCGTCTGTTGAAAAGCAATCAAAATACTAATTTTGCTTATTCTACTGTTATAATGTCGGTTAAATGATAATCCACTGTTACATATTTCTCCATTTAACAGACCGTGAAAATACCGGGCCTTAAGCTGCACAATTAAGAAAATAACAGAATTAGTATCGTTGTATGTATTCTGCGCTAGTTTTGATGATTTTTTTTATTAGATGAATTTTAATCCAAATTCAGTCTAGTATTTTTTATATAAGACCCACACGAAAAGAGCTTATTACATAACCCATTTTAGCCTGTTTGCGTTATGTAATATACTATATTATCGTACTGAGTGATGTAATGAACTCATTACGTCACTCAGTGATGTAATAAACTTATTACATTACTCATTCTTAATAAAAACTATGATTTTTTTTGTTCCGTCAGTCACTGTCATTTTTTGTGTAATGTCACTGCATAAATATGAAAACCATTTTAAATACATAAAAAAACCAAAATTCTGGGTCTTATATAAAATGTTGTATATCACACGTACGGTAAGGCTTATTACAGCACTCGTGTGGTTACGGCCAAATTCGCTTAATTTCATTTATTCCCTACACCTATCTTCAGCTGACTTAAAAGGAATACTAATACTTGATTTTGACGAGTACTACGAGAAACTTCTCCATAAGTGGTACAAAATGTAATACTTACATGCATTTTTAGGCCGATTGATTTATTGAAGGTCATTTGGTGGAGGATATTTTGAACATATTATCAAATAATGTTTTCACACTTCGTCGTTTTCTGTATATTTGTTGATTACAGCTAAAAGTGTTAATATTGCCCGAGGTTATGTTTCATAAAAAAATTAATTGATTGTAAAATTAAGGAATGTAAAAATACGAGTACTACGAGAAACTTCTCCGTAAGTGGTACAAAATGTAATACTTACATGCATTTTTAGGCCGATTGATTTATAGCAGGTCATTTGTTGGAGGATATTTTGAACATGTGTTAATATTGCCCGAGGTTATGTTTCATAAAAAAATTAGTTGATTGTAAAATTAAGGAATGTAAAAATACCGGGTAAATTAAACTAGTTTCACGTGGCACTCTTCTGATCAACCTTGTATAAATATGTATTTTCTAAAAAAAATTATTTCAAAAACATAAAATTGGCGTGCTTGAGCGATTTTTCATCAAATAAGCGGTATTCCATTTATAAAGCCAATGCATCTCGTTATCACAATCCTGTATGTTGTGTATATGTTCCTAAGACAGAATATAGAGGTGGGCAGAGTCGCTACTGGTTTCTTTGCACCTGGCGGATTAGGGGAACATTAGGCCCTATAGCCCTACAGTTAACTTAGAGCCCGTACTTGCCCCGTCCTTTTTGCAAAATTTTTATTTTAATAGAAGCTACACCAAATGCCACCTTCTCATTTTACTTTATTTAAACAAATATTTAACAAAATTAAAGATAAAAATTTTAGATCAGCAAACTTTTCGCTTTTTAATAATTATATATTAAAAATATAATTGCTAACAAAGAGAGATCGTTGTTTCTTTCATCAACTAACGCATTTTTCTTCTTTTCTTGCAGTGTACATTATTTTGTCGTGGAAAAATGATAATGTATTGTATACTTAAGAGTAAATGTTTTTAAGTAAAACTGTTTTACTTTTTCGCTCGTAACCAAAGGCCCCCTTCAAAACCTCTAGACTGTATCACACTTTGCCTAACCCATTGGGTTCTCAATTTTGCGTCTATACATACACCGCTGCTCCCTTTATAAACCTTATCAGACAAAATATTTTCGCAGTCAACAAATATTGAAAAATTTACGATTTTTAAAAGTACATAAAAGTCGCAAATTAATACAGTATTATCTTATATACCATTCTACTCCAAACGCATGGACCTGCTGTAAGATGGCGCTGTCACTATTTATAATATGATGAAATATGTGTCCGAACCCGTCAAGTTGTAAAGTTTCCACGGGAAAGCCAAAATATATTGCTAGAAAATATTTACTCATCTCTATCTCAAGATTATTAAGCGATACATATAATTAAAACCAAAAAAAATTAAAGCATGGTACATATAATGAATTATTTATGAATCGCCATTTATCGTTCAGAATTTTGCGAAAAAAGATATTTAATTGGTTAGTGTGAAACTTGAGGCCCATAATAAAAAATATTAATTATTACATTTGTGATATAACTATAATAGAAACTATTTGCATTTAATATTTCAATGGTTAGGAAGCGAGTATATGCTGTTAAATAAATCCATCGGACATAACAGTAACAGTAATTGTAATATTTCTGAACCTAACCTTCTTGGCGGTGGCTGCAAGCTCTTGCACCCAGGCTGCTGCAGCCGCTGCTGTCCGGGCTGGCTCGTGCGGGCGCGCAGGCCGGGGCGTCGGCGCGGGCATCCGCCTCGCCGCCGCCGCCAGCGCGCATTCCGCGATGAAGTTTCCTGCGAGCCAGACCAGGTGAAGGGCGCGCCGCCCAGACAGACGATAAGCCGATGAGCAGTGCGCGCCGAACCGCGCGAGTGAGTGAGTGACTAGCATGCAGGCCCGCCGTGCCGCGACCCCCCCGGGCCGCCCGCACCCGTAGCGCCGTAGAACCATGTCTCGGTGGTGGATTTACTGTGCCGGACTGTTGTGGCTGGCGGCCAGCGCCGCCCGTTCAGACCCTGACCATGGGGGCTCGCACCAGGCTAAGAGAGGTGAGGTACCTTCCACCTGTAGTGATAAGTGTGTAAAGTTCCAAATCATTCATCGCTAAATTACCACCGAAAATAATTTGCGGCACAAATAAACTCCCGAGCAGAAACTTAAAATATAAATCATGCGCTGTATTTAGGTTAAGGGTACCCGGCGTCGCTCACGCCTAACGCTGCCTAACCTTAAATTAGTAAGAGCTTATACTGCCAAATATTCTTAACTCGGTTTCACTACTAAAATTAATGATGTTTGTTATTATAAATTATTTCTTATCAAAACGCCAGTATAGCGGAAATAATATGACACATATCATGAAATGTATATGTTAATAACAGACAGGAAAACACAGTTTGCTCTATATGAGTACTTTTATGCATTAGATACATAATCTTAAAGCATATGATATACAATATTATTGTATGTCACAATATTTTAATATATGATACACATTTAATTGTAAATGAAATTAAAATAATATTTTAAATTATTTAATTCTGCCTAACAGATAAAATAATATAAACATTTTTATCAGTTATAGAGTAATTTTGTACCATTTACAAAAATAGGTCTTAAAGTTCTTACACAATTTAATAGCTTATGATCCACAACATCTTATTTAAGGCGCATAATATAAAAGAACATGATACACAACTACTTATTACCTTCGTGAAGGACAAATTATATAATTATATATTTAGTTATTATAGTTGCTACTGCAATAGTTAAATATAAAAACAATATTACAGGCAAACTTTAATAGGCATAACGAACACATTATGTCCTGCAGCTTTAAAAAGCTATCTTTTTAAGGACAGTGAAGCTCTTATCTAGTTACGTATTATTAAAATTTTAAACTTTATTCATTTTGTATTTGCTCACTTTTTTACATTAGCTAATCAATTTTTTAATTTGACGGAAAACGAAATGGTAAGGGTTAAGCTGATTTATAATTTTTTATACACCCGGGACACTTTCGATTATTACACCTTCGTATATTTCAGACCGTAAATTACCGACAAAAAATTCGCATTAAGTTCTAAAATAAAGCTGACAATTAAACAAGATTTGTCGGCGGTCACTTCTGGGGCGTTTAATTTATCACCTAAATAAATGTAGGTATGTCCAGTGAGAAGCGGAGTTACTGTATTGACTGTGAAGTCCGTAATATGATAGAATGGAAAGTGTTATCGTTATATTCTTACATAACTATTTATATAATTAATATAACACGAACACTATTTGCGATAAAAGAAAAAAGTAAAAAAAATGTGTTAAAAAATATAAAATTTGCTAAGATAAATTAACAACTAGATTGGTAGCGCTATTTTATCCATTACTGTGCACATCCCCGTATCTTATATACCACTAAATTAAATTAAATGCACACTGATCATTTTTTACTGTTCAATCCCGATGTTAGTTTGATTGCTTATAAGTCGATAGATATTTACTTCAGATTTTATCATTAAAAGTTTTCTTATTAACTGTAGATTTACTGGAGAATATTTTCCCTTCTAGGGAAATCATACATTATTAAAATACACATAATTCATCAGGGAAAATGGAAAAAACTTGTGCAATTCACTTACCTGGAGTTTTTTCAGTTCATTCATCAATCACTGTCAACACTTTTAGGAAAAATTCTTGATATACGGAAAAAACGGATTTAACATTTAATTTATATTTTCCTCATAACGGATTATTATTTTTGAGAGTTTAGAAGTTGAAAAATACACATCAAATAAAATAATTCATAATTATCATTGTACTTACTTGGAAATACTATTTTTCAAACTGAACTATTTTATCCGGTATATAATTCTAAAATGTCTTATACAAAAAGAAAATGATATGCAAATACATCTGCTGAACCCACTTCAAAAGATTGATATTTAAGCCAGATGAGATATATTTTATGTAAGTAATGCATTTATTAATTCATATATTTTAATCTGCTTGCAATAAGTTTTAGTAATGTTAACTTTGTAATGGTGAATAAATAATAAAATATTAAGGTATATTCTGAAATAATGTTCTGTACCTTTTAAATAGTAATTAGGTAATCTTAATGAGTTTTATCACCTCTTTTTGGCGAAAAATATTGTGCATCGATTCCACAACAAAACAGTACTGCAAAATAAAAATAAAATTCTGTTCATGTTGTTCGTTTAAGTTTTTTTTTATCTAAAATAAATCAATCAGCGTCACTCAAAGAAGCGAATTAGGTCATAGAGAAAAAACGGCACTGTCTGGTCTCTAACAATTTATTGGAAATATGTTTTTCCTAAAAAATAAATATCACATTTATATTATGATGAAAAAGTAGGTCATTCTGAATTAATAAAGTTTGACTTTTGTTGTGAATATCAAGTGTCATGATATTAATTAATTTTGTCAAAGGAAGCACAAATTACTTGATTACCTCGTTACCTCGTTAATGATACGAATATAATATACAAACCTCTAGATATGAGCAAAAGCAAAAGCAATATTATATATTTCTTATATTTTTTTTATTAATATACTAGCCAACATTGCACACTAGTGTAGTAATATACTGTTAATAAAGTCTGTGCGTTTTAAGAAGTCCGCTAAGCCATAAAACCTCTTGAGCATTATGTCGGTGGCTCTCAAACAATAAATTATATTGAAGGTAATTTTGGATGTTGATGAATTACATTTTCTAAATAAAATAATTTAAAGTAAATAAAAAATTAGTTTAGGTAAAGAAAAATAATAATTTTTTAGCTTTTGTAGTATTCAGACAAATTAGTTTTACGAATTCTTTTTTATAAAGTTTTGGTTCTAAAAAGAACCGATTTTGTAGTCTTGCGACAGAACATACCTACTTGTAGTTAGGTACTACTAAAAGTAGTCTTCCTCTGCATTTGAAATTTCACCCACGCTTTCAGACTCATCAGAATCAACATCATCGTCATCATCATCATCATTCGTAATAATTAACGGTCTTACTTCGTCTATAACCTGTTCTGTCTCATAAGATTCAAAAATAATTTTTTCTGTGTGTTCAATGCATTTCCGCCATTCTTCTTTGCCCGCTTGGCTAAGCGCCTCCTCCCATAACTTTATAACGCTAAGCTTACCGATATTTTTACAGGCATGTTTGTCATAATAGTTCTTGCTAATACCCCATACTAATTCAATTGCATTGTAATGACAATGGTAGGGCGGCAATCTCAAAACTTGATGTCCATATTTGAGGGCTAATTCGTCAACAACATACTTTTTTTAAATGACTGCTCTTTACACTTGCTTAAATGTTCACTTTTTAAATATAAATTTTCATGGTTTATGTTTTTCTTTGACAACCACTCTTTTATTTCTTCCTTTTTCCAGGTGCTTGTAGGGAATTTCTCTTCGAGTCTCGTATGGTAAGAGGCATTGTCTAAAACAATTAAGGAAGGTTTTTCTAAACTTTTTAAAAGTTTTTTCTCGAACCAATGCTCAAAAATTTCAGCATCCATATTGCCGTGATAATCATCAGTTTTTTTTGTTGATGAAAATATCAAACTGGCATTTAAAACAAAACCTTCTTCATTACCAGCATGTAATATAATATACCTTTTTCCATTACTTGCACGGGTACTTGAATAACAATGCTTTGAGTCATCCTGCCAAGACGTTTTTGTTGAAGTTCCGTTTGCAAATACCCATGTTTCGTCAAGAAAAACAACTTGTCTTGACAATTCCGATTTTTTGTTGGTTAAATAATCTCTTAAAAATTGCCATCTTTTCGAAACAACATTGGACAGCTCGCAAAGCAGTTTTCTGTTGTTCGTTTTTTTATATTTGAAACCCATATGTTTTAAGATGATAGACAAACTGTTAGTTCCAATATCGCAAAGTTTTTCTGCTTTAGATTTAACTATAATAATAACAAAATAATTTAATTATCTATTTAATTATTATTTATGCTCAACGCGTAATTCTAAGATAATTTTGTTTTGAAACCCCTGATTTCGCACAGTAATAGAATACAGTAAACCAGTGGGATGTTCGGTGTGATCAAGTATAGCGAAGGTGCGAAAATATTGTAACTTAACCGACTTACTGTTTTAAAAGCGATAACATCCCTTGGTGATTTAATCCGATATCGGACTTCTTAAAACGCACAGGCTTTAGAGTATATATTACGTCATCTACATACTGGTAAATGCCTATTCTAGATAGGCTTCAATTAATCAATCAATCGAAAATAGTTTATTAAATCGATTGATTTGAAAAAAAGTATAATAAAACGTTGCAGATTTAGGTTGGGCTAGGTCGGTCAAAAAGATATTTCGGTCACATTCAATACAAAGCTATTATTTAAATTACCTACCATAACTGAAGGAAATTAGAAGTATTACAAAAAGAAAAGCGTTTGTTGTACATCGGAAAACTTAGAAACGGGTATCATTTTTAAGAAGTCGTATTACAACAAATTATTTTTCATCTTCCAGCCATGGTAGATAAATGATATTGTTGCTAAATCAACTAATGATATGTCCTCTTTATATACATCTGATTTTGGTAAATTCTTAAAATCCTGCAGTTTACATTAATGTGCAGATGGTACCCAGATTTAATATTGATTTCATCTTAAAGACAGCGACGATGCGTCTGCTGCTATTAAAGGAGGTTTTAAAAAAATTTGTAACTATTTCAGGGCGCATGGATTGGTTTTAAATACTAGTAAGACTAAAATGCTTATTTTCGGCAAACAAAAAGAGTTGTTGTGTAATAAGGAAAACTACCAAATTAAAATTGATATAATTAACGTATAGATTCCTCTGAAAGTGCTAGGAATCTGGAAGTGATTATGGACTGCCACTTCCACGGTTCGATCGGCACGTTTTCTGTCTCCTCCAGAAAGGCTACGCCAAACTTAAAATACTTTATCTACACAAGGATTACTTGCCTAGAGATATTCACTTATTATTTCAGCCCTGTCTTACGCGGATGTTGTCTATTGGCCGGCCTTGTTGGAGAAGGATAGGGGGAGCTCGCCGATATTAAAGAACTGCTGTTTGAGATTTACCCTCGGAGCGCGAAAATATAATCACATAATATCATTACATAATTCTGCTACGTGGTTAAAGCTAGAAGACAGATTTTTACTTCATCTTACAAGTTTCATATAGTGCTGATCTCCGGAAATCCCGTTTATCTTAGGGAAAAACTATTATATGGATTTAATGTGCATATGGAAGGGATATAAGACATAATAGCCAGTTAGATATAATGAGACATTAGACTGATATGTTTTAGAGAGCCTTCTCTTGTAGAGCGCTAAAAATGTACAACGAAATACCTGGGCAAACAGCGATAAAGCTATAGTCGTTTTAATTTTAAAATTATTTTACAATATGATATATATCGAGCATTTGCATGAATTAAATCAGAAAGCATGGGGATTGACGGTCTGGGCTATAGCATGTTGCTGTTTAGTATCATAGCCGTAATAACCGAATTATTTAACATGTGTTTACAGAAGGGAGATTTTCCCAGCTTATGGAAAACTTCTAATATTATGCCTTTGCCAAAAGCCCCCAAGTTTGAAGTATTACCATAAATAAGATCAATATGTTTATTACCAATTCTCTCTAAAATGCTGGAGGTTCTTGTGGCTGATATGGTTAACGAGTTCATCTTTAAGAACATTATTGTTCCGGGTATGCAATCCGGCTACAGTACAGGCCATAGTACGGCAACAGCCCTTAATACGGTATTTGCGGACATTGGAAAGCGTATGGATCAAAGTATCCTGTCTCTTCCTTCTAGATTACAGGAAAGCATTCGATTATGACATGCTGATTGCAAGGATTGGGTAGTATAGCTTTTCTGAGAAGGTATGCTTATTATTCCATAATTATACCTTTCCTACTTTTTCTATGTACACAAATAGTTGAGCTGGACGGAGTGAGATCACAGGCTATTGCAATGAACCGTAGTTTCCCGTAGGAAAGCATCCTTGGGTCAGGGTTGTTTAGTTGATATACCTCTAACTTGCCGAAACAAGTACAGTCTTGCTCCGTCCTAGACTATGCTGACAAGGCCCAACTTTTAACTGGCATCGCTCCCAAAGATATTACCCTTGGGGTTGAATTTGAAAATCACACTATCATCACATCTAAACCTATCATCAGTATATATCAAGCTTAAAAGCTTACACCCATTAAAATATATATTTCCCGTCAGCCTAAAAATTATACTCGGGAAATCGTTCATCTATCTTCAGCATTGTAGCGTAGTATATTTTAATTATTTAACTATTAAATTCCAAAGTAAGATTCGGCTAGCTCAGAACGCGTCTATCCGACTTGTCTACGGTATTAATATGTATATTCGACCATATTACCCCTGTGTATGCGAACAACAGTAATCTTAAATATAAATATCGTGTTCTGCTTTACTTGGGGTGTCCACTTATAAAGCATAGAAATATACCGGGTGTTGCATCGTCGAGCGGGACATAGGAAATCCCATGTAATTTTAAATGGGGTCAATTATTGGCTTCCCTAATTATTTTAGAGAAAAATTCTATTTAGGTTTATTAAAGAGCACTAAAACCCACATTCAAAAGAATAACTTTAGATATTTTTGATAAGCCCGTTTACGGGTTATCGCCGATTTCTTTTTAACTATTTCTCCTTTTTATGGCCCCGTATTTGCGGGCACCAGTCAAGGTAAAAGATGACTGTCAAATAAAGTTGTCATTTTGAAATGTGTGCTTTATTGTTATAAAAACTCGTACATCGAAAATATTAAAGGTGTATTTATGAGTACAAATTAATCTGAATAAAACTTAAATAAAGTATCCAATTACAAGGTTAATTATGACATTTTACATGTTTCAATATTTTACTAATTAATAGGTAGGCACTATTAAATTGTTAGAACTTTGGGATTTAAAAAGATGTTAAAATATTCCTCAAAATGACAACTTTATTTGACAGTCATCTTTTACCTTGACTGGTGCCCGCAAATACGGGGCCATAAAAAGGAGAAATAGTTAAAAAGAAATCGGCGATAACCCGTAAACGGGCTTATCAAAAATATCTAAAGTTATTCTTTTGAATGTGGGTTTTAGTGCTCTTTAATAAACCTAAATAGAATTTTTCTCTAAAATAATTAGGGAAGCCAATAATTGACCCCATTTAAAATTACATGTCCTGCTCGACGATGCAACACCCGGTAGATGTCCAGGCTACCTCGGGGTATCTATAGTTTTATGTTTATAGGACCTACACAATCTAAATCTCAGAAATGTGATTCGATTCAATATACCTCCTCACAGAACCTTAAATTTCAGAAGTTTATTAGAATTTCTGGCTGTTGACTTTATGAATACCTGTTATCCTGTTAAGACCTTATGATGAGCAATTCCCTCAATGGCTTCAGATATAAATATAGACATCTATTGCAGAGTTTATGATTTCATAATGTGTGTATATGGTTTGCCTCACATTTAGCAATAATATTTTAAGGGTGGGAAACTAGATTGAATATTAGATATGGTTATATATTTTTGTAAACTCATATTTACCTACTGACAATATTGACACCAATAATAATATTTTTTTGAGAAGCCGCTATTATTTACTTCATTTCTCCAATGAGAATAACATTTCTCTACCCAGGGAAGTAACAAAAACAAATAATCACCCCAGGTATATAATAAAAAACTTTCTGTATATAGAAGTTAAGTTACACACGATTTTAGCTTTCTTACTCATGTTTCTTTAACATGTTATGGGTTTTGAGCCTTGACTAACCATTTTAAATGAACAAACTCCGCAAAATAATATCAAATTTTTAATAAAACAGGAATTCTTATCTTAAATTGGAAGATATTTTAAAAGAAAACTGTCATAATATTCAAAAATGTGAACATGACAATAAATTTTCTACAAACTGACATTTTAAATCGCATTTCTATAGTTTTGTTATTCCCAGGCTACTTAATTTCCAAAAGATTTTAAAAATTAGGCAGATATGGTTAATATAAAGATCCAAACGAATGAAATATGTAATATTTTAGTATTAGTAGTAGAAAAAAATCTATATATACCTCAGTTGAGAAAGCTGTTACATACCTCGCACATAATATCCTACGACGCTTCGCCCCTCTGGTTATAAAAGCGCTGGATATATAATAATAGCTCACTTCTCCACCTAGGTATATAATGCACTATTTTTGGTCCTTTTTAGTTTTGTGTGCTATACCCGTTTATGTTCTTATTGTAATTATTGGTATTTTAGAATGAGACAACCTTTTAATAAATTTAAACTTAAATTAGTTTCGTTTTGTACAGGTAGCATGGAAGAACTCCTAGAGAATGCTACCTTTTATGCAATGACATGATAATTTTTTTTCTTTTCTTTTATTGATATTGCATAATAAATATTTTCCTTTTCTATTTTCATATGACTTTATATATGACTATATAAGTTTAGCTTTAATTATTTTTATTGCAATATTTTTAATTACATTTCTATTTAACCTGAACCAACCCATACGTTTTTCACAGTAACGTAAGGAAAAGTAATAATTATTTAAATATATCAGATTTTGAAGTAATAACATTTATGATATTTGGCTTAAATAATTTTCAAGCTTTAATCTCCAAGTCTTTGGGTAGTTTATATTATATTTTAGTAGGTACTCTTATAAAAAATGGATAACAACCTTAAATCAATAATTAGCAAGGACCTATGGTTCGTTTAACTTAATTAGTGCAAACAATTTTTATTCGTTTGGTTATTTTAAAGCAAAAATTTTCACGTTTAAAATTATTTTTCCGGCTTTTTAAATAACATATGTTGGGCATCAGAATTTAATTATGTTAATGTTCTCATGTTGTCCGGTAGCAAACAAATAAATACCAGTTGAATTGGTGGAAGCTGATAAAATTTTATAGTAAATAAAGTAATATTTTTAGGCTTGACGTAGCAGAAAACGTACAAACAAAACCTCGAAAATAACATAAAGCCATTTTAATCCTATACTTTCTGTATTTTGACGCATAATCATTAAAAAATTCATAGAGGTAAATAAATTAAACGAATGTCCATACGACAAATTGGTATTTCGTGCTTTTATATTAATGCTTTTTAAAGCAACGACGACTGTTTTGCTTTAATTGACATTATAATTGGTAAAATTTTCTGCATTTCAAGGAAATCGGTAAAATTGCAAAATTTATAATTTTTAATTGTAAAAGATTGGAAATATACTGAATAATCATGAATTGAACGATTTAAATCAATTTGGATCAGTTGTTGGCTCACCAAAATGGTAAATATTGATGAGAAAATAGTAGTTGACAAATTGACTAATTCTGAGTATATAAGTACTAGGTAACGGGGCGTTAATGAAACGATCCGGCTAGAAAACAATATAGACTTTATTTATCAGGTAGCCTGGAGGAAACCCAGCATGTGTCCGTGGGGGTGTGGCACTGTCGATGGGGGCTCTTAAGAGAGGTGCCTGAGGGGCTTCTGGGGCGTAACTGGAGAAAGATCAGAAGAGTGGCCTGGAGTCTTTAATACACATGGGCGCTCCTGATCTCAGGGAAGGTGACCAGTCGTTGAGACGAAGGTCCCGTGTCCACCCAATGTTCGGGTATTTATACCTCGAAAGTGCTGACTCTTGTTTAATTAAACTTGACATTGGGTGGCACAATGGTCCGCGACCTCAACGTACAGTGGTCTAGAAGTGTGAAAGTTTATAATTATAATGCAGAGCCCGCCATTTTGTTGAAATGCAAAAAACAAAACGGGGGGGGGGGGGGGGGGGCAAAAACCGAACAAATACTGAAAATTTAAAAAGCTAAAAAAAATACCAGTTTAGTGCCATCATATTATTCTAAACAAAATTAGTGTTGGATTAAGTGTAAATTTATCATATTAACGGATCAGAACTAGAAAGACACTCACCCAGATAACAATCTTAATGTTAAAAACAAAACAAAAGGGACACTCACTCATTGCAAATATTATTGCTACTGGTGAATAGATATACACAATATGTACCGACACGAACCATCTACCGTGCAAGGTCAAACATCTATCGTCGGTATGTAGGTTTTTAAAAAAAATATTATCCTCTTTTAATTACTGCCAATTCAATTTATCCACCATAGATACAATCAAGATTTGTTAAAATTATTAATTATGTAAAGATAGACGTTCCATTTCCAGGAAGAGACGCTTATTATGAATACGTTTTTCATCCAAAATGCGTGTTTCTTTAAATTTGAGAATGTGGCCTTCTTGGAAATGATGAATGGCTAGACCTGACTTTGGATTGTGCTAACTGACTAACCTGAACTAACCTTCACATGGGATTTGACACACAACATTACTCCTATGGTCAGACTTCTTCTTATCTTAAGGTGAGGAGAGGCTCGCTACCTTTTTACCTTTTTAGTACTGTAGCAAGTAAGGTCTCTATTGGGGGTTCGTAATGTAAGGGATCTTGAACTATTTTTTTATTATTAACTTTACCGTTAGGTAAGGTAGATGGTGCTTTATTTTGTATTGGGGGTGGTGGCAGAGGAGGTGGCTTGGTCACTATCCTATTGAATCCTATTGATAATCCTCTTTGTATAGTTATGGCTTAGAAGTGTTGATCGCAACTTTTTAACATTACTTTCCCAAAAAACTGAGGTCTGATAATTTGTGAATTTTATCTTTAGGTTGCTTAATAATATTAAGTTTTTGGTGAGGTAGGCGTGAGGAATTATAATTTTATATTCGATTCGAGCTGGTCGGCTTTCTGTAGAGATCCAGAATAAGCTTTTGGTTTTTGTTGTAAGTTAGCCAGTCTTGAAAGTACCTATAGTGCGCTGTAATATTCGATCTCGACTGTGAATTGGAGATTTTTATCAATACTATTGAATATTTGTAATAAATTGAGAATACCTTCTCACGTGGAATCGCCATCAGGGAATTATCAACGCAGAGGAAGAAAAACGGGATGTCGCAATCCAAGCGCTCTATCACCTTGACCACAAATTCATGACTATGTTTGTCAATATTGGACTAATGGGTACCAAATAATTATGAATAAAATTGTTCTTGGAATGATGGGATGTCCTTTTACATCCCGAAGATGACACGGACTGTGTGTCAAAACGTAGGCTATTGATTTTGGAATTAATATAAATTGTCAAAAAATGCTGAGAATCTTTTCATTTAACGAATATAAATAGTGGACGAAATACACAAACTCAACATTAACCTTGTCAGCATGTTTATAATCGGGTACGTGTAAAATATTACAATTATCAGCATTAAGAAATAGAGTTGCTTTTAGACCTGAGCCACAGTATTACAGCATTATCTAAATTTTAAACGTCTCAAATATTTGTTATTAGATAATAATATGCTATATTAGAAGGAACTCTATGCAATCACTTAAAACCCGCATGTAAATATTATCTTCATGGATTAAAAATAGGGGTTTTCTGCTCAGAGCGGCACCCACTTATTTTATAATTTTTGTCGTTTAATCAGTAATTAGAAATGCAAAGTTTTTGTATATATAAGGAAAACAAAAAAAGAGCGTATTACATATTCTTCAGGCTTTACATTTTAGAAGTTTTAGCTTTATAGCTCAATTGGAAAGACGCCGATGTAAAAACGTATGCTCCCTATAAGAAATTAATTAATTGTATATTATCAGGTTTGGGTTTGGTCAAATACCTATTTATAAACTTTATTCGATTAAACTTATCTGTGATTTGTTTTTTTTTTTGTTTTTCCTTAGGCTCGTCCTTTACCGAAGCACTGTGGCCATAAGTAGGCCTATTGTGCAAACCTTCGTTTCATTGCATCCACTCGGTTATCTTGGCTCCGTAAATTAGCTTATACACGTCAGCTGCTGATTAAGTAGTTATTTCATTCAGTTCCATTTGCTATACTCTCCTCTTGCTATAATTGAGTCCTTGTCTGCTGTTCCAGTAGACGTTGCTTTCATTTCTGGTCCACCGCTTAATAGCTTCTCGTGCAGTGCATTTAGGCACTCCTAGGGTTCAGAACCAATGTATGGTGCAGCTAATGCTTGCCTCGCACTTTAGCATTCCAAAACTAGCCTTGATGTTACCCTCTCGCTCATGAGAGCCTTGAGAAGCGCTTGACTCTCTGAGCATATGTAGATTCGTCCATTTTGGTACGCTCTTTTATTGTTTTCCCGTGCACATTGTAGAATTGCATAGGTTTCTGCCTGGAATACTGTTGGGTGTTTTCCCAAGGGAAAGAACAAGTATTTCCTTGGTTTTAATCCGTGTATTCCAGCCCATGTACCCTCTTCAGTCTTGGATCCATCGGTGAATCAGAGCTCCAGACAGAAAATCTGGTCCGTTGTTTGTTCACATGGTTCGATCTTGAATGCTTATCTCAAAGGGTGCGTCGTAAACAAATTTTGGTGTCATATGGTCTGATCTGATCTTCATCTCCGATACATGTGCTATGTCTCCTATCAGTTCGTGACCTACCATTTTTTTGATTTGTTTTGTAACATTTTGAATTACAAATTGCTCTCCCTTGTTGTTAATTGACGGAAGGAATAACTTGTTGTGTCCAAACTCCAACGGATGTCGTCTCCACCTTCAAACTGCACCGATTTTCCATGTTCCCTAAATAAATAAATACTAGCATCCCCAAAATAGTAAATTAATATTTTACGACAAAACCTTTTTGAGGACACAACATCCGTTTAAGTTCGGAAAGTATTCTCATTTAACCGTTTCAGACAATGCTAGGGGTCGGCTTAGTCAGTGTCGGACTGGGGGACCATTAATTGGGTACATCAGGCAAAAATTAAAAGGGGCATAATCAACCCTTTTAGTACTAACAATTTATTATACGGGGTGTTTCTTAAGTACGCGCAAAAAATTGAGAGGCGTGTTTCTGAGGTCAAAACAGAAAGAAAAATTCCTATAAACATACGTCCGTAAATTCGTCGCTTTCGAGAGTTCGTCGTTTTCGAGAGAGGGCGATAAAGTTGATTTAATAAATCCATTCTACCACTACCACTATTTGGAAAACGCATGAAGGCATTCATTTGGAAATTGGGTTGCGTGATTATGACACAAAATACTGTATTTTTGAGTTAGTATTAGATGAGATATTTGAATTTGCTTAATGTGTCGTGTAGTTCTGGAGAGCTGGGCTTGTCGAGGCCACCAGCATTAGTGCCTCTCTACAATAGCTGCGGGCAGCCAATTCTTCGGAAACTTGTAGGTGGAGCCTGGCGGGTATTGTACATGAGTTTGTCTAATTAGTAGATTTGTCGCGAGGTCGTCCGTCTGTAGTAATCCGTTATAATTTTGTCATAAAATTGAGTCAATGTTGGTATGTCAAAGTCCCTGTGAAGTACCCTAGTTACAGCATACGCAATGATTCTTAAGGCTCTATTCTGCAGTACCTGGAACTTGTTGTGTTCTGTCTTGCTTTCTGTGCACCATGTTGGTACACCATAAGTCAGGATCGGCTCGACCAAGGCTTTGTACAAGTTAACTTTGGTTCTAAAACCAATCTTACTTTTCTTGTGAAGCAAGCAGTGAATTGAACTTAGCTGTTTGGCAGCCTTCTTTCTTCCAAGTTCGGAGTTTTTCCTCCAGTTTAACCTAGCGTCAAAAACCAGTCCTAAGTACTTGACTTCCTGTAACCGGTTCACCTGAATGCCATTTACCGATAACCTTATCTATCTTATCTTATCTATTAAATATCAGAAAAGGTACGCAACTGCATTGTTTTCTTTAATTGATTGGTTTTCGACTTGAAATAAAAAAGGAATCGGGTTGTGCGCGATTCAGTACTAATTTAATACTACAGTAGAACTTCGGCAATTCGGACACCCCGTAAACCGGACACTCCAGTCAATCGGACACCCGCTACAGTTCGGACACTTTCAGATTTTTACCTCTATAATCCGTACACTGCCAAAAAGCACAACAAATCATAACTACTAAAGGCGAAAACGTAAACAAAGCTATTTTTATACATGCAGCGGCTCGTGGAATGTGGATTAGTTTTTATTTGGCGCCGGATATTAGACCACGTGTAAAAAATGACTCCCACAAAACGCATCCATTGCTCTGTTACTATAAAAGAAAAGTGTAAAATTCTTGACAGTTTAGATGCAGGTAGTAGTGTTCGGCAAGTTGCGAAAGTGTTCAAGATTCCAAAATCAACAGTATCCGATATAAAGAAGAACAAAGTGAAGATAAGAAATTTTGTTGCGAGGTCGTATCAGCATACGATATAGGTAAGTTTTATGAATAAATTCTGGGTTTAAAGTTTGCACCAAAAATAATGTTTTTCAGGCAAGAGAAAAGTTATGAAGAAGCCCGAAAATCCTGAAGTGGAAGAGGCGTTGTACACTTGGTTCCTTCAACAACGTAAAAATTACGTTCCTGTCTCCAGTGAAATTCTGCGCACAAAAGCCCGATATTTCTACGAGCAAATCACAGGAAAGACTGACTTTCAAGCTAGCTCAGGATGGCTTGACAAATTTAAGGCAAGACATGGCATTCGATTTTTAAAAGTGTGTGGAGAACGTGTTTCAAGTGACGCTGAAGCAGTTGCTCCTTTCCAACTTAAACTGCAAGCACTGATTGAGGAAATGCAATTAACTAAAGACCAAGTCTACAATGCCGATGAATCCGCACTTTTCTGGAGGGTTTTGCCAAACACAACGTGGGTGCATAAAGATGAGAAATCGGCACCAGGAAGAAAAGTTTCAAAAGACCGTGTAACCTTTATGCCATGCTCAAATGCATTAGGTACACATAAGTTGCCGTTACTTGTGTTAGGTAAATCTAAGAATCCCCGAGTTTTCAAAAATGCACAGTTGCCTGTAAAATACCAGGCTAGTACCAAAGGATGGATGACTCGAAACTTATTCTCCGAATGGTTTAAAACAACCTTTGTTCCTGAAGTGAAACAATATCAGGGTAACACCAATAAGTCATGCAAGGCATTGCTTCTTATTGACAATGCGCCTTCACACCCATCCGAAGAAGAGCTGAATACGGATCCAAATTTCAAAGTGGCGTTTTTGCCTCCTAATTGTACCGCTTTAGTTCAGCCAATGGATCAGAACTTGATACAAAACATCAAGGTTTCTTACAGAAGACAATTGTTGACCAAGATTATATCACAAGAAGACAAAGACATAATAAAACGCCTGAAGAAGTTCAGTCTTCTGGATGCAGTGACTACTCTCAACTCTGCTTGGAAGTCCATAACCGAAAAGAATATTGAAAAAAGCTGGGATGGAATATGGCCTCAACTGGTGTCAGATGAAGAAGATGATATTCCGCTGGCCGATCTAAGAAAAAGACTCCTACTTGAAGAAACTACGGAAATGGATGACTTGAAAAAAATGTTAAGAATTATAGATCCGAAAAGTGAACTGAATGATGAAGAAATTACAAACTGGGCGACAGGAAGGGACGAAGTAGCTGCTGATAATGTTGGCGACGAAGGAATAATTGAAGCTATACAATCAAACACAAATAATGATGATGATGAAGAAGAAGAAGAGGATGGTATTGAAATTCCGACGAAGATCAAACATTTAGAAGCAGTACAGTCTTTTTCAAAATGTGTGCAATGGGCGGAAGAAAACAAATTGAATTATCAAGAAATCCTTTTAATGAAAAAAAATCTAGAACTAGCAAGAAAGCTTCACAACCAGAACCTTACTCAAAGAAAAATGAGTGACTTTTTGACTTAAAATATATTCCTTTTCGCCAGTTTCACAGATACATATGTACGAGTATATAATATGTATGTACATATACATATGTATAATATGTATGTAATATATTAAACAATATATGTGTCCCTACATTTTTTTAATACATATACATATATGTATGTACTATGCCGATTTGTAAAACATAAAGGCAATGTTGGAATAAATACATAATGCTGAAAACTCAACCTGTTCTTCATTATCAGTACAACTTCGGTAATCCGGACAATTCACCAATTCGGACGAATACCTAAACTATATCTGTCCGGATTATCGAAGTTCTACTGTACTAATATTACACAAATAACGGCTAAAGATCATTTTGGTCGGTGGCTAATAGAGGTGTGACGATATAACTTTCACGATTAAAAATAACCGGTTATTGAGAAATAACTGTCGCGACCGGTGATCCAATATTGTCTGAAGCAGTTACCAGTTATTGGCGTTATTGCATCGAGCCGAGAGCGTGCCGCACCGGTGACACTTTGCCTGCATGGTATTACACCGTATACGGTTCTCTTAAAAAACTGGTAGACAAATAACCGCTAATATATTTCTATGATATTTCGATACTTCTTGATACTTTGATATTATGTTATATGTTATTCCATATCGCCGGTTGCGGAATGGACTCGGAGTTATTTTAAACGATGGAAATATCGACATACTTTAATCGCGCCATCAAGTATTTTAATTTGATCTGATTACATATTATAACAATATCGACACATCCGTGATTCAGGGCGGTATTTTTTAGGGTTTAAAAATTCTGTAATTCCCGTACGACCGACCGGATCGACGCCTGTTGATGTTGCTTGTTTTGTTGAAAAGTGTGGCGTTGTTTATTGTTTGTTTTTGTGCTTAATCTTTAAATTTAAAGAAATAAGTTAAATTACAGAATATAGAGATAGTGCATTAGTTATGTAATATGTAAACATTTAAAATGTGGGATTTAAATCGTTATTTTAAATCACAAAATCACTTTTTCATTATTTCTTAGTTTCCTGTATATTTTATAGTAAAAATGGAAATAATGGAAAAAATCGTTTTTTCGACAATCGACACCTTAAAATAAAATTTATTGAAAATAACTGGCAACTGTTTAAAATAACAGTTAATCTAAAATAACAGTCACAGGTATACCGGTGATTTCAAAATAACCTTTAAGTCCATCTCTAGTGGCTAAGGCCGTCGGTCAGAACTTTACCAAGTCCACCATTCCACCTCTAACACGTTCTGATGGCACCATTGCGACCAAAGCACAGGAAAAAGCAAACTTACTGGCGGACATATTCTCCTCACATTCAACGGTTAAATTTCAAATCGAGAATGCCGGAGATTGTTTTCCGGCAACGCCATGTTAAACGAATGTTGAGGATTCTTGACACAAAAAAAAACCTTCTGGTCCTGACAATATTCTAGTCACACCTTCCAGCATGAATGTTTTTATAAGCAATCCACATGGAGTCGCAAGCGGCTCCCTTCGTAGACCTACTCGCACGAAAATCGTGCTAGCCAAAAATTATATCAAGCGATTATAGTACACTCTCTCAAACACTTTCGATATTGTGTTTAAGATAGTTAGTTAAGGGTCTATAATTTTCGGCACATATTTTTTCCTTATTTTAATAAACAGGTTTTGTATTTTTTATATTTGAAATAACTGCTAAGACTTCAGCACTATCGCAAGAACTAAAGCAGAAACTGTAACTTACTTCAGCGAGTGGCAAGGTACATAGACTTGATGTTTCATAAGAAAATTGTTCATTTACCTTTTTGTGAGTTATTTCCGAGAAAAAGGATAAAAGAATAATTCTATTGTGTATAATTTCTAATTAGGTACTTAGGGTTGTGTAGTATACTTTTGTGTTATATCATTCGGTTATAAACATCTGAAGACGCCACAGTGTTGGCGAAACAGTTGTCAACAAATTTTAAATAAAAGTTAGTGGACATCTAGAAACAAGTGTTTCATTCTATAAATTTAATATGGATCTCCATCAAGTATCGGTTAACTCCATTCAATAAAAAATAATCTGCTGGGATTTTAGGGTCTGAAGTTTTATTAACATTGAGCCTTAAGTCAGATTAGTGTATAATTTTCCCTAAATTTGTATTAATAATAGACCATATTGTTTTTTGTTTATTTTCGCTACGTTCAATGAAACTAGAACTATAATTTTTTTTTTGAATTTCTAAGTGGAATATTGTAGTCGTTTTCTTGTTCCTTATAAAGTAAATGCAACTGTGAATCATTGGATGTCTTGGTCAAGCAAAAAAGATGTTTTAGATCTCGACCTTTATTTACAATATCTTGAGATAGCCAGCCTTTTTTTTAGCATTTTGAATTTCTTTTGCTTTATTGCACAACTTGCGTTGATGCCAAAGTTTATGGGTTTTACGAGTTTTGTAAATGCTTTATTAGTATCATTTCCAGCATCATAAACTTCTCCGAAATCTAAGTTTAGCATATGCTATCTGAGCACATCCAGATTGTATTCTGAAATGCCCTTGTATTATTCACAGTCCCCACCCTGAACCTCAGGGTTCACATCAATCCCAGTATTAACAATAAATACATAAACTTGTGCGAGATCATCTCCTAAATTGGCTTGCGTGACATAACTTGAAATACTTGCGGCTTTACTATTACTTAAAATATAGTCAATTTTGGTACTACTATCTACATTGTCACTACAAACCACCCTAGTTGGCTCATTACTACTCAGCTCAAGACAAAAGCTTGTCATAAAATCGGCAAGATACCTCTTATCACGCATATTGGTAAAGTAGTCAATATTAAAATCGTCACAAACATAAACATCTTTGACAATGCCTAAGCAAAAGGTCATAGTTTCAGAAAGTATTGTAGGAAATAGTAATAAATCTCCATTTGGAGAACAATAAATACTTACAGTTTCCACAAACAAGCCTAATGGCACAACTCCCATTCTTTCTGCATCTTAACGAGTATCATGGTAAAGTAAACGCCACAAATATAACAATATCGTTTACAATTAAATATCTGTATAAAAACACTAGCAAAAAATGTATCAAAAGAAGCGACAATAATCCCGGTTAAACTTTAAGAGTGATTCTGTTGGCCGTCAAAGCCCATTTTCCGCTCCTGATTGGTTGGATGAGTTAGAAATTGATTTCACCATGTAAAACTTGACCTATTGCCAGTATTTGTGATCGTTAGTAGCGAAGCGCAGATACGGCCTCCCTCTGTTCTTATCTATACTGCGTTAAAAGGAGATAGATGCGGGAGGGCTCATGTCTGCACGAAATCGTACTTGGCGACATCTGGCTTTTACGTTCCATGTAATGTACTCACCGAACCCGAAACCTCACATTTTAAGTCGCAATGCACGCCGCGTAGAGACGGTACTTTTTGCTGGAGTTTTTATAGAAGACAGAAATGTAAACAATAATGCTATATTTGTAGCGCTTACTTTACCACCGTGTTTTATTTTTTTTCTGCAAAAACTTGTTATTATTTCATACCCAGGCAAATAAATTACCAATGTTCTTGTAGACATATTATATCAATATTCTCCAATTTTGTAAATAAAAAGGAAAGTTTAATTGCATTGAGATTAACACTTATAATTTTTGTGGATATTGGTTTTTTACCTTCTGTGCTGGGTTTGCTGATATCTTGAATTGTATTTCCACCGCTGGTTAGAGGGTTTATTGGTGCCTTCCGGCTTAAAGCTTGCTGTTCGAAAAAACCTGAGTTTCCTAACTGCAATATACTTTGGCCAAGTTGTGCTTTTATTTAGTTCATCTAGTAGTGCTAGGTTGGCTCCAATTTTAAAAGACATGGTTGAAGCATGTTTTCGAACGGGAAGTGCCTCTGTGTCAAATTTCTGGTTGGGAAACTTTTTTTCCAGGTATCGTTCAATCTGCTCTTGTTACGTTTCATTTTTGACATGGCCCACGTATAACCAAAAGATATAATAAATAAATAAATCAAAACCAACGAAATGAAAATGATGAGTTTGAAATCAATTAACGGGACAACTCTGCTATTAAACTTTTGTCTCTGTCTAGTACGTTACTTTGAAATCGAGACGTATTGCGCAAGCCCGTAGACGCTTTATTATGTTTTGATTGACTTTTAAGGCTATATAATAAATAAAGATGGATCGTTGATCCATGACGCACCATAATCATAACGGTTCACTCACCGGACATTTTCGTGATTACCTGGTGAGCCAGTCAGTCACTGGACTTCGTCATAAAATGTAAAATTTTATTGCGTACGAAATATTGCTATAGCCTCTGCCTACATTTTAATTTATTTCCCTGATTCCAGGGTATGAAATCTGTGAATCGATAAATAATAAATTTATTTAGTCACCGGGGCAATGTCGAATATAAAGGCATTTAGGGCAAATTTCAGTCCAGATTATTAATTTTGTATGGTGGGGATTAATTGTGACACATTTTGCGAAATTAAATTGATCATTCTTAAATATATCAAGTGTTTTGTTACACATTGGCGTAACTAAACGGCACACTTTCGCATTAAACATTTTTAAAGGCAGATTGGTCAACTTAAAATAAGACAATACAGTGGCGCAGCCAGGTATAGGCCTGGGGGGGGGGGGTTGACAACAAAAAGAACAGAGAGGGAGTAAAAAACGTTGTAGGGAGCATTCGGGACCTCCACTTGTCCAAAGAGCACGCTGAAGTATTAGGTTCTAGATTACAACAATAGAATTTACTAGTCACTGGAACCAAAGTTACAATATTTAGGAACCGTAAGCAGGAGCTATTCTCATTTTTTACTATGCATGATAAAATGTGTGTTTGTTTTAATCCAAGTAGTGTTATGGAAAACTTAGGATTTGCACATAACCCGGATTAATAGCGCTTGTTTATAGATTCTTCTAGAATAAGTTTAAAAGCAATTCTGATTCATAATAGCAACAAAAGGCCCTCTATTCCTCTTGCACATGCAGTTGACATGAAGGAAACATACGAAAGTATGTCACTTATTTTAAATGCAATAATCTACAATACGTATAAGTGGCAAATATGTGGTGACCTAAAAGTCATAATACTATTACTAGGGCTTCAGGGTGAATTTACCAAACATTGCTGTTTTCTTTGTCTTTGGGACAATAGAGCAACACAGATCCATAACCAAGTAAAATAATGGCTTTCAAGAGATCAATATATTCCAGGGCAAGCTAACGTAAAGAATATGCCTCTTTTTGACCCCAAAATGTTCTGTTGCCTCCTTTACACATTAAACTGGGAGTAATGAAAAATTTCGCTAAATCATTAGATAAAGAAGGAGATGCGTTTAAATTCATTAAACAAATTTTTCCTAAACTAGGTGATGCTAAGCTTAAGGAAGGAATATTTGTTGGACCACAAATTAAAAAAATACTAAGGGATCAACAGTTTGATCAAAAATTAAGTGATGTAGAAATAGCTGCGCGAAGTTCTTTTAAAATAATTGTTTAAATATTATACACAAATGTTTATATAAAATAAAAATGTCTGATTCATTCTATAACTCAAAATCTGTACGTGGTACGTGGAACTTTGGTTGTTAAATTCGCAATCAGGATGCTTTAAACTCCCCCGTGCAGCCATTACAACATCAGTCGCAATTTTTCTCTTACATTTGTTGACTAGTGTAATTTAGGATAAATCTTACCACATTAATTGACGTTTCTATTATTATGCGTGCAATCCTTATGGTGTAAAAAGGTTTCTCCACCATCACTAAACTCGAAGGATTCGTCTGTGGGATCAACTGAAATAATAAGTAGTTCTACCATATCTTCCATCATGTTGAAGAAGTAGTTCTTGCTTGCAGTGGAGTCGATATAATCAAATAAAACACAGGTGATCTACCTTCACAATATATACTTAAATAGTCATTTCAGTATTCCCAACATGTTTCGAACATATATATGTTCATCCTCAGGGGATACAGTGATCGACCAGAGTAGTTTGCTAATTAAAGTTGATATGTAGAAATTTACGCTGAATTGTGACCATTGATTTTTTAGGAAGTAATTAATGTAAAGCCATGCTTAATAAAGACCAGTTGTAATAGGAAGTGAAAATGGTTGAAAGGTTGATGCGAAATAAAGGTATATTATGAAGAGGAGTTTAAATTTAAATCTTGTTACAGCAATCAAAAGAATTGGGTCGAGTTAAATTTTGTAAAATAGCAGTAGAGACTAGTAGAGGTTGATATAGTTAAAACATTATTGCGTAGTGAGACTATTGATGTGAAATGGAAAATTTGATGATCGGTGTGTTAGGGAAATTGTTCTAATGTTTGATATTAATTAATTCAGTAGAAAAATTAAAGGTCCAAAGCCAATTTCCCAACTAACCAAAATCCCCTGAGGATGAACATATAAATGTTCGAAGCATATTGGGAACACTGAAGTGATCATTTAAATATATATTGTGGAGGTTGTCTAGGTTCCACAATTTTTTACTCCTTATTTATATGTTTAACTTGCACTACTTAGACGCGTTATTATTAACTTGCGTCATTTACCTACAGGTATTTTTAAACCAGTAGACAAATCTTCTATAAATGCTTGATGAGAGCGTTGAATATTTTTTTATCTTGCTATATCTCTTGCACTAATACTTTTTCCTATATTAAAGATGTTATTTTTTTTACTTCCATATCTGCCAACGTCTCTCAGATACTGCCGTCTCAAAAAAATAATATCTTGTCTATCCAGTAGGATAGACATTCGGGTCCAAGAAAAATTTAATTTATGTAAAACTTGCCACGATTCTTTTCTTCCTAGGTTGGGCAACCTTCTCTTCTTATAACATTCAAAAATTGTATTTGCAACTTTGCCCTGTGAGTATTTTTCGTGCAGATCTGTCCCCATTTTTGTTCTTTGTTTAATTTTCTACAATTTTTTATTTTTTAACAATGTTAATTTTACCCTATTCTATCTTCGTTTCTCCACATTAATATAAACTTCAATTCGTCAACTCTTTAGTTCTACTGTATCATATCAAAATTTTTATTTCTAACTTCTCAATCTTCAGATATTTTTTTTTCACATCACAATAATACAAAAAAATTTAAATAATTTTCATCATTTCTTACAAATTGTTTTTATTAAGCATGGCTTCATATATTGACTTTTTTAGAAAGTTTGAACCACTTGTCACAATTCAGCATAATATATCACTTTTAGTGAGCGAAGCTACTCTGGTCGATTATGGTATTATAAACATGTTTGGAACAATAAAGTTCAAATGATCTTTCAAATACATACTATGGAGCTTCCGTCTGTATTTCATTTGATTATTCAAGTCTCTTTGTGAACCATGGACGGCTCTGTGAACTCCATTTTTTTTAATGAAACGCCCCTGTTTGATAATAATTGTTTAGAACTTTTAAGTCATGGCATCTTGCAACTTTATGCATATTATGTCTTGTTTAAGTAGAAACACTATTTTCCAAAAATATTTTATTTTGCTCAGCATTTATAAAATACAAAATATTCGAAACTGCCAAAAAATCTGACGATTCGATCAAGAATATTCTTTTTGTAGAAACAAACGATATAATTATTGCTGTCATCAGCAAAAATCCATAATCTGAGCCAACGTGTAGAATTGAAATTGTTTTTATTTTTCGGATTTGTTCGCGTCGACGACTGTGATAAATTTATTATTCATTGATTTGGAGATTTTATGCGTCAGTTAATATCGCATCTGTAGAATAAATTAATATCAAATAGGTCGATGGCCAATATTTTATACACCATATACAATTAAATTTTACATTTTATTATTCAACGGTACCGGAAATCCTTTTTAATTAATTATTAAACTCGCTCCTGGGAGCGAAATTGTTGGTGTTCCAGGGATTTGTTAATACATTTTTAATCGTAGGTTTGGTTACTAAATGGTTTAATAATGACATTAAAAATAATTAATGTGTGCTATATTAATCAAACGCATACACGATTCATTATTTTTAGAATTTACTTTTAATTAAAATATTTTAAAAAAGATGAGAACAAATGTAACATAAAATATAGTAATAAAGCATGTTTGTAAAATATGTGTAAAACATTTGATTATAGACATCTGGGCTGTAAATAGATCGCTTCTAGCAAACTTAGATATTTAATTAATTTAATAATTAAACTTTTGTTCTCACCACCCCCCGAACTACATTTTTTTAAATTTTAACTCTCAGTTTCTTACATTATATTCTTATTTTATAGACCTTTTACATCAAAACACTATTCTGCCAGTTTAATAATATAGTATTCGGGACATTGCAAAAAACATGAACAAGCGGCCTTGGGCAGATTCCTTACATAAAAATAAAAATGTTTTTTAACATTGAAAATGTTTATATTATCGCACGGGCACGTTAGTAGGGGTACGGAATTCGAAATTCTTGTGTTGCATTTGTCCCTGACGTCACACCGAAATGCACCGAGCGTAGCAATCGGCCATCGGCCGTCACCACAGGGTGGTTTGGCTGGCGCGGCTGGAGCGCGCTTCAGATCATATTCATATTTCGTAGTGAAAGCGCTTATGTATGATTTATAATGAACGCCGATATGAATTCACACTATAGGTACCATATTTAAATCAAAGCTGCAGCATACCAAGTAAACAAATCAATTTGATTAAGACGTCAAAGTATCAAAACATTTTAAAATTGTATCATTAGTTGGTATATCCGGAAAAAATATCAAAATTAGAAAAAAGTCAGTGGCGTGCATTTTTTTGTCAATAATATCCATTAAGTGTTTCCCGGGACGCCACTGGCCTTAATAAATTTAATCTAGTTAGGGCAAATTAAGCCTCTTATCATTATGAATGACGGTACCAAATTGCAATAA